>CM046659.1:35861226-37108964 GCA_025594165.1 Tamias sibiricus | reverse complement strand
CAGATGTCATGCTAAAAACATAGCTAAGATTAGGTAATCCAGTGTCTATAGCAGTGGTTCTAAAAACTGGGGTGTTCAGGCACACTCTCAGGGAACTTTGCATTCCCTTTGAAAATGATGAATATATATACGTTCTGCATCACCAACTGCTCAGTTTCAGGATTTTTGTTGCTATGAGTGGGTATGACACTGTCCCGGTCAATGAAGAGGAGAAAGAAGGGAGATTGGTTTGCAAATGATGTGCATATAGTAAGCAAAGACCTAGCAACGGCATGATGATGTTTTGCAGTAGTTTGGGGCTACGGCAGTTAGTGATATTTTTATATTGCAGGCAATGATTTAATTGCAATAAAATGTCATCACCCATTGCATTATTTTTATGCAGTCAACTGTTGCTGGTTTAATTTTGACGTTTATTTTGCTTTCAGAATTGCTTTAACAGCTATAAGCAAAAGCACTTTGCATTTAGTTGTGTTCCTTTTATATGTACTTGAGCACCGTTGCACTAGAAGTAATCTGTAAAATGCTGGAGGTCCAGGAGATTTTATCCTTCCTTTAAAAGGAGCCTATGCATTATTCAAGGTGGTTGTAAACACTGACTTCCTATAGCTCTTGTGTTTCGGTTATGAGAAACTATTGGCATGAGATGATTTAAGCAGCATGAGCTCTTGTGCGTCATGACTGGATTACTTAGGAGGAACTTGATGTGGGAGATGTGATATGCTCTTCCCTTCATAGGTGGCTGTGCCCACAGGCAATCAGAGAATCTAAGAGGTAATTCTGACTATTGCTTTGCTGACTTTAGAACTGAATTCTTTGTAAGATGTTATGATGCACAAGGTCTGAAAGGAGGAAAGGGTCTATCTTCCTTTAACATGATACAAGCCAAAGGTAGGTAAACTGTAGTCCATGCGCTGAATTTGGCCCACTGACTGCTTTTTTTAAAAAAATAGTTTTATTAAAACTTAGCCACACCCACTTGTTTACAGATGGTCTGTAGTACTGCCCAGTAGTCCAATAGTTATGCTAGAGACTCTACAGATACAGTCCATGAAGTCTACAATCTCTGCCACCTGACGCGTTCCTGATTCACACACGCTAAATATAAATATTCTCTGCATTGTACTTTCAGTTCATATACACTTTGTTTGATCATCTAAAGTAACTTAATTAATCTGTCCTGTTTGTGTAATTAGGAAGTTCTAGATGCTTGTTGTTTCAGATTTCTCTAAGAAGGAATCCACTCTGTCCTCAATATCAATTGCTACTTTCTTAAAATAGTTGGGAATTGGAGACTGGTGAGATGCTGTTTTATTCAGGATGCCTGGGACAGAGCTGGCTTTAGGCTGGACTGTGAATGAGATGCTCCTGTCTTCATCCCAGCCCTTCCTGTCTGGGTCTCCTTCCTTCATCACGTCTTTTGCTACCTTTTTACTCTTTTGCGTCACGACCAGATCAAAGAAAGCCCTCATAGCTCACTTTTATGTCCATCTAAGTTTGCTCAATTTGTTCCCTTCTGTCTTCGTCCAAGGGTATCCACACTTGGATCTTTTTATCCCAACCGTGGAATAAGAAGCTTTATTTGTGAGGGCAAGTGGGAAGAGGTGAGTAGAGCAGGAGAGAGGTGGGACAGGGTTTTCCCTGATCCAGTGCACCTAACCCCAAGGATGCTGGGACGATCAGACTCTTCCCTCACCTCAGCAGCCCCAAATGTTCAAAGGGGTCCCAGATTCTAAACAAAAGATTCCCGTGTATTTGACTTATGAATGGAATCACCTAAGACTAGCACAAAAGATAGAAGAGATCATTTCTCTTTGCCTGGAGATGGGCAAAGGTGGGGGGTGTGGTGGGATGTGAGGGCAGCATCTCAAGGAGGCATTCGCTCCTGAATGTGCTCTGCTTTTATAAAGGAAGGGGAGGAAGGGAGGAATTAGGCTGGGAATAACCAAAGCAAGGTAAAGCCCAGGAGCCTTCTGAGTCAACCTGAGTGGACAGTGCTCACCTTCTGCAAGTCAGGTGAGCCACAGTGAGCTTTCTCAGGGAGAAGGTCCCCTCAGGGAGCCAACGACTGAGAAGAAGTAGCCGCCATGCCACTTATTGATCCTACATTTTTTAATAGGTAAGGAAAAGAATCCTGCATTTTCTTCATGTTCAAATATACCAGAAGCATTATAAGTTAATTGCTTATTATTGGCAACAAACAATTTGCCACATATGATGTGTGTGTGTGTGTGTGTGTGTGTGTGTGTGTGTGTATTGAAACCAGGGCTTTGTACATGCTGGGCAAGCACTCTAGCACTGGGCTATGTCCCCAACCCTTTTAAAATTTTTATATTGCTTTATTATTTATTTATTTGGGATAAGGTTTCACTAAGTTGCCAGATTGTGATCCTTCTATCTCAGCCTCCTGAGTAGCTAGAATTCAGGGTGTGTGCCGCCATGCCTGGCTTCACATATGTTTTTTATTAACATTTATTGAGCAATTATTGTATAGCAGAAGACTCATCACAGCAGTGATTAAGGTTTTCCCCATCTTTGGAAAACTCACGTTCTAATAAGAATGACAGACTTGTCAATATTTGCGATCCAGGCTGGAGAAACTGGAAAATTCGGCTACCATGTGTTCCACTCACTCGTTCACACTGATTTTGATTTTTAACACTCAACAGTGATTATCTGAAGCCTGAGCTGTAGAGTTTGTCAGGAAATAGTGCTCCAAGTTAATCCACAAGAATTTCAATTGAAGAGATGAATTTGGATATGTTGTTCAAATTGTGACTCAGTTGAAAAACACCCTCTCTGCTATGCCCCCTCACCATTTTCACCTGCCAAATTCACTTGGAGAGGTACAATAAAAGTCTAGATCAGTTCATCCCATCAGGGGATCAATTCACTGACTGAGTTAAGATTCTCAGAGCCCAATCAGTTCTCCTCTAAACCTTCTTGCATTGTCTCACACATGAGCTTTTGGAGGATACCTAATATCTAAACCATTACTTTGTCCATGGCTGCTCTCAAGTTATCAAACCAGAGCTGAGTAGTTGAGACAGAAACATTTAGTCCTATGATATGTACTATCTTGCCCTTCATGAAAAAAAAAAAATTTGCCTGTTTTTCATCTGTAGTGTACTAAACATCTATAGAAAGTCAAAAGCAATGATATTCAGCATCTCTAGTTAAAAAAAGAATCTTAAGAACTGAATCATTGGTACAATTTAATAATGGCTAAAAAACTAGACAGACTTGGATTTAAATTGAAATCGAATATCTATCTGTTCTGTGATGAAGGATTATGTGGTCAGCTAGCTAAGAAATTTTTAGCATTCACACACTTTTGAGTCACTGTTGACTTGTGCATGTTTATAAGTTAGAGAATACAGATGCTCCTTCACTTAATGGTGGGGTTATGCTCTGATAAATCCATTATAAGATGAAGTACTGTATGCAGAAATACATCTGTTACATCTAACCTACATCCAACTTAGCAGCCCCTCATACTGTAGAGTATGGGTTTCCTCCTTGCAATCCCATGAACAACTGGTAGCTGAAGTTCATTGCTGCTGCCCAGCATGGAGAGAGAGAGCTCGTACCACAAATTGTTAATCCAAAAAAAAAAAAGATCCAAATTCAAAATTTGAAGTATAGTTTCTACTGAATGCATATTGCTTTTCCATCATCATAAAGCCAAAAAATAAAAATCATTAAGTTAGGGACCATCTGAACTGAGTGTTTATGAAGTAAGCCATCTCAGGAGAGTATAATACCCAAATCACTGAGACCAGGTGTATTAGTCAGTTTTGCATCACTGTAACAAACTACCTGACACAGGAATCTTATGAAGTAAAGAGAGGATTATATTGGTTTCATGGTTCTAGAGATTCAAGTCCAAGATCATCAGGTGTCTCTGGTCAGGGTATCATAACATGGCAGGAGCAGTGCCCACATTTTAAGCTGGGGGAGGGGGAGAGAGAGAGAAGAAGAAGGAGGAGTGGGGGGGGGAGGAAGAGGAGGAGGAGGAGGAGGAGGAAGAGAGACAAAGAGTGACCAGTGTCCCATAGTCCTTTATGAGGGCATGTGAGGACAGGGCCCCCATGTACTAAGGACCAACCACTATGCCCCACCTCTTAAAGGTCCACAGCACCTACAATCCCACCATCCTGGGGAGCAAGCCTTTGCATCTGGATCTTTGGAAGTCACTCATCTGAACCATAGTACTAGCCATTGCTCCTACTACACAGGTTGAAGAGGATACAACATCTCTTTGGAAAGAGGTGGCCATCCAGAGCAAGAGTATGTGAAACGTGTTTCAGAGAAGTTTCTCCAGCCTTCCTGGACCTGCTGCAACAGGGCAGCTCTCTGCATCTGAGCTGCTCAGTTCTTGCCCATCCACAGCCATTTATACGAGGGATTTCAGGAAGAACTGATACAGCCAATTTGTGCCCTATATTTGATAGAGGGCACATTAAAAATATCTGGCTTTCCTGATTCTATAGCCAAACTCAAAATCAGCCAGGGCATTTCCTCTTGGAGGAAGAAACAGAAGCACTGCCCAGATGTGCCTACAAAGGGACATCTTGGCCTCTGAGGTGGCTGCAAGATAGAGAGGCCATTTCTCCATGGGAACCAGAGATGCTGAGATTTGGAAGGAAGGGAAATGGGGAAGGCGTGTGTGTTGACAGGGGCAATCGTGGAAGCAAGCATGACTGCAGTTGTCCACCTCTGTTTGAACAGCAAGTCTGGCCTGTGATGTGCTAGTCAGGGAGTATACAGAATGGAGCTTGTTTGTTCAGAGAAAATAGACCATTAATGCAACACTGTGTCTGTTGTCTCTGACACGGTGTCCACCATGTGTACAGGCACAAATGCATCTCTGAGTGAAAGAATAGACTAATAACTGAGTGAACACTCAGACTCTGGAGACAGGAAAAACCGAGTTTAGATCCCAGCTTTACCAGTTGCTACAGCTTGGATACAGTTTTGCGTGTTTCCCAAAGTTTCATGTGTTGAAATTTAATCCCCATTGTGAGGTTTTAAGAGGCTGGAAATTTAATCCAAGTGGTATTTACATGTGGAGCCTTTGGGAAGTGATTAGGATCAGATAGTCATTAGGGTAGAACCTCCTAGTGGCTTTGTATGAGGAGAGAGACCAGACAGACAGGCACACATACTCCTTATCTCTTACCATGTGATGCCACTGGGACTGACAGTAAGAAGGTCCCTTACCCTTGGATCAGGGCCATGAACCAAAATAAACCTCTTTTCTTTATAAAACTACCAAGCCTCCTGTATTTCATTATAGTCGCAAAGAAAGAATTAAATTTGGTAATTGCTGCATAATGATGTGCTCCAGAATTTAGCAGTTTCAGTTATTTTCTCATAGTTTTCTGTGGGTGAGGAATCTGGATGGGGCTTCACCGAGGACCTGTGGATCAGTCTCTCCCAAGGCTGCAGTCACCTCAAGACTTGATCGGTCAAGGGCCTGCTTCCAAGCTCACTCACATGGTCATGGTAAAATAGATGTAACACAAAATTTTCTATTTTTTCTATTTGTTCTAATTAGTTATATATGACAGTAGAATGCATTTTGACATATCATGCATAAATGAAGTATAATTTCTCATTCTTCTGGTTGTACATGATGTAGAGTTACACAGGTTGTGTAGTCTTAGATGTACATAGGGTAATAATGTCAGGTTCATTCTACTATCCTTCCTACCCTCGCACCTCTCCCCATCCCTTCACTCCCCTCTCCCTAATCCATAGTAACTCTGTTCTTCCCTAGTCTGCCCCGCCTGCCGTAATTGTGAATTAGCATCCTCATATCAGAGAAAACCTTTGGCCTTTGGATTTTGGGGATTGGCTTATTTTGCTTAGCATGATATTCTACAGCTCCATCCATTTACCTGCAAATGCCATAATTCCATTCTTCTTTAAGGCTGAGTAATATTCCATGTGTATATATATCACATTTTCTTTATCCATTCATCTGTTGATATTTTAACCATTTTAAGTATACAGTGACTTTAGGTATATTTATGATGTACAGCCATCCCCAGTATTTCCAAAACGTTTTCATTACCTCAAACAACAACTCGAAGCCATGGTGTTTTAATAACCTAATTTCAGAAGTGGACTACCTCCAGTATGTTGTGTTCTATTCCCTGAAAGTCACCAAATCTGGTCCACCATTATAGGGAGGGGATTACACAGGGCAAGAATATCAGGAGGTGGGTATCCTTGGGGCCTTCCTGGAGGATGCATATCATAAAGCTATGTAATTTTGTGCAGATAACTTAACCTCACTAAAACAGGGATGTCTTAGTCTATTTGGGCTCCTATATCAAAATGCCACAAACCGAGTGGCTTATGTACAACAGTTTTATTTTTCACAGTTCTAGAGGTGAGGAATTTCAAGATCAAGGCAGATGCTCTGTCTCTTGAGGGCCAGCTTCCTTACATACCTTTTTGCTGAATCTTTACATGGTCGCAGGGAACACGTGTCTCTCAGGCCTGCTTTAAGGGCACTAGTCCCATTGATGAGGGAACTGTCCCCATGATCCTGTGATCTAAATACCTGCCAAAGGCCCCACCTCCTAAGTACCAGCTTGAAGAGTAGGATTTCAACATATGAATTTGACCATAGCAGGTGCTGTTACATACCCCATAGAGTTCTGTTCATATCTAGAGGAAGCACCACCGAGTTCTCTGCTCATCAACGTGACACAAAATGGACAGCTATGAGAGCCATGAAGTTCAGCTGCCTTGGACTTCAGACAGCATCCTCCTTCACAGCCTCTTGGATTCTCCACGATGCTGCAGCAATCCTGCATATCTGACCCTGACCGCAGGAGCTGAGAGGACAGAAGCAGAGGCATATCTGGAATGGGATCCCTGGGTCTTCTTCCTAGTGTGCTCTTCACGTAGAGCAGAGCTTCTTCTAAAGACAGAGAAGCCTTCGGTGGACAGCGTCTCACTAACACATCCTCATCGTACCTCATCCTACCAACTCTAGGAACTGATCCTCCTCCCTCCCCGAGACTCTCACATGCACAACCAAGATGCCGTTCATGTTCCCATCATGGTTTATTCTCTCTCTCTCTCTCTCTCTCTCTCTCTCTCTCTCATGCAAACTCCAAACATCTCTTTAATGCTTCTCCCTCTTTGCTGCTGAGCTGTCCTGTGCAGCGCATAAGAAACAGCTGCTCTGGAGTGCTTGCTTGGGATTATGCAATGAGCAAGCAGGCTGCTTTTTAGAATATGCTTTGTCGTTCTCCAAAATGGCAGTATGTATTCCCATTCCTGTCCCCCTTCACAGGCCAACCCTAAGCAGGTCAGGGGTTCATTCCAAACACTAGCTCCTGGGTGTGTCTGGGTCACCATACATTCAGCTATCTCTTCATGTTTCTTTTCTGTAGTTCTAGAGGATGGTACCAATTCAAGTCCTTAATTAACCAGCTGAAAGTTAATTCAGATTATTGTTGTTTTAAACCAAAGAAGTGAATTAATACTCCATTCAAAGGTTTCCAGAAATACATGTTTGGGGAAAAAATAATAAAACACTTAAAATAAAAATAGTTTATATGATGATGCTAAAAAAAAGTATGAATACTGAATGGTATTTTCCAATGTATGCTCTGTGGAATGAAATAATATCTGTTTACCCACTGACTGAAATTAAACTGATAATCTCTAGGGTTCCTGAAAATATGGAGAAACAGTCATAGACTTTGTTGCTGGAGTGTAAATTAGATCTGTCTCTTGGGAGGCAATTTGACAGTATCTATCAGAATTGAAAATGTATGCACTTTTTTTTGCCCAGCAAAAAAATAACTTATTTATTAGGTCTGAACTCATTTATTACCTTACTCATTTGCTCAAATACATATTTGTGCCTATATACATGGTAGAGTCAGAGACCAGAGTGACTCATTAACATACTGATACATTAAAAGTCTATTTTCTCTGAACAAACAGGCTCTGTTTTACATACTTTCTGACCACCATATATAATAGGACAGAAATTAATTTCAAGTCATTCTTGTGCCAAAGATATCCTTTTGTATCATCCTCTGCAAAAAATGGCATATGTACAAGCGGCTTCATTGCAGAACTGTTTTTAATGAGAATAAGTCAGAAATAACCTAAATAGTATAATAGGCTCTGTAAATCAACCATATTGTGTTTCTCCTCTGGAGTAGATATTGAGGCAGATCTTTGTGAAGTCACATGGAAAGAAGGACATAGTATTTTGTTACCTGGAAGAGGTAAGTCTTACAGAAGTATTTCAGTGTGGTCCCTTCTGTAGGAAACACACACACACACACACACACACACACACACACACATATGTAACACATAAACACAATATATTTATACACATGTATAAACATATATACAAACAATATGTTTATATACATTATATACATATGTTAGTATAATTCTTATTTACTTGTACAATGCTGTGTGAGCATCTATACATATACATGTAAAGCATGTAGCCTACATAGATTTGTGTGGAAGGATGCTCCTCTGACTTTTAAAAGTGATTATTCTTTCTCTAGAGAAAGAAATAGAATTTGCTAGAGTGTGGTAGGGATGCTTCCCACTTTACCGTATATTCTGGCTTAGCATTTGAATTCCATATAATTAGTACATATTATTTATGTAGCTTTTATGAAACAATTTTAAAATTATGTCTTAAACTTATTATAGAAGTTATATATATATATATATTTTTTTTTAAGAGAAGGAAGAAAAAGGAAAAAACTTGTAATACTTCCTAGATGAAATTACCATTAATCTTCTTTTTCTACATATTGTTTTGCAAAAAAATGTAATTTTTTATATACACTGCCTTGTAAGCTACTTCTTTTGTCACAAGAAATGATAAATGTGATTATTCCCTAAAGAGCTATCAACAATCAACACGTAGTATCAGTAGATACCCAATTATCATATTGCTAATGGATATAATATTATGGTTTAGTTACTCAAGATTGCTAGTAACAAGGAGTTAGAAATGGGCAAGGTAAATTCTTTTTTTTTTTCTTTTTTCTTTTGGTACCAGGGATTGAACTCAGAGGCACTTGACCACTGGGCCACATCCCCAGCCCTTTTTTGTATTTTATTAGAGACAGGGTCTCACTGAGTTGCTAAGTGCCTCGCCATTGCTGAGGCTGGCTTTGAACTCGCGATCCTCCTGCCTCATCCTCCCAAGTGCTTGGATTACAAGAATGTGCCACCACACCCAGCTAAGGTAAATTCTTAATGCAATATCCCATTTACCTGGGCACTTGCACCTAGCCCTGTCTGGCCCACATCCACTCTGCCAGTGCTCTTAAATATGAGCTTCATTGGCATCATAATGAGATTTCCCATGGCTGCCCATTACCCTAAAGGTATAATTCTAATTTAATTATATGGACTCTAAGGTCTTTTATTTTCTGACTCATATTTATCTCCCAGCACATCTTTGGGGAAGACCTTTACCACCCATTCCTATCATCCACACCTCAACCTGGCTTACTCTCGTTCCTCTTTCCTGTTTCAGCTTCAGATAGTACATTTCTGATTCATTTCCTTCTGATTCCCAGAGCATCTTGCCCTTGGTCCTGGGCTTCTCTTGTTGCCAGTCACTCTCCCTTTTCCTGACAAAATAGCACATCGTGTGTGTGAGAGACCCTGGGCAAGATCATGAAGCTCTCAGGTTCATGTCCCATTTGAAGGGCAATAATAGTCCCTACCTCCTAAGATGGTTAATTGAGGAAGTGAGGGAATCCATCTCAATGGGTTAGGAGTGCCTGGTAGATAGGAGGGGCTCCAGAGCTTGAGGCTGCAGTTGCAGTTACTGGAATCACTCCTCTTTCATGTGGCCCATTCGGTTTGGTTGAGATTGGTTACACCCTCCACTCTGGAGGTTGCTAAGGTAATTGGCTAATCTCAACCTCCTGGACTCTGATTGGTTTGGAAAAGGAACTTTACCTGATTTGAACCTATGAGAATCACTCTGAAGACTTTTAATATTTTAGAAAGAGAAACCATTTTCTCTAGGCTTGTGCATAACGTATGCTAGGCTTGCTGCTGTTGCAGGCAAGAGATTAGGGTGTGCGTTTCTCAGAGCATGAGGACAGCACAGAAGCAAATGGGCAAAGAAGTGGGGAAGGTCATGCCCTGGTGTGGCCTCTGTCATGAAACAGCATCTGACCAGCTCTCCCTCCACGCCTCTGTCATTTGATCCAGAATATTCCCAATGTGCTCAAACCACTTAGAGTTGCTTTTTCTGTCACTTGCCACCTACAGTTTCAAGAAACGTATCCCCAGTCTAGCCAATGTCATCATGACTTAGTGTAGCGGTCTTTCTGTGGTTTTTTCTCCCACTGGATCTTAAACTTTGTGAAGACAGGATCTAGGTCAAGTTCACCTTTCTATCTCCAGCTCCCAGCAATAGGGCTTCATTATAGTAGGTGCTAAGTATTTGCTGAGGGAATAAAATACTTCATAGGCCACCTTGATTACATATGATACCAACATAACCAACGTAACCTGTTCAGTGTCGCTTCTCCAGGGCTAAAATCTGCTGATGCTACCAGGAAGACAAAACAGGAAGGAGGCAGGAATTAACAGAGTGCCTAATGGGCTAGGTAGGATATCCAATACCTTATCTTATGTTGTGTCATTTAATCTGAAACCCAATTGTTCTTCACCCTTACTGCATGGCCTGGTAGATCTATTACTTTGCTTCCAAGTGAGTAAAATATCAATGAACTAAGAACAAACTATGTGGACCTTTAGGCATCTAATAAGAAACATGAAAGGCAAATGAAAAGTGCGCATATTTTATTCTTTCAAAGGCAGTAATCATTTGAGTCTTTTGAGTCGAAGATGCTGCACATCTAATAAATTTTTACTATTGTTGGAATGAATGATTTCATTAAAATATGCCATTTCAGTAGTAAAATATTTAAATTCAAAGTCCCCAAGATTATCAAGAATGATGTTTCCCCCTCTCACTTTTTTTAACAGGGTGAAGTGATGCAGTTGTATAAATGCAGGCCAGTTTGAAAGTCACAGGAATCCCTCCCCCTCTCCCTGCTGCCAGTTTATTGTCCCTCATGGGTAATATTTGCCTTTGAGATAGATGGCCTGGACAGAAGCATTGTTCTTCACTTCAGAAGGTGTTTTGTGCTTGGCTCCCTGACTTGTTGTTCTTGGGGAGACTCCCTAGTGACACCTACATCGTGATGTTTGTCCTCCTTCCACGGGCAACTCACGTGGCTTGAGGTGTTTGGGGAGCATAAGAATGAAGAGTGTGGTACATCCCACCTCTTCCTTATAACACTGCTCTTTATGAAGCAATGTATAAGTAAGTCATTCCTCAGCACCCTTTGTGTATTGGTCCCAGGAGCCCCCAAACCAAAATCCGCAGGTGCTCCAGTCCCTTATATAAAATGGCATAGCATTTACATATAGCCTATGTAGCAAGTCCTCCTGGATACTTTAAATCATCTCTGGATTACATATAATACCTAATGCGGTACAAATGCTATGTAAATATTTGTTGTGTTGTTTAGGGAATAATGACAAGGAAGAAATCTGTACTTATTCAGTTCAGTCACATTCTTTTCCCAAAAAATATTTCCAACCCACAATTGGTTGGATCCACAGACATGGAATCCACAGATATGGAGGTCTGACTGTCTATTAGTGAATTAAATATGATTATGTCACTTAGCTCTCTGTATAATGGTGTTCATCAAAACGAATCATTGTTCTATTTATTCACTAAATATTTATAGAGCACCCTGCTGTGGCCCACACTCTTTATGGAATACAAAGATGTTCCACTCACTCATTTGAATAAAAAGAATGTATTAGATCATAGCATCTTCAACTCAGAAGACTCAAATGATTATTGCCTTTTTTTAGAAGAATTTTTTAATACCTTTTTTTTGTTGTTTATTTTTTTATGTGGTGCCAGGGATTGAACCCAGTGCTTCACACATGCTAGGCAAGCACTCTACCACTAAGCCACAACCCCAGCCCTGATTATTGCCTTTTGAAGAATAGAATGTGTATAGTTTTCATCTGCCTTTCCTTTTGTTTATGAGATGTGTTGAGAGTACTCACATTTTGTTCTTATTTTACTGGAATGTCACTCACTTGCAAGTCAAGGAATAGGCCTTGATAATGGCATAGCAAGAAGGGAGGAAGAGAAATTGTGTTTCTGATTAAGTGCCACATGTAATGGGAAGCATCACACTCTTAACCCAGCTCCTAACAGCCACTCCATCCACAAAGGAGAGGAGGATTTCTTGTCTCGATGAGCTAAAGATCAAGTTGAGTTATCCTTTAATCATTTTTCCCCTTTATAAAAGTTAGAATTTTGATGGCAAAAAGCATCTAATAAAGTGTCCAAAAACTTGGTTGGCCTGTTCTCAGGTTGAGGATGACTCTGTGTGCGACAGCCTCAGGCAGACTGAGCACACCATCCTTAGCACAGAAGCAGCGAGCTCTTCAGTGGAGTGGAAATGACAAGGACCTCTAGTGCCCTCTTTCTGTTGGAATCGTGAGCTTTTCAGGTCTCCTGGTTCAGCTGCTTCTACCTTCCTCGTATTTGGGGGGCTCTGTTTCATTTTCAAATGTATCCACTTTTTTTATTGTCTAATCAGGGAAGGAAATGATGCCATACTATGAGAATATTTAGGTGGGAAATCTTTGGAGGAAGTAATTTTTTAGCTCATTTGAAAAAAAGAGGAGTGCTTTGTTTTTGAGTCACTTCAGTTCTGGGAAATTGAAGTGACTTTGCTACTTCAAGTCTTTGTCCTGATAACAGATTCAACTTCATTAAAAATTCATCTCAGTGAGAATTTTCTGGAGTGGAGGAAGCACTTCTAAGTTGTTACATCCCCTAATCTAGAAAATGAGACTAACCTAAGTCACGGAAGGCCCTTTGAGGATTGATCTGCTTAGTCTTTTGTGTGTGTGTGTGTGTGTGTGTGGTACCGGGGATTGAACTCTGGGGCACTTGACCACTGGGTCACATCCCCAGCCCTTTTTTGTATATATTTAGAGACAGGGTCTTACTGAGTTGCTAAGTGCCTCGCCATTGCTGAGGCTGGCTTTGAACTCGCAATCCTCCTGCCTCAGCCTCCCAAGTGCTGGGATTACAGGCACGTGCCACCGCGCCTGATCTGCTTAGTCTTCATTTTTTTCCATTCTCCATCCTATTTGGTCTTGAATTCCCAGAAACTCTTTCAAACCTACTGACTTCCCTTTCTCTCTATCCATTCTCTGCCAGTTCCCCTCCACACATACCATCTTATAAAGGGCCAACTTTCAAAGAATGTTCTTTAATTGAGCAATAAATGATAAATGTCCATCTATATGCATCTATAATAGCAATCAAAATACTTAATACAAAATATCGATAAAAGATGCCCAAGGACACATTTTTCATCCTCTGTCAAAATCACAACCCTGTTTTACCCTTTGATTTGAAATCTGGGGAATCAGAAATTACTAAGAAAATGCTGAACATATCAGAGAAATTCAGATAAATCTATGGGAAGCGAGGGGGACACCGATGCTCACCTTAGCCACAACCTGAACTTTTTCAGGAGGGATATTGTGTTAGTCAGCTTTTATTGTCTCTGTGACCCAAATATCTGAAAAGAAAACTTGGAGGAGGAAAAATTCATTTTGGGTTCACGGTTTCATAGGTTCAGTCCATGTTCAGATGACTCCATTGCTCTGAGCCTGAGGGGAGGCAGAACATCATGGTGGACGGGCATGGTGGAGGAAGGCTGCCCAGTTCATGGCAGCCAGGAAGCAGAGAAAGAGAGAGAGAGAGAGAGCACGCAAGTGAGAAGCCAGGGATAAAATACAAACCCAAGGGCCATCCACTCCCCCATGACTTACTTCCTCCAACCACCTCCTCTACCTACTATTACCTCCCAACAATCCATTCCAATTATCAACCTATCAAATGGATTAATCCACTGATGAGGTTATGATTCTTACAATCTAATCATTTTGACCCTGAACATCCCTGCCTTGACTAACACATGAGCTTTCAGGGGGAACACCCCATATCCAAACCATGACAAGTATCTAGAGGCAAATCTTGGAGGTTATGAAGGATAAGAAAGAAAAGAGGAAAAGATGGATCTAGAAGTAGCACAGAAACCCAGGGAAGTGTTTCAGGAAGGAAGAGGTCAAAAGTATCAAGTCCTGATAAAATACCACGATGAAAAAGGACTGAAAACAAACCCTGGATTAAGAGAGCCGGAAATTATTAATGACCTCCAAAAGCATTGTGTTGGGAGAATCAGGGGACTGATTTTTGATGGGCTCATTAAAGTAGTGAGTGGGAAGTAAGGGAATTGAGATGTAGTAATGAATGGATGCTTTCTTCAATCTAGCTGTGAAGGAAATGATCGAAGAGTAGCTGGAGGAATACAGGGATGTAAGGACTGGGAAATACTTTATTTTAGAGGGTAAATACCTGAACAGGTATAAAGCTGGGAGGAAAGATTCAGCTGTAAGGGAGAAATTCAGTAACTAAGAGAGAAGATACGAGAGATGATGTTATATTCCAGAGACCCATGATGACCAAGGGTCATCTTAGAATAGACCTGAGGTACAAGTGCACCTGGAAAAGACCCTATTTTCAGATAGCTTCTAAATTTAAGAAAACTCAGGTATGCTAGCCTCACCTGGAGTTTGAAAAGAAGAGGACTCAGTTATGGGTTGCTCCATCTTTGACTCTAATGAATTCAGAGTTATGTTGAATTTTACATCAAGCCTTGGAAAATAAGGAAAAGGATTGATCTGCTTAGTCTTCGTTTTTTCCATTCTCCATCCTATTTGGTCTTGAATTCCCAGAAACTCTTTCAAACCTACTGACTTCCCTTTCTCTCTATCCATTCTCTGCCAGATTACAGGTGAATCTAGCTTTTCCAAAACCTGAGAGAGGTGGTATGGTCCAGCAGTCGGATTTTATCTCAAGTTGGACTTCCAAATGTTGAAAACTGTCACCCCAGAAAAACTAACATGTGGGCTGGGGTTGTGGCCTTAGAGGTAGAGCACTTGCCTAGCACGTGTGAGGCACTGGGTTTGATTCTCAGCACCGCATATGAATAAATGAATAAAATAAAGGTCCATCAACAATTCAAAAAATATTTTTAAAAAACTAACATGTAACTAACCAATACATTAATTACCTAGGGAAGCGAGCCTAGAGTCACAGATTTTAGTGTGCCTAAGAAAGGCTGGTAAATTCAGTACCCTTCCTTGACCCATCAATTGCACACCAATTCCTGTTCATTTTGAGGATTCTGTGCCAAGATTTCTAAGGCGTGAATCACTGGGTAATGCTTTGGGGGACATGGCAATGCTAATTATGCTAAATACTCATGATTGGCTGTCTAGTTTTGTATTTATATGATAACTTAACCTAATCAAAGCCTCACTTCAGCCAAGCTGAGCTTGCTGGATTGCCTGTCTCAGCCACCAACAATTTCATCAGAGAGGAGGATAATGGGGAAACGGGAGGAAGTTTGTGCTGTGATTTATGGGGCAGGCAGTGTTTATGTCAGTGGGAACTGTGAATAGATGCTGTGGGTTGCTGAATATGGTGGAGATTTTTTTTTAAGTTGGCAGGCATGTTATATTTGGAAATTCTCCAGTAAAATACCAGAGATTTAATAAATTGTTGCAGTTTCATGTTCTTACTTTCTGTGACATCCCTCCCCTTTATGCTTCATCAACAGTTTGTTTCCCAGTATGTGTTTCTCTGTTCTTAATTTTGGAAGATACAAGAAAAGCCCCAAACTAGCATATGCCCCCTAAGAGTGATCCTTTAGTTCCACAAATCCACAAAATAACCCCTTGTGTGGGTTCGTGCAAGAATAAAAGAGTTAGATTTCCCTGGTGACGTAGCAGGCCCAGTTTAAAGGGGTGTCAGTTTGTTTCCTGTACTTCAAGAGGGAAAGAGGGCATCTTCGGGGCTCTTTCATAACACCTTGAGAGGAGGGACAATATACAAAACAGGTACCTGGCCATTTGTCCCTTTTGAAAGTCCCACCTGTTAGATCTCTATATTATTTCCATTATGAGGTAAAGAAGGAATGTGGGAAGGGATGTAGGGAAGACCAAAGCTATTAAGGCCAGAATCTCCAGTGTAGGGATCCAGCCTGATAGGACTAGCCATCTTGGTTATAGCCGCCATCTTGGTTATAGCCGCCATCTTGCATGCTGAGCGATCCTCACACACCTATAGGATAAACAAAGTCTTTAAGATAGTCTGCCAACCATTTTGTGCTGGCCACTGATGCCCAGACAGTTTTCTTAACTGACATTTGTCATGTTAGTAGTTGAGAAAGCCCAGGTACACTCTGGTCAGCCACAGCCCACCTTTGTCTAGCTCAGCATATGAGCCCCTTCTTCCTGTTGTGAGGTGCTGTCTTGCTGCTGCCTAAGTTATACTTATGTCCATAAGTCCCTTATTAATTGCACTTTGTCCAGCTCTGGGTTCATCTGCCTCTTCCATTGATCTCTTGGTACCTTCTGCTTTGGGCAGCTGGTTCTCATTACCAGGACCCAGTTTTTCCAAAATATTCTGGCTTATTTTATGTTTTCTCTAGTTCATCGTATGGGCTTACCTGTGAGGTCAGTGTTTAACTAGGTTTCTCCTTGAGAGAGAAAAATCCTTATTGGCATCTTTGGGCTTCTTTCCCCCATTCTTTAAATTATTCCTATATAATCCCCACTGGAAGCTATGAACCAGGCAGATTGGCCTCTCTGAACTTTCTGTGAATGCTCCTTTGATGTTCTTCCTGGGAGCTTTGAAAATGGGTCAGGAAAGATGCCCCAAGGACATACTGTTGACTAGGTTGTCACTCTTTTCTTTCCCATTTCAAATTGCATTCTGTTATGTCATCCACCCAAGCTGGCCAGAGAGGCCCATAAAATACCCCTAGGTAACAGCACCAGCTTATGGGAAAACAGGCCCTTCAGGCAAAAGTCATTGACCTCATCACCAAATGTCACTAACAACATCCAAGAGAGACAATATGAATGGGCAGACTTTTAGATTATTTTCAAAGCCATGATAGATTGTAGATTGGCAGCTGCCGTTGCCTGAAGTTAGATAGCCAGTAGCTCCAGGTGGGTGAAGGTTTATTAGTAAACATCAGCAGGTTTGGGTTTAGGCGGGAATTTTTCTTAGCCTCTGACAGTGTTGTGTTTACCCTGAGCCCAATGCTCCTGGAAAACAGCTATGATTATAAAATCCTTCCTTTTGTGTTCTGGAAACAGTTCATTGCAAAGGATCACCATCCGCATATACTGTGTAAAAGACTCACAGGTGATCCTCTTGTTCACCACAGGCAGGACCTCCACATTCCTATTTATTTCATAAATGACTAGCATATCTTTCCCACTTATCAACCTGGACAGAGTGCCCACTAGGTTGACTTGATTAAACTTTAGTTGAGTTTCTCTCCTCCCTGCAGGCCTTTGGACTTTGACTCATTCCTGAAGTTAAGCAAGCTGTGGAATGCAGAACATTCTCTTCTTCATGCCCCTTCCAGAGAATATCTAGTGGCTTCAAAGAAAAACCTTCCTGCTCAATTGTCGGGTGCTACAACCTGTTCATCCTCTGTATTAGTCAGCTTTCTATTATTACAACAAAATACCTGAATTAATCAAACTACAAAGAGAAAAGGTTCATTTTGGCTCATGGTCTGGAAGCTTGCAGTGTCTGATTGCTTGGCCCCATGGCTTTTGGCTTGTGGCAAGTCAGCACAACATGGCAGGAGCATATGGTAGAGCAAAGCCTCTCCCCTCCTGCCTAGAAGCAAAAGAAGGAGAAGGAGAAGGGGCACACCCCCAGTGGTTTCCCAGTAGGCCCTATCTCTTAAAGCTTCCAGAGCCTCCCAGTCCCCTTACCCTGGGGACCACATGAGCTTTGTGGGGACAGTCATCATCTGAACTATAATGGTCTCCCAAACCTTACTTTCTCTAGCCTTGTTCTTCTTCCCTATTAAAAAAGAAGCCCTTTCTGCCTGACTTTCTGGGCACTTATAGAGCTTATGATCAGAAGATTCCATCTGAAGAACTCTCCCTCTCCCTTTGAAATAATCTTTTTAAAATTAACTCTCTCCTCACCTACATGTCCATCCAGACTTGTTTTTATTTGACACTACTTAATATATTCTGTTATTTAAAACTGAGTGTATTGAATGTAACCTTTTCTTGATGACCTAGGGTTGTCCTGAACTTGGTCAACTACCACATTGTGCTTGTAAAGGTAGTGGTCAACAGTGAAGCCGATTCTGGGTGGGAAATTGTCTGACCTGGCACTAACACAGGAACCAACTTACTTCTGAGATAGAGCATCTACTTTTCTTTCATGCATTTTTAAGTTACATTGAGCTCATATGGATAGAATATAATGAGGACTTTTCATTTAAGCAAAAAAAAAAAAATTAATTAAAAATTAATCCTAGTGGTTGTATCCATCTGTAACAGCCTCAGCTGGTTCAAGGTGATGTCAGCCAGAGCTGGGTTTCCACAGTGTGGCAGTGGCACCACCAACCTGAGAGTCTAAATATTTAGGATGTGTGTGTATATATTTAGAAATGAACCATAAGAATCAGGTAATGTGAGCTGATTTTCTGAAAGGCTACTGAGATAGAATGCAGGCATCTAACCACCATTTTATTTTTACCTCTGACACATGCAAATGTTGGCAGAAGAAAAACAACAACCTTGAAAACAGCAATTGATAGTAAAATTAATTATATGTATATTATAATTACATGGAAATAATATAAATACATTTCTAGTACATGGAAGACCACGTGTATATGGTCCAATATCATAAAGGGGGCAAGGAAAGAGGTATGTAAGGATAGAAGAAAAACAGTCTCTCATGAAACTTTACAGAGAACATGATGAGGAATTTATTCCCACTCATAAAAGAGAAAAATAAGATTTGAGAAATTGTGATTTGCATGAATTCACCTGACCTGGAGGGCCGGGATTAGAACTCAGTTATTCTGTTTTCTGGTCAGGAGGTCTCACCATGAAGTGAGAGTCTCACTCCCTCTACTGAGTTCCATGCCACAAAGACCAGAACACAGGTTCAGTTTTGGTCTTTGTTTCTTACCCAACGGTCAGACTTTGCAGGTTGCTGCCCCAGTGCTGTTTCCCACATCAGAGGCTGCTATCCACGCTTCTCCCCTTCGGCTCTCATATTCACATGTGTATGAGCTCATTTCTGTTTGTAACCAACCGACCAACCACAGGCATGGTCTTCATGGTGCCATCATCTCTTTGAGGCCATGTCTACTTCTGAGTATTACAGGCTGCTGCTTGGTTGACAGAGGTGGGACTAGCAAGACAGCGACCGTGTCGGTTCCTCTCTTCAACTTCCCAGATCTTCTGAAGCTCTTCCTGAGGTTCTGGAAAGCAGACAGTATCCCAGATACTGAAATAGTTATTGTTTTCCATCCAGGTGTCCCTTCTATCATCAGAAGATCTCCTGGGAGTTCATGGAGCTGTGTTTTATCTTATCTGGTAGGGCCAGATTCTCTTTTGAGAACCACTTGGACTCCAAATATGGTTTGTCCATGGAGGTAACATTTCATTTCAGAGAGGTTAAGTGTTACGTGGGAAAGCACATGCCTCACCCAGAATAAGGAACAGCCTTTGGTCTAGCCAATCTTGCCAAATCTATGATTTCTGCCTAGGATTATGTTTTCTATAAATGCAAAGAGGTCATGGAACCACAGATGTATTCATCCAAGCCTTGCATTGATCCTGACTAACTCCTATGAGTTACTGCACTGACAGCAAAACAGATGTAAGGCATAGCTCCAACACAAGGAATGATCAATCTTGTTATTAACAAAAGAATCCTACCATATAAGGTAAACTTCTTTCCAAGATCTTTGAATGTGAAATGTAATAAGATATTTAAAGATCGTTTCACTAACACGTAAAGGAAAATACAAATGTGTTCACCTTAAATTGCAGGTCTCACAATTTAGGTACTAAGGAAACAATAATTACTGTAAGTTCAAAATGATAATGCTGACTGGGAACAGTTCTAGTAAAATAATGAAGCTGTAGAAATAATACTGAAGAGCTAATCAGCCTTGAAAAGCACCGAGGCGTGTGTGCACAATTGCACTCTTGCTTTCTCTCTGTCTGTGTTTTGTTGTTATCTTTTGATGACTTTGATGAGACACATAGTTTTTGCTTTGGACCACAAGATCCCAATTATCTGATAATGCCATGCTGGAGGATATATGTGGTTTTTGGAGGAAAGGACCATTTACTTTACAAATGTATGTCTTTAAAAGAAAGAACTTTCACCGTGTGGTACTAATAGCTGAGTGCTTCCTTCAGCAGTGGACCAAAAAGGCACCTGGGGGTGTGGGTTTCATTGTACGCTGATGGTGTCTCTTCAGAAGAACCTTTGAAAGGAGAATGACAAAGTTATTGGTGCACGGAGCTGGCAGCAGACCTCTTCCTCTAACAGCTGGAAGGTGAAGAAACTCAAGGTGCCACCAGAGGGTGAAATAAAGTATATCTCGCATAGAATGGATGGCATCAGCTCTCTGGATTGGAAAGTAACAATATGAATCAATGCGTGGGAACACCCAAAACTCCAACCAAGACAATAGGGAGAGCTCGTGGAAATAGGTTATATCCATCTGTAACAGCCTCATCAGCTGGTTCAAGAGCTGTCAGCCAGAGCTGGGTTTCCACAGTGTGGTGGTGGGACCATCAGCCTGAGAGTCTCCTGAGAGGCCTATGAAATACCCATATGGGGCTTCACCACACGAACGCTAAAAGTACTTGGGCCCACACAGTCTGCATTATTTAACTACACTCAACTGTATTTTTACAGTTTCTCTTTAATTTTCCAAGAATGAAAATAATAGGGACTTGTTATAACCAAGAATGCAAGTATGATTAAAAGAAAAGTGAATCCTCCCGGACTCCTCTGTTCCCTCTACCCAAAGGTGACACTGGCCACCTGGTGAGCATCTCTCCATCCCATTCTCCACACTTGTGCAAACAAATATATAGTGAATAGGAGGGTTTTTTGTTTGTTGTTTGTTTTTGCTCCTGTTGTTTTTATACATTGAATCATTATGGATAACATTTTCAAATTTACTTTTCTCAAGTTGTAATAAAAATCCTCTAGGTTTTAAAAATACGCATGTGAACAAGAGTATGTATTCACATATGTGCACACACAAATGCTCACACACACACAGAGGGACACATACAGGTCTGTGTCAGTTTTCTTGGAAATGTAGCTGGAAATGAAGGGCAAACTCCAGCTAAGGCCAAGTAGTAACACGATAAACAACAAATACCTTAAGGGAAAGTTGAGAGGAAAAAAAAAAAAAACTTTGAAGAATTATGTATATGTGTTTCTTTTAAATTGTCATAAAATTTTCCATGGAGATATTAAAATATTTCAGCATTTGCCATCAGTGAACATTGAGATAGTTTCCTCTGGTTGTCTGTGTTGTACTTCATTGCCTTTGTGTGGGGGAGATAGATTGGAAAAGTGATGTTTTTGGATTAAAAGTTATGTTTTCTTAAAATTCTCTTAGTTTTGCAATATTACTTTCCTAAAAGTCTGAGGCAAATTAGAATCAATTATCATCATCCTGCTTGGTTACATTTGATAAAATCACCTTGAATATTGAAGTAGCAAATAATGAATCATTTGTATTAATGCATAATACATCGTATCAATACATTAATGATGAACTCCAAAGAAGATTCAGGGTTAGGCTCCAGCATGCTTCTGGTCACATTTTCAGCAACCCATCAGTACAAAACCTTGTTTATTTGTTACATATTGTTGCTTCACTAACGTTGAACTCATAGCCAACCATAATACATCTCATACCTGAGCAAACCTTATCTGAAACCTGTATTTTCTCCAAAGGTACCCCACAGTCTTCTTTTGCTTAGGAAACTCTTAGACAGAGCTTCAGCACTATGCTTGGGAACCATTTCAAACAGTGAAATTACCAACAACAAAAAGGAAAATGTAGCACTGAATTGAATCATCTACTGTCACCTTCGTCTACTTTGGTAATGTGTGTGTTGAGTGACTCAAACTCTTCTTGCCACTCTGAGCCCAATCTCCATGAATGACCACGAATGCCCACAAAGCACTGCCAGAATTGATTTGGGGGTTACAAATAAATTTGATTAAGTAGGCGAATTTATAAATATAGGAATTGCAAATAACGAAGACTGACCATCTTCCTACCAGCAACATGTTGTCGCCTTTTTAGCCTTCATCTTCACTGAATGATAACACTTTTTAACTATTTGTGAATTTTTGTGAAGAATACTTCCTTGTTGCTAAACACAAGTGAGGTCCAGCACATTTTCTTGCACTTACTATACATTGGAATGCTCTCTTTGGTCCCTCAATTCTTCATTTACTTTGCCCTCCTTCCAATCAAGCAGTTCATTTATTTGTCATCCCCTTGTAGAAACATGGTATGTGTTAGGGATGTCAGACCCTTTTCATATTGTTATGCAAATACTTTCCCTTTCTAGTGCTTGTTTGACTTTCAATTTGGATATCTGCCACATTTTTAAATAATCAAAATGTCTGTCTGTCTTTGGGATTGAAGGACTCTCATCTTGTTATATCTCCAAGATTAGAAACGTTTCAATTTATTTAGACACAGGGTCTTGCTGAGTTGCTTAGCGCCTCGTCAAGTTGCTGAGGCTGGCTTTGAACTCATGATCCTCTTGCTTCAGCCTCCCGAGCTGCTGGTATTAGAGGCATGCTCCACAGTGCCCAGCTTAAATTTTTATTCTAATATTTTGTTGTGATATATTTTGCATTTAAATCTGGAATCCATATAAAGCATTTGTGTATGTGCTGTGAGGAGGGTTCTGTGTTTTTCTTCCAGGTGAGCATTCCCCAGTGGTTCTGATGCTAATGCTTGAGAACAAGCAGCTCTTGGAACAGAGTAGAAACCTGATGGGCCACAAGGAGGTAGTACCCTTTTAAGCACTCTGCAGGGAAGAAAATGCCCAAGTTCAAAGACAGAACATGTCTATTTGCTTGGTGGATCTATCTCTTCCATCAATTAGGACTCTGTATTACAAACCTTAGACACCCAAGTTCTAGTGGCATAAATAATAATATGTTCACTTACTTCACCTGGAAACAGGAAAACCGTAGTTGGAATGGTTACGTTGACCCAGTAACTCAATTGTATTCAATTCTTTCTATTTGTATATCAGCTTTAACTTAAAGTCAGCTTTCCTCATGTTCACTAGGCATTTGCTAATAGCAGTGAAGGCTATATTCTTTCTCATTTATGCACAGTGGCGGTGGAGGACATATTTCTATGTTGGCAAGATTCTTCTTTCACAGACTTTATAGGATCTAGCACCAAGCGGGGTTGGAGTCACATAATGGGCATCAATATTGGTCTGTGATATAACTGGGTGTTGTTTGTTTATTTTTGTTTTTCTTTCTGTATTGTTCCTGGAACTGAGACATCCAAGTCTGGTTCCCAGAGAGTCTGTGAGCTACCCACTCTCTTTTATTAATCCCTTTCTACTTAGCCTGGTTAAAGTAGATTATGTTTTTACATCTAATGCTCAGTTCTGGGAATGTTGGTACATAACAGACTTGTCAAGGAAATGGGAATCTGGGGTTAGTTGTTGGATCTATTTTGCTTTGAAAGCATGGGGAGCAAAATGTTTTCTTAAATGTCAGCTGTGGTTAATTGGCGTCAGGTGCCTACTGAAGGCAACATTTTGGTGAACTCAAGTGGCTACTTCTATATACTATTTTAAAAAATGTGCCTATGCTGGCTACATGCAATTGGGCTAGAAAGATTTAAAGAAGAAAATTAAAATAGGCTCAAGATTTTAAAATCTTGCCTCAGATATTATTTTACTGGCCTAAAATAATATCTCCTATAGCCACGGGTTAATGAAGCTGAACATCGACCACATACTGTGATCCTGTGACTCACTGGATTATGATACAGGCTGAATACAAAGACTGGCAAGGTTCCTTAAATGAAAGTGTAGGGCATTGGGAGGAAAAGGCTGGGAGTCTGAGAATTGGAATGGAAACATCTGGGAAGATTCAGAGGATTCTCAGGCCCAAACCCCCACACCTCACTACATCTTCCTTTTCAGCAAGAACAGCAGCCCCTCTCTGAGGGACACAAATGTAAACGAAGGCCCTGTTGAGACTTGGCCTTGCTCCTGAGAGGATGCTGCTTCCTCACCATGCATTCTGTGACCCTTCATCGATTTGAAGTTCAATCCCAGTATGGCCCTTAGAGCTCATGATAAAGTCATACCTTGGAAGAAAACAATTTCTTCTACTGCAATTTCTTCTATTGCAATATTTTACATGCCAAAAAATGCAATGTATATCTACAAGATTTGCATCCTATTATCTATTACCCATCTTAATTTTCTTCCTACCCAATAATACCATATTTCCAATGACTTGACTAAAATGCTACATTTCTCAAACTCCCTACCATAGAGGGATGGCCATGTGACATAGTCAATGAAACCTAGGGTAAGTCTGTTGATTCTTTTTTTAAAAAGTCTTATTATCCTAAGTGCTGTTCTCCCTTCTTTCACTGTCCTCCTCTTTACTGTCTGGGCATGGTCCTAATTCTTGGACCTATAGAGGTCATCTCATGCTCACAAGGGAAAGGCCAGGAGAATGGTGAGAATCTCAGATCTGACTTTTTTTTTTTTTTTAATATATACCAGGGATTGAACTCAGGGGCACTTGACCACTGGGCCACATCTCCAGCCCTTTTTTGTATTTTATTAGAGTCAGGGTCTCACTGAGTTGCTAAGTGCCTCGCCGTTGCTGAGGCTGGCTTTGAACTTGCAATCCTCCTGCCTCAGCCTCCCAAGTGCTGGGATTACAGGTGTGTACCACCACGCCCAGCTCTCAGATCTTACATTTTTTAGCCCCTGATCAAACGACAGAAATCACTTGCTATTTTTCTTAGTACTTAAAAGAGGATGGGCAAAAAGGGGAACCTAATTTATTTAAATCATTGCTTAACTAAATTTATTCTTACATTCAGCAGATAAAATCATGAACAGGAAATGGGGCAAAGTGTAGCATAGATGTAGAAAGTGTAGATTTTCCCCTAAGAAAGGTAAAAATCTCTATGATTCACTGATTGGGCCAATTTAGCCAGAGCAATGTTATGTGCTAATTGGCTCAGGACTGCAGGGCTCATTTTGGGAGTTAGGGTCAATTCCATTAAACTCACTTGTTTGCAACTGCATGGGAGAGAAGCGCTGACAAAAAAAAAAAAAAGAAATGTTTGGTTGGCTATGAAAGATGTAGGTAACATATCTAATCTAGCTCTATTGTAGGTATGGCATTAAAATTATTGCTAATTCCTCTTATCCTATTATCATGGTCATGAAGCAATCTGCTGGTTAGATTTGACTTCCCATATAATTTATGACAGAGTGATAGGAACTAATCTTACTGATATGAGCCTTGTAATCTGGTTGTTGGTTGGTTAAAGAATTTATATATAAGATTTCACAGCCAGGTGTGGTTGTGCATGCCTGTAATCCCAGCAGCTAGGCAGGCTGAGGTAAGAGGATTTTGAGTTCAAAGCTAGCCACAGCAACAGTGAGGCACTAAGCAACTCAGTGAGTCCCTGTCTCTAAATAAAATACCCCCCCCCCAAAAAAAATAGGGCTGGGGATGTGGCTCAGTGACAGAGGGCCCCTGAGTTTAATGCCTGGTACCCCCCCCCCCCCCCCCAAAAAAAGTCACGATTCAGCATCTTTGAATTGAATTAAAGTGAATCCTTCACCCCCACCTCCAGGACATGGATATTCTTTGCCTGCAATAATAAAACCAGGTCTTGAACCTGTAAGGTTGAAGGCTAGGGGCTTCTCTAGGTAAATGGTACATTATGAGCCATCCTGGCACCCAGCCCACTCATCTTCTACCTACTCGACCCCTCAAAACTGTCACAGATCATAAGAGTGTTGTGTTTTCTTTTTTTTTTTTTCCATTGTACTTTTCATGTTATCCATCACTTTACTTCAACCTATTTACCTATTTTTTATATATCTCAATTTTTTTATTTTAACTTTTTTTAATTGCCATTTCAATATTAAATTTATTTTTTATTCTAAGTAGTTATAAATGACAGCAGAATGCATTACATTTCATATTATACTTATAGAGCACATTTTTACATATCTCTGGTTGTATGCAAAGTATATTCACACCATTCGTGACTTCATACATGCACTTAGGGTAATGATATCCATCTCATTCTACCATCTTTTTTTTTTCTTCCCCCTTTTGCCCCCTCCCTTACCCTCCCTCCCCATTGGCCATTCTAGTGTTCCTGTAATCCTCCTATGCTCCCCATCCCAACCCCACTGTAAATAGGCCTCCTTATATCAGAGAAAACATTCAGCATTTGGATTTTTGGGATTGGCTAACTTCGCTTAGCATTATATTCTCCAACTTCATCCATTTACCTGTGAATGCCATGATTTTATTTTCTTTTATTGCTGAGCAATACTCCATTGTGTATATATACCACATTTTCTTTATCCATTCATCTACTGAAGGGCATCTAGGTTGGTTCCACAGTTTAGCTATTGTGAATTGTGTGTTTTCTTAATGGAAGATTTCAGAGGTGTTATTTGCCCCACCCAGGAGTACCCAAGTAAGAGAGCGAGGTGGGACAGACCCAGTTCCAATCTTCATCAAGGAAGCATGATGCTAAGACCCTCATCACTATAGATCAGGACCACTCAGGTCAGCACAATTCAGGTTAAGGGCGCTGTGACAGATATTCTAGAATGATACCAATTAAAGAAACATAGGGTGAGTTTGCAAAACAGAAAATCAGATTGTTTCTGTAAGTTCTTATGCCAGCAAGGGTCCTTGCAGAACATCAGGACTGTAGCTAACTAGCCAATATTTATTGAGTGATATAAAATGTACTTCTGACTGATAGAGATCTTATCAATAATAATCAGGAAGAAGAGAATTCTGGGTTGGAAGATAGGCACCTCAGTGCTAATTTTGTTTATTACAGGTACAGCCATGAACAAATCACCTCAGTTGAATGATCTTTGAATTTCTTTCAGCTCCAAAACTTAGTACTCATTAAAGTTAAAATATTTCCTGAGAAGTTTTATTTATCTCATTAATTTACTTAAAAAGGCCTTTCTTCATATCACAAAGTCCAACTTTCTTGTGGTTTCTGAACTAATTATATAATAAATTTTATGTTTGTGCAGTCCAAATTAATGAGGTTTAACTGCATGCTAATTAAAATTCATTAGAATTCTGTAAAGACTTTCCCTTCAAGAGTTCAGATTTGTTGATGAGATTTTCTCATTAGACTTCACAATGAACATGGAAAACAAATGATCGGCCATCAGTCCTGCAAGGGAAACCTGAGCTTCTTGCCTGTTTTTGCTGTAGTAGGCATTGATGGGACACCCTAAGGAACCTGGCCTTCCTAGTGACTTGCAGGAGACTCGCTCTCTTTTTTTTTTTTTTTTTTTTTTTTTTGTGGTACCGGGGATTGAACTCAGGGGCACTCGACCACTGGGCCACATCCCCAGCCCTTTTTTGTATTTTATTAGAGACAGGGTCTCACTGAGTTGCTAAGTGCCTCGCCATTGCTGAGGCTGGCTTTGAACTCGCGATCCTCCTGCCTCAGCCTCCCAAAGTGCTGGGATTACAGGCGTGCGCCACCGCGCCCGGCTGAGACTCGCTCTCTTAAAGAGGTTCTTGTAACAATTTCAAACCAAACTGAAATGTAGCATTAAAGTTCAATTAGCAGATTGATTACTGGGTCTTGATCACACCTCTGATCGTCACCTCTAATAGATTGTATTAAAGTTTTCATTCTCTACAGTCATTAGTCCCTGTCTGTGGTAAGGTTGTGAAGAAATCTACATTCAACTCCTCATGAGTGAGCTAAGAGGTGTCTCTGCTGAGAACACATACTGGAATTGGCTCAGGGGGGATGCGACCCACTTAGAAGCCATTTGTGAAGACGCAGTCTGGGAAGTTTGACTGAAATAGCTAAGGCAGGTGACACTGCTGAGGCTGGTAATAGACAAGAGCAATTTAGAAGACTAGGTGAGTCTGGGTGCAGCAATAGGAAGGCAGGGGGGTTCCTTGAGTGTAGAAAGGTGATTCTTCAGCAGATCCAGGAGGCAGTGTTTGCAATCAAAGGGTAGCTGTACCCAACAAGTGGCAGAAAGATCAGCTGCTTCCGAATCATGCAGGAAACTTGCAAAAGATGTAAGTCTGCAGACCTCTGGGGATAGAACCCAGGAATCTGCATGGTCATTAAGCACCTCTGATTCCTCTAGGTGGTCACCACAACTTGAGAATCACCTCAGAAGTCACCTGTGAGAAGAGGCAGAGAAGCAAATTAGGTGTATCAAAGACATCAGAGCATTTGGGAATGAAGAATTGAGATGCCATTCAGCTTGTCTTTGTTGGGATTTTTTTTCCTCAGCAGCTGAGATCAGCTATTTGGGGGTGGGTGTCAAATGTGCAACAAGTAAGAAGAGAATGATCTTGCTATTTTGAGGTTTTGAGTTTTCTTTTTTGTGAGGGGGTGTACTGAGGATTGAACTCAGGGGCACTCACCAGTGAGTCACACCCCCGACCCTATTTTGTATTTTATGTACAGACAGAGTCTCACTGAGTTGCTTAGCACCTTGCTTTTGCTGAGGCTGGCTTTGAACTCACAAACCTCCTGCCTCAACCTCCCAAGCTGCTGGGATTACATGCATGCGCCACCGCACCTGGCTGAGTTTTCTTGCGTATAGTCTTATTGAATTATGTGTATTAGAGTTGACTGTAGAAAATAATTTTTGTGCTTTTTAATATAATCTAAGAATCACAGATGTGCTTACATTGATTTCTCCTACTCCTGAAAAGTTGCACATTCATAATTTTTTCTAGGGCACCTTACATTTTGAGAATCTGATAACCAGCCTGGATCCTGATTTCCATAAATCCACGTGTATCAATGGGTGGAGCTTCACATTTAATTTATGGGGATTTAGAGACCCATGATCTGCTGTGATAGACATTTATGAAAGAGCCTAAGGAACCTGGCCTTCCCAACATCTTGCAGGTGACTCCTTCTGTGCTTAGTGTAATCTGAGTGAAGAACCTCTGATCTGAGCCTCCAGGCATGCCACTCCATTACTCAGTGGCCCTCCCCACCACACAGCACAGGGAAGTGGGGAAGGGAATAGCTTGGTGGAACCTGTTGCCGCCTGAAGCGCTTGGAGCAACGGAGCCGCGGGAAAAACTTCAGAAGCAAACTGGAGACAAACAGCTTTTTATTCTGATAACTTTTCTCTCTGGTTCTAACAACGACTAACTCAGCCAAACACACCACTAAAATGGCGCTGACCCGATCAGCAATTTCGGCCAAGTCACTCGAGATCCCGCAACAAATCCCGTGAGACTACGGGTGGCGACAATGGCCAAATCTCCACGGCTCATAGTCAACTGCAATTCAAGTCAATCCCCAAACAGGGCTCCTGCATTTCCCCCTTTTTGTTTTAAAAGAGGTAATGCTCTAGGACGTCTATGTGCAACCAACATTCTTACCCGTCATCGGATAATCAAGGCTGTGCCCTTGACTCCTGTCTTAGGTTGATATGTCGGCCACATGAGACTGTCCCGTGCGACTGTGCCTGTCTTAGGTTGTCCCCCTCTGGGGATCTTACCCGTCATTGGCTAACCAGCCATCCAATGGAGCCCTTTAGGATCGACTATATATGATGACTAACAGCCGTCCAATTGTGAGGAGATGTTGCGGCTTTAAGGCAACAAGCCTTTTGGTGATGAGCCAAATTGCATAGCATATCAAATTGTTTAAACAAATCAGCTGCCCTAAGTTCCATCAAGTAACACACTGAATTCTCTAGACAAATACCCGCAAGGCATTGTCCCGTAAAGTCCCAAACAATGAAAGATCAAAATGTCCATTTGTTATAATATGTTGATGTAGGAGGCCCCATGCATGTAGAGCAGAGGCCACACTGTTGGTGAGGTTGTTTGATGTTTGAGCAGCAGACGTCTTTTTTATGTTTAGACAATGCCACCGGCAAATCTTCAGGGCCCGCTACCTAGAAACTCAAGCATCAATTATTAAAGGAAAGGCAGTGCTATTGCAGCACTGAGTCAAGAGGCGAGTTGTCAAACTACAAAATAGAATAATTAGATTAGAAAATTAAAGTTGATTTTTGTTCACATACATCGCTGGTTGAGCTTCTACAAACATAAGTTGGAAAAATGTCATATTTAGAACAAAACAAAGAAAGACTGAGGGTAATTACTGCATTAAAGATAGATTAAAGAAAAGGTAAAGGCACTTGAGAGAAATAATTTGTTAGCTGGAACCCTTGAGTCTCTGTATACAGAACAATTTTTTACCTGTTGAGATAATTGAAATTAATGAGCTATTAAACAAATGAAGTTAATAACAAATAAACAATCTTAAGTCAAAACACCAAAATATCAGGTTATATAGCACTAGTCATATTGTTTGCTAAAGAGAAGTCCCAGGGACACCTATAAATCAAAATTGAAAGTACCTTCATTTATAAAATTATTTACCTAAATTGAATACTCTTAACCTAAAATGAATTAAAGTTATTTGGATCCATATATATATATATATATATATATATATATATATATATTTTCTTTTTCATAAGCGCTTTGTTCTTTGTGACGTCACACTGGACAGACGAACAAACATACAAACATATATTTGTGACGTCACATTAACATGAAATATAGACAAATGTACAGACATAAAGACATGTATAAAAAGAAAAGAAAAAAAAAATACAATTGTGTGCACACTAAAGAGAGATCTCCTCGTCCCGGCTGGGAGGAATGACACTTAAGTTGTGAAATATTTTGAAGGACTCTTTTGAGGGAATCATTCTATACCTTCATCTTGGTCCTCTTGATTTTGTACCTTTTTTATTAATCTTGATTCTTCAATAACTTCATCTTGATCATTTTGATGTGGTACCTGTTTTATTAATCTAGATGGTATCCATATTGGAGAGGATTCGTCTTTTGGAAAAACACAAACAGATCCTCTTCCCCAAATTAATACTGGATCTGGACCCTTCCATGTACCTGAAAGAACATCCTTCCAGTAAACCAAAGGTTTATGTTGTTGGTGTGGATTCCAATGTCTGTCTCCAGCAGAATAACCATTAGAGTCTAAAGGTAAAAAATTTAAGGTAAACAGGGCAACTGCCAATCTGTCCTTAGGACTTTTCCAATTTCCTTCTTTTTGTTTTAATAACATAATTTTCAGTGTGTGGTTTGCTCTTTCAATAATGCCCTGACCCTGAGGATTGTATGGGATGCCTGTTTTATGGGATATATTGAATTTTGCGCAAAACTGTTTGAAAGATGAGGACGTATATGCGGGGCCATTATCTGTTTTAAGCATTTTGGGGATGCCCAATGCAGCAAAAGCTTGCAAACAATGAGATGTAACATCTTTAACTTTTTCTCCAGAATGTAAGGAAGCAAAAATCATGCCTGAGCATGTATCTATGGTCACATGAATAAATCGCAATTTTCCAAAACTTGGCTCATGAGTAACATCCATCTGCCACAAATGATTGGGCATTAATCCCCTAGGGTTAACTCCGAAATGAGGATTGGGCAAATGTGTCATACAAGATTTACAATCTTTTACAATTGTTCTGGCTTGCTCCTTTGTGATTTTAAACCTACGTTGCAAGGTGGTGCTGTTGACATGAAACTGGGAATGAAATAAAGTAGCTTGTTGTAGCGCTGAAAGTATAAATACTGTTTTTGTAAGTTCATCAGCCTTTTGATTACCTTCATGGAGGGGACCAGGCAAATTAGTATGTGCTCTAATATGGCCTACGAATAGAGGTTCTTTTCTTGCCCACAAAAGTTTTTGTATTTGATAAAACAATTTAAAGGCTGGAGTATGAGGTGCTATTGGTCCTGCTAACTCTAATTTTGGGACGGCTTGTACAATATAGTGGCTATCTGAAAAAATGTTTACGGGCTGGTCCCTAAAATTTTCCAGAGCTCTTACCACAGCTTCCAATTCCACTAGTTGAGCTGATTTGTGTGCAGTTATGTAAGTCATATTTTCTTTTTTAGTGACTACTGTAGCAGTACCATTTGAGGACCCATCTGTAAATACATTAAATGCCTTAGGAATAGGTTGATTTTTTATTACCTGTGGAAATATAATAGGATGATTAATACAAAAAGATAATATAGGGGACTTAGGAAGATGATTATCAAAATTTGCAGAAGTAGAGCATTTAACTATAGCCCAATCATTATCATTGAAGCATAAGTATTCAATCTGTGATGATGAATAGGGAGTAATAATAGTAGCAGGGTGAATGCCAAATATTTTAGTAGAAGTCTTAAGTCCTTGAAGAATAAGTTTAGCCACCATGGAGGTATAAGATTCAATTATACTTTTAGGAGAGACGGGCAAATGTATCCATAATAAAGGCCCTTGTTGCCAAAATACTCCTGTGGGTGTATATTGTGAAGAAATAATAATCAACATCAGCGGTTGAGTTAAATCAAATCTATCACAATGAGCTCCTTCGATGGCTTTTTCTACTAACTTTAAAGCTTTCCTAGCATCAGGAGTCAATGTTCACGGTGAAGATAGATCAGGGTCTCCGCGAAGGATGTCAAATAAAGGTTTTAGTTGGCCAGTAGTGAGGTTTAGTGTAGGGCGAAGCCAATTAATGTCTCCCAGTAGTTTTTTGGAAATCATTGAGGGTGGTCAAATGTTCTTTATTTATTAGAATTTTTTGGGGGTCTAACAAAAGTATCCATGATTTTAAATCCTAAATATAATATGGGAGATCTGGTTTGAACTTTTTCTTCTGCTATATATAATCCATATTTTTAAAATTTTCTACCACGTCACTGAATATATTAAATAAGATTTTTTGATTAGGGTGGGCCAATAAAATATCATCCATGTAATGTAGACACATGAGGTTTGGATATTTATTTTTAATGGGTTGGATAGCCTTGTCCACATATATTTGGCATATGGTGGGGCTATTAGCCATTCCCTGTGGTAAAACCTTCCATTGATATCTCTGATCAGGGCCATTATTGTTAATAGAAGGAAGTGAAAAAGCAAATCTGGGGGCATCCAGAGGATGTAGGGGAATAGAAAAGAAGCAATCCTTTATATCAAGAGTAATAAGATGGAAATTTTTTGGAATAGCTACAGGACTAGGAAGTCCAGGTTGAGTAGGGCCCATAACTTGCATGGTTTTATTAATTTGTCTAAGATCATGTAACAATCGCCATTTTCCTGACTTTTTCTTGATCACAAATATGGGGGAATTCCAGGGAGAGGTGGAAGGTTCTATATGACCTGCTTCTAATTGTTCCTGAACTAGTAGGTGGGCAGCTTGTAATTTCTCTTTAGATAGGGGCCACTGAGGGACCCACACTGGCTTATCAGAAAGCCATGGTATTTTCAAAATTATTTTCTCAGTGGCCCCGAAAAAAAATATCTTTTTCCTTTATGATAATGATTACTTTTAGGGTTAAGATTACTCTGTACTTTTTGATAATGAATTCTTTTAGGGTTAAGATTACCCTGTAGGTTTTCACATTTAACATCTGCAGGCTTGGTTGCAAGGTGTACTCCCATTTGTTGCAAAATATCTCTTCCCCATAAAGTAACCGGTAGATTAGGTAAAACATAAGGCTGAAATGTTCCTTTATGGCCTTCATCATCCTCCCATTTTAAAATTACTGCACTTTTTTCTGGGAGGTTATTATATCCCAAGCCTCTTAAACTGGTTGAAGCTTTTTGCAGAGGCCAGTGCTTGGGCCATTGGCGTAAATTAATAATGGAAGAGTCAGCTCCAGTATCTATTAATCCCTCCATTTCTATTCCTTGGATTTTTATTTTACACATAGGCCTCCTTGAACAGTCTCGAACCCAGCAAGCCATGGGACTTGAGTCAGTGGAACAAAATCCTCTATTGTTCCCTTCTTGAGGCATACCCATTTTAAATGAATTATGTAAATTGGGAAGGAGAAGCAACTGAGCAATTCTATCTCCTTGATTAACAGAACTTATACTTTGGGGTGAGCTAAGCATTATTTTTATTTCCCCTTTGTAGTCTGAGTTTATTACACCTGGGGTCACTTGCAAACCTAATAAGCTTTTAGGACTACGCCCGATAATAAGTCCTACAGTCCCTGAGGGAAGAGGTCCCCTGACTCCTGTGGGAATCAGTTGAACCCCCATTTCAGGTGTTAACACTATTCGGGCGGTGGAACAGAGGTCTAATCCTGCATTTCCTCTTGTTCCTCTGGCGAGGGAGTGGATGGGTAGTAGGGATTGTGTCGGGGGGAAGCATCTGAGTGGATGCTTGAGGATACTCCTTCTGCAATGCCCCGTACATTTGTGGGCCCCGTGCCCCGTTTTTTTGAATTCCTGAACAAAGGATTTCCATGGATGTCAAATTTTGAATGGCATTTATTGGCCCAATGATTTCCCTTTTTACACCTGGGGCAGCGGCCTGGGGCACGGTATGAGCTTGGTTTTTATTTCTCTTTTGGGATTTTGCCTAGAATTGCCTGATTGATTATGATAATTTTGCCTGGAATATCCTGATTGATTATAATGTCTACATTTAGCCTTTGTGAAATTTCGAGAGGAAGCACCTCTCATTGAGGCTGCAATCACATTTCCTGTGACAAAGGCGTCATTTATATCTTTACATAGTTGTATATATACGGAAAGATCCTTTTTAGTTCTCCATGGCCTGATGGCTGCTTGGCACCATTTATTTTCATTTTCATAAGCTAATTGAACAACTAATGGCATAGCTTGGTCAACATCTGCAAACACACTACCTGCAGTTCTCAAAAGTCGATCAGCAAAGTCAGCATACGGCTCATTTGGTCCTTGAATCACTTTTGACAAACTACTTTGTAGATCCCCAGGTCCTTGTACAGTTTTCCATGCCTCTAAGGCAGCTGTGTTTATCTGAGTATATACATCTGGGTCATAATCTGTTTGAGCCTGTAAGTCTGCGAATTGCCCTTCTCCTGTGAGCATGTCTATATTATAGTTTTCAAACCCTGCAGCCGCGTTTCTTTTAGCCGTTTCTATACAAAGTTCTTGGAATTGCGATCGCCAAACCAAGAATTGCCCCCCGCGCTTAATGTTGCTTTACATAGACTTTTCCAGTCTGAGGGGGTTAAGCTAAAGGTGTTAAGGGACTCCAGCATACTCAACATGAAAGGAGCTTGGGGCCCATAAGTCATTACTGCCTCTTTGAGATTTTTTATTGTTTTGAAATCTACTGACTGATGGACACTCTGTCCATTTTTCTTTTCAAATGCTGGCGGTTCCCAATGTATCTGTGAGTTGTCCTCGAGAGCGCATAAGCGATCAGAAAGACTTTTTATTTCTGTTTCGAGGGTATGCAAATGCCTAGTAATACCCTTCATATTTTCTGTAATGGATTCCACCCATGGGGGAGTAGAGGACACAAGTGACTCCTCTGCCTGACGGACCTTTTTCTTGGTCTTTTTAAATTTCTTTTTCCTCATTTTCTCAGGATCACTTTTACTAGATTCCTCACCACTGCTAATTTCACTGACAGCAATATCCTGAGGCCCAGGTTCCAGTGAGAGCAAGTATCCTTCAGCTTTCGCCAATAACTCCCGAATAGCTTTAATAGCTTGGATTTTTGTCATTTTTGGGTCTCTTCTAATACTCTCTTTACTGGTCTCAGTTGGCCCAGTGGAATCTACACTTTTTTGATCACTTTCACTTTTGTCTATATACTCCTCACTGAGAACAGAGTCAGGTATATCAAGGAGTCTTTGCATAGCCTCTATCACTTGGGATTCAGTTATATTCGAACCCATCTTTAGAGACCTTTCAGTTCTCACCTGTCCGCTCCGAAGTTCCCCGTACGGGCCGCCACCTGTTGCCGCCTGAAGCGCTTGGAGCAACGGAGCCGCGGGAAGAACTTCACATGCAAACTGGAGACAAACAGCTTTTTATTCTGATAACTTTTCTCTCTGGTTCTAACAACAACTAACACACGCCAAACACACCACTAAAATGGCGCTGACCCGATCAGCAATTTCGGCCAAGTCACTCGAGATCCCGCAACAAATCCCGTGAGACTACGGGTGGCGACAATGGCCAAATCTCCACGGCTCATGGTCAACTGCAATTCAAGTCAATCCCCAAACAGGGCTCCTGCAGGAACCCAGGGAAGAACAACAGACTCGAGGAACCCAGTGGCTCACGTAGCCTTGGCTTACAACCTGAAATCCATCAGAGTTCCCACAAAAATATTTGCTTTCCTCTGAGAGTAATAGAGGTTATTTGTCTAGGGTGACAAATCCCCAGCTTCTCCCTCTTCACTCGTTAAGGTCTGGTGCCATATCTAGCAAAAGGACCATAATTAAAAGCATGTTTAATGAATTTCAATAGAATCACACCCTGCTAATGACATGAGGTTTCAGATCAGGATGAGCCTCTATTTTTAATTTTGCCACAGCAAATGACAGTGATCTCAAGCATGTGAGTTTTGCAATCTAAGAGTTAATAGGGGCATGTGGAAGTGGTCCTGGGTTTGGTAGGGGCTCATTATAAGTTATATTTTTAAAAAACTATTCACTTAGCCAAATGCAGTCACCCTTGCCTGTAATTCCCAGCAACCCAGGAAGCTGAGGTAGGAGGATCACAAGTTTGAGACTGCCCTCAACATTTTAGCAAGACCCTGTCTCAAAAAATAAAGGGAGGGGGGATGGGGAATGTGGCTCAGTGGTAAAGTGACCCTAGATTCAATTCCCATTACCAAAACATAAAGCCAACAGCAACAACAAAAGAAAACTCCCGCTCACTTGAGTTCAAGGCCAGCCTCTGTAACTTAGCAAGACCCTGTCTCAAAATAAACAATAAGAAATTTAAAAAGAGCTGGGGATGTGGCTCAGTTGTAGAGCACTTCTGGGTTAAATCTCCAGTACTATCCCAACCTTAAAAATCTGTTTCCCTTTAGAAAAAAGGAAATTACATTTCCTATAACAGAACTACCAAAGTAATCTAATATTAATGCTAGAGAGTATTCATCTAGCAAACATTCTTTACTCTTTTTCAAAATAGAATCATACTGTACTTAGTGTAATCAAATCTAATTTCTTAATATATCTTAAATATCTATTTCAATAAATACCATCAGTTTTATCATGTTTACTGGATGCTAGTAGTCTGTAATGTTTATGTGCACCCTTTATTTAACAAAGCGCCCATTAGTGGATACTTAGGTTCATTCTATAATTATATTTTGTAACATTTTTTTCTGTGCTTATAGTTATTAACATTTGGGATTTTTGCTGCTGTTGTGGCTAATCATGAAGACTGAAGAAACAGGTACTTTGTAGAATCCAGTTGTCTTGCTTAAAAGCAAATTCTGAAGGTTTGAGGGCGTAGCTTAATGTTAGCACACTTGCCAAGCTTGAATGAGGTCCTGGGTTCAATACTCAGCACTGTAGGGGGAAAAAAAAGAAAATTTTTCAGAGTCAAGGGGGTGTTTAATGTAATTCCAACTTTTCATGTTGTTTTGGAAAAGTAAAAATAAATAAAAACATCTATAATCTCCAATGCCCACTCCTCCACCAAAGGTAATCAACCTCAGTCTCTGAATCTCTGAAATTTCAAAGGGAATAAAACTGAAAATAACACTGAAATCATTTGTAATTATACATTTACAGTTCCTATAGCAAGTTATAATTTGGCCTTCCAAAGTAGTATTTTTTAAGAAAAGAACATTTTAATTGATATATTCTTGTTAAGCATATTTTATCAGATGTTAAGGTTTTAGAATCTAGATGTCATATCAAAGTGTGCCAGACTAAGAATAAGAATGTAATTCCTTTTGTCTTCTAAGTAGCTAAACTAGGGCACACACTGGATATGTCTGTATGGTGGCTCCCTGGGAGTAAAGAGAAAACTTTATTAGCAATGCATTAGTATCGTCTTTGTGTGACCCAGAGCTGTTACTTGTGTGCAAATTCTGGAGAGCCTGCTTCTCAAAGTGTGGTCTGTGGTCCAGTGATATCAGCATCGCCTGGGAGCTTGTTAGATTAAGTAGAACTGTGGGTCCAACTCACAACTCTGAGTCAGAATCTTCAGTTTAACAAGGATCCCCAGGTGATTCTTACACACTTTAAAAGTTTGGAAAGTGCTGTTGTTGAGGATAGCAAATAATTCAGGCCAACCAAATATATACACAGCCTCCATCCTCTTCTCCCAAGCAGATAAGCAACATTTATTTCAAAGGAAATGATGATTCATGATTTATATGTTTGTAAAGTGATTGAAAACATGAAGATTGGATGGACATGTTCAATCAAATTGACAAAGTGAATCTTATTTGTCACTTTATTTTTTGTAGTAGGGTGTTTGGTGAGCATCTTCATTCATTCCTTTGTTCTTTTTAGTAGCCAGTGTTTGGGATGATAGTGATCTTGAAGGCTTTAGAGCCCCTTCCCAGCACTAGCCATTCAACAGAATACAGATACTCCTCTGTTTATGATGGGGTCACATCCAGACAAACCCATCATAAGTTGAAAATACAGTGAGTTGAACATGCACTTACTATCCCTCACCTGCTGAACATCCTTGTTTAACCATACATCACACATGGGGTATCAATTGTTTACTCCCCTGATACATGGGCTGACTGTTGCTGCCCAGCATCACAAGAGATAGTATAGTACCACATAGCACTAGTCCACAGGAAGATCAAAATTCAAAATTTGAAGTCATATCACTTTTGGTCCATTATGAAGTTAAAAAGCAGTAAGTACCACTATCATAAGTTGGGACCATCTGTATTCATAAACACCTACTTATGTGCCAGGAACTTTACTAGGGAAGAGAGAAAAGAATGTTATATGCCAATAACTATGAAGACACGAGTGTCCTGAATATGAGAGGGACCTATTTTGTATGAGAGAACCAACAAATTATAACCTCAGAGGACATTTGTGCTGAATCCTGAAGGATAAGCAGGCTCTTCCCCAGGGGAACCAGGAGGAAACAGGTCAACAACTGCAAGAATGAATATAAAAATGCAAAAGGAGAGTGCCTTGTTAATAAGTTTGCTCTTTTCTTGTTAGGAAGGGAGTTGTGGGAGGATTATAATCAGAAGAATGACATAAGATTTGTATGTGAAGAAGGTAATTCTGGTAGTTCTGAGGAAATAGAACAAGGGAGACCCCCCAGGAGGTTTTTGCAACAGCCTGAGTGACAGATGAGCTTGAACTGATGTGGTGGATGTGGCAAAAGTAGAGACAGGATTCTAGAAGCTGAATAGGGTGAGGGAGGGAGTGAAGAACTGGAATAGGGAAAGTGAAAGAAAGACTTTGAAGATTCTTCTTAGGATACATTGGTAGTTGTATGCCATTAAATTAAAATGGAAAATGAGGCATTTTCCTACTTTTACTACTTTTCTTCTCCTGTGGTTGCTCCTTGTTTAAAGCTTCTCTTCCATGTAAGATCATACAGAAACACAGACTCTTAACCCAATTTTCCCCAGTGATAACATCTTCTGAAAGTTGTATAATCTATATGCAGTTTTCAGTTAAAACATCTGCATCCTTCCATGCTGAGTTCTATAGTGGTCGTTTCTGTGACCTCAGCTCCCCACAAGCTGACCCTTACACACACACCTAGTGGCGCTCAAGGTCTGATCCCTGTCCCCATGTTCCCCCGATCAAGCAGATCTTGACCCTGTTGGGGAAAAAATCACATCCCTGGTAGTCACGAGATACATGGTGTCCCTCTGGTCTCCCCCACCCCCACCAAGTGGGGCTGCCCACTGCAGGCTGGAGCCTCCTACAGTCAGGTGTCTTCCTTTAGGGACTCTAGGTTCAGCAGTGTTCTTTTCATATTGTTAAATATGTGGCATGTCCAGGGATTAGGTCTGGCTCCAGCTCTCCCAGATGACTGACAGTGTCTTTCAAGGTCCCAGTTCCACTTTTCTGGGAAATGTGTTCCTTTAATAGCTATGCAAGTGACAGGTGCACACACCAAATTAATTTGAGAAGCATGAAAGCACTGATTCAATGAGCTGAGAACTCTGGGGATAAACTTGCCTTCAGAGATTTCTGGAACTCAAGCAGTATGACCAGGACTTTTCTCTCTCTCTCTCTCTCTCTCTCTCTCTCTCTCTCTCTCTCTCTCTCTCTCCATCTCCCTCTTCCTTTCTTCCCTCTTTAATCTGTTTCTCAACATCATGCTTTGCATGGTGTGGTTTATATGGCCACTGGTGGCTCTCGAGTCTTATTCTTCCATGTAAGGAATATGACTTGCTTCAAAGTGACCTGTAAGGAACAAGACTTGCTTCTCCATCATTAATGCAAAACCCTGCTGGGGAAGAGCAGTTCATTGTGAGTTACCTCCCATGCCAATCCCCAGGACCAATCTCTTAGGGATGGAGGGCATAAATGAACAGTTGACCCCGAGCTACTTCTCATGTGATGGCCCTGGGATTAGGGTGTCCAGCTGGCAGTCTTAACAGAGTCCAACGGAAATGGAAGAGTGAATCTTCCAAAGGAAGGGGTGAGGCTGGGCTGGGCAAAACAGCTAACGTCCATTGCAGTTCTGGTTGGGCCTGGCGTCTGCTCCTGTTTGGAGGAGAAGGGAGTGTACCGTGGTACCTTCTGGGACTCAAGGTCAGTGTTGAGAGAAAACAGCATGGATGGCTGCACACAGAGAGAGGTGTATAACTTGGAGTTGGAGTTAAGGAGGTCAGACCTAACGGCCTTCACTAACTATACGAAATAACAAAACGACCTGCTGAAAGAGAGGAGGGCAGAGTGGAGCTTGAAGAGCTAGCTGAGGGTTTGCGGAACGAGAGATGGAGTTGACCAGGAACAAGGAAAGGAACTGCAAAGAGATCTTGAAGACCCAAGGAAGGTCAAAGACTGGTCCCACAGGACTCTCTGGAGAAGGAGTAGCAGAGACGCATTTATGACTGATCTCTACACGTGTGCATGTGCACACACAGACACATACACACATAATGAATGCACACACACAGATTGATTTCAAGGAATTGGCTGACCAGTGATGGCAGCTGGCACTGTGAAATCCGTAAGGCAGGCCTACAGCCTGGGACACTCGCAGGCGGGAGCCGGTGCTGCGGTCTTCCCTCCTTAGGAAAGCCTCGGTTTGGCCTTGGAGGCGGTCCAATAGATGAGGCCACCTACATTATCAAGAGGATCTCTTCTACCTAAAGTCAGTTGATCGTGGCTGCTAATCCCATCAACAGAACACCCCCCACAGCGTCACCTGAATCAGAGTTGGATGGAGGAGCTGGGTACGGTAGCCTATACACACTGATGTGTTAAGCTTAGCATCCAAGACCACAAACTGTCCCGTGAGCCAATCTGCGTGATATCTGATGATATCCTTCCTCTGTGGCTCAGCAGAGATGAGTGTCTGGCGGCTGAGAGCAGAGAAGGTAGACTGCTCAGTTGATGGAAGGTGAGGGGTGTTCCCGCAGGGACACTGGAGTCTGAAGGGAAGACCTCGAAGCTGCTGTCAAAGAGGATGGTCAGACAATGTCCCTTGTGGTCACCGTTGGACTGAGAAGCTAGTTCCCCAAGTGTGAAGTGGTGCTAATAAGAGTATCAACCACATAGGTTAAAATGAATAATGCATGGAAGATACTTAAGTTGGGCACTGAACTAAGTACCACATTAATTTTAAATTATCATTGTTGTGGTTTCTTCCTTTAACTATCAAGGAAATGAGGATTTCCATGAAGTGAAGAGTAGATTTAGTGGGAGTCAGAGATTGAGGTAAGTGCAATACATTGGAGTCTATTTATGTACTTAACCAGTAATTGTTTCATAAGCATCAGTTATGACTGAGCACTGTCTTAGGTGAAGGAGAGACAGCGGTGAACAGACAAGTCTCTGCCCTCCTGGGGTTTAAGTTTTATTGGAGAGAGGAGGTGTTGATGTCAACAAAGAAAACAAGTAGCTGGTCCAGTGGGGAAAGGTGGGGAAACTGTTATGAGGAAAATAAAACCACCAAGAGAAGAATGGGGCCAGACAGAGGTTGGGCAGGATAATAGTTTCATAAGGGAAAGCTTTCTGAGAAATAGGAACTAGAAGATATTAGGAAGAGAGTGCTCCAAGGAGAGAAGAGGGTATGTGCAAAGGCCCTGAGGCCACAGCCCATTCCTCCCAGAGTATGGAGGAGGGGTGGTGATGAACTTGAACTTGGTTAGGTGGCAAGGGACCAAGTTAGGTATAGAAGGTGTTTGTAAGTTTTCTGGTGTCGCGAAGTTATAAGGGGGTTGAGGTCTTTAACCCTTCATAACCTGGGGTAAGCTTCCTTTGTCCAGCAAAGTAAGCCAGAAGGGTCTACCTCAACGAAGAGACTAGATTGGGAGAGTACAGGCCACTGATATGCCCTTCCCCCGCCATCAGAAGATCCAGGAACATACCAGGGAGCCCGGTCAGTGGTCAGCGCCGGAGCTCGTTTATTGAAAATGTGGACAATGCTTTATAAGGGGCCATAGCCAATCAGTGACCAGCAGGGCGGTTCTGGTTCTCACGATACGTCACAGCCACGCCCCCTGCTTAGCTTAGGTCCCTAACAGGGCGTGGTAACGTGGCCGGCAGCCAGAAAGCCAGAGCTTTTCCATCCCCTTGGCAGACAGTGTTAAGGCCCGGCATTCTGGAGTTCACTCTGAATAAGGTGGTGAGCCAGTGGAGAATTTTGAACAGAGCAGTGTCATGATCTGGCTTACCTTCTGTAAGAGTCACCTTGGAGGCTGTGTGGAGAGTGGGTAGTAAGGGGGTGAGGGGGGAAGAAGGAGATCAGATAGGAAGGTGTTAGCATAATCCAGACAAGAAGAATCCGTGATTTGAGAGCAATGTTGGGTGTTAGCGGGCCAGGATTTGGCCATGGGCATGCATCACTGAGGTGGAGTGCTGGCATAGATCAAGCTCATCCTGACCCTAGAACAGTATTTCTGTACTTGTTGTAGACATTATCTACACTGGCATAGAACTTGTTCCAGATAGGGGTAGGATGGGGAGGGGTGGGGAGAAGCGCTATGATCCAGGTTCCCAAGACCTTTAGGAGTGAGAGGGGGTGATTAAGAAGGTAGTGAAGGACAGTGTCAAAGGAAGATAAAGAGTAGGTTCAGGTGGGTCTCAGGTAGGTTCTTGAGGCTTCTACCTCAGGGCCTTTGCACATACTGCTTTCTTCCCTGAAACTTGGTCTTCCTCATATCCCTGGGATTTGGTCCCTTCCAGGCTCCCTCAGGTTCCTATTTAAGTCACTTGGGAGACTGTTTGTTGTTCAGGAAGAAGGACATGTAGGAACTGAGTGAACACTCTCACCTCTACCCTTCTGGCACCTGGAACGTGGCAACATAAGCACCTTCCTCGTGAAAGGAAGTGGTGTCTTTAGGGAAGACACAGGTCTGGCTTGAGGCCAGCAGGTGAAGTGACTGTCCCCTGAAAGTGTAAGAACACTGGGAGCTTCACTGACCACGGGCCAGGAGTTTCAGTGGCACAAGGGGGAATGTCTGAGGGAATCAACAGAGGAGGGAAGAACGGAGGTGCTGAGAGGCTGGGAGGGAACAGGTGTTGGCAGGAGCTGAGGATGCCGGGACAGGATCTGCCGGCAAGGCTGAGGCTGGTGGTGCGTGCAGCCTGTCCGCTTCCCGGGACCCCAGCGGGACACGGGTGTCTTCCAGAGACGGAAGTGAGGTGGCAAGAGGACTGACAGGCACTGGAGAGCTTCCTGCCTCTGTAGCTCTTAGAATTCTTAACCCTGGAAGGGCGTGGGGGCCTGGATCTGAGCCGCGTAGCACTGGCAGAGAGGGCGCAGGGCCCACAGGTCTTGATCCCCACTAGTGACAGTCGGAGGCACACTTCCACAGTCCAGAATCGCCAGCGCCGTTTCCAGTGCAGCCTCTGTGCCCTTCTGTAGAGAAGGGAGCTCCCTCTCAGGGAAGTATCTGAGCACCAACGTGGACAGCGGCTTGGAAGGGGCGTGCAGGGGGAAGCTTGGCTGTGTCTTGGGCGCTGAACTTGATGACCTTTATTTTCCACTTAACCTGGAGCATCTCGTTCACTGCTAAATATTGCCTCAACCTGGGCCTCCCCAAGCAGAGAATGCAGGTGTGTCTCGGGTGGGTGAATTGTTTATGGAATGCAAAGCTTGTGGGGCTATAAAAAATGGTTTCAGAATATGGAAACGGTATTAAAAATGAATTGAGATCAGCAACTTCCACAGCGTCTGCAGAGGAAATGTCACTTACATTTAAATCTACCTCAAAGGATCTGGGTTGATGCATTTTATACTTGCTGTTAGTGTGATGCCATTGTCAACCTCTTTAGTACGCGTTTGGCAGGGCTGTTTATAAATCAGTGTTCCCCCACACTTATCTTTGTTTGTGTTCTTAATAGCTGCCTTTCTGACTGGAGTGAGATGAAATCTTAGAGTACTTTTGATGAACACAAACAATAAGTATTGGCAAGGATGTGGGGGAAAAGGCACGCTCGTACGTTGCTGGTCAGACTGCAAATTGATACAGCCAATGTGGACAGCAGTGTGGAGATTCCTTGGAAAGCTGGGAATGGAACCACCATTTGACCCAGCTATCCCTCTCCTGGGTCTATCCCAAAGGACTTAAAAACAGCATACTACAGGGACACAGCCACATCAATGTTTATAGCAGCACAATTTACAATAGCTAGATTGTGGAACCAACCTAGATGCCCTTCAGTAGATGAATAGATGAAGAAAATGTGGTTTATATATACAAATAGAATATCACTCAGCAATAAAAGAGAATAAAATCATGGCATTTGCAGGTAAATGGGTGGAGTTGGAGAATGTAATGCTAAGTGAAATTAGCCAATCCCAGAAAACCAAATGCTGAATGTTTTCTCTGATATAAGGAGGCTGATTCATAGTGGGGTTGGGAGGGGGAGCATGGGATGATTAGATGAACTCTAGATAGGAAAAGGGGTGGGAGAGGAAGGGAAGGGGCATGGGGGTAAAAACGATGGTGGAATGAGATGGACATCATTACTCTAAGTACATGTATGAAGACACGAATGGTGTGAATATACAATCAGAGATATGAAAAATTATGATCTATATGTGTAATATGAACTGCAGTGCATTCTGCTGTCATATATAACAAATTAGAATAAAAAAGAAAATAAAAGAAAAAAAAGAATTTCAGAACTCAAAAAAAAAAAAAATCAATGTTCACAATACATGGAGGGGAAGCACGGTGCCACCTCTGTGGTTTCTCAGTTAGCTGGAAGGGGGAAGGTCAAGGCCTGTGTCAGACTGCAGGCCAAAGGCTGTATCCAGAAGGCAGGGCAGTAGAGTGATCCCCTCTGCCTGCGGTGTGGGCATTGGCTACAGTGGGCTCTGTGGAGAGGAAGCCGTTGCTCCTGCACCCTGGCTTTGTGTGGGGATGGTATGAAGAACATTTTCCCAAGCATTCACCGTGCAGGGAGATTCCAACCTCAGCATTCAGAGTTGCAGCTGCGCTTAAGGTTCGTTATGGAATGGAGAGGCAGGGTGTGTCCACTGTCCACAAGGGGTGAGAGCCGGGTCCCCATAGTGTCGTGGGGCTACTGTCTCTTCTTGAGCGTCTGTGCTCCCTCTCCTGACAATAACTTAGCACACGTGGCCCTTGACTTCCCCAAACATTCCACGTGTGTCTTTGAGGGAGGCAAAGAGATAAGACAGACTGGTCCCTTGCCAAAGGTGCCCCATAGTGACTAGACCGTAGCTGGGAGGGTAACTATGATCTGAGGTCTGCATCTCAGCTGCTAGATTCAAACGTCTGATTTGAATCACCTGATGTGAATGGGCAGGTGCCTGGGCGAATCATCCTGACTCCTAAGGGACCGATGTACGCAACAGGAATGCCAGGTGGTTGTTCCTCAGCAAGAAAGAAAAACCAATCCTGTAAACCAGATGCACGTGTCCTCTGATGAGTGCATTTTAAACCTGATGGCAAGTTTATATGAGAACCTAAATTAAGACCAGAAGGTCATCTGGTTCAGCTCCCAGAATCAATCCAATCCTCCATCCTCCACATCCCTTCTAAGTATCTGTCCACAATAGTGCTCAGAGACACCTCCGATGACAGCAAACTCACTTCTCCACAAATCACAAGGGCTCAGGATTCTGCAGTGATGGCATGAAAATGTGAGCTGTGTGGATCATGAGGTGGTGCAGGCTGAGTGAGGTAGGGGATCTTACTGATAGGGTCACAGGCCTATGAGAGTCTCAGCTTCAACACTGACCTGCCCACGGTGAGGCAGGGTATCATGGTTACTCTAACTGGTGATGGGAGGGAACTACCACCAGGCTTAGTCTCTCTCAGTCTGTCCTTGCAGGGTCTCCAACACTGATTGTGTTAGTCAGCTTTCTGTTAATATAACAAAATAACATGAGATAATCAACTTTAAAAGAGATAAGGTTTATTTTGTCTCATGCTTTCAGAGGTTTCAGTCCCTGGTCCTGATGCTTTTGGGCCTATGGTAAGGCAGCATGTCATGGTGGGAGCACGTGTGAAACAAAGCCACTCACCTTGTAGCGTACAGGAAATAAGAGTGAAAGGAATGGGCGTGGGCCCCAGTCTCTCCTTCAAGACCATGCCCCCAGTGACCTCAACTTCCCACTGGGCCCTGCTTCCAGCACCGTGGCGACCAAGTCTTTAACACATGGCCTTTAGGGAACATTCCATCGTCTAGCTGGGGGCTCTGTCCTTTCTTCAGACATTTTAGTGTCAGGCCCTCAACAAGCTGTGGCCTCTTTGTGCTATCCTTGCCCGTGGTTGTCTCAGGCCGCTCTTTTTGGTTGATGACTTGTAAGCTGCATGGAGAAATTTTACGGCTCCATTTCTGCATTTGCAGGGAAGGGTAAGCACGAGACAGGAGGCCCCCTACGGTCGAGTCCCTCGCCCACCTGAGAGAAGGCCACATTTGGCATTTGATGCTGAGTCCACTGGGTCACATGATTTGTCTGTTTTCCCTCGATCCCGCGGCCACTTCCCACAGTGACCGTGTCATCTGTCGTGGCCTGCTTCTCCACTGCAGTGGGAGCACGGGGAGCACAGGACTGCCTCCCACTCACTGCCATCTTCCCAGCACCTGTGCCAAGGCGGCGCAGGCGGGTAGAACCAGCACACCTTGGAGAAGGAGGACGGAGCAGGCACTGGATTCCAGGCCGGCCTGGCCCTCAAAACTCCACCAACCTCAGTGTGCTGAGGTGGAGGAGGGAAGAGAATCTGAGAGGATCTGAGCCAAAAGGAAAATCTAATGAGAGTTCAGGGCGTGTTCTGGGCACTTGCATCCCTACCTCTTCTTAAAGAACCAGCCTGACTTAGCGGGGACTGGAGGCCGTGACACAGAGAGACGAGAACATGGAGGGCTCTCTCTGGCATCATTGGAGTAAGCCTTATGGATGATTTGCCTCATTTTTAACCTCTTTGAAGATACTATCTTGGAGCCAGATGAATCAGACAGGATTCATCACTATTTTTTCCTTCATCATTTTTACTGCATCCATTTACAGTGTCACATCTAAAGGTAACACCATTTACTTGGTGACAGCCATCTGCACTTTAGGCCTTGATATCTAAGAGAAAATAAATTGGCTCAGTGGTGGCCTTTTTGCAGTCCCCTATCCGGGAGGATTTGATTACATACGTCTAGTGCGGTTGCCCAGTTTGCTAGCTATTAAGATGAACCTCAGTGTGAATACTGCATACTCTATTCTGTGAATAACCCACAAAGTTTTGACTCCAGTGCCTCTTATTGTTTATGAGGGATACCTTTGATATAGGGATCCACAAATTCTAGAAATGCTGTCTTTGTTGTATTAGCAAATGGAATTATTTCCTCTAAATCTTTTTAAGAGGCATTAAAATCATACCTTGTTCCAAAACAAATGGAAATCCTTACTACTGGAGAATTTTGTGCTTTCTTCAATAATTAATGAGAGGATGCAGGATTTGTGGACAATGCAATTTTCATGATGTGTTTAAAAGTGTGTTTTTTGAGCAGCTGTGTTTATCACACAATTTCATTTTCTTAATATCATAAAATCCCTGGCAGAATAAAAGACAGCGTGGCTAGGGACCTTCCCAACATATTATTAAGACCACTTTCAAACACACAGGAAATCTCAAGAAATCCTACCCTGAGTACCTATGTACCCACCACCTACATTTTATAGTTAACATTTTGCTGTTTGCTTCATCGCTACCCACATATCCCGCCCTCTCTCCATTTTACTCTTGATGGATTTTCAATTAGATAGTGAAAATCAGTACATTTGACCACCAAACAGTTCAGCATGCTGATCACTAACTAGAGTTCCATATGTTTTTAAGGTGAGGCTTATGTAGAGCAACATACCCAGATTTTAAGTTTTCCATTGAGTTTGAAGCCATGCACACTCTTGTGTAAGGCCCAATCCCCAACCAAGTTACAGAGTTCATTTTCACCCAGAATGCTGATGCTAAGTTCTCTTCCAGTCACTTCCCACCCTGCCCACACCCACACAAGCAACCAGCATTCTGATGCTTCTCAACGTTAAACAATTTAACCTATTCTGGAACTTTGTAGAGTTCTAGAATCATCCATTATGTACTATTTGGGGAAAGTACATATAGCATCTACTATTTGGCATGAACCTCTTTCACTCAGCAAATTTTGGAGACCCATCCTTGTGTGTGCATGCTGTTTCTGTAATCAGCACCCATCTCTGTGCAGAGGGAGATGCCATTGCATGGCTATACCACCATTTTTGTTTAATCCGTTCACTTATCAGTGGTCACCTGGGTGTTTCCATTTTGAAGTTATTGTGAACACAACCACTATGCACATTCTTGTACAAGTCTTTCTAGGCTTGCTTTGTACAAAAGTAAGTCTTCTACTTACTTTTGAAATCCCTGAAATATTAATGTACTCAATTAATATTTATTGCCACTGCACAAAATGTACATGATGTATTGGGTTATACAGTGTGCCAGACACTTTCCTCCTCATCTGTTCTCATATAAGCTCCTGAAGTACGTGTCAAAGGTCATCCACAAAATGGGAGCTGAGCAGTTAAGGTACTGGCTAATTAATTGCTAGAGCTAACCTAGAACCTAGGTTTCCTGATTCCTGATTCTCCAGCTCTTTTTTTTTTTTTTTTTTTTTTTTTGGTATCAGGGATCAAACTCAGGGGCACTCGACCACTGGGCCACATCCCCAGCCCTTTTTTTTTTATTTTATTAGAGACAGGGTCTCACTGAGTTGCTAAGTGCCTCGCCATTGCTGAGGCTGGCTTTGAACTCGAGACCCTCCTGCCTCAGCCTCCCAAGTGCTGGGATTACAGGCATGCGCCACCGCACCTGGCTATCTCCTGCTCTTTTGAGGGCTCTCCCTGGGCCAGACTAAAGTTGCTCCTGCTTTCTATCCTACCTTCCCCCTAAGCACTGGCTCTATACCACGATTATAGCCTTCAAGAATTTCTGTTTTTCTGTTGGCAGACCAGAAAAGTAATGGCTATCACAATTTAAGCTCCTGGTCATTGAACTAAAGAACTTTTTCCTTTTCACATCACTTTTTTTTTAAGCGTAAGAAAAAGTATGTATGGGGTAGGGACTATGGAGGGTCATAGGGGTGGAGAAGTGACCTCAGCCAATTTGAGTTGAAGACTCTGAGTTACTCCCAATTCCAGAAGTCAGGCGTGAGGTCCCTAAGTCTCTGTTTCCCTCTCTCATCACTCCACGAGCTGCTCTGTGATCATGGAAACCATCTTCCTGATTTTGCAACACGTAGGAACAGTTATTCGCAAGGAGACATGTGTGCTACCCCCGAAACACTCATCCAACCCATTGTGCAGTCAGAGAGCCCCCACTGTGTTTGGGTGCTCCAGAGAGCATCTCTTTTGACACTGGTCTAATAGCAGAAGCAGATAGATAGCTTCCTATTCAGGACAGAGTCCTCCAGGAAGTGGTGGATTAGAGTTCTGGACCTCAGCCCTCCTCTGAAAGTGTAAATTGGTTAGTCTAACTCTTTTCATGCGATCCTTGAGGTTTCTAGCCAACCCATTCATCTCTCCTATCCCTCATTTCACCACTGAAAAAATGACTTCTTAATATTCCTCTTAAACCAACTAATGAACTTTCTGGTGCAGATTCAGATACAGGAAGTATGATTCCACCTTTAGGAACATGAGCTCCAATTGGGTCTTCCGTCCTTCTTTATACGAGGGATTAATCCCAGAAGCATTTTGCCTCTGAGCTCCATCCTGAGGCCTTTTAAAATTTTTATTTGAGACATGGGTCACAGTACGTTTTCGAGGCTGGACTCCAACTTTCTATCCTCCTGCGTTCAGCCTCCCAAGTAGCTGGCATTACACCCAATGTGCCACTTTAAATCCTGGCGCAGTTAAATCTTCCAAGTGCTCACTAACACCACCGTCCTCAGATTGCTTCTGAGGATACTTCACATGTTAACTAGGGCGTGTTGGGATGGCCTACCTGTTGGGGTATTTCATCACATCAGGAAGGTGCACAAGTCCACCCCTCCCGGAATCCCTGGCACTTCTTTGGGGATCCACACTTCCATGGGGATCTTGACTTTTTGTTTTCAGGGAATCATTTGAATGAGCCAGATTTTCTGCCTCCACCCTTAGTGAGATCGGAACTCCAGCCTAGGTCTTCATCTCCCTCCTCTCCTCTCCTCTTCATTGATAGCCAAACAGCGAGTTGGCAGATAGTGCTGTGGAAGGGTTTACCTGGGGGATTTTCCACGGCAAGTCTAATGTTTAAAGGCAGCTCTGATTGTAGCTCTTGGCTACCAGAAGTGACTTTCATTAGCACAGAGGTCCATTTCACTCAGGACAAATGGCACCAGAAACTGAGTAGTGGCATCCAGCTTCAGGTGACTTCAGTCTATTAAGATACTACTCATTGTGTAACTGTTTCTGTTAATTAACTTTATAGCCTCATTGTTAGTTCCTGGCTCTGCTATTCTTATTAATCTTGTTGATATAAATTTATTGTAGTAGCTGGTACCTCAGGGAATTTTTTAAATTGTGTATTAAAATTAGAAATAATAAATATTTACATTTAAATTCTAGAAATAATAAATATTTAAATTTTCATAAAATGTATTAGGAGTTTGGGGGTTTCATTTTCAGCATCTTGTACATTGGAAAGGTTGTGTGATAATTTAGGAGTTGGGCTTTCAGTTGCATTTCCTTTCCTTATTATAATGCTACCCTTGTGGTTTACAGCAGAAGTTTCTGTCATATATTTAACCATGTGGTTTAGTTTAGAATTTAAAGGTTTAACCTACTCAGTGATAACTTGTGGTTAATTCCACCATGTAGTTTGGTATTTAAAGATTTAACCTATTCAGTGATAACTTGTGGTTAATTCCAACCATTAAAATAATGTCTTTGCTATAGTGAGGATATAGACTAGAAAAAAAGAAAAAGAAAACGAAAAAGCCTGTATGGAACTTTGTATGCAGTGGAGTTCATATAATGTTCATCAAACATGATGTCAACAAGTCCTTGGGCATTCTGATGAAGATCCACCCCAGACCCATGCTTTACATTTTAAAAATAATTGCCTGTCTCCTAATCCAGCCCTCCAGGTCATAATGCTAGCTGGGCCCACAGGTGATTAGGGTTCTGTGACCTGTGATTTGCTATTTTCCTTTCTTTGCTCTTATTCTAAGAAGAAAACAAAATTACCCATTATTCTCTAACTTAGAGAAAATAACTATTTGCGTTTGAAGGTATTTCTTTCTAGATTTCCTTCCAAGCATATCCAGCCAACATAATTGAGCTCACAGTTTCATGGTTTGATTTTACTTTTATTTTTTTAAAAAATTATTTATTTGTTTTAGTTGAACACAATGCCTTTTTTTATTTTTACGTGGTTCTGAGAATCGAACCCTGGCCACACACATGCTAGGTGAGTGCTCTACCGCTGAGCCACAACCCTAACCCTTGATTTTAGTCTTTAGCATTTTATTTAACTGATCTTTATTATCAGGCATTTAAGTTGTTTGCAGTTTTGTTCTTGTAAATAATACAGTGGGTTGGGTAGCTCTTTAGATAAACACTGAGAGCATCTCTAATTATCTTCTGTGATGCCTGGAAATGAAATTTTCATGCCTAGAGGCATGAACGTTGGTACAGTCAGTCCACTAAAAGCATTTCTGAGAGCCCGATTAATTGCAGCAGACTATTTAATTTATCTAATAAGATAATAATGTTCACTTGCTAATTTTATAGTTTTTGAATTCAGAAACTTGATGGGTAAAAGATGCTGGAATATCAGACTATGACCTATTTCATTTTGTGTTTATTGGGAGGAAAAACTTGTTCTTTTCCCAATGTGGGTGCAGTGGTGGGGAGTCTGAAAATAGATCGACAGGGAAAAAGAAGTTTATTTACACGTACATGGGAGAGTTGCTCAGGAATAAGTAACTCTCTGAGTAGCCAGAAATGAAGGGTTACATTCAAACTAAACTAAGGTGGAGAGGGACCCATTCAGGCATCGGTGAGAAAGTAGGAAAGTTCTGTTGGGTTTTTGGATGCTAATGATAATGGATAACATGTATCCATGGTAGCTGAATTTGCAGGAAACTCCCTTGAATGAGGGTTCTCTTAGTCTGCTTAACAGTATACAGTAGTCGTGCATGGTGGCGCGTGCCTATGATTCCGCCTACTAGAGAGGCTGAGGCAGGAGGATCATGAATTCCAGGCCAGCTTGAACAACTTAGCAAGACTTAAAAAAATTAAAAAGGATTGAAGCTGTAGCTCAGTGGTAGAACACTGCTGGGTTTAATCCTTAGTACTGTAAAGAAACAAAAAATAATAATAATAATAATAATAATAATAATAACAGAAAACCACAGACAGGTAACTTATAAATAGTAAAAATTTATTTGACTCATGGTTCTGAAAACTGAAAAGTCCAAGAACAGGAATGCAACATTTAGAAGGGACTAAATACTATGTCATAACAGGAAACAAGCACTCTTGAGATGGAGGGGGGGTGGTTAGTTCAATTCCTATTATAACAAAACACCTGAGGCTGAGAACTTTATAAAGAAAAAAGTTTTATTTAGTTCACAGTTCTGGAGGCTAAAAGTCTAAGATTGGGCTGTTCCATTGGCTTGGCCTCTAGTGAGGACCCCTTGGCTCCATCACTATGTGGTAGAAAAGCAGAAAGGGAACCAGACACATGAAGAGTAGGGTGGCCTCAGTATAGCAACTCACTCTCAAAAGACCAGCTTACTGCACACGACCAGCCTCCTTCCAAGGGCAATTGCCCTCAGTGACCAAAGCACCTGGTTACCTCTCGCCAGGCACCAACCCGAAGTTTCTGCCAGCTCTTAATACTGCCACATTGAGGACCAAAACTCTAGCACACGAACCCTTGGGGGACACACTTTAACCACAGCAGGGCCAAGCCCACTCTCTTGATGACTAAACTGCTCCCATGATGATGTCATTAATCTGTCCTTGAGGGCAAAGCCTCATGCTCCTCTTAGAAGCCCCACCTCTCAGTATCATGATAGCAGCTAAATCCCAACCTGAGTTTTGGAGGGGCCATTGAAACTATAGCAGGGGTTAATAGCAGCTGTCTCGGGTCAGGGGCAATTTTCTGTTTTAGGAGTTTCCCTTTATAAGGGAAATTCAGATGAGATTCCTTTCTACAGCTTTTGTAGATCAAATATTTCACTTCTAAATAAACGTTATACCAACTGCAAGAGTCTGAGTGGGTCCCTACACTATTTTGTTTTATTTTGGAGGGGATACCACGGATTGAACTTAGGAGCACTTGAGCCCTGAGTCACATCCCCAGCCCTATTTTGTATTTTACATAGAGACAGGGTCTCACTGAGTTGCTTAGTGCCTCGCTTTTGCTGAGGCTGGCTTTGAACTTGTGATCCTCCTGCCTCAGCCTCCTGAGACGCTGGGGTTACAGACATGCGCCACTGTGCCCCACTGTATTTTTTTTTTTTTTTTTTTTGGTACTGGGGATTGAACTCAGCGGCACTAGACCACTGGGCCACATCCCCAGCCCTTTTTTGTATTTTATTAGAGACAGGGTCTCACTGAGTTGCTTAGTGCTTCGCTTTTGCTGAGGCTGGCTTTGAACTTGTGATCCTCCTGCCTCAGCCTCCTGAGACGCTGGGGTTACAGACATGCGCCACTGTGCCCCACTGTTTTTTTTTTTTTTTTTTTTTGGTACTGGGGATTGAACTCAGCGGCACTAGACCACTGGGCCACATCCCCAGCCATTTTTTGTATTTTATTAGAGACAGGGTCTCACTGAGTTGCTAAGTGCCTCGCCATTGCTGAGGCTGGCTTTGAACTCGCAATCCTCCTGACTCAGCCTTCCAAAGTGCTGGGATTACAGGCGTGCGCCACCGCGCCCGGCTGTATTTTATTTTTAATATCACAAATAAATATGTTCAATGACGAATACCCTTTCCATCTTAAATTATGCTGTTGATCAGTAATAATGACATTATTTTTTTTTTGGCCATTTTTAACAGATAAATTGCCAATAAGGAATGATAGAGGAGGATAAAAGAAGAAAGAGAAAAATGTCACAGGATAATTTTTATCACAGATATGAATATATTTGCTTGGAACTGAAAACTACTTTGGGAGACAAATCAGGCAAAAACAGACACTGTTGTATGGGGTGGAGAACGGTGGTTGTACATTTTAATGTTTAACATATCCTTCGACACCACGTTCTTTTATTCCAGGTTGCAGTCATGGGAAATGTTTGAAATTTCTCCTTGCACTCTTTGCGATGAATAGTTATAAACATAAGAAATGAAAAAATTATCCTCCTTGTTTTGGTATTTGCCTAGGACACAGTTGTTTTATAGATATTACTCAGGAAAGTCTCGGTTCCTTGAATCTTTTTTTTTTTTTTAATTTATTTACTTATTCATCATGCACAAGTATAGTATCTTTTTACATACAACTGCTTGTATACAAAGTATATAAGTACCATTCAGATCTTCAATCATGCATTTAGGATAATGATATCCATCTCATTCAACCACCTTGAATCTTGACCTCATTAGCCACCCTGGGTTTGAACATCCCCCAGCTGCTTGGCGGTAGGAGAGACACAGTGGACCTTCAGGACAAGGGGGGAAATGGCAGGCCCTCTAACAACAAATTCCAAACAAAGGCTCATTATATGGGACTGTGCCCTTCACTGTGGGCTCTCCACTGTGGCTGCCCTTATTCACGGCCTTCCAACTCTTCCCAGAGCCTTTTGCTAGTCCTAAAAGCATAAATGACTCGGGAGAGAGGATGTTTCCATTTCAACCAGAGAAACTCTCTCTGCTTCCTTCAAGTTTAACGTGAAGGCTAAATGCAAACTTGGTGGCGAGCCTCCTGCTCCTCTCAATTGGAGGAAGGGGCCATTGAAACATTTCCTACATTCTCTGCAAAAAAAAAAAAAAAAAAAAAAAAAAAAAAAAAAAAAAAAAAAAGCACCTCTTTTCTCTACCTTTATAAGCCTGGTACCTGGTATCACTGATGCAGCTATTCAATCTGCGACAAAGTGACTTTTAACTTATGGAGTTATGAGAATGCTGTGGAGGGAATACAATTCACTCTGTCAGAGAAATCACAGTCTGGGAGCTCCAGGACCAGAAATCCTACTTTCCAACGGTTTGTTCGAGCTTTACTTTGAATTTTATTCCTCAATATTTTTGTTGGCCCGAATCAGTGACTCTAATTATACGTAGAAGATAGAACAGCAGATATATTTAGCAAGTTAGAAAAGTCCCCGCAGTCTACTCTAGGAACAGCTAAACATACGGAGCCAAGCTGAGACCCTGAAGCCTCTGTTTATTCCCTGAGAAATATGGATGATGGGAGACCCTGAGGACAAGGGAACAGGACAGAGCTGGAGCGCTAGGCAAGGTGGGTCATCCATAGGACCTCCAGGAGAAGTCCCAGTCCTTGACCCATGCTTTCATTATCCATTTGTCCAGTTCTTTTTTAAATTCAGAGATGTTTTCTTTCAGACTTTTGTTATGTTCCCCAGATATGCACCTTACCTCCCTCTCTCTGAGCAAATGTCGTATGCTTTAGATTGCACCTGACTGCATGTTCAAGTGCGGCCTCAGGGATGATGCCACCATTTATGATTCGTTCTGTTTCTTGGCCTGTGCTTCCCACTTTTCACTCTCTTCCAAGGTGAGGGGCACTGGCTGCACCTCATGTCCTCACGTCATCCCTTCTGCCTCTCAGTGGAGAATGTGAAGCTGCTCCAAGGACAAGCACCCAGTGACCTCAGGCACTGGCTCCTTCCCCCATACCAGGAGCCAATTAGTCACAGAGTACTTGGCGAACAAAAAGGTGGTGGAGGGCTAGTGCTGGGCCCTGAGCAAGCTTCCCCGTTCCCAACCCCTACACCCCACATTCCTAACTCCGAGGGTCATCCTCGCTCCCACATCCGAGCCTGTGGTGATAAGCCAAGGTGAGGCATGGGTACCGTCGGCCCCAGGCACAGGCAAGAAGAGAGCATTGTCCATGGAAATAACCAGAAAACAGACTCAAAGTCGGCCTCCTTTTTATTAACACCATGTCCCATCAGTTCTAAGTGATGTCAGCCTAGAGGAGGAAAAACCTCCTTTCCTTCTGCCCATCTTGGGTTCGTTGGCAGGCCCTCTAACAAAAGGCAGACGAGCAAGAGGAAAGTGCACACACTTACTGAATAGGAGTCTTAGAGTGACTCAGCGACCTTCATAAGGAGTCTGCCAGAAGAAGTAGCTAAGCCTGAATGCTTTTATGCTAGATTTGATGAAGAGTGGAGATCTGTGGGGGCAGATGGAATAGGATGAGGAAAATCTCTGAGCCAAGGGTAGTGAGCGAGGGCAACGGCGAGCTGCTGTGTTCAGAGCACTCTCTGCATCCCTGCGCCTTCCAGGGTAAGGATGTGCGACTCCTCCAGGGACAGGGGGGCCACCTCTCATGTGCAGGTCTTAGGACCTGCTTTAGGGAAAGGCCAGAAAATCCTCCCTGTAAAGGCTACTTCACAAAATCCCCCAGGTGAAGATATTCAGTATGGCACAGTGCTGTATGTGGGGAGCACGTGTCCTGAGCCTTATCATCAGTGACACAATGCTCCTCTCCAGAAAATTCTTTTTTTGGTGAGTTCTAAACAATCACTGTAATGAGTATTGAGTTTCCTCCTTCTTCCTCTCCTCCTCCTCCTCCTCTTCCTCCTCATCAAAATAGCACATTTATAATTTGCCTTTAAGAAACGTTGTTCTCTCCTTGTGAGTTAATTCAGAGGACCCCAGTTATGCCCTTTGGCTCCGTATGTGAGAGTCAGTTCTACACGGTGGACAGTAATTTACTGCTGGCCCGCGCCATGTTTCTAAGAGTAGTTTAAAGAGTAGATTAAAAATAAACAACAATAACATTGCAAGGATGAAGGGGCAGAGCTTGCCTGCTGTGGTTCCGTGTGCTTGTCTTTAACTTTGGAAGTGTTTCTTTTGTGTGTGTCACTTCCTCCTTCTAAGAATGACTTCCCTGTAGTTAAATTATTAATCCAGTGCTTCCCTGCCTTTTTTGTATTATAATAATTGATTTTTTTTTTAAACTGGCACATATGTAATACGTATACACATATGTATGTTTTATGTTTTTTATTCTTTTCCAGACTTCATCATTATTTGCTTTGTTATAAGATCATTAATAAAGATAGATATATATTTTTTTGGTGGTGCTGGGGATTGAATCCAGGGCCACGTGCATGTGAGGCAAGCACTCTACCAACTGAGCTATATCCCCAGCCCCCTAAAGATAATTTTGTTGAATAGAGGAGGGGGTCTTAAATGATCCCTTCCAGGTGTCAGCTATGCTGAGCTCCCTGTCCCCTGATCTCTCCTCTCCTCCCCCAGTCACTGTGCCTCTCTAAAGACTTAGAATAACTTCTTCTAACAGCTTCTGTCTCTTTCTAGGGATTCCACTAACATGTCAAGTTCTCACGTGACATAGCTGTGGTGGCGCACCAGCTTACACTCTTTCTAATGATGCTTTTACAAAACAAAACGTGTGCTCCCTGCAAATCTTGGCTATGCCTCATATTTTCTCTTTTTTGTGTTCCCCTAAACACACCTGATAGAAGTATCTGGTTAAGATACACAGTCTGTTGTAAGCAACTCAAATCCTTCAAGACCAGTTCTTTTCCCTCTAAAACCCTTCATGCTCTCTCATCACTTTTTTAAAAATCAGGTTTTTCTGAAACCTTGACCTGAGTGATCAAATGCAATCACTTATATGAGGAAATAGAACTTGCCTCAGACACTCATACCAAAGGAACACGAGAGAAGAGAAGGGAAATCAACGTTGGCAGGTAACTTCTAGTTTTACACCCACATTGTGACTTTACAACACTATAAAGAAGTTCTTATTGAAGAAATATTAAGCAGACTCTCATCTATGTCAATGAAAGCCATGTGTTAGCTTTCTATTGCTATGACAAAATGCCTAAGAAAAATCAATTTAGAAAGAGAAAGAGAGACAGACAGACACACCAGGGTCCCAATATCCCCTCCAAGGACAAGTCCCCCATGACCTAACTTCCTTCCAATTGACTCTACCTCTGAAGGGCTCCACCACTTCCCACAGGCTAGAGACCAAGTCTTCAGAGTGTGAGACTATGGGGGACATTTAAAATCCAAACCATAACAGCCATCTTTATTTATATCCTTTACCTAAGTCTAGAATTCTTAAAGTATGATCCAGGGGCTCCCAAGTGTCCAAGAGATCTTTTCGGGGTTTCTGTGAATTCACATGATTTTCATAACACTACCTAGATATCATTTGCCTTTCACTTTCCTCTTACAAGTTGCAGTTTTCCAGCTACGGCATGACATGTAATATCATAATAGATGGAGTGTGAAAGCAGATATGAGAATCCGGCTGTGGTCCATTAAAGCCAGACAGTTAAGAGATTTGCAAAGAATATCTAGCAGTCAGTGCCAGCTTCTTCATGAATTTTTTGTTTAAGGAAAATCATTACAATTCATAAGAGTATTCTTTTTATATTAATAAGTTTATCGTTTATATTTAAATTTAAGTTAGTTTTAGTTTTCATGTACAGTAAATATCACAAGATGTAACACAAACAAACAAAAGCTCTTTGAGGCCCTCAGTGTGAATGTAAAAATCAAAAAGTTTGCTGGGCGCTGTGGCGCACACCTATAATCCCAGCACTTGAGTTCAAAAGCCAGCCTCAGCAATGACGAGGCACTTAGCAACTCAGTGAGACCCTGTCTCTAATAAAATACAAAAAAGAGCTGGGGATGTGACCCAGTGGTCAAGTGCCCCTGAGTTAATCCCCAGTACCAAAAAAAAAAAAAAAAAAAAGAGAGAGAGAGAGAGAGATCAAAAAGTTTAAGAACTGCTTTGTTAGGCCCAAGCAGATATTTTAAGAAACTTTTTTGTGTCTGGTACTAGGGATTGAATGCAGGGGTGCTCTACCCCTGAGCTATATCCCCAGTCTTTTTCTTATTTTTTGAGACAGAATCTCACTAATTTGCTGAGGCTGACCTCTAACTTGTGATCCTCTTGCCTCAGCCTCCTGGGCTGCTAGGATTATAGGTGCATACTACCATGCCCAGCTAAGAAACATGTTCTTTAAGGTCTTTGATTGCTTGTCCCAAAGTCAAATCAATTCAAATGCAATTGAAACTCAAGAAAAATTAGTTCTTATGTTCATTCTTTGGCCTTGCTATGCAAAGTTTCATTTGTAAACCATTGATATCTGCTAAAAATCCAAGGGCTTGCCCCAGATCCGCTGAATGAGAATTTGCATTTTATAAGATCCTTGGGCAATTGCAAGGGAAAGTTCCTAGTGTGGAGCACTGCTCAACTGTGTGTTCCTGCATCTTGCTAAGATGTTTTCCCAGAGTCTCCAGGCCACATGGATCAATGCTCTCTTCATTAGATTTTCAGCTAAACCTCAGCACTTTCTCCTAGAAACCTTACTTTTGGCGTGGAGGAAAAAGATTTTTCTCCTTCATCATTCATGAATTCTTAACTGGAACTCCCTGTGGCAAAAGATGGATTAACAAGAGGAAAACAAAAACTAATACTTATACCTCTTATGTTCTTGGGAGACAATCCAGAGAAGTGAGTAACTATCTAGTGCATATCTCAAAAATATTGTCTTAGATTTGGGGTTTAAATACTATGGTTTGCTGGAACAAAGAAAAGAAGGGTGTGGGGAAAAGCCTGCCTAAGACAGAAGACCAGGGAAGGTTCTTGAAGCTGAAGTAAGCTGTGTTGAGCAGATTTCAGCCTAGGTCTTCTGCACAGACAAGAATCTCTAGTGATCCTCCTTCTTTTTCAGGTTCAGAGAGACAGACACTCTTAGAAATGGAGATTTTCTTTAAATATGTCAATTTCTTACAAAAGGGTAACTTTTCAGAGCTTCCCCATTTTGTGCAGTTGCTTAAACGTAACCAGCTCAAAATAATCCTTCTGCCAAAGAGCCATATTTTGGGTAGTAGATTTTGGTCTCCTGTAGTCATATTTTGGGGTGGTATGTCCTGAACCTCACTATTTTTCCTATGGTTTGAATCTGTCCCCCAATATTCGTGTGTTATAAACTTATTCCCAATGCAACAATATCAGGTGGTGGGGACCAATAAGAGTTGGTTATGTTACAGGGCAAGGGCCTGCTGAGGAGATGAGGTAGCCACAGTGGTCCTCTCTCACTGGTTCTTGTGATCATGCCAGAAAGATTTTACTAGAAAGGATAGGAAAGGGGGACACTTTCAAGGGAGAAAATAGGTCCTCTCTGAGAGAAGGGTGGTATACCCCTCCTGCCCTCCATTTTTATTGACGGTCTCAAGAAAGTTTCCAGAACAGTCCCTCCAGGTTCACCTCTTGACTTTGGACTTACATCAGGATTGCTTCAAACTTCCAAGTTCCCACTGCACATGGTCATGGTCCAGGGCAACTCTAGGTCACTTTGGCCAGTGCTGACCAGTTCTAAAGGAAACTTGTTCTTGCAGATTTTATGGTTAGGAGGAAGTATCCTTATCTCTCTGCATTCTGGAATCTGGTCTGTGTAAGGGTCACTGAAGTCCTCCCCCTCCAAGTAAACTTGTGCTCATCTTACCAGCATTTGGGGGTTGGACTTCTCCTGTTTGTTGTTTGCTGAGGAATGTAACTTAAGCCAGGCAGGGCTGCAGGTAAACTGCTTTTTTAAAGAAAGCATGTGGGGCCAAACACAGTGGGCCCAATTTATAGAATTATCCCCTTAACCTCAGGTTCCCACTGCTCACGTCTGTGCATTACCCATCAATTAGATCTCGAGGGCACTGCCTCATGAATGGATGGATGTCACTACTGAGGACGGTATCGTGGGTCTGGGTTCATCATTGCAAGAGTGGATCGTCGTAAAAGTGAGGTCAGCCCGCTCGTGCTCTCACTGTCACCACGTGATGCCTTCTGCCACCTTACGACAGAGCAAGAAAGTCCTCACCAGATGCAGCCCCTTAATCACGGACTTCTCGTTTTCCAGAACCATGAGCCAAATAAATTATCTTTCCTTTCTGAACTACCTAGTCTGTGGCATTCTGTTATAGCCACAAAAAACGGACTAAGACAACTTCCTAATGGAATCTGACAGCTCTTTAGCTGACCCGTCTCACATCTGTGTTCCCCCTGCATGTGAATGGAGTGAAGGATCCATTTGCAATTTTATTTTCCAGTGGCCTTTCAAAGGATCTGTGCAGTAGAGAGGTGGTGGGGCTGGCGCTCTGAGTCAAGGGAGGGAAGCAACTGCCCCCAAATACCTGTGATTCCTTCTGTTTCTGATCGTCCCACTCTTTCACAAATCCTCCTACAGCATCTCCTTATGGAAATCCTCCCAGAACCCTTTTGACTTTATAAGGAAGAGGCCCCACAGTGGAGTGACCTCCTTGCTTTATATGTAAATCAAGTGACCCAAAATCCCAAGAGATGTAAAAATAGTGACACAGTTCTTCATCAAAAAATAATAATAATAATCTAGTCAGTCAGGAATAACTATGAAGTGAAAGAAATTCCAGGATCTGAAAAAGAGGGGACAGTGCTCTGTTTTCTACAAGTAAGCTATTTCTTTTATTCCGCCTTGGAGAAGTAACACCATTGACACAGGTTTCAGCCTGGAATGCATATCACAATCACCTGAAAGATCAAAGCATACAATGTCCATAGGAATCAGACTTTGGTAGGGGTCAAGTACCTCCAGTATATTTTTAAAGTTTTCACAAGGTGGTTCTGATGTTCAGTGAGGATTAAGAATGGGTGATATAGTCAAATATGTAAGCTGATGGGACCAAAAAAAAGACAGTGATGCTGACATGAGAACTTTGACTTGGTGACAGTAGAAACAACAACAAGTCAGAGTCAGGAGAGTGAGTGTATAGATTATACAGACAGGGCTTCTCTTTTAAATTTTTAAATTGTTTTTATATATACATGACAGTAGAGTATATTTTGACATATTATACATACATGGAGAATAACATATTCTAATTAGGATCCCATTCTTGTGGTTGAACATGATGTGGAGCTACACTGGTTCACTGGTTGTATATTCTTTTTTTTTGGGGGGGGGGGTACCAGGGATTGAACTCAGGGGTACTCAAGCACTGAGCCACACCCCCAGCCCCATTTTGTATTTTATTTAGAGACAGGGTCTCACTGACTTGCTTAGTGCCTCACCATTGCGGAGGCTGGCTTTGAACTTGTGATCTTCCTGTCTCAGCCTCCTGAGCCACTGAGATTACAGGTGTGCACCACAGCACCTGCCTTGGTTGTATATTCTCATGTGAACATAGGAAAGTTATGTCCAATTCACTTTACTGTCTTTCCTACTCCCATCCCCCCTCCCTTCCCTTCATTCCCCTTTGTCTAATCCAGTGAACTTCTATCCCTCACCCCCACACTTATTGTGTGTTAGCATCTGCATATCAGAGAGGAGCCAGGCAGGGCTTCTGTAAGGCTTCTACTTGACAAGGGAGACAGCACCCAGGAGAGTGTCAGGCTGGCTCTCTGGACAGAGAGAGAGAGAGAGAGAGAGAGAGAAAGAGAACACATCATGGGAAGGAAGATGCTCCGGCCCTGGGAACGTGCTCTTTCTGTGACACCTCAACAGTTTTATCCTGTATGTTGTTTGTCCTTAGAGAGTCACCATGAAGGTGTCCTGGCTTTGATGATACATCAGGCTTCTGAGGCCTGGAAGACTGAGAAGGAATGTCGGGGGAAGGGGGGAATCATGCTTTTGATAGCTAATAGCCATGAGTTAAGACCCAGGGTGGATTGCCCTTTGTCCCTGTGGTGGTCCCTGACTGCCTCAATCGTTTTTTAAGTGTAAGAAGTCAATCTTTTTTTTGTTGTTTTTTTTGTTTGTTTTTATGCCCTTAACCAAGGCTAGAGCCCTTCTGCATATTTGAATTCAAGTCCTATTTGACAATTAAATATTTTATGACTTTATCCTTTTTTTTTTTTTCCCCTAATAGCTGATTGTTAGCCCCAGTGGGGAACTTGAGGGTGGGGGAAAGTTAAACCCTCAAATATAGTTGACTCACTGGCTGAGCAAGGTCACTGAATTGAAGACCCTGGACTGCACTAAAGGAATGTATTGCACTGGTCTTTGTAGCAGAGGATGGATTTGCCTGTGTTTCTCCGGTCCAGGGATCAGAGCTCATGGACCAGAAATCCATGGAGAGTCAAGGAAACGTGGCAGGGAATTCAAATCCAGAAACAATCAAGCATTATCTGTAAACTAAACATGTAATTTGATTCACTCCTGCATATGCCCACCATTCATTTTCATATCTATGTGTGGGTTTGATTGACAGAAAACATAAAAAATCATTTGAAAAGCATTAGAGGATACAGGATTCCTTTTATCAGTTAGTTTATAAATAATTAATGAGCATAAACTGCATTAAGTCCCTGGGATTCAGAAGTGAACTAGACAGTCGAGCCCTAAATCAGGTAGACACACAGATTAACAGGTGATTACCGTACTGACGTTAGTACCAATCCCATTATGTCTATCTGTGGTATGGATTTAGGTATCTATAATTCTAGAAAAACTGCCTTAAAGCCAGCATGTCTGCTCCTGTTTCCCTGTTAGCCTGTACAAATCTGCTTAAATGTTAATTAGCAATCCCAGGAAAAAAGAACTATCATTCACACTTTTCTCAAAATTGCCTTTAGCTATAGTAAATGGTGGCTTACAGTTGATAAATATAATGGTTTATTTTTTTAATTTAGTTTTTATTTTTTGCTGTGCTGACAATTGAACCCAGGAGTGCTATACCAGGAGCTACATCTTCACCCCTTTTTATTTTTTATTTTTTTTTATTTTTAAGACAGACTCTTACTAGGTTGTTGAGGGTGGCCTTGAACTTGAGATCCTTTTGCCTTAGCTGGGTTTACAGGCATGCATCACTGCACCCGGTAAATATGATGCTTTCAGCTGAATGCATGTCCTCTGTCTGTAGTTACTCAGAGTAAGTCAACAGCCACAGTGCAGGGTGGGAGTGATGATGGAACTGCATTGGTATGAAAAGTTTGGAAATGATGCACAGTGACCTCACCAGCTCTAAAATGTTTGGAGAGACGCGATGACTTGTTCTAGAGCTATGCCTATCACTTTTCACGTGGGTTTGCACAGTACAGAACTGACTTGAACACACCAGACTTAATTTCTCACTGTGTGCCAGCCATTGGCCCCATCTCCCAGCACTGCTCCATGAGTGTCCCTGTTCCCAGTTATGCTCTTTCTCTCTAGAAGTATTCCAGACCCGGCCCATGCGCATATGGCTTGCAGTGCCTCCTTGTGGGGCAGCAAAGTTTTCTACCAAGGATGTCAGACTTGGCCATGTGATATTCTTTGGCCTGCAGAATAGGAGCAGAAGCAGCATAGATATCCACGCCCAGGCTTAAGCTTTCAGAGCCCTTGTGGGACCTGGCCATGGTCTTTGTTCTGCCTCGAGGATGGCACATAATGATAGGGAATACTCCTTCAGTTTGTGAGGAAGACCAAAAGCAGAGACAGCCTGCCCATGGCTGACATATATGTAAATGGGAAATAAACCTTGGTTTCTATGAGCCCCTGGGAATGAGAGGTTGTCTATTACTGCAGCATAACCTAGTGAAAGCAGCTAACACCATAGGCCAGAGATCTGCCAATGTGTTTTTGACTTTATTTTTCTTTTCTTGCTTTCTTTTTCCTTCAGTGCTGGGGATTGAACCCAGGGAACTGAGTATGCTAGACAAGCACTCTACTACTGAGCTGTATCTCTAGCTCCCCAACTTTTCCTAAAGGACCAGATAGTAAATATTTTTGGCTTGCAAACCACAGATAGGATCTCTACCATAACTATTCAATTCCATGGCAAAAACACCCATAGGAAAATATGTGAACAAATGGGTAATTGCTATGCTCCGAAAACACACAATTACAGCTGGGCATGGTGACTCATGCCTGTAATCCCAGCTACTCAGGAGGCAGAGGCAGGAGCATCTCAAGTTCAAGGCCAGCTTGGGCAATTTAGCAAGATCCTGTTTCAAATAAAAAGCAAAAAGATCTGGGGATGTATCTCAGTGGTAGAGCACCCTTGAATTCAATCCCCACTACGACAAAAACAAACAAAAACCTGATTACGGACATCGGTGGCTGGCCCACTGGCTACAGTTTGCCCACAGTTTGCCCATACTTGCCATAGGATTTTACTTCCCTACCTTCTTGAAGTTGGATGGGGCCAGTGAAGTTGGATGTGGTACTTGCATGAACCAGTGGAATGCAAGCCAGCTCAAGAACTGCTGTAAGTGGTGGCCACTCTGTCAGCCTGTCTTTGGAGAGCATTGGCCAACCCAAGATTATGTGCAACACAACTAAGAAATAAACCATATTGCTTTAAACCACTAAGATGGGGCATTTGCTACCCTCATATAATCTAGCCTGTCTTTCTTTATGACATTGCATGTTGTTGGAGAAGCCCTGCTCCCTGATGTCCCAGTGCACCTGAGGTGGCATTCTGTTAATGACTTCTTTATCACATTTGGGTTTTTGATCATGATAGAACTTATCCAGATGGTATTTTGATTGTAGGGTCAGTGTGAGCAAAGCCTTTTCTGTTGAACCAACATGACTGCCACTATTTCACAAATAGATCATTTAACTTTACTGGCTCTTGCATAGTCTCAAAAGTCTGACATCACCTGAGATCATCTTTGAGCTCAGCTTGTGGTGGATAAAATCTGTTCACAGTTTGATTCACAAGATATGTCTTTGAAAAAGTACAAATTGGATCATGCTGCACTAATCTTATTCTCCCTGGTGGAAGGGTTAAGTCTGGGACTTCTGCTTGATGATGAAAATATACATTGGTTGAAATCATCACATTATATAAGAAGTCTGTCTCCAGCACTGCTGGGCTAGACCTTCTGTTTGATGGCTGTCTTGGACTTGTGGCTTCTTTTGCCTTTTCCTCTACACATGTACAGCCCCATCTGCTTCTCAGAGGTGCATGCATGAGAGCTGTCCTTTCCATAGTCCCTGTGCCTGCCCAGCTCTGGTTTGGTTAATTGCTTCTCTGGGTAATGTGTCAACCAGCAGCCTTAAGTTATTGCCCAATTTGAGTTTCTCTCCTTCCTTTATGTTCAAGAGAGAATAAATCAGAAGAGCAACCCCTCCATGTCTCACACTACAAATCTTGGGTGGAGCCACAAAGTGAGCTTCCTCTGCTACCCAGAGAATGTCCTGTCCCCGTGCACAGATGTCACTCAGGGGTGTAGGAGTGGAGGGAGAATTTCCCCTGCCTCCTCTGAAGGTTTACTGGAATGAACTGACAGCAGAGAGATGAATAGAATAAAATATACACAAACTTATTAACACGTGGAGGGAAGAGTCACATGTTACCTAATGAAGTTCGGAGGCTTCTGAACCCTTTTTCCTGGGGGAAGGCGTAGGGAGAAACGTAGGCGATTTTGAGCGATAGTAAATGATGATTAGGGAGAATGAATGCCCCTGGGAGCCTGAAGTGCATTTGTAAAATGATTTTCTTTGGAATTTGAATGAGGCTGAGAGGTAAGACATTATCTTGTGACTAGAGTCCAGCCAGGTGTGGTACATTCCTCAGTCTCCTCTCTCCTGTAGATAATGAGATTTCAGGGAGGTGACAGAAGGTAATTATATTATCTTTGACAGGACCAGTCTTCAGGCAGAAAAGAGAATGTCAGAGTAAGTCCTTCCCTGTGCCTGCCAGAAAGGAAGAGAGAGAAAGAGGACCCAGAGATGAAAGAGACGGGCAGTGAGGGCAATATCAGAGAGACCTTGATCCTAAAGGTATTATTCCAGCTCAGCGTGTCAAAAGTGCCATACTTTAGGGTATCATTTTCTGAGCTCCAACTTGGTCTGGGCTCCTTGGCACCTTAGCAGTGCCTTTTGCTTTCCATACATTCCTTTTTGCTGGGTGTGATGGTGCAGGCCTATGAATCCCAACATCTCTGGAGGCTGAGGCAGGAGGATCGCAAGTTCAAAGCCAGCCTCAGTAACTTAGTGAGGTCCTAAGCAATTAAGCAAGGCCATGTCTCAAAATAAAAAATAAAAAAGGGCTGGGGATGTGGCTTATGGTTAAGCACTCCTGGGTTCAATCCTGGGCACCAAACAAAACAAAACAAAACAAAATAATCCCATACATTCCTTCACGCATCACATATAGTTAGTCTTAGAGTTCTTCTTTATTGCAAAAAATTATAGGCTAATGATTTAGTCAGATTATCTCAGAAAATATGACTAAAATGTAGTGAAGCCAGATGCAGATCAAGAAAGAGAAGCTTGAGTTTTACAGTTTTGTTACTCACAGTTTGAGTTAGTCAGCTTTCCATTACTGTAACAAATATCTGAGGTATTCAACTTATAAAAAGGAAGGTTTTATTTTGACTCACAATTTTGGAGGTTTTCGTCCATGACTGGCTGGCCCTCTTGCTTTTGGGCCTTGGTGAAGCAGAGCAGAGAGGTGGCAGCATGTGGCAAAACCATTTATCTCATGGCCACGACTTGAAATAAAGGAAAAGGAAGGGGTCCCCACGTCCCCTTCAAGGGCACAGGCCCCCAACGACTGGAAGACCACCACCCGAAGAAGCGTAACTCTTAAAGGTTCCACCACCTCCTCCCAATATTGTCATGGTCGAAAGACCAAGCCTTCCTCACACAAGCCTTCGGGTGACACTTACTCAAACCATAACACAGTTGCCTGGGGAGAGCACAGCTGGCCACGCTAGGCCATGCGTGCTACTCAGGGGAAGTGCTAGGGTGGGTGGTGAAGCCCAGGGAAGGAGGAGATGGTGGGCAAGCACCTTTTTCAGGAAAGGGCAGGTGGGGGCAGGTTCAGGGCTGGCTGATTTGCACAGTTAATTTAGACTCTGGGACATAGGTGCTATCCCAGGTTGTCCAGTACCTGGCCCAAGGGTGGCTACACAGTGGTCCAGAGAGTTAAGGGAAGTGCTTGGGAATGTGCACTTAATTGACTACTCAAGAAGGGGAACTGACTGGCCTCTAGCCAGGACCTAAAAACAGGGGTCAAGATCACACACACACACACACACACACACACACACACACACACACACATCTATCTATTATAGCATAACTAGCAGGAGCACCAAAACACAGGGGTCTTGTCCCTACCACAATTATTCCATTACTGAAGATCTCATATGAACGGTAGCCGTGATTTGGGAAAATGCAACTTCTTTTGATGCATGTTAAAAGTTTTAAATTTTAATTCATTAACCAGCCACTTGTTCTTACTAAACAACATTACGCTATTTTATTCAGTTTTAGAATTCATCTGAATAACTAGTAACGACAGGCAAGTGTCAATTCATTGGTGTTGGGATTGGTACAAGGTAAATAATGGTCCCCTGAAACATATGTGTGCACCCTCCCGAAACGTGCCACCGGGATGGTCAGCACCTGCAGGAGGAGGGCTTTCAAAGCACTTTGACATGGAGATACTTTCAACTTCAGTGGGAGCTTTGTCAGTGATGTTGGAAGTTGCTGTGGAAACCAGAATTAGCTTGCGCTATATATATATATATTTTTTTATTTGTTCTACTGATGTTGTCATGTCCCCAGTTGATGATCATCCAGACAATGTCCCGGGAAGGAGTTGTTTTTGAGCCATGTTCTATGGAACCCCAAGATTCTTCAAAACTGCTTAGAGATTCCCCTAAACATTTGGATCCAATTAAAGCTCCATTATCAGATAACAGCCCAGGAGCCCTGAGGGTTGGCCATGACATATTAAAAATTATAAAAATAAAAAAAAAAGGGCCTAAACATTAAAAAAAAAAAAAAAAAAAAAAAAAAAGCTGCCTTTACAGCAGCTCTGGTCAAAGGGCAGCCCAGCCAAGGCCAGCCCACTGCTCCCCCCCCCCCCCGCCACCTCCATGTCATCCAGCCCCAGAGCACTGCAATTCCATGAAATGTTTAGAAAAAAGGGTTCTGCTGCCTAAACAGGCTTGAAACCCACTGCTCTTGCCTTATTTATGAGAAAAGAAGCTAAGAATAAGAACAATACGGAACTCGAACAACAAATTCCTTAAGACCTGGGAACATCCTGTGCTCTTACACAGTTATAATTTAATCCAAATACATTGGAACCACACTGTAATTCAATTTTAGGCAAAGAACAGAGTTTTGTACACAGCAGATTCATTTTGGAGCTCTCCCCTGGGGATTTGATTACAGAAAAATTCAGAGAATTTCTTTGTGCTCTCTCACTTACAAAGCTGCCCAATGGCCCAGATTTTAGAGACAGTGCGAGGGCCCCTCCAAGACAAGCCATGGGGTACTCCCCTTTGTCTTCCCAAGATCCTTTGACTCAAACTCCTTACATGTGTCCATGTGTTACATTTGGCCACATGCTATGGCCCAGTTCTCAAACTGGGGTGTCAGGCCCAAGTCTGGACCATTCATTTGTTGCTGTTGTAAGCATGGTAGATTTTAATGTCTTCAGGAGGGGCATCATTTGTACTGTGATCACATTGTGTTCTAGGTGTTCTAGGGACTTTTACCTCTTCACAATGCAGTGACTTTGGGCAACAGCCTCTCCAGCTCCAATACTATCCAAGTCCTGGTTGTCTCTGAGTTTGAGACCTCTGCTATGTAACTGTATTGGTTTTTGGGTTTTGCTTTGGGAAGGTGTTATGGTTTAGATATGAGGTATCCCCCAAAAGCTCATGTGTGAGACAATGCAAGAAAGTTTAGAGGTGCAATGATTGGGTTATGAGAGCCTTAACCTAATAAGTGCATTAATCCCTGGTAGGGATTAACTGGGTGATTGACTGTAAGCAGGTGAGGTGTGGCTGGAGGAGGTGGGTCATTGGGGGCATGCCTTTAGGGTATATATTTTGCCCTCCATGAGAGAGATTTCTCTCTCTCTCTCTTTCCTGGTGCCACGTTCCCAGCTGCTTTTCTCTGCAACGTTCTTCCACCATGATGTTCTGCCTCACTTCAGGACCTAAGGAATGGAGTTGGCCGACTATGAATTGAGACCTCTGAAACCACGAGCCACAAAATAAACTTTTCCTCCTTAAAATTGTTCATATCAGGTCTTCAACAGGGAAAAGCTGACTAACACAGAAGAGGCTGCTGGGGGTTGAGCCCAGGGCCTCCTGCATGCTAAGCACACCTCTGCCTCTGAGCTACACACCAGGCCCCACATCATTTGTATCAATCATCTGTGGGGCACCTGGCTTAGAGCCTGAAAAGAGAAGTTAGATCTTCGTACTCATTGGCTGGTTATTAAGTCAGCTAACCTGTGGAGCCTGGATTGATTCGTCTGTCAAATGGAACAGAGACTGTTGTGAAGAACATCTACCCTCTGCTTTGCTCCAAGGAGGAGTTCAAGTAGACCTGTGGATTTGTATAAAACGTAGCAAGATGACATAAATTAAAAGTAGGCAAGAAAGAACATGAAACAGGGCCAGGAAGTTACACCTTCTGTGCAGATCTACGAGTTTGCTAGGAGTTAATCCTAAAACTGCATCTGGGCTTTCACACAGACAAGGAGAAAATGGAAGACCTTTATTGGGTACTGGGGATAGAACCTCAGGGTGCTCTACCACTGAGCTACTCCCCAGCCCTTCTTCTTATTATTATTTTTTTTTATTTTGGGACAAGTTCTCACTAAGTTACTGAGGCTGACCTTGAACTAGTGATCCTCCTGCCTTCGTAATCTCCCAAGTTGCTTGGATCACCAGCGTGTGCCACCATGCCTGGCCTGGTTTTTGTTTTTAATCACAGTGTCTGCAAATCCAAGTTTCAATAACAAATTAGGAACTCAGGAAAAATATTTCTCTTCTTAGCATATTCACCAAAGGAGACTGTTCTTAAGGTCTGCATAGAGAGGACTTTGAAGAATGCAACTAACAATATTTGTTACATAGAGAGGGTATAAACTGACATCCCACAGATGTCAGCATTTATGGAGGCTTTGTTTTGTTTTACCAGGGACTGTTGTCTAAAATGTTTGGTTCAATGTTTTATTTTTATTTATTTATTTATTGGTACCAGGGATTGAACCCAGTGCTGATTACCCACTGAGCCACATCCCTGATGCTTTTTTTAATTCTATTTTTTTTTAAATTTATTTTAAGACAGGGTCTAAGTTGCTTAGAGCCTTGCTAAGTTGCTGAGGCTAGCTTTGAACTGCAACCCTCCTACCTCAGCCTCCTAAGCCACTGGGATTTCAGGAGTGCACCACCACACCCAGCCTCCACTTGTTCTTTGATCAAATAAAAGTTCAAGAACATTCTACTTAAGTATTCACATAGATGCATGATTGGTAGGCTTCATTACATAGTTATAATAGTTGTTCCTGTCGGAGTAAAATCTCCATAAAGCTGGTATTTTTGTCAAGGCCCACACCTGGCTTCTAGACTCAAGGATTTTGGTGAGATGTTTCAGCTCGAGTTGCTAATTTTCCAGAAACATAACTTGAAGTTATAAGAATATTGAATGGGACTTTTCCAATTATCAGAAGGAATTGATACTCCAGAGTTGAAAGTGATGTTCCAACATGTGCCTCTAGACATATGTGGGGTGTAATAAAAGATGTCAAAATTGGCCTAGTGACTACCAGCCCCATTATAGCTCCAGCCTACATTAGAGATGAGGAGTGATTCAGAGGAGATGCTAGACAGTCATCTGGGCAAAGAGCCTGGGGTCAGAGAGAAGGGCTCTAATCTGGAGATTGGGCTCATGTGGCCCAGGGAGCTCAGCTCCTCACTTCCCAGTTGGATACTTGCTGCGTGGCCTCCAGGCCCATCATCGAGGAGCAGTGATGGGTTTGGGGGTATGTGAATGTGGAAACAGGTATCTGCTCCCCATCTAGAGAATTTGGTAGATAAAAAGTTGCCAAACTGGCTCATGAAAGTGAAGTAAGTAAAGAGTGTGCTCTTGGCAAGCTCAGCTTTTGCCATTTGGCAGAGAAAGATGTGTATGTTTTCACTGGACCAACCAACACCAGGAAAGGTAGAGTCGGAGCAATTATTGCTGACTCCTGGCCCAGAAGATGGCATTTGGGAATGAGGTGATGCAGGCAATGATAACTGTGAAGTGCGCGCTGACACAGATGTCGGGGGTGGGGGTGGGGGTCCACAAAGCCAATCAAAACCTAAAACTGCATGCCATGAGGGTTCATTCTTAGATTTCGACTGGCACAGACAGCATGCGATGGCTTACCTGACACAGGCAGGCGAGCCTTGAAAACACACCAACTGATGTAAAAATAAATATCTCCAACCTCTAGCCCACTGATGTTGCTGTGCCTTCTATTGACCCTGGAGGAGCTACAGCAATAGAGTAATGGACTTGGAAGAGGTGGGGGAGGGTAAAAAAACAGGCCATGGATTCCTTTTCCACTACTGGCCATGCAAAGTGGGGAGGGAAGAAGCTTTGAGCTGGATATGCAATAGAAGTTTTTTGATGTGAGATCACTGGGATTGTGGGACCTTTAAGAAATGACGTCTGAGAATAAAACGCATTTCCAAAAAAAAAAAAAAAAAAAAAAAAAAATTTATTAAAAAAAAAAAAAAAAAAAACAAATGAAGCTTCCACAAATAAGCCCATTCTTACAAGCAAAATGATTGAAAACCAATGGGATCCTCTGAGGTGGTCAGCTGTAGGGAATGGAGCTCGGACAGGTGTCAAAAATTGGGACAAGAGAAAAATGACCCTTAAATTCCTACCATTTGATAAACCGGTTACCAAACCCAGGTAACCCTGAGATGTCATTTGAGGAAATTCTAATATGAATCTTTCACAAGAAGAGCCTTCTTCTCTTGCCATCTAATATATCATGCAACTAGTTTTTAGAAGATGATTACTCAAAATGGAAGTCTTGTGGCCAAAAATCAAAATCCTGTCTTTCTAAGCTTCACTTGAAGATATTTTCTCTTACAGTTAAATTCAAGTAAGTTCTCTTGCTTGATTAGTATCAAAGGCGAATCTTTTTTTTTTTTTTCTTTTTGAGTCATGATACCTAATAGTTAAAATCTGTATTTTGATTTTGATCTTCAAGCATGGTGACTTCACATGAAATTATCAAATCACTGTAAGTTCATGGTTCATAGAAAATATGGAGAAATTAACCTAAGACATCTCTGATTGTTTCTTTGATTGTGCAAGAGTCACTAGGGCCTTCTAAAATTCCAGTTGGGGAATGGGCTCTCATTTCCAGTTCATTCGCATTAGCGCTTTCCTTTTGGAAAATGGGGAGAGAAGACAGGACTGAAAGTGACCCTCACAATGTCAAGTTGGCTTCCACAGAAACTACGTAGGCAGTGCATCCATTGGCCAGCTGTGGCGGACGCATCAAAATGCCACAGACTACGTGGCTTAAACAGCAGAAATTAATCTTCCCACAGTTCTGGAGGCCAGTCATGTCATCTAAGATCAGGTACCATCTGGTTTGGGTGCTCAGGGTCTGTCCTCCTGGCTGGGAGCCTGCTGCCCTCTCTGTGTTCTCATGTGGCCTCTTTCCTCTGAACTCAAGGCAAAGGGGGAGAGAGCTATCTGGAGTCTCCTCCCTTTCTTACAGCACCAATCCTGTTGGATTCGGGCCCCTCCTTCATGATCCCATTTAAATCTCACTTCTGTGCAAGACCTATCTGCAAATACAGCCAGCTTGGGGGCTAGGGCTTCAACACATGAATTTTGGGAAAGAACATAATCCAATCCTCTCCAAATTATGAACAAGAGGGAAGGAAAAGTCTTTTTAAAAAAGTTTTCATACATTGTTGGTGGGACTGCAAAATGGTGCAGCCAATATGGAAAGCAGTATGGAGATACCTTGGAAAACTTGGAATGGAACCACCTTATGACCCAGCTATTCCACTCCTTGGTCTTTACCCAAAATGCCTGAAAACAGCATACTACAGGGACACAGCCACATCAATGTTTATAGCAGCACAATTCACAATAGCTAAACTGTGGAACCAACCTAGATGCCCTTCAGTAAATGAATGGATAAAGAAAATGTGGTATATACACACAATGAAATTTTACTCAGCAATAAGAGAGAATAAAATCATGGCATTTGCAGGAAAATGGATGGAGTTAGAGAATATAATGCTAAGTGAAGTTAGCCAATCCCAAAAAGCCAATGTCAAATGTTTTTCTCTGATATAAGGAGGCCAATTCACAGTCGGGTTGGGATGGGGAGCATAGGAGGATTAGAGGAATACTAGAATGGCCAATGGGGAGGGAGGGGAAGGGAGGGGGCAAAAGGGTGAAGGAAATTTAAAAAAAAAAGATGGTAGAATGAGATGGATATCATTACCCTAAGTGCATGCATGAAGTCACGAATGGTGTGAATATACTTTGCATACAACCAGAGATTTGTAAAAAAAAGTGCTCTATATGTGTAATATGAAATGTAATGCATTCTGCTGTCATTTATAACATCTTAGAATAAAAAATAATTTTAAAAAAGTTTTTCTGTCTTAAAGTTGACATTTCTGAAAATCGTATTCACCAAATTTCAGACACTTCTAGAAGCAATTGCCCATGAAATTTTCCAATGGACTAAATCCCAACTCAACTATCATACTAGAGAGGCAAAAGCAAACATGGATTTTTTTCCCCCTCACACACTAAATAGCCAGGGGTCAGCTGCATTAGCTATTAGCTACAGCTGGATTTGGGGGTCCTTGCTGTCAGGTCTCTGGCTTCTCCCTGAATTCTTCCTTGGTGTAGCATTGAAGAACTGAGGGAGCTACAGGCTGACCTGGCCCTCAGCATTATCAGCTTTTAAAGAGGAGATACTCTGTCTGAAGAGTCAACTCCAATTGCCCTGATTGGGGTGAGGATGCAGGGCAGCCTGGGCCCACAGCCCAACCTGGTGTTACAAGCTGGCAGCCCAGGCATCTAGGAAAGAACCAGCTCTCACAGAAGATTCCAAGCCAGTGAAGGTAAAAGGCGTGTCCATAATCGTCCTTTTCTAGGCTCCTGGGTAAGACAACTTGTGTGCACTTTGTGAATGATGCAGTCATATAACTGATAGTCCAGTGTAGGTTCAGATAGTTCACTGCACCATGTTCTAAGAGCATCTATTTAAAGAGCATTAGAACTTTTCTGAAAGTCATTGGTGCCGTGTTGGTTGGCCTTTGCAAGTGTTGCTCTGAAGACCCTTCAGATTATGCAGCCTTATCACCACCCGGAAATTTGGCTCCAGCCCTGCTAACCATGGGACTGATGGCCCTGGCTCAGAAGTTCTTCAGTCTCTCCTATCTCTGACCTCCTTCACACAACTGCAGAATGACTGTGTTTTTTTCAAAGTCCACGGGTTAAAATCCTAACCTCGAAGCTGATGATATTAGAAAGGGGGGCCTTTGGAAGGTAATCAGGTCATAAGGGTGGTTCTCTCACGAATGGGATTCAGTGCCCCTACCAAAGGGGCAGGAAAGAGATCCTTCTGCCATGGGAGGACACAGAGGAAACAACCATCTACAAAACAGAGCAGCCCTCACCAGACTCCTGTTCTTCCAGCACCTTGAACTTGGACTTCCTGGCCCCGGAGCTTTGAGAAGTCAAAGTCTGTTGTGTTTCAGCCAACCAGTCTTTGGTATTTTTGTTAGAGCAGCCAAAATAGATTAAAACACCAGGTGTCACCTGTCTGATGTGAGCACAGATGCCTGATCCCTTATCTGAAATTCTTGGGGTCAGATTTGTTCTGGAACTCAGTTTCTCATTTAGGAAAGGTCATGTTGTGAATATATCTTACACTGACACCCCTGCAGAGCCGGGGAAGCACCCAGAAACTCATCTCCTTAACATTTCTGCAACGAAAGATGTGAGTATTCTCACTGCACACAATCAAGAAGATGAACAGTAGTCCTGCATCCAATAGGGTCAGGTTTTGCCACCAAATCAATTATAAGAAAGATTTGTTTCTACCAGGCTCAGCAGTACACACTTGTAATCACTGCAACTCAGGAATTGAGGCAGGAGGATCACAAGCTCAAAGCCAACCTGGGTAACTTAGCAAGACTCTGTCTCAAAATAAAAAAATAAAAAAATAAAAAATAGAAAGGGCTGGGATGTAGCTCAGTGGTAAAGCACCCTGGTGTTTTAGTTTCCAAGACTCTTTATATTTCAGAGTTAGAAGAAAGGGACCCTGAATTTTTATTTGGTTGGACATGGTAACAATGCTCTTGTTGGAATCTCAGTAGTCCTGACTGGTCTCCATAAAAAGTAAAACTTTAGAAACATTGTAACTTCAAGAATTTAGCAGCACTGTTCAATGTTAAGTGTCTGTTTCCATGTGAGTAGATACCTGTAGAGAGCAGACTTCCTGCCAGAATCCTCACTTTGAGAGATTACCTGTAGGCAAAAAGTTCAAAATCCACAATATCTGAAGTTGAAAGGTTTTATTTATTTATTATTTATTTATTACTTTAAAGTACAACCTAGTATCCTAGAGAAAGGAAAGCCCTCTAACCAAAAAAAAAAAAAAAAAAAAAAAAAAAAAGCTGTTTACCCAGTGAAATTAGGTCAATGTGAAACTTGTTCTGGAATTTCTATTTCCATCAACTCTTGTGGGGTTTTTACAAAAGGATTTTCCAAATCTTCTTTCTTTATGCACAGAAATTAGAAAACACTTACTGGGAATGAAAGTAGTTCAGGCATCCAAAAATAAGTTAGAGTTAGTTTACCATTTGGAATCATGAAGTTCAAGAGAATTTTCAAGTTTGCAATGCCTGGTCTCTCCCAGGGAGACTCAGAGGGCAGAAGCAATCCTAGTTTTTGCTAAATGTTCCTGCCAGCTTGTGTCAACTATTTGCCTTCACGAGATCTCAGTTATCCCATCTGTCAGCTCCAAGCATCTTTGATGTGTTTCAACAAAATCATATTTTCAAGAATTTCTCCGTGTTCCATTCTGTTGCCCGGCAGTGCTGTATTCTGGTCATGAATGAATTGTATGTACCTCTTCCCAGTGCTTGCCTGGAGGGATTGGAGGAGGAGCTTAAAGGATCTTCTGATAAATCCAGATGATTTCATGTAAGCTGCTGTCAGCGTGAGAGAATGGAATTAAGGCTGACTTTTCTGATTGGAATTGTGGGAATTTACTTGGCTGATACTTGGTATGAAAACTTCAGGGTCACAAAGGGCATGTCAGAAGCCCTAGTTCAGAAAACACTTTGGGACTGATGGGATCCGTGGTCTCCAGCCCATGGGGTTGGTTAGTGATGGCAAAGGACCCAGCGTCTTTCCATGAATGAGGTTTCAGAAAACTGTCAAACCGAGTAACACCATCAGCAGGGCAGCATTTTGTGTCTGAGACCATTGTCCCCATGCCACCTGGATCTGCCATAGAGCTGGTGGTTCAAATGGGGCATCCCCTGCCAGGTCAGCATACTTGAGGGCAGAGAAGACTTCTTTGGAATGACAGGCTGTAGGACTGTCCACACTTGCTTGTTATATGACAGGCCAATTTATTTCTCCCACTGGCAATGGAGTTGGTGGAGGTAGGGTGTATAACAACTCCTGCCCCCAACACTATTGGCTGCTAACTACTGATACAACTAAGTCACCGAAAGGAACTTGATATTCACTGAGAGCTAAATAGGCTTGTCCTGTGTCACTACAGTGGCTTTCCTTGCTGAGAGTCATTTTTCCCTTTCCTTCCTTGCTGACACCCCACTCGTCACACACACACCCTGTTCTAGAATTCTGTTCCCATCCACTCTCCGGCCCTTCCATGCTGCCTGGACAGAGCCTTCCTTTTCTTTTCTATCCAACCCCCCAGTTTTTCTCCTTCCTTAACTCTGCCCAACTCCTCCAGCCTGTACTGACTTTCTCCTTCTCTGAGTTGCAGTCATACCACTTTCTTTGGGTGGGGGAAGGCGGGGTGAATTGTGCATCTCTTCATACTTGCTGTTCTGTTTATCATTGAAGCTGTATAACTAACTACCTCAAAAGTTGGTGGCTTAAAATAATAAACCTTTTAACTTACCATATCTCATGGGTTTGTGAATCAGGAATCCCTGTGAAGCTCATCTGGGAAATTCTTTTGCTCCTCTGGCATCTATCGAGGTCACTCTGTGGTTTCAATTGGCAAATGGACCATTGGAGGATCCAAGATGGCGTCACTCGTGCACCCTGATGGGAAGGCTCGAAGGCGTGCTCCATTGGGACTGTCCCCCCAAGAACCCACATGTGGTGGTCTCAGAGTAGTCAGACTTCTTTATGCCAGCTGGCTTCTCCAAGACTGAGCATTTAAGAGAAAAGAAATGGAAGCAGCCAGTCTTCTAAGCCTAGTCCCATCATGGGCTCTGCCAGATTCCAATGCTCAAGCAGTTGCTGAGTTCTCCCAGTTTTAAGGAAAGGGATGCTATACCTTACTCCTCATTATGTGGTAGGGTTCATCACTACCATTAATCTAGTGCACCTGCCTTATTTTTTATCTGCTATGGTTTGAATGCCCCCTTAAAGCTCATGCTGAAGGCCAGGGGGATAGCTTAGTGGTAGAGCACTTGCCTGGTGTGTGTGAGGCCCTGGATCCAATCCCCAGTACTACTAAATAAATAAGCAAATATTCATGCTGCAATTTCATTGCCACTGTAACAATATTAAGAGATGGAGCCTTGAAGAAGTGATTAAGCCACGAGGGCTCTGCCTTCATGAATGGATTAATGCCATTGTCTTAGGAATGCATTAGTTATCATGGCAGCACATGGCTTTGTTATAAAGGTGAGTTTTCTGTCCCACGTTTAAAGTTTCCCTGTTATGTGATGCCCTCTGCCATGTTATGATGCAGCAGGAAAACACTGGCTGGATGGCAGTGCTATCCTCTTGGACTTCTCAGCTTCCAGAACTGTAAGAAGTAAACCTCTATTCTTTATAAATTACTCAGTCTCAGGTATTCTATTGTAGCTGCAGAAAATGGACCAAAAGCAGGGTGTGGTTGTGCATGCCTGTAATCTCAGTGGCTCAGAGGCTGAGGCAGGGGGATCACAAGTTCAAGGCTAGCCTCAGCAATTTAGTGAGGCCCTAAGCAATTTAGTGAGACCCGGTTTCAAAATAAAAAGTAAAAGGGGGATGTGGCTCAGTGGTTAAGTGGCCCTGAGTTAAATCCCCAGTATAAGAAAAAGAAAGAAAGAAAGAGAAAGAGGAAAAAGAGAAAGAAAGAGAGAGAGAAAAGAGAAAGAAAGAAAGAGAAAGAGAGAAAGAAAAAAAGAGAAAGAGAAAGAGAGAGAGCGAAAGAGAAAGAGAGAAAGAAAGAAAGAGAAAGAGAGAGAAAGAGAAAAAGGAAAAGAAAAAGAGAGAGAGAGAAAGAGAAAGAGAGAGAGAGAGAAAGAGAAAGAAAGAAGTGAGTGAGGGAAGGGGAGAGAAAGAAGGAAGGAAGGAAGGAAGGAAGGAAAGTAAAAGAAAAGAAAAAATGGACTAACATTACTTAATATTCTGCTTCTCTAAACCTCGAATGTCTCAAATGTTTGGTATGTAGAGCAGGTGTCAAGAAATATGATTTGAAATGAAATGCTTCCCCTTCTGACCACTTTCTCAGAGAGGCATCCTGGCTTTGAAGAACGGTCTGGGGACACCTCTTCCGATATCATCGTTTAGGACTCAGAATGAAGCTGACAGGCATTCATGGACTTCTTCCCAGGAGTGTCAGGTTGGGAGATGTGAGGCACTGCCCTTCTGCCAGGGTTCACCCTCGGCAAGGCTAAGGCAGGGGGCACTTCCTCCTCAGGCTGAGTCAAGGCCCTTTTACCCCCAAAGCATAACGTCTGGGACGCGTGGCCTGCAAATCCAGTCTGCCTCCAGACTTGCCCACGAGCTGAACATTACCGTCTACATTTTTTAAAGCAGTCGAGAAGAAAATCAGAAGAATACTTCATGGCACGTGAAGATCACATGAAATTTAAATCTTAGTGTCCATGAGTGAAGTTTGGTTGAGACATAGTCATGCTAATTGATGTATCATCTGTGGTTACTCTCACACTCGAAGGGCAGGGTTAAGTGACTGTGACAGAGATTACATGTCCTGCAAAACCCAAAATATGTGCTATGTCTCTTAACCGACAAGTGACTTTTTACTGGCCTATCTAAGACCAATTGCATTTTTCAAAGCTGGACTCTGGGCTCAAGGTTACAGTGAGGTGAAGTGAAAGTGTGGAATGTCCTGCAAAGGCCCATGTGGTAAAAGCCTTGTCCCCGGGTTGGCACCACTGGGAGGTGGTAGAGACTCTAAGAGATGGGGCCTAGCAAGAGGCCATGCAGAGCGGCCCCCAAACACGACTATGGGACCTCAGCCTTTGCTTTTTCTTTCTGTTTCTCAGCTACATGGTGAGCAGTTCTGCTGTGCCCGTGTTTACCCAGCGTGCCCACCAGAGGCCTGAAAACCAGTGGGTCTGCCCACTCATGAATTGGAACCTCCAAAATCATGAGCCAAAATATTCCTTTTCTATTTATACGTTGATTATCTCAGGTATTTGTTACAGTAACAGAAAGCGAAAGCAGGTGCCAATATGACAGGGGGTAAAGATGAAAACCACAGGAGCTAAATTAGCCATAAATATATATTTTGTCATTCTAACTCCATGGAGCAAATGGTTTACAAAAAGCTAGAGGTGAAATTAATTTCCTGACCTTGGAGAGGGATGAAAGACTTTTGTTGTTAGAATGTTCCTCACAGCTGAATTCCTTCTTTCAGCCTGCCATATCTTAGCAATTCTTTAGTGTAAGAATTTTTTAAAAAAGTATTTTTGTCCCCATAGTCAATTAATTTCTGCCCCAAAGCATAGGATGTGATTATTTCTGTCATTATCTTTGTTCCAGAGCCACTGATGAGACAGAAAGTGACACCTATTCGCACATTTACACACACCTGCGCATGCACACACCTATATGTGCAGTGCCTTAAAATACATCAGAAGGAACAGGTTTCACTTTCAGCCATCTTTGTCCCCCCTCCACTGCCCTGGTTATTCTACAAATGGATACTAAAGCACTTATATTTTACTTATTGGAACTTGCTGACATGCAAGCCTGTCTTGCAGACCCCTGTTCTTGCTTCTAGCACGACGTAGGACACATCAAGCCCACTCAGGTTCCAGGTGAGCCCATGGTTCCAGAACGCGCCTGGTCCCCATGCTGGTTCTCTCTCTTCATTGACCTAAGGAAGATAAGCTGGTCCCTGAATGTGACTTTTCCCTGGGGCATGGCATTAAGAGTTTTCTGTTTTCCTCCGCTGTCCTACGTTATGTTGTTGTTGTTTCTTTGTTTTCCTTTTAAATTCCACAGCATTTTTTTTTTTAAACCTCTGCCCTCGGTTTGGTGGGCACGCGCTGTCTCTCCTGGGTAGTGTCTCCACCTGAGCAGGGAGCAGCCCCCGCGTGGCAGTCCTCCCTCCTCCCACCCTCCGTGACAAGACACGGAGCAGGAGGCTGCGTGACGTGCGCCGCGCTGTCTGCAGCAAGCCGGTTTTCAGTTCTTTCACCTGAAATAGGATTTCATTCACTAGTTACCGCGGGCTGCTCCTGACTGCTCAGAGACTGCAGGAGTGACTCACCGACCAGCTCGGATTTTACGTGGGGAAGGATGGTCGGGAAAGGGACACGGGGAGGGAGACCAGCGGGGACAGAATCCCATCCTGACCAAAGCTAAGGATGGAATGTGCCCCTCAATGTTGAAAAACTCGTCTCCAACGCCACGGTGCTGGGAGCTGGTGCCTAATGGGAGTGCCCTGGCTGTGGGCGGAGTGAAGGGCTTAGCCCTGTAGTTGCAGGAAAAGGTTCTTTGGGAGGGTGTGTTTGGTCCCTTACGGCTGGTGCTGCCATCTGTCCCCCTATCCTCGCCTTATGCCATGGGGCAATGCACCCAGAAGGCTCAGGATGCAAGCACCTTGATGTTGGACTTCCCAGCCGCCAGAAGGGTGGGAAGCAGATTTCTGTGTAGATTTCATAGGTTATGTTATGACAGTGCAAACTGGACTAAGACACTGACCTTCAGTGTTACACCATTTGTACCAGGAAATATACCACCTGACACATTATCCTGGTTGAAACTTAACAAGAAATCGATATTAGACATTACCAAATACAGATTGAGAAACCAAGCTTCAGAGAAGTTCAGTGACTTGCCCAATGATACACAGCTGGTAATCAGACCCATTTTAGACCTTTCTTTGGCCTTCTCCATTTCAGGAAATGGCCATGCTCATGTCAAGCCTGTTGATGGGATTCTATTTCTCTTGTGTTTTCTTGCATCCTATTTTTAACCCAGCAGTCAATTCCTGCTGGCTGCACTTTTAAAATAAACTGAGAAGCTCTCACCTCTGCCAGTCCCACCAGCACCAAACCATCGGCCTCTCTTCCCTGGACCATTGTGACATCTTTCTGCCTCTTCTTGCTGCCTCTGCCCTTTCTTCCTGAAAGTGGATTCCCAGTATCCAGGCAGATTCCCATCTGGGAACAGGCAGTCCCACTGGATTCCAAATATAAGTGGAAGTCCTGGCAAGGCCACGTTCTCCTCCTGAGCCACAGTCTCTCTTCTCATCTCCCATCACTTGCTGACTCTGCATCAGCAACATGGCCTCCCTGCAGGAACAGTCAGGGCCTTCGCACTTACTACTCTCACTGCTTGGGATACTTCTGTCCCAAGAGACTGCATGACTCACTTCCTCGCCACCTTCATGTCTTTGCAGTGAAACCCACCTTGCCTCTTCCATTTAAAAACCTTTCTCCTTCCTCTCCCCCCACCTGACCAGCATTCCTCATTCTCTGTACTTGCTTTATTTTTTTCTCCTTAAGCGCCACTCATGGTCTAATATGCTGTGCCTTATTTATTTCTTTTTTGCCTGTGTCCCTTATGATAATGTAAGCTCCATGAGGGTGTGATTCTGTTTGCGTCATTCAGTACCAGAGCCCTAGTACTTTTACAATGCTGAGTACATAATAAATGCTCGATAAACTTTAATGAGAAAATGAATGAATTATTCAATCTTAGGACTTGAAATCCAGCCCTCTCTCCCCTTTTCAGATCCGCTCCATGCTTCTGGTTAATTTTCCCATAATTATACAAAGAGAAAAGAGCTCATTTCAGGAAATAGCTGAAGCATGCCTAGAAAGGGAAGAAAATCGGCCCCTGGTTTCTAAGATTGATGTGGACATTGATATTCTATAGTTACAAACGCTGATTTCATGATTTATAATCTCAGAGGATGAGCTTCCCAGAAATGTGCCTTTGGGCTATGGCTGTCACCTCCTTGGTCATTAGCTTTTCTATGTGTAAAATATGGAAGTTGGTTAGGCAGTCATTCTTCTATCTACATCAGCAATTCTATCATTTGGTCCATTGAGTTAAATAAAACAACCTGCTGCTTTCTTTGCAGACTCCCTCTGAATATATATCCCTGGATTAAGCTCTCTGCAGAACAGAACAAAGTTTTCTTTTTCTTAATTTGTTTCCTAACTTGAAAGTCCTAGGTGTAATGTCTTGTACTCCGTTGTCTGTCAATATGCTTTGTTGGCCCAATTAAAGACAAATTGCATTGAACTCTGAGCTCCCACTTAGTTTGAAGTCTGTTGTTTGATGATGTAGTTCTAAGAGAACAGTGCCCGTTGGCGGCATCAGAGGCCACAGCACTCCTGTACACATGTGGCCACACTGGGCTCATCCATCGTCACTCTGATCAATAGGTGCTTCTGTTCAGAAAAGTTGACACAGGGGTCAATACTACAGGTTGTCAGGAAATAATAGAAATATGTGGCAACTCTTAGGATTCTAAGGGCTGGAGTGGGGTGTCAAGTTCAAGAACCAGTTTAAATGTTCATCCCTTCATTTAACACACATGCACAAGGCTGGGTTCAGCTTGTCTTGAATAGTAGTGAGGGACTCTTGTTTATTACGTAAGCTTAAAGAAAAGTGTAGAAGATGGTAAAAGATATACCATCTCACGTCCCAAAACCACAACCTCACAGTGGTTAAGGCAGGGGAGGTATGGAAAAATGTTTTAAACCTTACCCCAACCTCCAATCACTATGTTCTTATTCCTTAAGATTTTTAAGGCTAGGAGACTCAGAATAGATCTTTTTTAATATCACAGTCATTTGTATCAAATGTCATGTCACATTTTAGTAAGAATGAATTTCTCCTTAAGTATGAGATTTTGAAAAAGGTATTTTAATAAGTGATTTTATAGGTGATATTATATAATAAGACAGAATATTTTCCCTTTCATAGGGGCACTTTTAAGTGTTTATTTTCCCTCTTTTTATGCACATATGCATGCATACGCACGCACATACACACACTTTATCTCAATAAAGTGCTGAATAGCTTTAATTTAGATTTAATGCATCAAATACAGGCTTAGTCCCTACTGTATAATCTATTCTGTAGGAAATTAGAAGATAAAATGGTATAAGCGTTTGCCTGTTTTGCCTTCAGGTATTTTACATTTTAAAGGAAGGAGAAAACAAAAAGCTAGACTTCCATGGCACATGCCAAAAAAAATTCCAAGTCCAGCACTGTGCAAAAAGAAACATTTGTCAGAAATCCAGAGTTTCCTGGAGGAGGGACTCATGGAGGAGACCTGGATAAATGGGGAGAATTTAGGTCAGATTCCTTGATGCCACAGGCTCCTCATTCAAATGCTCCTGTTTGCAGATTTCAGCTCATGTGTAACTTTTCTGGCTCTCAGCCATCACCTAAAATGAAGTTCATGCCCACAGTGTTGGTCCGTGGAAAAAAATGAGGCTGGGTGACAGCCAGGACAAATGGAATCCTCCAGGGCAGAGAGGAAAACCGAGGAAATGAAATGGCATAATCCAGGAGCTGCCAATGGGAGAGGGTAGGGGAGAGGACAATGGCAGACTGTGACACGTTGTTCATTGTCAATTGTCCAGCCTTCTGGATGTCACCTGAGGACACTGCCACGATTAACATGCAACCAGACGCGCACAGTGACTACACATTTTGGCATGGTTGGCAGCATCAGTTGAGTCTTCAACAAAAGCAGTTTCAGTGGCGGATCTTGTGCCAGGCTTTCAGAGAAAAGAGAATAAATGACGCTGCAGTGACAAGCTGTTCCACTGTAGCAACAATAGTTTGGACTTCCAATGCTGCCTGTCACCCAGCCTAAAATACATCTTCATTTGTTCATGTTCATTTGCAGCTGGGGAAGGAGTGTCATTAATGACTTTCGAATACATCAAAGGCCACAATTTTCTACCTTTTTGCAGTTAACACCTTACCCCAAGCCCTCAGTCTGCTACCAGGAAAAAAAAAAAAAAAACCAAACTCATACACACACATACAATAAAAACTCTTAAATGCACTGAAAATTAGGAAACATTCCTGTGTGTGTGTGTGTGTGTGTGTGGTGTGTATAGCTTTTGTTCCAGCTGTTAACAATGTAAGAGAAGCAGCAGCAGCAACCATATGACAATATGTTTGGAGGCCAGGGGAAGGGGAGAGTGAGACATGATTGTCCTTGTGACCCTGGATTCACACCTTGCAGACATGACCAGGAACCCATGAGAAAATGGCACCACATCTTCCAGATAAGAGTGTAGCATTTTAACCAGTGAGGGGCTGATTTGCATGCAGTCATTCCAACCCCATATTCATCTTCAGCTGTGGCTGGGACAAATCGCCACAAACTCAGTGGCTTACTGGGCTGGGGGTGTAGCTCAGTGGTAGAGTGGGCTGGCATGTGCCAGACCTCCAGTTTGATCTCCTGAACTGAAAAAGAAGAAAGATAGAAAGGAAGGAAAAAAAGGAAAGAAGGAAGGAAGGAAGGTAGGAAAGGAGGAAGGAAAGAAGGGAGGGAGGGAGGGAGAGAGACAGCTTACAATAACTATTTTTCTGTCTCAGTTCTGTAGGTGAGAAAATCTGACACAGGTCTCACTGGGCCAAAGCAAAGGTGCTGATGGGCCTTTCTCCTGTCTGGAGGCCCTGGGAGAATCTACTCCTTTCTTCAACTCCTAGGGGCTGCTGCTATTCTTTGACTTCGTCGTCCTCCTTCAAAACCAGCAACAGTGAGCTGAATCCTGCTCATATAGCCTCTCTCTGACCATTTTTCTCCCCCGTCTTCCTCTTTGAAGGACCATTGTGATGACATTGGGCCTACCTGGATAATACGGGATAACCTTCCTATTTTTAGGAACAGCTTTTGCCAGGTAACCTGGCCTATATGCAGGTTCTGGGGCTTAGGATGTGGGTATGTTCAGGAGAAGAGCAGGACCTACCTATGCTGTCTCTAAAACCACCGATGGTAATAAATCAGATAAGGGCTAGGAATAGCACTCAGGACTCGGGAGAGAAGAGGATTCCTGGCTTTGGTCAAGGGGGACCTCCTATCGCCACGCTCGGTGCCCCTGAGATAACTCTGTCAGGGAGAAAAGATTGACGGAATTTTACATAAAAACTATCACTTGCCTGGATAATCCAGAGACTTGGATTTTATTTTCTCTTCGGTAAATAAACTGCTGAGTATCTGTAGGCAAATTGTTGAATAGCTCTGGGCTTCCAGTTCCTCCTCTGCAAAATGGCTGTGGTGGACTTGATGTTCTCAAAACCTCTTCCCATTTCTAGCTTGCCATGACTCATTCTATAAGGGAAGGTACTGGACATGGAGAAAGCCTGGCCTCTTTAAAATTGCAGTGCTTTCATTCCTGCGTCGAAATGTTGGAGTAATGTACCAATGTTGTCTAATACGCAACCTAGTGTCGGTATCCCTTTTAGATCTCACCTGGGCCTGGCCCCATTATCTTACGCCTGATGACGGTAAATGCACATTGTCCACCCCCAGTCTTTTTTCCTAAATTGAAAATTATGCCCGAAGAGTAATGCCAGGGAATTAGGTGAATTAAAGATAAAATTGCGGTTCTGAAATAAGGCTTTAAGAAAATCAACTTGGAGATGTATGAGGTCACATAAAATTGAAAGTCAGCCTACTGAAGTGACTTGGGTAATTCAGGCTTCCAAAGCTTGCATTATGGGTAAGAAACCTGAGCCTAAAAAGAACTCGTAAGTATGTGCATCATTAGACACTCTCCTCCCTCACTACCTTTTTCTCCCTTTAATCAAATTCTATGTGTGCAAGTAACTGAATCACCTCTCCTTCTCTCCTTTATTTTTTTCCCCCTTTTAATCACAACTGAGAGGAAAATTTCCAGCTAGGCATTAAATTGGGTCAACAGCTAACACAGCGTGAGTATAGACAGTGGGGACAGCAAGTGGTATATACACAGGAAATAAACGACATGGTGCTACCAGCACCGATAAGCTGTTGAATAGGGCAAGGGCCCTATTAAGATGGAAAATAATAAAAGATGAGAGGAAATACAGTTACCGGCAGCTGATAAACAACATTCCTGTCTTATGAAGGCATTAGTTTCACTTAATGGCTTCTAATGCCTCCGGTATAATCTCTCATGGTAACCTGTATCCCCCAGAGCAGCCCTAAAGAACACCTAGGAAATGTTACCTTTGCAGTTGTGCAAAGGATAATGTTGAGTGGCCGCAGGCAGACCTGGAAACAAACATAAGTATGGCTGGTGCACAGAGCTGCATCCATTTGCAAAGGATAGAATTGAAGGAGGCTGTAGAAAGGATGTCCTTGACCCTGGTATGTGCAGATTGAAGTGGAATTTCATCAGGGCCATATGCAGAAACGTTCTAGCTGAAAAAGGGCAGGTATTTCCTGCTCAGGTGTGTCAAATAACTTGCTACTAAACAGCAGGATTTCCTCACCATGAAGCAGTGGTAATACCTGGCTAGGAGGGTCAACACCAGATTATCCCTGGAAATCTGAGGGCGGTCATTCCTTCCCATGCTACACCCAATTAGGACTGTACCAAATAGTTATTTTCTCCAGGTAAACCTGCAGTAGCCCAGTGCATTAGGAGAGGTTCTAGCATCAGTGCACATTGACCCAGAAACAGCTTTCCCCTCTGACATTAGACTCAGGGCCATGCTCTGCCCAAGCCCGGTAAGTTGTGTGGGATCAGAACTCAGGAGGGTGTCCACAGGCTCTCAAGCCACAGGCATGCAGCATCCAAGCCTTAGGCTTCTCCTTCCATAGTGACTGTGGCTCAGTCCTGCCACTGGCACCACTCCAGTCCTCCCAGTGCCCCTGAGAGTGCACCCGCAGGCCACAGGTCCCAGTGTATTCAATAAGAAGGTGGCAGTATACTCTCCATTAGGCCCAAGGCTTACACATTTAGACAAAATAATGACCCCAGAGATGTCCGTGCCCAGAAACTGTGTCTATGACAAAAGAGACTATATATATTTAAGTTAAGATAGGAGTGTACTTCTGAATCACCTAGGTGGTCCCAATGTAATCAATAAGAAGGTGACAGGGAATTCTGAGTTAGAGAGGAATTGTAATGATAGAAGCAAGGGTGGAGTGATGTGGAGCTAAAAGCTAAAGAATGTGTACTCAGACTCCAGAAGCTCTAAAATGCAAAGAAATTGAGCCTCTCCTAGAAACTCCAGAAGGAACTTAGCCCTGACACCCACCTTGGACTTCTGACCTCCAATAAAATAATAAATTTGTATTGCTCTAAGTTCCTAAGGTTGTGATAATTTGTTACAGCAGCAATAGGAAACTAATACAGCTACTTCATTCTCTTCCTTGGGGTTAAGCACTTTATGGGTTAACTAACAAGAATACATTCACTTCCTTCATGAGAAAACTTACTCTCACTCACCAGAGTAAAGGTTTGCCACCCTGGTTCCAACAAATGCCACAAAGTAGCATCAGATTTGGACAGGTCACTTTGTGTGCCATGGAATTTGCTTTTACGTTATCATTAACAAACTATTCATTTATCGGGTGTGATGGTTGTATTTGAAAGGTATGATGACTATTTCTATTATTCAGATTTTCTAAAAATGTCTTTAGTGAACACATTAATTTTGTGATTATGTGGCACAATAATTACAAATTTTAAAGGAACAAAGAAATTTATTATTGCCCATGCCCTAGTCTGTATCATCTAATTGCTAATGAGAATGTGTTGTTTGTCCAAGTTGAAGGTAGAAAAAGAAAAGAGCGATCCTTTAAGTGAAAGCAATCAATTACCTTATTTACCTGAAACAATGCACAAGAAGGAGTGTTGCCTGCTGATCTCAGGTTGTCGTGAGTTGAATGGCAGCACTGTAGTAGGCAGAATTCCAAGGTGACCCCAGGGTATACATGCCCTGCATAATCTCTGGGTCCATGAGTGCAGGAGATTTTGCTTTTGTGATTAGGCATGTAATATGGCAGAAACTTTATGACAAGGAGATTGTTTGGGTGGGCCTGGCCATCACATGGCCCTATAAAAGCAGAGTTTTCTGAGGCTGGTTGCAAGAGAAGAAGTTGGATTAGAAGCATGAGGAGGATTTGACATGGCACTGATGGCTTAATGATGGAAGAGGCCACATGTCGAGGTACATACAGGCAGCCTGAAGGAGCCAGAGTAGTCAAGGCTGACAGCCAGCAAGGAAAGGTGGGCCCAGTCCTACGACGGCAAGGAACCAAATTTTGCCAACAGCAAGAGTGAGCTTGGAATGGACTTTTTCCCCAGGAAACCCAGATGAGAACCCAGCTCCTAGACACCTTGATGTTAACCTTGAGAGACCTTAAGCAGAGAACTCAAGTTACATCTAAGAGCTAATAGATGGGTGGCTCTTTAAAATCCACTATATTTGCAGTAATATGTAAAGGTACTATAAATAACAAATTATGGATTCCCCTCGGCATCCATAATTCTAGCAAACTCAGGCCACCCTGTGCTAGCTCAGTTGATAGTCCTCAAAAATCAATTTTGTTTTGGAAGAATTTAGGCTAGCTCATGAGGTAATGTATGTATTTACTTGTTCAAAGCTTTTTATTCATTCTATTGAGATACAATTCACATGCCATATAATTCACCCAAGGACAGTGTACAATTTAGTGGCTTTTTATATATTTGCAGATATGTACGACTATCAAATGAGGCAATTTTGATAACAAAAGGGTCTAAATATGCTGCTGTAAGATTGAGTGTGAAGACAGAAAGACATTACTACACTGAAATCAGGCTACAGAGTCAAAAGCTTCAGCCTAGCGATTTACGTAGCTTAGGGAGTCACTGCCTACAGTCCCAGCAGTGTACAAGTCACAGTCTCTGTTGTTCTCTTTCTGTGGGCCCAAATTCCCGCCTGACCCCCAGCATCTATTGGCACAACACGTTCTTAGGTGGCCATGGAAGCGAACGTCTCATGTCCCTGTCTGTTCTGCTGCATGCTACCAGGGCCTGTCCATCTCCCATGACGTCCCTCTTGCTCCAATGCCCGTATGTGGGTGACCCGAGCTCCTAAGTTAATGTCTTGTCTGAGTAAGGGAGACTCGGGGACATTGCACCCACGTGTATACTACATTGCCGAGTCTCCCCTTCCCATGAGTGGCTGTGGAGGGCACCTCAGAGGAAAGGGTTTGCTGACAGCAGGTGGCCAGTTGGGCACTGGGCATTTCTCCACTTGGAAGCCAGTACTATCACTGGGGAGCACTGTTCTCTGGGGAATAGGCTGGGCACCAGGGCGGGGGACAGGGGGTCCAGGCACTTGTGAGCTTTGGGCAGCTGCTATTTATTTCAGTATCCTCACCACCCATGAAAGTGTGCTGCTGGGAACATTTTTGCCCATAAATAAACATCAACATGTTGGTTGGAGCCTCTACTTTCAAATAGAAAACCCTATTTCACCTTGTCTCTTTTTTTCACAAATTTTGATAATGTATGAATATTTTCTAGACAGTGATATTTTGGTCCTGTAGGTTAAATTGTCTGTCCTCACCTGTAACTATCCAAGCAGCTCTCTCTGTTGAATAAATGGAAGAGTCTAGAGTGTGCATTCTCAAAGGGGCAAATAACCCCACAGGAGCAAAAATTTATTCTGGGGTAGAGTAATTAAAAAAAATAATCCTACTCTTTTTGTGTCTATACCCCAGCTATCCATGCAATGGATAGACTAATATGTCACGTATTTGTGGTATTCGATTTTTTATTTGAAGACTCCTGAGGCAAAACATATCATAAAAGTTTCCCTAGGAGGGTGAAAATAATGTTGAAAAACTGATTTACAGTAAAAGTTAAATGATTGCTACTATTTGGGGCTGTCTGTCTCTAGTAGAATCCAATTCTGTGAAGGCAGAGATGTTTCTTTTGTTGTCTGCTCTATTCTAAGTGCCTAGAATGTGCCTGGGAATTGGGAAACATTCGGTTGATGTATGGTGAATGGAAAAAATGAATGGATGACTTCTCTGAGTGTCCCAGAGTCGATTTCCTGTCAGCATGCTGTTGGCAAGTCTGAAGGTTTTCTAGCAACAAGGAGCCGGGCCCTTCATGGTGCACACAGTAGTTTAGGGTGGCAGGTACATCTGAGGTCTCTTTCTTTCTTGGGGTGTGCACAATGATCCTCACTCCAAGCTCCCCTCAAACTTCCATTGTTTGTCTTCTCTAAATGCCTCTGCTGTCCAATCTCCCCACCCCTAGTATCCCGGCGGACCACCCAGGTACTTCTTTAGTTCAGTCCAACGAAATAAAGGACAGATGACAATGTACTTTGAAAAGAGACTGAGACAGGGAAAAGACAGTGTGGATGCCAGTCTGTAGGGGCCTGAGGGAGGGGCTTTATAGGCCATTTGGTTTTTTAAAGTCAGTTGGTATTGCCTTTGGCATACAGACACTTGTATTGTGACTTTTTTAGTGCCATTTAGTGATTCTGGTATTTTTGAAACAAGGCTCATGGTAAGGGGTTGGGGAGTAGGTTGACAAGAGAAAAAGGAGATGGTGCCTGGAGGCATAGCTCAGGGGTCTGGGGAATAGCTCAGCAATAGAGCCACAGGTTTAGCATGTACAAGGCTCTGGGTTCAATTCCGATGCCACCAAAAAAAAAAAAAAAAAAAGGGAAAACCCCCCAAAACTACAACAATAACAAGAACCAACAATCTACACTAAAAGGGATAAAGGGGTGTCAAGAGCAGATTTAGTTGACTTTGCTTTGCCTAGACTTGGGCTGTTTTTCTACAGACATTGCTGGGGGTGCTTTTGCTTGCTGCACAGGGAATTGCAGTAGTCAGGAGGCACCTGGCAGTTAAGGCATGTTTTGTATGATTTGATGCCTGTTTAAATAGAACCAACATCTTTACAAAGAACTTCACTAAGAAGTGCAGGTGTGTGTACTTACATATACACACATGCATATATGTTTACATGTTTTATATAAGGAGAAAAATAAATAAGGAGATGGACACAGGAATTTGACCCTGCACAACTGGGATAGCTAATTCCAGTCTCTGTGCTTGATGCTGGAGTCTGCAGGAAAGTCAGGAAGGGAAGAGGAATGTTGTCTTAGTCTGCTCCACTGCTATAACAAAATACCACTGAGTGGCTTAAACAACAGAAATTTATTTTCTTCTAGTTCCAGAGGCTGAAAAGTCCAAGATCAAGGTCCAGCAGGGTTCCGTTCCTAGCATGGCTCCTCTTCCTGGCTTGTCAGCAGCCCACTTCTCACTGTGTGCTCACGTGACTGCTTCTTTGTGTGCCTGTGTAGCGAGAGCTTGTCTCTTCTTGTAAGGGCACTAATTCTATTGGATTGTGGTCCCAATCGGTGATCTCATTTAACCTTAGCTACTTTTATTAAAGGTCCTATCTCCAGATACAATCCTTTTGGGGGTTAGAGCTTCCACATAGGAATTTTGCAGGGACACAAACTTCCAGTCCATAGCAGATGCATAATAGGGGGACACAGACAAGCTGGAACTTTCCAGCAGAAGCTGGAACCCACATTGATGGACTTAAACATGTATCAGTGCCTTCTGCATCTGACCTCAGTGGGTGTCCTATAGAAGAAACCAAAGTCCCTTATCAGAATACTAAATGCACAACAGACCTAGGTATCAGAGATGCTGAAGGAGAGTCTGGGGAAGGTTGGGTAGTTGTAGGACTGGCTGCTGATGCCCCCACCCCCAACATGCTAAGCCAGCAGGAAAACAATAACATGCATGAGCTACAAATGTCTGCTGCCACTTCTGTCCTCCAGATCACCCCACCCCACCCCATGAGGGCTTCCTGTGGTCCACTCCAGTCAGAAACATGCAGGGCGAGGAGTTTTAGGAAATGTCATTGAGTCCATCCAAGTTGACATATCACAGAGTCACCATGGTCTCTAAAGAGGAGCATGTCTACAGTGCAGGGAGATGGGTGCCGTTAGCAGTACCTAGACAAACTGTTGTAGGGACAGACGAGAGGCAAGGCACCAAAGATAGCAGGAAACAGTTTTATTTGGCTGCAGCCGGGTTCAAAGGGTACAGCTCTCGCTGTAATCAATTAATCCCCTGAACCCGGAAATCAGGTACTTTCAGAATTTCATACCCAGCATGTAAGGGGAGGGGCTCAGAAATTCACAGTTTACAGAAGTTCACATAAAAGCAGCTTTTTCTTTTCACTGTTCTGGGCAAGTTAACCCTTTAAGGACAGTACCCGAGAAGGGGAGAGCTTCTTCTTCCCTTTCTTTCTTCCCCCTGCCAGCTGTTACCATGGAGCCCAATTGGTAACTTCTCTCATCTTAGAAATGTAGACATCTCTGTGAAGCTCCAGTTCAAGGCCAAAGGCCTTGTTTCAAGAATTTGTCCTTTTATTATCACACTTTGCATTTGCAAACATACTTCTACAAACCACTATACTGGATACATGTTTGTGAAAAACAAGTAAAGGGGTGTCCAGCACCTGGAGTGCTGATTTCTTCCAGGCCAGTGGCCAAGTAATAGAGCAACAGGAAAATAGGAAGTTTACCTACATTGAACTCTTTTGTAGAGACTCTTTTGCTGACATTCCTAAAGTCAGCCATGGTGAAGATTTCTGGAGAAGCTTAGTTAAGATTTTCTGTGGAGGAGGGAGTGTCACTATAAAACAGTTAATGGCTCAGAAACCGATCTACCTCACAAGATGAGGTAGATGTAAATCTTCCATGCTACAGGGTACTGTGTTAAATGCCCATAAAAATTACTAACTTGGGTCTTGTCCTACATTATTTGAAGAACAGTTTGTGAAGTTATCATGGTTCCCACCATTTTGCAAAGTAACTCTGTTGATGACAAAGGACGGGGTGCAGCCAGGCACGGTGGTGCACGCCTGTAATCCCAGCACTTGGAGGCTGAGGCAGGAGGATTGCGAGTTCAAAGCCAGCCTCAGCAATGGTGAGGCACTTAGCAACTCAGGGAGACCCTGTCTCTAATAAAATACAAAAGAGGGCTGGGGATGTGGCCCAGTGGTCAAGTACCCTGAGTTCAATCCCTGGTACCAAAAAAAAAAAAAGAATGGGGTGCAAAGCAAGGAAGGATGCTGCAGATGGGGTGCTGGTTCAGAGTTAAAGACTTGAGAATGAGAACAAAGGAGCAAGGGTGGCCCTTGAGCAATTCTGTGTCAAGTAGAGAGTAGAGAAGCACAGGAGAGAGAGGGAAAAAAGCAGAATAGAAACGTCAGAATGTGTTCACGCACAAGGTGAGGCGGGCGTAAAGCTACATAGTGAGAGGCCCAACACGATTCTCAAACAAGCCAGCCTCAGTGGGAACTAGCCACATAAAGTTCACAGATTCAGGGACACAGAGCTTCCTTTTCTACAGGGTACTGTGTTTAATGCCCCCAAAAAATCACTAACATGAGTCTTGTCCTACATTATTTGAAGAAGAGGTTGCAAAGTCAGCACAGTTCCCACCGTTCTGCAGCCTAAATGTTAAAGATATTTACCCGGATTTTCTTTCCAAAAAAAAAAACAGATCTTAATCTTTTCAGGGGGGCCAGAGGCAAGGCCTAAATCTGGAACCTAAGGGTTGAAGCATTACGACAAACATGAGAATAGATGAAAGAAAGGGTTTCTAAACTAGCAGAGAGTGGAGACAGAAGGCAACTAACAAGGTTGGTTTTAGAATCGACACTCGACAAAGAGGTCACATGAAGGACTCATAAAATTGGATGTAGAGTTTAGTTGCTCCTGATTCCCTCCAGGAAAGAGTGTATGCCTGGGAGTCAAGTCCCAGTGTGTCACACTGACCACCCCTTGGTAACCTCAGGCTGCTCATGTGTGAAGTAACAATGACATATTTATCTCACAGAACAATTGTGAAAATGCACAGCTAACACTGGTACTCAACAAAGGTAGTGGGCACCAGCCATGTTCCCTGCACAAGCAACACAGGAATGAAGAGAGAGGGGCACTGTCCTCCCTGCCTTGGAGAGTACAACATAGTAAGAAGAGACACTTGAATGCAAATAGATAAATAATTTATCATTTAATCTCTCAGTGCCCAGTATCACAGAGGTTATATAGTCACGTGCACCTGAGAGTTAGTTTTATTATTCCCCTTTTACAAATGCAGGTGCTGAGGTTCCTTGCCCTTGACCTCTCTGCTTCCAAGTGTCAAAGGAAACTCGACCTTCACAATGGCCTCCTGGCATTTTGTATAAAATTCCCTGTCCTCACTGTGGGCTATGAAGCTGTGTAGGACCCAGTTCCTTTCTACCTTTCCACTTGTTCACCAACCCCAAGCCCCAAGTCTTCTGACCCCACAAATCTCTCTTCCAACAGCAAATATAAACCTGCAATTCTCACATACTTGCAAAACTGAAGTAGGGTGCCTTGTCTCCTGTGGACAGATGGTTATGACTTTGTATACCAAGAAAAACTATTTAGGCAGATGTTTCATTGACAAGAAGTGTAAATAGGGTCCTAATGAATGCATTTCCTGAAAGTTGTTGGTTGCCATTAACACAGAGATAGTTATGTGTGATTCATGCACCAGTAAGACGTTTGAAGTGAACTGAAAAGTGAACAGTCAAAGGAGATTCTTAGGGCAAGAGTAACCACTGGGAACTGGCCACGTTATCCTTGCTGCAGATTTAAATGATATGGAGTTTCTACTGCTTGAGGGATAAACACAGTCAAATAATAAAATAAGGGTTGGTGGGCTGAGGGCAGAGGAGGACTGTGGACTGGAGGCTGAGATCAGAGCACAGTGAGGAGGGGGCTACTGGGGAACGGCAAGGAGGCAGGGATGTGGGCAGCTGGAGGAAGCCTGCTTTAGGAGAAGGAACACAGGTGCAAAGGCCCAGCTGGAACGAGCGTGGTGAGCTTGGGGAACAGAATGAAGACCAGCATGGCCTGGGGTTGGGGAGTCGGATATGGGATGTGGAAAGGTAGAAAGCAGCCCGATCCTGCAGGTGCAGGGCTTTGCAGCCCACGGCGAGGCAGGTGAATTTTATACAAGGTGCAGGGGAGGCCCCTGGAAGATTTTAAGCCAAAGTGACATGATCTCATTTGTACTTAAAAAAAAGAAGACACTGTGGCTACTCGAAAGGCATTGCTGATGGAGCACTTCCAGACTCTTCATTATTTTTAAAGATTATTGTGCACTGGATCACTCATGCATGCCAGACTGCAAGTGGACAAGACGGAGAAAAATGGGGAACTTCCGCAGCAGCAGTAAGAGCAGAGGATCGGCCGGGATGCAGGCCATGGTGCAGACCTTTGAGTCATGGCAGCCAGGAGAGATTCTGCAATGGCTCTGGGGTCCCCCGTTTGTCGCTTTTCGCCATCAAACGTACCTGCCCTTCACATGACTCTTGCTACTTCTTGGTGACTGCATACCAGTAGATGTGTTCCCCTTGCCAGGTGATAGAGATCCTAAAGCCACTTCAGGTGTCCTAGTTGTCAGACATTCTTCAATATCTGATTCTAGCAAAATTGGAATTCCCAAGTCAATAGCATTCCAGGAGAGGAGTTGGAAGAGAAGACGGACACACAGACAGTGGTGGCCTCCTACTCTGCCCTGCCTGGGCGACCCTGGTTTAAAACACGAGCTCACATTTCTTGTTACCAAGTAGGATAAATAACAACAATAAAAAATTAAATAATTTTAATGATATCTGTGTCATTAAATGATGCTTGTGCAAAGTTTAATGAGTTTGGACACAGGCAACTATCATGATACTAAAGCCACAATCTGGGTCATAAACGGCCATCACCTCCGAACGTTTCCTTGCACATTTTTATTATTTCTGCTTGGCTTGTTTTAATAAGAAAACGTCATTTGAGATGTGCCCTCCTAACAACATTTTCAAGTGTACGGTCCTGTTAACTAAGGCAATGTCGTGCAGCAGATCTCCAGAACTTTCTCATCTTGTATAACTGAAACTTTACACCTATGAATAATAGATCCCCATTTTTCCCTCCCGTAGCTGCTGGCAACTACAGATGCACTCTCTGCATCTATGATTTTAAATATTGTAGAATCTTCATATAAAAGTGGGATCATATAGTGTTTGTCCTCCTGTGACTATCTTATTTTACTTAGCATAATATTCTTCAGGTTCATCCATGTTGTGGCAAATGGCAGTGTTTCCCTTTTTTAGGGTTGAGAAATATTCCATGTGTATGTGTACTACATTTTCTTTATTTATGGTCTGTCCATGGGAATATTAGATTGTTTCCATATCTTGTCGATTGCGAATGATGCTGCAGTGAACTTGGCAATACAGATCTCTTCTATGAATCCTGATTTCAATTTTTCTTTTCTTTCTTTTTTTTTTTTTTTTTTTTTTTTTTTTTTGGTACCTGGGATTGAACTCAGAGGCACTCAACCTCTGGGCCACATCCCCAGCCCTTTTTTGTATTTTATTTAGAGACTGAGTCTCACTGAGTTGCTAAGTACCTTGCCATTGCTGAGGCTGGCTTTGAACTCACGATGCCTCAGCCTCCCAAGTACTGGGATTACAGGTGTGCATCGCCATGCCCAGCTTTGATTTCAGTTCTTTTGGATAAATGCCCAGAAGTGGGATTGCTGGGTCTTTGGCAATTCAACTTCTAATTTGTTTAGGAAATTCTACTCTGTTTTCCATAGCAGCTGTACCATTTCACATTCCCACTAAACAGCATTCAAGAATTCTAATTCCTCTACCTCCTTAGAATTCCCAAGGATGTATCTTTTATCTTTTTATCTTAAATATATATCTATGTAAATATATATGAATATATTTAGATGTATATATATTCATATGTATATCTAAAGATATATACCTTTAGATATGTATCTTCATATACTTACATATATCAAGATAATATACATTATCTTTATTTGTGTATATATTTTTATCCCTCTGTGTATATATATAGCACCATCCTAACAGATGTGAGGTGATATCTCATTGCAGTTTTGATTTGACTTTTCCTCATGATTAGTAATGCTGAATACTTTTCACATACCTGTTGACCATTTGTAGCCTTCTTTTGAGAAATGTCTGTTTAAGTCATTAGCCCATTTGCAAATTGGGTAATTTGTTGCTGTTGAGTTGTAGGAACTCCTTACATTTTTAGATTTTAACTCTTTGTCAGATACATGGTTTGCAAATATTTTCTTCCATTCTGTAGACTGTGTTTTCATTCCATTGTTTCCTTTGTTGTATGGAAGCTTTTTAATTTGATATAGTTCCACTTTATTTTTATTTTTGTTGCCTATGCTTATGCCTCATAAAGCTTTTTGCTTTTGTTGTCTTCTAGGAGTTTTATAGTTTCAGGTCTTATGTTTAAATCTTTAATCCATTTTAAGTTGATTTTTGTGTATGGTATGAGAAAATGGCTCAATCATTCTTTTGCATGTGGAGATACAATTTTCTTAACATCATTTGGCAAATAAGCTATCCTTTCCCCATTATGTATCCTTGACCACATGAGCATGTGTTTATTAACTGTTTTGTTCCACTGATCTAATCTGTCTTTATGCTAGTACCATACCAGTTCAATTATTATAGCTTGGTCATATAGTTTGAAATCAGGTAGTATTATGCCTTCAGATTTGTTCTTCTAAGACTGCTTTGGATACTAAGTTTCTTTTGTGGTTCTGTATGAGTTTTAGGATTGCTTTTCTATTCCTGTGAAAAAGTACCATTGGGATTTTGATGGAGACAGCATTTAATCTGTAGATAGCTTTGAGTGGTAAGGATATTTTAACAATATTAACTCTTCTAGTCCATGAACTCTTCTTTGTTTTATAGTTTTCAGTGTTCAGGTCTTTCACATCCTTGGTCAAGTTCATTCCTAAGTATTTTATTCTTTTAATGCTATTATAATTGGAATTATTTTCTTAATTTTCTTTTTGGATAGTCTGTTGTTAGTGTATAGAAATGCAACAGATTTGAGTATATTGATTTTATGTCCAACAACTTCCCCCAGTTTGTTTGTGAGTTCTAATATTTAGTTGTTGTTGAGTCTTCAGGGTTTTCTACATATAAGTTTATGCCGTCTGCAAACAGATAATTTTACTTCTTCCCTTCTGATTTGAATGACTTTTATTTCTTTTTCTTGCCTAATCACTCTGACTTAGACTCCAGTACTATGTTGAATAAAAATGGTAAGAATGGACATCCTTGCCTTGGCTCTCTATCTTAGAGGAAAAACATCCTACATTTGACCATTGATTATGATGCTGGTAGTGGGCTTTGTAAATATGACATTTTTTTATGTCAAGGTAAATTTCTTCTATACCTCATTTGTTGAGAGTTTTTATCATGAAGGGATAGTGAATTTTGTCAAATGTTTTTATGCATTCTGAGATGATTATATAATTTTTGTCCTTGATTCTGTTAACATGGCGTATCACATTAATTGATTTGCAGACGTCAAACTATCATTGTATCTCAGGATAAATCCCACTTGGTCATGGTGTATGATCCTTTTAATGGGCTTTTAATTTGGTTTGCTTATATTTTGTTGAGAATTTTTGTAACTATGTTCATCAGGGATATTGGCCTGCAGTTTTCTTTCCTTGTAGTGTCTGTATCTGACCTTGATAATGATTGCATATAAAATGAATTTGCAAATGCTCCCCTCTCTTCACTTTTTGGAAGAGTTTAAGAGGGACTGTCATTAATTTCTCTTTAAATGTTTGGTAGGATTCACCTATGAAGCATAATGGAATTATATGTGTATAGTTTTATGTCAAGAATTGTCCCTTTTAAGAGGTACTAGAAAACTCAATTTTTTTTTTTCATTTTAAGAGTCTCATTATTCTGGTGTCTTGGCTTCTAAAATAAGACAATGATACTGAAATTCACTTTATTATACTAATGAATGAAAGGAATTCAATGCTGGAAATGCACTTTACACTTGAGATGTAGTAGTCTTCAATACTAGGGCAGGTTGGATCTGGGCTGCCCCCAGACGTAGCAGGAATTGTATTCTTTTGGTTGGGATGAAAGAAGCATGACCCAAGTGGTCTGCTAGAAACTTTCAAGTCAAAATAGAAAGATGCTGGAGGGAGTCAAGGTCGTAATCCGCAGAGACAAGATGTGTGCTGAGCTGAAGTGACAGTCTAGGACATATCAGTGGCAGACATGAGGGCTGCTGGCAGAGGAGATCTAGAGAGTGAAGGAGGGAGTGAGGCTGGGGAGAGGTCAGCTATGTCTGCAAGCTGAGTGTTCTAAGAAGCATGGGCAAGAGTGCCAGGCAGAGCAATGCTCCTTGCAGGTGGTGCGGGACTTTGCCTTGGACTTTCACCCTGCCAGGGTGAAGAATTGGTAAAGGGGAAAACATTTCCCCAGTTTTACTCCGAGTTACCTGGATCTGGATTCTAAGACTTGGATAAGGCCCCTTTGGCCTGGATATTTATGAATGTCAATATCTGGGAGAGCCCTAGAAATGGCAGTAAGGATGGCAAAGGGCATTTTGAACCACTGAACCCTGATTTTGAGATGAAGATTATAACCAATGTACAGTCAGCACACCAGAAAGGATGGAACAGGGTTTCATAGTTACAGCAGTCTTGAAACTCTCTCCTCCAAGGAATTAGTGGTACCCTTTAACCAGGAGCTCAGGCAATTGTTTCAGTTCAGTGTGGATCCTCCTCTTTCTCTTTCCAGTGATTGCTTTCTGCCCACTTGATCTGGCAAGTGGTGACTGAGGCCAGATCTCAAATTTGTTGACCTGCCTTCTCTCCCTGTCTCCAATATTCTTCCTATTGGGTTGGCATCCCCTCCCCCTCTCACACACCTCTCACTCTCTCTCTCTCTCTCTCTCTCTCTCTCTCTCTCTCTGCCTCCCAACCCCCATGGTATTAAAAACTTATTGTCGGGATGAGTTCTTTATTGCCTAGAACCCAATCTATCAACAGAAAGCCCATTTCACAGAAACATGAATGGCAGGCTATTTCCTGAACAGCACACAGCTAAGTGGCACTCCCCACCCGTGTCCTTGTTCCTGAGGACATTATTGTTAAATGGCTCAGCGCCCAATATCATAGAAGCTATGCATTCCTATTCTTCCTGGGAGGTAATTACTATTTCTCTTTTACACATGGTCAGACAGCAGTGACTAGCTCAAGACCCCTCTGCTGACAAGGGTCAAAGGTGAGACTCAGCCCTGGTCTTCTGACTGTACATTAGCATTCTTTTTACAGCCAAATCCATCTTCTTTCAGGGGAGGGAAAAAAATAAGCCCACAGTTCTCACATACTTATAAAACTTAAATAGAGTACATTATCTCATGTGGACAGATGGTTATGACTTTATATACTCACAAAACCTATTTGGGCAGATGTTCAGTTGAAGACAAGAAGTGTAAACATGGTCCTAATGAATGCATTTGCTGAAAGTTACTGGTTGCTCTTTGTCAGAACTGTTGTTTTTACTGTCACTCCTCGGACTGGATTGAAAACAAAAACAAAACCAAAAAAAAAAAAAAATTAGGCAGGAAGAGAATTGGCATTTCAAATGTGACAAGACAAATAGAAGCCAGGCACAGTGGCACACATCTGAAATCCTAACCACTCGAGAGGCTGAGGCAGGAGGATCTCAAGTTTGAAGTCAATCTGGCAATTTAGTGATACCCTGTCTCAAAATCAAAAACATAAAAGGCTGGGATATATAGCTCAGTGGTTGAGCAGCCCTGGGTTCAATCTCCTATGCCACAAACAAGACAAATAGAACTTTGCGTTCAAAAAAGAATGAAAAAGTTCATTTTGGTGTGGGAAATCATGAATAAGAAAAAGGGAATTGGGAAGTCCTAGGAATATGCACTTCCTCAAACCAAATGAGAGAATAAAAGATGTTCCTTGCCAGGAATTCTGCAGCAGCATAAGGGCTGGGATTGAGCTGATCTTGGAGCTTGAATGTTATATCCCATATGCTGCAGAGACCTCAGTCACCATTTGGGCCCATCTGCAGGAAGACCCCATCATTCCCACTTTCCTGGCTCCCAATTTACTATTCCACTAACTTTTCAGGTACTACCCCCCGCCTTCTCAAATGACTTCTGCCCTGGTGCCCCGTTTGCTACAAACCTAGTAGGTGGTGATTTCCCCCCATTCCACAGCTCCGTTCCTTTTTACAGTTTCAGTTTAAGATTTTATACTTTCTAACTGATCCTTGGTGAGTAAACTCCATCCCTGAGTCTCCACTTTAGAATGTTCTTGGCTGCCCAGGTCCCCTCTTCTAGTTGACCTCTTTGGGGGTTGATTGGAAGAGTTCTCTTGTTGATAAATCAGTGTTACTCTGTTGCTGCAGAAGCCGGGGGGATAGGCACGCAGTGGAGGAAAATATGCTTAATTAGAAATTGGTCCTCATTAGGGGATGTTCAAGGAAGTGTTCAATTTGCACCTATCTTAGCGGATCCTCTCACGAGTTAATTAAAAGGAGCTACGCTCACCAGTGAAACCTTTATGGATGAGTTGGATTGTTTATAGCTGCCAAACATGTGGGAAGGGGAGGAAGGTTTGAATCCTGACTATTTCAAATGCAGAAGGTTCTGCTGTTCACTCTTCAGCTTCTGGGGGAGGGTGGCTCCATCTCAAGGGTGAAGGGCTATGGAAGAGCAGTTGGGGTGAATGTTCCTCCAGATGACCCCGGTGCCTCCACATACCCTATGCCCCACTCCATCATTTCAGCCAGGCTGCCCTTTTTCTCTTCCCACCTAAGAAAATTCTATTAATTATTCATGACTGGATTAAAATCCACCTCCTTCACCCCCTGGTAAGAGTTAATTATTCTTTTTTCTAAGGTTTCTAAAGTACTCCTATTATACAGCATCCCTGCACGCATTTCATTCGGCTTTATTTTATGAATAGTCTGAAAGGCTCTTCTCCCCGCTGAATTTAAAGTTTTCAGGGGCTCAGTCTGAGTCTTACTCATCTCTGTAACCTCACAGTGCCTAATAGAGTTCTCTGTCCAAAGCCAGTGTTGGGAAGTAGTTGTTGAATTGAGAATAGCAAGCCAAGCTCTCTATAGAGCTAAAAAGACGAAGCAGATTAGCTTTTCTAAAGATCAGAAAGGCCAGGCTTGCTAAAATCTTGCTCAAAGGAAGGGTTCCTTTCAGGATCTTCACCACTTCATCATAACAGGTTAAAAAATGAACAAGAAAAAAAGTAGTCAGCGTTGCGTCCGTCAGCAGCACTGATGGAATACATTTGCATACAGGGCAAAGTACCGTGCACAATAGAAAGTCCTCAAAGAAGGGACCGTATTTTTACCTCTTCAGATCATTTTTCACAACCCAGGCCCCCAAAGTGGGTTCCATTATTAACCCTGAAATTGTTGCACAAAAGTGTCCAGATACACACACACACACACACACACACACACACACACACACACCAATGAATTTAAAACCCTGCTGTTATACAGCAGGCTCCAGAGGAAGCCAAGCCTAAGAGACATGAGCACTGTAACTGGATCCAACCCACTGCCACTGAACAGTGCCATTCAGACTGGCCTCAGCGTCAGAAGCCACTGGCAGAGAACTCTCGTGCCAAGAGCTGGGTCGCAAGTCATCCCCAGTTTGTTGCTCTTCCCTGACATCAAGGGATGACATTGGTTCCTGTGGGGGCATGAAGCCCTGCATTGATGAAGTTGATAGTGGAGTCACAAGCATCGCTCCCACACTTCTGTTATGGTCACCTCTGGTGGTAGTCTGCTTTGCTCTCCTCTCTTGTGGCACAGTCACAGGAGTCTGTATTTAGAATGCCACAACAGTTCACTTTCCCTGACCACACACAGGGAGAGGTGACAGCCACATATCCTCCTGCCAAGGAAGGACAGGAGGAATGAAGACTGAGCCAAGATGAGTGGAACCATGGCTGAGAACGCCCACGTGCTTAAAATTACCCACACTCGCAGACTAGAAGGCTATGAGTGGGTCCTGCTAATAAGGCAGCCTCTCCATTCCCTGTATTCAGCGGACTTACATTTTCCCTATCAGACTGTTTTAACAGTGCCATCTCCAGGCCATTTCCCAAACTACAGTGTTTCCCAGGTTTTATCCTCCCCCTGTTTCATTCTTTCTTTCTGCAGGATGGGTCCAACCCAAAGCTTTCTTTCTTTCTTTTTTTTTTTTTTTTAAGGAAATTAAATTGTTTATTCTAAAATTTTCATGTAATTGTAAGCACTCTAATATCTTTTTTAATTTTTTATTTAATTTAATTTGTTGTACATGCTTTTAGAGTGCAATTCCTTTCATATTACATATAAAGAGCACAGTTTTCCAAGTCATTGGTTTTTACACAAAGTATTTTCATACCATTTGAGTTTTTATACATGCACTTAGTATATTGATGTCCCAACTTTTTCTTTATATAAGCAAGATGTTACTAATTTGCAGTTTCTTAAGAGCATAAATAGTGAGCCAGCCCGTTCCACAGGAAGGAAAGACTCCCCTTTGTGAGCGATTCCAGTAGGAACTGCAAGTCTCACCACCTCCTGAACTAGGGTCAGCACTGCCCTGGCACAGGAACCACCTGGACTGTAAGGAGAGAATGTCACCTTGCTGACAGCTCTGAGTCTCAGGTGAGATGCTCTTTCTCATCCTTGCAGGATACAGAGTTTTTTTTCTGGTGATATTTTTCCATCTGTCAGAATTTCAACCCTTTTTATCTCCTCTTTGGCAACACGAGGGAAGGAAGAAAGGAAGGATGGAGAAAAGAAAAGAGAGGGGGGGAAAAAAAGAAAGGAAACCCCTATGGGCTTGTCAGTTTGTTTTACTCCACTTAAATAAATTAAATAAAAACCTGAACGCGGCTATATTAGAGAAACGTTTTCCGATTGGATCTACGGGTCAAAACCCCCATCCATCTATTGTGGTTCATTATAAGCTACCATCACATGGGAAACTCAAGAAGACTGTACTTTCACCCCTAGTGAGTCGTCGCAACCCCTCTGCATATTGTAGCTTACTGAGGCAGCAGAGACAAATGGCCAAGCAGCAGAGGTCTATTTGCAGACACTGAGGAAATGGCTTCCCATGCTCCTCAAATGGGATTGGACTGAGGTCTTGGCAGTCCCTCCTGGTGAGTTGAAGTGCTGTTTTGGTGTTCTCTCTCCCTTACTCCCCCTTCTCCCTCTTTTCCTCCCCCTGCTTTCTCATAAACAGAAATAGAGTCCATGTGTTCTTAGAGTCAATAGGATCCCAGCATGGCATTGCATTTCTATGTCAGTGCTGAGCAAGTGGCCTGAAGTACCCCTTCACTTCCAATACTTGGCATTGCATGCTCTGTACCCAGGGATAGGTTGTTTTGCTATTTTGAAGCACAGACCTGAAGAAAATGCAGACTAGACACAGGCAAGCCATGGTCAGTGAACCTTTTCCATAAAGGCCAATGGTAAATATTTCCAGCATTGTGGGCCATGTGGTCCCTGAAACAACTACTCACTTTGGCTCTTGTAGCACCAAAGAAGCCACAGACAATAGTAAACCAATGGGTGCAGCTGTGTTCCAGTGCGCTTACCCAGAGAGGCACAGGGGACAGGCTGGACTTGGTCCAAAGGCCCTCCATGGCTGTTTTAGTCAGCTTTTTAGCTGCTGTGACTGAAGGACCTGACCAGAACAATTTTAAAGGAGGGAAAGTTTATTCAGGGGCTCACAGTCTAAAATCTCCATCAGAAGTCTCCATTCATAGAAGGCCGGCTCCATTCCTCAGGGCTCGAGGTGAGGCTGAACATCATGGCGGGAGAGTGTGGCTGAGGGAAGCAGCTCACAGGGAGTGATCAGGAAGCAGAGAGAGACTCCACTCACCAGATACAAATAAATATATACCCAGATCCCCACCCCAATGCCCACCTCCTCCAGCCACACCCTACCACTTCAGTTACCACTCAGTTAATCCCTACCAGGGAATTAAATCACGCATTGGGTTAAGACTCTCACAACCCAGTCATTTCTCCTCTGAACCCTCTTGCATCGTCTCATACGTGAATTTTGGGGGGACATCTCAGATCCAAACCATAACAATTGCCAACCCCTGGGCTAAGCTACCGTAGGGCCACTAGGGACAGATGTGCAGACCATGGCTTGTGTGACACTGCCCAACCAAGGAGATAAGTGGGACCTAAAAGCCAACTCATGCTTTGTTCTTCCACCCCTCCTCCTCCCATGAGGGGCACTTGGAACTCACCCAAAGTCCTATCTGCTCTCATGTATTTGTAGAACAATCGCCCTTCCTAACAAATTAGTGTTCTCTAGAGAAACAACACACACACACAAACACACACAGTAGCTCCTCTCATTGAAGACCCCAGTAGATACCTAAAACCACAGATAGTACCAAACATTATATGTACTATGTTTTTTTCCCCAAACATATATATCTCATAAAGTTTAATTTACAAATTAGGCACATTAGGAGGTTCTTTTTTGTTCTTTTTCTTTCTTTTTTTTTTTTTTTTTTTTTGTACTAGGGGATTAAACCCAGAGGTGCTTTACTACTGAGCCACATCCCCAACTCTTTTTTTTTTTTCATAGTTTATTTATTTTCTTTTCTTTTTTTTTTTTAAGTTCAATGTATGTGTTACAGCTCTTCAGGCTGTAACTATTTTTCTATATAATGTATATCTATAGATTTTTTTTTTTTTATAATTTTTAATATGTACAACTCATAGTGCATATATTTAGTATCTTTTTACATACAACTGTTTGTATACAAAGTATATTCGTACAATTCAGGTCTTCAATCATGCATTAAGGAAAATGATATCCGTCTCATTCAACCACCTTTTTTTTTTCTTTTCTCCCCCTCCCTCCCCTCTTGCTCCCTCCCTTACCCTCCCTTCCCTTGTCCATTCTAGTGTTCCTCTAATCCTCCTATGTACCCCCATCCAACAATACTTTGAAATAGCCTCCTTATATAAGAGAGAACATTTGGTACTTGGATTTTTGAGACTGACTAACTTCACTTAGCATTATGTCTTCCAACTTCATCCATTTACCTGCAAATGCCATTAATTTGTTTTCTTTTATTGCTGAGTAAAATTCCATTGTGCGTATATACCACATTTTCTTAATCCACTCATTTACTGAGGGACATCTAGGTTGGTTCCACAACCTAGCTATTGTGAATTGCGCAGCTACAAACATTGAGATAGCTGTGTCACTGTAATATGCTGTTTTTAAGTCCTTTGGGAATAGACCCATTAGTGGGATGGCTGGGTCATAGGATGGTTCCATTCCCAGTTTTCCAAGAAATCTCCATACTGCTTTCCATAACGGTTGCACCATTTTGCAGTCCCACCAGCAATGTATGAGTGTGCCTTTTTCCCCACATCCTCTCCAACATTTATTGTTACTTGTGTTCTTGATGGCTGCCATTCTGACTGGAGTGAAGTGAAATCTTAGAGTAGTTTTGATTTGCATTTCTCTAATTGCCAGCGATGTTGAACATTTTTTCATGTATTTGTTCATTAATCGTGTATCTTCTTCTGAGAGGTGTCTTCTCAATTCCTTAGCCCATTTATTGATTGGGTTATTTGTTTTTTTAGTGTAAAGTTTTTTGAGTTCTTTATATATTCTAGAGATTAGTGCTCTATCTGATGTGCATGTATTAAATATTTGTTCCCAATTAGTTGGCTCTCTATTCACCTCACTGATTGTTTCTTTTGCTGAAAAGAAGCTTTTTAGTTTAAATCTATCCCATTCATTAATTCTTGGTAGTAATTCTTGTGCTACAGGATTCTTATTAAGGAACTTGGGGCCTAATCCAACATGTTGGAAATTGGAGCTTACTTTTTCTTCTATTAGGTGTATTGTCTCTGGTCTAATTCCTAGGTCCTTGATCCACTTTGAATTAAGTTTTGTGCATGGTGAGAGATAAAGGTTTAATTTCATTTTGTTGCATATGGATTTCCAGTTTTCCCAGCACCATTTGTTGAAGAGGCTATCCTTTCTCCACTGTACATTTTTGGCACCTTTTTCTAATATAAGATAACTGTAATTGTATGTATTAGTCTCTGTATTCTCAATTCTGTACCATTGGTCCACCAGTCTGTTTTGGTGCCAATACCATGCTGTTTTTGTTACTATTGCTCTATAGTATAATTTAAAGTCCGGTATGGTGATGCCCCCTGCTTCACTTTTCTTGCTCAGGATTGCTTTGGCTATTCTGGGTCTCTTATTTTTCCAGATGAATTTCATGACTGCTATTTCTATTTCTTTGAAGAATGACATTGGGATTTTGATTGGAATTGCATTAAATCTGTATAATGCTTTTGGTAGTATGGACATTTTGACAATATTAATTCTACCTATCCAAGAGCAAGGTAGGTCTTTCCATCTTCTGAGTTCATCTATAATTTCTTTCTTTAGTGTTCTATAATTTTCGTTATAGAGGTCTTTCACCTCTTTCGTTAGGTTGATTCCTAGGTATTTTATTTTTTTTTGATGCTATTGTAAATGGGGTAGTTTTCATCATTTCCCTTTCAGAGTCTTTGTCGCTGATGTACACAAATGCCTTTGACTTATGTGTATTGATTTTGTATCCTGCAACTTTGCCAAATTCGTTTACTAGTTGTAAAAGTTTTCTGGTAGAGTTTTTTGGGTCTTCTAGGTAGATTATCATGTCATCAGCAAATAGTGCTAATTTGAGCTCTTCTTTTCCTATCTTGATCCCTTTAATTTCTTTCGTCTGTCTAATTGCTCTGGCCAGAGTTTCCAGTACTATGTTAAATAGCAGTGGTGAAAGGGGGCATCCCTGTCTTGTTCCAGTTTTTAGAGGGAATGCTTTCAATTTTTCTCCATTTAAGATAATGTTAGCTCGGGGCCTTGCATAAATAGCTTTTATAATGTTCAGATATGTTCCTGATATTCCTAGTTTTTCCAGTGTTTTGAACATAAAGGGGTGTTGTATTTTGTCAAATGCTTTTTCTGCGTCAATTGAGATGATCATATGATTTTTGTCTTTAAGTCTATTGATGTGATGTATTATGTTTATTGATTTCCGAATGTTGAACCAGCCTTGCATCCCTGGGATAAACCCCACTTGATCGTGGTGCACTATCTTTTTGATATGTTTTTGTATCCGATTTGCCAGGATTTTGTTGAGGATTTTTGCATCTATGTTCATTAAAAATATGGGCCTGAAGTTTTCTTTTTTGGATGTGTCTTTGCCTGGCTTTGGAATTAATGTGATATTGGCCTCATAGAAAGAGTCTGGAAGAGATCCCTCTTTTTCTATTTCTTGAAATAGTTTGAAGAGCATTGGTATTAGTTCTTCTTTGAAAGTCTTATAGAACTCGGCTGTAAACCCATCAGGTCCTGGACTTTTCCTTGTTGGTAGCTTTTTGATGACATCTTCTATTTCTTCACTTGTAATTGAGCTGTTTAAGTTGTGTATAGCCTCCACATCCAGTTTAGGCAAATCATATGACTCTAGAAATCTGTCAATGCATTCAGTATTTTCTATTTTATTAGAGTACAAGTTTTCAAAGTAATTTCTAATTATATTCTGTATATCTGAGGTGTTTGTTGTGATATTCCCTTTTTCATCACGAATGTTAGTAATTTGAGTTTTTTCTCTTCTTTTCGTTAGCATCGCTAAGGGTCTGTCAATTTTGTTTATTTTTTCAAAGAACCAACTTTTAGTCTTGTCAATTCTTTGAATGGTTTCCTTAGTCTCAATTTCATTAATTTCTGCTCTGATTTTAATTATTTCCTGTCTTCTACTGCTCTTGGTGTTGGTCTGTTCTTCTTTTTCTAATGCTTTGAGGTGTGATGTTAAGTCATTTATTTGTTGTTTTTTTTTTTTCCTCTTAAGGAATGAACTCAGTGCAATGGATTTTCCTCTTACTACGGCCTTCATAGTGTCCCAGAGATTTCTATATGATGTATCTGTGTTCTCATTTACCTCTAGGAATTTTTTGATCTCCTCTTTGATGTCTTCTTCCACCCCTTGTTCATTCAGTAGCATGTTGTTTAGCTTCCAGTTGATGGAGTAGTTTTTCTTATTCCTTGTTTTCTCGTTGATTTCCAATTTCATCCCTTTATGGTCCGATAGCATGCAGGGTAGTATCTCTATTTTTTTATAATTGCTGAGAGTTGCCTTGTGACATAATATATGGTCTATTTTGGAGAAGGAGCCATGTGCTGCTGAGAAAAATGTGTATTCGTTTACTGAGGGATGAAATATTCTATATATGTCCGTTAGGTCTAAATTGTTAATTGTTTTGAGGAGGCTTAAAGTTTCTTTGTTTAGCTTTTGTTTGGATGATCTATCCATTGGTGAGAGAGGTGTGTTGAAGTCCCCTAGAATAACTGTGTTGTGGTCTATTTTACTCTTGAACTTGAGAAGCGTTTGTTTGATGAATGTAGGTGCTCCATTATTTGGGGCATACAGATTTATGATTGTTATATCCTGTTGATGGATGGTTCCCTTAAGTAATAAGAAATATCCATCTTTGTCCCTCTTGATTAGTTTTGGTTTGAAGTCTACCTTATTTGGTATGAGAATGGAAACCCCTGCTTGCTTCCGCCGGCCATGTGAGTGATAAGACTTTTCCCAGCCTTTCACTTTCAGTCTGTTGATGTCTTTTTCTATGAGGTGTGTTTCTTGGAGACAGCAAATTGTTGGGTCGTTTCTTTTAATCCATTCTGATAATCTGTGTCTTTTGATTGGCGAGTTTAGGCCATTAACATTCAGAGTTATTATTGAGATGTGATTTTTATTCCCATCCATTTTTATTTGAATTATGGTCTTTAGCTTGATTTGGTTTCTCTTCTGGTTGGTATTTCCTTTAGTTTAATATCTCCCTTTGTTGATTTTCGTTATCATCTTTCTCTTCTTCTTCATGAAAAATGTTGCCCAGGATGCTCAGAAGTGCTGGCTTTCGAGTTGTGAAATCTTTTAACTTTTGCTTGTCGTGGAAGATTTTTATTTCATCTTCGAATCTAAAGCTTAATTTTGCTGGATATAAGATTCTTGGTTGACATCCCTTTTCTTTCAGAGCTTGAAATATGCTATTCCAGGATCTTCTTGCTTTTAAGGTCTGGGTTGAAAAATCTGAACATAGTCTGATTGGTTTCCCCCTATATGTAATCTGCTTCCTTTCTCTTGTGGCTTTTAGTATTCTCTCCTTGCTCAGTGTATTAGGCATTTTCGTTATAATGTGTCTTGGTGTGGATCTGTTGAGATTTTTTTTTGTTTGGTGTTCGGTATGCCTCTTGAACTTGGTTTTCCCATTCATTCCTCAAGTTTGGAAAATTTTTCTGTAATTATTTCATTAAATAGATTACTCATTCCTTTGGCTTGAAACTCTGCCCCTTCCTCTACGCCGATCACTCTTAAGTTTGGTCTTTTTATGCTGTCCCATTATTCTTGGATGTTATGTTCTTGATTTCTAACAAGTTTTGCTGTATGGTCTAAATTCTTCTCTAGAACATATATTTTGTCTTCATTGTCTGAGGTTCTTTCTTCCAAGTGGTCTATTCTGTTGGAGATGTTTTCAATTGAGCTTTTATTTTGGTTTATTGCTTCTTTCATTTCTGGAATTTCTGTTTGGATTCTCTTTAGAGCCTCTATTTCCCTATTGAAGTAATCTTTTACTTCCTGTATTTGTTTTTGGAGTTCTTTGTCAAAATGATCTTTTGCCTCCTGTACCTGCTCCCTCATCTCATTTTTTAGTTCATTCTTAAGTTCCATAAACATTTGGCATATGTAATTTCTAAATTCCATCTCTGGCATTTGACCAACTGTGCTTGCCATGACATCTATCGATGAGGTACCTTGATTTGTTTGTGTCATTTTCTTTCCTTGTTTTTTCATGTTGCTTGTGTGTCTATTCTTCCTGCACTGTGGGGCCTTGACTATTTCGATTTTACCTTAAAGCCTTATGTTGTTCCTGTAGTACAATGCTATCAGATCACCTTATAATTCCTTTACACTTTTAAAACCTAACACTTTCTATTCAGAAAATCCAAGTTTGATCACAATGTACAGATTTGGTTAACCCAGATATTTTTTCCAATTTACTCTGTACGCTTCTGATGGGGTTTTATAGCTTCAAGTATTGGATACAGAGGTGTTATGTTTAGGAAGAAGGAAGTGTCTTGAATTGTTCTTTCTTGGAAAGTATGAAAAGAGATATCTATTGAAGTGGTTTAGTGGAAGTGGTTTAGTATCAGTAGACGATGGAAGAAAGAGAATGGAGTTGACAATTAGGTGGAAAGACCAATTTATATATAAAGTAAGTTGGAAAAGAAAAAAAATGATAAAAGAGTAGGAATTGGTGTAAGAGAGAGGAGAGAGAGAATCAAGGAACTAGAGAGTAAACTATATATAACACCGCTTTGCTACCCAGTTCAATTGCGCCAGTTCTAGAAATCCCAAGTTCTGCGTATAACTTGTTTTTGCCTCTGTTTAGTATGCACTGGCAGGATGTAAACATGAAAGATGAAGGAGGAAGAAAAGATACAAGAGTGAGAATGAAGAAAAGAAGGAAAGAAAAAAGGAGCGGAAGCAAACAAACACACTGACAATCAATACGGAAGGAAAAAAAAGCAGAACAAAACAAAGCCAAAAAAAAAAGAAAAAGAAAAATAAACAAACAAACAAACAAAAAGTCGAACCCCAAGTCTCAGACAGAATGGGCCCTGGGAAGCCCCCCTCTTTTTTTTCCTTTCCAGTTCAAACCAATTGTCACTGGATCACATCCAGGCAATCTGCGATCCTGTTAGTGAAATCAAGGCTGCATCTTAGGCCAGTGGCTGTACGGTTCAGTGAAGGAGTGGCCCAGGGGTTTGTGTGTGTCAGCAGATGAATGGCACCGGGAAGGGGACCCTCCAGAAGGCACCCCCTCCCCAAGCCCACCCACAGTTGCAGCTTCTTGTGGCCGCTGCGCTGGCCTCAGAAACACCTTCCCCTGCTGGCCACCCGAGAGCCTCACCCAATTGTGCGTTGTTCAGAGAGCTGGAGGGTCCCTGGATGGCTGCAGCTGTCGCTCTCCGTCTCCTCCCCTTTGTCTGGGTCAGCCACTGCACCCTCCAAAGATGGCGGTGCTCTCCTTCCAGTCAACAGCAGCTCCGCAGACTCCCGTGTCCTCGCCGATCGATTTCAAAGCCGTTGGGTGGATGTCTCCCTGCCGAAGTGGCACCGGGAAGCCACAACTGTGACTGTGGTGCAGACAGCGCTGCTTCGGACTGTGGCCTGCTCCACTCTGCCCCTGCTTGCTCTTCGCTGATCTCTATCCGCTCTCTCCGGGACCCTGCTGCTGAGGGTCGCGTCCGGCGGAGTGTGGATTTGAACTGTTGTTGTCAACCCGCGGTCTCCCGTGGTCCCCCAGCACCAATTCCACCGGCTGTTATCGCTGGTTTTTATGGCCGGTTTCACGCTGGTGTGCCGTGAGTTTGGCTGGGGTTGCAGTAGTAGTGCGGTCTCCCCACACTGACTTTGTTTCGCCCAGCCTGTGCACCACCCAGGCGGTTTTGCAGGAGCCTCACGGCTCCAGCCACTGCAGACAGCTTGTCTCTTTCTCTCTCTGGTAGTGGTAATCAAACCATCCAGGAGATCGGTATTTTCAGCCTATATATATATGATGAAAGGCAATTTATCTGCTTTGTTGGATTCTTTCCACGGAGCTGCCCTGAAGTGCGGCTTCCTCTAATCCGCCATCTTGGATCTCCCCCAGCTCTTTTTAATGTTTTATTTAGAGACAGGATCTCACTGAGTTGCTTAGGGCCTCGCTAAATTGCTGAGGCTGACTTTGAACTCATAATCCTCCTGCCTCAGCCTCCCCAGATGCTGGGATTACAGGTGTGCCCCACTGTGCCCAGCCCACAGTAGGCGATTAACATCAATAATTAATGATAAAATAGAACAATTATAACAATATGATACAGTCAGTTATGTGAATCTCATCTCTCTCTCTCTCTCCCTCTCTCACCATCTCTCCCTCCCTCCCTCACTCTCAAAATAATCTGTTATAGTATACTCACTCCTCTTTTTCTTATGACGAGGTGAGAGGATAAAAGGCCTCAGCTATGGGACAAAGCCCTTGAATGACTAAGCACTTCTCATGCACTGTGACCATAACTTCTACAGTCTGAAGTGTGACAGCAAAGCTAGAATGAATTTCTTTTTCCTTCTTCACAATTTCACAGACGATCCCTTCCTACTATAGGTATTAGCAGACTCAGCATATGATTTGTTTTCTTTCTTATTAAGCCAAGAACTTTCTCACCTTTTCATTCAAAGAAAGCACTTTACAGCTTCTCTTTGGCAATCAGAATCGCCAGCATCACTACTCTTGCACTTTGAGCCTAGTATTAAAATTAAGGGTTACACAAACACAAACACTGTGATATACAACAGTTGATCTTATAACCAACAGGGCTATAGAGGACTAACAGGTGGGTAGTATACATAGCATGGACACACTGAATAAGAGGATGATTTACAATCCCAGGTAGAATGGAGCAGAGAAGTGTAATATTTCACCAGGCTACTCAAATGGCATGCAATTTAAAACTTATGAATTATTTATTTTGGGAATTTTCCTTTTAATATTTTTGTTCTGTGGTTTACTGTGGAGTAATTGAAAACACAGAAATCAAAATCATAGATAAGGGGGGAATTTCTGTGTGTGTGTGTCTATACAAACATATGTAAATTACCTTCTGCACATATATATGATATATAAATGGATGAACATCTTATTATCATATATGTGACATATACACACACACACATCATATATGTGTGTATGTGTGGAAAGAGAGATTTATGGCTCATGCAGTTATGGAGGCTGTGACAAATCCCCAAATCTGCAATGTCAGTCTTCAAGCTAGAGACTTATGACAGCTGATGGTATAGATCTAGTCTGCATCAGAAGGCTAATGAGAGCCAATACTTCAATTCCAGTCTAAACGTCAGCAGGCTCAACACCCAAGAAGAGCTGATATTTTAGCTTGAGTTGTAAGAAAGGAAAAATTCCCCCTTACTCTTTGGAGGGTTAGTTTTTTCACTCTATTCCAGCCTTTAACAGATTGAATGGGTTCTACCCACATTTAGGAGGACAATCTGCTTTACTCAATCCATCAATTAAATGTTAATATCACCCAGAAACACACTCACAGATGCACCCAGAATATTTGATCAAATATGTGGGCACCTTGTGGCCCATTCAAGTTGAAACATAACTTTAACTATTACACATCATTTGCAAAATGGTGCCAACGGGAACAGAGTAAATGAAAATGAAATGAAGACCAACAGTGTTTGTTTACATATGAATGAAATAATACCTCTGCTATGTATTTAAAGATCTTGGTAGAAATTTTTTCAGTTATTTGCTTCTATTGAGGTATATTTACATGTCATGAAACGCATTGCTTTTCAGTGCACGGTTTCATTGGTGTTGACAAATGCATATACTTGTGTAACCCACAGCTCTATTAAAATCTGCATTTCTGTTGTCCCAGAAAGTTTTCCCATTACCCATCCCAACAAATCCCTCCCCACCCAGAAGCAACCACAAATGTGGTATCTATCATTGTAATTAGTTATCCTATTCTAGAATCTTGTATCAATATAATCAGACCATATTTACTGGTTTGTGTCTGGTTTCTCTACTTAGCACATTATTTTGGAAATTCATCCACATTGCTGCCACATCTCTCTCGTGACCTATGGATGAGCAAGGCTCTCTGAGGGTGGATGATGCAAGGCGATTATCCTCTAGGGAGATGTGGCATAAAGATAGTGTTGGGACGATTTGTCATTGTCTTTTCTGTTCCTGAAAGATTCTCTTTACAGCTCATATGACCACTAAGTCTGATGCAATATTTCTAGGGAATGAGACTACTTGTGTAAACTGAAGCAAGGAGAACTCTGTGAGTTCAGATATGAAAGTACAAAATCCCAAACAGAGTTTTCTTTGATAAACTTAGGATGGCTATGTTGCAAGGCCCTAAGACTCCAACCCCTCCTACTCTCCCCTCCTGGGCATAGAAAGGACGTTATGACCTTAAGTTAGGACTAGTAGTTAGAGTTAATAGAATATGAATTTAAGCAGAAACACAATAGTGCTATAAAACCAGGCAGGAAAAATTAACTTCAATCAGACAGATAAACAGGTGGTGCAGATAAATAACTTCAGAGAGTCCGTGGCTCATAAGGAATGAATCAGACCTAAACTGGTTACAGATAAAGTTTGGCAGAGATACAAAACATTCAGATAGTGTCTTCACAAGACCTTGAAATATGTTGGGTAAAAGATCAAAATGTCTGGAATGTAATCAGCAGATGTTGCTACTTTCCTGGATTTTATGACTGATTTTTCTTAACTTTCTTCTGATGTAACCTCAAAACTTTGTTATGCTATATAAACCATGCCATGAGAAAGTGAAAATTGGGATTTCAGCCTCTGACTTTCGTGTCTGTGTGCTGTTTTCTCCACCTCCAACCACCGACTCCTCACCATGCACTCGTGTCCCACACCCCCTGCTAGAGCTAGTCTTCGGCACATTGCAGCATATTTCAATACTATGTTCCTTTTCATGCCTGACTAGTGTTCCACTCTATGAATAAATATGCCACAGTTTATTCCATCTCCTGTTGATGGATACCTGGACAGTTTCCAGTATTTAGCTAGTATAAAAATGTTGTCATGAAAATTCTTGTTCAAGGCCTTTTGTGGACATATGTATTTATTTCTCTAGGATGAATACCAAGAATAGGATTGTTGAATGACCAGGGCAATGTATTCTTTATCAAACAAACCATCAAAGATTTTTCCAAACTGATTATCCAATGTACATACCCTTCCAATATGTGAGCATTCTGGTTGCTTTGTATCCTTGTCATCACTTGATATACTCAGCCTTTTAGATCTCAAGCATTCTAGTGGGCATGTGGTCCTATCTTATTGAGTTTGTTTTTTTAAGAGGTTTTTTATTTTTTTTTTTTTTTTTTTTATTTAGTTGTTGATGCAGTTTTATTTTATTCATTTGTACACGGTGCTGGGAAGCAAACCCAGTGCCTCACACCTGCTAGGCAGGCATCTACTGTTGAGCCACAACCCCAGCCTTATTGAGGTACTAATTTGCATTTTGCTATGTCTGATGATATTTGTCTTTTCAAGTACTCCATCGCCATCTGTCTATATTTTGTGAAATGTCCAAATTCTTTTTTTTTTTTTTTTTGGTACCAGGAATTAAACTCAGGGGCACTGGGCCACATCCCCAGCCCTTTTTTGTATTTTGTTAGAGACAGGTTCTCACTGAGTTGCTAAGTGCCTCGCCATTGCTGAGGCTGGCTTTGAACTCACGATCCTCCTGCCTCAGTCTCCCAAGTGCTGGGATTACAGGAGTGCACCACCATGCCTGGCTTAAAATGTCCAAATTTCTTAAACTGTAGGATTTCTTTATATATTATGGATACAAGTTCTTTGTAAGCTAAGTCTGGCAAATATTTCTTCCAATTTGTAGTTTATTTATTTTTTTTTAATTTTTATTTGAAGTTGTTGTATATGTCAGTAGAATGCATTACAATTTATAATACACATATAGAGCACATTTTTAGATATCTCTGGTTGTATACAAATTATATTCACACCATTCATGTCTTCATACATGCACCCAGGGCAATGATATCCATCTCATTCTACCATCTTTTTTTTTTCTTTTTCCCCCCTTTCCCCCTTCCTTCCCCTCCCTCCCCATTGACCCTTCTAGTGTTCCTCTAATCCTCCTATGCTCCCCGTCCCAACCCCACTGTGAACCAGCCTCCTTATATCAGAGAAAACATTCAGCATTTGGATTTTTGAGATTGGCTAACTTCACTTATCATTGTGGATGTTTTTGTTAAGCACTTTTAGATTTTGAAGTTCAATTTATGAATATTTTTCTTTTATGGCTATTCCTTTCTATATTTAAAGAAATCTTATTCTCCCCAGTCTCAAAGACATTCTTATATTTTCTTCTAATAGATTTTTACTTTTAGCTTATATATTTATGTCTATAATTCCTCTTTAATTAACTTTTCACGTGTGATATGAGTTAGGACTCAACGTTCTTTTCTTTTTGCACATAGATACCTAGTTGTTCTAGTTCCACTTGTTTCGTTTCTCCATGGAATTGCTTTGGCACCATGGTTGAAATTGATTTGTCCATATGTATGTGATTCTATTTTGCAGTTTTCAATTTTTTTCTACTTTTGTACTTCTCCTTCCTTTTAGAAACACTACACTCTTGACATCTGTAGCTTCACAGGTAATCTTGAAATCAAGTAGAGTAAGTTTTCCAACTTCGTTCTCCTATCTCTGGGACATTTTGGCTATTTCAGGTCCTTTGCAATTCTGTATAAATTTTAGAATCAACTTATTGATTTCTACTAAACATATTCTGAAATTTTAATTGGGATCTATTGAGTTTTTAGATTGATTTTGGAGGAAGCAACATCTTAATAATATTGAGTTTTCCAATTTTTGAACATGGTACGCCTCTGCTTATCAAAGTCTTATTTAACTTCTCTCTGCAGTGTTTTATATTTTCAGAATACAAGTTTTATACCTCTTCATTAAATATATTCCTGAGTACTTAATGTTTTGGGATATTATCATGAATAGTAGTTTTTGATGTTTCTTTGGTTAGTTGTTTATTTTAGAGGCTTTTTTACAAGATTATCTTGATAAAAATTTCTCTAATAGGTTCCCTTATTTCCTCCTGTTTGTTTACATCTTTAGTTGTGTATAGCTTTGTAAAATATACTTTAAAGTATTGTTTATTTGCTTTTTCCTGTTCTATCTTGTAGACTATTTTATAACTGACATTAGTCAGATACTGAATATAGTGGAGAGAAATTTTAATTTACTAGATAGGGTACTACAATGAGAGAATTTTTTCTAACAGAATGTTTTTGTTATGAATGATTTTTTATTTGCTTTGTCTGAATCTCTTTAGATGATTATATATTTTTCTTCTTTTACTCCATTAACATATTGAATCATATTGACTAATTGTAGAATGTTAAGCAAACTTCTATTCCTAAAGCTCTTTAGGTTACAATATATTATTCTTTTTATGTATTTATCCATTTAATTTCTTAGTATTTTGCTACTGATTTTTGGTTCAGTGCTTATGGGGGATCCAATTGGCCATAAATATTCTGTTCTTTTAATAACCGTTGGTTTTGGCATCCAGTTAATACTGGCCTTACAGAATAAGTTGAGAAATGTTTGTTCCTCTGTTTGTGAAAAATTTATGGAGGATTTTACTGTTTTCTTCCTTAAAAGGTTAGTAGAATTTGCCAGTGAACCCATCTGGTCTGGAATTATTCTTTGTGGGTAGTTTATAATTATGAATTCAATTGCTTTCATTGATATGAGGCTGTTTAATTTTTCTACTTCCTTTTGAGTAATTTTGATATTTTTGTCTTTGAAGGAATTTGTTCATTTTGTGTATGTTGCTTAATTTATTGGCATAAATGTATTCATAAAATTTCCATCAAATTTCTATATTATGTGTGCTTTTTTTGGTAATATCATTATTGAGCTAATAATTCTCATATCATACAATTCATCCATTTAACATATATAATTCAAGGGCTGTTTGGTATATTGTACAACCATCACCACAATCTTAGAACATTTTATCACTCCAACAAGAAGCCATTGTACCTGTAGTTCCCCTGCCCCTTTTCTCCATTTCTCCAGCCCTATATTAGTGTTCCTTTATTCTTACCCTGTAGATTTGCCTACTCTGAATTTTTTTTACATAAATGAAGTCACATAATATGTGGTGACTGACTTCTTTCATTTGGTGTAATATTTTCCAGGTTCAAATGTTGCTAAGAACATTCATGTACATGTTTGTTGTTGTTGTTGTTTCCAAAATAGGTACCTGTTTTCATTTCTCTTGGGTATATATATATCTAGGAGTGAAATTGCTGAGTCATAAGGTAACTCTGTGCTTAAACTTTGGACGGACTATTACACTGTTTTCCAAAACGACTGCCCCATTTTGCATTCACACAGAAGTGTATGAGCCTTGCTAATTCTTCTTATCCTTTGTCTTTTATTATTATTATTATTATAGTCATTCTAATAGGTGTGAAGTAGAATGTCACTGTGGTTTTGATTTGCATTTCTCGGACAGCTAGTGATGCCACCTTGTTGGTCATTGTGTAGATCCTCTTTGGAAAAACACTCATCCAGCCTTATTGCCCTTTTAATGACTGTAGAATTGATGGCAATATCCCTTCTTACTTCCCCAGTATCGGTATTCTTTTTTACTTAATTAATCTAAATAGATATTTATCAATTTTATCAATCTTTTTAAAGTACCAGTTCTGGATTTTAATGATTTTTCTCTACTTGTAAATTGTCAATTGCATTCATTCCTCCTCTATACTATTTCCTTTCTGCTCTTACTCTGGGTTTAATTTGCTCATTAGATCATTTCAATTAATAATCTTCTACCCTAAGAATGAAGCAATGATCTATCCTAGCCAATATGCCATGTGAATTTTAAAAGAGTGTTTGATGCATTGATAATGTTTTTTCAGATATTCTTGTCTTTTTTTTCCCTACTGCTATCAATTGATTTTTAAAAAGTACTTTAGCATAAATTTTATTCTATTCCCACAAAACTCGGAGCAGATATACTACATTCAGTGTACTGATAAAAAATAACCCTGAGGCTTAGAAAGGTGAAGTTGATTGTGGGTCTGAAATGAACCTCGGTGTTAAGGTGAGGCAAACTCCACAGTTTGGACTAGAAGGAAGCAAGTGGAAGGAAGACAGCACAGTTTATCTGCAGACCTCTTTGTTCCAATATAGCAAAAATGTTGTGTCTTGTCACCATCTGATAAAACATATCTGGGGGAAAGCAGGGAGTTTTTGGGGTCTACTTGTGACACATCTGGTTTTCTGTGGTCTAACTTTGGTTATTGACTAAGAGAAGTAGTTGTTGACTAAAATAGATGAGGTATGATGCACCTCTAGACTGACAATTCAAGCGGCTTCAGTGAATGGGGTGTCAGAGACAACAAAGTGACAGAGCCAAGAATTGAACCTAAGAAAAATGGCTACAGTGCCACGGCTTCCAAGCAATAAAGAGTAAACATAGCTGTAAAAATTTCAGGTAAGATGGAAAGGACAGTGCAGAAGTTAGTTGTTATTAAGGGACTCGGGTGAAGGTGTGGCTTAGTGATAGAATGTGTACTCAGTATGCGTGAGGCCCTGGTTCAATCCTCAGCTCTCCTCCTGGCCACCCCAGAAGGAGAAAGGCGAACTCAAGACAAAGTCTTGTCCTTCTCACCACTAATCTTCTTTCCTACCCAATGTTTATCAAAATTTTAAAGCTCATTCTTCTTTTGGAAGACATGAAAAACCTATAGCTCGACTGATCCTGAACACACACACACACACACTGTTGTAGGGACAGCCAAGGCAAGGCACCAAAGATAGCAGGAAATAGTTTTATTTGGCTGCAGCCGGGTTCAAAGGGTACAGCTCTCGCTGTAATCAATTAATCCCCTGAACCCGAGTTCGGGGTAGTTTCAGAATTTTATACCCAGCATTTAAGGGGAGGGGCTCAGAAGTTTACAGTTTACAGAAGTTCACATAAAAGCAGATTTTTCTTTTCACTGTTCCGGGCAAGTTAACCCTTTAAGAACAGTACCTGAGAAGGGGAGAGCTTCTTCTTCCCTTTCTTTCCTCCCCCTGCCAGCTGTTACCATGGTGCCCAGTTGGTAACTTCTCTTATCTTAGAAATGTAGACATCTCTGTGAAGCTCCAGTTCAAGGCCAGAGGCCTTGTTTCAAGAATTTGTCCTTTTATTATCACACTTTGCATTTGCAAACACGCTTCTACAATCTATTATACTGGATACATGTTTGTGAAAAACAAGTAAGGGATGTCTAGCACCTGCAGTGCTGATTTCTTCTAGGCCAGTGGCCAAGTAATAGAGCAACAGGAAAATAGGAAGTTTACCTACATTGAACTCTTCTGTAGAGACTCTTTTGCTGACATACCTAAAATCAGCCATGGTGAAGATTTCTGGAGAAGCTTAGTTAAGATTTTCTGTGGAGGAGGGGGTGCCACCACAACAAGGGATGTGCTACCCCAGTCCTACCTGGCGTAGTCTCTGTGGTATAGCCATGTAGGGCTAATATAATCTTTCCTTTTCCTACTTTTTCCAGTTATGTACCTTTATGTTATGAATCACCTGATTTATGTAAATTAAAAATACCAGTTGGATTTTCCTGACCAAGAGTCATCTCCATCTAAAGACATAAACACTTACAAATCCCTCTGTGATTTTCTAACTCTACCAGCTAATTCGATAAAGTTTTATTTTTAAGAACTATAAATTGCATATTTATTCATGGGTATTTGCACATAATACAATATATTTCCCAGCAAAAATTGGCTCCTTTCCATCCCACTACCCAATCAACCAGTTCCCTTCCCTATACAAATCCATGGTGGCCAGATTGTGTGTGTGTGTGTGTGTGTGTGTGTGTGTGTGTGTGTGTGTGTGTCTCATTCCAGAGATATTCTATACATCATACAGATATAGTAGCACAAATATGCTACTTTTATCCAAAACAAACATACAGGACACAGTGTTCCATACCTCTTCTTCATTTACTAAGAAGTCATTCCTGTATGGTAAAATTTCACATGCTACTTTGACTTTTTTGAGCCCCAAAGGCCTAACCATGAGTTCCCTCCCTTTCTTTCTCCCCCCTTCCCTCCCCTCTCCTCCCCTCCCTTCCCTTCTCTATCCTTCCTTTTCCTTTCCTTTCTTTCACTGTATTCAAGCCCAGGGACTTGCATATGCTAGGAAAGCACTGGACCACTATATCCTCAGTTAATTTCCCTGCTTTGGCCAGGTATGCTCCTTCCCCCGCTGACCCAGTATGAAAGGATCCCGTGGAGAGCTTCTCTGTCATATGGACCCGATCCAGTCCTTGACCCAGCACATTCCACCTCCCTGCCAATCCACTGAAGTTATTCAAACAAGCCAACCATATCCTCCTGTAGGAACCAGGGACATCTCACCCTCTTGTTGCTATAAGCCTCCCAGCTTCTATTCTGGAGTATATCCCCCATATGACCCTGAATGGTGACCAGAGTCCTTCCCAGGCCACAAGGATATTGACTAATACAGTGCTGTCTGACTGATCTAGTGCCATATGTTCAGCTATCTATTTAGGGGAAGTGATCCTTCCCTCACCAACTGGGCAAATAGGAGGCAATTAGAATAATTCCACATGAGTATACATGGAGCAATACCTTGTTCTCTTGAACAGTTACACAGAATTCCATAGTACAAACACCAACTAATCTTGCTTGTTCCCCGTTAGCAAACATTTGGCTTTCACTCTTTGGTCCCACAACTGTGGTTTTGTGGATTTTCCTGACCAAGAGTCATCTCCATCTAAAGACATAAACTCTTACAAGTTGGAAGTGTGGGTCCAAGTCTCTGCACGTTTAATATTGATAAACATTGCCACATTGCTGCCCATGGAATGTTCCAGTCTAAACTCTCCCAAGCTGTGTGACAACCTGTGTCCCGACATCCTCATCAACCTTGGATCATCAAATTTTTGATCTTGTCCAAGATGATAGGTAAAAAGTGTCAAGTCCCTGTGGTTTTAGTTGACATTCTTCTTGGAAGTGGGGCCAGTCTCTTTTCACAGGCTTAAGAGTCATTTGTACTTCTAGCCTTTTCCTTATTGACTTGAGGATGCTTTTCCTATAGTAAGTAAATTAGCCCTTTTCCACGCTATGTGGAGTTGGAACTTGGTGTTTGTCATTCGTATTTATTTATAATAGGTTTTGCTGCCCAGATTTTTATTTTATTTTGTGCTGTCAAGTTTATCTTGTTTCATGGATTCTGGTTTTTGAGTTATATACAGAAGGATCTTTTCTCTTATGTAATTGTATAAAGAAATTCTCCTGATGTTTTTGTCTGGATTTTAATGATTTAATATTTTCATTTAAATCTTTGATTCATCTGGAATTTATGCTGATACAAGGCATGAGATAAAGATCACAAACTTTTTTTTCAGTAGTTTTCTTATTTGAGAATAATTCATCTTTTTGCTGATAACATGCAATGCCATCTATATCAAATATTAACAGATAATTTTTTGATCTCTGTTCTTTTCCATGGCTCTTTCTCATGAACTAATATAAGAATATCATAATTATTATTTACATAAAATAGTTTAATAAGTATCCTTTTTCTTATTCTTGCTTATTTTGCTTCTCAAATGAACTTTAGAATCATTTCATCTGCAACACCATGAAAAAAATTCTGTTTCTATTTTGGGGTTATTGCACATTTTTATAATAAATTAAGGAGAATTGAATCTTTAAAATACCAAGCTTTCCAACGAAAGAATGTGATACCCATTTTATTTCTTTAAGAGCGTTTATGACCCTGAATGATACTTTAAAGTTTAGTCTATACAAATTTCACTCATGTCTCATTACATATATTCCTACATATTTTTTTTTTTTTTTTTTTTTTTTTTTTTTTAGTACCAGGGATTGAACTCAGGGGCACTTGTCCACTGGGTCACATCCCTAGCCCTTTTTTGTATTTTATTATTTAGAGACAGGGTCTCACTGAGTTGCTAAGTGCCTCGCCATTGCTGAGGCTGGCTTTGAACTCGCGATCCTCCTGCCTCAGCCTCCCAAAGTGCTGGGATTACAGGCGTGCGCCACCACGCCCGGCTTATATTCCTACATATTTATATCACATTCTCTTCTTCCTTGAGATTTCCTAACATTGTAATTTACACATGTGAAACTGCTGAGTTCTAGATAGGGATTTCCCTTACCCATCTAATGGAATATTTTATTATTTATAGTAGTTTTCTGGGTGTACAATCATCATCTCTAAATATGATCATTTTGCTTTCTTATTTTCTGTGTTGTAGTCCTTGTCCTAGACCTTGAAGGGGTTGACCTTCAGAGCAACACCAAATAAACGATGAAGGATGTCTTTATCTTATTCTTGACTTTCACAGGAATGCTTTGGTGGTTTCTCAACACCAAATATGAATTGAATATCTGCTGTGTTCCATGTGCCAGGATGTGCCCAACCCCGTTGTCATTTAGCCCTCAAACTCAAGTCCACTTTCTTCAAGCGTTCCGTCTGATCTTCAAATGAAAGTTGTCTCCAGGTCTTCTGAACTTTATAGTTTCTCCCATGTTCCTTTCTGCTTCTTGCCCTGTTTTAGAGCTGTTATATGTACTATACTTGTCTTAAAGAGTCCCTTGACAGGTATGGTGGCACACACCTATAACCCCAGCGGCTTGGGAGCCTGAGGCAGGAGGATTGCAAGTTCAAAGCCAGCCGCAGCAAAAGTGAAGAGCTAAGCAATTCAGTGAGACCCTGTCGCTAAATAAAATACAAAATAGGGGCTGGGGGTGTGACTCAGTGGTCGACTACCCCTGAGTTCAATCCCTGGTACCCTCTGCCAAAAAAAGAGTCCCTTAAAATTCTCTTAAATTCAGAGAAGGCAGGCAGGATCTTTGCCTAATCATTCAGCCATGCTCAGAATTCTGCCTGGCACACAGAAAATGTTCAACATGCTGCTGCTTAATTAGTAATTAATTAATTAATTAATTAATATGAAGATCTGATCAAATCCACCCAAGTAAACTGCAAGGAAACATCTGTTCAAATAAAATATGGATTCTCATACAAAGTTCTCCTTAGCCATGAATAATAAATACAAAGCTGATAAAGTGCCCACCTCTACACACTCATATTCAGCACTAGCCAAAAAGAGGGGGTGTGACATTTACCTTTGAATTAGTACAGAGGGAATAAGATGGAAAGGGAAAAAGCCATTCCTATCGGAACCTATGAACCTTGATCAGTTCTCAAAATCTGGATGAAATAATATAAATCATCAAGCCATTTCATGCCTTTTAGATTTAACTTCAGAACCCTTTTCTCTCCAAAGCCTTTCTCCATAAGGATAATAGAGTGAGTGACCCCAGTATCATAGTTTGGTTTCTGCCTAATGTGCAATTGGCTTTGTCTAGTGTGGCAGGTCCTCTTGATTTTAAATTCCTATTTTTAGCTTCTCTGTCTAGTGTGTTTTGTGTTCCTCTGGTTTCTCACCCTTCACACCAGAGATTCATCCACATACACCCTTGCAAGTCTGTATCCAAATGCTTATAGCAGAACTGGTGCTGTTGGGGTGGGGGGAGCCTGTCATCAGCGGCTACCACCTCCCTCCCAGTATCCTCAGAGGCCAGAGTGAGGGTGCGGGACAGGGAAGTGCCTTGCCTCCTTAGGTGGCAAGTCACAATAGGAGAAAAGTGCATCCAGGCCAGCACAAATCCAGCACCCTAAACCCTTGCATACTCCAGGCTCACGTTTGGCTCTTGTCCATTCAGTATGGACTGGGATAAGTGAACGGGTGGACACACTGCGTCTCCTGGGGAGATGGCTCACCAAGTGGCTTTCTCTATAGGTTTTTCTAATTTTTCAGTGTGATCGAAGTTGGTAGTTTAGATATTTGCTTTTGGTTTAGGAAAGTTCCCTTCTCTGAGCCCTCAGGCGATCTTGTGAACTTTGGTTTGCTTACTTGATAAATATGGTTTTATTATGAATTCATGCATTTGAAAGAACACAGGCATTGAAAACAGCAGCAAATCCTTTTAAGCTCTATGCTCTTTCAAAGAGCTTCTTTCATACTCAAAAAAAAAAAAAAAAAAAAAAAAAAAAATTACCAGTGATGGTGACAACAGACTGATCCCTCAAATCTCTGGCCACAACCAGAGGAGGAGAGGATCCATGTGACAGAAGGCCACCTGGATTGTCACTTCCATGATCCACCAAAATTGCATCACCAGTATTAAGCTCCAAGGACATCCTGGGGCAGAGACATATTGAGGGTCCTGTGGCTAATAGTTTGTCCCAACCTTTCTTTTAAGGCACTGTCCACATTCTCTCTTCCTTTGCCCTGAGCGTTGATATCACCTGAGTTTGTAGGTGCACAGCTCCCTATACCAGCTTTTTTGGAGGACAGCTCCTTTGCTCTCAGCCCTTTCCTCTCCACAAGGTCTCCATGGCATGGCATCTTAGTCATCCATTATTGATGACCCTTTGGTGGCACCTTCTTCACTCCAGTGTCCCTAAGCTCTTGCATATCACTGAGCAGAGGCAGGTGCAGGGGTCCAGGACCGCTGCTCCAAGGCTGGCAGAGAGGATGCCTGGCACCAGGGTAGAGTGGTAGTGGCAGCAGCAGCAGCAGCCCATCTTCAGGAGGGTCTGTGTCTCTGTCTCTAGGAAGCAAAAGGTTAAACTGTTCATCTTTAGAGACCCCCTGGGTACCAAATGCTAAGTTTTGGCTTTCTGGTGTGAGCTGATTCCTGGACTCTTGACCTTTACCCCAGCACACCAGCTGCCCGTTCCTTAGAGTGGTTTTCTTTGTTTTCTGTTTAGTGGGGAGGAGCGGGGCTAATGTGTGCGGGAAGCTTAGTTACTGGGAACAAGCAGTGGAAGAAAAGAAAGGGATTCTCTCTGTTTCCCCTGCTTCTTATTCAACCAAGTCTTGGCAAGATGCAACTGGGTGAATAATTTGCATGGGGTGCCCTTTGTGAAGGCAGACTCTCTGCTGGCGAATTCTGCAGAGAAGGCTGGAGTCGCACCATGAGGACACTGGCTACCTTCGCATTTGTATGCATAATTTACACACACACAGAGCTCATCTAGGGCCAGGCTCCACTGCTGAGCCTTCCCAAGACAGGGGCTGCTGCCGGAGGGAAGGTTAACAGTTCAGACCCTCCCCTCCCCAACCCACCCTGCTGAGACTGACCCAACTCGGCTTCCCCTTCAGTGGTCAGAAATCCTATCTGAGGATTCAGGATTCTTGGGTACCAGGATCATGTTAGAAAAAGACAATCAGACACCTACTTGGCAGTTCCTAGAAGCTGTAGCAGGCATTCTTCCGGCTTGGGATCCTGCTGCGTCTCAGCCACCTGGCAACCTTGTTCTTGGAGTTATTCTAGGAGTAAGGAAGTGATTTGTGCACTCTAGCTAAGGAGTGCAGGGAGAAAGGAAGACGGTCTTTTTTAGTCCTGATCTCCTTCCTGCAAGGGACAATGGACCCATAGCTCTTCGAGCCTCACTCTGAATCCTGTCACAAAAGGAGCAGCCCTTTGCTCTAGAAAATATTTTAATGAGAGCAAAACAGAGACTGAGAGCCTCCTGTACAACTGGTCCTAACTCTTTCAGATCTTCAAAGGCCTTGAATAACCTCCATTATGTGACGATGTGATTTTTATCACACAACCTCAGACTCTTACATTTTGTAAATAATTCACCAGCAAGAATCAATGTCAGAACTAAATGCTAATAAGATTTGGCCGGGGAGAGTTAACATGGGAAGATGGTTAATGTTTAATGCGCTCACATCAAAGTGGGATAATCCTGCTACTGAAGGTCAAGAGAGCCCTTTAAAAAAAAAAAAAACAGGGGAGAAAATATTATTGGATCTGTTCTCTTTTTTCCCACGCAAATGAATCTAACATAAACTTAGCATGCCCAAGCCCAGGATACACATTTCCTGGTGATTTGGCAGCTTCCCTGGTACAGTGAGTGGGGTTTGTCTCCTCCTTGTTTCTGTGATAATGGTGAACAGCACTTCTGGTTTACCCCACATCTTCAAAAAGCTCTGTTCCCTGTCACTCAAAACCACTGTTGGGCTTTATGACAGTTGTTGATATGCAAAAGTCCATTTGCATCCAAAATTCTGGTTTGGTTTTCCGAGCAGTGACAGCAGGGAGTTGTCACTTGTGATGAGCAAAGGAAGGATGACCTTCAGCGATGCAGGAGAAATGGCAAGAAGTGCTGCTCCCGTTCCCCGGCAGAATCAAAGGATCACAAGGGTGGAGATTCATTTCTTCATTTACTTTAGGCAGAAAGCTGAAGAGGCTCCAGCAGAAAGCTCCGGCCCTAGGATTTCCAGTAATTGAAAGAGAAATAACTTTTCAAGTAGCATGCGATGCCCATAAAAGGGCACTGGCTGCCAGGGGCAGCCTGGAGTTCCTGAGATGACCTTGCTCACACTGTGTGAGGATGGCTCCCTGCAGAGTGGCTGCGGGGGGGGGGGGGGGGGGGGGGGGTGTGCACTCTGGTGTTCAGAATTAAACATCTTACACAATTTTATAGAATTTCTTGGATTGGCTGGATTTTGCTGTTGTTGTTGTTATTTTGGTATCCATCCCTAATTCTCCCTGGCAAGTACTTGTTTCATAGCTTTGAGATGAAGAGATGGTGATCTCCACGGAAAACTCTAGAATATATTCTCGTGCCTTCGAAATATTGATCATTTTGCCAAGAAACGGTGGTGAAGAAAGCCATCAAGTAGCCAAATGAATTGTGGGCTTTTGTGTGTTTGGCCTTTTCGTATTTTTGTATTTTAGGAAGAGAAGAAGCCATCTGAGATGGAAAGGCTAGGCTCTGGCGTCAGCTCAGCTACTGGCTTGAAGTGCTCCTTCATGCAAGTGGCTGGATCTTTCGGGGAAAGAATTTCTTTATCTGTCAAATGGAGCTAATGATACCTGCCCCAGCCAACTTGTAGCAGAGTGGCGAGAGCGAGGTACGGTCACTAATGTGAGGGAGAAGGTTGGCGAAGTTCCAGAGTGTTCAGGTAGCACTTCGTCCTGGGTCCAGGGAGGTCATGAGTTACGCACCCACTGCAAAAGGTGAGGATTTATGGCATGTAAGTAGCACCCCGTAGAGGGCAGCAGGAAAGCCCATCAGCAGGGGTGTTTCACCCATGCCCTCCCATCACCTCTGTCCCCTACAAAAGTAGGGGAGCCCAAGGAGCCTCAGAAGCCACCAGTTCTGCTGGTATTCTTTGTCTTTGAAGGCCTTACCTTTGTGGAGCCTTGTGTTCCTGCTTTCTAGATGTTCTCAGAGCTCAGCCGGGAGAACCTTGCATTAGCACAGACCGACCTTGCAGTTGGAACGACCTTGGAGCTAAAGTGCCTGGAGTTTGCATTTCAGCTCTGCCCCTTGCTTTGCTGGTGCTGCCTCAGTACCTCGTGCCTCAGTGTCTTCACTTCGGGATAGCATGATGCCATCTCCCTCCCAGGAGAGTTCATGGGTTGAAATGACGCAAATGCCACCATCAGGAAAGGCTCCCTTATTTAGGCAGGGCCAGGTGCAGGATGGAGACGCAGGGCCCCTTGTTCAGACATCATGAAGGGCCGCAGGTTGGCAACTGCAGGGCAGTAAACCAAGCAGGGGGCCCCTCTGAGCACAGGGTCCTGTGAGAGTCCAGAGCTGAGCTAGGGGTCCTGGGTGGCAGCCTGTCTGTCACTCAGGAAGACCGCTCGCTTTTCTTGCTGTTCCTTTGCCTCTTCTCCCTCTCTCCTTGACAGCTGTCAATCTCAGGGAGAATTGGTTTCACTCCTAAACCTCCTCTTGCCCTTTGTCTCATAAGCCACTCAGGCGGGTTCCTTCCCATTGGTTAAACACGTCTTCTCTTTTGTCCCTGAAATCACGGAGCCAATCATGGTAGGACTGAGAGAGAACAGGTAGTCAACACAGTCCTTCCACTTTCAAAGGCAATGCAAGAAGATAAAGAACCGACATCATGATGCGTCAGAAGGTTCTAGAAGGTATGTATGAGGAGTGGGGAGGCGAGAAAGAACCAGGAAGCTAAACCCAGGCAAAGAAAACAGAGAAGGGTAAATGAGGTTTTAGAAGATAAAACAAGGATCTCATTTTACCACTTGTGCCTAAGCACAATTGAAGCAGATTCATTGTAAAATCACCTCATATCCTTCTTTCCCCAACTTTAAGTCATCTCTACCAAATAAACAACCAAATGCGTTCTGTGGGCTTGGTCCCCTTGTCTCTGAACTTCTTAGCCACAATACTTAACAAAGAATTTTATTATGGATTATTTTGTTCGGAAGTCACAGTGTCTGAGTTTGGGCATCCTACCCATATCATCTCTTTACAGAGAAGGAGGTAAAGTAACTTCCACAGTTATTGTATCAGTTGTGAACATTTTGGCTCCAACTAGCAGAAAATTTGGGAAACAGTGTTTGCATTTCGATGGGCTGCAGGTCTTCCTAACAAGAGACTTGAGGGCATGGCTGCTATCTCTGCTCTTTTAGATTTTCCCTCATAGTCACAAGATGGCTGCTTTGGCTCCAGGCATCATGACCATGGTGAATAAAAGAAGAAATGCAGGAAGGACCAGTAGCAGCCATGTTGTTTTCTTTTCTCAGGAAAGTTGAACTTTTTCTTAGGCATCCCCTGGCTTGTGGACTTCTGCTTACGTCTTATTGGCCAGAACTATGGAAGTTCTTAACTACATGAAAGGCAAGAAAGTAAGTGTTAAAGCTTTTCCAGCCTTTCTGTGGGTGGAGAAAGAAAAGTGTTGAGACACCTCTTGGGTGAAACCCACAACAATGTATATCACAGTGACAAGGAGCAAGTGGCAGGGACAGAGCCTGAACCCAGGTCCTCTGATTGTTTTAGTGATCTTGCAATTCTGCCATATTGCTCTTCTTTTAAAAATATGTTCACCAGCATCCAGGTCGGCCACTTCCTGCCAAGACAAGCAGACAGAAGTCACTTCGCATAAATTACTACGCCTTTCCTTAAGTGTCTTCAGTTGGAACTTCCTCCAACTTATGTAAAACGGAGGGATAAGGTGGCTGATAGTGTATTCTTCACATGAGAAATTCTGTGCAGTTGAAGGACTAGTTGGAGTATATGTAAAAACAGGAACTGAGGGAGCCCTGCTTTGTGCTTTGCTTCCTCCCAGGTTTAAGCTGCGCCTCCTCCCACCATGCATTTCTTCATAAGAACAACGTATTTATTTTTTGGTAGTAACTATTTACATATGAAGGTCATATTTGGAAGATCTTAGTGATTTATTAAATTCACTGTTCCTGAAGCAAGACTAGAGTTACAAAAAAAAAAAAAAAAGAAAGAAAGAAAAAAACATATATAAACATCAGTTTAAGAGATTAGAAGCAGAAGCCAAGATGGAATTTCACTACTGTAATTACCACATGCAGTTTGCACAGCGGGGAAGCTAAGATGGTAATGCAGTCCAAGGTAGAGAAATAACAGAATCTGCAAATGTAAATATGTTTCTGTTGGAGGTATTTGAAATAATGTTTACACCATCTCTTCCTTTTTAGCTGGGGAATGTTGTGTGAGGAATTTTTTGTTGTGTTTTCCTTAAATGCTCCTGGCAGTACACTGGAAGCAGAACACCTGCTCCGAGTTTAGTCAGCAGTGGAGACATTGATTACATCATGAAATCCGGAGGTGAACTGAATAATAGCTGCCCTGGAGAGAATTGTAATTCAGTGCTGACAAAATAAATCCACTGGCTTTTTTTTTTTTTATCCCCCTGGGGAAATCTTTTATTTTTAGCGAGAGTGTTTGATAGTCCTAAGTTAATTAAGAGTTTTGAGAGGCTGGGATGTTGTTGAACCTAGCAGGGATGTATAAGAATGAGTGTTGATGCGCCAGGCACTGGGCTAGGTGATTTTGTAAATAGTAGATCAATAAATTCTCACCCATCCCCGGCACAGTTATTAGCTCTGCTTTCCCAGATGAATAACTAAGACCCTGATAGGTGGGGTGACCTGCACAAGACCACACAGCTAGGAAGGAATAAAATCCTTCCCCCATTTGTTCATAAAAACAAGATATTTCCAGCCACAACCAGCCATGAGAAGGAAACTGCACATGTGAGAGGTGAAACAAGAAAATAAGGGAATTTGAGTTCCTTGATGACATTCTCGAAGTGTTGCCCTAGCCCTAGACTGCCCGCCATACACAAGGAAAATAATAATTTCTTACTGTATTCAGGCCACTGATTGGTACTCTTTTTTTTTTTTTCCCCTTTGGTCAAATACATGGTCAAATCAGAAAACCTACATTTCTTAAGTGTTACTCTGGTAGGATTTATATGAGCCACTCTTGCCAGGTATGGTGGTGCACACTTGTGATCCCAGGGACCTGGGAAGCTGAAGCAGGAGGATCACAAGTTTGAGGACAGCCTCAGCAACTTAGCAAGACCCTGTCTCCAAACACAATTTAAAAAGAACTGGGAATATAACTCAGTGGCAGAGAATCAATCCCTGGGATTCAAAGAAAAAGCTGCTTCCTAGGTGTAGATCATTGCAAATGTAATTCAGATCAATGTTGCTTTCGAAAATAGAATGTGACTCCATGAAAATAACAATATGCTCAATTATGCTATGATCAATTATTGTATTATAAAAGATGTAAGAGTCAGTCAGACCTGGATTCTACTTTGGCTGTTGTACTCATTGGTTATGTGACCTTGAGCTAGTTAACTAAGCTTGCCAAGTCTAGGTTTCATCACGTATGTTGGGAGACAGTAATAGTTCCAGCTCACAGAGATTTGGAAGGCATTGGATACACCGTGAGGCCCATAATAAACACTCAGTGGTGTGAGTGTTACAATGACTACTACTAATAGAGTTATTCAAGACTTGCAGAGTGAGGGGACATTTATGAAATCTATAGCAACTGAAGCAAAAGTGTTCTAATTTCCTGAGTTCATCTGTTATAGTCCCTTTTTAACTTAGTAACAACAGCATGCTTCCAGAATTAAATCAATTTCTCTTAGAGGACAGTGATTTTGCAACCTAGAGAGACTTATTGGAGCCCTGGGAATGGTACTCCCTTTTCTGTTTGCATTGTCAGCGATCTTGGTTACTTTACCTACTGAATACAGCCTACTGCTTCCTGATGTTCTTAGAGACCCCAAGTCCATATTCAACTGGGTTTCTTTTGACTCCATCCCCTGTGTTGTGTTGGTTTGCAAAACAGCTCTTCTACATGCCAAACTGGAAAGAAGTAGTTTGAGTTTAAATTTTAAGATGTCATCAGAAAGGAAGGAAACTCTTCTCATTTTCCTCTTGAAAATCACAAAATAAGAGAAAAATGAATAAAAAGCATAAATTCCACTTTCAATAAAGCTGGGAAATTCTGTATCCATGAGCCGCAAGACCTGAGGTAGGACTGGCCAAAGACAAAGCAGAAATTCAGGAAGAGCCAAGAGAAGATGACTTTGGCAAAGCTGTAGATTTTGACACATTGAGAAAAGAACTTGTCCACCAAATTTGTACTCCAAAGTAGGAATGCCCCCAAAGGATGCAACCAACATTTCTTTGTTTGAAAAAGGACAAGAGCATTCCAAGTTTGAAAGTAAAGCCTCCCTGGACCCCACCTGGCACCATGGAAAAGAAACGGTCATCCTAGATATGGGTAGGCAGCAGTCTGTGGGCGGGACAGTGCTGTGGCCTGAGAGGTCACAATGGCTAAAATAACTCACAGACACACAGCCCTTGGTAGTAAGATCTAACAGTGAACCACAGCAAGTTTCTGCCAACTCACAACAGCATCCCGACTCCCATCCCATAAAAATGTCTACCAAATATCCGGGTGGTGGATTCTCCACATTCAATGGAGAGTAATTTAAAAAAAGGGGGGGGGGGGGCAGCATAGGATACTAGATACTTCAAGAAAAATGAGGAAAAGAGCAGTCAGTGCACAGGATGCACTGTGGGTAATTCCAATAAGCAAATGGGTGGGAAAATGTTGCACAAACTCAAATGACTTCAGGAAACCACCCAAGACCTCAAACCCACATTAAAAGGTCAAGGATGACGGGGTACCAAGGGGCACGCCTGTAATCCCAGCAGCTCAGGAGGCTAAGGCAGAAGGATCGCGAGTTCAAAGCCAGCCTCAGCAAAAGCAAGACACTCAGCAACTCAGTGAGACCCTGTCTGTAAATAAAATACAAAATAGGGCTGGGGATGTGGCTTAGTGATCAAGTGCCCCTAAGTTCAATCCTCACTACCCCCCCCCAAAAAAAAAGTTTCAAAGATTCACCTTCTTCTTCATTCATCTCTTTCCTTTTAATACATGGAATGAAATGAAAGGCAAAATGAAAGAAGAAGAAACATGAACTGGCAGAGCCCACCTGAGACCTGAAGATGATTTTAAATCAGCACCAAGTAAAATTGACACTGCCCAAACCAGAATAGGGATGTGAAGGACAGGATTGTCCAAGGCAATAAAATAAAATGGGAATGACAGTTTAAAAGTATTAGAAAGAAAGTAGCATATTTGCGTGACAAAGAAGATCCACAAATACTTAATAAAATATCCCTGAAAGAGTGAATCAGACAATTAAAACAAGGAAACAGTCCATATACTTTCAGAAATCAACACATTTGAATTTATAAATTGAAGGGTTCCATCATGTTCCAGGAAAATTTGCTACAGAACCATCAACACTATGCTATATTTTAGGAGTGTTAAGAGACTTTAGAGAAAAGAATCATTTGGCCAATGCAGCAGGAATATCAAGTAACCCATCCATACCAGACTAAAAAAACAAACAAGCTAACCTAAGCCTTTACAGCCACATTCAAAGACAACAGTGAACTCTGCCCTTGATGGAGAAAGGAAAAGGTGTGTGGCCCGAGAATTTTATGCACAAACTGTCACTCAAACGCAGTTGATAAAACTTGTGCAATACTTACCCCAGAGAAGATAATGTGCATGAGTCACTCCTGGAAAAGCAATATAGTAAAGGAAAGAGATGAATGAAGAAACCCCAGCCAAAGCTCTTTCAAAGAGCGCTGGATGTGTTTAGCTTTTGAATCAAGTCTTTAAAAAATGTGGAAATTTTTGTTACAGAAAAAAATGTATTATAAACTCTGGATGTATATAAATATTATAACTAAGAGAAAGAAAATGTGGTATTTTCTGATTTATCCATTGTTTATAGCTGAATATTGAAGGATCTCATTTAAGCAAACATCAAGTAAGCAATGTATAGATATATGTAAACATACAAAGGTAAAACTTATGAGAACTAGTATATATGTGTATGTATGTTAGCTTAAAAACTATATGTTTAATACATATTATATATTAAAATATGTAAAATATAATATGTATTTACATATAAATACATGTTATATACAAATTATATGAAACATAAATTTTAACATATGTGACTATTTTATAACATATATAAATTCATTATATAAATAACATAACAGATTTACATAGCATTTGTATACATATAATTTGTATATATATTTATTTTGACATATATATGTTAAACCAAATTCAGGTGATGGAAGAGAAAGTGGAGAAGAACGATTTTTGTCATTTGTAGTGGGAAGTGTCAGTAACTAGAAAATTTAAATAATTAAAATGGTTGGTTTTAAAGATGGTCACTAGAAGAATCAGCCATAATATAGATCTGCCCCAACAAGGAACACTCACAAAAACAAAACAAAGAAAATATAGGCCAAAAGGGGAAAGATTAAAGAAAGCAATAAACACGGAAAATGTGACACAAAACACTGTGGACCAACCCATCTTCCATTTTATCAAATATAAGTGGGATATACTCACATACTAAAAGATTCTCAACAACAGTATAAAGTAAAACTTAGCACATGCTATACAGCAGATATGTACCTAACCAAGGTGACTCAGAAACTCGGAAATAGCAGGATGTGCAAGGGAGTGCTAGCTATCAGGTGCCAGCAATGCGGAGGCAGAGTCCAGCACCGCTGGACTCCACCAAGGCTGGATTCAGAACCAAAGGCATTAAGCCAAAAATGGAGGTGCTTGGTACAAGGTGGTAAATGGCGAGGTAGACCAAGCTGTTGCAAATATTTCTGCACCAACTAATGTGGCCTGTAAAGTTATTATGAAAAACTGCAGGAAATACAAGGAAAATTGAAAATAATTTAGTTATAGGAGGTTTAATGGATAAAATGGTACAAAAAAGGTAATGATACAGATGGCATAAATAACATAATTAGCAAAGTTACCCACATCAAGCTCTATCCCTGGAAACTAAGAATATCTATCTCATCCTTTTAGATGTCCATAAATCATCTCCTAAAACTACACTGTGGACCACACAGAAAACCTAAATACACTTCCCAAATCAAAAGTGGTAAGACAATGTCCTTTAATCACTCTGAGTCAAAAAGGAACCAACCTGAAATTTCAGAATATTTAAAATTAATGAAAATGATGATAATAATCACATGCCATGTCCTATGTGATGAGCTAAAGCACTTGCTCCAAGGAAAACTTATAGACATGAATACTTAAATTAATGAACAACAACAAAAATGGAGTCAGTGCATTAAGTCTTCCACTCAACGATGTTTAAAACAAGAAAAGTAAAATTAACTTCAAGAAAACATAAGAAAAAGGTAGATAGTAATTATTATGGTTTAGGTATTAGGTATCCCCCAAAAGCTCATGTGTAAGACAATTCAAGAAGGTTTAGAGGTGAAATGATTGGATTGTGAGACCCTCAACCTAATCGATGTGTTAATCTACTGATATGTATCACCTGGGTGGTGACTGTAGGCAGGTAGGGTGTGGCTAGAGGAGGTGGGTCTTGGGGTGTGACTTTGGGGTGAGGGGATTTTATCTATCTCCCTACTTCCTGGTACCATGTTCCCACCTGTTTTCTACACACCACACTCTTCTGCCATGATATTCTCCCTCATTCCTCCCAAGGTATGAAGCCAACCTTGTATGGACTCAGACCTCTGACACTACGGGCCCCCAAATAAACTTTTCCTCAAAACTCTAATGGTTCTTGTCAGATCATTTGGTCACTAAAGTGAAAAAGCTGACTAAAACAATAATAAATTAGAAAAAAAAAAAGAATGAATCAATCTTAACATTGGTTCTGGAGGAAAAAATCAATAAATTATTAGCAAATGAACAAAGATTGATGCAAATAAATATTCTAGGAAAATGTAAATTACTAAGAATGACCCCTTATGGATAAGGAAACTATTATCATAGCAGAAATACAGAATATGAAGAAAAAACTATTTCAAAAAAAGTACCAGGGGATGGGGTTGTGGCTCAGCGGTTGAGCACTCGCCTAGCACGTGCGCAGCCCGGGTTCGATCCTCAGCACCATATACAAATAAACCCACTGTGTATAGCTAAAGCAAATAAATAAATATTTTAAAAAATGCCTCTGAGGTGATGCTGTATAGTTCCTGCTCTACCACATGAGTAGGCACAAGTGGTCTTAAAAAAAAAAAAAAAACTACCAGTCCCCAAATGTTTTCCAGATTACTGCTACTAAGCCACAAAGGAAAAGATAGGTCCAATATTACTTAAAGCCAGGAAGTTCAATGGGAGAGTGTTCAGAAATAGACAAAACTACATGTGAACTACATGTGCTAAATGTATTGTTCCATATCAATGGCAAAAAGACTGTCTAGTCAAAACTGCTTTGAAACAACTGATACCTTTCTGGAAAAAATAAATAACTGCATTCTAACCTCAAAACTTATACCAGAATATATGCCAGGTGACACAGTAATTAAAATTTAAAGAAAAAAACTGAAGGCACTTGGAAAATTTTTATTAGTCTAATTGGAGAAAACTTTTTTATTTTTGACACAAAATTAAAAAGCCATGAGTCCAAAGACTAATAAATTCCTTTCTCTGTTACAGAAAAACATTTCTGCCAGGAATGGTGGCACATGCCTATAATTCCAGTGACTCAGGAGGCTGAGGTAGGAGGATCGGAAGTTCAAAGTCAGCCTCAACAATTTAGCGAGGCCCTAAGCAACTCAGTGAGACCGGCCTCAAAAAATAAATAAATAAATAAATACAAAGGCTGGGGATGTGGCTCAGTGGAAAAGCACTCTTGGGTTCAGTCCCTGGTAACAAAAAATGAAAAAGAAAAAAAAAAAAAAACACATTTCTGTATTATAGGAATACCACAAACAAAATCAAAAGAAATATGACATACTGAAAAAAATAATTCACAGACATAGGTCTATTCTTCTGAACATATTTTTTGAAATCTCTTAAACCAATTTTAAACAACACAGTGAAAATAAAAAGGGATGTAAATAGGCACTTTTCAAAAAGGAACACACATAATGCAAACCATTGGGGGGAAAATGTTCAGTCTCACTCAAAATAAGAGAAATGTACGCTAAGACTACCGAGCAATGCTGGTTTCAAAACAACTACCAGATTTCAGATTGACAGGATCAAAAGGTTTAATCACACACTGTTGGTGACAGTATAGGGAAATAAGATGCCTGCAAATAGTTTGGGTGGGATTGTGAATTGGTAAAATGGTTATTGGGAACATGTTGTCAATCTTATTAAAATGTAATTTGCAGATATCTTCTAATTCAGAAATTCCACTTCCTGGAACTTAACCAATGTTGTACTTGCGTGCCTTTGTGTGTCCTTGCACTTGCATGAATGATGTTTGGATAAGAGTATTCTTTACCACACTGTAAGAGCAAAAGATGACAAGCCTCTGAATGATCATTAACATTGCTCTAAAGATCTCGTCAACTTGTGCAAAGGATTCTATGTCCATTAAATACATGATCTTTAGAAGAGCAAAGTGCTGAGAGTGCTATAGGGTGTGTTAAAATAATGGCAATAATAATAATTATTATATATAAAGCATATGAATAAAATCATACTGATAATATTTCAAAGGACTTGATGACAGTGGATAGCTCACGAGAGGGGATGTGAGTCACTGGAGTTGGTGGTGCAAAGGTCCTTTGGAATGTTTTCTCTTTTCTATGTGTTAAATTTCATGCCTTCTATATGTATGACCTAGCCCCAAACTTAAAACTTTAAGTTTATTTAGACTCCAAATCCTACAGTGGCCTAGAGTAAACTGCACGCCAGCTTCCCTCTCTGTGGAGTGGGGACAGTCATAATCTCTTCTCCCAGGGTGCAATCAGAGCTACATGAGACTAGCATGGAAGAGTGCCTGGCCATTATATGGAATTGCTTAGTAAATGACTCCCTCCATTTTCCTCCAGAATTAAAGTAAGCCGCATCTAACTCTTGCGATTTAATAAGGTGCAAAGTTGTGCTTTGCTGTGTTTTTAATTTCCTTGGTAATACATGAATGATTTAAATGTCTGACTTCCTTAAGCATAACTAAGTGAGAGAGAGAGAGAGAGAGAGAGAGAGAGAGAGAGAGAAAGCAGTATACATCAGCATGCTTTTTTCCCTCTTGTAAAAGTAATGCTTTTGATTCAGTCAATTCTAAGTACCATCCAGTTCTTGGCACAACTAAAATAAGATTGAAAAGACTAAAGCTGATGAAGCTCAATTATGTACTGGCCTTGGACTTGAGAGAGCTGAGTGCCTTGGACTTGAGAGAGCTGGGTTCTGTCACTCCTGATTGTCACAAAGCAGCTGTTTGCCACTGGAGATGCGTTATTGTTTCTCTTTCCTTCCATAGCATCACTTGTAGAATGGGAATAACTACCTTGCAAAGGTAGTTATGACTCAGTGATTGAGTGCCCCTGGATTCAGCCCCTGGAACCAAAAGAAAAAAAAAAAAGCCACTGAGTGTGTGTAACATGTAAAACACAAGCCAGTGGAGGATAGGGTGGCACCATAGAAGAAGCAACACTCTACAAAGGAGAAATTTTTCCAAGCCTGCCTTATCCTTCCTGAGCATCTATAATTTGGGCACCCCTCACTGTACCCCTTAGCTATAAGCAGTAGACTAAGAAGAGCTTAAGAATCTATGTGCGTCCTTAGAGCAGCAGCACTCTGAATACTTGTCTTAGTCTGCTTTCTGTTGCCATAACAGAATACCACAGACTGGGAAATTTATAAAGCAAAGGAGTTTACTTAGCTCATGGTTCTGGAGGCTGAGAAATTCAAGGACAAGGTACTAGCATCTGGCAAGGGTCTTCTTGGTGCTACATCATAACATGGCAGAAAGTGAAAAGGCAAGCAAATGCATACAAAAGGTTTCTGGACTTGTTTTATAAGAACAATTACTAACCCACTCCCATGATTATGACATTGATCCGTTCATGAGGGCTCTCTCTCAAGACCCAGCCCCCTCTTCTTGTCTCTACCTCCCAATGCATTGCACTGAGGATTAAGTTTCTAACACATGAATTTGGGGAACACATTTAAACCACAACAACTTATCAGCTGGGGGGTGTGGGAGGCCCAATATCCTCTTAGCATATACTCCTCTCCTATGTGCCAGGGAGGTCATTGGCAGGTTGAGAAATGAAGGCTTTTGCCACATGTCTTTCTGAACTTGATTCCTCTACAGGGCATTAAGTTTTCATATACCTCGTCTAAGTGGGATGTTAGAATCCATGTTAGTGACAGGGTATTTAATTTCAGGTCCACAGGGCCCACATCTAAACTAAATATTGCATGCTTGTCAGAATAAATCGCAAACCCTCTCCCAGCCCAGCAGGCCATACGAGAGACCTAGAGGTTCCTGGTCAGATGAGGACGCTAGGGCTTCTGTCCCAGCTTCAGGGGTTTCTTTTTTTCTGAGATGTAATTTTAGAAGTTTTTGGCAAGATGCACCTTTCTGTCACCCTGGGCTCTTTCCAGAGCTCAGAGCTCTGCTGGGTACCTTGAGGCAGGACCTCCTCTGCTCCAGGCGATTCATCAACCTCTGACAATGCAGGTGGGGCTGCTGGCCCAGGTCAGTGAGAGCTGCCCTCTGAGCCCATCTGGAGGGTCAGTCTGCAGAGGAATGGGATCAAGGCAGGTGTGGACTCATCCAAGATTCTGCTAGACCTAGAGAGAAGGATGTGGCCAAAGATGGAGGTCAGGAAGACTCAAGGCCAGGTATGGGTCTATCTCTTATATTTTCCCATAGCACTTGCACTGGCCTGCTGCCATAAACTGTCACCAGGCTTCAAACCACGCTGTCATTCAAGAAAAATTGAGCTGTTTGCCCCTTATGGAGCATAGTAGTTTGTTAAAGAAGTGATCAGGTTATTTCATTGGTAGGCTGGGGATGGAGCTCAGTGGAAGAGTATTTGCCCAACATGTGCAAAGCCCTAGGCTGACCCCCAAAGCTGCAAAAAAAACAACAACAAAAAAAATGTTTCTATGTCTTCTTTCTTATGATATGGGATCTCCTGACTAGCTTTTTATTATAAAGGATTGACTTCAATGAAACATTTATTGGAGGTGATTGTCCTGGAGAGGGCAGTCCACAGTGCCACAGCTGGACATCCACCTGGTATTGGTTAGGGGCTGCCTTACCTGGGACTTCTGGGTCCCTTTCACACCAAGTTTCCTGAATCAAGGTGTACCTTCCTTTCCTCTCATTATTATCATTCTCTCTCTCCCTCTCCCTCTCTTCCTTTCTCTCTCTCTCTCTCTCCTTTCCTCCCTCCTATCTCTCTCTCCCCACTCTTTCCCGCCCTCTCTCCATTTCCTTCACTTCTTCCAAGTGCTTTCCTTGGAGCAGAGTTCAAGTGGAACCTCCCACTGGCCTTGGACATCTTTCTTTAGGGCCATCACCCTGTGTGGAGGAGAGGAGGGGGAAGTTGTGCCTAATTCCCTATTGCAACGAAAGCTCAATTTTGCTTTTCTCCATGAGCTAACCAGACCAATGCTTCCTTTGCAGTTCAGGTTCACAATATTTTCGTCCTTTGAGAGAAAAAAAAAAAAAAGCTGTTTACAAATATGGAATTATTCCAATTATCTAATCTCTGTTGCATTCCTGGGCACTGCAAAGAGTTAAATGATGCATGAAATCACCTGTCAGCCTGCATTAGATGGGGCTGTGTTCACACACCCAATGGCGGCCCATGAATTATTTAACGAAGGGGCTCTTGGCTCACATCTGGCTAGACAGGGTTCAGCCCCAGTTACTTGGGAGGTGCACTCTGTGGCCCCTGAGCTTTGCTCTGGCTGAGGACACTGTCTGACAGACAGACTCCCTGGGTTGCTGCCAGAACCAGGTCTCCTTGACAACAGCTTGAACTAAGCTCCTACAGGCTCCAGATGGCGCACAAACTAGAGAGGAGGTGTGCAGAGTCCCGGAAGCTTTGCCAGAAGAGAGAGTTGGCAACATTTCCACCTGGGCTGTAGGTTGGCCTCCCTGCAGCGAACTCAAGGGTTATGGGTGGGAATTTGGAGAGTCCATTTAATAACACACCTGGTTCCCATCTGAACCTGGAACCAACAAGATAGAGGAGTCAGGCAGATAGAAATCAGAATGTCACCTTGATCACCCATTGACCTATCAGAAAACATGACGGAGCAGTGCCACTGGCTGTCCTGATTTGCAGCCCCAGGGCCAGAAGTCATAGCGTCACCCAGTAGTGCAGGATCTCAGTTCTTGGTATCCTGGGGCCGGGAACAAAGAGGCTCTCAACTCTTTCTGCAAGCTGGACTCTGGAAAGGAAGTCAGGGGTCGGTTCCTGGACTGCTCCTGGGCCCACACTTACCTTTCAGGTGAGCTGCTCCCCACTCCTGTGAGGGCAGAATGGAGGCTGTGGCCAGAACCAGGAATATCCGGGGAGTCCTGAGGAGACGTGGCTAGTTGTTTCTTTGTTTTTGTTGCTTTTAATTTTTATTTATTTATTTTTTAGTTATAGTTGGACACAATACCTTTATTTTATTTATTTTTACGTGGTGCTGAGGATTGAACCCAGTGCCTCGCATGTGTTAGGCAAGTGCTCTACCGCTGAGCCACAACCCCAGCCCCCGTGGCTAGTTGTTTTGGAGGATAGAGTCATGGAGACTGTAGGAGGTGGAGAGCATTTTAGAAGGCACGGATTCCCTTTCCTTGGTAGAAGGAAACTGAGGCACAGTAGCACTGGGGACTGACTTTCTTGCTGTTGTTCTTTTTGTGGGTTTGCTTTGTTTGGGGACTAGGGATTGCCCAGAGGTGCTCTAATGCTGAGCTACATCCCCAGCTCTTTTAAAAATTTTGTCTTGAAATAGGATCTCCCTAAAATGCCCAGACTGTCCTCAAATGTGAACCTCCTGCTTCAGCCTCTCAAGTAGCTGAGATTACAGGTGTGCACCACGGTGCCTGGCAGGGCTGACTTTCTTGTGCCACTTCACAGTTTCCAAACTCTGCCCCTCATACACCATGGTACGAACGCCTTTGTGAGGGCACAACGGTGGGCTTTCCACCCCCACAATCCCACTGTGGTAGCCAGTCTGCCTCTTGGTCCATGGGGCTCCCTCACCATGTGACTCTGAGGCCATATTCCCACCCCCACCTCATCAGGCCTCCCCCCCCAGTTCAGGGGCAGGATATGCTTAGAGGATATACAGGTTTGGACTCCCACTCATGACAAATGATAATTTAGGGAAAATTTTAAGTACCATGAAATCAAGTCAAATAAGGACAATTTGTTGATGCTTCTCTCTGAGCATTCTGGCCACTTGGCAGAGTCTGGATGGCAGTCAGTGCCTGCCTGAGCCACAGGCCAGGACAGCAGCTTGGGGAGAAGATCCTGAATTAGCAGGTCCTTGGGTTTAATGCACGTCCTTGTCACACCTGCATCTGCAAATGCTCAACTCCAGGAGGCTCTTTGACTTTTCCTTCTGGCCCATGGACACTATACCCACTGCTGTATTTCCCCTACGGGCACATTCACGGTCAAAGTCATGGCTCTCCAGTGGCTCATGGCCACGCAGGGGCTGCTCTCTGTCTGCTCTTCAGCTGGAGCTGGTGGGTCAATTCCCGAAGTGCTTTGGTCTGGGCCCCACCAGAGGTCCCACTGCGTGCTGGAGAAGGCAGGAGAGGGCCCTTCCTACCACACTGGTCACCTTGGGAAGGTCAACACCTTTGTCATCACATTCTTTCCCTGCCACAGAAACTGCCACACTCTGAACACCCACCAATTGAGTGGTAACAAGGACACACACACACACACACACACACACACACACACCAGATTTCCTTTTCCATCAAATCTCTGTACCCCAAGTGGGCCTGGTGGAATCTGTGGGCAAAGGCTTTTTACCCGTCAGGAGTTGTTACCAAACGGAAGTGGTCCCTCTCCTGCTGTGCCTGCACTGCCACTAGCACAGGTTGAACCCGGGGTGCGGGGCTTCCATCTTGCCCACCTTCTCCCCCACACTTTTGCATCCAGCTTCCCAGAGTCCTGAAGGCCCGAGACAATGAGCCAGCATCTAATTGGTGTCCAAAAGGAGGCCTCTGGGAACAAAGGACATTTTGGGGGAACAACCCTATTTCTGACGGTACTGTCCTTCCCGCAGGGCTCCGTGCAGCAAAGCCAGGACCCCACCCTGAGGCCTATGCTGACCCCTGCTTCTCTCAGGGGGGCAAGTGAGCCCTGGAGTAAGGCTAAGCACACTCCCTCCGTGCTCTTGAAAGAGCTCTCCTCTTGTCTCACTGGAACCCTACCTGGGCAGGTGGCAGGGTTGGTGGCTAAGAGGTTAAGGCCACAGAATAGCCAAGCCACAGCTCTCCTCCTCCTCCTCCTTCCTCCGTCCTTCCTCCCTTCATCCCTCCCCATGGAACCATCATTCCCACTACCTGACTGTCAGGAAGGAGGAAGTGTACTGAGCAGGATTCGCCCAGGCACCCAAGTAGCACTCACTGAGACACCTGGATTTCAGAGCAATGAGGAATGTCTCTGTCTTAAACATTTTCTGAAAAAAAAAAAAAAAAAAATTCTTCCTATGATGGAGCTCTTCCAATTCATTCATGAAGAGACTGAGAACCTCAACGGGGGTGTAATGTCCTTGTGACCCAGCAAGTGTCAGAACCACACACAGGAAAGCTGCTCAGAGGACTTTGTGAGATGACGCTTCACTCCACCCCCTGAGTCTGGCCCTCCTGGGTTTGATCTGGTCTAAGAATCCAGTGTCCGTTTCCGTCCTCTGAGACGTAGCATTGGCATTCAGAAAACCAGAGCTTCAAAGTGGTGTGCTGCGGGGCCTACTGGGAAAAGGACAGCAATCAAGAAGTCAAATTAGTCAGTTGGGCACAGGGAATGCTGTGTGATTTGGAAATAATTGAGCATCATCTCCTGAGAGAGAGAGAGAGAGAGAGAGAGAGAGCGCGCACACGCATAAAGAGAGGGAGTGGGGGAGGGGGAAAGAGAGGCAGTTCAGAGAGGAGGGTGAGAGGAAATAGTTTTTATTTTGTGTTAGAAACAATTGGAAAAAAATTAATTTGTACAGTCTACAAAGTCATTTCAGTGACTTTGCTAGGGCTACCCTAACAAGGTGTCAGAGTGGGTGGCCTGAACAGAAACTTACTGTCTGACCCATCTCGAGGCTTTAAGTCCAAGTTTATGCATTCTGAGTCCTTCTTTGGTCTCAGATCTGTTCCAAGTCTCCTTGCTGGGCTTGTAGATGACCATCTTCTTCCCAGCCTTTCCGTCATCTTTCCTATATGCATGTCTGTCTCTGCTTCCAAATTCCCCTTTGTATAAGACACCAGTCACATTGGGTTAGGTTCCATACTCATGATCTCATTTAACATCGTTACCTCTGTAAAGACCCCCATGTGCAAGTAAGGTCACGTTCTAAGGTATTGGGGTTAGGACTCCAATGTGTGGATTTTGGAGGTCACACACAATTCAACCCATAACTAGAGGATTCACAAAATTGGAATCAGACCATCACCGGTCAGCATGGAGTTCCTGCGAGCAGGTAGAACCAGCACTGTGGAAGTCACAGGTGAGATGTGGCCTTTCTAGTGTGATTCAGATCTGGAGTTGGCCCGCCCCGCCCCCCAGCCAACTTACCTCCTCCCCCAAGAGGTAAGTTTTTTAGTCCCTTGTGAAAGCTTTCCACAGTCATGGGAAAACCTACCCCCTTCCAAACTATTGTGGTCCGTGTTTCAAATCCAGGGCGCTGTCGAATTTGCCTCCCACCAGGGCCCCAGGATATCTCCCCCGCTAGGTGAGACCTCGGCACCACGGGTCCTGCCAGGTCTGCCTGGCTGGCCTGCAGGCCTCTCCTCATTCTCACTTGCCTTTCTCTTGCAGAAGAGCTACAGGGAGATGAGCTACAAAAGCCACTTAATCTGTGTGATTAACAGAATTAACTGGCAAATGACCCTGCCACTCTCCCAAGGGGCATGCAGAGTTTATTTTCAGATATTGGTATTTATCCCACTGATTTTCAGTGTGCAGTCTACAGTCCATCAAATGCTTCCCAGGGTTGCTCACACACCTTCTTAGTCAGATTAAAGTAGAATTAAATCAGACAGATACACACTTTATTAAATCTCTTTCTTGGGATTAAAAAAAAAAAAAAGTTTCTTTTGTGGCCCATGAGTTCAAGAGCCACAAGGAAGGAAAAGGACTTGGACATTTAAAAACACCTTTTCCTGGGCTTGTGAAACTTATCCTTCCTTAAGGCGGACATGGACCTCCTCCTTAGCAAGGTGCTACCTATGGGCAGAAAAGTCCTGCAGTGTAGTGGGACTTGCGGCATAAGGCAGTGTATTAGTCTGTTTTATGTTGCTGTAACAAAATACCTGAGGAAGGGTCATATGTAAAGAGCAGAGTTTTATTTAGATCATGCTTTTCGAGGCTCAAGAGTATGGTGCCAGCATCTGGCAAGAGCCTCGTGGCAGATGGCATCAGATGGCAGGAACATGTGTGAGAGGGATCACACGGTAAGACAGGAAACCAGAGAAGATTCAGGGACTGGCTTGCTTTTTTTTTTTTTTTTTTTTTTTTTTTATAACAACATGCTTTTTCAGGAACTAACTGGGGTTCTACTAGAAATGCGTTAACCCTTTCCAGGTGCCCTTAATGACCTAATTACCTTCCACGAGGCCTCACTTCCCTGAGGACTGCATTGAGGACCAGCCTCCAACACCTGAACCTTTAGGGGTCACACAAAAACCATATCTAAACCATAGTAGGTAATTTTTTTTAAACACGATAAGGCTGCCCTGGGGAGCCCGGGGTTAATGCAGAGCTGGCTTCTGTGTAGCCGGAAATTCGTACAAAGTGGTGCTTGTCAAGTGGGAAGGGACTTTTTGTGGCACTTGTTTGGAAAGTGTGGCTCTCCAGTCCCAGCCGCTGTCCTCTGAGGCTTGGGCCAGGAACCGCACAAAGGAAAGTCCTTCCACATGCCTTTGGAGGAAGCGCTAGAATCTTCTGTGGTTACTCATCCACTTCAGAGAGAGGAGAAATTAAAATCGATTTTGAAGGAGAGGGGAAATTAGCATTCCTCCAAGAGTGAATAACCATGCCAGGCTGGCACCAAAAGCTTTTTCCTACATGCTCACTGAGATTTTAGAAATAAACTATTAGCCTTTAAAAATCAATAAAAAGGAGCTTATGGATATTAGAGATATTTGGGGAAATGTTATAAAGCATACAGAAGAGAAGAAAAAAATTACCCCTTTGATCTGATCAGAATATTTGCATTTCCCCAATTCCTAGGCATTGAAAACAACCCCAAGGTGATGGTATTAGGGCCTCTGGGGCTGAGTAAATCCTGCCTCATGAGCAGAATTGGTGCTCTTATGATGAGAGCAGCTCAAGGGAGCCTGTCTGTCCTGCTGGCTTGTGAAGACACAGAGGAGGCCCCATCTGCCAGTGACCATCTGAGACTTCCAGTCTCCAGAAATGTGAGCATGGATTGATGTTGTCTGTAAGTTACCCAGTCTCAGGTGTTTTGTTACAGCAGCCCAAGGGCACCAGCATTCCTTGGTCAAAGAGCCAGGCAGAGAGGGACCAGCCCATCCAGAAAGACCAGGGCCTCTTGCTTCCTTCCAGGTCAGGGGTGGGGTGGGGGTGCAGAGGGCATTTGCTGCAGTGGGAATGGGACTGGGGACATGAGGCAGGCTCTCGACAGTCCATTACAGAGCAGGACAGCACTCTGGTGTCACTTGGAGACGGGCCCCCCCGGAAGCAGCAGCGCATGACCTGGTGGGTTCACAAGCAGCATTAAACAGCGGCAGAGAGAGGCCTGAGCCATCAGACCATGAAGGGAATCTCTGCTGCTGATCCTGGGGAAGCACAAGACAGGGTGTCATCCTGGGCCTGCCCCGAGGGGTCCAGCAGGACCTCAGGGTGCTGCAGGGCAGTGGCTCAGGGAGGTTTTATCTGAAGGCAGCCACGTCACTGTACCTGCTTCTAGGCAGCCCCTGGGGGACTGTTTCCCTGCTTCCTTAGGCTCTTTTACAATCCCTGAGGGGCTTCTCTGCTGACAGGTGAGTGCCAAGACAAGAGCCCTGCCCACCTGGTTTCCCAGCACCTGGCTGGCACCCAAGCCAGGGCTTAGATCTGTCTGGAATAAGTGATGATTCTTCTGTTTTTCCTGTGGACTGACCTTGATGCTCATTGCTGCCTGATTTTGCCTGTATGGAATTAGGGATGGGTCCCTCCCACTGTAATTTGTCTCAGCCACTAATACCGCCAGTTACCGATGACGAGTTCTTCTTCACATGTTGAAGTGTAACATTAGAGAAGCACGCTGAGGCAAGCATATAAAGCAGGGTTTATTTTAAAAGGAGGTAACTCAGACTTCTCCAGGGAGGGAGAAGGAGGCCATAGCTGGTATCCTGGTATCCCTCTGGAGTGGGGGTGTCTGCCTCTTTGTATGTCCTAGGCTTCCTTTGTTCTCCTGCTCTCTTCCCCTTATCTCTCTCCTTCCTGAATGTTTGGTGGGATGGCCAAAAGGTGAGAAGCGGATGGGCTGGAGGGACCAAGGTGGAGTGATCTGGGCAGGAAGGGGACAACTCTCTGTAGGGAGGGACAAACCCTGGGACAGGTTACCTTAGCAGCAGGTTGGAGCAGGGGCAGATGATCTTGACGAGGGTGGAGGAGGGGCGCTGAAGGAATGAACGTTTCAGTCCCTCCATGCTCTGGATCTGACCCTTGCCTACCTGCCTGTCTAATTCTGGCTTCACCACCCTCCCCCACCTGAATGGGTGACGCTCATGTGCTCACTGTGCAGCTTAGGACATCAGACAGGAAGGATGACAGAAGCAAAGAGGACAGTGTCCAGGGAAGAACACAGTTGAGGCTGGTGAAAAGCATGGGGCTTTGTGGGGCAGGTCTGGAGGGGACAGGGGACCCCCAAATGCACAGAATCACAGCCAACTGAGCTGTGCTGTGGAGAGGCCAGCAGGAGCTGCCCTTTACACGGAGGCCAGGCAACTGGCCCAAAGAGCCCCTCTCCTCTCCCCAGCTCCACTTGCTGCAGCTGAGCACAGGGGACAGCCTCAGCTCTGGGGGGCAGGTGGGCTGGAGGGAGCCCAGAGGACCATTTGGAAGACAGGTGCAGAGTGAAAAGAAAGGGAGGCCTAGGGATGACTGGGCCTCGGACACACATCTCTCTTTCCTTTCTAACTCTTGAAGCTTCTGAAGCCTTTTCCAAATGCTGAAGGAACTTCCTCCCAGGTCTTCCTGTGCATCTGGAAATGCTCTTCTCTCGGGAGACTTGAAGGGCTCCCCCATTTCCTGAAATATTTTTAAAGGGATGAGCGTGGGCCTCTCTGTTCCATTCGAGGTAGCCAGGTGTGGAGGACCAGTGGTGCAAACTATGTTGTCCTTCTAGAAATCACTTTCCAAGGGAAAGAGGCAGAACCTCAGGCCAGAGAGGGTGGAACCCGTCAACAGACATGGTGGCACTTACCACTGGTGCAGAGGGAGAAACCAGTCTTTTGCCTCACATTCTCAGAACAGAAAAGGGAATAAAAACTATAGATGCTCATAATACGCATGTGCTGTAGACATCCCGGGGAGTTTTCCTAGAGGAGGTGGCTTTTGAGCAGGACCTGGAAGCGTGACCAGGGCTGGGTTTGCAGTGGTGGCTGAATTGTATGAGGAGCAGCCAGGAGGAACCTCTGGGACAGGGTTGGGACAGGGTTGGGTGTAGGGTTGATGCTGGAAAGGTACCTTGGTGCCAAAGGATGGATAGAGAGCCTTGAATTCCACAGTAGGAAACTTGGCCTTTATGTCTTAGCTGCAGGAAGCCACAGCAGGTGTTCCATGCAGTAATTTACATAAATTATCCCAAGCCCTTGGGTTTGCTCCAGTGGCTTTTGTTCCGTGTGGGCTAGGGGAAAGGGGCTGAGAAAGGGTCAGAAAGGAAGTGAGCAGGAAGGGGTGAATTGTTCCAGAGTCCAGTGTGTCCTTGGGGCCAGGGGGAGGACATGGGTGACTGCTCCTTGTTCCTCCCAAGGAAGAAGAAATTGCAATAAGATTCTAGGACATGAGTTGGACTCACTTTTCTTCAAAAACAAGAACACTGACTTTTCTGCAGTGGTAAGGGGAAGAGGATATACACGTTAGGACTTGAATATTTCTATAGAAACTCAGTATAAAGAACCTTGTGTTTGAATATGGAGTATTTATCAGTGCTGGCCACATGATCTGGGCTCTGCTGCTGTGTGACATTTCATGTGCAATTCTCTCTGGTGTGACAGGTTGGAATATGGGGCTGTGTAAATTTGAGATGAGAAATAAGATCTTTGTCTTTGCCTGTGTAGAATGTGAAGCTGGGGTTAATTAATGGGCAACTGTGACCTATTTAAGAAGCTTTCAGAATTAACCTGGGGCCATCCATCTAATGGGTTCCAGGTAGACCAAAAAGGAAGCGTTGAAAATGCCACAGGAGCGATGGCTTCAAGTTGTAGACAGACATCTTCCCTGACATCCTTCCTCCCTGACATCTTCCCCGGGCAAGCTGCCCCACTTCTTGGCTGACCATTGGTTTTGCCATTAAATAGTTCAGAAAGGAGCAGAGAGGGGTGTGGGGAAGTCCTTGGACTTCCTGCCCAGGAGAGGAAACAATGCAGACTGTTGATTAGCCAGTGCGTGTGTGCGTGTATGGGTGTGCGCATGCGCGCGTGCACGTGGGTGTAGAGGTCACTATGTGTATGTGACTTCAATTGCAGATGTAACAGCAAGCTTAGTTCATCCTAACTGTGTCTCTCACAGTTGCCAAGGTTGTGACCCTGAACTAGGTCTCGACCCTGAACTAGGTCTCTCTGGACCAGCATCAAGGTGCTTGCAGGTCAGGGCTTCTTTCTGGAGACTCTAAGGGAGAATCTGTTTCCTTGCCTTCCAGAGGCTGCTGACACTCCTTGGCCTGTGGCCCCTTCCTCCATCTTCAAAAGTGACCAAGTCCCACTTTTCTCTTTTCCTATCATCACATCTCTCTCTAACCAACCATAGCTGGGAAAAATCTCCTTTCAAGGACTCCTGTGTGTAGACTGGAAAATCCAGGTGATCTCCCACCTCAAGGTTCTTTCCCTTAATCACCTGTACACACTCCCTTTTGCCATGTAAGGGATGTGTTCGCTGGTTCCTATGGTGTGATCATCTTTTTTGAGGGTGGAGCATTTTCCGGCCTTCTGTGCATGTTAAACTTTGATGCATCTGATGTGGCCCCGTTCTCTGCATCTTCTTCCGCTAAGGCCTTAGGTGAACCCCAGCCTCCCTGGCATGTGCCCTGGCCAGCTGGTATAGAAATCCCGGCAACCAGCCCTGGAGCAAGATTGCCTGCGTTTTATCAGTAATTTCATTTATTCAATGGTCTTATTTGTCCTTGAGCAATTTACCCTCCCGAAATATCTGTAAAGAGGAGGATGGTTCCCAACAAGAAGCATCTGACACACTCAAATTAGGATAATTCGAGATAATAATGAAGGTATTTCAGGTCTTCTGAAGTTGCTAGAATGTTTCGTTGGCCAGTGTGGGCTGTCCTCATTTGTATTGCAGCTGGCCTTCTGTGGTCAGATTCCTCAGTCCAAGGCCTGCTAGGGACCTGCTCCCCTCATCTTTCACAGCAACAACAGATTCTTATACAAGGAAGATGAGGCCATCTAAGGCTAGATTATTCCAACCAAGCTCAGGGGGAAGGCATTTTCCCTGAAGTATTATCAACAAGCCATTTGATCACTGCCCTAGAACGTCAGTCTCTCCTGCTTTCGTCTTCAAAATAAATGGAAGAAAAGCCAGGCACAGTGGCGCACACTTGTAATCCCAGCAGCTCAGAAGGCTGAAGCAGGAGGATCACAAGTTCAAAGATAGTCTCAGCAACTTGGTGAGGCCCTAAGCAACTCAGCAAGACCCAGTCTCTAAACAAAATATTTAAAAAGGGCTGGGGATGTGGCTTAGTGGTTAAGCCCTCTGGGTTCAATCCCTGGTACAAAAAAAAAAAAAAAGAAAGAAAGAAAATGTTTTCCATAAAAGTAACTTATAAAGTACTATACATGGCATTATTAAAACCATAAAATTAGAGAACAAAACAAATAATGGTGCCTCATCCATCTGCCCTGGCATGGCCCCAAGTCAGTCATGACTTGTTGGAGAACTGACTCCAAGCTCTGTTGGCATCTGGGTACCTGTGTAGCTCTCCTTTGAGTGCTGCTGCTAATGTTCATGAAATCTTGAGGTGTCTGTTTATGGAACCCATTCCTGAAACAAGATGATCTTCAATGTAAACACCAAATCTACTTGAAGTTGCAAACGTCACTACCCCCAAGATTCTCTTAACTATATTGAGTCCCAATCAATGCTGGAATCCAAGGTAAAGTTCTTTAAAAATATAGCACACAGGTCCTTTATTCGTTTATTGTTGTATTCATTCATTTATTCATTCAATAAATATTTACTGAGCACCTAATATTAGGATCCAACAGTGAGCAAGAGTCTAATGGGAAATACAAATAGGAATCAAAGCGATAATGGACGTGGAGAAAAAGATAGAGGGTCCTATCAGAGCTTAGCACAGGACAAGCTCTGGACACCTCACACAGATTTTTAGGATGAAGAATCAAATGATCATATTTTCCCTTTCAGAAGCATCACGTGGTCTGCCATGTGCCTAGCCACCCTTTATGAATATTCTTTATTCTTACAGGGTCTTTGTAGCAGACGGTGTGTTTTGGTTAATCCAACCCCATATCCATTTCCTCTTCCCCTGCTTCCATGTCATACAGAGGCTGGAAAAGCCAAGTGCCCTGTTCCCATCCTCCTTTACAGCTCTGTGGAGCCACATGACCTTGTTCTGGCCTGAGACTTGAGCAGCAAGTTGGTGGGACCTTCTAGAAAAGAATATGCTTTTGCTGGTGAAAGAAACAAGCACAGGGCTGGGGTTGTGGCTCAGTGGTAGAGCACTCACCTAGCATATGCGTGGCCCGGGTTCGATCCTCAGCATCACGTAAAAATAAATGCATTGTGTACAACTAAAGCAAATAAATAAATACTTAAAAAAAAAAAAAAAAAAAAAAAACAAGTACAAAGCCTTTCCCTTTCCTCCCACCACCATTAATAGATAAGCAAAGCCTACAGCTGGGACAGCCTTCTGGCCACCATGAGGGAGAGATCAAGATGGTGGCTCTCAGAGAATGGAGCCACTCCAGCAGTGTCGCAGCCACCCCCACACAGTCATTTTCTAGGTAAAAAAAAAAAAAAAAAAGCAAAAGTCTGGAGGTTGGATGGTTGTTGTTACATGCCACCCAGAGCATCCTAGACTAATACAGTGACTCAGAATTAAGTTTAACCTAAAACTAATTAACAGACATTGTGATCATATCATGGTCAGTGTATGAAATCCCAAAGTTTCTTTCAGGTCATTGAAATCAACCGTCTTGAATTAGGATGGTGCGAGGAAGGAGGGTCTTGATAGAGAGCACTCTATGGCCCTCCTCAGGTGGAATCCCTTCATAGTGCACCTCCAGCCTTCTCTGGGACCCAAACTTGGCTCTGCTGACTCCAGCACGTCCTTCACGAGGAGCCTAGAGCCAAGCACCATTCAGAAATTCAGAAGGGGAAGAGATTCTTCTATCTGCTTTTGTAAGTGTAGGAAGTAACCCAGGACCTGGAACTTTAAACGTGCAGTAAAGCAGTAAATGAAACAGGATATAGTTAAAAGTTGAGAAGAGCAGTGTGTTGTGGTTTTTAAAAATTTTTTTAAAAAGAGAGAGAGAGAGAAACGGCTGTATCTTCTAGGGCCTGTTCTGAGACAGAGCATGCTCAGTGACGCAGGCACATTTTTGGATTAAAAAGATATGATTATCATTGGCCAGCTCTGATTCCTGCCTCTGGGCTGAGAAGATGGTATCCAAGGAATCACTTTCATTATATAGACACCAAAACAGAAGGGGTCTTTAATGAAATGTGAGGGTCTGAAGTGACAGTCATTAGTAGCTAGACCTAGGCGACTGATTACAGAGTCAAGATCAAACACTTCAATAAAAAGACCTTCGTGCCTGAGGCACATTCTACTTCCTTTACTGAAGTTGTGTGGTATTTTTTAATAATCATACCATCATTTTCCTGTGCTTGAAGTTTTTTAATCCTCCACGAGGAAACATTGGAGGAGCTAAATAAATTAGTTCATTGGATCATTAATTTATACAAATAAAACTAATATGGGCTCTTCATCATTTCTGTTAGGAATGCCATCACACAAGCAGAGATGGGCTGGCCAAGAAGAACAGTGTGAGGGCCTCTTGCGTGGTGTCTCTGTCTGGTTTTGGATGCCCTCTGTCCACTGTAGTTTCTGAAAACATCAAGAACTCCTTGGACCTATCTGCCACCCTAACATTAGCGTGCTTGTCTTGGCACGGTGAAGCATTTGCCGAATCCACCTGGGGAGGGGGTACGTGGAGAAGAAGACCCCAGAGGCGTGGGTGTTTATCTTGCTCACTCCTCATGATTTAGCATTTGTCAGGAAAAGAGAAGCCTCTCAGATTTTTAAATGAGAGATCTTAGTATAGCAATCATACCTATCACTGCAGAGATATGGAAAACGAAGTCCAGAGAGTGTAAACAATTTATCCAAGGTCAACACAGCACATCGGTGAAGCCGAGGCCAGCAGGTCTCTCTGGACCTCGGTGTGATGTGCTTCCTACTGTCACACTGAGGCTTCCATTTCTGAAGAAAGGCTCGCTTCTCCTCTCTCCTCTCTTACACTCTGCGCTGATTCCAGTGAATGTTGTCTGCCTTTTTATAATATTTCTCATTTAAAAGAAACCCCGCTCTGTGGGGTTCTGGTTTCCGTTTCCCTGCTGTTTGGAAGAGTGTTCTACCTGCGTGTCAGTACTGAGCTCTGAGCGCCCTGGAGAAGGGCATCCTGCTTGCCGTGGCCCATCCAGGCAGAACCAGCCAAGCCAGCCAAGTGCTTCCCTGCTTCACTTGGCTGTCAGACAAGGGCCACCTGCTTATTGATTGGCGCAGCGGCGCTTGGGTCCAAACATGCTCCCTAATGACACAGGGCTTCATATTAGAGGATGTCAGGGAATTGATTTTGCTCTTCCCTAGGAACAAAAGGTGCCAGAAGTCAGATGGAACTGAACAGTCAAGAAAACATAAGCATACACCTTCCCATGTCCCCGTCCCCATCAGGGAGCTGTGGTCCACCCATGGGAGATGAGCCCAGCCAAACCCACGGGACAAGGGAGAGAGGCCTGAGCTGCGAGACGGCAGGGAGTCCGTCCTCAGACAGCCGAGAATCCGACTGTCTGGACTGATGTCCAGCCTCCTCCTCTGCCCCTCAAGGACTGCGTTCAACTTCCTTCAATGCCAATGGCGTTGAGTGTCTTGTGCCCAGACATCGGCAGGCTCTGGCTGGGATGGATCTCAGTTCCTTTGCCTAGGAAATGGGGATATAATAATCGGCTTGAGAATTAAATGAATTTATTGAGCTAATGTTTTTAGCATGGGGATTGAACCCAGGAGCCCTTAACCACTGAGCCACACCCCCAGTCCTTTTTATTTTTTGAGACAGGGGCTCCCTGAGTTGCTGAGGCTGGCTTTGAACTCGCAATCCTCCTGCCTCAGCCTCCTGAGCCACTGGGATGACAGGCGAGCATCTCTGCGCCCAGCAAAGTGAAAACATGTTTTTGGTTTTTTTTTTTTTTTTTTTTTTTTTTTTTTTTTTTATTTGCTTTAGTTGTACACAATGCAATGCATTTATGTTTACGTGGTACTGAGGATCGAACCCGGGCTGTGCACATGCTAGGCGAGCGCTCTACCACTGAGCCACAACCCCAGCCCAGGAAACATGTTTTTTGAGGGGGGTGGATACTGGGGATTGAACTCAGGGGCACTTCACCACTGAACAATTTAAAAACTTGGAGTCCACTAAGTGGCACTGAGTCTAAAAGCTTCTATTGGGTGCTGTGTTTAGCTCAGGATTTCATGGGTTGCATAATGTAAGGGGCAATACCAGGCTGTGCTGGAAAATGCCCCACAAAAAGCAAAGTCTAACCTTGGCAATGGGAGAGTGAGATTCTGAGGGATCAACCAAATCTGGGCAACTCACAGGTTCATGCCTCTGATAGTTACCTTTCAGGATCTGTCCACTTTGTCGAACCTAATAATCACACAACTCAGAGAAGGGCCATAGCCAAGTCTTTTCTAAAGATCAGAGAAGTAGAAGATGAGCTTTAGATTGATAAATATGATTACACAACGTACATTCCAACTTCAGTAGGAATCCTGGCTTTTGACACTTACTAGCTGTGTGACTTTGGATAAATCACTTAACCTTTCTGAGCCTCAATTGTAGCATCTTTATTAAACATCTTTTGAGATTGAGAAATAAGTTAGGTAATTATTTAGAATACCTAGGAAGGTGTTTTTAAATAGTTGTTTGAAAATGCTTGTCATTATTTTTATAAATTCCGAGAAACCTGTTTATGAACTCATGAAAATTTTCCAGAAACTGTAATAAGGAATTTCAGAGACTATTATTAGTTGATATTGCTGTGAATCATGCTCTAGAATCAAACACAGCTGTCAAAAAATGTGTCTGACACAACAATGGAATAAGCTACCTACAAGAGCATAGTCCCTAAGTTTTTGAGTAGATGGTGGATGGTGTAAATTGAATATCTACGCTCTCTTAAAAAAAAAAAAAAAAAAAAAAAAAAAAAGTTGGTTGCAAAGATACCTCAATTCTAAAATTCATTAATCCTGATTGTTAACTATTTGTTGTGACTGCAGCCATTTTTGATAAATGCATTTTTTCAGAGCCCTGTTATCATAATTATCATAATTTTGCCTTAGAGCAAATCACCCCAAACTTAGTGACATATAGCAATGGGCTTTCTTCTCACTCAGGAGTCCACAGGCAGCTGAGGTTGGGCTGATCTTGCTATGGGTCCAGGCCCATTGGTTCTGAAGATCTTTCACCTTCAGTGGGACAATAACTGTCTAAGGCACGTTCTTCTCATGGCAAAAGGCAGGGGGCGCAAAGAAAGCAAGCACAACCGTGCAGGTGTGGGGAGAACCTCAGCTCACATTGTATTCATAGCGTCCCAGGAGCCACAGAGCCTTCCCACCTTTACACCAGGGAAGGGGCTACAGTGTATGTGAATACTATGGACGAGTCAGGAGTTGGGGACCAGTAGTTCCACCTTCCTCACCTGTGATGCTGTGAACTCTTCTTGGAGTGAGCACAATCTCCTTTCTAGGCAGTTGAGGGAGTGTCCTTTTGATCTGGCCTTAACCCCATAAGTGATAAGCACTTCTTGATACCTGGTGGACAGAAGCTAGGGCTTCCTCATTAGTCAGTAAGTCCTTGTAAGATTCAGTCACGTGACGAAGCAGCTAAACTGAGCAGAGGAGAAAGGGAGTCACAGAGAAGTCCTCTGTACAGTAAATCCTTCAAATCCAGCCCACCGCAGCAAAGGCTGGAAATTATTACCATCTAATGCCCACTCGGAGATCTAACTGAACTGAGTTAACAGTTTCCCTCCAATTCTCAGTGGTTTTCAGGCCCTTTCATAGAAACCATCAATGTAACTGATACTGCTGGCTTCAAATAACACAGTAGATCAAAGGCATGGGTTACATTGAAAATGTGCCCTTTTTGCTAGAGATAGCTCTCCTTGATTATCGATAAGTCATATTCAAACCTCTAAATTGTTGGGTTGAGTTTGGGAGACAGAGGCTGGCATCAGCTAGGGGAAATAACGTGAATGAGGATTAAAATCTTTCTTCCACTGTCATTTAACAGAGTGCAGAGGAGACCCTCCTCCTTTTCAGAGGAGACCCTTCTTTCCAGGAGACTCTTCTACGTGGCCTGAGGGGCAGGGGATTCATGTTCAAGTTCAATACTTTTCAGGGAAACCCAGAAATTCCCAGGGGAGAATGGTTTCCCTGCAAGACAGGTTCCTAGGACTCTCGTTGGCGGACAGAATGTCTCAGGGGTCAGAAGCCCAAGCTTTGGAGTCAGGGACTGTGTTCAGACTTGGCTTCACGACTTGTTAGCTGTGTGACCTTGTGAAACTCGTGAAGGTTCTGTAGCAGCCGTGGATGTGGCCACAGGTGTTCAGATTACATCTCCTCCTGGCTTCCAGAGTCCCCTGGCTTCTTTGTGCTTGGGTGGGGCCATGTGACTAGTTCTGAGCAAAGAATTGTGACCACTATGTTATATGTCACTTCTGGGCTGTATCACTTAATGCCCAGTGAGAGTGTGTCCGGAATTCTCTTGTCACTCTGGCACAGTGACCAGCAACATTCAAGATGGTGGCCGCTCCATCACCCCAGGCCCCAGAGTCATTTCAATGAGCAGAGTCGACAGTGACCTGTGAGAGGCATGTAGCATGAGAGAGAAGTAAGTTTGGTGTGCCATCGACATTGTGGGAGTTATTTCCTTCCACAATTTAACATACTCTACCTTGACTGATGTACCTCACTAAATCTTAATTTCTTTATCTGGTAAAATGAGGATAATAGTGGAATCTACTTTAAAAAGTAAATATGAGGATTAAGCTGAGTAGGGTATATGTAATACTTAGAATCGTGCCTGGAACATAATAAATTCTAAATATATTTGGCGATGATGGCCGTGATGATGTTTTACTGTGTCTAACTTTGTCTCTATCAAGATACCTATTTCTGACAGACTAGTTATTAGTCATGTGACTTTGAGAAAAATCGACCTCAAATTTCAATAGTCATATGTTTAACTAGATGAGTTATGGCTTAAATTTCTAGCTTTAAGAATATGTGACTCTGCTGGGTGCAGTGTAATCCCAGCGGCTCGGAAGGATTAGGCAGGAGGCTCACAAGTTCAAAGCCAGCCTTAGCAAAAGTAAGGCCCTAAGCAACTCAGAGAGACCCTGTCTCTAAGAAAATACAAAATAGGGCTGGGGATGTGGCTCAGTGATTGAGTGCCCCTGAGTTCAATCCCTGGTACCTGCCTCCCAAAAAAATAAAAGAATATGTGACTCCACTAAGGGCTCCCTCAGAGAATCCATCCTGACATTTGGAGGATATTTCTATTGGTTAGGGGAACAAAATAGATGATAGTGCTAAACATTATCTTCCTTTCTCCCATGGCTCCCTCTTCCCAGAACAGAAAGATCTAGGCATTTGTAACAGATTTTTCTGTATCCTGTTCTGAAGATTTCTTCTCAGGCGATTACATGTGGCTAGCAAATTCTTAGCTACAGATTGGTTTGCCAGTTAAGGCACCTACATCACCATTAGTCCATCCCCATCCCCTGTTCTGTTGTCACCAATGGACCACCACCCACCATGGTCTTTCTCCTGATAACATGGACTTCCTTAGTCCAAAAGGAGAGGACCCTGTCCTCGACCCACTTTGCCCTGGCTCAAGGTAGCCATCCTCACACTACCACTCATGACTTCCAAGGCCTGTTTCCCAACTTCTCCAAATTAGGGCGTTCCATGTCTTGATTTATAGTCTTTGCTTCTTCTCCGTTATGACTGGCTGGGTCCTTCTCTAGTCCCAAAGAAAGCCCTTCCTGAACTTCCTAAAATACACATTAATATTTCAGGTTGAACAATAGGAAATTATAATTTTAAGGGATTTAAATATGGCAATTTCCTATGGTTCGACCTATATATAAGTCCAATTTGGATAAGAGAAGGAATTTCACTGTGTACATATTTAATTCCATGTTGGGTCCCATCAAGGATCCTCACGTATTTCTCCCTCCTTACCGTATTCCTGTAGAATGTGCCTTATGCTCTTTTATATCCTCCTCTGACCTCCTACACCCAGTGCTTGGTCAGCAGCAGGTATGGACATTACGGTTATTGGCTGACGAGCTAGAGGCCTTTCCTAGTGTTAGCCTCCGTATTATACAGACTTGGACTGTTTATAAAGGCACCATTTACTACTATTGTGTGGGAGAAAGTAATATTCCTCTAACCTCTTTCAGATCGAAGACATCATCACAAAGATGCAAGATGACAAGACAGGGGGTGTGCCCATCAGAACCGTCAAGAGCTTTCTCTCCAAAATCCCCAGTGTCGTCACAGGTAACATACTTCTTACAAGGTGCTGGTGCAGCTACTTTGGAAAAGAGTTTTGCAGATTCTTATAGAGTTAAATACATGCTTACCAGAACTGGTTACTGATGAATTGTGTGCCCAGATTGTGACCTGGGGTGTCTAAGAATCTATGAATACTAAAAGTAAAGCATTTATTGTGTTTGACTCAAGTCCCATTGAGGTCTTGGTTTCTAGGAAGGAGCTACTCTTTGCCAATCTTTAAGAATGTCCATGACCAGCCTGTGTGTAGGTTGAGACCTCTGGGAATAAACTGAACACATTAGCAATTTGGTCTGTGGGACATAAACAATCACAGAAATAGTAAAGAAACTAACATTAAATGGGTTTTAAAGAAAGTTTTATGTTTAAAAATGCTTTATGCCCCAATTCTGCAATATACTTAATTTTTTAACTCACTGTACTTGAACTCCTGAAAAAGTAGTTTTAAAATATTGTTTTACATTTCTTTATGTGCTGCTTTTGTGTGTGTGCTCAAACAATTCGTTTACTATTTTTGATTGTGAAATGTATTAAACATGTGGGTATCATTTAAAGAACAGTAATGTAACACATAATGTGCACCCACCACCTTGCCTTACAAATGGCACATTATCCGTACCTTAGAGTCCCTTTGTGTACCTACTAAATTGAATCTTCCTGTATGTCCACAAATTTTATGTTAATCAATTCATTGCTTTTCTTCATAATTTGACTTGCTATCCAAATGAATAAGCAAACAAATTAAAAATTTTAGATGATGCTTTTAGTCTTAAAATTTGGCTATTTGCTTTCCAAAACTCAGGAACCAACAAAAGTTAGTTTCTACTCTACACCTGTTAGCATGGGTAAGCTGAAACATACTGACACTACCAAGTGCTGCTGAGGATGGGGAGTGACTGGCACTCTCTCTATATATTGCTGGTGGGAATGCAAAATGGTGCGGCTGCTTTGGAAAATAGCTTTGCACATTCTTACAGAGTTAAATACATGCTTACCATATGATGCAGCAATCCTAGTCCAAGGTGTTTACCCGAGAGATAAAAACATATTCACACAAAAACTCGTATGCAAGTGTTATAGCAACTTGACTCATAATCTCTACTTGCTTGAAACAACCCAGATGTCCTTTAGTGGATGAGGTGATAAACTCTCGTTTACCATACTCAGCAGTAAAAAAGAGTGAACTATTGATACATGCAACAACCTGGATTAATCTCAACATCATTTTCCTGAGTGCAACAAACCAGTCACAAAAGGTTATATACTGTCTGATTCTGTTTATATGACTTTATTAAAAAAAATCCAAAAATTTTATGGATGGACAACAGATCAATGGTTACCAGCAATGGAAACTGGGGAGGTGGGGTGTGACTATGAGCGATAGCGGAAGGGAGTTTTGTGAGGTGATACAACCATTCCATATCCCAACTATGGTGGTGGTAACATGAATTTATAGGGGTCAAATTCATAAGAGAGACACACACACACACACACGAGCGCACACAGTCAATATTACGATATTGTAATGTTGTACCAAAAATGTTGTAACCAATGAGCTGCCAATTCAAACTCCAAGTCATGTCACACTAATGCCAAAAAAAAGCCTTTATTAAGCTGATCAGCGGCCACCATCCCCACACATCACACAGTGTGGCAAGATGGTGCGCCAGCAGTGGTTTTCAAGGGTTTATAAAGAGAAAAATCATAGAGGGAGGAATATTCAATTGCAGGGTTTCAGCCAATGCAAGCAAGCCACAGTACAGAAGCTGAATCTAGGCAGTTAGCAAGACAAAGCAATGGGTACAATAATATTTCCCACGGGACTTTCCAAGTTGGTATAGCAACGATCAAGTAGAAGGGAATGGGGTCAAGATGACCCTAGTTGGGTACATGTTAGAGAATGGTTACTAACGTCTACACAATCAATCTCTGACAAGGTATTTTCCCAGGAAAAATGGAAACCAAAGAGAGCAATTTTACATTGTATAGGAATTGCTATTTTTATGCTGTCAAGTGTATTATGCTAGGTAACGATTAATGGGTACAGAGGCAGGATTTTCCGTGTTCTATTATTTCTGAGAAACAGAACTATTTTTGGGAACTCCTAAGATGGCTGCTGAAGAACAAGATGGAGTCCCTTTGGTTCTCTTATCACAGTAACTAAAAAAGTAAACTCAGTTGAAGTATCCAGGAGTAGCCCAACTCATTATGTATATAGTTTTTGTTTGAACTTAAATACTGTCCTATCTTGGGTTACTAAAGCAAAATACCATAGACTGGGAGGTTTATAAACAGTAGAAGGTTCGAAGTCCGAGATCAAGGTGCCATGATGGTCGGGTTCTGGTGAGGGCCTGCTTCTACTTGTGTCCTCACATGGTAGCTACCTAGCTCCCTTCCTTCCATTAATTAGGGCTCACCCTCCTAAATCACCTCCCAAAGGCCACACCTTTCAGTATCATATTAAGGATCAGATCTCAACACATGAATTTTGGAGAGGCACATTCAGTCCTCAACATACACCAATATAGATTTGGAAGTTGTATTTTTAGTGTTCTCTAATTTTAAAATTTATCCAAATATAATTATACTATGTATTATTGACTCTGAAATATATTTCTTTAACTTACTGGATTTTGTTACATAATATATTTAGAATTTTTATATCTATTTTCATGGGGAAAAAAAGGTCTATTGTTTTTCTTACTTTCCTTGCTGGTTTGGGTATCAAATTTATGCCAGCCTCCTAGGAGGAACCATGAAGTATAGCTCTTCTGTTGATATTGTGCTGTTCTCTGAAAAATAAGTTTCTCTTTATCCAGCTAAGTGTTAAATTTCAATTATTTTTTAGTTCTAAAATTTCCGTCGTCTTCTTTTTCCAACGTGTTTGGGCATTTATTTATTATTTATTTAATCCTACACATATTTGTTGGATGCTTACTATTTTCTAAGCATTGTTAGGCAGTTGAGATTCACAAGTAAATGAAACAGATACAAATTCCTATTCTTGCGGAATGTATAGTCTAGTAAAAGAGACAATGGACAAGATCAATAAGGAAATCTGTAGAATTTTACACAGTGATGTAAACCAGGGAGAAAAATAAAACACGCAAAAAAAAGGTAGAAAATATCAGAGTGCTGTCATTTGGGGAAAGGTGGCTAATGAAGAACTCCCTAAGGATGTAACATTTGAATTAAGGTAGAAAGGAGATGAAAGATTGAATCATGTGGATATTGAGGGAAAGAGCACTGTAGACACTCCTTCCTCTGTCCCCAGGACAGGAGCCTTCCTGGTATACTGAGGACCTGTGACAAGGGAACCAGTGTGGCTAGAGCGAGGAAGACACAAAGTTTAGGGCTGAAGACAGAGTGACAGTGGACAGCTGGAAAATGAAACTCTTGGTCATCAGAATGTCACATGCATGCGGTGATGTGCTCTGGCTTCCCTTTCGGCAAGATCACTCTCTTGTGTTCAGAAGGCACCGGGAATGGGGTGGGGATGAAGTGGCAGGCAGAGACAGTCCTAAAAATGGCGGCTCAGATTAGACCCCCAGTATTAGAGGTGTGTGAAGTGGTCAGATTCAAACTCAAGTTCAAGGGTAAAATAGACAGTGTTGGGGGTTAGCTCAGATGCAGAGTGTGAGAAAGAGACAACTTGAATCAACGGTGATGAGACACTTTTTGGCTTGAGAAACTGAGAAGACTGGAGTTGCCATTAATTTCAATGGGGAAGACTATAAGGAGACAGGAGATTTCTTTGTATGTTTGTTTGTTTAGCTGGAAAGTAAGAAATCAAAAGATCAATTTTAGACAGCTTAAGTTCTAGAGAGCCTTTGACATTAGATTGGAGGTTTACGTATATAGATCCAACAGGCATTTAGGTATATAGCTCTAGATCTTAATGGATTGTCTGAGCTGAGGACATAGTCATCAGCATAGAAATGACATTTAGAGCCTTGGGATTAATAGGTTCACCAAGGCAGTGAGTATAGATAGAATAAATAGTCCAAGTTCTAAAACTTGGAATACTGAATGTCTAAAGAGGTCAGGGGGAGAAGGAGAAACCAGCAAAGGAAATAGAGAAGAATTCTCTAGAGACAAAGAAAACAATCGGGAAGATAGGATTTCTTGAAAACCAAATTTTCTAGAAAGTGTTTGAAATGGAGTGATCTATGTTAAGGGCTGCTCATAATCAAGTAAGCTAAGGGCTGAGAATTCACCACTGAGGTTAGCAACATGGAATTCCTTGATGACCTTGACAAACACACATCCTCTGAAACATGGTGACAAAAAAGCCTTCTTGGAGTGGGTTCAAGTCACAATGGAAGGAGAGCAAACCAAGATAGTAAGTTTAATTAATCTCTGGAGTTTTCCTTAAAAAAGGAAGGAAGGCAGGCAGGCAGGCAGTAGTATCATTAGGTCAGAACATGTGGGTTTTTAAATAATATGAAAGTGACCATATGTTTTTTATGATAATAGAAATGATTCGGGGGGGGGATGGTACAGGAGAAAGAAAATTCAAGGAGTGAGATCAATGATTAGTTTAGAGGAGATTGAATTAATATGCACAAGGTGGGTAACGTTAGCTAGAAGCACATGCAGTTTATTCATAAAGGAGGAAGAAAAGCAGAAGGAAGGTAGGTGGGGGGGGGGTGTGTAGAAGTTCCCTCCTAATTATCTCTATTTTCTTAGTAATATGGGAAGCGAAGTAGGTGGAGATGTGGAAAGTTGGAGGAGGGATTAAAAGACATTCTTCAACTAGGAGAACCAAGACATTGACTAGACTAAGGAAATAAAGTTTTGATTGCTAGGTAGCATTAAGGACCCTTGTGGGATTTTTAATATTTATGAACTTAAAGTGAGATAATTATCTCTCCAGTCACCTTTAGCTCTGTGAATCGGGGCATGTATCAGGTAGAAAGTTGGACGTAATGCTAGAGCAAGTGTGACGTAGGACGAATTAAGAGACAAGTGAGAGAGTGGCGCACGCCTGTAATCCCAGACTTTGGGAGCTGAGGCAAAATGCGAGTTCAAAGCCAACCTCAGCAATGGCAGGCATTAGTAACAAAGAGACCCGAGAGAAAACAAAAAGGGCTGGGGATGTGGCCCAGTGGTCAAGTGCCCCTGGGTACAAAAAAAAAAAAAAAAAAGAGACAAGTGTGAGAGGACAGCTAAAATGACCATTCAATGATAAGACGAGAGAGAACATGATGGGGGGGCGGGGGGTGAGGAACCATGAAGAAGGGTGATTACAAAACATTGTAATTCCAGTGGCCAAGGGATTTTCAAATTCAAAGCCAGAATAGGGAGTTGAAAATACAGGAGGTTTGAGATAGCGATTAAATAGATCTATAGATTAGATGGTGGAATGTTTGAGATCATGGAGAGGTGGAAATCATTGTGGTGACGAGATCTAAGGTATGGCCATCCAAGGTCCGACGGAGATAGGATGGAGATCAAGAACCCAGAGGCCGTGATATTGGAAGACTGACCTATACGGATATTGAAATCACTACTGGGGGAACATTCTAGAGTGTGGTTGAGAGTCTGATTAAGATTTTCAGGGAATGAAAGGCCCAGGGATCCATAGGTGACCTTCCTAACAAGGGGCATAGCCACAAGAAGCAAAGTGATTACTTAACTGCCTTCAAACCCCAGGGTATGTAAGGCATAGGGGGAAATAACCATCACCTATGATGTCTAGGTGGAAATAGGGCCATAGGAGTAGAATAGGAAGGTGAAAGAAATATTAACTGATTTTACTTATTGTTCACTATGAATATCAAAGGGCAAGCAGAAGGGTTTCAGGAGCTGGTAAGTATGTGACCTGGGTAATAAGCACCATGGTTTCTGTGTTCCAGGCACTAGAGTAGTCACAGGAGATATAAAGATAATGTCTTAAAGATAGTACCAGATAGGGCAGTCAATGCCTCATTCTCAAGATGTGCAGATTTATTAGAGACTCATGGAGAATTGTCTCCCAACACAGGATACAGTGGCAACAAAATTTAGGGATCTGGGCTGGGGTGTAGCTCAGTGATAAAGCACTTGCCTAGCATATGTGAGGCACTGGGTTCTATTTTCAGCACTGCATATAAATAAATAAACAAATAAACAAAAATATAAAGGTCCATCAACAACTGAAAAATATTTTTTAAAAATTGGGGAATCTGAAAAGCAAATGGATAAGTGGTATCTGACTGCAGCTCCGAAACAACCTAACCAACCCTTGTTAGCAAGGAAAGCTAGGAAACAACTTTATATTTGTATGACCGAATCCTCAAAAGGCCCAGAAACTAGAAACAAGCAGATTGTTCTGTCGCATTAGGATGCCTCTTGCCAACATACTTGCATGCTTAACTATCGCGCATGTCAATCACCAGCTCAGTGTCTACGGTCTGGCAATATGGAGTCAATACTCTGCTAGCAGAGCCCAGGCTGGTGTTGAGGTGGAACCTAAGACCAGTCAAAGGACAGAAGATAAATCTTGTGCTCACCTGCTCAAGGTACGTTTGCATGATATTCAGCCAGCAGCTGTGGTGGGACAGGAGTAGTCAGCAATTGGAACACAAGACATTCGCTCAACCATGGCAACCGGTACGTCAAACTTCAGTCTGTGTCAGTGGGTAGCCAGGAGCCACACACTGAAATACAGAATTCAGCTGCAGTGATGTCAGATGGGGCCACAATGATGGCCAACGCCATGACTGGAATGCTGAGACCTCCAGCCAGAGCACTGGCATCAGCACCAGCACCAAGCTTTTTTCTTCCTTCCAACATCCTCGAAGAAAAGCCCAGGAATGATATTTCAGGAAATCCTTATTCCTCTTCACCTTCCTAAAGCTGCTGACACTAGGGTGAAGAGCTACAGCCAGAGAAGATTCAGCTCACCCTGGGTACCAAACCTAAGATGGAAATCCTTGCATATGTAGCTGCTCCTATTGCACCAATGGAGGCTGTGTCTGCACAGAAGAGTAACCATCCCGTGGTGCAGGCTTTCCTCCAGCCTTCATTTAGCTGCCTAATCACTAGTGGGAAAGCCAGTCTCCCATCACAAACCACAGGCACCTTCTAACATCTTAGGAGCTTTCCTCACCCATGTTGGGGCTCCCCTTCCAACAGCAACAGTTGGGGAAGTAGGTTTTTCTCTTCTCTCTGAGGACCCCTGTTCCTTAGTAGAAACTGAAAGTAAAGATGAAATGATGATGGACATAATGAGGCTGGTTTAACCAACTGCTTTGCAGGACAGCCAGCGCCACACCTACATGTGACCTGAAGGAATAATAGGGGACTCCGTGGAAGGAGGTGAGCAGATGGAGGTCAATGACGTCATGAGGAGTGCCCCAGAGAAGCTTCCTCCCAGAAGCTGCGTGGATGAGGGGAATGGGACTCTACCCCAGCACGTCCTAGACCCTGCCACTGTCAGAAGCCCTGGAAAACAGCTTATCACCACTTTCTCATCAGCACAGTGGAAATCAAAGATGAGAGAGAGTAATGTTAATATGCAGAAGGAGGCCTGAGGAAGAAGCATCCTGTGGGAAGGCCCGTCTCTGTGTTCTACAGTTACTACACTACGACACTGAGTTGAAAATCAGTGCTTATCCAAATCATCCCAAGGGGGTGGGAGGGGGGGAGAAGGAGGAGGAGGAGGAGGAGGAGGAGGAAAGAGGAGTTGTTGTTAGTGATTTACACCAAATAAATAAGTACATGAAATATGCAGGCACCTACATTTATTTGCCATGGATCAAATGATCTGAGTAAGAAACTCTGAGCTGAAGGTTTTTGAATATAAGGAGACAGTTTCAGGGTGAGAATGTACAGATGGCCCTGACTTATGCTAGTTCGATTTATCATTTTTCAACTTCACAATTTGACAATGGTGTGAAAGTGATCCACATTCAGCAGAAAGGGTGCTTCAACTTGTGAACTTGGATCCTCTCCTGGGCGAGCGGCATGCAAGTACCCTAGTCTCCTGTGACACTGGGTTGCAGCTCCCAGTCAGCCACGTGACCTCGAGGGGAGCCCACTGAGGCCCTTATGGGCACTGTGTCGCGAAGCTGGGATGAAAGAACGGGTAGGTGTGTTCAATGCATTTTTCACTCACAATATTTTCATCTTATGATAAACCTGCCAGGATGTTACTCTGCAGGAGCCCTGTTTGGGGATTGGCTTGAATTGCGGTTGACTATGAGCCGTGGAGATTTGGCCTTTGTCGCCACCCGTAGTCTCACGGGATTGTTGCGGGATCTCGAGGACTTGGCCGAAATTGCTGATCGGGTCAGCGCCATTTTTAGGGTGTGTTTTTGGCGTGTGTTAGTCGTTATTAGAACCAGAGAGAAAAGTTATCAGAATAAAAAGCTGTTTGTCTCCAGTTTGCTTCTGAAGTTTTTCCCGCGGCTCCGTTGCTCCAAGCGCTTCAGGCAGCAACATTACTCCATCATAAATCAAGGAGCATCTGTATTTGCCAAAACAACAACAAATCAAAATTGGAATATTGGAAAGGAAAGCACATAAACCTGGGAATATGAATTTTAAAAAGAGAAATTATAAGGGATAGCAGGAGGGGTGGAGGAGAAGGTATAGTGTTAAGCAAAGCAGAAAATTGAAATAAAAATGTTCTAGTCTTCACAGGTGACATCAAAGGGTTCCATGGCACCAAGTAATAGAGACACAGAAAAACAGAGTTGAATGGTTGTTATTTCTTTTAGATGGGGCCCTCTTAAGCAGACTTTGTGGTGCATTCATTTACAAACTTGATAATGTGTTAGTGCCTACAAGTTGAGATAGTGATGCAAAATGCCCCAAATTTTGTGACATTCCTTCCACCTTGCAAATTGCATGTATCTGGTGAGCTCCTGCAGGACCCATACAGACCCTGAATGGAAAGCACCTATTTGGATTATCTCTGCTGAACCTAAAAACCCATCACGTTATTCTCTTTATTTATCTGGTCTTCAAATGTCTGATTTAACTTTATTGATTGCATTATTATTAATAAGTATGTTAATACATGTGTATTTTAAGTAAATTCATGTAAATAAATATGTTTAATGAAAATCAAGATGACTTCTATTGCTCTAACCTATAGTTAAAGGATGTTCCTTTACCCAATGTGAGGACTTGAGGAAGTTACAGGCTTGGGAGAGAATACATGAGACAGTCTAAGTCATGCTAAGTTGAGGTTTTGAAGGGGCGTTCAGGTGGCACTGTCCAGGACACAGTTGGAAGTGAGGGACTGAAGTGCCGGGAAACATTTCACAAAGAAGGCATGGATTTGGCAGTCAGCAGAGCCTAAGTGGCAGAGGACCCAGCGCATGACTGGGGACTATAAATTTCACCTCTTCATCTAGAAGCCATGTATTAGTTTACCCCCTGCCAAGCTAGGAGGTAACACGTTAACTCATCCCCACCTGCTATGATTTTGAGTTTGAAAATTCCTTGTTTATGTGTAAAAGAAATAATCTTCACTCCTCATATCAGGAACTCAAGGGTGTATTCATAGATGTTGCTCCAATAAGACAGCGAGGCATGCCCGTTGATCCACCTGTGAGTTGGACATTTTGGGGCTGAGAAACCCAGCCCAGGAAGGCAAAGTGCCGATATAGGGGATGGATGTATATAGGAGATGATAACAGATAAGAGAGAGCCATTAGGACACAATCTCTCTCTCAAAACGTGAAAAATTAAGAGCTATAAGGGAGGATGTTTAGATGTTCCTAAAGGGAAATAGATGGGTGAATGGAGAGGGAAGAAGGAAATGAGGTAGGAAGGAAAACCCCACAGTAGATCCAAGCTGAGGCTCATTCATAAGAGACCATCTCACCTTGGAGAAGCTTGAGACTTCTGAGGAAGATATATACAGAGAGGGAACCCTACCACTCCCTTTACAGAGCAGCAGATCAACCTCTGCAGATCCTCCCTCTGAGTAGTAAGTAGGTAACAAACATGATAGTTGGAGCCAAGATGGTGAGCTTTCTGAATTTTCCCACCTCCAGCATGCCAGCCCTATCCTCTCCCCACCTGCCCTGTGTGCAACAGACATACCCTGGGCATCGTGCCTGCCAACTCCAGGAAAGTAGCCAGATTGCACAGCCTTGCCCAGCTGTCACAGACAGTCATTCCAGAATAATTCCCCATCACCTAAATGTCATGAAGAATTTTCCAGGGACTTTTGAGATTAATTTCTTCCAGGCCACCCTCAGACACACAAATTCCTAGCACGCAAGAACCATAAAATACATCTAGTCTCTCTTGCTCTTGAAGACAAGAAAATTGAGTACCAGACACGTGATGTAGTATGGGCTCAAAAATCACACAGCTTGTTAAGGACAGAACCAAAGCTAGAATCTGGTTTCCTCACTACCATTGCAAACTGTTTCCATTACTTCATGCAGAAAATTATGCTCTTGAATGTCAACAGTTCTTAAAGGTGTCGATGCATCCCCCTGAACAGGAGAATCACTTGTGTACCTTGCTAAAAACACAGATTCTAGGACATCTTCATGGGTTCAGACTCAGGAACCTCTTTATCTGGCATCTTTCCTGGTTGTCTCTACAACCTTTCTGAATTTGGAATCAATAGAACCCCTGTTAAGTGCTGTCCAGCCTGTTTTAATAACTTCCAAAGATGAATGTCATTATTTCTCATCCCATCTTTGGACGACTTTGACTTTTGAAAACTTCCTTATAATGAAGGAATACCTACCTGCCTCCCTGTTGCTTCAATTCATTAATCCCAATTCTACCTCCTTCTCACAATCAAAGAACAGAGGAATTAAGTTGATTAAAATTATACCTATCTGGCTCTTCTTCACAGAAGAAGAAATACAGTTGATCAACAAATAGATGAAAAAGTTTTCAACATCTCTAGCAATTAGAGAAATGCAAATCAAAACTACACTAAGATTTCATCTCACTCCTGTCAGAATGGCAATCGTCAAGAATACAGGTAACAATAAATGTTGATGAGGATGTGGGGGAAAAACGTACACTCATCCATTGCTGGTGGAACTGCAACTTGGTACAACCACTATGGAAAGCAGTATGGAGATTCCTCAGAAAACTGGGAATAGAACCCCATTTGACCCAGCTATTCCACTCCTTGGTTTATACCCAAAGGACTTAAAATCAGCATACTATAGTGACATAGCCACATCAATGTTTATAGAAGCTCAATTTACAATAGCTAGACTATGGAACCAACCTAGGTATCCCTCAATAGATGAATGGATAAAGAAAATGTGGTACATATACTCAATGGAATATTACTTAGCTTTAAAGAAGAGTGAAATTATGGCATTTGCCAGTAAATGGCTGGAGTTGAAGAATATCATGCTAAGCAAAATAAGCCAATCCCACAAAATCAAAGGCTGAATGTTTTCTCTAATATGTGGATGCTAATTCACAATAAGGTGAGGGTACTAGGGAAGAATAGCATTTACCTTATATTAGGTAGAGGGAAGTGATGGGAGGGAAAGAAGGAGATGTGGGTGGGAATGGGAAAGACAGTGGAATGAAACAGACATTATTACTGTATATATATGACTACATGACCAATATGATTCTGTAACATGTACACTCAGAAAAATCTGAAATTATATCCCATCTATGTATGATATATCAAAGTGCATAAATGTATTCTACTGTCATATATAACTAATTAAAACAAATAAAAAAATTAAAAAAGAAAAGAAAATATCCTAAGTATACACATGCATTTATATTTTGCTTATCTCAATACATTTTTGTGCATATTTCTCTTTTCACAGCCCACAAATTTATGACTTCATGTTGACTTTTATAAGTTTTTGTTGATGATGTTGATTCCTGTCAGTACAGTTGGAAGAAAAAGTCTAGCTAAAATTTGCTTGTGTGACTTGAGCTGGTAACTTTGTGACCTTGAGCTGGTCACCAACATATTCAGACCCCGTCCACTCATCTGGATTAAATGTTATTTGTGCTCCATTTTGGCTTTGACCTTCCATGGCTCCTAAAAGGGTATTATGAAGACTGTCTGAAGTTCATGTTTTACCCTTTCCTTTAGATGGTCTACCTGCACCTGCCTACTCCTGGGTTAATGTAAGCCACTGGTTTTCTCTTATGCTGTGATACTCCCAGATCAGAAAACCAGAGAACCAGGTTGGAAAACCTGAGAATCACCCCAGATCAGCCAATGTTCTCTCCCTTGTTACTCTCCTTCTGCTTTTATACCACTGAAAGGAAAAAGAACTACACAAATAAATCAAAATAGAGGTAATTTGTGTGGTACCCCTACTAGGCTGATTAATGCCCACCAAAGATACCAGGCCCTAGATCTTTAAAAATGTAAATATACTGAAAAAGAGTCTTTGTAGTTGAGATTAAGGATCTTGAGATGGAGAGATTATCCTGGATTCTTGGGGTGGGTCCTAAATGCAATCCATATATTCTTATAAAAGAATCAGAAGATTTGATACAAACAGAAGAGAAGAAGACCATGTGCCCTCAGAGATAGGTTACAGAGATGTGGCCACAAGCCAAGGAGTGGCCAGAGCCATCAGGAGCTTCCAAAGGGCATGTGACTTTTCCAGAACCTTAATTTTGGCCCAGTGAAACTGATTTTGTACTCCTGGCATATAGATTTATAAGAGAATACATTTATGTTGTTCTAACACATGAAGTTTGTGGCAGTCCATTATAGCAGCCACAGAAAACTAATACATGCCATAATTGCACTAAATACATTGTAGTGTGAAGGAAAGGGAAGAGTAGTTTTTTTAGAAAATTGAAATGTTATTAATTGGAAAAAGAAATGAGCAAAAGTTTACAAATAGTTTTTTCTTTCAATGCTTCCGTGAAAAAACTATAAAATACAATATTGATTTTGTAATCAAATTGCACTGATGTGAAATTATATAGTATAATTATTCAATGAGTAGTCACCTTTAAATTACTTAATAATGTTATAACGCAAATTTCATTTGTCTAGGCCTTAATGTAGTTTAAAATACCTTTCGGATATCCTAAGTAATCATATTATCCCTCTAAGTGTGATGAATTAAATCAATTAGCAATATATAAACTATAATTTATTTTAATTAGCAATCCAGAATTTAATGTGTGTATTTGTTCATTTGGAGAAGAGTGGCATATTTATTCCAAGATGCTTCCATTCTTTTGAATGTTTCTCACGCTATGAGAATTTTGGGGGGAGGGGAGTGGGAGTTTGACCACTAAGCCACATCCCCAGCCCTATTTTGTATTTTATTTAGAGACAGGGTCTCAATGAGTTGCTTAGCGCCTCACCTTTTGCTGAGGCTGGTTTTGAACTTGCAATCTTCCTGCCTCAGCCTCCTGAGCTGCTGGGATTATAGGCAAGCACCACCGAGCCTGGCTCTGATAAGAATTTTTAAGTCTTATAGTACTTATCTAAAATCAAAGTCATAAATTCATATCCATATTCACATATATACATGTATAAACACATATGTAGTTAAAGTGGATTTGTAGATTCTTGCCTGGGGGAAAAGTGGTCTAATCCAATCAGGTCAATTTTCTGGATGAGAAAAAGTATAAAAACTGGAAAAAGACCACTTGATGTCATTGAGAGCTAACAATAGAGTGAAGAATGAGTTGACCAAGATTCATGATAATATGAAAATCCATAGACACAGTCTTGGATTTGAAAGCTGTTTTCGCCCCCGGGGACATTTGATATTCAAAAGGCAACAGTAAAGCTCAGCAGTGCTTTCAATAACATCATGGAGTGAGGATAATGAAAATTGGAGACCAAGGACCAATAAGGATGGAGGCCCTGAAAAATTCATACTTTGTATTTAGACTCTAGAAGGCAGGCTGTCCCCAGGAATAAAGATGAAGTGACAATCTTCAGCCTTCATGTAGACTGAGGCCCAGCTTCTAGTTTTTGAGCTAAGCTATAAAAATCTAAATTCTTGACATTAGTAAAAAGTGATCCAAGATCTTTAGTGCCCCTGGGCAGTTGGAAGAAACAAGATTACTTTCTGGAGGAAGATAACTTTGTTATATTCATCAAATTATTTTTGCTTATGAATTTCCACATATATATTCAGTCCATATCAGAAATAGCAAGATAAATAAAAAGACAAGGGCTGCTATTGTGGCTCAGCGGTAGAGCGCTTGCCTAGCACATGCACAGCCCTGGGTTCAATCCTCAGCACCACATAAAAATAAATAAATAAAATAAAGGTATTGTGTCCAACTACAACTAAAAATTTTTTTAAAAAAAGACAAGTTAATGTGAATAAGAACTAATAGAAATAACAAACATAATCTCAATGAAGCTCCAGATATTGAAATCATCAGGCACTGAACTTAAAATGTTATGGCTGTGTCCAAAGATATAGAGGAGAAAAGGGAAAATTTTAGCAGAGAACTGCATTTAAAAAAAAAGAAGAAGAAGAAGAAGAAGAAGAAGACTTTTAATAGAAATTGAAGAACTAAATATGTATAATAACCAAGAATAAGAACTCAGTTCAAGATTTTAAAAACATATTCAATGTAGCTGGAAAAAAAAAGAATTGTTTTCAAAGAGGTGATTCAGGAAAAAGTATCTAGAATTAAGATAGAGAGTCAAAGGATGAAAAATTGAGAAGGGCAAAAGACACAGGATATATGAAAAGATTGAGCAAATGTTGAATGGAGCCCATGGTCCCCACCACGGCCCCCTGATCCTAGCCTCCTATGCCACCTGTCAGTCATCTCCATATTAACCCCCATGTGACAACCTCCTGGTCTCCTTCTGGGGCCATCTGGTTTAGGGGCCTTACACTGGTTGTATTCATTTCTCCAAGAAAAGGAATGGGGTAGAAGCAATGTTTAAAGAGAAATTAATGAGACTCTTTCCAAAACTAATGAAAGACACCAACCTACAAAGTTACTAAGCCCAAAATCCTCAAGCAGAAAAAATACACACCTAGATACCTCACAGAAAATTACAGAAAACCAAAGACAAAGATAAAAATTGAAAAGGCAGCAAAAGGCAATTAAATTTATAAGAAGTTACAATAAGACTAACAACTGATTTTACTTGAGAAACAGTGGAAGCTGAAAGACAATAAAGGAAAATAATTATCAAACTAAAATTTTATCCACAGCAAAATTATCTTTATGCCAATAAATTTAGAATCTTAGGTAAATTCCTTGAAACATAAGTTACCCAAACTGACATACAAAAAAATTAACGGAGAACTATACTTTTTAAAAGGAATTCAATTCATAGTTTAAAAATTCCTGATACATAAAACCACAGCACCAGTTGGCTTCTTATGTGTTTTCTACTAAAGATTTCAAGGAAGAAATAATACCATTTCTATACTTTGTTGGGAGTAATACTTCCCAACACATTTTATGAAGCTACAAATACCTTGATAGTAAAAACAAACCAAAACATTATAGAAGAAGGAGAAGGAGAAGAAGAAGAAAAGAAAACTACAATCCAATGTCTCTCATGGAAATAAATGAAAAATGTTTAGGCAAAATATTAGCAAATTGAATCAAGTAATATATCTGCATTAGAGGTCAACAATTTTTCTTTGTAAGGGCCAAATGGCAAGGACTTTAGGCATTCTAAGCTTTATACAGTCTCTGTTGCAATTACTCAACTCTTCAATTATAATGCAGAAGCTGCTGTAGATAATATGTGCACAAATGAGCATGACCATATTCCTGTAAAACTGTGATTACAAATCAGGTGGCAAGTCATAGTCTGCCTACCCTTTCCTTAGACGTGTCCACAAATAGTATATTGAGCAAAAGAAAATAGAAGCCAAAGGATATACACTGTATGATTCCACTTCCATAAAATTCAAAGAACAGGAACCGTGAAGCAATGATATTGAGAAATGTATATCTATCTAGATGACAAAATTGATAAGGAAAAGTATGGAAGTGTTGTGATTTTATTGTTATGGTTTCTTTCTAATTTTACCTTGAGATATTTCTGTTGAGAATAGCCATAAACCAGATAACTGCTCTCTAGGAGAGCCCTGACCAGGAGGAAACTTAAGGTCAGGTGCGTGTCACATGTGACGCGGTGAGGAGGTGAAACCAATGGGCATGAAACAAAAGAAATGTATTACTCGCTGCTCCCATAGAGTTGAGGGGTACTGACTGGAGGCCCACTGGAAGTCTAGAAGCAGCAGAAAACTCAGCCAGTAGGTGGGGAGTGAAAGTGAGAGGGAGCAAGAGACAGGACTGTGGGGTTATGGGATATGCCTTTATTGAGGCCTGTGGGGATCATCCCTTAGGTTCTCCCATGGAGTCAGTGCATTGGAGAGGACTTATTTACCTGACTTTGGTATTGACCATATGTTTTACACTGGTCAGCAGCAGTGGATTATGTTTGGGTTTAGGGTCAGTGATATGAGGACAAGTAGGTGGTGTCACAAACATGGAGGGGAAATCTTAACCAGACCAAATGTGGTGGGTACAGCTGGGTTTCAAATAACATGTCAGGTCCAAAAAATGATGTTTAACTCTGTTACATAAATTTAGGATGGAAAGTAACTATTGTTTATATCAAAGGTGCACAGAATATATTCTGACTGGAATGTAAAGTACTAATGGAATCTTGAAAAAAATTTCTTAATTTTATTTGTTCTTTTTAGATAACACATGACAGTGGAGTATATTTTGGCATATTATACATACATGGAGTATAGCTTATTCTAATTAGGATCCTATTCTTGTGATTATACACGATGTGGAGTTACCCTGGTCGTGTATCCAAATACAAGGATAGGAAAATTATGTCCAATTAATTCTACTCCCCTTCATTCCTCTTTGTGTATTCCAGTGGACTTCTATTCTTGCCCTCCCCACCCTCCCTTGTTGTGTGTTAGCATCCACATATCAGAGAGAACATTTGGCCTTTGGTTTTTTGGGATTGGCTTATTTCACTTAGCATTGTAGCTTCTAGTTCCATTCATTTATCAGCAAATGCTGTAATTTCATTCTTCTTTATGGCTGAGTCATAGTCCATTGTGAATATATACCACATTTTCTTTATCCATTCTTCCATTGAAGGACACCTAGGTTGGTTCCATAGCTTGGCTATTGTGAATTGAGCTGCTATAAACATTAATGTGGCTGCATCACTATAGTATGCTGATTTTAAGTCCTTTGGGTATAGACCAAGGAGTGGGATAACTGGATCATGTGGTGGTTTCATTCCAAGTTTTCTAAGAAATCTTCATACTGCTTTCCAGTGTGGTTGCACCCATTTGCAGTCCCACCAGCAATGTATGAGTGTACCCTTTTCCCCACATCCTTGCCAACATTTATTGTTACTTGTATTCTTGATAATTGCAATTCTGACCAGAATTAGATGAAATCTCAGTGTAGTTTTGATTTGCATTTCTCTAATTGCTAGAGGTGTTGAACATTTTGGGAAAAAAATTAATGTCAATTATGGTAAGAAGAATTTTTTAAGAATAATATAAACGGCATCTGTTTTTTTTTTTTTCCAGCACTTTTCTGTGTGCATATAATTTTGCCAAAAATGTAACTTGCCTCTTTTTAATTTTTTTTCCTTTTGTTTCACAAAATGTAATTTGACATCCATTTGGTGAATAGGGTCTGTAATTAAGCAAGAAAATGCTCAATTTGGGTTTAAATAAGGTGTGACTCCACCAAATAAAACCAATTTTCTTGTTGTCCTTATAAACTGGTTCATACGTTTATTTCCAAGGAGGACTTTCAGAAACATTTGTAAACACAGCCAATATCCATTGAAAGAAGGGTGTGGCTTCTGCTGGGCCAACTCTGAAAAAGATGACACTTAATTAAATATTAGGTATGCTATGGTGCCCTCACAAATAAACTCCACCACAGCATAGTTTCTTTAAATGTATGCATTTTTACTTTTTATGTATAAGGTTCATTTTAGTAACAGCATCCTGAAATGCTGTCAGCTTATAACTGTGACGCCAAAAGGCATACCTCTCCTGTTCTTGGCCTTTGTGTCATTAAACGCTTACTCTAAATGTCACATTAATGCATCTCTCAACATTTTTCCTTGTTTGATTTTTTCCCCCTCTGAGAAGAAATATGAAGTGAAATGAAGGAAAGACAGCTCATTTATTAAAAGTGAAAATATACACATACAACTCACTAATTGTCTTATCAACTTTAGTTTTAAAAACATTTCTACCAAAAACAAAAAATGTGTTTGGGAGTAAGATAAAATTTGAGAAAACAACCAAATCCATATTTATTATAACTGACCCAGAATCACTCAGTCTTATTTAAGGAAAGGATCAGGACACTAATATGGGCACCATGCCCTGTAACAAGGGCTGATGTATAAGCAGCAAGGGACCATTGATTTCATTGAGTTCACTGCTATTGCACTGAATTCTGTATGCTAACGTGACTGGGTGGTTGCAGAGCAGGAAAAAAAATCAGGTGCTGGCAGGAAACCCATACAAAGACTGCAAACACAGAGACCATTGACTTTCAGCTTACCTCCTTGTACAGTTGATTTTGTCATTCTGTTCTCCTGGAGCCAGTGGTATCGGGTAAAGCCTTATGTTACGAAAAAGCAAAATATTTTACTGGCATCTTAAAATAATTATGATGTATATTATATCTACAAAAATGTTAAATATATATATTTAGAAGTTATCCTTGTGTACTCTATACAGCCCTCCCTCTTTTTTTTTCTATAATTGTATTGACATTCATAAGGGATGTTTTGCACAAATAAAGCCCAATTCTATTTCAGTTGTAGTCATAGGAAATTTGAGGTTATTTTTATACAAAACTTATATTACAACACTTATCCTTGGGTTTTTGGTTTTAAGACATCATTTTTTAGATCCAAGAACAATCTCTTTGGCTCAAGATCTTCCATAGAATTCTATTCTGTATATTCTTCAAATCTGTGTCACCAGATTATTACTTTTCCTGAGAATTAATGATAACAGAAATAGTGGTTGAGCTTACCATTGATAACATTTTTTGATTCTCAGTATTGTTTAAAACATTATCACTTTTTAAAAGTTAATTAGTTTATTTATTCTAATTTGTTACACATGACAGCAGAATGCATTTTGATTCATAGTACACAAATAGAGCACAATTTTTCATTTTCCTGGTTGTACACAAAACAGAGTCACACCATTCATGTCTTCATGCATCTACCTAGGGTAATGATGTCCATCTCATTCCACCATCTTTTATAGCCCTCCCCGCCCCTTCCTCGCCCTCTCTCCTCTTTGCCCTATCCAAAGTTCCTCCATTCCTCCTGTGCTCTCCTCCTACCCCCATTATGGACCAGTATCCACTTATCAGAGAAAACATCTGGCCTTTGGTTTGGGGGGATTGGCTTACTTTACTTAGCATGATATTCCCCAACTCCATCCATTTACCTGCAAATACCATGATTTTACTGTCTTTTAATGCTGAGTAATATTCCATTGTGTATATATACCACAATTTCTTTATTCATTCATCTATTGATGGGCATCTAGGTTGGTTCCACAGTTTAGCTATTGTGAATTGTGCTGCTATAAACATTGATGTGGCTGTGTCACTGTAGTATACTGTAAAACATCACCACTTTTATTCTAACAAACTTCTGGGGTAGAAGATGGATTAAGTAGTCAAAAATGAGCACTCTATAGAGTCATTGTTTAGTCCATTTCCTGTTGCTATAACAGAATAAGATTGGATAAATTATATATATATGTGTGTGTTTATATATATATATATATATGGTTTATTATATATATGTGGTTTGTTAATTATATATATGGTTTATTAATTTATTATATATATGTGGTTTATTAATTTTATATATATATATGTATGGTTTAGCCTGGCTTATAGTCCTGGAAGCTGGGAATTCCAAGCACATGGTGCTGGCATCTGCTCAGCTTCTGGTGAGGGCCTCATGATGCTCATGACAGTAAGCAGATATGTGGGAAAGACGAAGGTACCAAATCCCCACTATAACTAAACCATTCCCTTGAGAATGGCATTAATCTATTCGTGAGGGACCCACCCTCATCACCCAAACACCTCTCACTAGTCCCCACCTCAGAACACTGTTGCCTTGAGGAATGAAGCTTCAACATGAGTTTTGATAGGGACAAACCATGTTGAAACCATAGCAGCTGCTGTTCCTAGGTTTTTCTAAACAACATTCCCTGAATCCAAGTGTTTCCTCCCATTAAGTCAAATGAGGAGGTCTCCAAAAGAATCACTGACAATGACTAGGGGTGTCAGCTCCTCACCCTAACTGGATTCTTGCTGAACTACTGAACCCCTAGCTCTTCCCTCTTTCTGCTGCCAAAAAAGAAAACATGGGAAAGCCCATGAGAAATTTGTCAGGTGTCTCTTGGGTTTTGTGAAGGTATGTGAACTAAGACTAATGTGTTTCTTGAAGCAAGGAGGCCAAGGAGCAGCCCACACTAATAAACAAATAGGGATCATAGTGCAGCATATTGCCTGAGGAGAAAAACATGGAACTCTGACCACCAGGATCTCTGTGACCCTGGGAAGCAAAAGAAAGGATCTGCATGCATATTGACAGAAAAGAGACAGAGGATAAACGAAGGAGCAGAACCTGCCCTGTCCCATGACAAGGTCCTTGGAATAGGGCTGGTAGAGGGAAAGAAATTAGAGTTAAAATTGGATTTAAATTTTAAATGGAATAATTGCAATTGATGAGAATGCCAAAGAGTTTTCCCTTGGTGTCATTACATAATAATGAAGGAGATTTGATTTTCCATGTTTGACGACAATAATTAAAAAACAGTAATATCATTTTACATTACGTAAAATGAGTTCATACAGTTTAATAAACTGGATATCATCCTTAGTTACTAAAGGAGGCTAGGACTTCTGTTTCGGGTCACATGGTCACCTAGATGTCAGAAGAACATCCTTTGGTGTGTAACATTAAACTGTTGAGAAAGTAAGGGAAATCTTTAGAGGCCTTGGACTGGAATGTGAGAAACCAGAAAACTAAGTTAGTATTGGATTATCCTTTCCTCAGAGGACATCCATCCATCCCGAGTAGCCTAGGGCCTAGATTTTAGAAGCCCTTTTATATGGGTGTCAAGAAAAAAAATTGAATAGGGGAGCAGTCAGTTCAGAAACTCCTGAGGAACAATGCCATTAGTCATTGACGCAGGTGGCATGGGGTAGGGGGCTTTTAGAGAGGGAAATGATGACAACAGTTGTTTTGGTTTAGGGTAGTAACAGAGGAAACAAAGAAAAGAAAAATTCTCCCTTTATAATTCCTAATTCCAGATTCTGTCTAGGCTGGCTAGTGTGGCTCACAAACCCTACCTAGATTCAAAACTCCAAGTAATAATTCAAAGTTTCTGCAGTACAGCCTTTAGGTACCTGGCAGGAGCTAACACATTTTGACAGTGGGATCTTTAGAAATGATAAGTATAGCAACTGAAATTAATAAATTAATAGAAACATTAAACAGCGGACTAGACTCAGCCAAAAAGAGAATTGGTAAACTAGAAAATAGAGCAGATGAAAGTGCTTAGAATGTAGCAGGCAAAGGCAGAAATATAAACAATATGAAAGAGAGGTTAAAAAACTTGTAGAAAAGAGAAGTCCTAAAAGCAAGTCAAATGTTTGAGAAGGAAGTAAGAAAATATGAAGGGCAGTTCTTTCCCATTGTCTCTATTATTTCCTTTTCAATTGAAAGCTACCATATTTGACAATCTTGTGGAGTTGATTAAAAGCATTAGTCCTCAGATTCTAGAAGCCAAACAAGTAGAGCGAAATGAAATGTCATCCATGTCTAGCTATGATGATGTTGAATTACAGAGCCCTAAATACACATGGAAAAAAAATCTTTGAAATAACTATAGAGAAAAGACAGATTGCTTTGGCATTGGCATGATTCTCTGTAACAATGAAAGCTATAGTATAGTAGAAAAAAATCTTCCTCGTGCTTTAAAGAAAATAACAATGCAGAAAGTAACTTTCAACAATCAGAGCAAAATGATCATACAAAAATGAAAGGAATGTATTATTAACCAATGTTTATCAAAGGAATTTTTATGGAATGTATTTCAGAAAGAAGGAAATTTTGAGATGTCAAGAGGAATAGTTAATAAAGAATGTGGTAAGCATGAATTAATCTATACAGTCATGAGCCATATAAAGCAAAGCAACCCCTCTTGTTAAGAGTTAATTTTTAAAAAAAAAAAGGAATTCTAAAGACTGGAAAATAAAAGCATGTAAATTAATAGGGGATGATGAGTTAATGTGTGTAAAATTCCTGAATTGTTTGGAAAAGGGGGTAAAGATATTTAGTAGTTCTAAACTGGCACTGTCCAGTGTAGCAGCCAATAACCCCATGGAGCTTTTAAAATTGGTAGTAAGTTGAATAAAACATTAAAATTCAGTTCATCCTCACTAATAAATTAAGAATTTCTGTTCATCAAAAGATACTATAAAGAAAGTAAAATGAAGCCACAAACTGGGAAAAGATACATTCCATTCCAACAAAGCAGTAGGAACATGAGTATATATGACAGTCTCCTAAAAATTAAGAAAATAGGGCTGGGGGTTGTGGTTCAGTGGTTGCATGCTTGCCTAGCATGTGCGAGGACCCTTGGTTCAATCCCCAACACCATAAAAAAGAAAGAAAAGAGTAGCATGTTTTAAAAATTAAGGAAATAAATATTGTGTCATAGAAGAAGAAGTGTAGACAAATCACCAGTAAGCCTATGGTAGTTGCTCAATGTCATTCATAATCAGAGACATGCAAATTAAACTTACAGTGAGATACCATCTCAACTCACCAAACTGGGAAAAATGAAAGATTCTAACCATGCTGAGTACTCATAAGTGGATGGGGCAAAGGAGATGCTAATCTAGTGCTGGTGGGGAGTGGAAATTGGAGTATAAATTTCCACATTGGAAAACACTGTGGCAGTGCCTGGTCAGGTTGAACTCATACATATTTTATGACTTGCTATTCCACTACTAAAAATATATTATAGACTACAGAAGCCATTGAGCAAGTGCTTGTAGGTCCCCAATTTAGCAGCGTTGTTCATATTAGCAAACATCTGGAATAACCTGGGTGTAGCCTTTTGCTCTGGAATGCAAAGAGAAGGCATGTTATAGTCAGACAGGAGAATTAGAAACAGCCACGAAAACCAATCAGCTTCCTTCTTCAACAAGGGTACAATTTAATACCTTAATTTGGAGGAGGAAATAAGCAATTTACAAGTATGTCATGATCCCAGTTGTATAAAGTTCAAAATCAGGCAAAATTAAGCAATGTGTTGTCTAGGGATTCTTGCAATTTGGTTAAACAGTAAAAATAAACACTTACAGAGCCTGTCTCTTGAGGGGAGAGTAGAAAAATAAAAAATACAAGGGGGTGGAGGCACACGGAAGATCTCAAAGGTATTCATGCTGTTTTCTTTTCTTAACTGGGTGATGAGAACCATTTGATTATTTTTTAAAGATATATCTGTACTTGATATATATATTTATGACCTTTCACAATGAAATGAATTCTGGACTTTACAACTATATATACATCTACATTATAATTTCAACCATGTAAAAACTATTTATACATGCACATTGACCCATGTATGTATGAGCAAAGGAGAAAGATTGATTTTGGGGGGAGAAGGGGGTAATACCAGGGATTGAACTCAGGGCCACATGACCACTGAGCTACATCCCCAGCCCTTTTTGTATTTTATTTAGAAGCAGGGTGTCACTGAATTGCTTAGCACCTTGCTTTTGCTGAGCTGGCTTTGAACTCTCGATCCTCCTGTCTCAGCCTCCTGAGCAGCTGGGATTATAGGTGTGTGCCACCACACCGGGCTAGAAAGATTGAGTTTTTGTTTGTTTTTTTTTTTTTTTTTTTTTTTTTTTTTTTAGTACCAGAGATTGAACTCAGAGGCACTTGACCACTGGGCCACATCCCCAGCCCTTTTTGTATTTTATTAGAGACAGGGTCTCACTGAGTTGCTAAGTGCCTCGCCATTGCTGAGGCTGGCTTTGAACTTGTGATCCTCCTGCCTCAGCCTCCTAAGTGCTGGGATTACAGGTGTGCGCCACCACGCCCGGCTTAGAAAGATTGATTTTAAAGGAATGCAACATAAAGGTATATTGTGAGGTGGATCTGAATGAACATATTCCCTTTAAGACAATGAATTTGACTTTGCTGTGATTTGGGATTATACTTTGACTCAGAAAACTGACTTTACTTTCAGTAGACAGGTGAACATCTAAAACCATTCAAGCTGTATTATTTTGGATGTTGCATGTTTTAATCCCACAGCTGAGTTTCTGTAAATGAACCCACAAGATGCACCTGACTGTTCTCTGGTCACCATCCAATTATCAACTATTCTGCTTATTAATACCCATAAGCAGGTGATGTTTTTGCATGGAGCCAACACCTTCTCTTATGGGTCAAAGTCACTGGTCCTATTCTAAGCAACACTGTGAAGGTCAGGAACAGAGAACTGCATCTTCAGTACCGAGTTCTCTCACCTACTTCTTTCTGCTGTACCCTCTTTCAAGGATGGTTGTGGATCCCCCGGGGATGAACCAAGTGCCATGCTGTGGTAGCTGTCCACCCCAAATGCAGTTGTTAAAAAGGGAGAGGAGAATATCCGTAGAGAACTTAAAAATAATAAAACTGAATTAAAAGTCATTCAGCTTTGTTATCACCATGCAATTTTAATAATGTTGATATTAAGATACTCCTCCCTCCAAAATTAGTTTGGTCTAAGAATTCTAAATTAATGCAGTTTCTGTTGAGTTATAATAATAGCCATATAGTCTTCAAATTAGTGTATTTAAATTACTTCTCTTAATCTTAATATCATATTCTATGTGGACATTGACTCAGAAAACCAGCAGCTCCACAGGGACTCCCTGACATGCTCAGCAACACCACTCAGTCCCAGACTAAGTACCTGATGGGTTGGAATTGAGCACAGCTCACGCCTCACACCCCTGTGGTACTTTTTAAGCAATAGGTTAAAATAAGCACTGAGCGCAGTGTTATAAATGTGAAGAAACAGAGTGTAAATTATTGCAATCTTCTCATTCCATGTGACCCCTTAAAGTTTATATCTGTATTTGAAATCAAAAGCATTGAAACAAGTGAAAACTGCAAGGAGTAATATTTTTGTTTGATAAATGCAAATTTCAGTTCATGCATGAGATGGTTCCTGAATTTTAGAAATATTTTAAAATTGAGATTCATAATTATCACTTTTGTTTAAAAAAAAAAAAAAAAAAGCTGGGCCCAGTAGCACATGCCTGTAATCCCAGCAGCTGGGGAGGCTGAGGCAGGAGGATCGCAAGTCCAAAGCCAGCCTTAGCAGATTAGCGAGGCATTTAACAATTCAGTGACACCTTGTCTCTAAATAAAATATAAAAAAAAAAAAGGACTGGGGATGTGGCTCAGTGGTTGAGTGCCCCTGGGTTCCACCCCCAGTACCAAAAAAAAAGAGAGTTGGGCACAGTGGTGCACACCTGTAATCCCAGTGATTCAGAAGGCTGATGCAATAGGATCATGAGTTCAAGGCTAGCTGGGCAACTTAGCAAGACCCTATCTCAAAATAAAACAAACAAGCCTAAGAATTTCTTTTAAAAATTCAAAAATGAGATATTGTTACTTAGTGATATCATTCAGTGTTTGCCTAAAATGTGCTATTGGCAGTTGTTCCAGTTTTATTAAATGTCACTGATTATTGTCAATAAAGAGAGGATGTTAACCAGGTGCAGTGGTGCATGCCTATAATCCCAGTGGCTCTGCAGGCAGATGCAGGAGTATTGCAAGTTCAAAGCCAGCCTCAGCAACTTAGCATAGCTCTAAGCAGCTCAGTGAGATCCTGTCTCTAAATAAAATTTTAAAAAGGGCTGGGGATGTGGCTCAGTGGTAAGGTAAGCACCCCTGAGTTCAATCCCTGGCACCAAAGGAAAAAAAAAAAAGTGTGTTAAAAATGATCTGTTCTCAGTGTTAAACACATAGTTATACCCTGCAATTCTCTTTCAGTCTCCCAAGGTGTCAGGGTCTAGAATAGGAGGAGTCCAAAGCAATGGACTTTAAACCTGAGGGACATGGTTTGGATATTTTTAAATAAAATATGTAGTTTCTTTGCTTGCCATGTAGTTTCTATAGCAGTCATTTTCCATAAACTCAGTGATTTAAATCTCCATGATGATGTCAAAAATATATTTAAAGCTTGTGTACGATATACATTACATCTGAAATTACATCCTTTGCAGCCATTTCAACATGTTTAAAAATGTTTAGATGTTCTATTAAAAATATGTTCAGAGGGTGCCTTGTTCTTCTGATTTCTTTTATGCATCACACAAGGAAGAAAAATTTTTGAAGTCAGCTTCTGTAAAATTCTTATCAGACACCATGCACATTTGGGGATCATCAGCAGTCAGTAGCCAAATCTCCTGTGGAAAGAATTCTTGAGGAAGAAACCAGGCAATTGGGGTGGATTCCTTAAATGTATATTAGAGAATGAGAAACCAATATTGTGGGGAGTTTCCTATTGGTTAATTGGTGCCTAATATACGTTTTCTTTTGGAAAATTCCAGTGATGTAAAGCATAGATATGTGGGGGACCCTTTTTATGAAGGTGAAGTTGAGGTTAAGGGAGGTGACTTGCCCTGTCCAGGGCCACCAGCCTGGTTGGTAATAGAGCTGGGATATTAATTAGTCCAGCATGGTTAGTTCTGAACCCCATGGAAGACACCTCCCCCACTCCTGTCTCCTGGTTTCACGCTCAGCACTGATCTTCAATATAATGTTGGACAAAGAATTCCTACAGGATCGGGCAGCCCATTTGCTGATCCGCTCTTTAATTTATAAACACAGCCAAAATCTATTTTCAATCTGGTAACACTTTTAGCCATGAAGGAGGGTGGAGAAGAACTTGGGTTACAAGCTGACCTTTCAGTTTGCCACCAAGCGGCTGTCCTCGAATGTTCTGAAAGAGAACATAGTCTTGCCAAGGGTCTTGGCAACCTTAGGAATTTCATGCTCTTGGATGAGTGTCTCCCTCATAAGAGAACGGTCCCTGGGGTTTTCTTACTCAGAATCATGGGCATGTGCATGATGTGGATCAAGGGAAGAAAACTAGCATTGTAGGCAGCGAGGGCTGTCTGCCTTCTATTTCTAGTGCTAGCGCTGACTTTGAGTACATCCCTCATCATGTGGTCTCACTTCCTCCCCTCTGAAAATATTTGCAGAATCATAGCTGATGGCAAACCAACTTTTATAGGAAATAATGCTTGGGGAGTTTTCTGAGGGCATCGAGAAGTAGTTGTACGTGGGCAAAGTCTGTGAGCACAGGGTCAAGGCCATACTGGTAGGGGCAGGAGCTCAGCCTCAGCCTGTACTGACGGACGGGCTCAACCCCAACTCTGCCTCATGTGGGGACCAGGTGTTGGAGCGGCCTCCTCTTCTGTAAAACAAGGGCAATACAGCCTACTGCACAGAGTTACCAGGAAGAGTACAGGAGACATGCCCACCAAGCCTGGCATGGAGTATTTACTAGGTAAGAACTGCTTTCTAGGTCATGGTCACCATGTCTACCATGGTTGTTAGAAGAGCTGGGGCTCCTTTATGGGAGCTGGAATGACCCCTCTACAGTCCACCTGGGGGGAAGAAGCATAAAAAGTTGTCCTGACAGCCCAGGAATCCAGCTCCTGGGTCACTCCTCATCCAGTCTAAAACATTTCTCCAACCGGAGGCTCTCCACCTGCCACCCCCCACAGTTCCCCATTGACATGAATAGTGAGAAAAGAAAGGAACTTAATTTTTGTTTCAAAATTGACCAACTTTAAACCTTCGTGTAGCTCTTCAGTTGTGACACCATTTTTTTTTTTTTTTTTTTTGAGGGACCTTTTATCCATTTACATGTGGTGCTAAGAATTGAACTCAGTGCCTCACACTTGCCAGGCAAGCACTCCACCACAGAGCCACAACCCCAGCCCCGAGTCTTGACACCACTTTTTAATCTTCAACATGCCCTGGCACTCTTGGCAAGGCCTCTGTGAACAGTACATACCAGACAGCTGCCTCCTTTCTGCCACTACTGGTTTTAAATCCTCACACGTCATTGATAAAGAGAGCAGGCCCCGCATTCCCTGCCTGGAAGTGTGCTGGGTGCTTCTTCTGTATCATCACGATCGTCTCGTGCTGCTCCTGGGGGGTGGCTGGTGGCAGCAGCAACTTACAGGTGAGGAGTCTTAAGCCCTGCTCCCTGTGCCAAGTGACAGAGCTGGAATTTGAACATGAGCTTGTCCAATCCCAATCCCGTTCCTCTTCACCGCCCCATACTGTTAAGCATTTTACTTTTAAAAAATATATATATTTATTTTTTAATTGCAGTTGGACACAATACCTTTATTTTATTTTTTAATTTTTATGTAGTGCTGAGGATCAAACCCAGGGCCTCGCATGAGCTAGGTGAGCGCTTCTACCGCTGAGCCCACAGCCCCGCATTTTACTTTTATACCCCATACATAAAAGTATAATCATGCAATGTAAAGAAAGTAAGATCTTACTTTTGTACTTAAAACTATGATCTCAAAAAAGTCAGCAGACATCCCATTCTTTGGTATTCTTATTAAAAAGGGAAAACGATGGTGACAGAAGACAGTTCAATGGGTGCCTGGGGCGCTGGAGGTGGCCATGGTGGGAAGAGAATCAACTTTTTAAGTTGAAAGAGCTCTTGTATCTTGATTGTGGTGGTGGTTACGCAGTAGTATACAGTCAGCTTCATCAAACTGTACATTGAAAGTAGTGAACGTAATAACTCAATGCATATGTGTGTGTCCTTCTCTTATATTTTTAAATATTTTTTTTAGTTGTGGACGGACACAATACCTTTATTTTATTTACTTATTTTTATGTGTTGCTGAGGATCAAACCCAGTGCCTCACACGTGCCAAGCAAATGCTCTACCACTGAGCCACCCCATCCCCTGTTCTTCTATTATTTAAAGAAAATATATATATGACATTCACTTCTCTCCTCCACATGTGGGTATGAAAAAAGTGTGGCCAATGGAAACCCCTGGGAAGTAGGAATGGTCAGAGATGGTACATTAGTTTCCTAGAGCTCTAATGACAAAGTACTGTAGACTCAGTGGCTTAAATGGAGAAATTCATTTCCTCGTCATTCTGTAAGTGGAAGTTGGGAATCAAAGTGTTGGCAGGGTTGGTTTCTTCTGAGGCCTCTCTCCCCGACGGGTAGCTGGCTGTTGTCCCCCTATGCTTTCACATAATCTTCCCTCTGTGTGTGTCTGTGTCTAAATGACCTGTTCTTAGGGGACACCAGTCATGTTGGATTCAGGCACACCCTGATGAGCTCATTTTTAACTTGATTACTTTCTTGTAGGCCCTGTCTCCAAATAACAGTCACATGCTGAGTTTCCTGGGATCAGGACTTCCACGTAATGAATCTTTGAGAGGATGCAACTCACACTATCACATATAGAAAATGGCATTTGATTATTTACTCATTTCCTCACTTTGGTTTTATTTGATGTTTTTACCAGGAGCATAGATTTTAAAATTTAAAGAATTCATACAGGAGAACTATACATATATATTCAATGAAGACAGAGATAATCCATAAAGCCAATTACATGCTGATGAGATTAGTAGACCATGCTTCCCACTGGTCATGATTTATTGCTTCTATTACTTTCCACACCGATGTCCTGATGAGGACGGTCCTCATGCACAACTGCATAAGAATTACCCCTTTATTCTTCTTTGACTACACTGTATTTTTGTTATGGGTCTCTCTGTTCTCAGAGTTGCATCTAAGTTTGGGAGGATGGGGGTGTTGGTGAGTTCATGTAAGGAAGGTGAGCAGCCCTGTCACACCTGGGCAATCGTTTCTGTGGGATGGTGTCCCTTAGCTTCGTTCCTACCTGGCCACTTCGTGTGTGTCACTGTGGCATCCTCTCAAATTCTGACTCTGGAGCTGCACTCTCTTTGTGGGACTCTGAACCCTACTCATTACTGGCTCTCTGCCTTGACCATTTCTCTTAAGTGGGCATCCCTATCTATAAATTAGCTCTATTAATAATAATAATAATAATATGTACTTCCTATGATTGTTGGAAGGAGTGAGTTAATATTTAAAAATATATGAAGAAGTATCTGCCCCATAGTAGAGCTATATCCTGTAAGTGATTCCCATGATTAGCCTTAGCAGTAGTATTTTTACTGCTATATCATGAGCCTCATTGGTGCTTTTCTTGGGAAGCACATAAAATACTCAATTTACCTTTCTTACCTGTGAGACATTCTGCCGGATGTCCCAGGCCATCTGCTGGCCTCACTGACTCTGCTCCAGCACCACCCTGGGAATACAGAGTATGGGGCTGGTGTACAGAGAAGAGGCACTTTTCTGGCTCCTTGCATGTTCTTTGAGAGGTGGAAGGGCAAAAACCCATCTCTGTCCTGGCTGCCCAGATCTTTGTCCTATGAGTCGAGTGGCAGGTACCCTCAGGGGTGGCCCCCACCACAGCTTCCTTTCCTTTCTGTTCCCTGCCTCTGTTTCTCACTAAACTGCTCTGTCAGGAGGCTCTGAGAGAATGAATGGTCTTTGACACTCAAATGCCAAGAACTGAGGGTTGGTCTCTTGTGTCTCCTGGGTCACTCGTCAAAGGCAATAAGTACAGGTCACTCTTGGGGGAAGGGCAGGGCTCACACTGGTGGCAGAAGTCTATGGAGTCATCAAAATCTATTTATAAAGGCCCTCCAGCATCCAAGAGAGAGAGCTGTATTTCCCGTGGTCCACCACCAAATTCCCAGGGCCTGACACACAGACCGGGGAACCCTTGGAAAATGTCATGACTCTGGAGCAAAATTATTTGCCTCCCAAGATCCACAATAACTGTGGTTGGCTATTTGTCTTGTCCTTCGTCATTCAGACACAAACTATTTTTTCAAGACCAAAGGGGAAAACCATCCCAAAACTCTGGAGAGCTTCTATTCAAGTTCAAACGTTTCATGTAAGTTAATGAAGGCGAAGTCTCTACCATATGAATAAAAATCTTGCAGTCATGTTAATTAAGGAGTGTCTCAGATTAATTTTCATAAATTCTTCCAATTCAATTGTACACCCCAAAATTAATGGTAAAAGTCAAATAAAAATTTAAAGTCAGGGTCCAAGGAAAACTCATGTTGAATAAACAGACTTGTGTAGTTAAAAGACTCGACAACAGACGGTGGGAACAGCAAAAGTGAAGAAAACTGGAAAATAGCCTTAAAAAAAATAAATGGGTCCTTAAAATAGATGAATACCAAATAAAACAGAAGAGTATAAAGAGCTGTGTTCTTGGTGGAAAGTGAAGCCTTTCATAGAAGTTGTAGTTGTGTCTGCAAAAGGACTAAGTAGAGCTGTAATGGGAAGGTGTTTGGGAAAAAGGGAAAATATTGATACCATTTTGAAAAGTTTTAATGTAAATCTTAATTGTCCTGTAAAATGAAGGTTATAGGAATTTTCATGCGCCAAAGAAATATTAAACTCGGATTTTAAATGTTCATGTGGGAAATGTTTAGAGGGAAGGAAAACTGCTTGAGGAAATCAGAGATATGTAGTGATTCCATGAATTCAGCAATGGCACTGATCTTCCCAAGTCATTGTGTTTGTCTAATAAAAATCACAATTGCTACAGAAAGAGTAAACTTCAGAATCACAGTATAGAAGTTTAAAGGTCTTTTGTGATCTCTGGTCCAGAGGAGTCGTTTGATAGGCAAGGGAATGGAGCCTCAGAGAAGTGGCTTAGGTGATGTCTCCAAGATCTCATGGATAGTTAGTGGTGGAAACTGGAGCTCAAGCCAGGTTTCCTTACTCCAGGGCCGAGATGTAACAACCTGACCCTTTGAGATCACTGGCTACCCACTTTTGGAACCACAAATAAGTATGGGTCATCTAGAACCTTCTAATCAAACTTCATGCTCCAGGGTTGTATTGAGGACTTGGAAGGGTGTCATCCTCCTAGGCTGGAAGAAGAGATTGAAATCCAGGCACACCTTGGCAAATGCAAGGACACAGATCAATCAACTCACGTCAGCACAGGAAGCTTTGCTTATAAAAATTACCCTTGGAAAGAAAGGTGAAAACTGAACCATAATTCAAGAATGTGTTAATTGTTTTTTTTCTCTTCCACAGACACCCACTAATTTATTCTGAAGGAAACGCTGCGTTTCCAAATTCTACTTTTACTTTAAAGAAATTCAAACTTCAAGAAAAAAAGTTGAACACTATATTGTGATGGCTCCCATAGTTAAGAATAACTGCTGTCGTGACTGAAAAGTCATTAACAATAATTGGCCTGGGAAAAGGGGAGCCTGTCTAGCTCTCAGCAAGCATTCGTTTTATGTAAGTTAGTAGTTTGTAATCTCTTGCAGGACAAAGACAGAGCCTCACTGGGTCCTGTTGGGACTGACTTTGCCCCCAGTGGCTGATGGACCTCCGGGCCTCCGGGAGGGAAGATGTCAAGCGTCCACTTTCCTCACATCTTGCCCCCTCAGTCATTTTCTGCTGCTTCCTCCTCCGTGTCTTTGTCTGTCTAGCATCTTTGAGTTATTCACTTATTCAACTGATATTTTGAGTGCCAAGAAGAAAAGCTACCTGCCTGCTGAGGAAGATAACAGGTGTAGGGAAAACACAGGAAGCATAAAAATGGCCCAGCCCTTGTTTCCCTTCCAGGGCTTAGAATCCAATGGAGGAAAGAAACATTAGACAAGAACTCACACAAAGAAACGAAAAATCCAGCATGTGATGGCATTCAGGGGAGTGATACTAAAAATCACCAAAGAGAACTTGCTGACCCATAGCTGAGATATGAAAGATGAGTTGGTGTTAACCAGGTAAAGATGGCTGCAAAGAGAGATCCAGGCTGCGGGGACAGCATGCACAAAATCCCTTTGTGGAAGAGAGTGTAGCAAATAAGATAAGGGACTAAAAGACGATCATGGTGACTGGAGTAGAGAGAGGAGGCAGAGGGACATGGTATGCTTTGGTCTTGAAAGCAATGGTTTTCAATAGAAATGACATGATCAGATAGGAATTTCAAAAAGGTCACTGTATCAGTGAGGGTTTAACCAGAAAATCAAATATTGTGTGTGTGTGTGTGTGTGTGTGTGTGTGTGTTTAAATAAAAGAAAGCGGGTCTGCAAACTCCTGTAAGGCCCAGTGGGCATGGTTTGTGGTACAGCAATAGTGCCCTCCTGTATCTAGAATTTCATGATCTTATTAATATAACTAGTTCAACTTGAGTTCCTTGTGATACCACTAGAGTAATAAATAACTTGGATAATAACTTATTTCCACCTATCACCATTCTTACCTGGAATGTACAACAAAAAAAAAAAAAATGAGTGACAACCAATCAACAACCTGCTATCCTTGTTGACCAATGTAATTTTGCCAACCCATTTGTTGTAACCTGCATCTTGCTCTTTTTTGTTTTTTTATTCAATTTTTTATTAATACGTTTTTAGATTTTTTCTAATTAGTTCTACACAACAGCAGAATGCATTTAGCTTTATTGTACACAAATGGAGCACAACTTTCCATTTCTCTGGTTGTACTTGATGTAGTCACACCAGTTGTGCAGTCATACATGTACCTAGGGTAATGATGTCCTTCTCATTCCACCATCTTTCCTACCCCCATTCCCTCTCCCCTCCTCCCCTCCCCTTTTCCCAAATCAAATTTCCTCCATTCTTCCCATGCCCCCTCCCCCCATTATGGATCAGCATCCACTTATCAGAGAGAACATTCGTTTCCTCCCCCCCCCTTACTCCCCTTCTCCCCCTTTCTCACCTTACCCCCTTTCCCCCCCCCTCCCTCCCTCCCTTCCTCACTTCCCTCCCTCCTTCCCCCCCCCCCCCTTCATTACCCCCTTTCCCCCTACCCTCCTCCCCCCCACCTTCCCCTTTCTTTCCCCCCCCCTTCCCCTCCCTCCTTTCCCCTCCCTCCCCCCACCCTCCCTCTCCCCCCTACCATTCCCTCTCCTCCTCCTCCTTTTCCCTCCCATTCCTTCCCATGCCTTTGGTTTTTTGGGATGGGCTTACTTTGCTTAGCATGATATTCTCCAACTCCATTCATTTACCTGAAAATGCCATAATTTTATTCTCTCTTAATGCTGAGTGATAGTCCATTGTGTATATAAACCACAGTTTCTTTATTCATTCGTCTATTGAAGGGCATCTAGGTTGATTCCACAGTTTAACTATTGTGAATTGAGCTGCTATAAACATTGATGTGACAGCATCACTGTAGTATGCTGATTTAATCTATAAAACCAAAGCCCTCAGATGCCATTTCAAAACACTTATTCTGGGCAACTAGATTATGTGGTCCCCAGGTGGCCATCCTCACAAGTTTATTCAAAGTTTAAATAAACTTTATTCTCACACTCAGTGTACCTTAATTTGTCTTTTACATTGGCAACATACATGTGTCACAGGGAGTTGACCTTATGTGATTGTGGTTGCTAGGTAAGCAGGCTCTGTAAGGCTGATGTCTTCACATCTGATCATGTGACATTGGAACTTGAAGTCCCCGGAACAGGCAGTCAGGAAAGGGAGATGGATGTGAAGTGGGGAAAAAACAATGACAAATGAGTACCATACACATGAACAGGACTCCAGAAGAATGAAACCCAGTTCTCACTGCCTCCCTTGACTATGTAGTTATCTTGCAGGGAACACTGGCTTTCATCATTGCAGGGATAAACACACACTTGGCCCAGGAGTCAGAAGAGGTGGAGGAAAATCTAAGAATCCAGGGGAAGGAGTTGTAGTCCCCTGCTACATCCAACAAAACAAGCGGCAGATAACCATCAGTGTGTGTGAACTACAAAATGGTGGCCACTTCCCTTCCACCCTCCGAATTTCATATACAAATGTTTCTTGTGGTCCAAGTGGCCACAAGAGACTGAAACATTTCATAAAGGTAATCTGGGGAAGGTGGTTCGGCCTAGCCACGTCAACATTATAAGCCATGCTGGACAGCTTGCTGAAGTGTGGAGAATGTAGATACAAGCCTTCCACATTCCTCCTGTCAGTTCCCACCCTAGTCTCTTGGGTTCAAGTCCTCTGCACCTTCTGGGGATGTTGCCTCTCCACTCTGCTCACTAATTATACTGGGGAAAGAAATATAATTCCTATATGATCTGCCAAAGGTTGAAAAACAGCCACTAATAACATCACAGGCCATTTGGCAGCAATGCAAGCCTTCACCATCACAAGTAGAACAAGAAGAGGTAGAAAGACTCTCCTACTGGCCAAATCAAATAAAAAGTGACAGGCTTCTGAAGATAGTACTGAACCCTACATGGCATGCTAAGGAAACAAAGAGTCTGGTGTCATTCTGTTCCTGTTTTTCTGTCTTCTCCTGCCTGAAAGCTCCAAGCCACCCACAACCCATGGGAAGATCTGACACATTTTGGCTTCCACTTTTCTCAGGGTGGTGGGGAGCCAGAAATGAGCCTGCAGTGAGATAACCTTTCACATAAAATGGAATCTAGGAATAAAGTTATGTTGGTAATCAAGTAGCTCAATAGTGCTTAACCTGACTGTGCATTCAGGCATATGTAGAAATTTATAGCATTTCCCATGTCTGCCCTCCCCAGAAATTTTAGTGTGGTGACAAGGCATCACTGGTTGGTAAAGCTCCCCAGGCGCACCCAGGGTCTAGAACCAGGGATCTAATTGAATCCTCTTGTTTTCAGAGAATGAAACTCAGTCATAGAGAAGTCTGGTGTGCTAGCCCGCAGTCCACTCAGTGAATGGAACCCCAGTCTCCTGACTCTTGAACTCATTCCTCTCCAATATGCACAGTGCCATAGCCCCTGTTAAAAACAGTCAGACACAGAAATTAAAACCACGAGTCCCAAGAACGTGATGATTTGGAACATATGTGTTATTTTTAGATGACAGCGAGACTGAGGCTTGGTCATTCACCCACCCTCGTAAAGGCTATAGACACACACATGCAACCTCCTGTCTAGCCCTTCTCGGCTGTCTGATTCTTTCAGTTTCCCTTGACCATGTGGGAGAACAGGAGAGTGAAATAAATGAGCATAGGCATGTATTCTTCAGTAGAATGCATTTCAGGATGATCCTGTAAGTTACAGAAGAGCCTTAATAGCTAATGATTAGGTCTTCTAACAAAGGAGCCATTGTAACTAGCATATGGTCACATAATCAATCTAAAATAGACTTGAGCCAAGAGCCTCTGTGACAGTGTGCTTGAGGGAAGGAGGGGGTGGAGAGGGAGAGGGAGAAAGAGAAGTGTGAGTTCTATTAAGAAAATCTTTGGTATTAACAAGGAAACATTGAATTTATATTCTGTACTCGTGCTATCATCATTCCATCATTATTCCTTTTTATTTTTTTAATATCAGAAAAAGTAGAACTTAGGTACGAGACATTATAAAAGACCAAAGGGAAATTATATTCTGTTCAGCAAACTACAAATAATTAACTATATGTGAATGTGTGCATTAACTATACACAAACACACACACACACACACACACACACACACACACACACGAAACTGATCTGTGGTAAGATAGATAAGTCAACCATTGTGGACAGAAAATTTAACATATCTCTGATAAATCAGGCAGAAACAGAGCCAAAATATAGAACACTTGAAAAACATAGTTAACAAACTTGAACTAAGAGATATAGAAATAACATTCTATTTACAAGGCAGAAAATCCACACATGGAACATTTACCGAAATTGACCGTGGTACTAACTCAATATCTTTATTTCTTTTTAGAAAACAATCAGATTATTGGACATTTTCAATCAGTGGCTATAACATAATATATTAGAATCTATTTTCACTATCTCTTTGTTTTAAAAGAGCATTAATGAAAAATTACAGACGTCATGCTCATTTTAAAGAACTCAAGAGTTGCAAAAGAGCATAAGGATAAAAGTAAAATCATCTTCCAAATCTCGCCATCTCAAAAATAACAATGTTGAACATTAGGTGAACATCATTTCAGAATGTTGTTCTTCCAAAGAATCTTCCAAAGATTATGTATGCATATCTTCCAAAGAATATTGTAGACTATGTATACATACATATACATAAACACAAACATAAATATATATGAGAGAGATGGAGAGAAAGAAGCTGGCTGGATTGCTACACCATAAAATAGGATCATACCCTAATGCCTTTTTTAGTTTTATATATATATATATATATATATATATATATATATATATATATATATATATAACCAGTTTTATTTATATACAGAAGTAGAAGAAACTGAAGTTACTTTACTACTGGAGGAATTCTCACCATCATATGAACATTTCTTTACTATCCAACATATTGTTTCCTTAAAGGTGACTTAAAAAGGAGACAATAAAATTCATTGGAATTATAATATTTTTATTAATAAATTTGTGGTTCCATTTTTATGGTATCAGCTGACTCCCTACTGTTAAAGTAGAGGATGTTAATACTTCTTCCCATTTTAGACCTCCCACCTCCAGATTTTTCTGGAACATTCTCATTTATGCAGCTAGTCAGTATTTAGGGTCTATGTTGTACAGGGTCCTTTGGAGGTGCCAGCTGGGCTGATAGCTTGAAGCTATAGGCAGAACGGACAAAATTCCCACCAGTAAAGGTCCTTCCATTTTAAGAGAGAGAAAAAGACTCTTCTGACATTGTGCTGATTCTGTTCACCAGCCATAAGCCTTGTAATTGTTTGGTATTATTTCTATACTTGAATTCTTTCCATGCATATATATAAGGAGAAGTCTGGCAGACTAGAGATAACCATGCTCTTATGAAAATGAGATGATGCTATAAATTTATTTCCATCATTGAAAATCCGCCTGTCCTTCCCATACCTGTGTATCTTTGGTTTTTCTAACGCACCCTTCCCCATTTCTCCCTCTCTAGAAGGAAAAGCTTCCTCCCTTCCAGACGCACAGGGAAAATTCCCCCTCATGCTCACTCCCAGTTTTCTTTTGAGGAATAGGGAGGGGTTCGGGGTGGCAGTTCTAGACCAAGCCTTTCTCCATGGCTTCTCTGCAGAATTTCCTTGATCACTGATTTTGGAAGTATGTGGCATTAGGTTGTGGCTTTCCTTGTTTGGGTCCCACTGATAAAAATTTTGACTCATTTCACTATTTTGAAGCTGTCATTGTTCATTTTGTCAAATACTGTTAGACTGGAGAGATGAAATGATTACTCTTTTCTTTCTTTCTTTTTTTTTTTTTTTCTTTTTTTTTTTTTTTTTTTTGGTACCAGGGATTGAACTCAGGGGCACTCGACCACTGGTACACATCCCCAGCCCTTTTTTATATTTTATTAGAGACAGGGTCTCACTGAGTTGCTAAGTGCCTTGCCATTGTTGAGGCTGGCTTTGAACTCGTGATCCTCCTGCCTCAGCCTCCCAAGTGTTGGGATTACAGGCGTGCGCCACCGCGCCTGGCTTTTTTCTCTTTCTTAACCCACATCCTAATTCTTTAAAATGCTGTCATGAACAGAAATCCCTGATGTCAAAGCAAGACATAATGTGTTTCCTGGAGTAAAAGTCGGCCAACTCTGTCAACTAAATTTCCTTTGTTTGTTTCCTGTTGGATGCAAGAATAATGCTTCAAGAATAATTTTGACTCAGTCTCTTTTTTAAGTTTTCCTATTCTTGTCTTGTTCTACTAAAGAGCCTCAAAGCAAACAAGAGAATCTTTGTCCGCTGTCAAGGTCAGTGGTTCACAAGCTTCATTATCAGAAACACACGCCACCATTTGTGAGATATCCAATGACTTTGTTCCTAGAAATAGCATCAAAATTCCCAAATGATTTAATACCTGTGGTAGGTTGCCCAAGAAAGAGGACACAGAATGACAACATCTGGACTAGGTGACTTTCCCTGTACCTTCCCAATGAGTTTCTATAGAAGTTTGGTATTTCTAAATGTTTCTAATAAGAAAGAAAAGGAAAAGTTATCTAAACAAATTAGAAAATGACATAGGCAGCTTTTTGAAGAGTGGAATTTTCAAAGAAGCCATAAATACAGCAAGAAAGATAAGGAGAAATAAACAGAAGTATCCAAAGCTGAAAGAATAATTTTTAAACAGGTTAATGCTGAGAAAGATTTTCATCTTATGAAATATACTGAGGTTGTTCACCACCACAACAAAAAGTTTGATTTGAAAGAACAAGAACAATGATGTGTCCGTGAAGGTTGGAGAGGAGATTTGAGGACATTTTAATAAAAGACTATTTTTCAAAGTGTGAATGGAGGGCAGGTACTGGAGCCTCAAAAGAGTAAATTTTTTTATGGGTATTGATTTTTTTTAGATTTTTTTTTATTCTAATTTGTTATACATGTTTGCAGAGTACATTTCATTTCATATTACTTATAAAGAGCACAAACACTGATAGTTCCGGAATGATCCGGGTCCTCTCCTGTATGTCCCATGCATTAATACCTTACACTGCCTATGCTACGGTGCCTACTTTTTTTTTCTCTCTCTCTCTCCATGACTTTCATAGCTAAGTCTTAGTCTTGCTTATGCACTTGTTCAGAAAACCATCTTGCAGTATGGAGTCCTTGCTGATCCATGTCTATGCAAAGCTCTGGTCCTTTCTGGATATTCTGTAGTACTGCTGCTCCTAATGTCTTTCTCATAAGATGTGTGTAGCAGTGTGCCAGAGTGTGTGTACACACACACATATACATATATTAAATGATCTATTATAAAGAATTGGCTCATACCATTACTGGAGGCTATGTCCCAAGAGGTACAGTCACCCTGGGCTCCCCAGATATTTGGTCACATGTTATTGTCAGTGCTCTTAAGCTGCCCCTTTCACTCCGACAAGGTCAGTGTTATTTCAGGCAGTGAATTGGGACAAGCTTTTAAAGTTCCCTTTGTCCAGAACGTTACTTTTCTTTAACATCCAACCTTATGGGAACCGTAGACACCATGATGTTTCCATTGCAAGACGTTAAAATTCTCCCGCAGTGGTTGACACACAAGTGAAACAGCCCGTTGCCGTGATGGCTGGATCATATCAGGGTTTCTCCGATCAAAAGCGATGTCACAATCCTTGCTTTTTAAAGTTGGGCCTCGCTCTTACTGTAACCTTTGCAGAAATTTGTGTTAAATAGAGAGATGGACCAGTGTACCAAAGGAGCTCTAGCTAAGAAACAGGGGTGCCAGCTGTGAAATCTCAAGGTTGGCCTTCTGGTTCCAGACACCTGCTCTTTGACTCCATGGAGAGAACCAGTCTTTGGCTCTTGCTTCATATGGAATGTAGACCCGAAAAAGCTGTGTTTAGATCAAGTTTTTTTTTTAATAGTAGCAATAATAGCTAACATTTCTTTTTTTTAATATTTATTTATTTGCTTTAGTTGTACACAATGCAATGCATTTATGTTTACGTGGTACTGAGGATCGAACCCGGGCCACGCACGTCCCAGGCGAGCGCTCTACCTGCTGAGCCACAACCCCAGCCCCTAGATCAAGTTTTAACAAACCGATTCATGCTTGTTAATCCTCTACTTAAAGGAAATATTGAAGAGTTTCTTTTTTATTATTCCAGCAAAATTGGCAAAGTCCATATCTTCTGAAGTCTGACTTGAACCAAGCACTTTTAGATCAAATAGAGTCTGTTTATACTAAGATCTATGGATCCCTGGTGGTTCTCAAATGACTTGAGGATGCTAATTTTTGAAATGCTAATTTTTAAAATTCTGTGTTTTCATTTTTTATGATAAACTTTTCCACTCTTGTAATGATCTTTACAATGTTGATGATAATTACATATATATGATAATCACATATATATGATAATTACATATATATGATAATTACATATATATGATAATTACATATATATGTAATATATGTACATATATATACATATAGCCCAGATGACCACTTACAACTAAGTACGGCTATGAGATTTCACTGCCTGTGTCCTCATTCCTATTGGTATCCTAGACATTGTGAAAAATGACAACATTCATCTTTAAATGTTTGCAAGGCATATCTGGTTGTCTTTTGATTGACAACATTTATCTTGTGCTCATTTTGTACTGTGTCGAACTCTATCACCCAGCACAAAAGCGATACTTCTCGTTTGCCACGGTAGTTCACCGTTGAATGACATTTTCTATGGACCAGGAGTTTAGTTGCTTAGATATTAAGTCGATTTGGCATCATGGAAATGGCCTATTGCATCAGAGTCATGTACTCTGTCAAGTGTCACAGTCTAATGATAAAGGACAGGAAAGGGCATCTTAGGTAATTGATACATTTCTGCCAAGTCAAGTCATGGCTGGCTGAAAAACAGAAGTTTTGCAGCAATTTGGAAAGACAAAATGATTTGAGAACTGAGTCATCATGGGGTGCCTGCCCTGTAGCACCCACTTAGGTGGTGGCTTTTTGGGGTTCCATCTTGGTATAGACAAGGTTGGAATTATTCAACAGCAGAAAGCAGAGGATAAAATATGACAGGAATCTTATTCTGATGAAACAAAGTTCTTAAATCGCATATTAGGGTACACTTGGACTGGTTCTACAAAAACTAGTACATTCTTTTAAAATAATATTAACATGTTAAAACTTTATATGAATTTAACTAAGTTTGAGCATTAGAGGATTCATGAGTCAGGAAACGGTCAAAACCAAAAGAGGTTCAGCGTGCTCTACCCAGCAACATGGGTAGCAAGGATTTATAGGCTGAACATGGAAGTAAAACGAAGAAAATGAGCCAGGCGTGGAGGCTCACACCTGTAATCCCAGCAGCTCAGGAGGCTGAGGCAGGAGGATCGCTAGTTCAAAACCAGCCTCAGCAAAAGTGAGATCCTAAGCAACTCAGTAAGACCTTGTCTCAAAATACATAATAGGGCTGTGGATGTGGCTCAGGAGTCAAGTGCCCCTGAGTTCAATCCCCAGTAGCGCCGCCCCAACCCCCCAACAAAAAGAAAATGTATTTGACTGATCCAGTGGAAAGTAAGAGGTTAGCTGGAAGTTTCTAACTGGTAAAGTGTCTAGCTTTGTTTTGCTCCCTTCATTGGATTTCCATTTTTTCTTCTATAGAAACATAAAGCATTGCAGCCACCCCAGTCTAGTGACCTCCCAATTTTTTAAAACAAAAATTTAACATCACTGTTATTTCTGACAAGAATGGCAACCACCTGTGGTGTGAACTAAGAAGCACATCAGTAATTTAGTGTCAGCAAAGCAACAGTCATTATATAAGAATCAGTGCTTCTTAGTTTGAATTTTATTCATCTATGTCTCAGTATTTATGTGTGCACTTCTTTGGTTATATACTCACATACAAACTAAAAACATAAAAAGTTCATTTCTAGTTTTGTGTTTGTAACCTTGAAATTTAAAAAATAGTGTGAATAAACACTAGCATATTGTGAGAATTTATACGTTACTCTCTATACATTATTCACTTCTGGGATATTCTAGCCCTTTTGGACCCTGTGTCCTGGCACCCAGCATAAAAGCATGTGTCCTTGACTTCTTGTTACCTGTTCTCAGCTCTAAATGGGAAAAGGTTGACAAATATGTGGATATTTTGCATTAAGCCTAAAACGCACAAAATTTCAGATTTACAGGTGAAGTTGTCTTAACTATAATTCCTCAAAGTTTTTTCAAACTATAAGGGGCCCCACCCCTAAATTAAACTTAAGTCACCTGTGTAGAGTCTCGAGCCTTTTGGCCAAGCTCCTCTGCTCTTCTAAGGAAGGAGGTGCGGTCACCTGACTTTAGGTCCTGGCGTTCTGTGTCAGTAACTGCTCACTGCAAACAAGGAATGATCCCCCAGATTCAGACCCAGGAGGAAACGAGCGCCCCTCACTCTGAGCTCTCAGGCAGTGTCAGAGTATGGTGAAGAGGACGGTCTTGACCATAGAGCCTCAGCCCATCCCTGACACCACCATGTGACTCGGGGCCAGTGTCTTAATTTCCCAGTGACTCAACTCTTGCAGGGGACAAGACACCAGATAGGAACAGGAAGCAGGGTTATTTGGCTGCAGCCAGGTTCAGAGGGCAAAGCTTTCCCTGTAATCAATCAATCCCCCTGAACCCCGAGTTCAGGTAGTTTCAGAACTTTATACCCAACATGTAAGGGGAGAGGTTCAGAAGTTCACAGTCTGCAAGAGTTCACATAAAAACATCTTTTTCTTTCACTGTTGTGGGCAAGTTAACCCTTCAAGGACAACACCTGAGAAGGGGAGAGCTTCTTCTCCCCTTTCTTTCCTCCCCGCATCAGCTGTTTCCATGGAGCCCAATTGGTAACTTATCTTATCTTAGCATCTCTGTGAAGCTCCAGCTCAAGGCCAGAGGCCTTGTTAAAGGAATTTTTTTTTTTTTTTAATCACACTATGCATTTGCAAACACACTTTTACAAACTACTCTACTGGATAAGTGTTTGTGAAAAACTAGGAAAAGGGGGTGTCCAGCACCTGGAGTGCTGATATCTTCCAGGCCAGTGGCCAAATAAAATAGAGCAACAGAAAAAATAGAAAGTTTAGACTGAACTCTTTTGTAGAGACTCTTTTGCTGATAGTCCTAAATTCAATTATGGTGAAGATTTCTGGAGAAGCTTAGTTAAGATTTTCTGTGGAGAAGGGGGTGCCACTACACAACAACAAAATGGGTCTAAGAATAGCCTACATACCCCATAGTGGTGGTCTGAGGATCAGACAGGTGACCTGGTATAAACAGAGACACGGAGAACTGTCCCCGATGTGGGGTAAGCATCCAGTGTTAACTGCTAGACTCACCACCACCATCATGATCACTGGCTCCACTGTTGGTGCTGCATGCATGGCACAGGAACCCAACCCAACCAGCGCTGCTCCCTGATCATGTCACCTGCAACAGAGGAAAGAGTGGTGTAGGAGCCCTGTTTGGGGAGATGGCTTGAATTGCGGTTGACTATGAGCCATGGAGATTTGGGCATTGTCGCCTTCCGTAGTCTCACGGGACTTGGCCCGGGATCTCGAGTGACTTGGCCGAGATTGCTGATCGGGTCAGCGCCATTTTGGTGGTGTGTGTGGCGCGTGTTAGTCGTTGTTAGAGCCAGAGAGAAAAGTTGTCAGAATAAAAAGCTGTTTGTCTCCAGTTTGCCTCTGAACTTCTTCCCGCGGCTTCGTTGCTCCAAGCGGCCATCACTTCAGGCAACAACAGAGTGGGACTGTGGGCAGCAGTGTTCTGGTTTCGGGAACACTCACTCCCTGCCCGTTGAGCTGTGTGGTAAACCCCAGGCTCTGAAAGAACTGGAAAGATTTATTGGAGATATTGATTATGCCACTGCCAAACCTTCCCAGGCTGTTGCAGACTGTAGGCAGGGACATGACACCCCCAGGTGAGCTTGGGAGGGTCCACTCAGTCCTACTCATTTCCTTCATGGGTTTTATTCACTCACGTCCTTCTGTTGGCCATACTCCAGTGCATTTTGGGAGAAGGTGGCATGTGCTCTAATCTTTCTCTCTAAAAATCTTTCTTTCCCTCTCTAAGCCTGGAAAGGTGGATTGGCATTGGGTGGGAAGGAGTAGAAAGCCAGGCAGAGAAGAAAAGCTAAGAAATAAGAGCAATGAAAAAAGGTTTGGGGCTTATTATTTTTTCTCAGCCTGAAGTTGGAGACCAGAAACCCTTCCAGACCCTCTGGTCCCCGATTAACAAGGCTTAAAACAATCAACAGCTCACTCCAAGAGGCAGCGTAACAGAATAAAGACCTAGGACTTGGAACTGGCTCTGGGTTCCAATCCCAGTTATGCCACTCACTGGCTGGACGGCCTTGAACTAGTTGCTTAGCTAGCCTGTGCCTCTCTTTACGGCCACACACACACACACACACACACACACACACACACACACACACACACAAAGCATAAAATAGTAGTCTGTGCCCATGGAGCTATTCTGAGACTGACATGAACTCATCTGTGTGAGGCACTTAGCACAGCACCTGACACATAATCAGAGCTGGGTGTTAACTTTTATTCTTTTCTTCCCTTCCAAACCTAATTTCCACATATGTAACAAGAAGCAATTGAAGTACATAATTTTGCATCCTTTTCTACTCAGGTTTTGACCAGGAGTGCTAATGCTATACTTTGAGGTACCTGTGGCAATAGTTTGTGGGGTGTCTTGGAGAAGGAAAGAGCCCTTGAAAGAGGGGAGACAGGTGAGGTGGTGCCTGATCCCACCGTTCTCCTGCCTGTCCTCCACCCCTGGCCCTGTAAGGACAAACATGCAGACAGCCCATGGCCCCATTTCACCAGAGCCAGGGAAAAGTCAGTGGGACAGACACAATGTCATTTTTTAGCACCTGTGTCTAACTTCAAAAGAACTTCTTTACAGGACATAGAACTGAGAGGGGGTAGAAGGAAACTAGAGTGAGATCAGGAAAATAGGGAAACGAGTTTTCTCTGAAGTCACGGTACAGCTGGCTACAGATGAGTAGACCCATTGATAAAGAGGCACACCCACCACTGACCTCTAAGCCAGAGAGCGCCCTGCTTGGAAGATGCTGTGGAATACACTCACTCTGCCAAGCTGTCCCTTCTCACCAGTCCTCATCTCTTTCTGTCCTTGAATCCCGGTAGATAAAAGGACAAATCTGCTGAGAAGGTACATGTCACAAGTGGTCAGGTGAATTGCAGCCATCACACCACATAGATAAGAAGCGAGGCTGGCGCCTGGGCAGGCCCAGGAGAAGGCGGGAGGACACTTCTCATATCGAATTGTACAATTTAGCAAATGGCCAGTGGCAGGCTGAGCTGATAGCAAGTTAATCTGTTTTCCATGCACTTACGGCTTTTGTCAAGCAAAGGTTCCCTCTGAGGACCCAGAGCTGGAGCCTGCCCAGGAAGCTGGCTGTCCTGGACTGCAAATCTCAGTCCCCTGCAGTGGACGCCAGTATTAACTGGTATGAATGGGCATAACTAGCACTTAGTGAGAGATTGCTTAGACTGTTGGGTACTTAGCACTGTCTGGGTACTTAGCACTGACTGGGTACTTAGCACTGACTGGGTACTTTTTCAAGCATGAGTACCTCACAGCATCCACATGAAGTGCTGTCATTCTCTTTATTGTACAGGTGGCCACAGAGGCACAGAGAAGTTTAGGAATTTGCCCAAGTTCCCACAGCTGGTGAGTGGCACGGCCAGGTTCGGAGCTCAGGTCATCCGCTCCAGAGTCTGCGCGCTGACCACTGGGCAGGCCTGCCTGAGTTGTAAGACAGAGACTGTGGGAATGCCCCAGGGGCCACATCCTGTGGGCTGAGTGTCTTGTTTCAGTGAAGGCTGCTCTGCACAAAGCTGGGTGTGTTTGGGGACATGTGACAGTTAATTCAATCAGCCGCCTCCTGGTTCCTGCTCTGTGCTGGCCACAGGGCTGGAGCCCGTGTGAGGGGGGTGAATCAGATGCTAATCATAGCCCATGAGAAGAATAAGTGAAATGCTACAAAATCATAAAGGACAGGCTTTCAAAAATAATCACAGGGAGACTCTGCCTGTGATGTCAGGGATGGCTTCTTGGAGCAGGTGGTCTTTGCCCTGTGACTTGAAGTAGAAATAAAAACTTTGAAGTGCAGTAGAGGAGGAAAGAGGACATTTGAGCCTGAAAAAAAAGTGGACAGAGATGGGAAAGGGAGGCTCTGTCCAGGTTCTGGTAAATGATCCAATTGGACCACCTACGGGTGTGAGACCGAGAGAGAGATAACTTCAAGACCAGGAAGGCTGCTGGGTCAGGCAGGGACAGGGGAGATGTTTATCAGAATCAGAAGGGATTTAGAGGGCAGCTTAGCCAAACACTTCGATTTACAGATGGAAGGAATGAAGATGACAGATAAGTGGCTTGTTCTATGCAACAGTGAGGTAGGGACAGAAGGAAGTCTCAAACCCGGGGCTTGCCCCCAATTTTCTTTGCAATGCCCAAGGGCATGAGCACATGGGTAATAGGACTTTCTCAATGCCAGATGATCTTTTTTTTTTTTTTTTTTTGGTACCGGGGATTGAACTCAGGGGCACTCGACCCCTGGGCCACATCCCCAGCCCTTTTTTGTATTTTATTAGAGACAGGGTTTCACTGAGTTGCTAAGTGCCTCGCCATTGCTGAGGCTGGCTTTGAACTCACGATCCTCCTGCCTCAGCCTCCCAAAGTGCTGGGATTACAGGCGTGCGCCACCGCGCCCAGCTCCAGATGATCATTACCTTTTCTATAACCAGTTCTCTTTGGGGGTCTCTAAATCTATAGGCTGTATTTGGAGTTACATACCTGAAGTTGGTATCAGCCAAACATGGACTCTTGTCTGCTGGCCGGAAGTCGCATCGATTTTACAGTGGGAGACGCTGAAGATTTGGGGATCCGGGTTTTCTGCAAACACTCTGAGGAACTGCTGGCTTAGTTACTCTTCTTTAGTAACAGTCACTGGGGCTGTGGCATTCCTGAGACCCAGTATGGCACCGTTCTCTGCCAACGCGGCTTCCCCTTCTCACTGTCCTTTAACACATCTAAAACTTTTCTTTCCTGCCCACCTGTGACTTTTTTTTTCCTTTTTACCTTTTGGACTTCCACAATTCATGTGTTAACTTAACCCATATAACCAGAAGATCCAGGTGTTAGAATTTAGGCAAAGTTTCTTACGCAGGGAATGCCATTTTAATAAAAGGGAAGTTTATTAGGGGCCACGCGTGGAAGGGGGAGAAAAAGAGAAAATGGGGAACGGACGGGAACAGGGGCAAGCGCGAACAGAGAGCGATTTCAGTCCGGGGGTGGCTTAAATAGAGTGGGGGGTCAGAGAGACCCCCTGGAGTGAGTCCTTGCCTTATAGGCTACCAGAGGTCAGGAGGTAGTGGCCAGGGAACCTGCTGGTCACAAAGCACCTGGGGAGGTGTGGCCTTCTGCCTGGAGGCGCAGCTTCTGCCTGGACTCCAACACCAGGAACACTTGTAAAATCATGAAGGAAAAAAAAAAACAAATCTTCATAGGTAACTTTATAACCAAAGCTTTCTCCTGGCTTTCATTATTGGCCTCTGGAAAATGCTATAAATGACATCAAACAGGCTTCAGATCTGTACCTCTAGAAGTAAGAAACAGAACATCAGAACATCGATGATAATTAATTTTAAAGAAAAAAATCAATATCACAATCTCGGATCCCAGCAGTTTAGTTTAACCAGAGACAGCAGCCTGCAAAAGGTGTGACTTTCCAGAGCAACAGTGCCCCTCTGTGGTGATATTATGGATTGCACCCTGAGAGCGGTTGAATATAAGGTTAGTTGGATTTGTGTGTGTGTGTACTCAGATTCTGTGAACCCAGGAGAAGGACAGTGAACAACATGGGTTGGTTGGAGTATTTCCAGAGTCAGAGGTGTGGGGGTGAGTGGAAGGGGTGGGGCTGGAGAGAGGAAGCAGCTGCAGGATCAGCACAGAGACCAGGGGCACACACTGTGGGCTGGGAGGCAGGGAGCGGAGGAGGCTAGCATAAGACTTACCTGCTTATCAAAATGAGAGGAAATGTGGTAGCTTGCATGTTTTAACTAAGTCAAAGGTGACATTGAGATGTCTTGCACCAGAACAGAGAAGTAAAAGAGGGATCACCCAAGAGCACAACTCCCAGCTCTGACCTGATGCCTGTGGCGGCTGCTGAAAGAAGTTTCTCTGACTGTGACTGCATGAGATATATCCTCCAGAGGCCTCTACATCACCTCTGCCCTGGCCTCCCCATACAGGGAGGGAGAGGTGAACATGGCCAGAATTCAAAATCCCAAGCCTGGGTTCCACTCCCAGAATCAGTGGGGCACCAAGGGAAGAGGGTACTGTTAAACTTTCTGTGGACAGTGCCCCCATACTGCCTACATCCTGTGTGCAGCTCCCAGCTCCCCGTCGCCCGGGGCCACACGTGACTTCACTTGCTGTGTGCTACAACAGAGACAAGGTGCCAGTTTCCTCATCTGAAAAGTGGGTGTCATCCTCCCTGCCAAATTCACAGAATCCTCTGATGGATTGAGTGGAATTTAAGAATGAAATTCTTACATCACTGTAGCTGCAATGTGCAGCTTGACATCCAGGTCATGCAATGATGAAATCAACACGTATCATATCAAGATGTCCCAGGGCTTGAGGTAGAGAACTAGCCAAGCATGCTTGGAGCCCTGTGTTCAATTCCCAGCACTGGGGGGGGGGGGGGAGGGGAGTGTCCAATATTTTTATTATATATCATAATAGACAGATGAGATGATCTAGTAATTTCTTGTTGGTGTCCACATTCTTAGGGAAAACATGTCTAGAGAAACGAGAAGTCTGATGTGGAGCTGTGGGATGATGGCCCTGGGCCTTGAGTTAAGCAAGTGAGAGAATAAAGTATCTTTTTTTTTTTCTTTCCCCTCCAGGAAAACTCAGTTCAGGTCAGTAGGCTGGCCCTGGAGCTGGGACCTCCCCACGTCCTAGGGTTCCTGTTTGGGAGCAGGGAGTAGGTGACTATAGCATGTGCATGTCCCCTTAAGAATGGCTGGGGTCACACTTCAGCAGCATCAAAAGCACTCAATTCTTAAGAATGTGAAGGGGACAGAGAGAGGAGGGTCACATTGTGGGGAGGCAGAGCCTGGCCTGACACACCTGCAAGTCACAGAGCATCAGGATTACTGGTGACCAAGAGAGAGAGACAAGGAATACTTCTCCCTCGGGGCCTCCAGAAGGAACCAACTCTGGTGACACTCTGACTCCCAACTTCTGGCCTCCAAAACTGAGAATAAATTTCCATTTTTTTTAACTCACAAATTTTTTTTTTTTTTTTCTTAAAGTCTACAAAGAGCTGAAAGGCCTGGCGTGTGGCCTCGTGGTGGGTGGGGCAAATGTTGAGTCCCATGAGACAGAGTTTTGAAAATGCTTCCTGGAGAAGGGGATTCTTCAGTAGTGTTTTGAATGCTGAACAATATGAGTGGGGAAAGATTCCTATTAGAGAACATTAGTATCGGGGACGGGGACGGAGAGAATCGTGAAGTGGGCAGATATGTGTCCTGTGATATGACCTTTTCTTTTCCACCCATCTTCTGCCTTGTGGTCTTTACCTGGCCCTCCTACACATGGTGGGTGGCTGCCTTTCTCCTCAAAAAGAAAAATAGCCATTTCTAGAAAAATCTGAGGCACAAGATGAGGTGGAAGTAGCCATGAACAATTTGTTCATTCCAAAATAATTTATTACATACAAGTCTGAAGCCAGGGTCCCTGCACCACCCCCAAGGAATCCCATCCACCCATTCATTCAGTGCTAGCTAGGCTGGGGTCATGACAAGACAAAGTAGACCCTTCTCCTCCTGTGGCCTCCAGTGTCCTGGGGACATTCACTTAAAGGACAAAGCCATGAAGGTGATGTTTCAGACGTGAGTTGGTTTCAGTAATGGAAGCCAAAGGTCTCCTGGGGGTATTTCTAGTAAGGCATGGACTCTGCCGATACCTAGGGAAGCCCATGTCCCCTCTCCCAGGGCAGGGACACAGGCCAGCTCTGCTGCCCTGTTCCATTCTTTGTTGGAACACCAAAGTGCTGTGGGCTAGAGTCTTTTACAATTATTTTTGCAGGGCACCTACTTTGGGGGTGAGTTTTCTGGAAATTTATTATCTTTCACTTCAAAAAAGTGTGGAATATAAAGAAGTCTAGTAAGTCACTAATCAGGGGCTTGTCGAGCCTGAAGCCAGCAAACTGAGGGCATTGCAGCTCCCATGGAGGTGACAGGTGTCCAGCCCAGGGTGGGTAGCTCAGAGGTGCTATCTCTTCACCTGCAGGCCTTCTTGGTGGACACCTCCAAGGGAGGGTGGTGCTTCCTCGCTGGGTTCTTTGATTCAGAGGGGTTGTAAAAGAGTCCTCGGGGATAGATAGGATCCACATCAGCTTCCTAATGAAATGCGAAGGAAGCTGCATCATTGGTGATCACTCCTCTTTGGCTGATATGGGAACAAAATGCTGTCATAGTTTCTGTAGTACCATCATGAGCCTTCCTGCTCACAGATTTTACATTACTATTTTCTTGGCATCATTATATTTAAATAGATTTGACTTCTTATAAAATGCCCTGAGATCCAGGGGTCTAAGTTCTGGGGGCCTCCCTGTAACCCCTGCTCAGGATCACAGCTAGCCCTGCACAGCTGGTCTTCTTACTGAGTGGAATGTGTTTGGGGGGTCACACTTGATTCATTTCACAGACCCTCCAAGGATGGTCGGTTTCACTCTGAGTTCAGCTCTGTGCTGCAGGTGATCCTCTCTGCTTGGAATGCAGGAAGCATTCGTAAGTGGTTGTTGAATAACAAAATTCAATGAGAACTTATAAAAGTTCATCTTTTACAAAGTCTTGACAACCCTGCCAACGTGACTCCAAAGGCAGAAGCCACGGACCCGTGGACGGACTTGAACATACAACATTTTTCTAAAACTCTGCCCCTAAGGTACAGTGTTTGTGAGCTTCCTGTTGCTGTGACAAATACCTGAGATAATCGACTTAAAAGGAGAAGAGTTTTATTTTGGCTTGTGGTTTCAGAGGTTTCAGTCCATGGTCACTGGGCCCTGTGGCTCTGGGCTTGTGACAGCGTAGGCTATCATGGCAGGAGCCAGCAGGAAGAAGCTGCTTACCTGTGGCTGTCGGGAAGTGGAGAAAGAGAGGAAGAGACTGGCATCCTAATATCCCCCTCAAGGACACCTTCAGCAACCTAACTTCCTCCCTCCAGGCCCCACCGTCTCCCCATAGATTGGAGAAGGAATTCAAAATTTCAGATAAATACTTAATGAATTCCTGTTAATCAGTATAAAAATATGACATATATAACAACTTGGAATAAAAAATTTTAAAAGTAAATAAACAAATAAATAAAGTATTGGTAGCGCGCACACACACACACACACACACACTGTATATATATATACATATATATAGAGAGAGAGTGTGTTATTCATATATATAGTGTTATTCATAAATATATATGAATACCCCAATAGAAGAAATACAAATGGTCAGTAATGTGTTAGACACATTTAAATCTCACTTGTTTTTAAAAAGTAGCTATTTTCCTAAGTGAGCTATCATTTTTTCTCCTGATCAGATTGGCAAAAATAAACAAGAATGCATATGTGCAAAGCTTGATGAGACACCGGGAAAGGAGCGTGCAGGTGCACTTCCGGAGAGAGGGCCGTTTGGTTCAGCATGATTTAAAGGCCAGTTGAGCAGTATGTTCCCAAGCTTTGAAAATGACTCAGAAGCTCCACCTCTAGAAATCTGTCTTAAGAAATCATGGAACATGAGAAGTCACAACTGTTTATTGCTGTATCATTTATCATTACAAAAAAATTAGAGAACAATTCTTCAATTAAAGAGGGATGGATATGATATAATACAAGAATGTTAAAAATAAAGAAGACAGGAGGAAGAAAATTCAGGGGGAGTTATGGGTGACTTTTCTTCCTTTTTGTTCTGCTATGTTTTCTAAACATTTTTATTAAAATAAACTGTTGCTTTTGTACAGACAAAAATGATTTTTTCTAAAACACAAAGTCATGACTGCTTAAATAATTAATAGATATAAATAATTAATAGATATAATACATATTACAATATTTAATATTGCACAGCATGTTACATTCACCAAGTAACCTAACCTCCATAATAAATTCTCACCATAATTTATGGAACTAAACAGGACAGGTGACATTATTCTTTCAGAGCAAAACTGAGATCTGAAGTTTAATGACTTGTTCACTATCTTGCTGTTGACAAAAGGCAGGAATGGCCGTAATGTCCAGGGTGCCACACCCACAGTTAAGTGCTCCTTCCCCTAGGATCTGTTATTTTAGAACAAAAATCCAAATGATCATTAGACCACTGTTGGTCTGCAAAGAGAGAGCTCGCTGTCTTCCTGTTTGGGGTACGGTTATGCAGGATTATCCTATTAGATTATTAGTGCCAAGAAGGCATGCTTAGTTGATTATTCCCATTTTACAGATGGAGAAGTTATGGCTCACAACAGTGATACATACTCCCAAGGTCATACGCAGTACGTAGTAGAGTTAAGATTCAAACACAATTTTAGTCTGAATTCCTCATTCTATCTACTTTAGTCTGGTATAATAAATTCATTGACAGCTCCCAGTTTGTCCCTTGGATTCCTGAAGGTTTATGATCCATTTAAGTCCCTCTTAAGTGTCCTTTTCACATGAATGGCACAGATTACCGAGACTCTGAAGGCTAACTTTTCGTGGCAAATTGCATTTCCAAAAGGAGTCTAGAATAACATTTCCTATCCCACGCGCATGGAACCGTCACTCCTCCATCCCTGAAGTTGAAGCCAATTGAGATTAGCAATGGTAACACTGCATGACTGCCAAGACCAAATCATAAAACATCCCTGCACCTCTCTCCCTTGCTTCCTTGGGATGTATGCAAGTGGAATTCAGCCTCCATGCTGTGAGGAAGCTCAAGAAGCCCATGAGAAGGACCACATGGAAAGGAAATGAAGCCCCTCCTCTCACCCCTGGTTGAGCTCCCAGGTACCAGCAAGAACTCTCAGCCACATGATTCATTAATTCTCATCTTCTGCTGAGGTCAGGGGTTGGCTTTGGAAGGCCAGGTTCTTCGCTGGCTGAGGTACTCATGGAGTCCACGCAGGAGAATGCTGGAGAGGTTGGGGAAAGCAAGATGAAGCTGGTCCTGAGAGAGAAACCCTGGTGATGACGAGGAATTAGAGGAAAACACGTCATTCATCAGAACCTGGGTCTGTGTTTTTAGGGGAGATGTTATAATGTGCTCATCTGTCCACCAAGTGTGCACAGGTGACACAGAGCAGGAGTCTCCCGGGAAGGCCCTGCCATAAATGAGTCACCCAAACATAAAGGCTTAGAGCTGTGTTAAAGACAGTTGTCCATGCAAACTAAAGAAAACACAGACTGCCTATAGTTCTGAAACTTCACGAAGGGGATCTATTTACCCAGACAATTTCTTCCACATAGCCAGAGAAATGATACATACTTGAGGTAATAGAGATGCTGATTGCTCTGTGTGGAGCTTTACATGGTATATGTCAAAATATCACTTTGTGCCCCACAAATATATGCAAGTATTGTTTGCCGGTGAAAAAAAATAAATTAAAAAGAACAGCCTTTTCTCCCTTCTCCCATCTACTTTACTCACACCCTGTAGCTTCTCTGTCATTCCACCTTACAAAAATTGAAACAAAACACCCCCCAGTCATTGCTTCAACTTGCCTCCTTCTTTATTCTCCCAGACCCCCACTGTCTTCCCAGTTCATGTTCACAAAAGCCCAAGAATGTGATGGTGTATGGAGGACCTTCCTTTGAGAGTGGAGGTCGGGGGAAGAAATCGAAGGCGCCCGGCCCCAGCCCTCTCCAGCAGGCAGGGGATGAAAGACAGGAAATGAACACATGCTCTCATTTTTGTTTGCTGCATAGCAGCTTGGTTTGTGCTCCCAACCATGGTCTCCATCAGGGATACCCTCCATCTTTCTCAGCAGAATTGCCACCTGCTCTGAGTTATATGTCCATTTTCTCCTAGAGCCTCAATACGTGTCTAGTACCTCCTTCTCTCCCTCTCCCCCCCACCCTTTCTCCACCCCTCTGGGGTTATGTAGTTACTTTTTTTTTTGTGATCTCCTCCATCATTTCTCTTCTCTTGTCCACATGCTGATTACTCATGGCCATGCTGCTTGAGAGAAGGGTACTCTAACAGCTAGTATCTGTGGTCTGCGGAGCCCAGAAAATATTATTTAATCAAGAGTAGATTCCTTTGTTCAGCTCTGCTTGTTTAGGCCTCTCCTGAGTCTTCTCCTTCCCCTGCTGGTTGTCTCCTTCTACTGGATTGGTGGGGAGGAGTTCAGAAGCTAACCCTGGTGACCACCTGGACAATGGGTATGCAAGTATTGCATCACGCATGTACAAACACCAAGCACTTCCGCTGTGCATTGTTATTAGGTTATAGAAAGGAATTAGAGGGCAAAGGCCAGATGTGTTAGGACAGTGGTCTAGCTGGAAAGCAGCTGGGTGTTAGGATCTTTCAGGTAGACCAGATGTCTGCTCTGCGTAGCAGCCAGCATCTTTTGCATGGGCTATATACTGCTCTGGGTTTAGCATGTTCCAAAACCACCCTGGGGAATTGTGAAAATGCAGATTCCAGGGCTCATCATACAACTGCTAAGATAGGGCCCAAGTATCTGTGATCGTAACAGGCACCCAGTTGCTTCTGCTCTTTATATCCAAGGGCCCTGCTTCTCTCCCCTATGGGAGAAGATGCAAAATTGGGGTAGGTTGGAGAGATTGCCGCTGCTGTGCTTGTGAGCTTTAATTTCTGTCTCCAGCACCCTCCACTGGGGTTCTGGCGTCTCTCCTTTGCCGAATTCTTGCCAGGCTCCATGCTTTCCTCTGAGCCTCACTTTTCTATGTCCACCTTAACTCTTGCACCCTGGCGTGTCTCTCATCTTCCGCTTGGGTTTTCACCACTGTTTTCTGTGTTTCTCCCTTGCCTCTGGCTTCAGATCATCTGTTCCACTTGAACTCAAGTGCTCTTGAACTTGGCCTTAACGATTCCGAAGTGATCTTCTGCCTTTGTATCTCAGCTGAACATCTTGCTCTCTATTTAGCCATGATTGAGCATTTAATAGTTGAGATATAATAGTTGCAAGGAAACATCAAAAATGACATATGGCAGTGTCTGCGTCCGCTTTCTAGAGCAGTCCACAATCGTGGGAAGGGTGATTTGGGGACAGGTTTGTCATGAGAATAATGTCCTCACAGGAGGCAGGCATGGGGCATTCCAATGGAGGGAGCCCCTTGAGAAAATACATGGGGGGGGGGGGGGCAGGAAGACCCAGATACACTGATGAACTGGCATAGTCTTTTGCCCCTGGGACCAAGGGGGGACCAAGCTGCAGAGGCGAACCAAGGGCATGCTATGGAGGAACATGACTCCCTAAGAAATTGGCACCTATAGCTTTTATAATTCATCTGGCTTTTAAGATAGACAAGTTGCTGTATGAAAATATTTGACACAAGTTATTGTCTTAGTTCAGGCTGCCGTACTGAAAATACCTAGACAGGATGGCTTACGCAAAAAGCATCATGTCTAGTTTTAGAGGCTGCTCAGTCCAGGATCAAAGCACGGCCACAGATCCAGTGTCTGATGGGGGCCCCCCTTTTCCTAGCTTAGAGGCAGCCAGCCTCTCACTATATCCTCACCTGGCTGAGAGAGAGTGCTAGTCTCCTTCTCATTCTTACAGGAACCCCAGTCCACCCTCATGACCTCATCAAAACCTAATTACCTCCCAAAAGCTCTCCCTCCTAAAGCCATTATATTGAGAGTCAGGGTTTCAACAAGTGAATTTGAAGGGATATAAACCTGCAATTCATAATAGTTACTATGCATTTCTTCCTGAGAAGACTGTGACTATTTGGGGGGCAGAAATTCTATCCTTCTTTGGCCTTAATTAACTTCTAGTCGAGGGCTCCTATTATGACATTTTTCATATACTACACAGTACTCTTGAGAGCTTCTTACTTATCTTTCTCCCCTGCTAAGTATTAGCTCTTTGAATATCATTCTACTGCTTTCTAAGGTCCCTAAACCCACTTCCAAGTCCCCAAGGATATGTACAGGGAGAGATCTCTGCCTCGTTCTCCAAATGGCCATCCAGGTTAGGCCACATTTTCTCCTTTTATAATAGTGATGGGCCAGGAAATCTTTCTGCCTTCCTTCCCTTAAGACTTCCCTGGTCTTGGTCTTGGGATTTCCCCAAGTTTTGAAAGAAAGCTTAGGGGACATTTGTCATTTGCTTTCTCTGCCCAGATCTGAACATCTTGCTTTGATTATTAAATTTCCAGCTAGAGTGTTGTTGGGGGGCATAGACCACCCCCAGCAATAGAAGCTGGAATACTATCTTGCCCATCTCTGCGTGCGGCCAGGACATAGGATATGGTCCAGACCCTGCCAATCACAGGTACTCCTCTGCCCCCGATTTTGACTCTGAAGTATTTTCCTCCTCAGAACCAGTCCTGGGCCATGTTGATGGGTATGTTCCTCTTACTTTGAACCACATCTGTGTTCTAAACCTCATCCATGGCAGGCTCTGTTCTAGCAACTAGAAACTCTGCATGATCCAAGGACATGGGTGATGTCATTTAAAGAGAGAAAGAGGGGCTGGGGTTGTGGCTCAGCGGCAGAGCGCCCGCCTGCACGTGCACGGCCTGAGTTCGATCCTCAGCACCACGTAAACATACATGCAATTGCATTGTGTACAACTAAAGTAAATAAATAAATATTAAAAAAAAAAAAAAAAGAGAGAAAGAGCACCTTTGCCCCAGATGCTCACCTTCCAGGGCTGAAAGCAAGGCCCAGGCAATGGGCAGCACCAACTAGTTTCAGAGCCCAAGAGAAAAGACAGTGAGGAATATGAGGGACATCAAGGGAGGACAATGGGAAGAAGACACAGAACATTTGCTTTAACCAGATCAATTTGCAAAGTTTGCTTCTTGTCTAAAGGCACGGCGCCTTCCTTAGTACTATGAACCCGTGATTCATCCCTGAGAATCCTGCTTTGCCCTTGCTCCTGCCACCCCACCTCCTCTGGGCAGGTGGGGCAGAAGTGTCTTCATCTCACCTCTGTTTCCCAGGAGCTTGGATGAGTGGAAGATGTGACCCTGAGAAGACAGTGACCTGCTTCCCTGGCTGGGTTTTGGTGGTTGTGTATCTTAAAATAATAAAATAAACTGTGATACCAGGAACGTGCTTCTAGTAGCCACTTGAAACAGAAAACCATATTAACCCACCCTCCACAGTCATAGCCCAGTGTCATCTGGCAGCCACCAGCAGCTTGCTGTAGAAGAGAGTGTGTCTGTCACCTATCCAGTGAGGAGGAGCATGTGTGCCAGTCGGCCCAGTGGGCCACATCACCTGGGGAATGAAAGTCACAGGGTAGAAATGATTGCAATTCCTTTCTTAGCCCTGAGCCCGCCAGATGACCAAATGCATCTTGACTGACAAGAGGAAAGGTCTGGGAAGGTTGAGATGGAGTCAAAGATGATGGATGACTTCCTGCTATGAAAGGAATTCCCATGCTCTGCCTAATTGTTTTTTTTTTTTTTTAATTGGCCTGTCCCCAGATGTTGCCCCAAAACAGACCACAGGTTAAAGCTGCCTCTCCCAGGCAGCTCGGAGACTGGCTGCCATGTTTCTTAAGGATAGTTCAGAAAGCCCAGTAAAGCCCAACTAAAACGTTCTTTTTTCCAGGTGCAGTGGTGCACACCTGTAATCTCAGTGCCTCAGAAAGCTGAGGCAAGGAGGATCATGAGTTTGAAGCCAGCCTCAGCCTCTTAGAGAGGCCCTGAGCAATTTAGTGAGACCCTGTCTTTAAATAAAATATTTCTTTAAAAAGGGCTGGGGATGTGGCTCAGTGGTTAAGTGCCCCTGGGTTCAATCCCAGATACCCAAAAAAAAAAAAAAAGGTTCTTTTTAAGGAAAAGAGCATCTTAGGTGGGTTTTGGAGGAAGCTCATCCACCTAAAATCCTTTCATGGTCCCCTGGAGTCTTCAAGCTCAGGCTTTGCCTTCTTTATCCTACCTTCTGCTACTCCCCAAGCCATCTCTGAGCCATGCTAAATGACAGATTCTAAGAACTGACTCTGGAGCCAAAGAGCTTGACTTTGAATTCCCAGTTTGTCACCTAGCTCACTGTCTTCGTCTGTAATATGGGGATAATGACAGTACCTATTTGGTCAGGTGCTGTGCATATAAATGAGTTCTTACGTATAGAGTACTTGGAACAGTGCCCGGCAAACAATAAGTCCTGTATAAATGTTTGGTGATATTGTGTCCCATGATTTTGAAGATGCTGTTCTCATCCTGGAATGTCACCTTACTTACCTAGCTTATTCCAACTGGGTCTTTAAGGTTCAGTTCAAGGAACACCCCAACAGGTGTGTAGGGCCACTGTCCATGGTCTTAAGCTCCACGCAAAGACATCCACTGTGGTGCCTACTGTGCTGAAGGTCAGTCTCGTTTTACTTGTCTGTCTCCCCCAGGTTGTGAGTCCTTTGAATGTGGGACTTTGTACCATCAGTTAACATAGTCACAGAACACAGAAGGGTCTCATGTCACAGGAGCAGGTAAAACCTTACTGAAATCCATTAGGTTTACGTGTTCATTTGTTCCCTCCTTCACTCCTCCTCTCACTCAAACAGTATCTATTGAGCAGGGTGCAGTGGTGCCCACCTGGAATCCCAGTGGCTCAGGAGGCTGAGGCAGGAGGATCGAGAGTTCAAGGTCAGCCTCGGCAATTTAGTGAGGCCCTAAGCAATTCAGTGAGACCCTGTCTCTAAATAAAATACTAAAAAGGGCTGGAGATGTGGTTTAGTGGTTAAGTGCCCCTGGGTTCGATTCTCTATACCAAAAATAAATAAATAAATAGATAGACACACACACATATTTAGCACCTGTGATGTCCCAAGTCCTTTTTTACGGTGGTCTGTGGGTAGACTCTGTATCAGGCCTTCCATTTATCTAGCACATGGGGAGAGTTGGGTTCTGAGGTACATTGCCCACAGCCTGTCTTTAACAAGAGATATTTCAGAGACCAAAAGTCTTACCAATTACCAAGAGAGTTGTTTCTCTCAAATTCAGAGCCCTATTTTAGACTCCAAACTTCGCAACCGGGCTCAACCAATCCCTATGGGCACAGTAGCTCCGATGAGTAACTTTCAGCTAAAATAAGTCCAGAAAATGTCCTGCCAAAAGAATTGTTTAGATCCTTTTTGAATCTGTGGCCACAATGCCTTATGAAGATTTTTATGCAAACTTCTTAGGTATGTTTCCTCAAGATGGATTTGCATGCAAAGTGCTGCCAGTCCTATTTTGAGAGGAATACTTTTCTGCTGAACATGTTGTTGCCCCAAATAAAAGAACCACTTTCCCAGCTTCCCTTGTAGCTAAGTGTGGTCAAGGAACTAAGTTCTGGCCAAAGATGTGTGCATTAGTTTCCCGTTGCTGCTGCAATAAACTGCGACAACATGAAGTGGCTTGAAACAGTCTCACGTTTCTAATCAGAGGTCTGACCTGGTCGATTGGCCCTTTCCTGTCCTCAAAGCCAGAAGCTCTCTGGAGTTTTTGTTTCTCTCTCTCTTCCTGCCTTCCCTGCTTCTACCATTGCATCCTCTCCTCTCTCTGAGCAGCCTACTTCTCTCTCACAAGGACCCTTGTGATTACTTTGGGCCCACCTGGATAATCTCTCCCTCTTGAGGTCCTTAACATAATCACAGCTGCAAAATCCCTTTTGCTATACAAACTGGTATATTCATGATTCCAGAGATTAGTACATACGTGTCTTTGAGGAATTAGTCTATCTATCACAATGTATAAGTAGAATACAGAACTTTCCAGAAATATGCTTAAGGGAGGTATATCAAGTGGGGAAGGCATGCTTTTGCCCTTCTGGCTTTCTCTCTCCCTCCTTCCTAAAACTGGGATGTGATGGCTAGTGCTTCTGCAGCCACTTGGAACCACCAGGTGACCTTGGAAATGGAAGGCAACCACTAGAATGGTAGAAGAGAAACATTAAAGCATGGTTCCTGTTGACCCCCATGGAACCACCTCCACATTTATTCAATCAAATACACATCCATCTTGTTTAAGCCATTATTATTTTTGTTTTGTTTTATTTTTCCTATAATAGGCCTAAAACAAACTCTTCAAAACTATATATACAACTCTTTTCTTAATAATCCACAAGTCTGGGTCTCACCATCTACATTTCTGTCTAAGGAATAGATAGACAGCCATCATGGAGATGACAGCTGCTGAAAGTGTGTTACAAAAGTGGACAGAGTGTTTAACATGAAGCCATGAGTCACCACCTTTAGCTCTGCTTGCTTTTATTCTTTGAAACCTTTCATCTTATTCCACCATCACACTCCCCAGGAGACCCAAGATGGGAATGAATGGGTTACTGACATATGGAGTCACAATCTTATCTTATTTAAAATAGGGCTGTGTTTTGGTCCCTTCTTCTTTAACATTGCTGTACACAATCAGCAATAGCAAGGGTAGGCTAACTTTCTACACTGGAAATCTGGCCTAGCTATCAAAATTCACAAGTGGCTCTAAGAAGCAATCAAAAGCATCAAAGCCAATGTCCTTAAGAAAAAGAAGCATAGTTATTAGCATCATCAAAATATCAATCACTGATTTGGGCCAACATTCTTTACATGTTCATCAGACACTTATTGAAAATCTGTGGTGTGGCCTCAGGAGACAGGTATCCCTCTCCTTAAACACCTCGTCACTTTAGTGGAAAGACACATTAAGAAATGTGGGCAACAGAGTTTGTTGTTTTGTTTTATTACAGCCAGCTAAATTCTGTGATCACAGCAGCTGCCCTTCACCAGGGACTTTTCATAACATCTCTCTCCCGTCTTGTTATTTGAGTAGTGTTGTATTCTCTTTACTAATGTTGGAAATTCTTTTTTTTTTTTTTCCCTCCAGTATGCAGGACTAAACCCAGGGCCTTGTGCACTCTAGGCAGGTGCTTTAACCACTGAGCTACATCTCCGGACTTTTCTAAAAGTTATTTTTAAAATTTTGAGTGTCTCACTGCAGGAGCCCTGTTTGGGGAGATGGCTTAAATTGCGGTTGACTACGGGCTTTGGACATGTTTGGGCATTGGCGCCTTCCGTAGTCTCACGGGACTTGGCCTGGGATCTTGCGAGACTTGGCCGGAGATCTCGAGGGACTTGAGCGAGATTGCGGAGGAGGTCTGCGCCATTTTGGAGGTTAGAGGAGCGTGGACGGCGTGTCGGGGTGTAGTTAGAGCCAGAGAGAAAAGTTATCAGAATAAAGGGCTGTTTGTTTCCAGTTCATCTCTAAACTTCTTCCCACGGCTTCTTTGCTCCAAGCGGCCATCGCTTCAGGCGACAACATCTCACTAAATTGCACTGACTGGCCTTGAACTTGAGATCCTCCTGCCTCCATCGCTCAAGTAGCTGGGATTACAGGTGTTCTAACAATGTTTTTCATTGTTTGCTGTTTCAAATCCAATCCAGTAACTGGTACCTGGAGCAAGTGTGATGATAAGGAAGGGGCAGGAGGACAGTTGGGATGGGCTTTGTGTTTAGTGTTCCTCGCCCAGTTACAGAGTTTCCCCACGTGGGAGGGTTCTCAGCCTGCGCTCTGAGCCAAGCCGTTTCTCTTGGTCTGTGCCTGATGGGTGTGACGGAGGGACAGCACATTAGAAGCTGCCTGGCTCTGGTGATTTCTAATACAGTGTCATCCGGGCTTGAAGTCATTTCTCCAGCCACACAACTGTGTCCACTGGGAACACAGTGTCCACCAGTTCCCAGGTCACACGTGATGTGTCAGGGAGTCTGCTGAGATTTAGTGATAGAAAAGCCAGAACACCAGCTTAAGTTTGTTACAAATCAAAAGAGAAGCCAGAAATTCTTAGCTATTTGGCAGGGTTGTGGGGTGCAGCCCTCAGGTGGTAAGGGTAGATTTCCCCCTGAGTGGAGACAGGAGCAGGGAAGGCAGGTGGGGATAGCAGGCTGGTTCTAGGAGGGCCTGGCAGATGGCTCTATTGTCTGAGCTCATTTTTCTTGCTTTGTCCTTAGAGAGGGGACTGGACTGCCATGGTCATATCTTAAATCCCAGAAGCTTGAAGCTTGGGCACTTTCCAGGTGATGAGAAGCTTCCAGATTGAGAATGGACAGGCACAGGTTCCCCTGCCAGCTGTACCAACCAAGGGCAGGCCTCCGAGGCCCCTTCTTGTCCTTCCTTTCTTCCCAGGGTGACCTTGTCCAGCCTGTGTGCTTGACTGCTTGAGGTTGTTCCTACACGCCAGTGACTCCCAAATAACATGTCCAGCCTGCCTTCTCCTCCAAAATCCAGACTCATGTGTCCAACAGCCACTCAATGCCTCATTTGAACTTCCCGTTGCTCTTAAAGTCCGCCGGCTTCTCAGAGGGTGCAGCCCCTCCCTTGCAGTTCCCCTCCCTGTCCCGTCCTGGGTCTCCTGTCTCTTCGCCCAGCCGGCCTCCTCGGGAGGGATTTAGCAGCAGCTGTGCCTCTGCTGGAGATGCTCTTCCTCCATCTAGGCACACACTGCGTCCTTCCTGTCACTCAGGTCTCTGGGTGAATGTCATCTGCTCACCGCTCAGTCTCAGCGGCCCCCAGTCACCCTCTCCCCTGTCACCCCCCTTGCGCTCTTGTCTTTGTGGGGTTTCCTTGTCAATCGACTCCTCCTTTAGGGGGTGAGCCTGCAGAGGGCAGGGACCGCATCCCTCTCCTCCACTGCAGCAGGAAGAACGATAGAACTTGACAAATGTCTTGTTGAATGAATAAATGAGGAAAGAAAGCAGAAGGCTCCTGAGCCTCAGTTTCCACAGGTGTAAAATGGGAACATCTTTTGAGATCTCCGGCGCAGGGTGTCAGTGACGTGAGACATGACGCATGTGGAAGCCCTTAGGAGCCTCGGTCTCCTCATAAGGTGTCAGCCTGCAGTAACCAGGATGCCCGGGGCAAACCCTGCTCCGTAGGAAGACCCTGAGCAAGGATTCATGGATTGGCCTGCATAATGAATGCCTTCTCTCCTGCTTGTCCCTGCTGGGTTCTCTCCATCAACCCTCCAGAGGACCTCCCCCACCTTTCTCACCTGATGGGTGATGCTGGCAGATCACAGGGCAGGAGAAGAAAGTCACACTCTTTATTTCCCGGTTGGCCTTGGCCTAAAGGCTATGGCCACCCTCCCCTGCTGAGCCCTGGGTTCCCACAGCGGCTGCATCTTGCTGCCCCACTGGGCCTGACATTACAGTCCACTCTGGCTCTTGCTCCCCTGCCCGCAGCCCCCCCAGGCCCCCCCCACAGCCCCCCCCCACTCTCACCAAGGTGGCATTTAGCCAGTATCACCTGAGGCTTCTTTCTGCCATACTTGCACCTGCCTATGGTGAACACCATGAGCTTCTTCTCTTCCTTCCCAACCTTCTGTCCCTCAGCTCCAAGACCATCCCTTAACCACAGAGGACCAAAATCACATGGAAGCTTGAAAGAGGAGACATGCTTGACATCTAGAATGGATGCAGTCATCTCGGGGAGCCACCTCCCCTCCCGGCCGTGTTCAGACCCTCTTTTCTTCTCTGCATTCCTGCAGGCGGGCGGTCACTGGTAGCAGATGCCCACAGAGCAGCTGGGCGTGTGAGTGATGTCAAACTTTGACCTGTGCTTCTAGCTTCCTAGCAGAAGAAAAAGGGGTGAAAAAACAGCTCTTTCCTCAAACTTTGTTCTTAGCCTGAACTGCTTTCTGTCATTTTGTCAGGATTTTAAGGGTGAGAACATAGTACAGAAGCAATTAGGTGAGGTGTATGAGCATGAGTGCATATGTGTGCATGTGTGTTGGGTGTGCATGTGTGTGTGTGAGCATCTGTATTACTAAGAGATGGGCAGTCACTGTGCACAGATGTTAAGGGGACGGGGAGAAGGCCTGTCCCTAAGGGAGGTGGGTGGGCTGGAGTGAGGGAGTGAAGAAGAGGAAGCTGGACACCTTGCCTCCCTCCCCTCCCCTCCCCTCAGATGTTCTTGCTTTCCCTGTGGGGAGACTGTTACTGGTCTGAGAGCCTGGCCTGTAGAAAGCACAGGCGGCCCATGTGGTGGCCTCAATTGTAGCTTCTAGAAGTTTCCTTGGTCTCAGTGACTGCCTTCACTTTTCTCTCAAGTCCTGCAAATCCGGGCCCTGATCCCTACCTCATTGCCCAAAGAAGAAATAAATCAGGGATCGTAGGAGGAAGGAGAGGGCCAGGGAAGGTACATAGTCTGAACTGGTCACCACCAGCCCCCATGGGCAGTGCACTGGCTTCTTACAGATGACCAGGATGTGAACACCATACTGCTGGCAGATCAGGTCACACTGCCTCTGACCAGCTCCTGTCACTCCTGCCACTGCTTCTGTTCCATGGTCACCAACACCTCCTGCCCCAGGCTGCCCCAGCGCCTGAGGCATTGTCCTGTCTTGGCAGAGCAGGGGGAAGGAAGGGTCCTGGAGAGGTGAGAGGTCAGCAGGGCCCAGAGCAGCCTAAAGCCACTGGCCGTCCCTGGAAGCTGCCAAGGAAGGGAAGCACTGGTGTCACTGTCCTGCCCGTGCAGCCCTTCTGAGTTGGGGGAACTCGCTGAGGCAACAGTGACCAGCAGCACAGGGGCTGGGGCTGCCGACCGGCACTGCCTGATGCCCCAGCTCCCGGTCCTGTAAACTGACACAGGCAGAGACTGCAGGGAGGGCTCGCCTGAGGCTGTGCTGGAGCCACCAGGAGGCCCTGGTCGAGAGCTGGGATGGAGGGAAAGGCCCACCTCCCAGTGCTGGGGAAGCATCAAATCAGCTCTCAGCAGCCCGAGGTGACCCTCTGGGGCCCTTATGCTGGCTTCCTGGCTCCTGCTCCACCCACCCATGAGTCTCCACCCAGGGTCTGAGGTGCTCTGGCCACAGGTTATACGGAGCCTGCTGGTGACTTTGCCTTCCCAGAGCTCCTTTCCTTGTCACAGAAAAGGGTTGCACCCCCCTCTACCTGAGATGTCACAGAGTCGGTTAGCATGCCGCTCTGTTGGAGTTCTTGACTCTATTCCCCAAACTTCCCTGCCAGTTGATTTTCTCACTGTTTCCCAATGATCCTAATTGCGTCCTTCTCTGTGGACCTTTTCCTGACACTGGGTCAGCTGGAACTAAGCACTTCCCTAACTGGCCTCACAGCACTCCAGGAAGACCCCTTGGAGCCCTTCCAACACACTTGTGTGCCTTTTTGCTTAGGACGGAGCCCGGGCTCGTTCGTGTAAATGAATGACATGTTCAAGTCGGTCATAATAGTCCTAATAACAACAATGACGTCAGTACTTACTGACGCTTTGCTGCAGGAAAAACAGGGCTCCATCTTGGACAGGCATTGTCTTCATGTCCACTCTCTCAGACTGGGCAAATTCTATCATATCTTACAGAAGCTGAAGCTTGGAAAGGGCAGGCAGGTCCCCAAGGTCACAGAGCTGGTAGGAAGGGAGAACCAGGATTCCCGTCTAGGCCACTTGCTTCCTGGCCACTCCTGTGGGAGACCGGATGCTATGGGCTGGGCTGGGCTGGGCTGGGCTGGGCTGGGCTGGAGGAAGACAGACCTTGAGGTTCTGATGCTTTGCCTTGAGAACTAGAAATGGATCTGGGAGTGGACGCTATGCCGATGAAGGAGACCCTGAACTGGCTTTGAAAGGGTGGGTTCATCGATTTGAACGAAACAGAGAAGCTTGAAAGAACCAAGCTGGACCAGTCTCTGAACCCTCCAGGTCCAGGAGACCTGCAACCCAGGCCTGGGGGAGGGCCCCGAAGGCGAGATTGTAAACTGAAATCTCTACCCAGGAGATCCGCTCTAAGACAGAGTCCAGTTTGGGCAGATGGAGGGGTATGTGTCAGTAGTAGGTGGAAAAGGAAGGAGGGGCTTATGGTTTGGATCTTAAATGTCCTCCACCTGTGGCACAATCAGGAGGTGGGGCCTAGGGGAGGGAGTTATGTCATTGGGGGTGTGCCTTTGATGGGGATATTGGGACACCAGCCTTTCCTCTCTATCTCTTTGCTTTCTGGCTGCCATGAAGTGAGAAGCTTTGCTCCACCATGCACACCGCCTTGTTGTGCTGCCTCAACCCAGGCCCCAAAACCATGGAGCCTACTGACCCCTCTGAAACCACGAACCAACACAAACTTTATAAGTTGTTTATCTCAGGTAGTTTCTCATAGCAATGGAAAGCTGACTAACATGGGGGGGGGGTATGTAGGCGCCAGAGATGACACTAAAAGTTTACCTGCATCTCATTAGAACCCTCCAATGGCAGAATCTGAGGTAGATACCACAATTGGCCCCATCCTGCAGATGAGTAAAGCAGGGCTCAGAGTGCAACATCAGTAAAAATCTTTGCCCAAGAACCTGTATGTACACAACTGTGCTTGGAACGTGACTTGTTACACACCATGAAGGGCACGCCTCTTTGCTTCCCAGGTGGTAGCAGACTCCAGTGCACTTTGCAGACTTTCAGCCTTGGCGCGTGCTGTGGGAGTGCCATCCGTCCTGTTGCGGCAGCAGTGTGGCTGGGCTGGTCAGATTCCTACTGAGCGATTGCAGTCCGCAGCCCAAGGTCTAAGAGGGTATCTTGAGGCCCTCTTTTCCTGCTTCCCTCAAGAAAGCCTTAGCCGCAACCCCCCAATTAATTGAAATATAAAATGTTCAAAAACCCCTTTCCAGATTCAAATTTGCATAGGTGAGGTGACCGTGAAACACCACTGCAAGGCAGCGGCACCCCCAGCCCGCAGGTCCTTCCAGTCGTCCCTCTAGGAGCCCTTAGAACATCCATGGTGCTTTCTGATGGAGGCGCCCGGGCACCTGGCATCCAATCACTCGTCTCCCAAAGCGGCTCTGCTTATTTGTTTTTCATTTCTGCCTTTTAGTAGGAGGCAGTCATCAGTGGCAGGCCACCCTCAGGGAGCAGGAGATCCGCCCACAGTGGCCGCGAGCCTCCATATCCCTGCGCTGAGGCCTAATCAATGCAGCCAGAGTCAGCCTTGCCTTTAATAAGCAGATCTTGGAACTAAATCCTGCGTGCTCTCTGCCTCGCCCTGGATACTTTTGATTGACAAAACTAATCTCTCCTCCACCCCCACCTCTGCCGCTGCCCGCATCCTCTTGCAAATCATGTACTCAGCTGCTGACAATTAGATATAAGACTTGGGATTCAGCGCAGGAGGGTTATGAGGTGATGAATCAATCGTGGGGGCTCGGGTGAGATAACAAACTGGGGGCCCATCTCAGGCACCTCCCTGCAGCCCTCAGAGCCTCCTGCTTGATTTATGAGTTGGTAATAACCTCGCCTGGTCTCCTGCCCCTATTATTTTTCATAATGCACAGGGAAGCTTTAAATTTCAGAGAATGGGGAGGCGCAGAGTGGGGGCGGGGGTGGGGTGGGGGGAGGTCCACTGAGGGAGCCCTGCTCAGGGTTTCTCCACAGCCAATTGTCTTTTCTGCTTGTGAACAGTGGGTCACCAAGGGGTGCAGCTGTCACATGCTCATGGAGAGGCCAGCAAGCCCGTTTGCAGGACTCCAGGGAGGTGGCCCTAGCAGACCCTGGTTTAGCACTGCATGTGGCGGAGGCCTGGGTATCACTAGATCCAAAATCATAATCAGTGTGTCTGAATGTAATTCCTCCAATCTGTTCAAAACCAAGTCAGAGTGACTCAGAGGCCTTCCTAATAGGGGAAAAACACACATTGGACCCAAGTCAGAAGAACATAGCACCAGCCTGCAGTCTAGAAGCCAGTGGAGTGGAGGGGACAGGCCAGGGAGGTAGGAGGGGGCTGTGTCTTCCAGCCCAGAGGTAGAGTTGAAGACGGTGTTTATTAAGGACAAAGAAGACTTTGAATTGCTACCTAAGCTTTTTTTAAGTATTAATTTGTGGAGACTTGTTTTTTGAGAAAAGATGTGATTTTACTGGAGAAAAAAAAAATAGAAGAGGAATTTTTCATCTGAAGCAGTGTTTGTAAAATGCCCATCTGAGGTCTGGCATTGGTTCATATTTTTTTCTCCACATTTTTTTATTGGAGCATTATAGTTGCACATAATGGTGGGATTTGTTGTTACATATTCATATATGCACAAAACATTACAGTATAATTTGGCCAGTATCACTCCCCAGCACTTCCCTTCTCTCTCCCTGCCTCCCACCCCTAGGTTGGTGTTGGTGTATAATGAAGTTTTTCATGGGCCACAAAAATTGAGAGGAAAGATTTTAATGGAATGAATGAGTGACTGTGATATGACATATATTGATACAACTATTAATGAGTACACTTTTATTAAACCCCAACTCTGCACCAAGTGGTCGCTCCGTGCCAGTTATAGAACAGTGTGACTGAGTCCCAGCCCCTCAGCACTGTTGTTCGGTGGCTGTTATGGGTTAAATGGTCCCATGCCCCCAACATTCATATGCTGAAGTCCTGTTATTCCTCAGAACCTCAGAATGTGGCCTTATTTGGAAATACAGTTATTGCAGGTACAATTAGTGAAGCTGAAGTAATTAGGGTGGGCCTTAATCCAGCGTGACTGGTATCCTTATAAAGAGGGGAAATTTGGACAATGAGACGTGTGCAGGAGGAAAGCCATTTGAAGACGGAGGTGGACTTGGGGCGGTGCTTCCAAAGGCCCAGAGCACCACATTCTGCAGGCGACCATCAGAGGCTGTGCAGCCTCCAGAACTGTGAGAAAGCAAATTTCTGTTGTCTCAGCCACCCAGTTTGTTTTGGGAGTCCTGGAAAAATACACAGACACCACAGGAGGCTGAGATGAGGGAGGAGGCAGGGGGACCAGAGCACCCGAAACCGGAAGGATGCTGACTCCATTCTGTTCAACTGAACCACACTGAGGTGAGGGCGCCTCCTTCACTTTCCTTCCACCCTGACTTCCCAGGAAGTAGACGCATGGAGCAGCAAGGTCAAGGCCCCAGGCAGGGGTCCCAGTCATTCTATGAGGCCTCGTCACACTCCCAAAATTCACCTCCTATGACTACCTTCCTGTTTCCCCTCTCTGTCCAACAAGCTGGGCCTCCATAGACCCTTTGTAAAAGCATCAGAAGACATTTTGAGATTCTCCCAGGCCTTACATGAAAAAGCAGCCAAGTTAATACAGGAATCCCAGGTCACTCCCAGCCTCGCAAATGACAGGGTTAGACACGGGGCTTCAGTGAGGTCCCCAAACACGGACTCTGCCAGTAGCTAATGCGTGCTAGTGCCCACTGGCAGGCCAGACACTGTGCTAAATCCACACATGTAGCAGTTCATGTGATCCTCACAGCCCCTGTGGCAGGTCCCATTATTACTCTCCTCTTTTTCCTATGGCAAAATGAAGGTGACAGAGCAGATAGAAGATTGCAAATTTACAGGCCATGGCAGCAAGACCATGAGCCGGGCTTTGTGGAGAGGGTTTTTTTTGTTTTTTTTGTTTTGTTTTTTTTTTTTTTTTGGTACCGGGGATTGAACTCAGCGGCACTAGACCACTGGGCCACATCCCCAGCCCTTTTTTGTATTTTATTAGAGACAGGGTCTCACTGAGTTGCTAAGTGCCTTGCTATTGCTGAGGCTGGCTTTGAACTCGCGATCCTCCTGCCTCAGCCTCCCAAAGTGCTGGGATTACAGGCGTGCGCCACCGCGCCCGGCTTGTGGAGAAGGTTTTATGGACATAAACTTGTTTTATCCTGCAGGTAGGTGTAGGTATTTCCTACAGTTGACCTGTGAAGAAAAGGAGATTGGAGTGGATGTTGGTGGAGGGACCGTCTCAGGGTCCAAAGTCTATAAGTGACATACTACAAGTGGCACTCAGGTCTGCTCAGCTTAATCACACTGTACACTATTGTTCCATGTGCTTGTAAGTGAGCATTAAATTTGTCACGACTTTCCTTTGGAACAACTCCAGCCCATTGACCAAGCAAGAATCACACCACTATTTTTTCCACCTCTCTTTCTTCCTTCCTGCCAGCTTTCATTAATACCCATGCTCCAAATCTCAGTTTCACGTTCCTCTTCCACTAAAGATTTCTTTGCTAGCTGACTGTTGCATTTTTTATTATTTTTTAAAAATAAGTCACGAAAGAGCACCAAAACTATACAGACTGCCCTACGTAGAATATCCTTCCATTCATTCACAAAATGGAGATGATAATAATCTATTTACAGCATGAGATTGTTATGGTAGGATTTTTCCTGGGATACAGAAAGTACTCAATAAATTATTAGTTCAATAGTTAATAATAGTGGTAATTATTATTATTACCACTAAATTAATGCCTCTGCATCAGAAAATAATTTGATACAGAATATCAGTTTTTATGAATATTTTTCTTCCATACCACTTGGAAAGTCATTAGGAAATAAGGAAGGTAAAACGGTAAAATGAAAATAATATTTGGCGCCGGGCACGGTGGCGCACGCCTGTAATCCCAGCACTTTGGAAGGCTGAGGCAGGAGGATCGCGAGTTCAAAGCCAGCCTCAGCAATGGTGAGGCACTTAGTAACTCAGTGAGACCCTGTCTCTAAATAAAATACAAAAAAGGGCTGGGGATGTGGCCCAGTGGTCGAGTGCCCCTGAGTTCAATCCCCGGTACCACAAAAAAAATAATAATAATAATAATATTTGGCATAAAAAGTTCTGGATTCCAACCCTGGCTCCAAAATGTAATTGTATGTCTCAGCCTAATTTTTAAGATGGTTATGAAACTGATCATATTTTACATAATCATTGTTATAGTTTACATAATTACATGATATGTGATAACAAGGTCAAGGGCCCAGCTCTGGTCTGGTATACAATGAGCTCTCAGGAATGGTCACCAATGTGGTTGGTGAGTGGTATGAAGCTGTCCTCTCTGCAAATATGAACTGCAGACACCTTGCCAGGTATGTGAAAGTCCCAAGGCAGATGCGGTCATGACCTTGACCGAGGAGTAGGACGAGCTTACTCCCTGCAGAAGCCGTCATATCTTTCCTTGGGCTCCAGAAACATTTTACTCAAAGGAAATGGGAAAGGTGGATAATTAGCTTATGAATTGCTGCAGTTGTCAGTATTAAGATATATATATATAATCTACCAGGTTTCCGGTAACTTGAAATTTGCAGATGATGGCAATCAGTCTTTTGTCGGCTTTGCATAATTTGATTTGGGCTCATACTGATCCACTACTTTGGGAAGAATAGGGAAGTTTTACACTAGGACCTCCTTGGGTTCAGACTTATTAGGATCCTCATCAAATGCCAAGTCTTTGAAGGAGATTAAAACACCTGTAGGCAAAATCCACAATTTTATAATAAGGTTCCCCCCCAAAAAAAATCAGAAATAGAACCCCCTTACATATTAGAAGATCTTGCCAGCTTATTCAAATCTGGTTTTATTGATCTAAAGGAAATATGATGTGAGAACTCACCAGGAGGAAATCATTATGTGTTACTCTACCCAAGTAAACAAGTAAACAAACACAAGGGATGGGTGCAGGTTGTTACCTGTGGTCCAGGACTGTCGGCGAGCAGCACCTGGGTCTATAGAAGTCCACTCAGAGGTTCCAAGGGCAGCAGGTGGCCAGAGAGAGCGACCAGCTCAAAGCCCATGGCCAGCATCACGACTGAGCCTCCCTCTGCTCACCCTTGGAGAATCCCACCTCCTTCCCCTCTGCCCTTTCCCCAGCAAGCAGAAAGTACCCAGGGCCTGAGTGTGGGGCTGGGGAATGGGGGTCTCAAAGTTCCCATACCCTCTCCAATTCTCTCTACTCTTTAAAATAAAAAGCATTTTTTTCTTAGTATAACATAGCATATAAACACTCTGTAAACTTCAAATAATACAGAAATTTTTTAAAAAATAGACATTTTCCATAATGTGATGCATCACACTGCCCAAGATAACCTAAACTTAACTATTTAAAGACACTTCCAGACTTTTCTTCACTTCTGTGTATATTTATACACACATAATTAATAGAATATAAATGGAATGCCAGGCACAGTAGACTGTAATCTCTGTGGCTCAGGAGACTGAGACAGGAGGATCATAAATTCAAAGCCAGCCTCAGTGAGGTTCTAAGCAACTCAGTGAGACCCTGTCTCTAAATAAAATACAAAATAGGGCTGGGGATGTAGCTCACTGGCCCAGTGCCTCTGAGTTCAATAACTGGTACAAAAAAAAAAAAAAAAAAAAAAAAAGAGGGCTGGGGTGGTAGCTCAGTGGTAGAGTCATGTCTTGCAAGCGTGAGGCACTGGGTTTGATCCTCAGCACCTCATAAAGATGAATAAATAAAGATATTGTGTAGTCCATCTACTACTAAAAAATTTTATAAAAGAATATAAATAGAAATATTTTTCTGTTGTAAAAGTGTAATTTTACAACATATTATGTTCTTAACATGTTTTCCCACTTAATAGTAGGTGTTCAATAAAAAATCATTGCATGAATGAACCATAATTTACTGATTCAATCCCCTTTTAGAGGACTTTTAGGTTGTTTACAGCTATTCAGTAAACATGATTATATATAAAGATATGGTTGAGGGGCTGGGGTTGTGACTCAGTGGTAGAGCCCTTGCCTAGCATGTGTGAGGCACTGGGTTCGATTCTCAGCACCACATATAAAATAAAATAAACGTCCATCAACAACTAAAAAAATTTTTAAAAAAAGATATGGTTGCAATACATATAACACACATAGAAACCAATGCACAGCTGCATTAGTAATTACATGTGTAAATATACTAATAAAACACACATGCTGTGGAGAAGTAGTTTGTGTGCCCTCAGGTGTATGGATGTCCCTGGAATATGTTAATAAATTAGCCTCAAAAAGACAACTTTCAGGGCTGGGGTTGTGGCTCAGCTGTGGAGCGTGCGCCTAGCATGTGCGCGGCCCGGGTTCGATCCTCAGCACCACGTAAAAGTAAAGGCATTGTGTACAACTAAAGCAAATAAATAAATATTTTTTTAAAAAGATAACTTTCAGACAAGTGTTTGGGGACTTGGGAATAAGGGGTAGCTCTCCCACATTGTACAATATGACACGTGGTTAAGGTGTTATATTATCTTTAAGAGCTCAGCAAGGCATCTCAGCTAAGACCCCAAATCCAACAGTCCTGACAAAGTGCAACAATTCATTTTAGATAGAATAGAACAGAAAATCTGCTTCAAATTCTTTTTAGGAGAAGAAGGAAGGAATCCTTGGAGGGTGGTGTGGGGTGGGGAGAAGTAGGTAGTAGGAAAGGAGAGAATAGGAAATGCAAAACGCTTTCTCCTCCTAGTTATTTGGACTGTTCTTGTCAGATTCCGTGGTGTCGGATGGTAGGGCTTTTAAAAGACATAATATTATGACAGATTTACTTCCTTGACTTGTTCCTGGGGCTGAACACACAATGGTTCGCTTGCTGTCACCAGCCTGAGGGTTGGCCCCTCCTGGATCAGTCCCAGGGAGCCTGACACCTGAGAGTAAATATGCCCCCGTCCCTGGGCATTGCCATCACATTTTCCAAAGTCTACCAAACAGTGTCCATGGCATGTAGGGGACAGCAGTGGGGTTGATGCCGTTGCAGGTTGAGGGCAGTGGCTCACGACAGCCCTAGGGAGCAGAGCAGCTCTTGCTTCAGCCTGAGGACAGTCACACCAGGCCCCAGATGAGACTGACTGTCATGGTAGCTGCACCAGGGACAAGACACCCAGCTCTGTGGCACCTACAATGCCAGGGGAAAAAGGAAAGGGCCTTTTTTTGACTTTTCCTTCTTTGCAAAAAAAAAAAAAAAGTGCTGAAATGGGACTCGGTAGGTCTGTGAACACAGTCTGGGGCCTTGTGGCCTGGTGGACTGGGGAGGACAATCCGCCAGGGACCACGTGCGTAGTGCCAGGAGGGGTAGACACCCAGACCACAGTGCCGGAGACCGGGCTTGGGGTGGCGGGGGAGCGGATGCGATAGCAAGGAAGGAGTTTCAATGTGAATGAATACTAATTAGTGACATGGATATTAATGATGACAGTAATTAACAGGGGAAAGGAAGGGCTGTCATTGTCCCAGGGTGAGTAATCAATCTTGGCAGGTGATAAATAATGGTTCGGCAAGCTCAGCAGAAAGATAATCCGCTGGCCCCAGGGAGAGCGGGAGTGATGCTGGCAACCTCGCAGTTTCCAGGCAACCCACAAAAAAGAACTATTTTTCTTTTGAGGAAAAAAACAGGTTAGAGCCTCTCCCCCACCCCCAACTTGGGATTACAGTTCTTATTTGATTTCTGTTTTGTTCTTCATTTCCTTGGACAAATGTTGAACTTGTGTAATTTGGAGGAAATGAACACACGCGCGCACACACACACATACACACTCTTTGTGTCAAAATGCAAATGAATGGGAGTGTTTCTGGTCCAAGAGTTAGCTCATAGATGCCATCTGGGAGCAAGGGTTGGGGAGAAGCCTAGAAGTCCCTCTTTTGTGGTTGACATGCAGAGACATTGAAAGGACTGGTCATTGGAGGCTGGACCTAGGGAGAGCCCAGGAAGAGTGGGATGGGCCCTGGCAGCCACATAGAGCAGTTAGGCCACCTTCCTCAGAACCAGAGAGAAACAGAGGTCCAGATTCTGCAGCCTACATTGGTATCACTTCTGGCCACCAGTCAAATCTCTGAGAAATTTGATTTCCGGGAAAAGGGAAATGCTCGTTAAGTCCCTCTGCCGGATCTCCAGTGGGCCAGCAGGGCGACCGACCCAGGAGAGCAACTGGCAGAGCCTCTCCCTCCCACCAAGGCCTCAGACCCTAGCAGGACTCGGGTAGCTGGAGATGACACACCTTTCAAGCTGTTTTCCATCAAGCATTCCATGCTGAGGTGACAAGCTATCTTCGGTGATCCACTCACTGTAAAATGAGATCTTTGGGTGACAAATTGTTATGGAACCTTCCAGAAAATTGGACTCTTCCACTCTCCTGTGCTGCATTTCTCTTAGGATGTGGGCTCTAAGCATACGTCACCGAAGGAAGGCAAAGAAAGAGAACATATTCAAAGGACTGTGGCCAAATGGTGAAATAGGCCAAATGGTCAGGCAAGGCAACCGTCCTCCCCAACCCCAGGGATCCGGGTACGATTACCCTGGAGAGAGAGACCTTGGAGGTTCACCAGGATACACCAACATCCCAGTGACTGGTCTCACACAGTGATTAGGTCTGGGGTCAGGTTTGCTTTTCTCTCCTTAGAGAGCAAAACTAAGGCCGAAGGAAGGAAGTGAGAGAAGGGGGCAACTTCCCATTCAGAGAAACCAAGGACCCCTTACCTGAACAGGCTGGCTAGTGGGGAATTTGTGAGTTCCCAGGTGCTAGGTTTTTTTGGTTTTTTTTTTTTTTTTGTGTTTTTGTTACTGGTGATTGAACTCAGGGGCACTCGACCACTGGGCCACATCCCCAGCCGTTTTTTTGTATTTTATTTAGAGACAGGGTCTCACTGAGTTGCTGAGTGCCTCGCCATTGCTGAGGCTGGCTTTGAACTCACGATCCTCCTGCCTCAGCCTCCCAAGTGCTGGGATTACAGGTGTGCGCCACTGTGCCCAGCTTAGTTTTGTTTTGTTTTGTTTTGTTTTTCCTAAATGCAGGTCACATATCACCTGTTATCCAGGGTGTTGTGAATGGGACGAGGGTCAGTGTACACAAGTCCCTGCTGACTCAAGATGTTATATTCGTTACTATAGCACTAGATGCCAAAGCAGATAAACCCCCAAGTTCCGGGGACTTAACCCAATGAAGTTTAATTCTAGGCCAAGTAAGAGCCTCAAATAAGCATGAATTTTCATGGTTGGACGCAGAGCTCCTTCCATGTTGTGGCCCCCCCCGCCGTCCCCCATGTTCTCGGGTGCTCTCCTCCCAGTGGTGGGAGAAGGGAAGGGGGCAGAGGGGTGGAGGGCTACCTCGGAGTTTCTGTGGTCGAGGTCTGGAAGCTGTGCACGTCATTTTATTCACATGCCATTGGTAGAACTTGGTCCACACCCACCTGAAGGAGCCCTAATTAGGAAGGGCTGTTGCAGCTAGCTGGAAGCCATAAGTTCCACCTGATATGTATGTGACGCACCTGTAGGCACCCGCAAAGCTGAAGGTATATAACCGGGTGAAAGCGGTCCGAGTTAGGAGAACGGAGAATTCAGTCAGCCGGGCAGTCACTCGGTCGGTCAGAAGAATCAGAGCGGCCAGAACGTAGGCAGAGCGGTTACAGAATAGAAACCAGATAGAAGACAGAAGAGAAACCAGATAGAAGAAGTAATGACTGGTCAGAGTTAGGCCGAGACTCCTGAGGAAGACAGAAGACAGAAGAAAGAAGAAGGAAGAAAGAAGAGAGAAGAAAGAAGCTCTAATCTTTCTCTAAGCTAAGCTCTATCTTTCTTTCTCTCTAAGACTCTAAGCTAAGAAGACAAGAAGAAAAGCTCGCTTTAATCTTTCTCTCTAAAAATCTTTCTTTCCCTCTCTAAGCTCTAAGAAAGTAGAAGTAAAAGTAGTAAAAGCTTAACTCTGCCCCCGAGAGTTTTTATCCCGGTTTACGGTACCAGGCAGCTTACACCCACCTTCAGGGGAATCTGGAAATACAGTCTAGCTGAGGCCCAGTGGTAGAAGAAAGAGGTTTTGGTGAACACATGGAAATTTCTGCCACAGACCCAGGGGCACATTGATTCCAGATGGGCCCATGCCAGAAGAGAGGAGAGCATTTTACAACTCTGTGAGGTCACCTGTGTCAGGCAACCCTTGTCAGTAAAGGTAGGGAGCTGAGGAGTCCTCAGGAATTGGTCTGGGGCCCCAGATGAAGCCTCACCCACCCTGTCTGGGGGAGTCGACATCTTTATTCCCAGGAAGCCTTCTGTAATTCCTCCCTAGAAATGTGCGTATAACTTGAGTCATCCAAAGTGAAATGTTTTTGGAAAAGAAAGTAACTGAAAATGCACCAATGGATGGAAAGGGTTGGATAAGGATGGAAAATTTTCAATATAACCTGCTTCTTAGGTTAGCAGATGAGAATTAGGATTCTCTCGGGTAAACACATTTCTTCTGCCACAGGTTTAAAGGCCCATGAGGTCTTCAGTCGAAACTGCTTTGTCGTTGCAGGTACTGATGTTGTGCAGTGGCTCATGAAGAACCTTTCCATCGAGGACCCAGGTACTTGACCCTTGACCCCTGCACCAGCAAACTGGGATCTCTCCCGCCGTCCCGAGAACTGGGCTTACCAATGTGAATTGCGGGATGTGGAATCACTCTGTTTATAAATAAAATTAATATATTTTCTCCACTGAATATCTATCTTCAAATTTAAATCACCCTTTGAGGAAATGAGCAACTATTTAGAATGCCAAAGAGCTTCAGACATTAGCGTGTGAAATGAGATGAATTCTCGTTAGCCGCAGCAATTAAAGATAAGTTGTAGCCCTGTCACTGAACAGCCTTCTAGAGCCAGCTCTTAAAATTAGATTGCCTGATCCACAATTAAGATGTTTAATTATTTGCTAAGACTCCTTCTGTTTTCTGCTTCTTGCAAGAAGTGAAGGAATGATGGGTTTTTTTTTTTTTGTTTTGTTTTGTTGTTGTTGTTGTTGTTTTGAATTCTAATTGTGCATTTAAATTAGGAGAACCCTGACAAAACAACAACAAAACCCTGGCCAATAAGACAGTTTCCAAATCTGTCCTCCCCCTTCCCCGGGAAAGAAGCAAGAAAATTTACTTTCAAAGCATAATTAGGAAATGGGAGGAGGGCTCCAGAGAAAATGAAAATTCTAGATAAGTAGAGCTGATTACCTACCGCATGCTATTAGCCAATACTCTATGAACTGATCATACATTCCCTGGTCTGGCTTAACCCGGTATTCTTGATGCCCAAAGGTCATGCTTAGGAAGACCCACTGAGGTGAACCCAGGCTGATGTTCCTGATGGACACTGGCATTGATTGGAACTCTTTGCCCCAATTCAAGTGGCCCTCTGTCACCACGATTTCTGAGGGTTTTTTTTGTTTGTTTGTTTGTTTGAGTGCCCACCCTCAGTGCCTGACCTTCAGATGTGATTCCTTCCTGGGATCAGGATGTCAGCTCAGGCATTCTCGCATTTTAACCTGACAGTCCTAATCTGCTGTTGGCTAGGAAACAATTTATCTTCAGTTCAATTCAATATGGTTGCTGGAAATCTGAGTGCCAGATAAAGTGGGTCATTTGTGAAAGTGACCTTAGGCCTCTCACCATGGTTCAGTGTCCACTCACAACGAGCAAAAATCCTTAGTTCTGGTCACGTTCTTAGTTCACCAGGGAAACACTATAAAGGCTAGAGTCCTTTTAAAGGGTAGAACCCACCTATGGGTTACCCCTCTGCAGCCTGGACTCTGATTACCCACTCGTGAAACCTGGACAGGACAAGCAGCCATCAGCAGCCACGGTTTGGTTACATTTATTTGACATCAGTGCTTCTTTTGATTATGATGCTCAGTTAAGGAACATGGTGGTCTTTTCAAAGAGCACTGGTTTGCTGCTGTTGTTGTTCTTTTTGTTTTTTTTTTTTGTTTGTTTTTTTGTTTTTTTTTATAAAAGTAGTTGTTTATTTAACTGGAGTTACAAACCAAAGGAGACTTTAGAACAAGTGAAGATTTTAATAAATCTTAACTCTGGTAGGACTTAATTTTCTTTTAAGCAATTAAAAATATTGTTGTACGGACAGATGAGGCAAGGCACCGAAGATAACAGGAAACAGTTTTATTTGGCTGCAGCCTGGTTCAGAGGGTACAGCTTTCACTGTAATCAATCAATCCCCTGAACCCTGAGTTCAGGTAGTTTTAGAATTTTATCCCCAGCATGTAAGGGGAGGGGCTCAGAAGTTCACAGTTTAGAGAAGTTCACATAAAAGCAGCTTCTTCTTTCACTGTTCTGGGCAAGTTAACCCTTCAAGGACAACACCTGAGAAAGGGAGATCTTCTTCTCCCCTTTTTTTCCTCCCCCCTGCCAGCTGTTACCATGGAGCCCAATTAGTAACTTCTCTTTATCTTAGAAATGTGGACATTTCTGTTAAGCTCCAGCTCAAGGCCAGAGGCCTTGTTTAAAGAATTTGTCCTTTCATTATCACATTTTGCATTTGCAAACACACTTCTACAAACTATTATACTGGATGCATGTCTGTGAAAAACAAGCAAAGGGGCGTCCAGCACCTGGAGTGCTGATTTCTTCCAGTCCAGTGCCCAAGTAATAGAGCAACAGGAAAATAGGAAGTTTATCTACATTGAACTCTTTTGTAGAGACTCTTTCATTGATAGTCCTCAAATCAATTATGGTGAAGATTTCTGGAAAAGCTTAGTTAAGATTTACTGTGGAGGAGGGGGTGCCACTACAATATAGTGAAATCGTGGGCTGGGGTTGTAGCTCAGGGGTAGACCACTTGCCTAGCATGTGCTGGGGTTGATCCTCAACACCATATAAAAATAAATAAATAAAATAAAATAAATCCATCTACAACTAAAGAAAAATAATTTTAAAAAATATAGTGAAATCAGCAGAAAACAAATAGTCTTTAAAACTAAAATACTTTTTTTAATTTGTTCATTTTAGATATGTATGACAGTTGACATATTATATGTAGATGTAGAATAACTTCCCATTCGTGTGGTTGTACATGATGTGGAGTTACACTGGTTGTGTATTCATATATGAACATAGGAAAGTTATGTCCAATTCATTCCACTGTCTTTCCCATTCCCATTCCCCCTCCCTTTCCTTCATTCCCCTTTGTCTAATCCAATGAACTTCTGTTCTTCCCTCCCCACTTCCTTATTGTGAGTTAGCATCTGCATATCAGAGAGAACATTAGCCTTTGGATTTTGGGGGGATTGGGTTATTTCACTTAGCATGATAGTCTCCAGTTCCATCCATTTACCAGCATATACCATAACTTCATTCTTCTTTATGGCTGAGTAATATTCCAGTGCATATATGTACCACATTTTCTTTATCCATTCACCTATTGAAGGGCACCTAGGTTGGTCCATAGCTTAGCTATTGGAGTACTGGTTTCTTTACCCTTCTGAAATAGCCATTGTATTTCTGATACCTATTTTTTTGGTTTATTATTATTGTCATTTGGAGAACCCTATCCCAGGTAGTAGTAGGTGAGAATGCTGTGGGCCTGGCATGAGGCGTTTCTGTGATGGGCATGTCTGTGAAGGTCTGTTATACTCCAGTGCCCAGGGGACTTCAAGGTATTGGGACTGGTATGGGGTTCTGAGAAGTCACTGACGAGGAGCAGCTAAGGGTTTGCCAGCTGGGTATCGAAGGGGGTAGAGGAGGCAAAGTAAGGCCCTGGGAAGCGAGGCATGTCCAATACCCGCCTGTCGCTCCTTCCTTTCTTCTCATTTGCCAAATTTCTGAGTAAAAACTTTTTTTTTTTTTTTTTTTTTTGGTACCGGGGATTGAACTCAGGGGCACTCGACCACTGGGTCACATCCCCAGCCCTTTTTTGTATTTTATTAGAGACAGGGTCTCACTGAGTTGCTAAGTGCCTCGCCACTGCTGAGGCTGGCTTTGAACTCGCGATCCTCCTGCCTCAGCCTCCCAAAGTGCTGGGATTACAGGCGTGCGCCACTGCGCCCGGCTTGAGTAAAAACATTTTTTAAAAACATTTCAAGAGTTTAAGCCCCAATCCTGGTGGCATGAAGGTCACCTTCTTCCTGCGTCTTTTTCTTTCGTCCCTGGGAAAGCAGCAGCCGCGGATGAGGAAGCCCCCCTTCTTGCGGGGCCCGTCATTCTGGAGGCACGCAGTGGGCCCTCCACGCCCCCAAGTCTGTGTCCGCAAGCTCAACCAGCCTTGGTGGAAACTATTCAAGGGGGAAAAAATGGCATCTGTATTAAACACACACAGACGTCTCTTTGCGTCATTGTTCCCAACGTGACACAGTCTAACGACTATTAGCATAACGTTGACATTATATTTGTCATTGTAAGTAATCTAGAGATGATTTAAAGTACAGGGAGAACACGCAGAGGTCATACACAAATATCGTGCCATTTTATACAAGAGACTTGAGCACCCCCAATTCTTGGTATCTGCTGGAGTCCTGGAATGAATCCCCCCACAGTTACCAAGGGACAGCTGTACAGAACTTAAAAAGCAAGCCGGTCATCCTAAGCAAGTAAAACTCCATGCGTTCTGAATCCACCAGTTGTAAGTGCACACGTCTCCCAAAGGGGAATCCATGATTCTTCATAAGTAAAGCATGTGGATTAGATTCGACCTCTTGAAAAGTTTACAAGTAAAGCCGAAACAAATCACTTTTAAAAATTCAGAGCTTTATGAAATGAACAATTGCTAAGAGACTCCCTGAGCATGTCAATCATTTTCATGTCCAGATATTGCTTTTTAACCAATGAAAGTACTTTGAGATTTGTAGACACTTTTTATGTGTGGTAGGGGCATTTAAGGTTTGGGATTTTTTTCTTAGCTCTGCTTGGGATAAAATATAAATTATATATATATAAAGAATTTATTTATTTATTTTTATGTGGTGCTGAGGATCGAACCCAGGGTCTTGCACGTGCTAGGCAAGCGCTCTACTGCTGAGCCACAATCCCAGCCCCAAAATATAAATTTTTAGCTATCAATAGGAATCTATTTATGGCTGGTGCTAAATAAATAAGTCGATGTTGGCAAATATGCATTTCTTTCAGCTTGACCTCCCTATGTCCGCTGCCCAAATTATCATCCTTCTTCCAATTTTATAAGAAAGTGAATTCTTATCTATGCCCACGAGAGAAGGGGCAGCACTGTCCCCAGTGATGGGAGTGTTGTTTGGGGGACTGCAACAGGAATTCAAAGTCCCCGTGGGCAGCGGGGCTGCATCCTCACCACTGAGGATGCTGAAACAAGATGAAGCGAGACCATGAATCAAGGCTGCCAGCTCTTATTGAATATTTGCCCTGTACCAGACACCGCTAAGCACTTCATGTGAAATATCTCACTTAATTAAATACAAGTTTATCTATGCCAGCGCTCCTGTTCTTAACCATGAAGCAAGACCTGGCTTTCTTCTGGAAGATTGTGGGGGGTGAGAGGTTAAGAATTATCAGTGTTTCAGAGCCGGGACCCAGAGGAGCCCCCGACTCTTGACGGCTCTCCCCGTCTGTGGGCACCTGCCTTCCACCACCAGCACATGTAATCACAGCATGAACACAGTCACCCGGGGGTGAGGACACTTGACTGCCGGTCATCTTGCTGCTCTGCCCGGGTATGGTTTAGCTAAATCATCCGCTTCCTGATTCTTTCTCTCTCTCTGCAGTTGAAGCAATACACTTGGGAAGCCTTATAGCCGCCCAGGGCTATATCTTCCCAATATCGGACCACGTTCTCACCATGAAAGATGATGGTACCTTTTATCGTTTCCAGGTAGGCCCGGTGGCTCCTCCTCCTCAAGCACCTTTTCTGCTTATCATCATCTGAACTCAGATTAGAACCACCTAGGAAATCTGAGGGTGTTCAAGGAAGCAGCATTGGGAAACCCAAGACAACAACCCTCTGGGCCACTGGTTGACCCGCTTGAATAAAAGTGAAAGGCACTCGCTGAGAGCCTACTATTTCAGAGGCATTGTCTAAGCCCTTTAGGATTGCTGTAACAGAATGCCATAAACTAGGTAGCTTATAAACACAAGAACTTTGTTTTGCATAATTCTGGGGGTTGGGAAATCCCAGATCAAGACTCCAGCAGGTTTGGTGTCTGGAGAAGGCCCACTGTTCTACAGAGGGCACCTTCTAGCTCTGTCCTCATTCAGTGCAAGGGACACGGGATCTCTTCCAGGCTTCTTCTATGAGGACACTAATCACGAGGGCCCTACCCTCATGACCTCATCACCTCCCAAAGTCTGCCAATACCATCACCTTGGGGAGTAGGGGTCATTACTTGCAGAGGGTGGGCACCAACATTCAGACTATAGGAGACACTTTGCATGTATTTTCTCACTTATTCTGAGGAACAAACTGTTGGGGAGGGGTAAATATTGCCCATTTTACAGATGAGAAAACTAGAGGAGCCCAGAGAATTGATGTGGCCCTAGTGAATCTAGTAGGCAGCTATGCATTGGGCCTAGACGACCTTGCTCCTTCTTCATGCTGGGGTGAAGTTTCTACTTACGCTGCCTCCCCCAGACCCTGCCCGAGAGGGAACTGGGGCAGGGATGGTGTTAGAGGTCTTCAGTGAGTTCAAGGGAAAAAAGGAGCCTAGGCTGTGCACCCAGGAAACCGCCAGCCTCTGTCTGGTTATTAGACGCCACGTGTTTCCAGATAAGAATTCTTTACCTCATCCTATCTCATAAAAGCAATGTGTTTTTAAAAGACAGTATGTGGGAAATTATTTGTAAATATAAAATGATATTAAACGTTGTCATATTATTTTTCTCCCTTTTTGGAGAGATCCAAGTATCCAGATCTGATAGGCAAATAAGGAATTAATTTAGTGATATAGAGCTGTTCAGTCATATAACTGCTGCTACGGGTTCTGCATACCATCTTGTGATATTAAATAACATAAAGTAGAATAAGTAAATAAAGGTTGTGTCCTCTGGCACAAGGTTGCCAAATTTAGAGGATTAAAAATAGAGATAATGCAGTTTAATTTTAATTCCAGATAAACAATAAATATTTTTTAGACATAAGAATGCCCCATATAATATTCAATTTTAAACAGGCAGGTATCCTGTATTTATGTGGCAAGGGTGCTTTGCATCAATAAACAATCTAAAACCTTTAAGAGAGAGAGAGGGAGAGAGAGAATTATTTGCCCAATAAACAAAATTTCTTGCTTTTGCATTTATTTTGCTTACCTTGGATTTTATTTCTAAACACCTAGATTAAAATGTTGACTGGCCTCAGCTATGTCAAAGGGTTGGGTGTGGAGTCAGCCAGGAGAAAAGCAGAGGGCCTTCCATGGAGAGGGCCCTGGTGGGTGCAGAGAGGCTGGTGTCTCTAGGTACTGATGCTTAGTACTCTCTTGCAGGCTCCTTACTTCTGGCCTTCCAACTGCTGGGAACCTGAAAACACTGACTATGGTGAGAACTGAAGCCACACCCACACTTTCTGTTACTCCTAGAGGGCAGAAGACAAGTGCATGGCATCTGGGGGCCATAGTGCCTGGGAAGGAAGAGTTTTTACCCTGCTTAGCCCTTTCTGATGTTGTTGACATTGAAAACACTGAAAGATGCCACCCTTGGAAGAAAACACACACAAGGAAGAAAAGTTAGATCAAGGGTTGTCAATATATTCATTCTGTGGGACTACAGAGAACTAGGATCCCGTGGCAGTGTGATGTGACTGTGACTTTTGATTATTCCCTCCAGGAGGAGGGTTTCAGGGAGGGCTGGATCAAGGAGCCACCTTCCCGTGTCCCTTCCTGTACTCACAAACTTGTTGAAACTTACTAAGAGCTCCTCAGTGGTTTTCATAGTTGGAAATGAAGGGGAAAGGAAGAGATACCAAAGGGGGGTGTACAGATGTCACCTTAGACAAGGGAAATAAAAGAGGGAGAAGTTAGAAGCTGGGTTAAATAAGCAGGGACCTATGCAACGCAGTAGAGGCTAATGAATATTTCTATGTAGCAATTTTCTGAGGAAATTCTACTATCCCTATACTTAGGATAAAGAACCGGAGGCCCAGAAAGACCCTGTCCCCCACAGTCACAATTGTCTGAAGTTCCCGTTGGCTTTAAGCCCAGGAGGGCAGAGACTAGCCCACTCACCCATTCTCATGCCCCCCACCCTGGCGCACAGGCGGAGCTCGGTAAACTTTGCCCATGGGCTGGTTCTTTAGGCAGGCGATCCTTACGCGCTCACCAGGGGTGTTCAGTCCCCAGGTGACTGTGGGTCTGAGTGGCCCCAGCGCCCAGCCCCTTCCAGGCCCTGGGGGTGGTGTGCCTGTCAGCCACTGCGGCAGCACCTGCTTTGGCATAGCATCCTTGCAACTGCCGTGGCCGGGGGACATCCAGGGCCCTCCTGAGACCGGCCGCTTCTTCCGGGGTTCTTTGCACAAAGCCCTGCAACAGGAAGGCCGGTAGGAGCGCAGCGAGCCGGGGAGGCAGCGTCCTGGAGGTGCTGGTGGAGTGTCCGGGCGGGGCGGGTGAGCTGCAGGCCCTGCAGCACGTGGGTGCGGGAGGGGCCCCAGCCTGCCTCGGGGGAGGCTGCAGCGGCGCCTGTTCTAGTCTGGAGGACGCTCACGCACCGGCCAGGGCCCGCAGGCTGTCTGCTCGGCTGTCCACCCGCACCTCCGGCACCTCCGAGGCCCTCGGAGACCACCGTGCCCGGGTTCATGTGAGGAGTGGGGCCAGCCAGGCCTGCGGCTCAGAGCGGGCACTGCACTCGGCCATTCAAACAGCAAGTGCTGCCGGGCGCGGTGGCGCTCGCCTGTAATCCCAGCACTTGGGAGGCTGAGGCAGGAGGATCGCGAGTTCAAAGCCAGCCTCAGCAATGGCGAGGCACTTAGCAACTCAGTGAGACCCTGTCTCTAATTAAATACAAAAAAGGGCTGGGGACAAAAAAGGGCTGGGGATGTGGCCCAGTGGTCGAGTGCCCCTGAGTTATCCCCAGTACCAAAAAAAAAAAAAAAAAAAAAAAAAAAAGCAAGTGCTTCTGGGACTGAAAGACGCTGGTGACAGCCGGGCTCGGAATTTGAATAATTATAGCTCAGTTCAGTGCAGCAGCCTGTGCCCTGGTGGAGCGCGATCCAATACTTCCCTGGCAGTGGAGAGGGTGTGAGGCTGTTGAGATCGTAGGGGGAGTCGAGACCAGCCTCCTGGGCCACATCCATGCCATTTACACTAGGTTAAGAAGGACATTATTTCCCTTTCTGTACCTGCTTTTCCCATTTCGTAATCAAGTGCAGATGAACAGAGATAGGAGTGACAGTTTAATTCAGGCTCTTATTAAAGGTAAATTATTTTGAATTCGTGTGTCTCAATAGAGAGCAAGTCAGGTAAAGTTGAGGAGTGGGATGCAGAAGTACTCACCACTATTTCCAAATCCACATAGCCAGAAAGTCAGTATTTACCAAGTCAGAATTCAGTACGGCAGGCCCCAGGATCAGCCAGCTCCCCTCGCTGTGTGATCCTGGGAAGTTACCTGACCTCTCTGTGCCTCAGAAACCTCGTGTCTAAATCGGAGGGAAACTGCTGCTTGTCTCCAGCATTGCTTTGTTAGGGTTCCATGAAATGCATGTACGGTTGGGGTGTGGCTCCTGGGAGAAGTCAGTGCTGCCCTGGTGGTCACTGCTGTGGTGGCCCTGGTTGGCATGGTTGCTCCTGGGTGGTGTCATGGTCCTCCCATGAGTCAGGATGTGAAACTCTGGTGAAGATTGCAGGATGGCAGTGATGTGGATTGACGGGAAAACCAAAAACTTTTATTCATTCAACAAACATTTACTGATCACTGACTGTGGATGTCTATGTCACCGATTTGACCGAGTCACAGTGTTGCCTGCCCGGCAGGCCAGGCTGGGAGGGGCAGCATGGCGGAGGAGAGGGGAGTGGGAAGAGCTGGTGTGAGCTTCCCAGCTGCACGGTGATAGGCAGGAGGCAGAAGGCCGGTGGGGGAAGAGCGGGTGATAGGAAGGCCGCTGAAGTAGAGGAGATTATTAGAATGGACCCCAAAGCTCCCAGAGCCCTTGTGGGTCCCCAGCAACGAGGAAGACTTGAGACACTCCCTCATCATAAAATGGTCATAATAACTGAACACCCCACCGACATCATCGTGAGGATTACATGAGTGGACATTTGGAAAGTCCCCAGGACTGGGCCAGGCGGTCACTGAACTCAGTCCACGCAGCGCTGCCATCAAGGTGGCCTCACAGCTCTGAGACAGTGCCTGGCACAAGGAGACAGGCAGCTTGCTTGCTTGCTTCCTTCCTTCCTTCCTTCCTCCCTCTCTTTTCTTGGTCCTGGGGATTGAATCCCAGGGTGCTCTACCACTGAGCCAGCCACATCCTCAGCCCTTTTTATTTTTTTATTTTGAGACAGGGTCATGCCAAATTGCTTAGGGCTTTGCCAAGTTGCTGAGGCTGACCTCGAGCTTGCGATCCTCTTGCCTCAGCCTCCCGAGTCTCTGGATTACAGGCGTGTGTGCCCCTGTGCCCAGCCGCAGTACAGCGTTCATGAGTGAATGGGTGGATAAATTAATGAGCAAGTGGGTCAGAGAATGTCATCGTGGAAAGTCTGAACTTGACCTCGATTCTCATTCCGGCTCTGTCCCTCACTAGCCCTTGGGTGAAATCTCTTCGCTTCTCTGCCCTTTGTTTTTCCCCATCTGAACGTGAGGGGCCCACGGCTGGTGGCCGCCGGCGTTATTTCCAATGCTTAAATCGTGTTGTTCTAAAAGTAGCTAGGGTATGAGGAAAATAGAGAATTAAGTGATTTCTATTTCTCTAGTTTAGGAGGCCGTGGTGAGTAGCGACATCACTGATAAAGACAGAAAGCTTACAAAGGGATCTTTTGTTAAGTACATTGAAATGAGTTCAATATTTTTTTTTTGTATTTTCATTCAACATACAGCACATGAATCGGTTCCCTTTATGAACACACTGCATTTTTGTCTGGGTGACATGAAGTGGGCTGAGGTGGGGTCATCCCAGTGGGACACCAAGTGCGGGGACGGGTAGACAAAGCCCCAGGGCGGTCTGCACCAAGGTCCCTCCCTCCCCGACAGATGCCCTATCCTGTGACATCAGCCACAGGGAAGAAGGCTGGAAACAGGTGACCAGGACTCACTGTCACCAGAGTGGCACCAGCTTTGCGTCCCTGTGCGAGCTTCACTTCACAACTGGCTGGCCCATTTCGACCCAGATGGGTTGGAAATGTCTTGGGACGCCTCTGCCTGCAGAGGGCTCATCGTCCACGTCTGGGTTAGCCTTTTGTTTTAGTCAGCTTTTTCACTGCTATGACCCCAAACCCCAAGAACAACACAGAAGAGGAAAAGTTTATTTGGGGCTCACAGTTTTCGAGGTCTGAGTCCATAGACAGCTGGCTCCGTTGCTCTTGGCCTGAGATGAGGCAGAATGTCATGGCGTGGAGGAGGAAAGCAGCTCTGGACATAGCCACCAGGCAGCAGAGAGAGCGCGCCACCAACCCCAAAGGCACATCCCCAGTGACCCACCTTCTCCAGCCACACCCTACCTGCCTGCAATCAGCACCCCATTAATCCATTCAAGTGGATTAATGCTCTGATTAGCTCAAGGCTCTCATAACCCAATCATTTCACCTCTAAACTTTCCTGCATTGTCTCACCCATGAGCTTTGTTGGAACACCTCACATCTAAACCATAACACCTGTCCTGAGAACAACATTTGGCCACCAGGAAACACCATCCAAAATGGGCAGCTTTGTGAAAGCAACTGCTACCTCCACTGACCTATGCTGCTCACAGGGACCGAGACCGGGGCTGCAGGGCAAGTGACGTGCCAAGCTTCTTGTTTGAGGTTGCTCCCAATTTCCCAGACTGCCTGTGGTCCCCGAGGCTGGAGGAGGTGCTTTGTGGGAGCAGATGCCCTTTCACCAGACACTGTGCAGAGTTGGAGCTGCTTGGTTCACTGGGAAAGCTGGCAAATGGAAATTTTTTTTTTTTTTAACTGGGGATTGAACTCAGAGGAATCCGACCACTGGGCCACATCCCCAGACCTTTTTTTGTATCTTATTAGAGACAGGGTCTCACTGAGTTGCTGAGTGCCTCGCCATTGCTGAGGCTGGTTTTGAACTCACAATCCTCCTGCCTCAGCCTCCCAAGTGCTGGGATCACAGGCGTGCGCCACCGCGCCTGGCTTGGAAAATCATTTTTAAAATGAGACCTTAAGCACTTCATGTGAATGTGAGCTATGCAAAAGTACATGATGTGACAGTCTTGGAGGTAGGACCAGCCACTTCTCGTTCACTATGGAGGCCAAGGACTAGAGCTTCTTTCTTAAATAAGCCACACTCAAATCATCCAGTTTGGGTATTGTTAAAGTGCACCGAGAATCGCAAGACACTTTGGAAGCTTCCTGAATACTGGCCTCCCCTAGGTTTTTATTATTTTTTCCTTAGGCCTTTATTATATTTTTTTCCCTACATTTTCCCCAGCCATCTCGCCTATGCCAAATTCACCAGCAGTTGCCTTAACTGATTCTCCTTTGTTAAGTTGTTCTAACCACCCAGCAACAGCCCTCCCTTTTCACGTCAAGTTCCTTGGTAGAGACGCCGCCCTTCAACTTATGGAGTGACTGTATCCTGATAAACCCCACCTAAGTTGAAAACATCAAAAAGTTGACAGTGCGTTCAGTCCCTGTCACCTACCAAACATCGTAGCTCAGCCTCAGAGCACACACAGACCCCGGAGCCCAGAGCTGACTGGGAGCCGTGGCTTCCTGCCACCGCCTGGCATCCCCAGAGTGGCAAATGGCATTATCACATCACCAGCCTGGGAAGAGATCCAAACTTGAAATCCAATGTATGGTTTCTATGGGATGCATGCGGCTTTCACATCGTAGTAAAGTAAAAAAAAAAAAAAAAAAAAAAAAAATCATTAAGTAGAACCAACATTCTGAGACTGTGTGCCTCTGTAATATTTAGTGAACTTACGCTGTATCCGTAACAAGTGTGCCTGACATAAGCAGAACTGGGAACAACTGGACCCATGTCAGCCCACGGTTAGACAACAGGAAGCAGGAGGGCGCAGCCCAGAGCGCAGGCTGCTAGCTGCAGAGTTCCCGGGGACCGGGGACCGTGGGCTGCTGCCAGTAAATACTTCAGAGCACATGGAGGAAGTCGGCGGAGCCAGCAAGGAGCTGGCCAGGGACCTCCTGGAGTAGTGAAGCACAAACAGCTGGACAGTCCCGGGTCCCCTGCGACCTTCCCTCCTGGCCGTCCTGTTACTCATGCTGTTCACCTGCTGTTTCCCCGGGTCCCTCCAACCAGCACTGGAGCAGGAGCAAGACCCCAGAAAGCAGAGCTAGAGAGAGGAAGTGATGGGGGCCATGTCTGGGGAAGAAGGCCCAGGAACGGGGGCCCAGGACCCTGCCTGGAGCTAAGCCGAGAGGCCCACCTCGTCCTCCCTCTCCACCGCTCTGCCCTCCCACCTGGCAGGACAGGCCCGGGTGCTAGGGGCAGGGTTAGAGCTGCATGGACATAGTCCTGTCACCAAAGAACCTTCCGCATAGAGCAGGGGATGGTCAGCAAACCCAGGAATTCAGGGCAACGGACTTAGGTTCCATGTCAGGGATGCACAGTTGGGGTCTGGAACACTGAGTGGGGTCTTCAGAGATTAGCGGGAAGTCCCCAGACAGAGGAAAAGAGGGAAAGAGGAGAGAAGAGAGAAAGGCCAGCATGTAGGGGGCACACACAGAGGAGGGGAACTGAAAGTAGCTGAAAATGTGGTGGCCTTGTATCCCCTATGTGAGGGAGGGTGACAGACGAGCAGAGACTGGACCCTAAGGAGCTGTCCTGGCCTCCCTAGGGAGCCCAGCCTTTCCTCTGAGGCCACTGAAGTTTCAGTGCAGGTTTTAGACACAGGGCAGCACGGTCATAGTTGTAAAAGAAAGAATTCTCTGAGTGGAGGGCGTCTGGGTGCAGCAGTGTGAAAAGGAAGGAGAGGAGTGGCCAGGATTGGCAGATGGGGTCCTCAGGGGATCCTGGCCTACAGAAAGACCCCTGGAGGTCATATGGCATGACTTCTCCTTGGAATATGCACTCTTCATAGGACACAGCGGGCACAGTGAGGGCCAGCTGGCTGAATGCTTAGAACATGGACAGATGAAGGGATGGAGGGATGGAGGGATGGAGGGATGGAGGGATGGAGGGTTGGATTGGATGGAGGGATGGAGGGATGGAGGGATGGATGGAGGGATGGAGGGATGGATGGAGGGAGGGATGGAGGGATGGAGGGATGGAGGGATGGAGGGGGATGGATGGAGGGAGGGATGGAGGGATGGAGGGTTGGATGGATGGAGGGATGGAGGGTTGAATGGAGGGATGGAGGGATGGATGGATGGAGGGATGGAGGGATGGAGGGAGGGGTGGAGGGAGGGATGGAGGGATGGGTGATGGATGAATGGATGGAGGGATGGAGGGATGATGGACGGCTGGAGAGATGGAGGGAGGGATGGATGATGGATGGACGAAGGGATGGATGGATAGATAGAGGGATGGATGGATAGATAGAGGGATGGAGGGAGGGATGGATGGATGGATGGAGGGATGGATGGATGGATGGATGGGGATGGAGGGATGGATGGATGGATGGATGGGGATGGAGGGGGAGGGGGGATGGATGGATGGATGGAGGGATGGAGGGATGGAGGGGATGATGGAGGGATGGAGGGATGGAGGGATGGAGGGATGATGGATGGATGGAGGGATGATGGATGGATGGAGGGATGGAGGGAGGGATGGATGGATGGATGATGGAGGGGGATGGAGGGATGGAGGGGGATGGAGGGATGGATGGAGGGATGGAGGGATGATGATGGTTGGATGGATGGAGGGATGGAGGGGGATGGGGATGGAGGGATGATGGATGGATGGATGGATGGAGGGGATGGAGGGATGGAGGGATGATGGATGGATGGAGGGATGGAGGGATGGAGGGATGGAGGGATGATGGGGATGGATGGGGATGGATGGGATGGATGGATGGAGGGATGGAGGGATGGAGGGATGGAGGGATGGAGGGATGGAGGGGAGGGATGGATGGATGGATGGAGGGAGGGGTGGAGGGATGGAGGGATGGAGGGATGGATGGGATGGAGATGGAGGGAGGGATGGATGATGGATGGAGGGATGGATGGAGGGATGGATGGAGGGATGGAAGGAGGGATGGATGGATGGATGGGGATGGAGGGATGATGGATGGATGATGGATGATGGATGGATGGAGGGGATGGATGGATGGAGGGATGGAGGGATGATGGATGGATGGAGGGATGGAGGGAGGGATGGAGGGATGGATGATGGAGGGATGGGATGATGGATGGATGGAGGGATGGAGGGATGGAGGGATGGAGGGGGGGATGGATGGATGGGCTTATGATCCCACCGCTCTGCTGGCCTGATGCATGTTGCCCTTTCTCGTCCTCCCTCAGCCATCTATCTCTGCAAGAGGACCATGCAGAATAAAGCGAGGCTGGAACTGGCTGATTATGAAGCTGTAAGTGTGGCCAATTCCCAGACTAGGTGTGGGAGGGTCTCTGAGCTCTAAGCTGGTATTTTTCCTTTCTTCCCCCTCCAGCTCCTTCCTGACATGGGCAGGGGAGTCTCTTCTGTTTCTTCTCCTCTGTTCTCAGCTTCTCTTACCATCACATTAAAATTGCATTTTTATATAAACAACTCTTAAACCTCAGCAATAAAACAATAAACAACTCCACATAAAAAATGGGCAAGGGGACTTGAACAGATGTTTCACTAAAGAGGACAAAAAGATGGCACAGAAGCACATAGAAAAATGCCCAATGCCATTAGCCATTTGTGAAGCAGATGGACTCCGTTGTGAGATACAGCCATATACCTATTAGAATGACTAGGATAAAAAATACTGATACTACTAAGTGGTGGTGAGTATGCAGAACAGCTGGGACCGGCCTGTATTGCTGGTGGGGTGGCAAAATGGTACAGCCACTTTGGAAAATGGTTTGGCAATTTCTTATAAACATACACTTACCATATAACCAAGTAATCTCGTTGCTACGTACATACCCAAGATAAGTCAGAACTTATGTTCACACAAAAGCCTATATACTAAGATCCATACCAGCTTTATATGTGGTAACTGAAAACAACCCAAATGTGTGTTAACAGGTGCAGGGCTAAAGTAGGATGATATGTCCATCCAATGGAATATTATTCTGCAGGGGAAAAGGAAGGAACTATTGGTATACACAATCACTTGGCTGAGTATCAAAGACATTATGTTGAATGACAGGAGTCAGTCTCAAGCCAGTCATTTCATTTATAATGCATTCTTATAAAGACAAAACTATCGTGAGGGAAAACGGATCAGTGGCTTTGGTTATGGGTGGGGTAGGATGTGATCATAAAGTGATAGCCGGAGAGACCCTGGGGAGGTAAGGAACTATTCTCATCTTGGTTGTGGTGGTGGTTACATGAACCTGTCCACGTGTCAAAAGTTGCAAAATTGTTAACTGTTGCAAAAGTTTAAAAATGTCAAATTTACTGTGTAATGATCTTTTAAAGTGAAATTTAAAATTGTATCTTTATACCCACACTCCTGCATAATCTAAGGACAAAATCCAATCCAGAAAATAAGAGAAGATATAGTACAGAGCTATCTCCTTTTCCCACTTTCTTGCCTTCCTCCCCATTTTCCTTCATCAGATGTGATTCCCTGCAAGAATTCGAGGTCCCCCACCATGCTGCTAACAATTTTCACTTAAGGGAACAGAGAACCTGAGGACTCAAGAGGGAGCTTCCCACGTAGTCTTTAACTTTTGATTGCAGAATCTTTCCCTCAAACTGAACTTTATGTGCAGTGCAGAGATCAGGAAAATTGGCTAAACTTTTGTACCTTCCCCTTCTGGTCCCTACATAACCTCCAGCAGAGGTGTGGCTGAGCCACTGTGGGAGGAGAGGCGACATTAAGGGCAGTAGACAATCCTTCCTTGGAAGGTCCGGCATTAACAACACCTTCAGGCCTCTCACCTTCCAAACGCCCCTCCACGTGCCCTGTCTCGGTCTTCCAGAAGGAGGGTGAGGTCCTCTGCCCGGCCTTGCCTCTCTTAAGGACCTATGCCCGAGCTTACCAAGCTACCATACCCTCGCTCCCCAAAGCAAATAAATGTGTGTGCCAATGGAGAGTGGGACCTGCAGGTGGCTCCCAGCTCTCCTGATCTCTCCAACATTGTGGACCTGTGAATGAGAGGAGAAAGAGTGGAGGAGGAGGCAGAGCAGGAGTTTGTCCAGAGACCTGGGGCCTGGCTCAGTCTGCAAATCAGATCCTGTGATGGAACGTTCAGTAGGATCTTCCCAAGCAAACCTGGCGAGGTGGTGCTGAGTGTTCTGGGTGTTCCTGACCCTGTCTTCCCTGATGCCCTAGAAGTCACATCACCCTGCTTTCCAAGGCTGTTTTACTCTTTATGTAACCAGGGCAAGAAACTTTAACCCAACAGCATCGCTTCCTGACACAACTTGTAGGAAAGTTCCAGACAGTGAGGGATGCGGCCCCTCCCTCCTGTTTCTCTTCCAATATAGCCCATGTTTTAGAGAAAGAAAAAAAAAAAAATCCTGTGCAGAAGTAAAACCACACCAGCTCCGGGTGTATCTTATTTGGTTTTCTCTTCTCTTACACTGTAATAGTCTGCCCTCGTATTTGTAAAGAATTTGGTGTTTTGTTTTTTTCAGGTGGAGGTTCTGCACAAAAATTGTTAGAAACAAGTAAACAAAAAAAGCATTTTGTTTTCAAAATGCAGTCATTTTATTAAAATTTTCTGATTGTATCCCTTTTGTAGAAAAAAAAATTCAAACAGCAAAAGAAGGAAAGATAACAACCTATGTTACTATGATTCCCCACCACCACAGTTTTTCTATATATACATTTTTTTCTTTACAAAAAAAAAATATTAGAATTTCACCAAAAATATTATTACCTCTGGTGCTTCTTTCCCAGTCCTGTATGATACTATCTGGGGAGGCTTCCCATGTCAGTAATACTAATCACAGTATCATTTTTAGTGGCTGTCTAGTATTCCATGGTGTGACTTTATCATATTTCACATTACTACTCCTTAATTGATTGACACTTAGTCATCACCAGCTTGGCTTCCTAGGAACAGTGGAAAGTCAAAAGGACAGATTTTTAGTTGTATTTGCACACCAAGCTTTGGTAATCGCTGTGAGTTCATGTGTGATGCTCTTCAGTTGAAGCTCCCTTTATATTAATAATCCACTAATGAGGGTAATCAATTAGTGTTGGCATGAGCTCTATGAAAATACATAGCATAATGTGGGCTCTGGCCTTGCATTAATCAGAATTAGGAGGATCATTAGGGGGCCTGTCAAAATCCCCTCCTCACCGTCCTAATGTTCTACCAGCTAAGTCTACAGACTTAGAGAAAATACTTCTCTACATTTTTTTTTTTCTAAAAGCAACCCTTGATGACTTCCTTTTTCCTGTTTGGGGGCTTTACTTTCATGAAAATCACAAATAGAGACACCCCCTTTGGTCCACTTTTGAATCCTAACATTAAAAATCACTCATGCCAAGTCCTCCTGGTTCTCCTGTCCCGGGAACTTCCCAGGCTTCTCTTTGAGAGCTTCATCTTTGGTTTGGCTCTTGAAAAGCCCCAGCAGGTTGTAAAGACCCTGTTATTCCTTCCTCAATAGCCACAAACCATTATGTTCTGTAGCCTTTATAACAAGTGCTATGTGAGTTGTGTTCTTATAAAACACACAAGAAGAGAGGTATCAGGCGAACCACAGAGACTTCAAACTTAATGGATGTACAAATGAATATTAATAGTTCAGCTCTGTACAAGCTCAGCGCGGTGCAAAGTCAAATTGTGTTCATGTCCAGCGGACTTAATGTGGGCCCTGCTGTTCTGTTGGGAGGAACCAAAATGGATGGCTGCCTTGTAATGAGCAGGGGTGTCGATGAGTTTACTTACGATGATTAATGCCTTTTTGTTGATTTTGTTTCTCACTAGGAAAACCTAGCAAGACTCCAGAGGGCATTTGCAAGGAAGTGGGAATTCATCTTTATGCAAGCAGAAGCACAAGTAAAGTAGGTGAACATGACAGAGACCCTTCCGGAGAGAAAAAGACTCTCTGAAACAGGAGACGGTGTGAGGGTGGGATTGCTGAAGTGAGGCGTCCAGCTGCCAGTCATCTCTGATCTCTCAGGGGGGCAGAACGGTAGACAGGGAGTAGAGAGTCAGGTCAGGGTGGATAAATGTCATCCTCGGAACCCACGGAGCTCTGTAATAGTTTCAAAAGCACATGCCTCCGCAGGCAAGGGGACCTTCCCAAATGTAGACTCTGCCTGTGAGGTGGAGCTATTTGCCCAAGATTTCTAATTGTTCCTGCAGCCCAGTAGGGTTGGAGACTTGGTCCTCATAGGAAAACGTGTTGAAATTTTAGGGAGGACAAGTAACCGCTCTCCCTTTTTTCTCTAAAGGGGAGGAGTTTAAAACAAATTATAAAATAAAACACAGAAGTTGAACATTTGGAGTCCATTCGTTGAAAGATTACAAAGCATGGCTTTGGATCTGTGGCCTCAAGTCCAAATTAAATTTGTACTTCCTGGGCAAAAACAGGTATCTGTAAGGCTCCTCCACCAGGACTGAGCTGAGCTGACCCATCCACGTTTACTGCATGCAGGGAATGGATATCCTGAGGACAGACTGACCCAGACAGGGGCAGAGAGGGATCAGCCTGAGCATTCTCAATTTATTCTTTCAAATTTACCGATAAGTAGCTGGGTGCGGTGGCGCACGCCTGTAATCCCAGCACTTGAGAGGCTGAGGCAGGAGGATCGCGAGTTCAAAGCCAGCCTCAGCAATGGCGAGGCACTTAGCAACTCAGTGAGACCCTGTTTCTAATAAATTACAAAAAAGGGCTGGGGATGTGGCCCAGTGGTTGAGTGCCCCTGAGTTCAATCCCCAGTACCAAAAACAAACAAACAAACAAAAAGACTCCAATTTACCAATAAGTTAAGTCATTCTTTCTCCACTTAAAAAAAGAAGAAGAAAATTAAAAAAAAAAAAAAGTTGGAAGGATTTTTTTTTCATATTTTTCCCTGAATATATAGTAGAAATTCCTTCCTCTCTAAGGAGATATAAAGAATAAGAAATAAATGTCCCCAAGCCCACAAACATAGTCACCGACCAGATCCATGTGATTCTGGGACATGGCAATGCCGTGGCAGGGTCTCCCTGGTCCTTTCCTGTGGGATCTGCTTTAGTCAGCAGTGGTCACAGGAAGAGTGGGACTAAGATAGGGGGACGGGGATGTGGAGTGGGAAGAATGCAAGTCCCCTTTCTCTGGGCGCCATTTGCATATGAGCAGGCCCCGGCGCATTCCCGCTCTCTGGGTGCCATTGCACATCCCCTAGAGCTGGCTCTCAGGCTGCATGGTGAGGAGGGACCGCAGCTGTGGACACAGCTGGAAATGACCTAAGGTCAGTGGTCCAGTGCTCTGGGTATGTGGTCGTTGCTGTCATCACCCCCCCCCCTTGCAGGCTCTGCCTGTCCCCTGCCCACGATGCCAGCCACCTGCTGATTACCCCCATGCTCCAGGCAGTCCCGGCGGGAGGTGAGCGCAAGGCTCTGGTGTTGAGTGGCAGCCAGCGCTGTCTGGGGAAACAGGAGGTGGGAGAACGGGTGTGAAGGACGTGGGATTTGGATGGGCTGCAGGGAAAAATGAACCCGAGCGCTTAGAAGCCACCGAGAAGCAGAGAGGAGCACAGATTTGCTCTTGCAGAATCAAACGGCATCACGTGTTTTGAAGGGCGGGACGTCGGCACTTTGTACATATATGGTGTTTCTCCATTAACTTTTTTGATTAACTCTGTGATTACATTATAATTGTGGGCCATTTTCGTACACAGTAATTATCACAAAAATCATGGGGTGATTACGGGTTTATTTCAGTCCAGTAAACTAAAGTGCTCCCAAGAGAGCCAAGAACCACAAGTTACACGGCAATTAATCAGGGTTGCTTTTTACTTAGATAATATGAAGTAATGCGTGCTTTAAAAAAAAAAAAAAAAAAAAAAAAAGTCTCTTATCTGGGCTGCTGATTGGAACATAAATAATCTGTCTTTGTCACCTGTAATTTCTCTCTTGCGATTTCTGTCTCCCCGACCTGAGACCGGTGATGTTTGTCTTCTAAATCTTGTCCCATGCTAGGGCCATTATACTTTAGAAAACCAGTTGGCTTAAGTGTCTTTTAAAATACAGAACTGTAGCATTTTTAAGACATTTCCACTGGCTCTAAATCTAAGGCAAAGTTTCAAATTTGAGATGGAACACTGCCAAACCCTACTTCTTTTCCTTCTTATAAAGATGTGTGGGCAGCATCCACTTCAAAGGGAAGGGTGCGTCCGTGGGTAATTCCCTTCTCAGTAACCCAGATCCTAACACTTCGGGTGGACAACTTCATTCTTGTTCTTCCCGTAGGTCCGTCTGTTCTTGCACCTACATGCCAATCTACAATCCAGTCCCCAACACAGTTCTCTCGCCATGTGTGGAATCTCTGGTTTCCCGGAGGGAACTATACACCTGCTGGGGGCAGGGACCACGCAGGTGCCAACATCCTTGGGTGCAGCTTGGCTTCTAGAAATGAGAGCAGAGAACTGGGGGCGGGGGGCGGGGGGAAATGGTACAAAAACCTCTCACTTCCTGTCTTTCAGGATAGACCGGAAAAAGGACAAGACAGAACGGAAAATTTTGGATAGTCAGGAACGGGCCTTTTGGGATGTCCACAGGCCAGTGGTGAGAAAGCTATGTACTTAGTTCCCCATGAATGTGTGTGTGTGTGTGTGTGTGTGTGTGTGTGTGTGTGTGTGTTTAATTTTCCTGTTTTCTTCTTTACAAAGAAAAGACTGTCTCTAGTGAGCAGGTGTCTCCTTCTTAAGAAAATTGCTACACTTTGTAAAATTGGTTTTGCCATTCATTCATTCATAAAATCTCAGCAGGTATTCCAGAATATATGTCAGTTTCCACCTTTTAAAAAATATCCATTCGTGAAAATAGGGAAATAGAAATGGAGGAGTGATAAGAATTCCACCGGGAAAACTTTGAGCCCCAGAAGTTGACATTCCCTTAGATTAACAATTTCCATCTCCATCGTCTTCCAACTCTAAACTTAAACTGTTGTCTTTGGAATACAGTTAGCTCTCGTCATCCACAGTAGTAATGTTCTGTAAGGTGTCTGTGAACGCTGAATTAGTGAATGCTGGAGCATCAACTCCAGGGAAGTACAGGGCTGGGTTCCTGTGAGCCTCTGGTCACATTTTTGTCAAATGAGCAATATATAACTTTGCTGAATGTATCTGTGTAAAAATGCCTGTTTAACACAAACCGTTGGTTCATGAACATTGAACCCTCAGCCAACAGTGCCATAACCCATGCCAGAGTGAAGCTCATCTGACTTTTCTCCTTAGGGTACACCCAAGCCTTTCTGCACTTAGGATCACCTGACAGCACTGGAGCACTCTGCTTGGGGACCATTGTAAACAGAAAAACCACCACCACCAAAAAAAAAAAAAAAAAAAAAAAAAACAGAAATGCAAACAACAACAACAAAAAACTTGGTGCTCCATAAATCCTAAACAGCCTGGTTTACAGTACAAGGCCTGAAGTAAGAAGGCAGGACATCACCTTGTTCAACCCAGTCTGGGCTCATGCAAGTGGAGCAACTCAGTATTTTTGGCATCCTCTCCATATCTGTTAAATCATTGAAAATACTGATTCAGGTTACAGATAAATTTTAGCAACTGGCAATCTTGCCACTTGCATACTAGGTTTGCTGTTAGAAACTGTACACTATCCCCACCACACATCATCCTTACCATAGGTCAGAGCCCCGGAGGTGTTCTTACAGGAACATCAGAACATACATTATAGCCCAGTGAAAACCTTCATGACTTATCGGTAATGGGGAAGCCAAAGGTTGGTCCTGATGGGGTTGCTTGGCTAAATGGGATGAACGATTTTCACTTCATGGTTTATACGATCTTCTTCCCTCAGCCAGGCTGTGTGAACACAACAGAAATGGACATCAGAAAATGTCGGCGTTTGAAGAATCCACAAAAGGTTAAAAAGGTTCGCTCATTGAGCTAAGTTAAATCTTCTTGGTGCAAATATCTCTTCCATTTCTGGTATTCTCCACATAATAATTCCCTCTTTGGAATTCTGCCGTATTTTATCTCTTGAAACCATTCTATTCGTAAATTCTAGAAGGACTTATTGAGCGGCGGGAGGGTGCTGGGCCCCGTGTTTGCTGCTGGGGTTCAGGCTGTCACAGACCCACAGCTGGGTGGAGATGAAACCAGCCAGGAAGCAACCAGGCCAGGAGGGCTGTCTTAGGGAAAGAACAGGCTGGGTCAGAGCCCCCAGGAGGGCAGCTAAGCCAGACTGGGGCTTTCCAAGGGCATCCTGAAATCAAGGTCAAGTGAGATGAAGGGTAAAGCACATAGCTCTGGGAAGGTGGCAGCAAGGAAAGAAAAGTAAGGGCACAAAAGTAGGAGAGCCCACGGGTGACATTGAGCTTGGCACTTGGCAAATAAAGGAGTTTTAATGTAGCTGGATTGTCCAAACTCAAGTCACCATCTTGCCCAACTATGGGTAACTCAGTGGTCATTTGAATTTCACCTTACTAAAAGGGAGTGGCCACAGCATTCCAGGAGAACCACATTCCATCCGTATCACCACCCCACCACAGCACCAAGGACGGAGTTGCAGCTGTACACCACAATATGACTTTCCAAAGTTTTCATATTTGTTCCCAATATCCCTATTTCTTATAATGACAAATTCTGTCTCTCTTACACACACACACACACACACACACACACATACACACACACACAAACACACTCACAGATTGAGCATCCCCTATCCAAAATGCTCAGGACCAGAAATGTTTCTGATTTTGGATTATGTATCTCAGAGTCTGGAATATTTGCATGTACCTAATGAGATTTCTCGGGAATGGGACCCAAGTCTGAACACAAAATGTATTTATGTTTCATATACACATAGCCTGAAGGTAGTTTTACACAATTTTTTAGTGAGCCTGTGTTTTAACTATAAACTGTCACATGAGGTCAGGTGTGGAATTTTCCACTGATGGCATCATGTTAATACTCAACAAGTTTCAAATGATGGAGGATTTCAGATGAGGGATGCCTTCCCCCCCCCCCCTCTCTATTTTGAATCTACTATGTATTTTGTTTGTTACTGAGATAACAATGCCTAATGTATTATACTTTAAATTATTAGTATTATCTTGGATGTTCTCATTTAATCTTTAAAGGCCCCTAATTCTAATTGTAATATTCTAAAATTTCATGGACCCATGTAGCTTATCTGAACCCTTCTTAATTTTATACATGTCAGCTACACCCTGCCTGTCCTTCAGGGCTTTGTTTCTTTCCTAACACAAAGGTGACCTTTAGTCTCTTCCCAACACCATGAGCCACTTTTAAAGGGAGCCATAGCCATAGATAAGCAAAGAAACCGAGGCCAGAAATCTATTTCACTGAAAAAAGAAAACCTCAAATGCTGCATCTCAATTTTGTGCCAGATGGGCCTGTCATCTGCTGCCATGCAGAAAATTTAGAAAGGACCTTTTGCACATAACCCTGAGCAGTTGTTCTTGAACTTTCTTTAGCCCCAGAATCACCTGGGACATTTGATAAAAGTGCAGATCCTGAACCCACCCACAGCAGGTCTGGGGGGCTCCACGAGATGTGCCTTTACCAAGTGCCCCCCGTGATTCTTTGCAGATGGCTCGTGGGCCACATCTGGAAAAACAGTGGCATGCCAGGAGACCATTTCAACTTGACAAAAGGAAAGATTTTCTAGCAGTTGTCACTCCAAAACGGGATGAGATGCCCCAAGAGGCAGAGTTCACAACGTTTGAGAAATTCAAGCAGAGGCCTGTCACTTTTGTGTGGATGAGAGGTTGAACTAGCTGACGCCCCTCCATCCCTCAGCTCTGAAAGTACATGATCTTATTCTTGCTTCTTCTAGTCAGTGTACGGTGTGACGGAAGAGTCCCAGTCTCAGAGTCCTGTGCACATCCCCAGTCAGCCAATCAGGAAAACTACAAAAGAGGACATCCGGAAACAGGTGAATGAAGCGCCACAGCTGCCCTCCCAGGACGAGACGTGGCTGGTTTAAAATCCCCTTTGACGTTCACCTCTGAAGACTGAGAGAGCTTTGAGTTCTTGGAAACCACTGTGGAACCCATCAGTGGGAGACTCAGCCTTTGAATGCAGCATGAACAACCCATGAAAGCCTGGAAGATTCTCCACCAGCAGTTCTTAAAGATGTACAAAATGAGTAGTCCCAGTGCTGGGACTGACCAATGTGGTCTGGGTTCCCACCGACTGCTGTGGAGCTGGGGGAGAGAAGGGATCAAGTCCCGGGACCCTTAAAAATATATTGCACTTCCAGAAACCCTCACCAGCTCAACACCACCAACACTATTGCTGTGGTTCAGATGGAAAGCTTAAGAATAGCCGGCTGTGGTGGTGCACACCTGTAAACCCAGCAACTTAGGAGGCTGAGGCAGGAGGATTGCAAGTTTGAGGCCAGCCTCAGCAACTTAGCAAGGCCCTGAGCAACTTAGTTAGACCCTGTCTCCAAAAAAAAAGGGGGGGAGGGGGGATTGGTGCTGAGATGTAGTTCAGTAGTAAAGCACCCTTGGGTTAAATCCTCAACACTAAATATATTTAAAAATAAAAGAATAAAGTAAGCCCTATCCCAATGCCATTTGAGCATGATTCGATTTAATGCCATTTTCTGAACAGTAGAAGAAGCCCAGATCAACAAGAGAATGCTTAATTACATCACTCCCTTCTGATATTTACTAGGACTGAGGCAACCTTAGGACTTACTCTTTACATCATGCTCTACCAGCCTCTGTTAAGAGTAAACTTTTGGGTGTCTTCCCTAGGCACATTTATTATTAGGTAGGGAAGAGGAAACAGACGCCGGCAATATAGATAGCTCTTTGATGATCAATTCGAGCATGCCAAGCACACAGGATGATACACGTGTGAAAGGTGGGCAGACGGATGGTCTCTGGGATTCAGGCGAAACAGATTTTCACGGTGCACATCTTCACTCTGTGCTATTCCTAAGCTTCGTAGAGTACGTGTTGCCTTTAAGTTTTAGGAATAGCATTTGGGAATCCAGACTTAAGTTCTAACAGTGCAGGCAAGTACGTGCCCCAGGCTAAGTGGTAGAGTGAGAACCCTAAGTGTCATAGGATTTTCCAGAAAGGCGGATTGGTTGGTGGAATGCAGAGCTGGCGGCAGGAGAAGTCTTGCCAGTGGGAGGTATTCAGATCTCCGTGGAAATAGAGGTTTTGGACTCATGGAATGAAGTGGGGGAAAGAGAATTCTGTTTTGGTCTCTGAACATCTCTGTTCTCTCTTCCCCCAGATAACATTTTTGAATGCACAGATTGATAGACACTGTTTGAAAATGTCCAAAGTGGCTGAAAGGTATGTTTTCCCTCAATAATTTTACTGCTTTCTTCTTATTTTATAGGGGGGAAAAATGTTACAGGCTTATAGTTAACAAGTGTGTTCAACTTCAAGAGTTAAGACTGTAGTTACTCCTTAAACTGATACATTATTTTAAAAAAAAAAAAAAAAGCAGACTCCCTGTGAATGTAGCTAAGATAACAGACCTCCTCCCTTGAGCGATGTCCTGTGGCTAAAACTTTTCAAGGGGTGGCCCCAGGACCTTGTCAATCAGGGAAGAATATCCTTAAAAGCTCTATCATGCTTCTTTGCCTTCTGCCTCTTGATGAATTCAAATGGAATCGCTCCCTTTGCAGCTGTAAAATGCCCAGATTCACTTTATAGGGAAAGAAATTATGTGTGCCCTTTGAGGTGCTGACCACGTAAACAGGAGGGATTGGATCCTCGGGAGGTATTCCGCTTCCACACACCATCAACCACCGAACTGCATCGAATCAACTGTTAAGAAAATATCTGGCCCCTCCAGCCTGGCCTCCGCCGGAGCATTTGTGCTACAATCTGCTCCAGTGGCTGGTTCCACTCCGTTAACTCGGGGGAGATTCAATTGTATCCACTAAATGGTGTGTTTTTTTGAACTCTTCGGTGAAGACAGGAGACCACCTGGGGAATCAGTATGGAATAAATCTAATCAGGCCGCCCAGAACTGAACATTTGTTCATCCAAATGCTGCCATTTAACCAGTGACCAATTTCTGGAGGAATCAAGAGCCTAAATGGGGTCTTAGCATTTAGTGGACGTCACATAAACCGAGTCCTTTAAGCCCAGCTTGTTTAGGGGACTGTGCGATCCACCTGTAAGCCCTTCCCTGCCATCCCCCGGGGCCATCCACACCTTTACATAAATAATGACAAATGGAAACTAAGAAAATTCCATTCTCAAATCAAAAGCCTAAATTAACATACTGCCTTTGAGGGTCAAGGACATCTGTGGATTTGGGTTCATGTCTTTGGCTGCATCTTCTAGCTATTCCAGGGTTTCTTGATGGTGGCACCATTGATATTCTGGGCCAGATAACTACTCGTTGTGTTTATGATATCCAATACCTAATAGGATTTTTCACAATATCCCTGACCCCTACCTGCAAGAGGCCAGGAGTTCCTGCACCCACTGTTGTAGTAATATAAAATGTCTCCAGACATTGCCAGATGTCTGGGGGAGGGGGTACAAAGTCACCCCCATGGAGAATCATGGGTATTCCTACTTTCACTAATGCAGTTGCTTCTGGAGGTTGCTAGTGACTGGAACCCCACTTACAGTCAAATGCCACCAGTTCCAGAGTCACAGTCATAGCTCACTGTGCAGGCTACAGAGCTGCCACACACCCCGGTATCATAACGCAGGCCTCTGACCAGAGCACCAGACTCTGAAAGTGGTTTTTATGCCTCACTCTGGTGCCTTTGCCCCCAAAGAATGGCTGAGTGACCTCCAATGCACTGGTTTCAGAGCTCCGAGGAACTATAGGCCTCTTTCTCTGTGAAACAGGGACAGAAACCTCTGTGCTGGCACACTGTGAGGCCTGTGGGCTATCAGTGCTAGGGTCGTGCCTTGGAAGGGCTCCTTAGAGTTTGCAGTCATAGGACAAGTGGAGGCAGGAGACTCCCTCCTCTGGCCTATCTGCTCAGGTCTGAGCGCCACAACCAGGTGTGTGTGTGTGTGTTGAGGGGGTAAACAAGTTAAACAATGGAAATTCCCAAGCCTCTGCCCTAGGGATTTGGATTCACTGGTAGACCCAAGGAATCTGCATTTTGGATAATCTTCAAGTTCACTCATCTGATCTCTGAGGAGCTGGTGAAGCATTGGCAGCTACTCAGAACCTCAAAGTGACCCAAGAGTTCACCTTCAGGAGAGTTGCCAGCTTTGTCTTTGGGGTGTGGAGGAAGAACCTGAGCCAGTCAGCAAGAGGCATGCAGATACCTCACAGGTGTGCTGAGGCCAGGGCAGGGAGAAAGCCCAGGTGGGGTGGGGGCGGGGCCTGGAACATCCTATTGTTTGTTTGTTTACGGGCTCTCAGGGAGGAGCCCCACCTGGTACCTCTAATTGTGCTTGAGAGCTGCTCACCTTGAGGGATTATTCCAACCGCAGCGCCTCACTCCCCAGCTAGAAGCTTCCATGAGTCTGACCCCAGCAATAACTGGCAACTTTTCAAGATGACAGGAGGTTTCTCATTAGAGCCACAAGGAAACTCCCAGATAGGGAGGAGGAGGGAGAGGAAGCCGGGTGTTAGCTGGAGATAAAGCATCCCAGAGCTGGTCTGTCAGCCGGCTGGGCTCTGCGGAGGTGAGGCCAGGGAGGTGGCCCTGGCAGCTGGCCAGAGGGGAAAGCTGAGCTCTCGCAGGTGGGCCACACAGCTGGGCCTGCTCCAGGTGATAAGTGGCAATTAGTCAGGACTGCATCCCCCTGAGAAAAGCTCCCCATATTTTTTCCACTTAGTCCCCTGAGTTTTGGCAGGCTGGTGATAGCAAAGGCCCTGCTCTGAAAAGACAAGAGTCAGGGTGGGGTTAAAAGCACAGCCGGACCTAATTGGGAGGGAATGGGGAAGCTTTGCAAACTCCAGGAGCTGCGCAGACCACCATTTAGAGGATACGATAGGGCCAGCTGTGGAAGTTTGACTCCCCCCTCAGCCATTTCCTGTTTCCTAATGGATGAAGCCCACGGCTTCGTCTCTCCGTGCCTCCTTTCCACCTCTATAAAGGCGAGAGGGTAGTGGTGCTTAGTTGGCAAGGTGAGTTAACACCTGGCAAGAGCTCGGTCTGGTGCTGGGCCCTCAGTACTCTTACGATGAATGTGAAGGGTTATTATTTTCGGGATGGTGACAAATGGTGTTTGGGGAAGGAGCAGGATTCAGGCGTGGGAGATGGAATGAACTGAGTGCTCAGAGGAGCACAGGTAGGTTCACCTGCGTGACAAATACCTGAGAAAATCAACTTAGAGGAGGACAGATTTATTTTGGCTCCTGGTTTCAGAGGGTTCCGTCCATGGTCGGCTGGCTCCGTTGCTCTGGGTCTGACACAAAGGCAGAACATCATGCTGGAAGAGCGTGGCCGAGGACAGCCACTCACTCCATGGCAACCAGGAAGAGAGGGGGGACAGGGCAAGGGATGAGATACACCCTTCCAGGGCACACCTGCGGTAACCTGCTTTCTCCCACTAGCCTTCACCACCTACAGGTTCCCCACCTCCCAATAATGCCTTCAAGTATTAATTCCTCAATGGATTAATCCACTCATGGGTTAAAGCCCTCAGGACCCAATCACTTCCCCAAGTCCCCACCTCTGAACATTGATTGCAGCATTGGAGGCCAGTCCTTCAACACATGAGCCTTTAGGGGACAGTTCAGATGCAAACCTTTAACAATGGGACGGGCTAATGCGATTCTTCCCACCCGCCCTCTCCTCTGCTCTGTCTCCCACTCAGAAAGGCCTGCAGGCAGCCAGAGGCTGGTGCTGCAGCCCACAATCCAAGGGGCTCCCTCTTCTGCTTCCATGGCCCTGCTAATCTGGAGCCTCTGGGGAGAGAGGGACCTCACATGAGGAGACTGGCTCTTCTGCACAATTTTCTCAGGTCATCCCAGTTTCAACTATTCTGTCCACTGTCCCCACAGATGTTTAAATGCCCCTGGAATACCAGCATCATGGTGACCAAACTGCATTTCCTAGGCTGCCTTTTGTACCCAGAAGCAGCACAAAAGCCCCTTTGTGGTATCACCCAGTTTTTGCTTCACACACAAACGAACGTTCCAGATAAATACCACTGAATACTTCAAGTTTTTTATTTTAACTATTTTAAATGAAAATCTTTCTTAAAGACTGTTTGCATACTTGCCTTCCTAAAGAAAGGATGCTACCTTTCAGTTACTTCTGGATGCCAGGGTCCTTATATTGTGCTTTAAAGTTCTATCAGTGATCAGGATCTTAGGAGGTTCCACAATCCGTTCTCCCTTCCCCCAAATGGCCCCAGATTATTCTGTTCTTTGAGTCCCTGTTTTTAGGTTTTTAGTGCTGCCTTGTTTCCTTCTTCCTATCCACATGTTTGTCTCTGGCAGCTCTTCCTTTCTAACCAATATCCTGTCCCAATCTGTGACTTACTGGTTACATCAGTTAGCTATGGCTAACTAGCAAAGCACCCCAAACACAGCAGCTTAAAACTACAGTACTCTCCCCTTATCCACAGGGGATTCATTCCAAGACCTCCGGTGGATGCCTGAAACTGAGCTAGTACTGCGCTCTCTATACTATTTTTTCCTATACATACATACCTATAGTAAAATTTAATTTATAAATGAGGTGCAGTAAGAGATTTAAATAACCTACAACAAAACAGAACAATTCAAACATGAGTATAATAAAAGTTACATGAAATGTGGTCGCTCTAAATAACTTTTGATACTTTCACCTCTTCACTTGAAGTACTTTATGGCTTCTTTTCGGCTCCTCTGAATTACCATGATCACTACTCTGGCACTTTGGGGGTCATTATTAAGTAAAATAAGAGCTACTCAAACACAAGCATTGCAATGCCATGACAGTGGATCTGATAACCCAGCTGGCTACTAAGTGAGTAATGACGGGCAGGTAGCATATACAGCATAGACACGCTGGACAAAGACATGATTCATCTCCTGGGTGGAGCAGGAGAGCTCAAGATTTCATTATACTACTCAAACAAGTAAGCAATTTAAAACATGAATTATTCATTCCTAGAATTTCTATTTAATATTTCTAGACTGCAATTGACCGTGGACAACCAAAACTGCAGAAAGAAAAACCATCCATAAGAGAGGACTGCTATATAGGCCTTTTCTTTTATTACTCACATGACCATGGGCCAATTGGCTGGCTGCATGGGCTCAGCCATGTGTGTGCATGCTGCTGTGGATTACGTAGGCCACCCTGCTGATCCTGGCTGAGCTGTCTCATGTGTTTGGCTTCTGCAGGTTTAGAATGTCCTCAACTGGGACAGCTGGGCTCTGCTTCACTTGGACTCTAGCAGGCTGGCTTGATTTTGGGGACAGTGGGATTATAAGAATGAGAGAAGAAACAAGCAAAACCTCTTGAGGCATGGAACTGGCCCTCTGTCACTTTCTGTTGAATTTTATTGGATAAAGCAAGTCACAAGCCCAGACTTAGTTCAAGGTCTAGGGTAATGGAATCCATTTTCAAAACTTGAATCTTACACACTAGGAAACCAAAATAACCAAGTATTAGCCTTAATGCTAATGCCTTAACAAAGAGTCCTCTCTGTGAAATGTGCTATCTTAATGACAATGAACTTTGAGGCATGAAGTTTATTTCCCCTGTAGACTCTCCTAAGAGGCTCCTTTGGTCACTTGTCTATGTTCTCTGGATTGTCAAAGGTGCAAAATAAATGAGGTCTTCCTCCTCTTTGCAAGAGTCCCCAACGGAGTCTCTTTCCTATTCACCCAAGCCTAACCGCACCTGACAGGCCAACTTCAAGAATACAGAACCGTACAGTTTAGTTCCAAGTTGTCCATCATGTTTTCAAGTTCCCCAGATGACATCTTCCTGTCCACAGTGGTGCTGAGCCACGCCATGGCCACCGTCACCCAGGTGCCCCATAACACTGCCCGCACATGGAGAGATCAAGTTGTTGCATTTTGTGTCTGCGTCTGTGCTTGGCTCATCTTTGCCCGTTACTGGGAGCCATTTGTGAGTCACAGCTGACTGCTGCATTGATTTTTTTAACATCATCTTGCTTGCCCATCTCTGAGATTGCCACTGCTCCCTGAAATTGGGTGCTGGTTCCGCCTCTGCCTCCTGACCTGCAGTGATCATGAAATGTAATTAATGAAATGAGATAAGACAGCAAGAGACTGAGTGCCCTAAGGCTCTATTAAAAACCTGCTAGGGTGATAGGAGTCCGTGAACTTAATGTCTAATGATAGATTCAAGGGAAGGGGGAAAAGGAGGCCAAAGAACTCATTACAACTTTGCTCTTATGTGATTCCAAAGACCCTGAGGTCCTTGCTTCTCATTTCTCCCAACTTAGGAGACAGAAAAAAAGATCAGAGGTAACATTTATAGCCAGGGTCACCGTATCCAGACCAAGATCTAGAATCTGTAGCATACAGAGAAAAAAGGTCCAGGAGACCTGCCCTGGCGTTTGCTCTTCTTTCTGAGGGGCCCAATTCACCTGCACGTCCCTTCACTCATCCCAAGTTTCTCTATTAAATATATTTCCTCTGGGTGACCTATGGTTAAGGAATTCATTCTTTCTTTCTTTCTTTGGGGAGAGAGTGAGGGTAACCAGGGAATTGAACCCAGAGGCACTTAACCACTGAGCCACATCCCCAGCCCCCTTTGCTATTTTATTTAGAAACAGGGCCTCACTAAGTTGCTGAGGCTGGCTTTGAACTTGAGATCCTCCTGCCTCAGCCTCCTGAGCTGCTGGGAAGGAAGTTCTTTCTTTATCTGTCCACTCTCCTCCCCACCTTCTCCCGCGTGAAAAACCTGAATGGACTGACTGACGGGGACCACGCTTCCTCCCCCTCTGCAGGGCTGTCCTGCTTTTCCTTCTTCCTCGCCTGGTCCTCCTGCTGTTCCAGCTCCCTTTCATGCATCAGTTTAGAAACTGCACATACCAAGGGGAAGGTCAAACACGGCCTCCTCGCCCCTTGCACCGTCAGTGTCTGGTTTCCTGCTCGTGTGGAGGCTCGGACTTCAGGAACGCCTTAGCACATTTCTGCCGTATCACACCAAATTCCACTTTGTGCACTGAGCTGTGTGCGCTGAGCTCTTGGGATTTCTTCCTCAGTGTCACCCCACCAGACAGGTGGGCCGCATCTCTTCTTCCTCCAACACAACAGCCAAATTTTTCTTTTTGTCAAGTCACATCATTTGTAACCAAGTCATGTCAATTTTTGTTGTTCAGGAAGAAAGGATGAAATCTAAAACTTTTTTTTTTTTTCCCAGATTTTTCCGAGTGATTAGGCTAAATGTTTTCTAAACTCCCTTTCCTCATTTCCTTCTTCTTCAAGTTTATCCAAGGTACACCCTAATTGCATTCTAAATCGAGAAGGTTTTGAATTAATAATCGCTTAACACCCCATGACTGGTTAATGGAGCTGGAAACTGGACTTTGCCGTTAGCTCAGTGTGAGCATCTTCCTGTGACCCAGAGAGCTGTTTGCTGTTTAATGACATCAGTAGAGCCAAATGCTACCTTCTCAATGGCCTACGGACCACAGAGGGTCTCCATGGCAGCAGCTGGCCGATTCATGCCAGCTACTCCAGAGAGAGGGGCAGGACAGATCAGCCAGCTCTGCATCTCCCCCCCCCCCGGGGGGGGGCCAGTTCACAGCCCCCGTGATGGTGGGCGGCACCTGTGACAAAGACGGGCAGATCAGCATCTTCTAATGATGCAAGGGCTTGAAACTAAGAAAACCAGAGAGTAATCAGAAGGCATCAGGGACAAGGGCACAAGAATTTTTAAAGAAGTTCAATGAGAAATATGGTTCCTAATGAGCTTCCTCAAGATTTCGTATGTTTATTTGCTATTTTCCATCTCTCCTCCTCCTTCTGCATCCACGCATGTTGGGGGCATCGCACAAAGCCCTTCATGTGCCTCTGTTACATTTTCCCTTATGCTTTGGCTGTCCTTCCCCAAGTCTTTCTGTGGTCATTAGTATTGACTTTGTGTATTGATCCAGGCCGTCTCCTTCCCTGCCTGCCTGGCCTCTTCTTTGTCCTGTGCCTCCCCAGCAGATGCTGTTCATCTCGTGGTCTGTGCACCCCCAGGAAGCACACATTCTCAGGGAGGGGAGCTTCCTTGGCCAGTGCTACAAAGGAAATACGAACACGCCTTCACGTTCCCCCTCACTTTCACCCCCTTTTCGATGTATTAGGTTTCAAGCCAAACAACCCCAGTTTGAATTTGGTTCAGCAACAAGGAGCATAAATAGCCTCCTGGCATACAATGAGGGGCTGCAGATTGAACTCTGGCATGGACAAAGGAGTCGGAGCTAGGACTGGGAGCACCTCTGAGACTCCTTCTTCACCCCTGCTCTTTCTCCATGTTCCACACAGCCTCAGTGCATTTCACTACGGACACGTGTCAGAAGTGTGGCCACCTCTAGTTCCTGTGTTTGTGACCGTATGGCTTCCACGGCTGAAGCCGGAAAAAAGAGAACATGGACCCCACCTGGGGCAGGTGTCTTGTTTCTGAGCAAATCAACCAGGGCCAGGAACAGAGCTTACAAATTGCTCCAGGGCAGCGCCTAAATTTTCCCTGTGTGCATGTCATGGTGAGGTTCTCAGTAGATGAGTAGAACCAAGCTAAAGCCCAGAAGTACCTTTGGTGCCTGCTCACCCAGATCTTGTTCTCTTGACTTGGGTGGCTACAACATCCGGCCTTGGACCACAGTTTCTTGAACCAAGATCGCCATTAAATGTCACCACCTGTGTTAGTCAGGGTTCTCCAGAGGAACAGAATCAACAGGAAGTATAATTATAAAAGGGGGGTTTATTAGGTTGGCCTATGCGACTAGAAGCTGCATAGTCCACGCTCGCCTTCTGCAGGCTGGGCAGCTGGAAGAACCAGTAGCTACACAACAGTCCAAGAGGCTGAAGACCCAGAACAAGAGGATCAACAAGGCTACCCTAGTCCAAAACCGAAGGCTTCTGGAGAATCACTGGCAGAGTCCCATAGCCACAGACAATCGCAGCAGCAATCAGGAACTCGTTCAAGAAGGATTGAGGGCTGAGGATATAGCTCAGTTGGTAGAGTGCTTGCCTTGTATGCACAAGGCCCTGGGTTCAATCCCCAGCACCACCAAAAAAAAAGAAAGAAAGTAGAAGAAGAATCCAGCTTGCATCTGCTGCTGCTTCCTTGTTCTTTCAAATTTTATTCCATTCAAGCCACCATCCCATTGGACAGTGTTGCCCACATTTAGGGAGGGTCTCCATTTCAGTTGGCTATCTCATGTGCCAATCATTCCTAGACACACCCTCATTGGCACACCCATGAGCCTCTTAGGCATCCTCTTAATCCAATCAGGTTGACAATTCAAATTAACCATTATACCACCCCTTCACCACCCAGTTCAATAAAGATACTACCAAATTTCTCTAAAAGAGACCTGTTTGGGAGCCTGTGTGTCATTGTGGTTTGAGTCACCAGGCAGCACTTCCCACTTCATGAGTTGCTCTCTGGCCTTTTAAGATTCAATAGGAAATACTGAAGGGCCTATAGGGGGCTTACAGGACACAGGAGCTACCTCACTGTGCATGGTGCTTTCAATCATACATGTGATGATTATAGAGGACTTCAAGATTCTTTTGAAATGCTATATCCCATTTTTTTTTTTAACTTCATTGTTCAACAGGGTAAACTTGATAAGAGTAATTTAATGTTTTAACCAAGAACTAAATCTAAGGTCTTCCAACCTGGACCAGTAACTTGTAAGTAAGTAGACAAGAGAGGCCCTATCTTTAATTATCAAGAATACAAACAACAATAAAGTTTGGCGAGGATGTGGGGGAAAAGGTACACTCATACATTGCTGTAGGACTACAAAGTTTTGCATCCACTCTGGAAAGCAGTGTGGAGATTCCTCAGAAAACTTGGAATGGAACCACCATTTGACCCAGCTATTCTACTCCTTGGCTAATACCCAAAGGACTTACAATCAGCCTGCTACAGTGACACAGCCACATCCATGTTTATAGCAGCTCAACTCACAATAGCTAAACTATGGAACCAACCTAGGTGCCCTTCAACAGATGAATGGATAAAGAAAATGTGATATATATACATATATATGGGAATATTACTCAGCCTTGAAGAAGAATGAAATTATGCATGTGCCAGTAAATGGATGGGGCTGCCAGTGGTGTTCCTTGCTTCCCTCCTGCAGCTTAATTGATTACACAGAATAGTATGTGGAATATGATACTTTCATAATGCCAGCAGAGCCATCTAATTCTTGGATCAGATATCATGCTAAGTGAAATAAGTCAATCCCTCAAAACCAAAGGCTGAATATTTTCTCTGATATCGGATGCTAATTCAAAATAAGGGGGAGTGATGCTAAGGAAGAATTGAGGAATTTTGGATTAGACAGAGGGGAATGAAGAGAGGGGAGTGGGTATGGGAGTAGGAAGGATAGTAGAATGAATCAGACATTATTACCCTATGTGCATATGTGCTTTCACAACCTATGTGAAATCTTATACAACCAGAAGAATAAGAAGTTATACTCCATCTACGTGCGACATGTCAAACTGCATTCTACTGTCATATACAACTAATTAGAACAGTTTTTTTTTAAAAAAAGAGGCTCTATCTTTTCATCTGGGAGCTCAAAATATTTAGCTCTCATGGATCCTTTGATAGAAAACTACTAAAGGATGTGCTTCCACAGCCAGAGAGTAAAACCAAGAGCCAGACATGGAATTCTGGAAACGAGGGTTCAGTAGAGGTAAAGGAAGACTCAGGATAATGATTTTGCTTCAGGTCTATGGAGACAACAGTCCATGTTGGGGAAAGATAAGTAAAGACTGTGGAGAAGAGGACTTCCAGGAGATAGGGGAGAGGATCTCTAGGGGATAGGAAGAGAACTGATTAATGATCTCATCCATCTAAGATGTGGAAAAGTTTTTGCTAAGGTTTTACAGGTTTGTTTAAGACACTTGAAAAGCAGTAGTAAGCTACTAAGCTGAGCAACAATTTTATCCAGTTTAATAATGTGGACACTGACCATTAGTTTAACAAAAGTAGTCATACAGTCTGTTTGGAAGAACACTGAAGGGTGGGCAGTGGTGGACTGGGAGACTAGTGAGTAGGATGTTAAATCCTTGTCTAGAATCGGTCAATTGAGAACAGCTACAAAAGCACATGATTTTAAAATATACAGGTAAATGCTAGAAGGAACAGAAGATAGAACATAAATGCCTCTGTAAGAAGAGATAGAAGGGGCTGGGGATGTGGCTCAGCGGTAGAGGGCTCACCTAGCACATGTGCGGCCCAGGTTCGATCCTCAGCACCACGTAAAAATAAAAAAGGCATTGTGTACAACTAAAATAAATAAATAAATATTTTTAAAAAAGAGATAGGAGGAAAACAATAACAGCTAAAAAGCAGAGATTTTATTTTGTTTATTATTCTAGTGTACCTAGAACCATTTAGTACTATGTGATTGTTTTCCATTGTATATTAGATGACTATATCTATTAGGTTGTACTTATAACTAGAAAAACAAAATGGCTTTTTTGGATAAATGCTTATGTGAACTCTGTGGTCTGCCAGGATTTAAAAAGGCTTTCCCATAAGAAAGTCCCCTGTTTGTGGATGCTGGGACAGCCGCCTGGCAGAACCATAGTGCCTTCTGTGAGCTCCCGGTGCCTTGAGACCTGCAGTCTTTGCAGGAAGGCAATTCAAGCAGGTTTGGACCGATGCATCAGTAAGGCTAGCACAAGCAGGGCGCGAGGGGTGCACTGAGCTTCTGGAAAAGCACGAAGGTGCGCCGGGAGGTCTGAAGATCCATCCGTATACTGTGCCTGCAACCACAGATGCAGAGCTGATGTTCGTAACGAGGACAAGTGAAAACAGTTTGCTTTGGCGGACGTGAGAGTAGAGATATTCCTTTTTTAATTTAGAAGTGTAGGAAGACCATATTTGTGGGAAACAGAGTTAGCGTTTTCCCAGGAAAATCAGTGGTGTTCCTTGCTTCCTTCCTGCAGCTTAATCGCCTACACGGAACAGTATGTGGAGTATGATCCTTTCATAACGCCAGCAGAGCCACCTAATCCCTGGATCAGCGATGACATCGCCTTATGGGACATAGAGATGAGGTAAAAAAGTGTTTTAAGGTTTGGGAGTGGGAGGGGTATAGGAAAAAAAAAAAAAAAAACTATGGGATCACATTATTCCCTATCTTAATTTGACTCATTTTATTGCTGGCACAGAAACCTTGCCAGGAATCCCCAGACTGAGTGCTGCTTGCTCAGCTTTCTACCTCCTCATAGCTTGATTTGCAGCTTCCCTCCGACCTCCCTCTGACCCTTTGTGCATCACGCTATCTGGGGTAGTCATTCGCCATTTCCTGACCCTGCTTGTGTTGTAGGGACAGCCAAGGCAAGGCACCGAAGATAGCAGGAAACAGGTTTTTTTTGGCTGCAGCCTGGTTCAGAGGGCACAGCTTTCACTGTAATCAATTAATCCCCTGAACCCCAAGTTCAGGTAGTTTCAGAATTTTATACCCAGCATGTAAGGGGAGGGGCTCAGAAGTTCACAGTTTACAGAAGTTTACGCAAAAGCAGTTTTCTTCTTTCACTGTTCTGGGCAAGTTAACCCTTCAAGGACAGTACCTGAGAAGGGGAGAGCTTCTTCTCCCCTTTCTTTCCTCCCCCCTGCCAGCTGTTACCATGGAGCCCAATTGGTAACTTCTCTTCTCTTAGAAATGTAGACATCTCTGTGAAGCTCCAGCTCAAGGCCAGAGGACTTGTTAAAGAATTTGTCCTTTTTACCACACTTTGTATTTGCAAACACATTTCTACAAACTACTATACTGGATACATGTTTGTGAAAAACAAGTAAAGGGGGCGTCCAGCACCTGGAGTGCTGATTTCTTCCAGGCCAGTGGCCAAGTGAAATAGGGCAACACGAAAATAGGAAGTTTATCTACATTGAACTCTTTTGTACAGATTCTTTTGCTGACAGTCCTAAAATCAGCCATGGTGAAGATTTCTGGAGAAGCCCAGTTAAAATTGCCTGTAAAGAAAGGGGGTGCCACTACACTTGCTATAAAAAAAAAGGAGAATCTGCCAGCCCCGTGTGTTTTCTTCCTAGTAGGCAGTGACAGCAGTGTTAGCGGGCACTCGCTCACACTCTGTACTGGCCCTATCGCACAGTAGGCGTCCTAATTCCCTCAGCAGGTAAACATTATTAAATGTTATTCTTCTTGCCATGGAACTGATGGGGAAACTCAGGCACAGCCAAGTTCATGAACTTGGCCAAGGTCACACAGCTAGCAGGTGGCAGTTAGGACTGCAACCCAGGCAGAGGGCTCAGGGCTGTGCGTGTCATCACTCTGCTCTTCTGGAATATCTGGCGCCGTAATTCCACCACCCAGGAGCACCTGCCCTGTGAGGGAAACAGGTGTATCTACTCAATCGCTGAACAACGGGAGCCCAGAGGGACTTGGACCACTTCCAAAATTACAGGAGGTGCATGAACAATTCTGTGCTCAGTGCCTTTGCAACCTCTGCCCCTGTCTCCCCACTCCCCCACCCCCACCCCTCACCGGATGACATTTCTTTTCTCATTTTTCTGTCACACTCATGTTCTCTTTCATTTTTGTTTTCTTTCTGGCATCTTCTCTTGAAATGGAGAAACCTTCTAAAAATTGATAAAAGTCATAAATGCTTATTATGAAACATTTAAAAAGTAATCTACATGGGCCTAAAGAAGAAAATCCTCTCTGCCTCTCACCCAATATCATGTTCTAGGAAGAACCTCTGTTAACAGCCTGGTGCCCTAGTTTCCAAACCAGGGGCCACTGCAGGGAGCTTCTAGGGCTACCATGGACTAAATGGTTGATGGAAAGAGTGACGTTTAAAAGTTAGTCAATCTCAAAAATCCAAATGCCGAATGTTTTCTCTGATATAAGGAGGATGATTCACAGTGGTGTTGGGTCGGGGTACATAGGAGGATTAGAGGAACGCTAGAAAGGTCAAAGGGGACGGAGGGGAAGGAAGGGAGCAAGGGGGGATGGAGGGGGGAAAAAAAAGAAGGTGGTAGAATAAGATGGATATCATTATCCTAAATGCATGATTGAAGACTTGAATAGTACGAATATACTTTGTATACAAACAGTATTATGTAAAAAGATGCTCTATATGTGTATTATGAATTGTAATATATGCTACTGCTATAAATACAACTTTGAATAAAAAATATATATATACTCAAAAAAAAAAAACAATAACCCCATCCCAAACAAAAAACATCAACTAAATCTATTACTTTTTTATAAGGTTAGTGATATTCATATATTTAGGGGAGGTAACACTTTGCTCATGACTTTTTTTTTCTTTTTTGCTGTTTAAATGTTTCTAAATTTTATGCAGTCAAAATAAAATTTCTCCTTTAAAAAAAAAAAGAAAGAGTGATGTTTGAGGGATATCAGAACCTGTGTAAACTACAGGCTTAGGGTGGCTCCCTGTCAACCACAGAGCCTATTCCATCCTTCTCAATGACGTCACATCTTTGCAAATCTAGATTGTTCAGAGCAGTTTCTGTGATAAAAAGCTATACTGTATAAAAATCCACATGGAAGAAGAAAAGAGGGTGGTAGAATCCAATCTGATTCCAAAGTTCGAGAAAATGTGCAGTCCCCAACAGTCTTACATCATGGCTGGCTATTTATAGCCAGGTGCAGTGATGCATGTCTGTAATCCCAGCAGCTCAGGAGGCTGAGGCAGGAGGATCATGAGTTCAAAGCCAGCCTCAGCAAAAGTAAGGCACTAAGCAACTCAGTGAGATCCTGTCTCTAAATAAGATACAAAATAGGGCTGGGGATATGGATCAGTGGTTGAGTGCCCCTGAGGTCAATCACCAGTACCTAAATAAATAAATAAGTAAATATTTTTTCTTTCAATTTATTTGTATTTCACATAACTATATAAATACATATTAAGTTGATTGATCCTGAACTTAATAACTGTTAGGGATTTTTCTGGCCCAAGGGGACCATGAAAAACTTAAGTCACTAAGGGTGTCATGAACTCAGAAGGTTTGGAAACTTCTGATTTAGTGTCTATCCCTTTAGATTTGTATGCATATAAAATATCCTACTCTTTAGTATAATTGCATTCTTTATCCATATATTGCTCAATATTTTTTAAAATATATATTTATTTATTTACTTTAGTTGTACACAATGCAATGCATTTATGTTTTTACGTGGTGCTAAGGATCGAACCCGGGCCGCGCACATGCAAGGCGAGCGCTCTCTGCCGCTGAGCCAAAACCCCAGCCCTATACTGCTCAATATTTTTAATTAGCAATGTATCATGGCAGTCTTTCCATGTAAGCACATGTGGAGTCACCTTATCTTTTTTAAATATCTGCATAATATCCCCTGGCATGAGTGACATGAAATATATTTAACCTATCACTGGGTCATAAATATTTAAGTCATGTCTCTTTTATAACATTAACAATGATTCAAGGAACATTGCTGTACACAAGTCCAATTATTTCTTTAATATAAATTTTCCAGAAGTAGAATTGCTCGGAATGGTACACATATTTTAATTTTAGTTCATGTGCCTAGATTCCACTTAAGCAGAACTATAACAAAATTCTTCATACCCGCATTTTAAAGTGCTTGTTTCCCCACATCCTTACAAACCCAAGCATTTTACCTTTGCAAATCCTATAGGTTGCGGGGGGGGGGGGGGGGGTGAAGGGAGGAAGGGGGAGAAGGGAGTCTCGTTTAACTTTCCATTTCTTTATTAATGTACTTGAGAGTCTTCACCTGGTTATAGGATGTCCATTCTTTTGATTTGACAGTTATAATGTCCTCAGATCATTTTTCTAGTGCTGTTTTGCTTTGGATATTGGGAAGTATAATCTTTGAATTTACATTGATCATGTATTGTATCTTTTTCCTGATAACTTTATGTTTTCTGAATCTTATTCTCTTTTCTTGTTTCTTTTTTTTTTAGTTTTATTTATTCTAATTTGTTATATATGATAGCAGAATGCAATCCAATTCATGTTAAACAAATAGAACACAATTTTTCATTTCTCTGGTTGTACACAAAGTAGAGTCACACCATTTGTGTCTTCATACATGTATTTAGGGTAATGATGTCCATCTCATTCCACCGTCTTTCCTACCCCCATGATCCCTCCTTTCCTCTCCCTCCCCTTTGCCCTATCTAGAGTTCATCTGTTCCTCCCCTACCCACCACAACCACATTATGAATCAGTATCCTTAAACCAGAGAAAACATTCAGCATTTGGTTTTTTGGAATTGGCTTACTTCACTTAGCATTATATTCTCCAACTCCATCCATTTACCTGCAAATGCCATTATTTTATTCTCTTTTATTGTGAGTAACATTCCATTGTGTATATATACCACATTTTCTTTATCCATTCAGCTACTGAAGGGCATCTAAGTTGGTTCCACAATTTAGTTATTGTGAATTGTGCTGCTATAAACATTGATGTGGCTGTATCACTGTAGTACGCTGTTTTTTAAGTCCTTTAGATATTCCCTGACTTTTGCTTCACTAATCAAGTTTTATGCCAGCTTTTTTTTTTATAACTCCAGTTTCTATTCTAGTTATAGTTACTTTGAAATGTTTTAATTAAAAATGTCACTAAAATATAAACACATAGAGTGAAATATGTACAATTAAAAGCAGAAGCTTCCCTTCACCTCTTCCACATCCCATTCTTTTCCAGATGTATGTGAACTTGATATATTTTGGAACGTCTATCATATGTCTATGAGCATTTCTTTCTATTTATATTTCTACATGACTCAGGTAGTTTCTTTCATCCTGATCCCAAACCTTACATCTCTCTTGAACTCAGGGTCTTTTTTTTTTTGGGGGGGGGGGGTACCAGGGATTGAACCCAGGGGCACTCGACCACTGGGCCACATCCCCAGCCCATTTTTTGTATTTTATTAGAGACAGGGTCTCACTGAGTTGCTAACTGCCTCGCCATTGCTGAGGCTGGCTTTGAACTCGTGATCCTCCTGCCTCAGCCTCCCAAGTGCTGGGATTACAGGTGTGCGCCACCACGCCCGGTTAACTCAGGGTCTTTCTTTTGTCTTTCTCCTTTTTCTAATTACGCCTTCTCTCTCTCTTTTTTTTTTTTTTTTTTTTTTTTTCCATCTATCCTCTCTTTGGTAGGAATCCTGGACTTCTGGAACAGAGCTGCCATCTCTTTTATCTTTTCCCAATCATAATTTCCTTCTCTCAGTCTTTTTCTTCTATACTCAAAGGCGAGAACCTCTGGAATTGCTGTTCTTCAGAGTCCCCGGTTTGGGTTTTGGTGGTGTCCGTTCTGTGATTTTTATGCTTTGGTGAGTTTTTCTTTTCCCACTGAGAATTGGGAGGGGTAGCAACAATCTCGCTTTCCATCCTGCTGGTGCGTGCTGGGTTTTGTTCTCAGCAGCCTGCTCTGCTCTCGAGCCTCTTCAGTCCCCCTGAGAGCATGATACAGATTTTTCCCCTTATTTCGTATTTTCGTATCACCACTCTATTTCTGCCCCCTCGTCTGTGTCCTTGGCAGTCACTGATCAGAGGATCATTGTTTTGTAACTCCAATCACTGCTTGGACCAGAAGATTCCTTGCACATCCCAGTGATTTGGAGGACTGCTCACTTTCATAAATGAAGGTCTTTGTTTTTTTGTTTTTGTTTTTGTTTTCTTATCTCCCCACGTAATCTTGGACTAGGAAACAATGAAGGGCAAAAATCACACTGGAGACAACCGTGCAGCCAAGAAATTTATTCACCAGCCTTTATGGCTGGTCGGAGGTAGAAGAAGTATGGGAAGAGAGGAGTCAGGGAGTGGGGAGTGTGCGAGTTCTGACGGAGGGTGGGTGCCTGGTCATACCGGCTGTGGTCTCTGGAGCTGTTGGCTGGGGCAGCTGCCGTCGGGCTGGAGACAGTGAGTCTGGAGATGTTGCAGCGGCTGCTTCCTCTCAGCAGGGACGAGCTGTTGTGTCTGAGTTCCGGGCAGGCAGAGACTTAAGTAGGGATTTCTGGTGGGGGGTGTACCACAGCAACCTTTAATGCTATTGGCTCTTTGCCCAGGAAACAGGGCAACCTTTAAGCTGATTGGCTTCTGCCTGGGGAAAATGAAACCAGGTTGCTCCTCATGGAAAAATTTCCACTATCAAACGATATCCGTAGGTGCTGAGAGTTTGCTCAGTAGCTATGCAGGTCAATGGTTCTCAAACTGTGAGTATTTAGAATACACATGCAAAAAATATATATATGTGTGTGCCCTAAGGTGCCTCTGGACATCTGAATTTTTTTTCTCCTTCTACTACTGGGGATTGAACCCAGGGCCTAGCATAGGCTAGACAGGTCTTTTACCACAGAGCTCCATGCCCAGCCTTGGCATCTGGTTCTTCAGCAAGCGCTGGAGGAGATTCTGGGACACACCATGGTTTGGGGTCCCCTAGTGTGGCTCCCTGAGTTGCCCTGGCTGCTTTCCTCCGAGCAGTTCCTGCAGCTGTAGGGCTTCCCCTCTGTGTCTCAGTGGGCAGGCTTGGGTAAATTGTCAGGGTCCCCTCTGCATGCAGAGCAGGCTGGAAGACTGGATTCTTTCTCAGAGCTCTAAGACCTGGGGCTGTGGGGTCCTTGGGAGTCAGAGCCCCACCTTCTTTAGCATGACAAGTACTCTGCCCTGTGTCAAGCCCAGATGGAGGTCTAATGGCACTCAGCTCCCTCCTCGGGTGCTCCCCAAGAAGTCCCCTTTTCTCCTTCTGTGATGGTCCTGGGGGAGCAACTGGAGGTAGCAGGGAAGCTGGAGTGTCTTTAGAGGTCTCTGCACGGCTGAGATGATTTTTCTCTGAGTGCTTGCTGCAGGTTAGCAGAGGCACTGCCCTCTGGCCTTATTGCTTGTGTTATAAACTGGACAAAAACCACCCCCTTTACCTAACAAACCCCTTCTTCCATGTGGAGCTTATTCCGTACTGAGTTTCTTCCCTATGTCCCTGTCCAATGCCCACCCATGGCCTCTATTTCCAATCCTGCTGCTCAGAGCATGGCATGTTCCCAGGCTTCCTTTGGGAAGGGCTTTGGGCACGCTAGGCAAGCACTCTACCACTGAGCTGTGTCCCCAGCCCCTGCCCAGCTCCTGTCCTTGATGACTCTACTGGCATCACAGACTGCTCTTGATCAGCTGTGTCATGAATTTTCTTCATCTGCTTTATACCTTTCTGAAACTCCTCCAACTCATCATCTGCTGATGGGAAACATGTATTCCTACATACTATGTTGGGGGCGGTGTTTGGTTTTTAGTTTTTGCTTTTGTTTTATAAATACTGAACTTCATTGAACTTCAGAGTCTTACCAGTTCCCCTCCAGGACCATTCTTCCCCTGGGCTGGCTTTCCTTCTCACTCAAATCTCCTTGTCATTGGTGTCCCTTCCTCAGGGAAACTTTCTGTGATTGCCCGGTTTAAAGTGGCTGCCTATTCCCCCAGTGAGTTGGCAGGGAGGTGGGGGGAGAATGTGATATTCAATAACTCATCAAAGCATAAACTCATTTGCAATTAATTTAGCCTCTAAACCTGTCTGGCACTCCGTAGGCTCTCAAAAGTGGATGGTTATGGTATGGTAACTCAAAGGTGTAGGTTGGACAGAAGATGGATACGTGAGTGATTCTTCCTTTGGTCATTTCATTGGTATTTGAAAAAGAAGGCGAACTCAATACTTAATTCACTGGGATAAAATGAATTTCCTCCTTTGTTCTTAAGTCAGCAAAGAAGCATGTAATACTTTGGGGAATGACAGTCACCTGGCTACTGGGCGAGCTCTCCAGTGCAGCTCTTGGCGTTCAGCCTTGTACTCTAATCTAATGTCTAACCTAAGACAGCTGCAGGTCCCGTCCACCTATAAGCAGAATCTAGATGCAAGCAAAATAATGTAGCCCGATTCTTGTCCCCACCCGGATGCCGACAGTGGTGCTGGAAGAAAGATGGAGTGTGGCACCAGTGCCAACATCACACTTCAGCCTCGGGATGGCTCCCGTCCATGAGGGAAAGGCTGGAGATGACTAATAAAACAGTCAAAAGGCTTTTTTTTTTTTTTTTCCTCTCTCTCAGTTTAATGCAACACATATGCACTGAAACCTACTTTGTGCTGTGTTGTGAGCAAGATGTTCTCAGAATACAAATGCAGCAAGGTAAATAAAACCTAGTCTCCTACCACTGGGCACTAGGATTCCTCCTCGCTTGGCAAAGGGCATGAAGCCACCGGGGGCAGAAAATCATCCCTGCGGGTAGGGGTGTCTGCAGATTCAGACAACAAAGGGACAGAGTGCTGTGCCAAGGGAGAAAATGAGACAAGTGTATCTTCTGTTCCTGGGAAGGGAATGATGATAGAAACCAGATCTCTGTGCAAGGCCAGGAATGTCCTAGCATCCAGTGACCAAGGGCTTTTCAAACACAGGAGTGTCAAGTATGTGACTTTTTAAAGTGTTGGCTGCCCAAAGTGGGATGTGCGGCCCCCCTTCTTAAGACCTGGGAATTTCAGTATAGACCCCCACCCTCCCAGCCACTTCAGGTGATGGGGGTGCTGGTGGACGTGGGCCCAGGTGTGCGGACGAGGAGAGGCAGCGTGTGAGACAACTCCGTTGGGAATCCGGATCCATCTGAGCTGGGCTTGAGCTTCTCCGGGGCTGCAGAGGGTCCAGGTAGACTCACTGCCACGTCCAGGGCCGAGGACATCAAAGACAATGTCTGGATTCTACAGAGATGAAGGACACACTGTCTCTGCTGAGGGAAGCTTACAATCAGCCCAGCAAAGGACAATGACAACAGTTCAACAGAATGACGGGCAAAATAGTACAGGATGTAACATAGACAGGAGGACATTGTTCTTGGATTCCCTTTTCCTTCTCAGAGAGGCTCTTGGATCCAAAAGTCCAAGAATAAGAAAGCATCTATTCAGAGGGCAATACAAAGCTATCTTTTGAGGGGAGAAGGGACTGGGGGGTTGAACCTACGGGTGCTTTACCATAAGCTACCTTTCCAGTCCTTTTTTATTTTTCATTTTGAGACAGGGTCTTGTTAAATTGCTGAGATTGGCCTCAAACTTGTGATCCTCCTGCCTCAGCCTCCTGAGTTACTGGAATTACAGGCAGGAACCACCATACCCAGCAAGGCTATCATTTTAAAGCACTAGCAAATCATACCTCAAGTCTATCCAATGAAAACTCCAAGAAATAAAGTATAATTAAAGAAAATAGTGATAGCAAGAGCTTATCGTTGAGGAAAGATCAGCCAAAAGTCGGCAGATGGCAGCTGGAGAGAATTTTTCAGTCTAAACACCATCAGAAGAGCATCCTGGGGAGGCCTATGGGAAGCGTTTTGGGTAGTGCCATTAGCCAGATGGTGGGTCTAATGAAAACCTGGTGTTGCCAGCAGAATCGTGGTTTGCAGTTTGCTCTCTGCAGTTGACAGTTTTCACTGTCCCTCTCTGTCAGGCACTTCAGCAAAGGGCTCCAGGGAAGCTGGCTTGTCTTGCTTGGCCAGATGCTTCCACTCCCAGCCAGCCTGACCCACTGAGAGGCAGAGATCATCCCGAAGCTGCCCGGGCACAATGAGTTTGGCAGAACTGCTAATCCAGGATATTAGTCAAGTCCCTTTCTTGCGGTAGTCAGTCCCCGAATGTGGCCCCATCAGTGGCTCTCCTCTTTCTATGCATGTGCTCCTCCTTATATTGAGGGAACCCCCCTCCTTCTCTTTTCATCTGGACTGATCCTGGTGTCTTATTCAACCAAGACTGCAGCAGAAGTGACGTTCTAAGAACCAGTCGTGGAGAACCCCTATGACTTCTACCTTGGACATGTGAAATATTTGCTCCGGAGACATTCCTTCTTGGAACCCATCTGCCATGCTCTGAAAAGCCACTGGGGAGGTCATATGGAGACGTTGCCGTCAACAGCCTGAGCTGAGCTCATGACCAGAAACCAACACCAATGGCCATGTGTTGAGCCATTTGGATGTCCAGCCTAGTCCAGCCTTCGGATGACCCCTTCCAACTTCTGACTACATCTATATGAAAGACCATAAATCAGGACCTCCCTGTAGAGCCCAGTCAACCCGTAGGATAAGGATAGTGACAGCAAGGAATAAATTGCTGTTTTAAAAGCTTCTGGAGCCGGGCGCAGTGGCACACGCCTGTAATCCCAGCACTTGGGAAGCTGAGGCAGGAGGATCGCGAGTTCAAAGCCAGCCTCAGCAATGGTGAGGCACTTAGCAACTCAGTGAGACCCTGTCTCTAAATAAAATACAAAAAAGGGCTGGGGATGTGGCCCAGGGGTCGAGTACCCCTGATTTCAATCCCTGGTACCAAAAAAAAAAAAAGCTTCTGGGTTTCAGGATAGTTTGTTTTCACAGCAGTAGATAACTGGACCACTCCCCATTGAAGTATTCAGGACCCTCAGGTTGTACTTGGAGTATTAATAAAATTGTGATTGTTTCTTCATAGTGTTAGCCTCAGATGGGGATATTGTATATTTTTTCCTTAAGGAACTATCTCTTATTTCATAATTTTTCTAATAACTTGTCTTAATCCATTCAGACTGCTATAACAAAAATACACAGAGGTGTGTAGTTTATATGTGAAAGAAATGTATTATTCAGTTCTGGGAGCTGGGAAGTCTCGGATCAAGACACCAGTCAGTTTGGTGTCTGGTGAGGACCCACTTCCAAGTTTGTAGATGGCAGTCTTCTCCCTGTGACCCCATATAGCAGAGAGCTCTCTGGAGTTTCTTTGACAAGGATGCCCATTTCTCATGACCTAATGACCTCCCAAAGCCTCCCCGTCTTACTACCATCCTGTTAGGGATCAGGATTTCAATAAATGAATTTTGAAGTGATATAAAATTCAATCTATAACACTCCACCCCTGCCCCCCCCCAAATTTATAAACTACAGCACACAAAATACATTTATTCCATCTCAACAACCCCCCAAAGTCTTGTTCTCATATCAACTCTAAGATCTAAGGTCCAAAGTCTCATATAAATATCATCTAAATCCGATACAGGTGAGACTCAAGATACAATTCAACATGAGGCAAATTCCCCTCTAGCCATGAACCTGTGACACCAACAGGTGATATGATTCCAAATTCCAGTGGTGGGAGAGGTATGTGATAGACATTTCCATTCCAGTAAGGGAGAAATAGGCAAGAAGAAAGGGGTAATGGATCCCAAGTAAATCCAAACTATAAGGACATTATACCTCAATGCTCAGAAGTGATCCTCTTGGGTCAATGATCAGACCCACTGACGCAGTGGTCTACCTCCTCAGTGCTCCTAGCTAGAGTGGTCTACCCTTGGCTTTCCCTGCTGACGCTCTGCCGTCCAGGACTACCTAGACAGCAGTGTGATCTCCATAGCTCAATGGGAGGCCCCCACTGCAACTCTATGCCGGGGGGCTCTTCTAGGTACAGCCACATGCAAATCTCTGCAAGGCCCCCTCCTTCCAGGCACTGAGCAATAACATCCAGGCCTGCCTGAACTGAGGGTGAGTGCGTCCTTTGACACTGTACCCCCGCACTCTGCCTCATGGCCCTGGCACTCTGGGCCTGTGGTGGGAGTGGCAACCCCAGTGGCCTCTGAATCACCTTCATGGTCATTCTTCCATTGTCTCGAAGAATAATTGCTCCTGGTTTCTGTAGAGACGGCTAATCCACACCAACCTCCTTACCAAATGGTCATTTGGCTGCAACATGAGTGGCCTCATACTGGCAATATTGACAGGCTGAGAATTTTCCTTTTTTTTTTTTTTTTTTTTTTTTTTTTTTTTTGTGGTACTGGGGATTGAACTCAGGGGCATTCGACCACTGGGCCACATCCCCAGCCCTTTTTTGTATTTTATTTAGAGACAGGGTCTCACTGAGTTGCTAAGTGCCTCGCCATTGCTGAGGCTGGCTTCGAACTCGCAATCCTCCTGCCTCAGCCTCCCAAGTGCTGGGATTACAGGCATGTGCCACCGCGCCCGGCTATAGAATTTTCTGAATCTTTAGGTTCTATTTACTTTCTGCTTAACAATTCCCATCTCTAAGTCATTTCTCTCTTGTGACATTGTACTATAAACAGTCAAGAGCCAAGCTCTGCCTTCAACACATTGCTTAGACATTTCCTCTGCTAAACATCCGGTTTGATCACTTACAGGCCCTACCGTCCACAAGACCCTAGGATACCAACACAATTCCACCAAGTTCTTTGCCACGTTATAACAAGAATCTCCTTTGCTCTGATTTCCAGTGGCACATTCCTCACTTCCATCTGAAAGGTCCTCAGAATGGCCTCTCCATCCTTACCTCTACCTCCATTCTTTTCAGGGTTACTCAGATATTGCTGAAGGGAATGGAGGCTTTCTGTCTGCAGCTCTTCTCTTTTCTTTCTGAGCATTCGCCAGAATCACCTGGAAGGTCCCTTCACAACAACGTTGGCATTTCCCAGCTAACACCTCTCAGCTTCCAGCCTCCCTCAGTCGTCCCTTTCTGAAGCCACTTTCTCATTTTTAGGTATCTGTTCGATCAGCATCCCACTCTCAGCACCAATTTCTGTCTTAGTCCATTAGGACTATTAATACAAATCCTATAGACTGTGCGGCCTACACGCCGGGCATTTATCTCTCCCAGCGCTGGGACCTGAGAAGTTTAAGATCAAGGCACCAACAGGTTCCATGTCTAGTGAGGGCCCATTCCTGGTTCATAGAGGGCCATCTTCTTGCTGTGTCCTCCATAGTAGAAAAGTGAGGGCGCTCTCTGGGTCTCTGGTGAGAACATTGATTCTGCTCATAAACCAATCACCTCCTAAAGCCCATCTTCACATAGGAGGTTAGACTTCAACATGTGAATTTGAGGAAGAACACAAACATTCAGTTCATAACTCAAATTCTTTTGAAGATAACTTGCATTTTATCCCAGGTCTTAGTTTAGACATCAAATGAGGGGACTAGAGTAGGAGGCAAAGTTGTAGAGGTGGGGGAAAAAAATAGACTTTGGTCTATGGTCTTGAGCAATCCGATGTCTTGTGGACTCTAGACATTTAAGTATCTACCTCCGTGTCTTATACTGAGATGCAATGGGGCTCTGTAAAGTCCTTGCACCACACCTAGCACTATGCAGACCCCACAAAAATGAGCATTTTCATAAATGGCTGCTTCCTCTGAACCTGGCCTTCTCATTTCCAGTTTGGGAAATTTCCTCCATGCTCGTTAGCTGGGAGATCAGGGGAAGGACATTCAGGCTCCCTTGGAGAGCCACCTGTCTTCTCCATGTGTTGGTTTGAGATGCCCAACAGGAAGGAGGAATTCGATGAGATTCACAGAGGACAAATAAAAGTTAGAAAAAAGGCATCCAGCTACTGATTAGAAAATGCTGTCAGGATAAGGACACCTCAGCCACATCACTATATGCATTTTTTTATATTATTGATTTCCTTTTAGCGTTGACGCTGGCCACGTGCGAAGTACTAAGGGAGAATACAAAGACACAAAGGACTCACAATGTAGCCGGAGAGGCAATGACATATCCCTGAAAAAGCTAAATGACGATACAAAGCTGTAATAAAAAATAGGTTACAGGGGAAGTATTTCTACACAACAGATGGGGGGTCGTGGATGGCTTGCTTGAGTCGGTCCATGTAAAAGTTATTGTAGCGGTTGTCTGGGAATGGGTGTCAAGAGATATTTAAACTTTTAGAATTATAACCACAAAAGACCATTCAATGGTACCAATGTGTTCAGATTTTATATTATTTTTTTAATTTTAAATTGTTATATATGACAGCAGAATGCATTACAATTCATATTACACATATAGAGCATAATTTTTCATAGCTCTGGTTATACCAGATCTATTTTTTTTTTTTTTTTTTTTTTTTTTTTTTTTTTGGCACTGGGGATTGAACTCAGGGGCACTCGACCACTCGGCCACATCCCCAGCCCTTTTTTGTATTTTGTTAGAGACAGGGTCTCACTGAGTTGCTAAGTGCCTCACCATTGCTGAGGCTGGCTTTGAACTCATGATCCTCCTGCCTCAGCCTCCCAAGTGCTGGGATTACAGGCATGCGCCACCGTGACCGGCACCAGATCTATTCTTGAGCCTTAAAATGGATGATGTTGGAAATACCCAAGTGAAAAAAAAATAGATATGCGTAGAGAAATTGGATCCAAGAAATGGTTAATAGAATAGAATCTCAATGGTCAAATACTATGGGGGCGGGGGGGGACACAAAATGAAGCAGATGTGGAGGGTACAATAAATAGGATTGAAAATAACGGATGGTTGAGGGAACTCTGGTATGCTAGGTTGGACAGTATCACCCAAATTCTGTGTCTTTCCTAGAACCTCAGCATCTGACCTTATTTGTGAAGAAGGTTGTTGCAGAAGAATTAGTTAAAATGAGGCCACGTTGGAGCAGAGTGGGCCCCTAACTCAATATGATTGGCATCTGCATAAGAAGAGAAAACAGAGACGCAAACACACACAGAGCAGATGTCATGTAAAGCACAGGAACACAGGGAAGGTGCTGTGTGCTGACAGAGGCAGAGGCATGAGAGGCATGTACAAGTGCAGGGATGCCAAGGGCTGCTGGCAGCATCTGCAGTGGAGGGAAAGGCACAGAAAAGACTTCCCCTGAAGTCCTCAGAGAGCGCACAGCCTGCCAACACCTCGATTTTAGATTTCTAGCCTCCAGGACTGTGAGACGATACATTTCTGCTGTTTTAAGGTTGTTAGTACCTTGTTCGGACAGTCCTAGGAAGCTAATACATCAGGGTATCCCGTCTCCTCAGACCCTCTGGTTTCTCCTGAAGAGTGACCTTGAGACCTTCTCAACATCTCTGATTTCTAGTCCTTTCTCTGTGTTTGTATCCATAGTGACAGACCAAGATTTCTGGCCTACACCCCAAATTGCCACCCACTACCCAGGAATCTGGTGGGGTGAGTGTGGACACCCTGCTTTGGTTTCAGAAACTGGTGACATGGGTGGTGGGTGTGCATCTATGAGACAGTCACTATGAAAACTGAGTCACTGCTGGGCGTGGTGGCGCACGCCTATAATCCCAGCTGCTCAGGAGGCTGAGACAGGAGGTTAGTGAGTTCAAAGCTAGCCTCAGCAAAAGCAAGGTGCTAAGCAACTCAGTGAAACTGTTTCTCTCAATAAAATACAAAATAGGACTGGGGATGTGGCTCAGTGGTCAAGTGCCCCTGAGTTTAATGCCCAGTACCAAAAAAGAAAAAAGAAAGAAAGAAAGAAAGAAAAGAAAAAAAGAAAAGGATGGAAGGAAGGAAATGGAGTCACTTTTCACTTCTGGTTCTCTGGGCACAGCCTTTGATCAGGTGCAGGTGCCACCAGTATCATCCTGCAGAGCCCTGACTCCTTGGCTGGCAAAGAGCAGATAGTTGTGTCCATCCCAGGTCATGGCATGATCTGGGCAGAATGACATGTGCCCTACAGCTTTCTGGGGCCTAAGCTTGCTTTTAGCTTTAATCCCAGGGGCATTTCTCTATAAATAGTATTTTGGTCACCTTGAAAGTTACTGAGTTTGATTAGTTCGGTGGCTTGCACTTGAGAGAATCCAGAAGCTGTTCTCACGTCTTGTAAAAGTTCCAGCCTGGTTCTTTCATAGAATTCCCCACTGTTTGCAACCCTGATGGGCTCAGTCTGCCACCATGACCCTATTGAGGTGTGCCTGGAAAGGCAAAGTTCACACAAAAGCCTCGCTGATTCCCAGTGATCCATTGGTCACTGTCCTTCGAAGACACTGCTATAGCCGGTTACATCTATTGATACAGAAGTAGTTGGGTCTGGGTGGCTTCAATGGAGAGCTGTGTGTCCAATACAGTAGCCACTAGCCACATGTAGCTATTTAAATTTAAACTTTCATTCTTTAACATTAATATAGCTTACAATTTAGTTCATCCACCATACCAGCCACTTTTCAAGTACCCAGTGCTACCTGTGGCTAGTGGCTACCATATTGGAAAGTGCAGAGAGGGAAGATCTCTACCATCACAGAAAATTCTCTGGAACAAAACTAGTCTAGAGTTATTTGCTTTTCCAAGCCTTCCAACAAAAACTCCCTTTCTCCTTTTTTACTACATGAAATTTTCTTTGATAAACATTGAGAATAGGTCAACTCCTTGGTAAGAGGAAAGTTGATTTTATTCACTTACTATTAGAGATCATAAAAAATATGGGTCTATTTCTCAAAAGAGGAAAACTGTTTATTGGCAGACCAATGTTTTCCAAGTGTTAACGTGGTTAGAAATTGCCTAGGGATCTGGTTAAACTGCAGGTTCTCATTCAGCAGGTTTGGGAGGGGACATAACAATTCTGCTTCTGATCTGTAGACCACACCTTGAGCGCTGGGAGTTATAGCGTGTGACTTGTGAATTACAACCTCCTTCTTGCTATAGGAAGAGTCAGGAGTGCATAAACCTTATGCGGCAAGACACATGCTGAAGGAAATGTTCTCATGGCCCATCACCAAAAGAGTAAGACCAGTCCCTGCTCCTTCAGTGTGAATATGAATGACAGCAGAGCTGAGCTATCTAGCAGAGCAGAGTTAGGTCCACACTCAGGAACCACACTGTCTAGACTTGATTCTTGACTCCAACACTTAGCTGTGTATCCTGAGGCAAATTATCACTGGACCTAGGTTTCTCTATCTGGAAAATGGGAATAATGCTAGTATATATTTCATAGGGAAGTTGTAAGGGCTCACTGCATTTGCAAATGTAAAATGCTTAGAACAGTTTCTAGCATCCCATAAACACTGCATGTTAGGGTTAAACCAATCCATGAGTGCACCACTGTCTTGCTTCCAAGCAAGTGAATGCGGTTTATTTGGGATGAGCCGAAGCATTTCTGTCCAGTTGTACGTCACTCAACTCTGAACAAATGCTAATTTCTCCTTGGTGGATTGAGGAAAGAGCAGGAGGTGTAGGGGACAATATTTTGATGAAAGGTTAGATTCACAAAACATTCAGGATTGTAGTGAAAATGAAAAAAAAGATAAAACCAAAAGTTGGGCCCATGATTGACAGGAGTGGTCCAGGAAGGGCCAATCAATGGTGGTGTTACATCTCTAGGAGACAGCAGCCACTTGCCGGGCACCCCAGTGACCCTCATCACACTCTGCCCTTTCACATGCCTCCTTTAAAGAAACTTTTTACTGTGATTACTGTTGTTGTACAAAAGTCTGCATTTGGAAATTGTTCCAAGTCTCATAGACTCTGTCACTTAAATATATCCCTTCAATGTGTGGCACAAATGATTTTAAGTTGTTGAACTAAACATGGCACAGGCTTTTGCCTAGTACTGATCACTTTTTAAAACTTCTCTTCCCACCCCAAAGCAAAGAGCCCAGCCAGCAACGAGTAAAAAGATGGGGCTTCTCTTTCGATGAGATACTGAAGGACCAGGTGGGGCGGGACCAGTTCCTACGATTCCTGGAGTCCGAATTCAGTTCAGAAAACCTCAGGTAAATCTCTCAAAAGTTTAAACTATACCCCCAAAGGTATGTGAAGGAATTGGCACAAAGAGTCTCTCCACCTCTTTTTCTCAATAGAACATTGTTGGGGTTCAAGTTCAAATTCCAGCTAATCTGCCTTAGGTTGAGATAGAAAAGAGAAAATAAAATATGCAACTCTGTTATCACCAGAATAGCATCTACCAACAACAGCATTTTTTAGTTTCAATGTGATGGCATTTGTTTAACTACCTGGAAACATGTCTTTGATAATAATTAAATCCTCAAATGGATTTGATGACACCATTGATTAAGGAAAACCACAGAATCACGAAATCTCAGAGTAGACGGGCAACTCCAATGACCACTTCTCCAAAACTTCCCATCCCAGGCCAAAGTCCTGAAACTCTGAAATGTTAAATAAAAGAAAGGAGTCAATGGGCTTGTTTTAGAATTTCAAAAAGCCAAAGTAAATATCATTCAATAATGGGAGACATAACTATACAGTCTAATTAAAACATGCTTGTTCCTCCATTTAGGTGAGAATTCTATCAATTTTATGTGGTGTTTGCTTTTATCTGATGCCACTGAGAATATCTGATTTTTCTATTGGTCTATAACTAATACCTTTTGAGGGAAATATAACTAATACCTTTTGCTACTTAATAGAAGAAAAAATAAAACATCCAAAATATGAGGTCTAATGTGAGAGGAAGAAAAGGGCATACATTAAAAGAAAGAGGGTTCTTCATCATGAAAAATTGGAGAATTTTTTTGTTTATCCAGCCTCTTATTATGTTAGATCAAGAATCAGAAAGACACCAGGTATGGTGGTATGTGCCTATAATCCCAGTGGCTCAGCGGGGAAGCTGAGGCAGGAGGATGGTGTGTTCAAATTCAGCCTCAGCAAAAGTGAGGCACTAAACAACTCAGTGAGACCCTGTCTCTAAATAAAATACAAAATAGGGCTGGGAATGTGGCTCAGTGGTTGAGTGCCCCTGAGTTCAATCCATGATACCCCCCCAAAAAAAAAAGAATCAGAAAAACTCATGGAAATGTGACTTATCTGAGACCCCTTAGTGATTTTAGCAAACTGGTGACTTCTCAGTGGGTAAGATGGAAATCTCAATCTCTCTCTCTCTCTCTCTCTCTCTCTCTCTCTCTCTCTTCTTCATATCAAGCTCTCTTTAACTAAAGGTTTATTTCCAATATTACAGTGCTATTTTCTGAAAAAGTTTTACTGTCAATTTTTTTTTACTTGAAAACTCAGAGCATATTCTGTGGGCAAAAGATTGCCCTCCCCAATGTTAATGTGCAAACTCCATGTTGTTTATTTGAAGTCAGAGACCACTTCTGTCCCTTACATCAATCAGGTGACATTTATGACACATGTACACCACAACAAGCCCCACCAGAGCCTGTGGAAGGATGCATGACAGCCAAGATGTGTGATCTTTGCCTGCAACGACCTTGTAGGTCCTTGAGGGGGGTGGAAAAAAACACAAGAAATGATTAAATAATTAAATGGATATAAATAAGTGTAAACTCTAAAACCATTTTGCAAGTATGTAAAGGAGAGAAGAAATGATTCAGACCATGCTAGGCAAGTTGTAAGCTAGATTTTGAAGCACACACAGGATATCCACAGACACAGAAGAGGCAGGGAGAATATTCTAAACTGGGGGTCTGAAGTACCCAAGGGTGGCAGTGTGATTGCCACACTGTGACATCCTGGGAGAATCAACACATGCTACTCAGTTGTATGTATGCTGTCTTCCCAGGCATCCGTGTGCCTGTTTTGTAAGGTTGAGTACCTCATTTTCAGGTTAAGACACAAGAGGGCCACCTACACCCTTGCAGAGAGTTTGAAGAATGACCACAGGGTCCTGGTCATTGTGAGGGTCCCAAGAGCATCTGCTTGCTCAGTTGCTGCCTTGCCTGGTGTGGCGCATTCATACTGAAAAACCGAAGTCTAGCCAGGGCCATGTATAAATCACAAGAGTGTCACCAAATACGCACGACCCTCAGGGCCCCGCGGGCACCAGGAGTGTGCCCTTGGCAGGTGTTCACCGCTTCCTCCCGCCATTACCACTAGTGCCTCTGCCAGCTCTTTCTGCCATGCCGGGAGGGCTACATTTAATCTCGGGTGAAAGTATGTGCGTGTGCACGTGGGATTCTGCTGGCCCCCAGCATGCATGCATAAATCCAGACTTAAAGAGGGTCGCCTCCAATCCATGGCAGGAAAGAGGATAAGGAAAATAGAACAGCAGAGAGAAAAAAGTATAGCCCAAGAGCTTCCAAAATCCTCTCTGGTGGCCCAAATTCCTTTTTTATGATATTCAGCATAATTGGATACAGAGGGGAAAGCTCAGTTTTAAATCACACAACATTAGGACCCTTAAGTCACTTATCACAAAGCAGTTTCCTCTCCTTCCCTCTGTGTTCATTCCTTCAACCATGGATGCTGTCTTAGCACCTCCCATGACTTAGGACCCAAAGATTCAGAGCTGACCGCGTTTTCCCCCTTGTGTGGGTAACGCGACTTGGAGATACTGCCCATCCATGTGTGGGCTGTGCTGGGGTTTTCCCTTCTCCCCAGGACTGGTCAAGAGCCAGGTTACTGGCATCTGAGCAGGCAAGGAAACAGAGGGGCTGACCAGAACCCAGCTGGACACATTGCAAACGAAGTCCCTCTCCACCTCCATCTTCCTGGGCTCACTCACATCTCTCCAGCAGAAGACGCACTTAGATCCTAACACTGACACAGCACGTGGAGGGCCAGTTAAGTACCCAAGTGTTGAATTTGTATCAAAATTTCAGAAGGAGGAACAAAGGAGCCCCAAAGGGTCACCCGGATCTTTTAAGGAAAGAGTTCTATGACCGCATGATGTGATGGAAAGTCCCTCTGATCATTTCCTTCTGGGCAAGTCTATGAGATGAGCTGTCATTTCCAGATGACAGGAGAAAGGACATGGCCAGCAGCATATATTGCTGTGGCCATCTGTGGCAGGGACTGCCTCTTTTTCTCCTATGCTAACCCACCCTGAGCTGAATCCAGAGCTCCACTTGCACAGGGTGGACCCCTGGAGATAGCTGCCTGCTGGGTGCCTTTGGACTGTATGTCGCTTCCCACCCACCAGGCGAGGTCCTCAAATCTCTGAAGTAGGGAGCTAGGGAGTGAGTGCCGTTATATGGATGGCCTATTCCTCCTCTAGAGTGGGTGGCCCCTTGTCACCTGTCCCGGCCCCACTCTTTATCCCTAACACAAATCTTTGTCCTCCCTGGTCTGACACCTCTTGCTGCTTGGCAGGGCATGAGTTAAAAAATCAAAACCTGCAGCAAAGAGCGTCCCCCGTACATTTTTTATGAGCTGTAACGTCTCCTGAGAGAACATAGTTGTTCTTCTAACCTGCAGATTGATGATCCTAGTTCCACACCGTGTCGGCTGAAGGGAGAAGCAATTAAAAGAGAGCAGGGGGGCTGCCAGGTTTGCCTCCAGAGCTGTCTCCAGCAGTTGCCCCAAATCCTAGGAAGACCTCGGCAGGTTCACTAGGGCCAGCGGGATCCCCCACTAACCAAATGCATAAGTGGGAACCAAATGACTCCCACAGCACCGTGACCTCTGCTGCAGCCCGTGCCCAGTTAGCCCAGCTCAGCCTAGTGATGCTGATGGGGTTGCTGATGTGCGCACCCCAGGATCTCAGCCCCGCCAAGGAACTGAGCTGAAGTTTAGTCCCTGGTCGGCCAGCAGAGGGCACAGAAACACTTCCTTCTGCCGAGGAGTTTGCTTTTCTCTGGGAACGAGCCCAAAGCTGTGTTTTCCAGCACATGAAAATTCTAGTTTGTAAAAAGATAGGTGAGCTGGAAACTGCGGGCTGCCCGACCTCCTGGCGGGAAGGAAAGGGGTCAACGGCTCGTGGTTTCTCCGGCCCCAGCCAGCCTCGAGGAGAAGACCCCATTCCTGGTCAGCACCTAGGGAGACAGGAGGCCACCTGAGGCAGCCCCTGGACTGTCCCATCCGTCCACCGCGCACGGCTTCCCCCCAGCGGTTTCTGAGCCCGGCTGCCTCTCCCCCAGGGCTGTCCCCTCTCCCCCGCCCCCAGGTGGAATGCCGGCACACGGATGGCCTCCCGCTGCTCTGGCGACTGGCAGCGACCAGGGACGAGGCAGGCAGGACAGGTGGTCTTCCTGATACCCTGGAGCCCTTGTGGCCTGCCAGTCCTGACGGCCCTTCTGCTGGCAGCCCGGGGGCTTAGTGAAGGATGGGTGGATTTGACGCTGCTGCTGGCATTTGACTCCCTGCTGCGTCCTCGGAGGAGCGGTACCTGCAGGCTTTTGATAAGAGCCGCCGCTTCGCAAGCCTCAATGGGCCTCCCTTCCGCGGTGGCTGTGCAGAGAGAAGCTTTTGTGGCTCTTTGCCGGGAGGGGGGTGTGTGGCCTGAGCTGGGAGCTGTGGGGTGGGAAGATGGCAAACACAAACCAAAGCCTGTTCTGAATTTCAAATTGACACAAAGGTTCTTCGAAGCCATGATGTCAGGATGCTGTTGTGACAGCATTTTCTCTGTCACCTGGGAGGGACAAGGCAGGTCATCTCCAAGGCAGACAGAAGGCTGGGCTGTGTCCCTGTGTATGCAGGCAGAGAAAACTGCTGTCTTGGGATGTCACCCCTGCGCCCTACCCCTCCCCTCCTCTTTATCCCCTCCTCTCTCTCTCTCTCCCCCCCCCCTTCCCCCTCCTCTCCTTCCGCTCCTCTGAACAGGCTGTTGTTTCTTCTTGTGTTTAAAAAAAAAAATCATGGTTCTCTCTGCTGGAGGGAACCTTTTCATATATATATATGTGTGTGTGTGTGTGTGTGTGTGTGTGTGTGTGTGTGTAAAATTTGATTCTGACATTTGCATTGACATCAGCTTCAGACCTTCTTTATACCCAGCTGAGAGATGGCATTGATGTGGCTCCAACAAAATTCTGCAAAAGGGACCCGGAGGCCTCAGGAACTACAGGGAGTCTGTGGGACTCAAGCTGCTGGGGGTCCTCGGGGCCTCCCCAGAAGGGCTCCATAGCTCTTCCTCACGGCAGACTGCAGCAAGGGACAGAGGTGACAGCAGGAGACATCCCACATGACATTGATGGAGGAGGCAGAAAATCACCCGTGTGTCATCCATTTGTGTGAGAGACTGCAGAGCAGTAAGGGAGGGAAGGATGCTGACCGGGAAAGTTGCTTGCAGCCAGGATTCAGCCTGGAGGGACTCCGGAGGGGGCTGGTTTTCCACCTGCCCCAGTCTGTGCTTGAGGCCTCCCTGACTTGGTCTTGGGTGGATTGCCTGTCTTCCTCCTCCCCGTCCTTTGAAAAGCTAACCCTGGCCTTTTCTTTAGATCAGGGTTCCAGCATTGCTTATCTGCCAGTCAGAGAAAACCTCTTAAGGCTCTTGTCTCCCGATGATCATATTCACCTCTAGGTATCCTGGCTGTCCCCTCACCTCATGGCAGACCTTAGAGGTGGACAGAGAGACCTGGGGAAGCCCCAGAACAGGCCCGGAGAAGTGGAGGAGATGGAGGAGTTGCAGGGGCCCACCTGAGCAGTGGGCAGCTTAACACTCCTTGCAAAGCCCTCTGGACTCTGGGTAAAGAGTCACTATTGTTCTCCTCTCCTCTGGGAGCCAGAGGACATGAGCACCAAGGACCAGTGGCAGCAAGGAAGGCTGGTGTTGAAGGACAGGTGACAATAGATTGCATCAATAAAGCTAAGCAGGCCACCCAAGTTGAAATGCAAAGGGTCAAAAGGGGCAGTGTTGAGCCTGTGGCAGCCTCTCCCACCCATCCTGTGCCCCCAACTGGGGGGACCTGAAAGCATTTCACAGTTAAGTCTGGATAAAAAGTTTCTCAGACCTGTCCCACATTTCCCACTACCCCCACTTTGTGCCCATTTCACAGATATGAAAAGAGACAACTGGAGAGGTACAATAATTCAAGATAAAAGCATAACCTGAGTAACAGAACTGTGCTTCCTGTTTTGCTGATGGAGAGGTTATCTCCCTCCCTGACTTTCTCTTGGCTCTTCAGGATCAATGAGGGAACCATGAGGGTATTTTTTTAAAGAGATCATTAAAATCCTAAATGGCAAATCAGGCAAGATTGGAGCCCCGCATTCCCTGGCATACACACACCCCTGTCCTTGTGGAGATGGGGCTGCATTACTCCAACATGCCACTGGGTGGCGCCTTTGGGCCACACACTTGGCTCCTAAGACATTTCTCTGAATAACAGAAAAACATGTTTAACCTTTTTTTTAAAAAAAAAATAAATAAATAAGTACATCTTACTTTGGATGAAATTCGATGACAGATTGAATGCACTTTCCATCATGTGGTGGTTAAGCTTTTTTGTCCTCCCCTTTCATTGACTGGATTGATACTCCCATGACTGCAGAATTCACGGAGCATGGGACCTGTCCTCCTATCTCATTGCTGGGGAAACTGGCCTGTACCCTTCACAGAGCACAGAGTGTGCTGCTCGGCTCTAAGTCCCACTGAAAGGCTGCCCTAGGAACCGCCCTTGGGACCTGGGAGCTGCGGTTCAGGCGTCGGCTCTGGTAGCTGCTGCTTCAGCAGAAAGAACTCATACGCGGCACTGCCAACGCTACTCCCCTGCCCATGCTGAGGGATTATGGAGAGGCAAATGGAAGTGAGTAGGAGAGTGTTCTCTTTGGCACTCCTCAGAGAATCTTTGGCAGAGAAGCCCCCCGTGTATGCCTCTGCTGCTTTGTTCCAGATGAGCCTCTCTTCAATCGAAAACTTCTGAATTGAGTACCTACTATATGCCAAGCACCATATTGAATGCTGGTGCAGACTGCTTAATTTCTCCATCTCTAACACGAATGGCTGGCTCGCTCCAGCTCAGGTATTATTTATGATTTCAGGATTCTGCCTGCTCCTGTGATCTTTTCTCCATTTGGATGCCTCCCGTTGAACACAACCAAATTCAACAGAGGGACTCACATGGTGTAGAGAGGTGTCTATAGAGCAGTGGTTCTCCCCAGGGGTGATCTGACCTCCTGGGGAATATTTAGTCATGTCTGGAAACATTTTTATTTGTCCTAACTTGGGGACTGCTATTGACATCTAGTGGGTTGAGGCCAAAGTTGCTGTTTAACGTCCTACAATGCACAGGACAGTCCTCTGCCCCCAACAAAGAATTATCCAACCTGAAATAGACATAGTGCTGAGGTTGAGGAATCTGCTGTAGAGGGAGATAAGTCTCTTGTTGGTCACCATAAGCTCATTGATCTTCTAACAAGCCCTTCCTCTCTGTTCTCTTCAATGGTGGGACGCCCTTTGTATTTTCCTCAGTTCCCATGGTCCTTGTGACTCATGTGGTGGCATTAGGGCCGGCTGGGAGATGCAACAGAATGAGTTTCATGCAACATCAGCTGTGAGACCATCTCCATCAGGGTCCAGATGGAACTAACTGTTTTTGCTTTCACTTCAGGTTCTGGCTGGCTGTCCAAGATCTCAAGAAACAACCACTACAGGATGTGGCCAAGAGGGTGGAAGAAATCTGGCAAGAGTTTCTGGCTCCAGGAGCCCCCAGTGCAATCAACCTGGATTCTCACAGCTATGAGATAACCAGCCAAAATGTCAAGGATGGAGGGAGATACACCTTTGAAGATGCCCAGGTTTGCTAGTCGACACCAATGGTTGTGCTCTGTGGTCTACCTCAACAACTCGGCACTTTGAACACAAGTCCAAGGCATTTTAACAGAAACATTTCAACAGAAACCATTCCAGATAGGTGCACAACAAAATTCCAGAATTGTTTTCCTAGATTAATTACTTCATTACACAGACGGAAAGGTACAGTGACAGATGCCCCTCAGCTTACAATGGGTGAGGTTATGTCCTGGTAAACCCACCATAAAGTTGAAAATGCATTTAATACACCTATCAAAGCTCAGCATACACACTACATCATAGTATATAGCATGGAGCGTTGGTTTTTCCTCTCCTGAGCCCATGGCTGACTGGGAGCTATGGCCCACTTCTACTGCCCAGCATCTCCAGAGAGGATTGTACTGCATATCACTAACCCGGGAAAAGGTCCAAATGCGAAGTACAGCTTCTACCGAATACCTATCATTTATGCACTATTGTAAAGTCAAAAAAAAATCATAAGTCAAAACACCATCAGTTGGGGACTGTCTGTACATGTTTATCTTTTCCAGGAAAATCTCGAAGTGATTTTTTATAAGATCTGAAGTCTTGGAGTAGTAGGTCAGTAGTAGAATCTGGAAACCATAATGCAGCGTGAGTAAGGTGACTTGGTGAGCCGACAGGGCCCACGTCTGTCTAGCTGTGATGTTCACACTCAAAACCACCACGCTGCACGGCTTCCCTGGTGGTTTCCAACTATACGGTTAGTATTTCTGGAGCACCTCTGTATACCAGGCCCTGAGCTCTGTGGTGAGAGAACACGAGAAACAGACAAAAGCCCCCATCTTCCACAAGATCATGGGCTAGTGTGGCAGACAGACTAGCAAACAGGCAGTTTGAACAGTGCAAGATGGGCCCCAGAGGGGTGAACAGGGTTAAAGCAAGCCCACAGGAGGGACTCCCAACTTGCAAGACACAGCTAGGAGGCTCACAAATGATGGTGGGGCTGGTGGAGGAAACAGAAACCACAGAAGCCACCTGAAGCAGCTGGCTTACCCTTGAGGGCTGGGAGGTGCCATTTCTAAAGATACATATCAGATCAGTTTCTCACTTCCTGCCCCTTAATTTTTAGACCTTCCCGCCATCCCAGAGACAGGGCTCAACAGTTTGCTGTTTTCTTGATGCCACTTGTTTCTCTCACCTGTGGGGTCCCAGAGGGACTCTGGGGGGGGGTTTGCCCTCCTGCAGACATTATTATCTGGTCCAGGAAGCTTGGTCTTGTTGCACCAATGCAAGCAATGGCATGAAGACACAACCAGTGTCCCTGGTCATTTGCCCCCAGAACTTCAGATGGAAACACCTGCCAACCTGAACGTGGTACCATCCCTGTCCTCTCCTGTGGTGAACGCCATCAAATGCCTGTGCCAGGCAGATTTGATTCTCTGTCTCTATGACATCATGAGTGCCCTGTGCCCTTTGAAGCTTTGAGGCAAAATATTGGAATCATGAGCACTCTTTTTTTTTATTTCCGATATATTTTTGCATGTGTTTGTGTATATGATTCCAAGCGCTATATTGGCATGGCCCAGTAAGGAGGGGGATGGAGAATCTCCATGGGGTTCTTGACACGGATGATCTAAAACATGAGACTCAACTCTCCATTATTCATGAGTCATTGGAAGAGGGTTACTGATGGGAACCATGATATTCCCAGCCAGTGTTACCACTCTAGCCATGACATGAGGAAGGATTTATCTTAACATTTTATTATAGAAACCTTTATTAGACAGATGGAAAAATGGGAAGAGCAGAACCACAAACCTGTATGGGCCCTTATTCAGCCTCAAGTCTCATCAAGAAGTGATTGATCTCTACACCTACCTACTTTTTCCCCTGCCACTGACCCTTTGGTGTTAATATTATCACAATTCCCAAATCACAGTTTAATCAAGTGAGCAATAATCTCTTTTTTTAAATTTTCTTTCTTTCTTTCTTTCTTTCTTTTTTAGTTGTAGATGGACAGCATGCTTTTATTTTATTTGTTTCATTTTTATATGGTGCTATGGATTGAACCCAGTACCTCACGCATGCTAGGCAAGTGCTCTGCCACTGAGCTACAGCCCCAGCCCAGCAATAATCTCTTATTATCATCAAACATCAGGCAAGTGTTTGGACTTACAGTAGTCCCATAAATATCTTTTTAAAAATCTTTATTTAAAATCAGAATTCATACATTGCAGTAGATCAACATTTAATCTTCCTATAATCTATGGGGTCCCTTTATCTCTTTCCCTCCCTCTGCCCCTGTGCAATGTATTTGATGAAGGAATTGGACCCTTTGTCCTGTGAAGATTGTCACAGTGTGGATTTTTCTGATCACAGCTTGATGGTGCTATATAACACATTCTTCTATCATCTGTTATGTCCTATAAATCTGTTGCTTGCTTTAGATATTTAATCAGATTAAGGTTTGATTTTTGTGGACAGAATCGCTGTATGGATTGTGTTGTGTTCTCTCGTTGAGAGCACAGAATGTCTGCTATCTCTTTTTGTGATTTTAGCAGCTGCCGATGTTTATTGCTTTGATCCATGAGCTAATTAGGGGTTACAAAATGGTGATGTTCTCATTGTATCCTTCTTTCTTCACTTATTAGCTGACATACTTTCAGGGGGAAAAAAAACTTCTCTCAACTATTTCATTAACTAGGAGTGCTGTGCATATAAGAAGGGTGGAGAAATGTTTGCATCTTTCCATTTCTCTGCTAGTTTCCAACACAATGAGTAATTTATTATTATCTTCTTCCTTGCGACCAATCAGAGTTCTTTGTTCTGCTTTTAGTATCTTTGCAAACCATGAATTTAAGCCTATTTGATGTGTTTTCATCTCTTTTGCTTGTAATTTTTTATTAATGCTTGAATTGTCCCATCTCTGGCCAGTTTGCTGCTGATACAACCCTCATCATCTTTGATGTCATCTTAATAGCAAGGAAACTAAGATGTTCCAGGCTCTGCCCTTGACCTGGAAGAAATCATTTCTCCAAGGATTCCTCACAGTGGGAAATGATTTTAGGAACCACAGTCTGGATATAGGGGTGCTCATTGTTCCTGGGTTGTTCATCATTAATAGGCCTTTTTGAGTGGATGGAGCTAAGTAGAAAATATATCACTATTGTTTGTAACAAAAGTTCATCATGGGTTCATACTATACTTTCAATTTAAATTCAGAACGAAAGGGCATTTTATTTAACCTCTTCTGTGTTAATCGGCCTCTCATCACTGTGACAAAAATACCTGGCAAGAACAACTTAGTGGGAAAAAAAAGTTTATCTTGGTTTACAATTTCAGAGGTTCATTTTATGGTCATCTGATTCCATCACTCTGGGCTTGAGGTGAGGGAAAGCATCATGGCAGAAGGGTCTGGCAGAGGAAGCTGCTCAGCTCACAGCAACCAGGAAGCAGAGAAAGAGAATAAGGAACCACACCAGGGCCAAGATATAGAACACCAGAAGCATGCCCCCAGTGATCCGCTTCCTCCAGCCACACTCTACCTACCTACAGTTATCCCCAGGACAGTAGGTTTTTTTTTTTTTTAATTATTAATCCATATGTGTATTAATTCACTGATTAGATTAATCTCTCATAATCTAATCATTTCATGTCTGAACACTCCTGCAGCGACTCACATGCGAGGGTTTTTTTTTTGTTTTTTGGGTTTTTTTTTTTGGTACCGGGGATTGAACTCAGGGGCACTCGACCACTGGGCCACATCTCCAGCCCTTTTTTGTATTTTATTAGAGACAGGGTCTCACTGAGTTGCTAAGTGCCTGGCCATTGCTGAGCCTGGTTTTGAACTCGCGATCCTCTTGCCTCAGCCTCCCAAGTGCTGGGATTACAGGCGTGCGCCACCGTGCCCGGCTCACATGTGAGTTTTCGGGGGAACATCGCATATGCAAACCATCACACCTTCTTACACTTGTGCCTCTTTTCTCTGTGCTGAGAATCTGGTTCTCAAAGACACCATGAATGATAGCTTATGACCCATTTTCTGTGTCACACATTAGCCGGAGGAGTCTGCATTGCCACTGGTGGAGCAGTTGGTGGAAGCCCTGTAATTCAGTCAACCAGTCCTCCTTCCTGGGATGCCTACAATATTTCTAACTCAAGAAAGATTTCATGGGAGAACTTGACAGTCAGCAAGCACATTGTGACTTGGCAAAAGTTTTAATACCCAGCCTTCATGACTACAGTGCTCTGCAATCTTTCTGGTTCTTGCAAATACATTATATCTCATTTATAAAGCAATCATGTGAGGTGGACCAGATATGAAGATCACTCTAGATCTATTTCCCTCCTTATCTGGGAAGAGTAGTTTCCCATGAATTCAAATATACACCCTACCTCAACTAATTTTCAGCCTGTTCCCTGTGATTTCTTAAGAATTTTTCATCACAAGAAACAAAGTATTTCCTACAAGCAGAGTGACCTGGGGCAGATTACATAGATTCCCTGGAGTCTTCTTTTCCTTACCTGTAGAAGACAGATATAGAAGAACCCATGCAGGTGTGAAATGGGGACGAAGGGAAATGAAGCATGCTGATCACTAACAGTGACTGGCCCACAGTAAGACAGGGAAAATATTTACTATTTTATTTTCCTAATGCCATGAATAGTCTTTTAAAAAAATACTTGTACACCTAACATACTTGATGAAAAATTCAAATAATTACAGGTAACATCAGCACCCAGAGATAACCCCTATTTTGGTATATAGCTACTCCTTGGCTTACAATGGGGTTGCATCCTGATAAAGTCATGATAAGTTAAAAATATTACACGTCAAAAAAGCATTTCATACACCTAAGCTACCAAACCTTAGCAACACAGCACACTGTAGAGTATCAGTTGTTTCCCTTTGTGATCACAAGGCTGATGTGGTGATGAGGTTCACTGTCCAGTATTATAACACTGTCATACCACATATGGCTAGTCTGAGAAAAGATCAAACTCAAAGTTCAAAGTCCAGTTGTACTGAATGCATATAGCTTTCATACCACCATAAAATAAACAAGTGGTAAATTGGAGACCCATCTATATTTTCTTCCTCAATTTTTTCTGTATAAGTATGTGTTAGTCTATTCAGGCTGCTATAACAAAAATATCACAGACTAGGTGACTTAAACAGGAAACATTTACTTATTGCTCTTCTCAAGCCTGGGAAATCCAAGATGAAGTTCCAGCAGATTTGTTTCCTGATGAGGGTCCTCTTCGTGTCTTTTAGAAGGCCACCTTCTTGCTGTGTTCTCTTAATGGTAGTAAAGAGAAAGAACTCCTCTGGTCTCTCTTCCTCCTTTTACAAGAATGCTAATCCCATCATGGGGCCCCACCTTTATGACCTTATCTAAGCCTCATTACCTCCCAAAGACCCCACCCACAAGACCCTGGTGTTAGGCTTTCAATAGTATGAATTTTGAAGGACAAATATTTAGTCCATAGCTGGGCACAGTGGCACATGCCTGTAATCCCAGCACTTTGGGAGGCTGAGGCAGGAGGATCGCAAGTTCTAAGCCAGCCTCAGCAATGGCGAGGCACTTAGCAACTCAGTGAGACCCTGTCTCTAAATAAAATACAAAAAAGGGCTGGGGATGTGACCCAGTGGTCGAGCGCCCGAGTTCAATTCCCGGTACCACAAAAAAAAAAAAAAAAAAAATTAGTCCATAACAGGGTAATTATGCAAATAAGGTGATTCTACCTTTTTACATTAAACCAGGGGCAGTTAGAGAATGAAACTTTCTGAAGGGAGATAGTATAAATGTCAGGCTTTATGGGTCCTAGGGGCAATGTGACAATATTCAATCCTGCCAGACAAAAGCAGCTACAATGTGACAATATAAACAACAAAAATGAGAGTATGGCTGTGTGCCCCATACAACTTTATTTGTGGACAATGAAATTCCATTCCTTTTTTTTTTTTTAAACAAAGAAAGTTCTTTTAATTTTTTCCAACTATTTCAATCAACAGATCACAAATATCAGTGAAATGGTCCCAGAAACCCAGGCAGGTACAGGAGAGCAGGTGGTGAATGGTTAATCATCAATTTTCTCTGAGGAGGGAGGTTAGAGAAGGCTTGGTTTGGGTGTAGTCACAGAAACACAGCAATCTTGAGAATGTGTCTGTGTGGGACTGAAAGGTGTAGAGAGTCAGCCAGCTCATACCGCCTTCCTGGTCAACCCTGATTGCCTGGCCAGGGGGGAGCAGGTGTAGATGAGAAGTTTCCAGCTAAGGAAAGGAGGTTAACCTTCACAGTAGCCCTTGACTAACAAGGTCTAGCCCTCTTGTCTCCCAGCTTATTCCCAAGAACCTGTAGCTCAGATCACACTGTCCCCAGATTGTTAGGTCCGAGGACTTGGTGTCCCCTGAGACCTGGAGGAACTCTGATCCCTAGAAGAGGGCCCAGAGTCAGACTGTAGGCCCTGATCCTGTTTCTGCCCTGTGCTTTTTCTAATTTAAGTCCTCTAATCTTTCTTCCTTCAGTTTGCCCATCTGCTGAGAGTGAATAGTGACACCTAAGCCCTTTGAATTCCCCTTTGAGATCGGGAGCTGTGAGTGCCTACCTCAGCCTATCATGAGGGTTCTCAGATGCCCTCCACAGTGGTTGCAAAACCCACAGAAGCAAGAGCACGTGCCCTATGTTGGCAGTCAGTAGCCTGCATGGAGGCCCAAGGAGATGATGTAGTCACTTGAAGTGGGAACTGGGGGTGGGGTGTGGCCTCTCTGAGGATTTCATTTTTTTATTTGACCACATGCATTGTTATAGCAAGGTTAATTGCCTGTGTTTGCTTCTTGTGGAAATATTTCACAAGATACCCTGTCAGCATGGGCCCAGCATTTGCACTTGTATTTTGCTGATCTGTTTGGCTTTTTTGAAAATTTGGTCCAAGACCAAATCTTCCATAAAGGTCTGTGGGCTGTGACCAGAGCCGTCAGCTGTTAGCTGTGTTGTTCCAATTTCATAGATTTAGCCTTGTGAAGGGAGGGAGGGGGGAAAATGGGCCATGCTTTTTTTTTTTTTTCCAAAGGACTCAGTTCTTTATTCTAGGAATTGTATTCTCTGTTCTCAACCATAGGACATCGGAGGACCTGCACTGTCACCTTCTTGCTAGGTGGTCTCAGGAAAGCACCATTGTTGTACCCAATTTTCAGGAAAAAAGTCTCACAAGCCACTCACGTAATAGCCAATGAAGCCTTTATTCTGGCCAGGGCCACCAACTACGTCCAGCACAAAGCAGGATAGTAGAAAATGGCGCCTGCTCATAGCAAGGGCAGGGTTTATAAAGCACAGGGTTAATACGCCCTCGGGCCCTCAGGTGGAGAGGGTTTAAGGGTGGGTTAATGGGCCATCAAGGGTGGGTCAATGGGCCATCAGGTGGAGACAGTCCAAGTCCAGTTTAAGTTGGTTATAACACCTTGAGCTTTTGTACCTTAGTTTCCTCATCTGTAAAATAAGGATGTCTTCTCCACAGCACACTAAGATTTTGGAGAAATCAGATGAGCTAATAGCCCTGAGAATGCCTTAAAAAAGCAAAAGGTGATAAATATTTGTAAATGCAAACTTACAAAATTAATGGCTTTAGTAGTCCCCAGGGTCTCCCTTCCAAGTTAAGATCAAAAAGAAATTCTCTCAAGTAGAAGTCTGCTCTTACAGGGGGGAAAAAAAAAAAAAAAAAATGTTGGTGAGTCCTTAAGTCTCTACCTAATGAACTTGAACTTTCTCATCTTGAAGATAGTAGGAAAGAGTTGAAGGCCTCAAGAGGGTGATTCAGATGCTGGTAAGCAGTGAGCTAGGGCCAGGGGAGAGATCTGAACCTTGGAGCTTAAAGTCTAAAGCTTTACTGGAAGTTTTTGAAGGGGAGAATGAAACCACAGGAAGTATTGAGGACCTGAGGTTTCCTCTTAGGACATCTGTCTCTTTCCACAGGCTGCAGAGGGAAGCAAGAGTCAGGTAGCTGGCACTGTGCCTGTTTGACTTCAATTTGAAAAGCTTCAGAGAATCCAAGGTGTTGGTTCTAGGCAGAAGGCCGCGCCTCCCAGGCAGAAGGCCACACCTCCCCAGGTACCTTGTGAAAAACTACAGCTCCCGGGATCCTCAGCGTGACCAAAAAACCTGACCAGCAAGTCCCTTGTCCACTACCACTACCTCCCCCCCATGACCTCTGCTGGCCTATAGGACAAGGACTCACTCCAAGGGGGTTTTATGACCCCTACTCTATTTAAGCCAGCCCCGGACTGAAATCTTCCCCTTTGTTCCTGCTCTCCCCTTGTTCCTGCCGCTCTCTGCTCCTGCTCTCCGCTCCCGCGTGTTCCAGCGCCCGTCCGTTTCCCGCGGTTTGTCCCCATCCCCTCCATGTGTTTCTTTGGTAATTCAATAAACCCCTTTCCTTTTCCTATACAACAGTTCGAGCCTCGGTCCCTTCCTGCAAATTTCGCTAACACAAGGATGTTCCAAAGATGGTGTCCCTAGGTCCCTTCCATCCTTTGTTCATCTGCCTGCCCAACTATTTCGCGAACATCCTTGTCTAAGAGCACATCATTCTTTGCAAAGAAAACAAACCAGGTCTCTGAGACTGGATTGTATTAGACATCTGTCCTTCAAATGAATTGACAACTGAATCAGGAAGACCAACTCTACCCCTTGGCTTTGGTCCCTGTAGGTCCCCACCTAGTTTTGCTGATTTTCCAAGCTCAGCTCCTCTCCTAACCTGCTCTACTCTTAAGAGTATCTGGGCCTTCAAGACCTCAAGATTTGAAAGTTATTTGATAGGAGCAAAAATATGTTCTTCTTTACCCTTTGTAAGTCCCTACAACACTAAGGCAAGGCTCTGTTTCAGGTTGAGGCTCTTTAAAACAATTTCTTAACAATCTAGAATTATAATACTCTTAGATATGCCTATCATTTAAAATTAGAGGGGTGCGGGAAGGAGCAATTTGTCCCTTAGCTTTAAACTTTGAAGGTTCCTGAGGTGTTCACATAGTAGGTGAACAAAAAATGCTAGTTCAATTGAATTTCTAAATATGCCAATTCAGCAATACTAGGAATACCCACTAAGTGCCAGATATTGGTCTCTTCTCTCAATCATCCCTCAATCAGAATTTCCAGAATTCTACACAGTCATCGTCAATTCATAGAAGGATCAAATGGCAACCTCAAGGCCAGGATGAGGTCTGGGTGATAAAAGAGCTGAGAAAAACACCATCCTGTCTACACCCACCAAGAAGCCTCTGGCCAAAGTTTCTATTATTACCTAACTTAGATGTTTAAAAGCAGCTTGATTAAGGAATGAAAGATTTCTAACATTTGCTTTGTTTGAAAGCCAAGGCCCAGGGGATTTGATGTTTGCCCTGGATTACTCAGAAGTAGAAGTCTTCCCAGCCAGGCAGACGATTCATATTGGCTCCAGTGGAGAAGGTGGTGGCATTGTACGCAAGCATCACAAGACTGCACCAAGTTTCCTGGTATTAATCCTCTCTCGGAGGGCATTTCCTGGTAGACTCCCATGCAGACATGCTTTAGTAAAGAATGCATAGCCCTGCTCGCTGCAGGAGTTACTCATTTGATTCTGTGGGCGGCTTTATTTTAGGAGGATGAACAGCAGAGGGAGGGATGTATTTTGGAGAGAACAAATCAGTTGTTTGTGATCTGCTTCTGTTTATGATCACATCAACTAGTAGTTCCTAGAGAGGGGCAATCAGTGCGTTTAATTCCAAAACGTCTTTCTTGCTACTTCCTAGCAAAGATTTCTTGCACCAAACCCCATGATCTTGAAAAGGAAAAAGAAAACGATTTTGTAAGTTAAAGCCCATGGTATTTGGGTAGGTAAGAGGCAAGAGGCAAAGCTGTCTTCTAAGTTAGTCTTATCTGAGTGCAGGTATTAAACAACATGAAAATACAGTCTGCCCTTTGGCCAGTTAAGTTGAGGGTGTCAGAATGGATGTTTTACAGGGTAAAGGCAAAGCATCTTTTATTCTTACAGTTTCTCTTGATCTTGAATGATGCCTTATGTGGAAATAAGGGGCCTCCACGTCCTGCTTAGGAGACCAAGGAAATCCAAATAGGCTCTTTTCATTTAAGATCCACACAATCCTAAAATGATCATCCAAAGCTACATCCGTGAGGAGCAATGACCTATCTTTCACTTACACAGATGCCTTTGTTGCTGTGGTATCTTTTCTCTTGCCTCGTCTATGCTGATTAAGCAGGTATTGATTTATGACCCATTTCAAGTTCTTCCCACCACACAATCCTCTGTCCTATGGGATCCAGGTTGAAACAGAATTTCGTTTTCCCTGACTTCAGCTAAATGTGCCTAAGGTCTGACGACCTCTGGTTGAAGACAAGGACACAGGCTTGCCCCCCCGTGATGACCTCCTCAGGGCCACGGGCCCTCCATGTTTTGCCAGATTGGCACCAGGTTTCCAAAGGATGTTCACAGCTTCCTTTGGGTATAGAGGGCAAGTTGTGTGTGGCCTTCTGGGAGGGGAGAAACCAGAGAGAGCCTGGACGCCCCTGCCATCTTCACCCTAATGGTGGTGGTCATGAATGATTCCTAAATGCTTCTTGGGAGCAGTGACTGCGTCTACCACTGTGGTGACTCAGAGTTAGAACCTGACAAGAGGCCCCTCGCATGCCGCAGCCACACCTGAAGGGGCCTAGTTTGTCTCAGCCAGGAGACACTGACTCTTTTTGGAAGCCAAGTCAAGGACAAGGAACAGCAGCATACCAGAGTGGGACGAACCCAAGCTCTGGGTTCAAATGCTGCTGGGTACTTACCGTAAGCAAGTCACCTCGGTATCCTCGGGTGTGAGGGGGTTGCTGACCCCAAGCTCTGCATCAGGGTGAGTGGCACCGACAGCTGAAGTCATGTGGCCTCTGCTCCCTGAATCTCTTTGCGTGCCCTTTCTCCCTTTCTCTGGTATCTTCCATCCCTCTGTCCATCCACATGTCACCTCTCACAAGGACAGCCACACACGGGTGATTATTATTACCCGGCAGCCATCGTTGTTCTTGTAGTGCCTCCACTTACATTTCTGCACTTCAGGCACAACTGACGGAGCTAGAAAGGGCCAAGGGGGGACCTGAATCCAAGCCTTTGACTTCCAGCCCAGTTCCTCCCTGTCCCCCCATACAGCATAGCACAGCACATCATGTTCTGTCCCTCACTCTCCTTCCGCTGACTACAAAGCACCCAATGGCCCCCAAAGTCCAGATGCTATTCTGGGAAGCTTAGGGATGGACAGCAACCATGAGACACGGACACCTGCAAAAAGAAAAATAGGGCACTTGAAAATCACAAGAAGGGCTCTCGGCGGCCATGCGCTGCTCTGGCGGACTGGACCCCACCAGAGTGGCGGGGGTGTTCTAAAGCCGAGGAAGTGGGTCTTGGCTGTTCTAGGGACCTGCGAAGGGCAGGAGCTAAGGATCCCTCCGCTGGCTCAGCTGCAGCAGCGTGCTGTGGCCCAGGGTCCCGTGCATTTGTCTGGTCACCTTCCCCACCTCTTGTGAGAGTCGCTGTGTTTTGTCTAAAAAGAAAGGAGATTTCCAAATGAGGACTCTCCCAGCGAAATATTGATTAGTAGCAGGTGTGGTGTGTGGAGACAGCGTGTACCCCTCCTCGCCAGCTCCCACGTGCATCCCAGACCCTGATCCCGCTTGCTTTTCCCTCTGCTGCAGCATCTCAGGCAAGCGGAGCACCCCCTTATCAGAGCAGCTCGGCCCAAAAAGGGAAAATGGAGGTGGTGCGTCTCATCAGGGTGGCATCCTGCACTGGGACTGTCACCGGGTGCCGGGGTGCGATTCCCTCCCACCACTAAGAGGTGTGGCTAAGACACTCGGTGTGACAGCACTGGCGTCTCAACATACAAAGAACCACGCTCTCCCCTCCCTAAAGCGGGGGCCTGTGTTCAATGGTCCAGAAGCAGGTGTGACCTCTGGTAGCTTTGCTTATTTATACTCAACTCCATCATCTCAAAGTAGGAGCAGACAGAGGAAGGCGTGGGGAAAGGAAAGAAGGAGGGGAAGAGGAAGAGAAAAGAAGACAAGAAGAAGAAGAAGAAGAAGAAGAAAAGAGAGAACTTCTTTTTCTCCAGCCCCTTAGGCGTTTTCTCTCAGGGGGGTGGGGGGGGTGCTGGTCTTGCCAGTGGCCCTTCTGCACTTTTGCAGATTCTGGGTATACATTTCCCTTAAGACTGGTTGTCTGCAGACCAGGGAAACAAACCAGAACCCCCTCATAAATCAGTAGAGGTCATTGCCAAGAGCTTTGTACACTTGCTGTCCCTGGCAGTGATCGACTCATTGCATTTGGGAAATGGCCAAAGACCCTGAGTCTGATCTTAATTCTCATTCCCAGAAAAATCTCAGCTCTCTGCTCACCCACCCCCTGTTTACTGTCTTTGTGTTTCCTAGACAAAGCTGGCAAGGAGGAAGGAACACAGTTCCATAACTGGGGACATCAAAGGCTGCAATTCTTTGCTTGGGGGAGGAGGAGCAGGACAGAGGAGAGTCAGGAATCCCTAGGCTGTGGGAAAGGGAGGCTCAAGTCCCAGGCCCTGCAGGGACCTTCTCGGGTTCTGTTTTGGTCAGACCTGAGCCTTGGATCATGCTCTTTTTGCTTTGGCTTTGTTCCTTTGAGGGTGATTGGAGACTCGTGGTTTTGAAGCACTGGCAATGGGGTTGGTGGGATGAGGCCAACTCATGGTACCCACCCTCCAAAAGATGGGCTCTTACTCCCTGCTTTCTCCACACACCATCCTTGCCCTGGTAGCTGGCTTTGGAGTCAGCCCTATGACATAGAGAAGGTGACAGTGGTACTCAAACTGCTCCTTGGACCCCACCAACCCCCCCTGGAGTGGGGACCCCACTCCCCACTGCTCTTCCCTCCTTACATCTGATTATTCTTCCTGCTCTGATTGCTCAAATTGTAAAGCTGCAGCACCAGGCCTTCCTCTCCCAGGTCCCAGAGAATTGGGAGACACATTGCTCTGCTGCTCTGCGCAGATCGTCCTATCTGGAAAAGGCGTTTTCTGATTGATCGACCGCCAGTCCCTGCCTCTGCAGTGTTGATCTTCCCTAGTTACATCCATTCATGCCCCTGTACTTGTTCTTCTTTGTAGCCATTAGTCCAATTGGCTGTGTGCATCACTGTGCCAAGTCTGCTTGGGCTATAGAATGTGGCTATGTGACAACCAACCTGTTTGTCTTGTTCAGGCTGTCAGCTCAGTGCTTGGCACCTAGTAGATGCCACTAAATATTTGCTGAACATTGCTGTGTTTAAATGTTCAGGCATTTGCTTTATTCTGCTCTATTTCAATTAGCAAGGTCTTTCTGTTAGAGGAGCAGACTCTTCCTGCTCACAGTGAGGCTACATGAATTAGCTGGTTCAGGGGTGAAATATGTTTCCAAGGCCAGAAGGGTCAGCTAGGAGAGGTTTCCTTATTCCTCCTGGGGAGTCAGGGGGCTAGTGTGAGATGTATACTGGGGATTTAGATCCCTCTGAGAGGACAGAACAAGGAGCAGGCACCATTGTTCTGAAAAGGAGTTGGAGAGGGTCCAAATGTCAGGACAGGCCTTTCCAGATGACGCAGGAGCCACCTGGCTCTGTCAGCCAGACAGAAGCGATGCCTAACACAAGAAGGAGACAGTGAGTCATTTTGACTCTGGGTTCACATTTGTATCTAAGATTTAAGAGTTAGAACAATTTAAAGAAACAACAAATGAAAACAAAGACCAATGACGCCCCTCAGTCGGAACTCTGAGCCTGGCAGGGACAGGGGAGCCAAGATGCTCATGCTCCTTGGAGCGGAGTGCAGCCCTCATCTCCTTCCATACAGAGAGCAGGAATGTGATCCAATCATAGACCACAGCAAGCACAGAGCCTGCAAGCTTGCTGAATGTTAAATTCAAATAAGCATTTCAGTGCACCAAGAAATGTATATTCGTGCATTTTCTGTAACTATAACAAAATAACGGAGGCTGGATGCTTTATAAAAAAAATGTATCTCATTCACAGTTTGGGAGGTTGAAAGTCCAAGATCAAGAGCTCTGTCTCTTGTGCCTCTAGTGAGGGGCCCCCTGGCTGCATCACAATGTGGTAGATGGCATCAGGGGGGTAGAATGTGTGGAGAGGGAGAGATCACATTATGAGACAGGCAGCAAGGCGGGCCAGGCTGGTTCTTTTATAACAACGTACTCTCATGGGAATTACTAACTGGCATCCTGCAAAAACTATGTTAACCCTTTCTGAGGGTGATTCCCTCATCCCCCAATGATCTAACTATCTCCCACTAGGCCTCACGTCTTAAAGGGTTCACCACCTCTGAACACACCACTCTGGGGATGATTGGGAAACACAGTCAAACTGTATCCAAGGCGTAGAGCCACGTAAATTCAATGAACGTTTGAAACTGTGCTGGATGCTACGCACCTGTGAAAGATAAAAACATACTGTCCCCACCCTCGAGGAACTTAAACTAGAGGGAACTGGATTACTGTATGAGGTTTTCAGAAAAACATATCATGCAATTTGTTCACACTCATTAAATCAGAACTTATCAGGACCATCAAAGTGGTCTCCAAACCAAGCCACTGTGTAATTCCACTTGATTCCTTATAGTGAGTCTGTTCTCATTGGTGGGGTCACCATCCTGCTCTTGAAAATATGGGAGCATTTTCAGAAGAATGAAGCTGGTCCCAGACAGGACTCTTTGGGATCCAACTGAAGATGGGGTGCCAAGGGCCCCGCATGGGTCTAAGACATTGCTTGCTTTCTGCTTCCACTTTGTTTGATTTTAATTTTTTTAAGTAACAAAAAAATACATATGTATCTATGGTGTGGACAGGGCATGTGTATACACATATGTGTGTACAGGTAGATCAAGCTATTTAACATATGTATTGCCTCATATGCTTTTTTTAAAACTAAGAATGCTTAAAAATCAAGTATACAGCATGTTGTTAAGAACTACAGTTATCATGATGTGCATTAGGTGTCTTGAACTTGTTCCTCCTGTCTAGCAGAAATGCTGTATCCTTTGACCAAAATTTCCCCAATCCTCATGACCCCCATCAGCCTTGGCCTCCACCATTCTACTCTCTGCTTCTGTGACTTTGATCATTTTGGATTTACAGATAAGTGAGCTCTTGCCATATTTGTCTTTCTGGGCCTGGCTTGCTTCACTTAACGTATTGCACTCTAGTTCATTCGTGTTACGGCCCATGACAAGATTTCCTTCTCTTTTAAGACTGAATAGTATTCTGTTATATGTTTATAACAGAATATAAATACACATCTGTACAGATGCCACAGTTCCTCTCTCCACTCAGCAGCTGATAGATCAGCATAGGTCCACTCCATATCTTGGCTATTATCTTTTCACTTTCTTTTGATCTGGGAAGAGAGAGTCTTGGCAAGTCTTGGCCATGGCTCCAGCTTCCTCCAGCCAAACACTTTGAAAATACCGGTGGAAGGTCTTAGCCTTTTCCTTCTATACCCTCCTCTGGGAAGAAGAGCCAAGGAAGAGGTCTCTAACAACCAGTCCTGCCTCTCGGCTGGCCACTCTCGCCTCACTCACCAGCTCTGCGTTCCTCCTGAGCACTGGCGCCTTTGCCCAGCTTCGCAGGATGAACGGTGAGCACCATGGGAGAGATGCTTCTTCTACTAGGCCAGCTGCTAACAATCCCACCCTCCCTAGAGAAGGCCCACCCTTCCTCCTAACAGGTCCTCTCTTGGGACAATCCAGTTTTCCTGTGAAGCTGAACTAAATTCCACTTCTATGGATAAATAATCCCCCCCCCCTTTTTTTTTCTACCAACAAGTTCTCTGTTTTCAAGGGCCAGGATTTCCTGTCCTTTATAAGGATAAATCTGCTAGCAAGATCCAGGCACCTATATGATTTAGTCCGAGGATAGGTCAAACTTACTGCCAAGGCCAGAACGCAGATGTCTCCGGGAGCCCAGGAGAAGCAGCAGTACCATACCTCCCCACCTGCTCCTCCTGGATACCACCCTCAGTCCTGGCATATGTGCCCACATGACCCAAGCTCTGGTTGCCAAGAGCTCCCTTCCAGGGCAAGACAGTGGCCATAATATGCACAAACTTACCCAACTTCATCATTGCCTGGGGAGGGGGTGTTTATTTTCATTAAACTTTTTATTTAGAGGCACACATTTTTGTTTATTTTTTATTTTTATTTATTTTTATTTAGATACACACATGCACTTGTGAGAAACAATGTAGAGATGTACCATTCATCCCGTTCCCCCATGGCAACTTCCTGCAGAGCCATGAAATTGACCTGGCCGCAATCCACTGACATTGTTGAGATTCCCCAGTTTCACTTGTACTTCTGTAGCCATGTGTGTATTTAGTTCTGCACAACATTGTCACATGTATAAGATGTGGGATCCACCCATCAACAACAAAGGCCCCTCCTGTTGCCTTTTATAGCCACTCTCTCTTCCCTTCCCTTCTCACAACCATTCATCTGCTTTCGATTTCTATAGTTTGTCAATTTAAGACAAATTCTATCTGAGATCATATAGTATATAACCTGGGGATTGGCTTTTTCACTCATCATACTTCCTTTGCAGTTCTTTCAAGTTTGTTGGGTGTATCCCTAGTTTATTTCCTCTTCTTGTTGTGCTGTGGTTTTAATCATGACATACCACAACATGACACCCAGACTCAACTACAAATGCTTTGGGACATGATCCTCAAGGATCTTTTGCTCTAAGAGAAAAATATTATTTATTTATTTATGATTTTTTTTTCTTTATTTTTGAGTCGGTGTGTAGAAGGGGAAGAAACATTGCAAAGTTTCCTTAAGTTTGTCAAACATACCTAGGTTCCTTGGTTTCTTGCCCCAAACAAGTGATCAGTTGGGTTATAAGTTTATATAGCGTTGATTGACAGTTCTTTCTTGTGTCTCCCTGCCTCCCTCTTCCCCTAGGAGCATATCTACAAGCTGATGAAAAGTGACAGTTATGCCCGTTTCCTCCGGTCCAATGCTTACCAGGACATGCTGCTGGCCAGGAAGAAGGTATCTCTGGGAAGGACAGGCTTGCCCCGCCTGAGCACTATCGACTCTTGCCTGCTGCTTGCTGCTGGTGTGAAATGAGAATACCATCCCTTGGGTTTTTATTTATTTATTTTTTCTTTCTTTCTTTCTCTTCTCTATCTGCTCCCCTCCAATGGAACACAGTTAGGATGGTCACCACCCCAGCCCTCCTCCAAGGTCCAGGATGTAGCATCCTTCCTCCAGGTCCCCATCATCTCTCTCTGCATGGTTTGCCCATAAGGAGGGAAGTATGCCCAAATACCAATGCCACAGGGGCTCAGCACAGGAGTGACCCCCAGAAAATCCCTTAGAACATCAAAGAGAGCCCTTTACTGCAAAGTCCAGCTCCCTCCCCACAGACCTTCTCTCCCTGACCAGCCTAGAGATGAGTGTGAGGCAAGGATTGGGGCAGCCCGCTCATGAGCAGAAAACCTGCCTGGTCAGTTTTTTTTTGGGGGGGGGGGGCACCTGGCATCTGACATCATCCTGGGTATTGGTGCCTCCTCTACATGCCCTTCTTTGCCCTTATCTGCCCCACAGTGTTTCCTTGTTCTTTCAACCAAGAAGTAACTGCATCCCAGCCCCTTCCTCCTGCTCCACCGAGGAGAAGTCATGGCGCCCTGTGACCCTTGGAGTCATGGGTCTGGGGGCCACCCCTCAGCATGCAGGTGGTCAGGGCGACAGCAGGGATGAACTCAGCTGGGTTTCTGGGAAGAGGAAAGGAAGAGCAAGGAGGAGAACGGGGCTGGGAAAGGGGAGGCAAGAGACAGGGCTCGTGGTTCTAGAATGCCTGCCTACCGTCTGTGCTCAGCTCTGAGCTGAGGCCCGTGTGTGGTTAAGTGTGGCTCCACTTGCACCAAATTCCAGACTTCCATGCCATGCCACGTAGGAGCACGTGCACCTCTGAACCACCCCTCCCACCCTCCCACCCCAGCCCCCACACGTGTGGCTGTCCATCCACAGACTCTCCACCATCAACCTCATGTGCCAGGATCCTCTCTGTGTATCTGGTTGGTACCACCTAACTCCAGAGCCTAGGGGAGCATGCATATCCAGGTCTCCTGACCCTCGGTAATTCTCAGAAAGAGCCCTGATAGCCTGAGAAAGAGAAAAGGACTTCCAGAATGTCCAGAATGTCAGAAATCCAGCTTGTCTGGTTCTGCTTCCCTCCCTCAGGTGTTACTAAATGCAAAACCTGGCCTTTTTCCCACTCCCTTGCTGAAGGATGTCAGTGGAGAGGCTCTGATGGAGGGGCTGACACCCCACACATGGCTCTCATGACCATTTTTTTTTTAAAATATTTTTTTTAGTTGTAGATGGATGCAATATCTTTATTTATTTATTTTTATGTGGTGCTGAGGATCAAACTCGGTGCCTCGCACATGTGAGGCAAGCACTCTATCACTGAGCTATGGCTCCAGCCCTCATGACCATTTTTTTTTTTTTTTTTTTAAGAACTGAAAGGAGAATGGTTATGGAGACTTTGGGTATCTCCAGTCCAGATCTCCTGGGAGAAGACCAAAGGAAGTTTTTCTTCATTTGTTGAGGCCCGAGTCACCAAAACTGATCACAGTTTGGGGACATTCTAAAACTATCTAGCAGTTTGACCCAGGTGGTCTGTCTATACATCCAGGGGAGAAGTCAGAGGCGGTCCAGTCTCCCTGCAGGTGTAATCACAAAGGGAAGATGTGCCTAAAACAGGCAGTGAGCTATCTGCCTGAGTTTGCAGAGCTCCCTACAAGAGGAAAAACTCCGAGGAAGTGACCAGCGTAGGGAAGAAACTAACAGCCTTCCCAAGAAATGTGACACTAGAAGTTCATTACTCTTGCGCTCCCAGCCCTCAAATTAAGGGATATTCTTAAGGCAGAAAGCCCTTACAGATGCCAGCGCCCTCTCAAAAACTGAGGAGGAGTTTCCCAAAATAGTGACAAAACCTACTTTTCCTTCCCTTTCTTCCCGAGAGCCTCCAGACACGGATCAGATTTGTAACTCAGCACCTTCAGGTAGGCCTAGAGGATCTTCTGGTTTCAAAGGTGGGCTCACGGTGTGATATTAACCTCCAGGTCATAATAGGTATGTGAGATTCCCAACCTCTAGCCAAGACAGGGTACCAGTCGGCCTCATGTTTATGCTAAGAGTAACCCTGATGGAGTCTGGAGGCACTGCCTCTTGATCTTTCTTCCCTAGTTCTTCCTCTTTTCTGATATTTGCAAAAAAAAAAAAAAAAAAAAAAAAAAAAATAGAAAGGGGAGTTGTTCTGATGAACCAGGTTCTTAAGGGGCAGGAGTAGGAGCAGGTGAATGGGGTTTTAAAGGCTACTCCAGGACAATCAAGTACCAATGATGATGGGGTTCCAGAGTAGCTCAGGGGTATTTGTTCAAGGCAGAGGAACCAATGAAGTCAGGCCATTGGCTGCCCTCTATAACAACTCAGTGACCAGGGCACAGAACGGTAGGCACATAATGCAGAAGCTCAGGTCAGCTGACTTGAGCTAAATGTATGCCACCTGGGCTACCCGTGGTGTTAAAGCTGAGCCTTGCCATCCCCAGGGTAGAGTCCTGGTATGGTTCCCAGAGCCAGGCCTGGGTCCTTCAGTTCCTCATAGGAGAAGAAAGCCCAGCCCAACTCTGTGGTGGCATGTCACTTGTGTTTTTTTTCTTTCTTTCTGCAATCTCATATCTGTCTTCCGGCAGCTGGCTGAGCAGGCGGGGCATGGCTGCCAAGGAAGCCCTCCGACTTTATCCACCCTGACAGGTGGCTGCCTTGGCCCGCACCCCCACGCTCTGCTCTCAGTACATCCTGCAGACCTATAGGCACCTGACTGCTTTCTCAGCTCCCCAGTTTCAGTTATTTGCTGAGGGTAGGTGTGTGTCCACTGAAGAGTGTGTACTGTCCGCATTTCCAGCCTTGGGCTCAGGACTCTGGAACCAGGCTCTAGCATAAACCAACAGGTTATTTGGGATGGAATCTGCCTTCTCTTGTCCCTTCCTGGGAACCTCAGCTAAGAGTTCCCCAGGGAGGCTCCTGCCTCCAGTAGCACTTGCAGAGTGTACCTTGAAATCATCACCTGCCTGGGTACGCAGAGAGCATTTTCTGTCCAGAACACTCCCCATGGTATTGTCTTCTGAGGTCCCAGGCCCTTTGAAATTGCTAAGGACATGAATAGACCCTCCTGTTCTAAGGACAAGAATGAGGGTCATTAGGAAGTCACTGAAGTTAGCCAACTTTCCTTTGATCAGAAAAACCTCAAGAGAGAGAACAGTCCTGACCCCGATTCACAGATGAGTTGATGATTTCAACCTCCCTGGCGGCTGCTTCTTGACAGGTCATCAGGACCCCTCACCCCTCACCCATCACACACACACACACACACACACACACACACACACACACACAGAGGCCTCACCAGCCCTCAGAGCTGGTCTGTTCAGTGTCACCTCTTGGAGTCCCAGCCTCCTGGCCACCAGCACCTGGGGCTCCTGCTTGTGGGAGTGGCCAGGGAAAGCAGTGAGCAAGAGGCTCAAGGTGAGCAACTGCCACTCTGGGCAAAGCCAGGGCTGCAGGTCCCCGGGATCCTGGTCCAAGTCCCGCAGCAGGATTCGAGGCCCCTCTGGAAGCAAACCCCCCTCCCCACAGCTGCGAGGAGGCAGCATGGTTGCTCCTGGGCTTATTTCCTGTCTCTCCCATCGACTCTGCCAACAGCTTTGGCTGCTTCTCTTTTCCCGTTTTTCGCCCCATTTGCCTTTGGTTTTTGTTCTTTAGCTGTGGCTGCTGCTGTTTGGAAACCACGTGTAAGCTGAAGACTTTTTTTTTTTTTTTTTCCTGTATTTTCTCCCCTACCTTTTTTTTCCCCCCTAAAGCCAGAAAGTGAGCAAGGTCGTAGAACTTCCCTAGAAAAGTTCACACGCAGTGTGGTAAGTTGAGTCGGTTTTCTTCCCTCAGCGTTTCTTCTGGTTTTTTAACTTTTTTTTTTTTTTTTTTTTTTTTTTTTTTTTAATTTGTCCTTTCTTGGTTGTCGTCTTCCTTGGGGTGGGAGGGGTTCCAATGCTTTCCCCTCAACTACCCCTTTTTTTTTCCGCGAGTGTCTGCAGCTTCTCTCCTAGGGATGGATTTGTGAAAGAGCAGGCAGCTCCCTCTGCAGAAGGTGCACAGCCCAGTGCCCAGCCTCAGCCTGGGTGTGTGATTGCTGTTCAGGGCTTGGAGGAGGAAGGGCCCCACTCCTCTTGGGACTGTGTGGTTTGTGCATCTTCCGCAGCAGCCCAGGGAGAAGGCCATCGAATGTTCCGTGAAACAAATTGGCTCAGAACCATCACACATCTCAAAAAAAAAAAAAAAAAAAAAATCCAAATTTCCCTCTGTGAACTCTGACAGTCACGCTGGTGTGGGTCGCAGGCTGATGTCGCTATGTAGGTGGCTTTTGCTGTGTGCAGACAGTGGCCATGCTGCATGGGTTCTGGCAATGTGATCTAGCTGGTGTGTGTGTTAGCAGCCTCTGCATGAGTCCCGGTATCCCTTGCAGCCCCCTGTCAACCTCATTTGCATAGCGTGACTAGGAAAGGAGAGCAGTAGACAAGTCCTTGCATTGTTCCCGGTACTCCTCCAGGGAAAGGCCCTGTGAAGCTCCCCAGGCCCTGATTCTGACAGTAAGTAAAAACAGGCTAGAGGTTCAGTGCCCTGTAGGAAAGTGGCCTTCCTCATGCACATTCAGCTTAGACAGTGCCCCAGCAGAGAACCCATGGTAAAAGATGAGAATAGCCGATGAGGGGTCTTGCTGTGGTGCACAGCGGGGATTCTATACCGTGGTCTATAGAACAGTGCAGACCCATCTCCCCTTTCCATGTTGGGCAAGATTTGAGCACAGGACTTGGTGAACAGGAAGTACTCAATCCTGCTCATTCACTGACTCATCAAAAAACAAGCCACTGAGTTCATGGTGCCCAGACTGCACCATTAACATCAAACTAGAGAAAACCAAGATGGCAACCAGGGAGCAGGGACTCTGCACGTGGAACTGGCCACATTTCCCCTCCCAAAGAGTGCAAACCCACTGATGCTAATTTGCCTTGTTTTCTCACCTCTAAGAGGAAAGTCCTTGTAAAACATGATTACTGTATATGATTAGTATCCTTATTTCATCCTTTTAACTTAGATTCTAAGAATCCCGGGTTGAAAGCAACCTAGTCATTTGCCTGTCATAGCTAGATGCCTTTTAACTGCATTTAAACCTTATTTTGAACTCACTAGATATAGACACACAATAACTCTGGTAGATGGTAATTTCATCTCTTCTCTTCTTTTGGTCTTTCCCTCTCTGTGGTCTTTCCTCATGAGAAATCAGAACATGCAGAATGCAAGGCCTGCTGCTCCCTTTTCTGTCCTCATGGATGGTTTTCCAAGGTCATGCGGCCTCCCATACTAAGAAGGTACATCGGCCGTCAAGGCAAGGCCTATGGGACTTCTCTGCCCCACAATGGCTTGATAGAAAGTAGTGGGTGGCTCTTTGTCTCTTTTGAAGCCTGGCTGCAGTGGCTGGAGCATGTTCAGGGATTTAGTTGACAATCTGAGCATGTATTGTGGGCACAGGACTCTCAGGTGCACTGTGAAGAGGAAAAGCAGAGTGTTTGGGGACAGGAAAGCAGAGCTCTTCAGGTTGACTGCGTGAGCTGAGGTAAAGAGAGGAATCCTGGTACTTGCACGAGGTACACAAACATCTTTAGGCTACTTTTCCTGAGAAGTGGGTATCAGAAAAGGCAAGAATGGCCTCCATGAAGTCCCGTGAGGAGCGTTTATTGATGTTCCTTCATCCCGGAAGTGGTGTTGGCTCAGTGGTTCTCCAAAGTCTGTTAACAAAGCAGAACAAGAAAGCACCAGCCACTTTCCAAGAGTCTGAGAAACACAGATGTGGTCAGGGTGGGCTGGAGAAGAAAAATACCCTAAGCTCCTGAGATTTGGGGCATTTATATGATAAAAGACCTAAACTTCAAAAAAATATAGGGGCTGGGGTTGTGGCTCAGCGGTAGAGCGCTCGCCTGGCACGTGCGTGGCCCGGGTTTGATCCTCAGCACCACGTACAAATAAACGCATTGTGTACAACTAAAGCAGATAGATAAATATTAAAAAATATATATATATATATAGTCCTCAATTCCATGAACAGGAGACCATAATGAATGATGTATTCATATTTGGGGTTCTAGTCGTGGAGATGGATTTCCATTGATCCAAGCATGCTTTTTTGTGTTCTTGGGGTAATACCACAACCCCACAGATATGGCTAAGTACAGGGATGTGGCCCATGGCTGTAGAACATTGTCATCCCTCATACTACTGAAGGCTGGAACCTAGGAATTTGATCTCAACTGCCCCAGTGTGCTAATCCAACATAACCAACCAACCAATGTGCCTTGCAATTTGATATGCATTCTCTGAATATGATATATATGATGTGTTTAATTTCTCTAAAAGAAAATTTGCACAAATGTTTAGCTGTCAAACTAAATGAAGGGCTAGCTAACAGCATCCCCATGTTGCTAGGAAAGATGTGTAAGAAGACCACCTACATCATAGGGCCAATAATAGGACAGGGGGAGAGTGAAGCCAGGTAGCTCACAGGTCAAGGACATAAGGCTGACTCATTTAAGACTAATAAATAGCCGGGGCGTGGTGGCGCACGCCTGCAATCCCAGCACTTTGGGAGGCTGAGGCAGGAGGATCGCAAGTTCAAAGCCAGCCTCAGCAATCGCGAGGCACTTAGCAACTCAGTGAGACCCTGTCTCTAAATAAAAATACATAAAAGGTCTGGGGATGTGACCCAGTGGTCGAGTGCCTCTGAGTTCAATCCCCGGTACCACAAAAAAAAAAAGACTAATAAATGGCAAAAAAAAAATTTAAAAAAGTGTTGATCCAGGTGGTTGGACAGACATTCAGTTAGTTAGTCAAGACTGAATCTGGATCTAGAACCCCCCACCCCCAAACATGTCAATACCCTTCTTTTCTTGGTAAAGGGGGAAAAATGGAAAGAACAAATTGTCCTTTCCAAGTCTCAAAGTGTACCATGACGTGGAGGGTTCATCTGTGGATGTGTCCCTGTTACATGAGATCCTAAGAAGTAGTCTGAGTGTTTCATTGAAACGTTGAGGGCTATGCTACTCTGGGTGCAGAAGGGGTCTGGCCCTCCCCATTAGATGCAGTGCTATAGGAGTGTCTCCATCCCATTGAAAATTTCATTCTAAGTCATCCAGGACTTGAATATGCCAAGAAAATGTCTGAGAATGCTGTGCCAAGCATTGCATCATTTGGCAGACTAGAACCATAGAGCCTGCTTAAAACCCTGCTTTTTTGATGGTGAAGGCCAGGTTCAGAATCAAATGACTCGAAGTCCCTGGCAAGGTGCAACTAGCCCATAGTATAGTTTTATTTAAGCAGAAAACAGGACTCCAACCCCATTGGTACCCAGCTGGCCAAGCAAAACGCAGGCTGGATTTCAGCCCCTACTTGACCTTCAGCTGTCCTTGTACAGGAATAACCCACACCACTGTACATAGTGGCCCTTGTCATATTTCAGAAAGAGCTGTAACGCAGAGTAACTTCTCCAGGTAGCACCCAGACATAGCCTCAGGCCAACTGAACCTCTTTGGGGAAAACCTGGCGTAGGAGAACTGGCCACCAAAGACAGAAGGTGCCAGAAGATCAAAGAAAGAGGTGGATAAATCTAGGATTTCCCAGAGTGCAATTTATTAGGTATTTATGGACAGTGTCTTGGGTGACACACGTCTCACACCCAAGGGCAGGAGAAAAGGGTTTATATCCTAAGCTAGACAAGGTGGCTTTGATCCACTGGAATGTACCTGGGTTTTCTCAAAAACTATTAACATGTCAAATATCAGTTAAGAAACAGTCCAAACGTCACTGGCCAGCACAAAATGCTTGGCTGACTGTCTTAACAACTATGTTTATCCTGTAGAGTTTGGAATGTGTGTTAAGAGTTACCAGGCATGCAGGATGGTGGTTACAACCAAGATGGTGGTCACAACCAAGATGGTAGTCACAACCAAGATGGCTATAGTCAGGTTGGGCTGGATCCCTTCATTAACCAGAGTCTGTCTCTCCTTAATCCTGCTTAATGGGAAGTCTCCTTTTACAGTGCTACAAAATATGAAAACCCCAGCAGTAACACCTGGATAGCCATTGGGAGTTGCCTTTACATTACCTTTCATCTTGTCTTTGGGTTCTTTAGCAGGCATTACTGACTGGACGGAGTGTACTTTTCAAATGAAGGCCCACTCCCTGCTGCTCAGTCAGTGCCAACCAGCCTGCCAGTCAGTCTCTGCCATCTTCCTGGTTTGTAGTTGACAGAGGACAATGGGGACATGGAAAACCAGAACGGAAAAGCTCACCACCCCAGGTCTCTCTTAGTCTGTTCCTAGATTCTACAGGGTCAACCAAAGTCTATGGTCTGGGGCCTTCCCCAGGGTCTGACTCTGGAGAGAGGACCAGGGGGAATGTTTGGGAGGGCGGGCAAGAGGAAGCAAAGGGCCTTTCACCAAGCCACACTAGCAGCAATGTGATTTTCCCTTTTTGGATGGCTGAAGCCATCTGGTGAGAACTCCCAGCTGGGGAGGAAAAGCTAGATAAAAGTCCTTTTCCCCTTGTGCACAGTCCCATGGAAGAAGCCAGAGTGTGATGACACTGAAGTTAGGAGAAGTGGCAACCAGAGTGGTGTTAGCATCAGCCTCCCTGGCCACCTCTGCCTCGAGGCTCAACTGAAACCCCAGCTGTCCTGTTGAGGGCATCGGCTCCAGCCTGGGGATGCAAAGGTAGAAAACAGAACTGCTGGTGCCTGAGCACCTACTGCAGGCCATGGAGAGGACAGGTGAGGGGAGCCAGGTGTTTGTCCACCTCCTGGCAGAGCATGGAGGGTTATCTTTGCCAAGATGCTCCTTGGAATTGCCGCAGCAAGGGCCGGAAGCTAAGGGAGCCTCAGCACGTGACCAGTGGCATCTCTGTCCTGCCTGCCAAGGAAGCAGCAGGAAAATCAGATGGAGACAGGAAACTCTGAGAGCCAGCTGCTGCTCCCCTCTCTCTCCCCTCCCTCCCTGCCTGAAGCCAAGGGACAGGTACTGAGAGCCCAGGGTCAACAGCTCACCCACCCACCCCAGGCAGCTCTGCAGGAAGAAACTTCCAGCTCCAGGCCGGGTGCTGACCACAAGTAGAAGTCTGGGGCGCCTGGCAGGGGAGGGAGAGGGCAGGCCACAGGGCAGTGAACCCAGCTATAGCTCCTTTCCCAGGGGTTGTTCCCCACCCCCCCTCCTCCTCAGGATGTCACCAGGAATGGGCCAGAAAGCCCCAGTGGAATGTTTTCAAATACCTAGATATAGCAGAGCCCCCAGAGGCTTTGTTTGACCTCAGTTGAAAAGAAAAACCTTTTTCAGCAGCAAGGGACAAATGGCTAAATTTTTTTACACAGGGTTGATTTTGATGCCAAACTATCCTTGTACCCCTTTGGGATCGCAGATATTAATGCCAACCTCTCCCATCCAGCCAGCAGCAGCAAAGCCCTGGCCCCGGCTAGAGATGGAGATGGACCTCCATGGTAGCACTCAGGAAGCAGCCTCCAGGCAGAGTGTCTGCTGGCTGGCTGTGTGGCCTCAGGCAGATGACTAGCCCTCTCTGAAACATGCCTTTCTTCTCTGTGTAATGATGTGCACTAGATGAATTCTATAGTTCCTTTCTCCTGGGGTGATCTGCAGGTCTGTGCTTCTCTCTGCCTTGGGATTTCTGAGTTGAATGAATCATCCCTTAAGAACTGGAGAGAAGCTGCCTTCCTGCCCAGTGAGCTACCTGATTTGAAAATGTCTGCCAGGCTTTGAGTCTGGGAAAGGAACCATGAGTAGGAGAGAACAGGCTCTATTTACAAACCCTCGACAAGCACCGGCAGGAGAACCCGGTGCCACAGGCTCCCTGCCCCCCAGGACAGGACCCACCCAGGAGTAGAAAGTAGCCAGAGGACAGGGAGGGGACACAAAGAACAGGGTAAGTGACACTGCCTCATCAACCTTGCCAGTTCTGGTCCCCACCCGTGTGGTCTAGATACCTAGAGCTGTGTGTCAGGAGGGGGATTTTTGTCAGCTGGGCCAAGGGGCAGACCCAAGGGTGGCTTCTGCGGAATCACCCCACGCATGGTGGGGCCTGGGGGTCCTATGAGGAAGGGAAGGAATGAAATGAGAGCTTTGGGAGCCTCGGCATTGCTGCTGCTTACCTGCTACCACCTTTGCAGCTTCCCCCAGGGGACCCCAGGCCAGCTGTCCCCGTCCTGCACTAGAGATGAGGAAAGGTTATGAGTGACAGTGCTCCTTGTGGTCAGTCCTCCCTCGAGGCTCCCCAGTCTCTATCCCTCGCTCTGTGTCCTGGTTGCAGGTGAGGTTTGGAAAAACATATTTACTATTTGAGTTTTGTAGCTGAAAGAGGAAAACATAAAAGTCTATATTTTCATAAACGAACTCTAAAATGTCAAAGGACAGAATTGGCGTGGCTGGTAGAAGCCCGTGAAGTGATTCTCCATGGGGGAGGGGTGAGATTTTTATTTGTCAGAAAAGATCAGAGTTTGGCTGTCACTGGGGGAGACCAGCCCCAGACCTTGCCATTCCTCTTGGAAGGAGGAACCCCCAGCTGTTGCAGTGGGTGGCTCAGCCTGTCCGCCAGAAGCAACCAGAAATGCCCTTCCCATCAAGAGTGCACCCAGAGAAAAGCCCAGCCGTGATCCAGCCCCACTCCATGCGGAATGGGCAGGCTCTGTGGGGCAGCTGCCCACTGGCTCCCCTTGCTGGCCCTGCCTTGCCCCCCGCCTGGGCTCACTCCTGCCTTCCCTAGACCCCAACGTGCCAAGCAGTCAAGTGAAAATCAAACTCCTCTGAGGCAGAAGGGCACAGCTGTGTGTTTACAGCTGCTGATTCAGATCCAAATCGCGTACCCTGCCAGTCTCCCCGCTAGGCAGGCTGGGGGCACGCTGTGTGTGCCGGCGCCAGGCAGGGATCTATTTCGGGAGGTGACCCACAGACCTTTGCTATCCACTGCCTCTCCCCAACACTACTCAGGAAAGATCCTTCTAGAAGGAGCTCTCCCTTTAGAAGTGGCCGGCAGGGTTGTGGGATTTCAGCCTGCAGTCTCTCTGGTACTTGTCCCCATGCAGTCCCGTAGGAACGCGGGGGCTCCCATCTGGTCGGGGACGAGGCAGCGGATGAAGAGGAATGCGGGATTAACAGCCGGAAAGGCAGACCACTCGGAGACAGGACAGCCACCTCTGCAGAGGACAGCGGACGGAATCCACCTCATTCCTGCAGGAGGAGCAGGACACAATCAAAGGAAAGAGGAAGAGACTCTGGCAGACTGAGCCAGGCTACTGCGCAATGGCAGGTCCTAGGAAGGGGACAACACAGCTAACGTCAAAGTCAAGAGGAGACCCGACTCTGACAGTCGCCCAAACTGAAGAGTTGAAAGAGAGGTCAAGGTCAAGGTCAAAAGACCTGGAAGTCCAAGACCCCTGTGAAGTTCCCCCCAAAAGAGCTCCCAATGAAAATAACCAGAGTGCTTCCTTTCCATAAGGCAGCTGATGAGTCTCCCTGGTTCAGGTGGAGTCAGGAAAGCCGACATTCTAGAAGGAGGAGGACAGGGTTCATGTCCATATGTAGAAATGATCTGTCAGATGCTGCTCTGAGGCACGGTGGGATTTCCAGCTCTGTGATGCTTTCCAGAAGGCCAGGGAGAGAAAGGGGGGTTGCTCGTGGCTCCTTAGTGGATGGGAAGATGGGACGAGCGTGGGGGGATGCAGCTAGGTCAGGGCCACATAGCTGTGGTGCTTCACGCTCCCTAAGAGTCTTTTGACCTGAGCAGTGGCACCACTGTGCCAAATGGGAATGGGCCTTGTTGGAGTCATATTGGGCAGGAACTCTCCACAGCCTCCATGCCTGGCTCACTATAGAATGCTCACCCTAATAATCATGTCCCTACTCCAGAAAATATTCTTGTAGCCTATCATCAGTGCAATAAGATTGAAAATAATGTCTCCAACTGCCCACCTTTGCCCATATACAGGTAAAGAAGAATATTCACAGTGCTTAGTGGTTGGGAGAGGGTGAATTAATCAATTCGTGTCAGCCAGAAAGGTGATCTCTGATAGTGGACCACAGGGGCCTACAGCCATGGTCCCAACTTTGCCAACATCCTCTTTTGATGACTTGGATAAAAATATAAATTTACCAAGCCTATTCCAAGATCCATGCCCGGAAAGTATTGCTCATGAGGTAGATAATGAGATTTATTTGAAAAGTATCTCTTTCAGCTGGAATGATGGGTAAAAAACAACTAGGTAAAATTTAAACCAGATGAAATTGATTCTTTAAAATAATTCAACTTTACAATTGTAGGATGGAGTTTGTAGCCTTCACTGTAATCCAAGTTTAAAAATCGGGGGGTTGTAGTTGACTACAAGCTTAATATAAGCAAAAGTAGGATGCGACCACTTTTTTTTTTTTTTAAAGCAATGTAGTCTATGATAACAAAAGCAGAATAATCAAAGAAGAAAAGAGGTTTCCCCTGCTCTGCACTGATCAAAGCTATGTGGAGTCTTGGTTTTAAGCCCCTGCATCTCTTTTTACCCGGGATTTTAATAAACTACAAAAATATAGAAGTGAATCACAGGAGTGAGAAAGGATCTGTGGAATCCAGGATACAAGATACTGGAGGAGAGAGATGTCCAGCCCCCAAGCAGGCCAGATACCCTGTGAGGTCTATTTTGCATTTGTCTTTCAGAGTGAGCGGACACTTCTAAATTGTTCCAGTGGGCAAAATTATAACAAATATGTAGATGATATGAGGAAAGTCACTCTACTAAAGAATGTTCTAATAGTGGCAACCGTCCTAGCAATTGCTACCCTCGTAGCAGTGGAATATGCCACTCCACGGAGCAGCGAGTTCCCTGGGCTAATGTTTAGAAGCCGAATGGTCAAAGATATCGTCAAGTAGGTTTCTGCTCTGGATTCCATTATCTCTTCCGGCTGGAATTCTATGCTGCATTAAATATGTGTTCAGTGGTTTAGAAGGTATGGAAAAGGAAAAGGAGGATGGAGTCTATGGAGGGAGTTGGCTGAGACTGGAGGAGGGGCACCCGGAGGATTCAGATTAGGCTCTGCCTTCAGGGAGCAAAACCAGATGATGTCACACCAGAAGCAGGGGGAACTGTCAAGAAGTGGAATTACTGCCCTTCACATGTCATCCTTGCCTTTTTTTTCTCTCTCTTTTTTTAAAGCCATTTGCTGCTGCAGCAGCTGAGCCCTGGGCAACAGGGCTCTCTCCCCTGCATGCCTAAAAGGAGGTCAGCAAATAAAGGACACATGCATCCATTGGCACAGGGAGACTGACCACAGCCTGTAGTGGCCATGTTCATGGGGCACCCTGGTGCTGGGTCAGAGGATGCCTGACCTATTACAGTTCCCATCCAAAGGTTATTCTGTTGAAAGCACAAAGATGACCAAGGTCGTTTGCCTTTTACCCCATGCCACTTGCAGATTCCAGGTGGACAGGCTGACATGTCAACCACCTCGGTCTGGCCAGAAACAGAACCTGCCCCAGAGGCCTTAGCCCAAAGAGGACCTGCCCTCCCTTGGCCTCTGCTCCTCCTGGACCCTGCCTTGGGGACTCATCTTCAACTCAACGCCAGGGACGGGAAGTAAGGGCTTTCATGTCATATTCTTTTCAGCTGTCCTAGGAACCAACTTGATCGCAGATGACACTCCCGCCTCTCTCAGGCTTCACCAGGGCTGCTTTCAACTCATAGCGGGATTGTATAATTATGGTGATTACAGTGTATGGCTTTTTTCTCTCTTCATCTTTTGCTTTCAAATTCGTCGAGGCCTCTTATTTAACATGGCGATCTCGGTAAAGTCAGCAAAGTTTTAATAAGACATTTTTTAAAACTAAAGGAAGCCCAGTCAGAGTTGATGGTTACTGTGTTCTCTCAGACATTCCTTTAAAGCCCTGTCAGATGCTGTTAGTGCCTGGGTCTAAGAAGGGGAAGAGAGGGAGATCCAGGGGCCCAGGGGACACCTGTACTTATCTGCAGGGCTGCAGAACCATCGTACACCATGCCTCTGACTTTTGCCTTTACACCAAGAGCATGGTGCATGGAATCCCCATGCCTAATGGGAACAGACAGACTGTCAAGCAAGGACGGGACACCCGGCCTTACCCTCATGGCGGATTAAGTGGAGAAATGAAGATGAAGCATTCAATACAAAACTCAACCCAACCTTGTGATCTACAGCACAAGTCGTAGGTAGATCTTACCCTGGATGATGCTTGAAGTTTTTCCAGGGCTTCCAGCATTCTACTACATAAAGGAATCAACCAGCAGCATGTGTGGATCAGGACCCAACAGTTCTGTGCTTGGTGGAGGCTTTCTTGGTAATGATATGGCTTCACACCCCATTATTTACTAGTCCCCAATCATAGCTTTCCTGAATAATTCCTAGGTCTATAGGCATCATGGAGACCACCAAGAAGGAGTGTGGGTTGGGTGATGCCACCAGAGTCCCCCCCACACACACACACACCACCTGCCCCTTAGCAGATTTGTCCAGGTTTGGTGTCAGAGTTCTCTTCATGTCCGTGTTCCCCAGGGATGAAAGAGGTGACCGACAGTGAGGACGTCTTGTTCCAGCAGGAGTGTGTTTTTGAGACACCCCTGATGGGCTTCTCTCATGGCCTGCTGCCCTAAGCCACCTAGATTGCTCCTTACCCTGGTGGTAGCCAGTTAACCTGCAGTTTGTGTCACCAAAGAGAAAGGAGCTGGGTCGTGACTGAGCTGCCTCAACCACCTCGAATCAAAAGTCAAAAATGTGGCTACAATATACCCACCAACTGCAGTCACCTCCACTACTAAAAATGACCTGCTTGCTTTGCCTCCTGAGAACATTGTCCCTTTCGTGCCCACAGAAATGCAGACAAGTGGGCTGAGAGACAGGCAGCCCCAGTGGAATCCCTATTTGTCCACCTGATATTGGTATAAGACCCTGGGGACAAGTCGCTCACATGCCTACTGCATGGAGTAGATGCCAGCACTAAAGGAGGACATGACAGTGCTAGCTGCCACCTCGTGGGAGCTCACAGTGTTAGACCATGTCAGGCTGGACTTATGGTTCTTTTTTTTTTTTTTTTTTTTTTTTTTGTGGTGGTGCTGGGAATGGAACCCAGTCCCTGAGCTATACCCCTAGCCCTTGGCTGGTCCTACTGCAGCTCTACCTCTTAGTTGTATGATGTGAGCAGCTCCTCGAAGCCTCAGTTTCCTCATCCATTAAAGGGACATAGAGCAAATGATGACATGGGAGAAAATTACATAACATGCTTAGCAGACCTTGCAGTGTATGTGCTCAACAAGTGTGGCTCTTAGTCTCATTTTCATCATTATGATGTCATTTGCAACCCAAGCTTAGCTCTCCACTTATCACCTTGTTTAATTTCCAACAACACTCTGCGAGGTAGGTATCACTGTATTCATTTTTGCAGTTGAGGATGTGTGAGTGGGTATCTCGTTATGACAGTGTGTGCAAAGTGCATTTATTGCAATGACGGACGTGGTAACTACTCGATATGTGAGAACTGTTGTTACCATCCTAGTTTACAGTTGACTCAGAGAGCTAGTTTCTCTGCTTTGCTCGGGAATGGAGGGATGGTGGTGCCCAGCAGGCCAGCTTCTGTCCTATGACTGATTTCTCATGGCCCCTAACCATGTCGCAGGTAGCCTTGGGAGCTGTAGATCCTATCAACCTGGAAAATAGAAGAACCACAGGTAAAATGCTACATATGTTGCCAGGAACTGGTATTTGGCCTCCTACTTAGGTTCAGGACTATGTGAAGCCTCCGGCTTCCAGACACAGACCATGAATGGTTCTACCCATGATAACAGCATAAAATCCAGATTTCCAAATGTAGCTCTCGGTATGACAGCCCCATTCCCAGGAACGCTCGCCTCTCAGCTATCCGCCCGCCTAGAGCCACCCTGGGCAATCCAATCTCACCAAGTCCAGTTGCTCCCTCTGCCAGATAAACAGAGGTTTCTATTTTTTTAAACCACTTATTCCATAGTGAGGTTGTTGGAGGAATCTGAAACAAGTGACGTCTCTCAACAAACCAGACCCCTGGCATGCGTGCTCCTACTGCTTGTAGCACTGACAGAAAGAGCAGAAAGGTCATTTGCACTGACATGAATGGCTTTTTCCTGGGGAGAATTTGGTTTTTGAATATGTATTTTGAGATAAATGCTTTAAGTTTGCCACACTTGTCAAAAGATCGCGGGGGCTGATGTAAAACCCCACAGCCAATCACATGGCTGCTTAGGCAACTTGCATGAGATGCTTACGTGAGTACCTGTGGTGTGAACATGCACACGAGCGTGTACACCTGCGCATACACCTGTGCACAGGTGTGTGCCCAGGTGTGTGTGCAGTGTATGGGAGGTGTGTAGCCATACGCTGCAGAACTGCATGCGCCTCTGCTTGGACTGCATGCCGCTGCAGCTGTGTGCCGGGGCAGGGGCTCCTCTAAAGCCACAGGTCTTCATGGTTTCAGCTGGATAAGTTATTCTTCACTTCCCTTCCCCAAAACACAATTGCCTAGTGCTGCTGGCGCAGAGTCAGAATGGCCGCTGCATTTCACCCCCGAGGTGGCTTCCTTCCAGCAGTGGGTGAGTGATCCCGGCGTCCACACGCTCTCTAACCTTGGGGATCCTTCTGCATAGAAGGTGCTCCAAAATCCAGCAGAGATGATCTGTCTGTCTGTGGCCTTGGCTCTACCCACAGCTCCTGTTCTCATCCCATGGTCCCACAGGCAGTCAGAGGTACCCATTTCTTGGTGTCCCTATTTTTTCTGCCCATTGTTGCATTCATGATTTTTCCTTTGGAAGGAACAAGGAGCTGAGGGGGTCCAGAAATGATGCCTGTCCTAGGAGCAGTGCACAAATAGCATCCTTAGTTATTCATCCTGTTGATCCCGTCTTCAGATTTTCATTCCCTAGCAGAAGGGGACAGAAATGCCCACTTCCATTGAAGATGTTTTTAAATCCAGCAGCAGCATCCTGAGGCTTCATCTCCCAGCTAAATCTTCCCTAGCCCTTGCTCTGAGAGACCCAGTCAAGTCCTGCAGGAAACCTCACATTTCTACATACTAGACCACCAGCGGGGAAGAAAGCTGGGAAACTGCCCATCCACCGTCCCACAGGGACCCAAGGCATCTCAGCAACATGTGGAAAGGATCTGTAGGGAATAGGGAAGTAAGCTAGGATTCCCAGTGACTCAGACCCAAGTGTTGATCCAGACATCTCAAAAATGCTGCTCAACCTGTTCCCTGCTGCACTTTTTCAGTTACAAATGCATGTCTCCTAACTGCCTGCTGAATGCATCCTGGTGGAAGGAGAGGGAAATGAGCCAGTGCTCTTTGCATATGCATCCAAATGAACTTGAACATTCACTGTAGTATTATGCCTTTTTTGGAGGGCAGTGGGCAGGGGGGTCAGCAAGTTGACTGCCTGTGCCTTCTAGCTCTGCCTTAGCTGACTTAACCAGGGTAACTTAACCCAATGCACATGTTTGCAGGATATGATAGTATTAGAATCCTTATCGGTCCCTTGGAGAATTGTGGGCTGCCAAACAAGTCACTTCCTTTACCTGTATTGTCCACAATATCAAATAACTAAACTTCAGCTTCCCACTCTCCTGAAGTCATAGTCAAGGGTTACTTAGTTGGGGAAAAGTAGCATCAAGTTGTTGCCAATAGCGACACAGTCACGTCTCTGTTTCCTGGAGTCTTTTCGCCTTGCCTAATTTGGAGAGAACCAGCACTTAGATACCAAAGTACATTTGGGGAGGAGAGAGGAAGAGGCGGGCATTGTGTGGGCCACATGCAGGCATGCTACTGAGGGGCTTTGCAAGCAGAATGCACCCCTCCACTCCCAAGGCCGCTAAGTATTGACTGCAAGCTGAGTGTAGAAAGGGCAGCAAGGTTTGTGCAGTTGGGACGAGTGGAAGGAGAGAAGAGAGATCTGGTGGGAAAGTGGGCATTTTCACTGCAGGCGATGCAGAGTAGCAGGGACACAGAAAGGCACAACTTGGGAAGGAGGCCTGGGAGTCTGTGCCTGGGCATTCTGCCACCAGTGTAGGGCTCAGCTGCTGAACCCTTGTCATTCCTGGCATCCCTGCCTGGTTCCAGATTTGTCCCTGCACAGCTGGAGAGACCATGGAGGAAGGTCTATCATAATTGACCCAAACTGACAGGCCGAAGTTGGCCTCTGCAAAAAGTCCTTGAGTGGTGAGGCCAATGGGAGCAGGAGTCAGGGTCAGGAACACCACCCAGAGAGGACCTGTCCCCGAATTAGGCACTTGACCTAGACTGGTTTGAAATTGGGTTAGTTCTAGTTGCAATAAAGCCATTCTGCCTGGCCCACCTTGGAAAGGTCAACATCATACCTGCTTTCTGTCCTGCCTGGGCGGGGTAACTAGGGAAGATCCCAGAGGCGGCTGTGCTAGTAACACAGGGACATAAACAACAGCAGCTTTACCTGGCCTGCCCAGTAGTTCCCTGCTAAGGTCTGTGTGCATTCAGCCACAGGAACCTGCAACCCAGCTCAGTGCTGCAACCAAAAGCTCCTTTCACCAGGCTTACCAGCCAGAAGGGGGCACCTCCCAAATGTGGTGAGGAGGAGCCCCAAGCAGAGCAGAAGCTGCCTGAGATGGGCAAGTGTGCTCAAGAGCTGAAATCTCTTTCTCACCCTGCACTGCCCCAAAGCTGGCACAGTGTCAGTGGGCACGGAGGAGGCCTTAGTCCCCGAGTATTTCCATCTTCCTCCTCCCTCCAGTCACAGCCCATGCAAAGCAGATGAAAGACTTCACAAAGGCCAACCACCTCGGCTCTGCCACAACTAGCTGTCTGCTCTCAGACGAGTTCCTGGAGGTGTATTTGAGTCTGTTTCTCATGCACTTAGTGGGATTAAAGGAATATTTAAGCAGCAGGGGCGTTGTGGACATTAGCTCAACTGTTTGTCAAATGCCTTTTTGCTTGACATGCAATAGCTGCTCAGAGGTCAGTCAACTGGCACCTGTCAGCTAACCTGTGTCCCTGGTGATGGGACCATCCCCATCCTGCTGTCATCAAGGTCTAGACAATTTGAAGAGAACACTTGCAAAGGGAGGAAAATGGGATATCAATGTCACTCAGTTGGGGAAGAATAAAAAATTCAAGAAATAGGTCCTGGGAGATAAGGAGATACATTGGTCCTTTTATATTAATTCAGATAGGAGGATTAGCAACTTGCTTTTCCTAAATTCAACATTTTTAAATAATAAAAAAAAAAATCACTTGTAGGTATTGGAGTAAGGTATCTGAACCTGCTAAGGGTCCCAGTGACATTTTGTGGAAATTGCTTTCAGATAATGTGACATACAGGCAAATTCCATATTCCTACCATTTATATGGCAAAACCTGGTTGTTTATACCATTGTACATATGACGGGCTGTTTCAGAAACAACCCATGAGTTTTATCCTAATCCTCTTTCTTATTTTTTTTTAAAACAGATTCAGGTTTAAGCATGCGTGAATATATAGTCATTTTTTTTCAGCCAGTGAAGTTTCGGTTACTAATTCAATTTTCACCATCTCTTTTTTTTTTTTTTTTTTAAAGGGTGTTGTTTTATGTTTGTGCTACATCTTATAAAAACTCAAATAAAGAGAATATTTTAAAACAAAATAAAATGCCCTTCAGCCCCTGAGAGAGATCAGAAAGCTTGGTGAGGACCCAGGAGAAACGCAGACCCCAGGAATGAATCTTGCCACAGGGCTTCTGCCCGGACTCCCTGCTACAGGGCCAGACAGCCAGAAACACCCCCTCTTCCTTCTCAGGCTGCTCTGGCTGAGCCCTGCTGTGGACCAGCCATGTGTCATGTCTGACTGTCCCCTTACCCAGTTTTCCCATTTCATTCACACCACCTTGCTTCACAAAGTGAGTAGGGGGTGACGGGAGAGGGAGAGTTGAACGTGTTTTGAAGCAATTCTGTATTAAGTATGGATCTTCCTGGCACCCCCTGCCGGAGTTCCTTAGACCCCTAGACCATCTGAAACAGATGTCCCTCTCTCCCCAGTCTCAAGCATCATGGAGGAAGGAGATGCCATGGGCCTCGTACTTACCTTTTTTTTTTTTTTTTTTTGGTACCAGGGATTGAACTCAGGGACACTCAACCACTGGGCCACATCCCCAGCCCCTTTTTTTGTATTTTATTTAGAGACAGGGTCTCACTGAGTTGCTAAGTGCCTTGCCATTGCTGAGGCTGGATTTGAACTCACGATCCTGCTGCCTCAGCCTCCCAAGTGCTGGGAATACAGGTGTGTGCCACCACGCCCCGCTCATACTTACCATTTAAACAGTTCCTTTTGCCTTGCTCAGTGGGAAGGGACACCAGGAGCACCGACCCCCAGGGAGTCACCTGATGAATTTAGGCAGGTCTTTGTCTTCTCCCTTCACCTGCCAAACTCAAGCCAGGACTTCTTACCTTTCCTCCTGGCTCTTGAATTCCAGATTGCTCTCCTCAGCTAGCCCCCCTAGGTCAGTACTATTACACATAAACATCCTGTATGAATGCGAGCATGATCTATCTACTCATAGGTGACCTTCAATCTCCTTGAAAGGACAACCCATCTCCAGGGCCTCCCAATATTTGCCTGACGAAGTCACTTGGTGAGCCCTATTTAGCAAAACACCAAACACCATTTTTCCTTAGCAAGGGTGAAAATGCCTGGGCTTCACACCAGGGGGATCCTTGCAGATCAGTGGAGGCTGGAAATAGTGTTCCAAATTAGCTTTGTTGCAAGTTCCAGTTCCTGTAGCAGAGGAATCTAGGTTGCTCCCATACTGAAGAAGAAAGCACTCAATTTCTCCAAAGGCAAAGATGGGCTCAGCAACTGAAAAAGAGTAAGAAGCGGGAAATTCCCAGGCAGAGATGTGACAGCTGGGATTTTTTCCCCCCTAATCTTTCTTTCCTCCTTTTGAGGTGTAATTACATACGGTAAAATGCACAGATCTGAAATGTATGGTTCACTGAGTTTGACAAATGGATACACCCATGTAATCTACACCCTATCACCCTAGAAAGTTCCCTCCTGCTCCTTTCCAATCAGTTCCATCCCTCTTCCCCAGAAACAACCACAGTTGATTTCTATCCTCATAGTTACTCAGATTTTGACTTGATGCATTTGAGACCTGTCGCTTTGGTCTTGGGTCATCTGAACAAATCAGCAAGAGAATCTCATCAGCAGTTGAAATATCTTTATTCCTTTAGCATTGAAAAGGGTTCTCTCTGAGCCCCTAGTGCTTGGCTCTGCTGCCCCCCAGTATGCCATCTGACCCCCAGGGCTACTCTCTGAGCACAGTCCTTATCCCAGTCCAAGAGTTTAGCACCAGTCTTACAGGTAAGTAAGTGGCGAAAGCTCTTGGTCACGGGATTGTGCATGCTTTGTCGATTAGTATCTGAAAACGCAATGCACTGGGCCACGGCATGTCCAGCAGCATGTGGATTTTCCTTAAAGCCCTGCACAAAAGGGAGCAATTCCTTTTGTGTGTTTCCTTTCAGAAACAAAGGACTCCATGATCACCTTCTTCCAGGCTTCTAGCCATCGAGATGGCCACGGAGCTGAAATGATTAGTCAGAGTGGAGGGTGGGAATTGAATGTGTTTGTAAACCTAGCACTAAGCCCTGTGGTCCATGAAATTGAAGGACCCCAAGTCCTGTTGGATTACACTTTGCCAAATGTCTCCAAGGTGAAAAGCACTTTGTGTGCAAAGCTCTGGTGTCTCTGGAATGTACCTTCTGCAGCTCGGTTCTTAATCACTGTCTATTTTTTCACTTGGACAAAGGCTGCCTGCTAATAGCATTTTCCACCACACTCAGCTGCTTGGTTCAGCTACGCCAAGGCCCCGGGCTGAGCTGGCTGCAGTTTCCTGGCACCATGACCCATTCCCAACTGACCAACACTGAGAAGCATCACGCATTCACACCCTGAAAAAAAAATGCTCCTTCTGTAGCTGTGCAAGTGTCAGACACAGGCGGAGTTGCAGCTCCCCTTCCTGAGCAGTTCCTTCAGAATCATCCAAACTGGAGGCAGGGATGGGAGGAGAGGGGAGGGAGGAAAGGGCTCTCAGGGTACAGGTGATACTGTCCTGTCTCTGGGCAGAACAGGTGCCTCAGGAGTTGCCTGCAAGCCCCCAGGGACATATCCATTGGGGCAGCTCATCTCTGAGCACAGGTAGCCTCTGCTCAGATTTCACTTTGATCCCTGTACACTACAGGAGGCTCAGCTCTTCAGAAGGGAGGCTGCTGCTGAGCGAGTGGGATTGCAGGATCTCTTCCCCAAAGCTCTGGGCCAGGCATCTAGCCATGCCTGCGTCCTGCATGATTAACTGCCTTCCAGCCCGAGCCTGCCCTCACTCACCCAGGAGGTCACAGTGTAGCCAGTAGATTGCAGCTGGGCTGAGCTGCTTCCCAAGCTGCCCGGAACCCGCATGACCTCCATCTTTAGCAGCAGAACTGGCATTTGGTAAATGCATGAGTGCAACAGTGGGGAGAGGGAGACAGAAATGCCAAGCAACAGCACCTGGATTGATGAGAGGTTGGGAGCAATCTCAGGAGTGGCTCCTGGGCTGGTCATCTGCACCATTCACCCCTGAAGTCCTGGGAAATGGAAATGAGGGGAGGGGCAGGCAGTTGCAGGCTGGCCACAGGTCTTTGGAGTCAGCTGTGAGGCTGAGCTCCTGGACTATGATGGTAGGAAAAGATTAATTAGCAACTCCGAGTCCAGCCCAGCCCTTTCTGCAGAGCTGGGAGGGTTTGAGGGCAGGGGTGCCTCAGGGCCAAATTCACTTAGAACAAATAGACACACCATCTATCCAAAATAAAATATTCAAGCACCCTCAACCTACAGCCCCCTTTCCAGCCAAAAATGACCTTGCTAATGAGGATGGAGCTGTAGTGAGGGTTTGGGCAACTAGTAAACCCTTATCTTTCTTGTCTCTAGGCTTTGAACACACATATTGGCAAAAGACTCTTATTCAAAAGAGTTAGAGATATTTTTTTTTCACATCTGCCAGTTAAATCAGAGCCCCAAATGCCATGTATAGCAAGCCAGAGCAAATATATTTGGGTACACAGTGTGTTGTTTGTGGTCCTAGTGGAAGGTAGTTGGGAGAAGAAGAAGGAGCTGGTATTAGGTGTGTAGTTACCGCAGCAATAAGCAGGACCCAAGAGGAAAGCGGAATTCTTTGGTTCCTTTCATAGGAGCAGGGATGGGATGAGTGATAGGAGAAGGAGGAGCTCACCCTGCGAGGTCCCTAGACTCACTTTGTCTCAGTAAGGACCACGCACACATTTTCACGCTTCTTGCCTTCAGGCCTGCACTGAGAAGGCACCTTCATTCCCAGGTGGACCAGCCCGATGACAAATGCCTCACCCCATACGCTATGTAAGAAAGGTCACTCTAGAAGTGACAGTTATGTGTGTGCCATTGATTCTAGGGACTGGAGGGGAGGCCTTTAAGGTCAGCCTCCGCCTTCTAAGAGCTATTGTGGTACCTAACCTGCTATAGACAAAGAAGTAGCCATCCTGCTTAAAGATTCTCAAAGACTGACACAGAAACCCTCCAGGATCTTTTGCAATCTGATTTAAAAAATCCTTAGCCTAGTATAAACGTATCCTGCTGCAGGCTAAGTTAGTGTATTTTAAGATTCAAATAAGGTTATTGATGGGGAGTGTGTGCAAAAAAAAAAAAATTTTTTAAGATAGGGTGAAAAATGAAAAGTTATTGTCTCACTAGCAAAAATGGAGAATGAATAAAAGGGGGGGAGAAGAAAAGAAGGGGAGGTAGATGCAGATTTTCCTGCAGCTCCTGAGGGCAATTCTGTTTCTAAGCACCCATCCGTGTCATCAGAATTCTCAGCCAGGCTGGCCATGGAGACCTAAGCCAGATGACATGTTGTCCTACATCCAGCTAACTCCACGCCTGTGTTGTCCATTTGTAGATATATCCATTATCCATCAATTCATCAATCAGCAGGTTTATTGAGTACCCTACCAGGCTTCACAAACCTGATCAATTTTTTTTAATTACATCCAGCTTACACACAGCCAAGCCCAGTAAACTAGATGAGCCTCCACACCCGGCTTGGAGATGAACACGACCAAGCCCCACAGCCCTTGCTGACAGGGGATCATCTGCCACCCTCGGCAGATGGCGACGGTGTCGCTGACCCATTGTCAATGCTATGATGAGTTTTGAGTATTCTCCTGGACATGTGATCCATCTGCTTGGGTCTAGCCCACTGTCTGGACCCCTGCCCAATGAGATATGGATTTCTGAAGAGGGTGGGCCAGGGAACGGGTGCAAACTACGTCAAGGGAAGTAAACTGAGCGACAGATCCTCGGCCCTCCTGCTCAGCCTCCCCTTGGTGCCCTTTCCTGAATCCCCTCCCAAATCAGAGGCTCCTCAACCATGTCCCCAGGACATGTAGACAGTTGAACTCTCTGGGACATCTATGCCTCATGCATTGGGCCTCACTGTCCAGTGTGTTATCTTAGTTTTTGAGAGGAATGGCCACATGGGTTGTAAGCAGAGACTTATAGATTTCCTGGAATGGGGTCAGCAAACTCAGCCTCTGGGTAGGCAGTTGAGATCATAAGGAGACAGCAGGAGTGCACTGTCCTGGGACATCCAGTGGTTCTGAGCCTCAGCAAATGCCCCTGTCATTTTCACAGTCCCAGAACCCTTCCCCAAGAGGACCCAAAGCTTGTGTCTATCCTACATTTCAAGCAGGATTCATAGATCTTCTGTGTTCCCAAGACTAGTTAATTTATTCATTTCTAGTCACCCAGATCCATAACCACCATTTATTTGGATCAACCCACCCTTCCTGACCTCAGTACTCCCTAATCCACCTTTTCCTCCTAACCTGCTTGGATAAAATCAAGTTCAGGGACAGCCCACAGGCATTAAGAGATGCTCTACCCCAGGGTTTAAATGCCTGGTTCTTTGGTAAGTAAAACTCCTACACTCCAAAGAGTACCAGCCACACACCAGCCTCGCCCCCTGAACCTGCCCTGCAGTCCTGACTTTTCCAACTGTTAGGGTTCCCCGGTCAAGGTGGTAAGGTGGTCCATTGGGTTGGTGAGTTGTTTGGCGTCCGTGGCTTGGGCAGCAATTAATTCACCTGTCTGGCTCTCTGTCTCTGTTCCTCTGTGTGTGCGTGTGCACCTGTGCGTGCCTCTGTGGCTGTCTCTCTGCAGGGAAAGTCGCTGGCGGGCAAGCGCCTCACCGGCCTGATGCAGTCCTCTTGAGTGTCCCCACCACAGGGCCAGGGCCCGGGCCCGCAGAGCACACGGGCAGGCGGCGGCGCTCCACATCTGCGGACAGAGTTTCCTTGCGGGGAGATTTGGTCACTGTGAAGGAGAAAGAGTGAGGGCCATGGAGGGCGATGGTGGGGAGACTTGGTGGGTGAACGGGGACACCAGGAAGCGTCCACAGAGCCTGGGCCAGCCGGGAGAGGCTCCTGTTTACACCCTCTTCCTTGTACAGTTGTGCGCCAACACTCCCTCGACTCGGAGGCCCTGTTTCTAACTGAGTCAGGAGAGAGCACCTCATGGGATTCCTGTCGGACTGTCACTTGAGAGTCTATTCTTATTATCCTCACTCCTCCTGCCGCCTGGGGGAGTCACACCTTCCAGCAAAAGCAAGAGGAGCAAGTGGACCCTGGGCACGTCCAGTATTATGCATCGCCCCTCTCTGGTGCACCCACAGGGCGCACCCGTCGGCACAGCCACCATGACCCGCCCCAGCTCCCCACCCTGTTCTCACATAAAATGTCCAGATCATGTTTTCAGTGCTAAGGCAAACTCACCTCACGTTCCTCCCACCCCCTTTGAGACCAACTTTCGAAGACGTCTCCACGGGTGTGGTGACAGTCCTTGGGGCCCATCTTGGGTCTCAAGGGCCCAACACTGGAGGCTGGGAGAGCACGGGTGCAGATGGAAGAGCGTGTTGCTGAACAGCCATGGAGGTTCTGATGACCGTCTTTTAAAAAAATTATTATTTCATTTATCCTGTCTTTGCACCCTTGCTCCTTGGTTTGTTCCCTCACGTTTTACTCAAAATAAATATGGCCGTGAACTTCGGGGGCCATTGGGATTCTCCCCTCTGGCAGCCCCAGGCAGAAGCTGGGAGGGCCCCGGCCCCGGAGGTGGCCAGATTGCAGAGCTGGCAGTCCCCAGATGGTGGCATCCTGCTAGGCAGGGCCAGACCCTTGCTGGGTCAGACGTCAGTTGTTTCCGAAGCTGTGGCAGAGTGTGCTGTGGCAGGTCCAGGCCAGGGCCATGTGGTTCCCTTCCCAATCTCAATCTGAGGACCAGCCAGAGCACCCTGTTAAACGAAGCCTGTCATCTAGGAGAAAGCAAAGCCTGTGAAAGGTCCCCTGGGTTCCTCGTGTGAGTGTGCACGTGTGTTTGTGTGTGTGTGCATGTGTGTGTGCATGTGCGTGTGTGAAAATGACTTTGCCAACTTGGCTGTGAGGACATGTACATAGAGCACCAAGTCAGGTGCCCGACACATAGTAGGTGCTTAGCAAATGGTAGCTAATACTGTCATCGTCGTCACTGTTGTTATTGTGATATCCGTGAGACCTCCGGCAGAGCTGTATTAAGCAAGCTGTTTCTGAATTCAGACACTGAACCACCCCCACCTGCTATGACAATCCTCCTTCCATCTATTTTTGGCCACAGGTGAAAAATCTCCCTTGGGAATGTATAAACAGAAAACGTAGAAGGAAAAAAGTGATCCTTGGTGTTTCTTTACTCATGCAGGAAAATTCACCAGCTGGTGACCAAAGGCTCATCTGATTGCCACCCCAGCCTTCTGGGGGCTTCCCTAGGACCATCTTTCCAAGCCCCCACCTCCAAGTGCTGTCTATATCTGCTTCCACACAACCCTGTCCCCAGACCACCACTCTCCCAACCCTCACAGTGGAGCCACAGGAACATTAGGAGTCTCCATGATGGCTGAATCCTCATGAGTTCTGAGGACCGTGCCCATCTTCCCTACCAGCTGTAGTTTTTCTCTCTCAAGATACAGTGGAAGTTAGAAAGATGACATGTGTGGGGTCCCAAGAACGTTTTCAAAGGGGCAAGACAGACCAGATTCTCGGAGGGCACTCCCACACTTTCAGCACCAAGCCCGGCACTTAGAAGATACTTGGTATCTACCAGAGTAAATGAATGTAATGAAGCCGTATCCCGAGTGACAGGGTCTCAAAAGGGGCCTCTTTCCGCTTGTTTTTTTTTAATCCCCCTCTTCCTTATACACATGTCCTGTTTCAGAACAAAGTTATGGTCCACGTTCATTTGCACCCAACATAGTCCAAAGGAAGCTCTTCCTTTGGCATGTGGACGAGGAGGGTTCCCACACAATGGGCACCTTTGTATTTTCAGTTATTGAGGGGAAGGGGTCTGGCTGCCTTCTGCCTCTCCCCCAGGCTGCAGAGGACATCCTAAGTCAGGCTGTAGACAGGGCAGGGTCGGCTTCCTGGCCATGACTTCTGTGCCCCTTTCTTCCTCCCAATTTTAACTGCTGCTCCTGAGCTATGCTGGCCTGAGAATTGACCTTCACCGTGGAGGTCCCTGAAGTGCCCATCCAGAGCCAGATGGACTGTGGCCCTGAGATGGAACAAGCTAAAGGTTTCCAACCACCTCTAGGGACATCCAGAGGGGAGGACAATGACAGCAGAGGTTCAGCAGAGGTGAGGATACCTCAGATGGATTCAAACCCAGAGCAATAACCCCCTAATCCTCACCCTTTTTTTTTCCCTTTGGCAGAGGCAGGCATGGTCCTGTGACCATCACCACGTGCTCCTAAGTAGACCAAACAGGGGAAGGAAGGAAGTGGGACAGGCTGCTTCACCCAAGTTTGCCAGTCCAAGGTCAGCCTACCATTCAGACCTTTTAATGCAAGGATTTAGAAAATCTGGTCTTGGCCAGTTTCCCATTGGTCTTGTCAATATACCAAAATTCCAGAGTAGGTCAGAGGTTTGAAGGTAGTTCTATAGCAAAGCAGATTTTTTTCTGTCCCATCCTGTCCCCTAAAAGCCACCTGAGCTTCCCAGACTGGGCATGGCCTCTGGGCCTGAGACTTTCCCCAGAGGGTTTGCAGGGCAAATATCATTTTGACGGACCGCGGCCAAAGTATCAGGGCAGCCTTAGCAAGTGACCACCAACCCCTCCAGGCAAGACACACAGGCCCAGGCATGGGACATCTGAGTGAATTGATTTCCCCTGCCTGGGAAGAAGACAACAGGCATGTTGCATATATAAAAGGCCCAGTGGCAACCAGAGGGCCTGACCCAAGCAGCTGGAACTCTCTGGGTTGGGTGAAGGCTGCTGCTCTCCCTGAAAGTGATGTCCCAACTTTGTCCTCCTGGGAAGGTGTTACTGTACCCCAGGGGCCCAGTTGACAGGGCCTGGGTTCTAGGTTCTCCACTGCTGAGTGGTCAGTACCAGGCCGACACCTCAGAAGGGCCTCTAGCAACTCTTGAGTTGCTAATTAGACTAGCTGAACATGTAGGGAGATGCTCGGGGGTTTTCCCCTATCAGGATTCCTGGAATGTTCAAACTACCTCACCAACAGGACACTGACCCAGGAGCCTGCCTCCACCTGGCTCCCTTGATGGTTTTTGGAAATGGATATTTTCCCTAAAATGCATCCCTCCTGTTCTGTTCCAAATGGATGGGCTTCAAAAGCCACCACCAGGAAGCCTTCCCAGAAGGTAGAAAGGATTGAGGGCTGTTGGTCTTTGGGTCTTGCAGAACGTAGAAGCTGGGAAGCCCTGGGTTGGGGGAAAATAATGTGCCACCACCAAAAAGGATCTGGCTGAGATAAATGTGTAGCAAGGACCATGAAATAGTCAAACAGTGGCCAAATTAATCACTAATAACTCGCCACAGGCCCCTCTGACGGGAGGCCTGTGCTCATGTAACCATGGCAACAGCAGACGCCAGCAACTTACTCATTAGTGCTACCCAGTAATAAGGCATCCCCTGGGCAAGACCAGGGGCCATCAAGTAGCAAAGTAGCAAATGTAGCAATAAGGGGCCCAGGGCCCCAAAGGGGCAGGGCCTAAATTACTAGGGCTCAGCCCTCTCCCTAGCCCTGGTGAGGGCTCAGAGCCAGCTGCTTCCAGCTGTCTGGGGAGAGGAGGCCCTGCACACCCCAGGGCCTGTCCTATATTCTATGCCCACTCACCGCATGATCATGGACACGTCGGAATGGCCTCCTCATAGTGCATGTGGTTCTCATTAGTTTATTTTTCTGGAATTTGGGGACTGGACCCCAGAACCAAACATGCTGGTAATAGTTTTAAAATAAATGACTTGAACCCACTACAATCCAGCTAACTCTGTGTGACTCCTTGGTTTGGCTGTTCATTGGGCAGGATTTACTTCTAAGAGGAACAAAAAAATCTACCACTCCTCCCACCCTCTACCGTGCCCCATTATCACACGTGTGTGCGCATGTGCAAAAAGACACATACCACACGTTCTCTCTCTCTCTCTCTCTCTCTCTCTCTCTCTCTCTCACACACACACACACACACACACACACACACACAGACACATTCTGTTTCCCTCTTGCTCCCAAGGATGCTAGGCAGCTCAGAGAAGCCAGATCATTCTGCTAGGTTGGGATAGCAGCACCACCAGAAGGTTGAAGCCCCTGCTTTCACCAGGGTGTCCTTGGCGGGGTGGTCTCCGTGTCCCACTGTCTGTGCTCAGGTGCAAAACCCAGTGGCCGCTTTGACACCACCTTGAATAAAGTCTCAGGATTGAAGTCCATTGCATACAGACGGTGCTCTTTATGGGGAGTCTTGGTTTCCTGAGCGACAAGACAATCTCATTTCCCACTAACACCAAAGCAGCAGGACTCCGAGAGCCTGAGAGTCAGGCTGACAAGAAGAGGAAGAGAACAAAGTAAAAAGGACTCTCTATTAATGACAAGGCTGGCACCTAACAGCACGCTTCAGTGGCAGAAAATTTTGCTCCTGGAGGTAGAAATAATTTCAGAGGCATAGAAATGGGTCTTCAGTCACATCTGGATGGGAACCAAACTCTCTCAACCCCGAGACACCTCCTTGAACAGAATTTCCTGCTCTACAAGGTCAAGTTCAAGGTCATACCTGCCTGGAGTCTGTAGTACGTCCCACCATTAGGTCCTGGCCCATCTGCAAAAGAGCCATGCTTCCCTGTCCTCCTGGCCCTGGCCACCCCTCCAGGGAACCTGGAGCTCCTCCTACCCAGCCAGACCATCTGGCTTATTTCCAGAATCTTTGTTTAGCAAGCTGTCACTGTATGTGCACACAATCCTACAGACCACCAAGGACAGAGATCTGCTTTTAGGTCAAGGGTAGTAGAGGAGATTTGGGGCTGCCAGTAATAACCCAAGGGTGTGTGGGAGCCCCCTTCACTGTTTCCTCTCTCCCTATACTCTCTTAGGGACTTTTGACCTAATGGGCATGAGGCTGTCCTTCTCCTGGTACCCGTTTCCAATTGTTCTTTGAGTCCCAGCCTCTGAAGGACCTTCTGGGTCTCTGATCCTAGGAGTCACCTGACAGGTAGCAGCCTCTAAACCCAGGTAGCCCTCAGACAGGCAGGTCCCCTCCTGGACCAACAGAGTTCTGCCTCAGCCTGCCTTCCTCAGCAGAAGCAGCCATAGGAACTCCTGGCTTCCCTCAGTGCAACTCCCCAAGCCTGCTGCTGGGGTCTTTTCCCTTCACCCAGCCCTCTAGCACCTGCAGTGGGGATTACGGGATGTCTCAGACCCCACACCCTGAGGGTTAGCCCCTCCCATCCCCACTCTTGAGGAGAAGCTGCAGAGTCTGGTTTATTTTAAAGGGGCCCGAGCAAGCGGTGCAGCACGACATTACCTCCATTGACAACAGAGCTCCGTGGTACCCACTACTCCAGCCACCTCAGGACCCTGGAGCTGCCCTGGCCGGGTCTGGCTTATTGCAGCCTACAAAATGGCAACACAGAGGAACAGCCCCTCATGGCAGAGACAGATCCACACACCCTCTATCTGGGCGTTTGTTTACTCATTTGTAAAACAGAAACAAGAATTTTTAAATCTTACAGTGGCTATGAATTAATAGAGAGGGTTTAACCCACGCCTGGCACACGGCATTCCTGAATTAATGCTGGTATTAGCTAGTGCCAGGTCTGAGCTAGGCATTGGGAGTTGGTGAGGGTAGAATACCTCAGCCAATCTCTGACAGACAGCTTCCCCCCTCACACCCTGGCCCTTGGGTGCAGCCCTTCTCACCAACCCAGAAGTGGTGGGCTTTTTTTTGGCCTGTGCAGGCAGCAACCTCCAGGCCCTGCCTGTGACAAGCCCCTGGCTCTCCCTTCCCAATAAGGCCCTCGTTCCCTCACTGTCACTAGGATGTCCTCAATTAATGCCCCTACGGTAGGCCTCAGTAGCTGTAGAGTGGGAGACTGGGGGTCCCCCTTCAGACCACGATGGCAGTGGGCCCAGAAGGGCTCGCCACTCCCCCTCTGGATGTCCCTTTGTCCCACAGGTCTTGTGGCCACTTCACTGGGATCTGGATTCTGAGTTCTTGGTCAGAAATATTCCATTTCAGGCCAGGGACTGAGACCAGGAACCAGGATGGGCAAGGCCTCAGTCCTGAGAATGTCCAGGACCCCTGTGGACACACGTGTACCTCCCCGGAAGGAGATCCCTCGTTCCTGAAATGTCCAACCAAGCAAATGAAGCCTATTTTTCCTCTTTGTCAAAACCATCATCGTGGAAAGATGGTTTTGAGTTGGGGAGGGTTGGGAGCGTCAGTGAAGGAAAATTCAAAAAGTGAGTCAGAACCCTAGATTTCTCCCACTGCTGCCTTTCCCTGTGGTCAGACCCTCAGGAAGGATTCAGTGCATTTGGCACTGAGCATGACCTCCAAGATTTTTTGGACCAACTATAAGTGTTACATTTTTTTGTTGTTTATTGAGCAATAGTTTACTTATAATAAAATTCCTCCTTTATACATAAGGTGCTATCAGTTTTGACAAACCCATTCAATGATGTAACAACACCAAATGTTCCCTCGTGCCCTTTTATGGTTAATCCCTTCCCCCACCCTTCTGTTCCTGACAGCTATTGATCTGATCTGTCTGTCTTCTGATACCATAGTTTTGCTTTTTTTTTAGAAAGCTGCATAAAGGGAATCACAGAGTAGGTGACCTTTGAGTCTGGCTTCTCTCACTTAGCTCAGTGCCCATCAAAGCATGCATAGGTAAGATACTCCTCAATGCTTTGTTTTTATGCACAAAGAAACTGAGACCCAAAGCAAAACAGTTTAGGTCTGGAGCAGCAAGGCTCAGAGCACAGGTCTCAGCTACTACACAGCCCTTCAGGCCTATTGGCCACACCTCAACAAAACCGAAATCTGTAAACCATTCTTTGAGAAAGCACATGATCATAGAACATGCACATTGCAGAGAATACATGCCTTATTCATCTTACAGAAGCCTCTCGCTTGGAAACAAAAGGAAGCAATGATGCATATCAGATGGGGAAGGGGTAGGATTAACTATAAAGGAGCCCGGGGGAATATTTCAGTGTGAAGGGATTATTCACACTGAAATATGATGATGTAACACTGGCATGGTTACATCATCACAGAAGCAATGGTACAGTGCTAGTTGCAACTGTGGGTAGATGGACTCCTACCAATAGCCCTGGAGCTCCTCCATACCTTCTCCAAACAGACTGATGAAGAGTAACAAGGTGATAAAAGCTAACTGACAGCATAATGTTGGAACAGAGCCCAGGGACAGAGGGATCCAGGTAGAGAGATGCAGCCCTGAGAACCAGGCCATGTGAGGAGATGACCCGGGGGTTCTCTGAGAGATCTCAAAATCCAAATGATTATAGAGTTTTTAAGGCAGCATTATGAACTCATGGATTTAAATATATCTGATGTATTTCAATCCATCATATTTGTTATCCTTATTGACGTCTAAAGTGCCCCATTTTGGGCCAGTGAGAGATTGAATTCTTCAGACATGACCTTGATTATCTTTGATAACTTCATTGCTATCTGGCATGACAAAATAACCCAGAATAGTCTTGCTCATCTCTTGTCCTGTTCCTAAATTCCAAGTGAGTGGAAGTCTGTGAATGCTATACCATAAAATCATGGTGTCTTGTGATGGACTTGGCCTATAAACTGAGTTTCCCATGACTCCAGAATATTAGAATTGAAAATGTTTTTAATAACGAACTAGCTCAGAGCCTCCACTCTACAGAATGGGAAACAGAAGCCCAGAAACATCAAGTGACTTATGTAAGGTTACACAGGGCTGTGGCAGGGCAAAGGTTAAACACTAAGATCCCTGATTCCTGATTCCCGTGCTTTCCATGGGCCTTCCTTTCTTTACAGGGCCTCAGTCCATTTAGTCAGGCCATTTCTACCAGGCCACACCCCAGCCTTTTCTGTGTATACTACAAGATTGACAGGAAAAGTGGAAATACCCAATTTCAAAACTTGGGATGGAGCTACAGTAATCAAGACAGTGTCATGTTGGTACAAGAATAGACATAGAAATTAATGGAATAGAATTGAAAGTCTAGAAATAAACACATACATTTACAGTCAATTCATTTTTAAAAAGAATGCCAAAACAATTCACTGGGCAGGGGAAGGGCGGAGGGAGAAAGAACAGTCTTTCTAATAAATGGTGCCAGGACACCTAAATAAAACTGAAGTTGAAGAATGAAATTGGATCCCTACCTCACACCACATGCAAAAGCTAACTCAAAATGGATCCAAAAGCTCTGTAAAACTCTTACAAGAAAACATGATGATCTTGATCCTCATGATCTTGGGTTAGGCAATGGTTTCTAAAAGCAACAAAAGACAAAGAAAGATAAATTGGACTTCATCAAAATTAAAAACTGTTGTGCTTCAAAGGACATCAATGAAATAAGGAGATACTCCTGGATTTGGAGAAAATATTGGCAAACATACATCTAGGATATATTCAGAACTCCTAAACTCAATCATAAAAATATAAATAATGAAATTAAAATATGAGCAAAGGATTTATCTAGACATTTCCCCCAAAGAAGATATACAAATAGACAATACAGGAAAAGATGTTGAACGTCACCACTGGGGAAATACAAACTAAACCTACAGTGAGACGCCACTTCACACCTGCTAAGATGTCAATAACAAAGAACAGCAAGTATCCATGAGGATGTAGGGAAATTAGAGCTCCCATCTGATATAAAGAATGCCAGAATGTTAAATGGTGGGAATGCAAAATGCTGCAGCCACTTTGGGAACCTTTTCTCAAAAGGTTCAACTTCGAGTTACCATATGACCCAGCAATTCCACTCTACCTATCCACCTAGGAAAAATGAAAACACGTGTCCACAAAACATTTGGATACTAGTATTCATAGAAGCATTATTCACAGTAACCAAAAATGGAAATAACCCAAAGGCCTGTCAACCAATAAACAAGCAAACAAAACGTGGCATCTCCATACAATGGAACATATTTGAAAAAAAAAAAAAAAAAAAAACGGAATAAAGTACTGATCCATGCAACAACGAGAGAATGGACCCTGAAAGCATTATGCTAAGTGAAAGACATCAGTCACAAAAGACTATGTAGTGTAGGATGCCACTTCTATAGAACATCTGGAAGAGGCAAAGCTGTAGAGACAGAAAGTAGATGAGTTGTGGCCTAGGGCCACGGAGATTGTGGAGTAGAAATGAAAAGTCACTGCTAATGGATACAGAGTTTCTTTGGGGTGTAATGAAAAGTTCTACAGTTGATTGTGGTGATGTTGGCACCACTCTGTGGATAGACTTAAAACCACAGACACAAACTTTTTTTAAGTGACTGAATTGTATGGTATATGAATCATATTTCAGTAAAGCAGCTAAAAAAGGGAAAATAAAAGGAAGGAAGGAAGGAAGGAAGGAAGGAAGGAAGGAAGGAAGGAAGGAAGGAAGGAGATAGATAAAGAAAGGAGAGAGAGGAAAAGAGAGGGAGGAAGGGAGGGAAGGAAGGAGTAAAGAGGAAGAAAGGAAAGGAAAAGGGAGGAAAGGGGAGAGAAAAAACAAAATAGAGGGAGGGATGTGGCAAAGGAGATGGCTAGAGACCAGGAAGAAATCCAAGCCTGTAATTTCTAAGTCCTCAAGAGAACTATGCTGGTGGAAGGGAATGAGTGAAGGTAGACACAGAGGACTTTGCAGTCCTGCCTAGTACCAAAGACAGGCTCAGGAGCTTCCACATTATCCCAGAACAAGTGGTCCATTTCAGCTGACTCTGCCCACTCTGGAAATAAAAGCCCTGAGGCTCCACCCCATGTAGGAATCTAATGTGACCCGATGGATTAGTGGTCTGCACCATAGGAGACCCACTCAACATACTCTTTCTATCCAACATGAAGTTTGTTTTCCAGAGCTTCAAGCCCCAGGGACACTTGGGCTGTAAGAAGAAATGCCCTGGATGGAGAATCAGAAGACTTGGGTTCTAGCCTGGGAACCCTGTGGCTGTGGCTGGTGACACAGTTTGCCTGGGGCAAATGTTGCCCCATCTTCAGAGGTTATAAATTAGGAGGTTTGAGGAGGACCCCAGGAATCCACATTTTCATTAGGAGATCCTAGGTGATTATGGGGCTCACAGGTAGAAAGCACTGGACTAGAATCTACCTCTTTTCTTTAAACATGAGGACTAAGTGATTCTGGGAACAGAGATTAATTAAAGTCCAGCATAGACACATACCTCTTATCCACCTCTACTTCAACCAAAATGCCCACCCCTAGCCTCCCAGAGGTTACCCAGAACCAGTTAGTTAGAATGGTCTGGCAGCAACCAGAATTTCCTTACAGCAGCTCCAACCCCCTAGGCTGGCTCTCTGCTTGCTACCTTTACAAAGCCAAGTTCTACAGCAACCAGTCCTATGTTCCCCTCCTAGGAGGGAGTCCTTCATTTAAGGGTTAAGGAAGCTGGACCCATGCGTGTTTGTGCACACACACACACCATCAACAAGACTCTGAGCTTATCTATTAAGTTAAATGCTTCTATTCATGCAAGACTTTGCCAAGGTGAACTCACTGAGCCCTCAGATAAATGCATCAAGTCAGAAACAAAGGGAAAACATTGGGATCAAACCAAAAGATAAATTACAAATCGGATTAGTGGATCTTCCCTTTGCTCTGCCATGGAAGCATGCTATTAGCTATCTAGACGTGCCCAGTGGCTTGCAACACCCACACAGGAACATACAGGCAACATCCACAGTGCCTCTCCCCGGTCAGGCACAAAGCAGAGGTGACCTTGACACTTCTCACTCCTAAGCCTCTAGCACTAGGGCTCGTGGCTACAGTCAGGATTCTCAGCTTTGGGCAGGAAAAAAAAAAAAGAACTTTCCCTTTGGCTCTTCCCCATGGTGCCAGCTGGTGAGCCCACAGACCTTCTGCCAGTTCATGAACACAGTGTTCTGTGACATTCCCTAGTCCCTACTGCCTCCTGCCACCCCCTTCACATCCCTGCCTTATGTTATGGCAGACTAGAAATGACCAACCAGCCATTGGCATTGCAAGGAGGACGGGAGAGCTGGCAGGAAGCAGGAGCGCATTTCTTCCCAGAAAAACAGATAGGAATGAGGCCAGGCTTGGTGACCAGCCTGATCACGAGCCAGGGGGCAGGTGTAGTGGGAGACAAATCCTGGGAAAGTGAAGTCTACAATGTTTATTGAGGTTAGCCACGTGACAGGCATGGTGCTAGCTGTCCGGCTTACAGAATCGAGGGAAAGGGTTCTTGTCTTCAAAGACCACACCTTCTAGAAGATAGAGATATGCTATCAACCCATGTCACACAAGTCAGGGAGACATTGGTACAAACAAGATGCACATTGCAAGGAGTGACAAATGCTACCCAGGAGGAAATGGGGAAGGACGCAGCATGACAATTCCTGGCCCGTTCCTAGAGCTGTGTGGAATGAGTACTTCTAAGAGCTAGTGGTCCAAACAGGGACAAAGGCAGAACTGACAGACTGAAAGCAAATTCCCCAGGAAGAAAGGAAGTAAGGGGACTAAAATTGTGGCAGGTGGTATTCAGAAATGCCATTTCAGAATTTATTATTTCAGCGGTGGAGCAACTTTGAAGCATCCAGGGTTACAGCTACAGGGGTAGCAGAACTGGAGAGGAACAGGTAGATGGGAGAGGAGAAGGTGAGGGTCTTGCAAGCTAGGAATTGCACGGGTTATTGTGTGTTGAATGTTGGGGTCACTTGGAACAATAGCAGGAGGAATGAGGAAGAGCCTGGCCATCAGGGGCTGGAGTCCTTGTGCTAGGAGAGCATGTGACATGATGTGACCATCCATAGACAAGGATGCTAAGGATGAGGAGAGGATGAAATGTCCACCCAGGGCTCCTTCAGAAGGAAACAGGCACCTGGACAGAGTTCATAAGCCAGTGGCCTCAGGCCGCCATGACAGAGAGGAGATGGGCAAGCCTGCTTCCAGCTTCATCCAGATTGCCCTCAGGGGTACATACGTGGACCAAACCTTTCTCCGCTACCTCCATCAGCTCTGGAAACAGAGGCCAGTCCCATTGGTAAGCTGGGGCTGTGTGGCTCAGCTTCTGCCTCTGACCTGGTGCTTGTCTGGTACCCCACCAACGCTGCACCTCTCCATGATCCCCTCCTAGAATGGCTGGAGGTGAAGTGGCCATCCCTGACTTCAAGGACTATCTCACAGAAGTGCTGCATTAGCAGAACAATCTAATCATGCCATCCCTTTGATTTCTCAGTCATTAGATGCTTCCGTAGAGTCCAAGGTGAACCGCCTCACACTACATTTCTACCTCCGAGGACACAAGTGAGGAACACACTCTCCTGTCATCCTTGACTTTCTTTTCCCCGCAAGCAGCACAAATTCTATTCTTTTGGATTCTCTATCCAGGACATTTCCTCCAGGTCCTACGATCCCAGTCAGATAGGTCTGTTTGGCCACAGAAAGATGGACAGGTTACACACAAGCCCACTTACCTACAAAATCTGGTCTCAATGATGACACCAGATTCTATTGTACTCCCCCAGAATGGTGCAGCCAGAACCCTCATTCAATAACAGAATAGAAATAAATCTGTACTAGAAATAAATGGTGGCAATTTGCACAAAAGGACCCAGGTCTCCAACACAATAATGTCATTCCTTTAATGTACTATTGGCAGCAGACAGATTAGGACACATCTGTAATCTCATAGAATGCTTTCAGCTCCTTGAAGCATAAACTTTTTTGTCTGTTCATTTTGGCTATTTGGGACAGAACCATCTTCAAAAATGTCATCCAAATGAGTATCTGTTATGATATCACTTTGTGATACAGACATATGATACATGTCCTTAGAGCTGTGCTGTCCCATGATGCAGACAGACTTTAGAAGCCAAAATCTGTCTCTCTTTTCTCTGTGTCAGGAATTCTCTGCATGGTGGTTTCATCTGCCCTTCCCCAGCCCTCAGTGCTCCTAACCTGCTACCCGCTATGCTTAGGAAGAATTAATGACTTTTCCTAGATGATCCAAAATATTAGTAATATTAATAGTATTAATGAAATATTAGTAACATTCATTGCCACCAAATTCTGAAGCCAGGCTCAGGTTCAAGATGCCTCTTGCCTTTCAGATGAAGTAAGCACAGAAGCTTTGTGATAACATTTGCCTCTGTTCAGAGAATCCCCGCCTTTTATTTCTGGAATTGTTGATGAGATCTGAATAGTGAGGCTATTGGAAGAAGGCCCCAGGGGCACATGAGGCTGTGCCCCGTCTTGTCTTCTGAAGTCATCTTCATGCATATCTGCACTGAGGTTCCCCACAGCGAGCTGTAACAGGCGTGTGTGTTATACGTGGCAGTAACAATGGAGCCCTGAATTCTCTCCATTACATCTGACTCCTGAGCAGTACAATGTTATCAATAACTTTCTTTTGCCCAGAATTCTATACTTATCACTATGGGAAATTCCTACATATAGGAAAATTTTCTGAGCAAATAAGTTGAAACTTTGACATGTGACCTGCTAAGGGTGGTCCACTGTGGCTAAATTCTGGACATGGGAGCAGAAACACTCAAAGAAGAGATAGAGGTCTCTGTTGAAACACAGCTGGAGTTCTACATTCCTGTAGCTTCACCAGCTCTTAGCACTGACCTCTGACCTCTTTCTGCCTCTTTTGTTGGCCTCTTCTTATTCCACCTCTAAAAAATATTCACCTTTACAGCAGCTCCAACTCTTGACCATCTTGAACCTGGCTATAGCTGAAATGTCACCAGGAGACATCAAGAGGAGTCTAATTAGAAGGAAGCTGGACTAGGTTACTGGTATAGGTAATAAATATGCATCTAGGAGAAGTGGATTCATACCACACACCCGAACCATGAGAGAAGAACTCCAGGTATGCGTGACAGGAAGCCCCGCCTACACATCCAGATACTCAAGGCTGATGGTGAATTGCTATCCTGTGTCCTTTGGAAGGAACCCAGCGTAGCCCCCATAGGAGCAAGCCACTTCCTCGTGTCACCAAGCTGCTATTTCTAGATCTGAGGTACACAGGAAGAACCAGATTAGTAGAGATCCAACCTGAGCCATTAGCCCCAGGAACAGATGGACTCATTGCCTTCGAAATCCAGAACACATCTGCTATACACAGGAAAAAGTCAGACGTAAGACTCAGGGTGGGTCACCTTCAATGAGGCACAGGGCCTGCATGAGCAGCCTACATAGTACTAGATAAATGACTTACCTCTCCTCCCAGGGGCTCCGACCCCATGTCCTCTGAAATGCTCCCGCCCTTGCCATCAGTGACTGATATTGCTTGATCTTCCCTTACACCAGGATTCTGTCTCAGGATTCATCTACTTCCCTCTTCAGCCCAGAATGTAGCCAATCTAGTTGCGCTGACCTTTAGAATTTAGTTTCCCTCATTTGAAAGATTCTTATTTTACTAATTCGAGAAAAGAAACACTGTCTTGTATCTTTCTTTGGCTTCAGAGAACTTTCACCATCTTCTGGGACACACATCCCCTGCCACACATACTCCCACATGAGATTCCTCCCTCGGTGGTGTCCATGGGTCCCACCTCCTAAAGCAGGAGCCTGGGAGTCCCCCTCTGACCCACCTCCCTCCTCCACACCCAACTGATGCCAAATCCTGCCAGTCTGCTCTTGCTCCATTGCTTCCTGCTGCCTCCACCTCCACTGAGATGCTGACCCTGACTACAGTAACCTCTCACTCTCTCTCTCCAGCCAAAAGCCTCCAGCACTAGCAAAATAGATATATTTCCTCTTAAAACATCTCAATGGCTCTCTAGTGCCCTCAGAATTCACTCAGTCTGAGTCTGCAACGTGCCTGGCTCTGGGCTCGTTCTGGAGGTGCCAAGGTGTGTGCACAGCCTGAGCCCCTAGAGAGTCCTCACTGAGTTGGGTACAGAAGGAAATGGGGTCACAGGAAAAACTATAAAAGATGGGGTCACAGTTGGAAACGATGGAAGATGGTGATACTGGAGCGGAGGCTTAATGGGTAAGTGGCCATTTGTCAAGTGGGCACTAATAAAAGGGAGAGGAAATGGCTTGTGGTCATCTCTGGCATTTGGGGGATAAGAGAATGGCCCAGCGTGGGAGCCTGGAGAATGAGAGCCAAGATGAGGTCAGATCTGGATTCCTGAAGGAAAAATATCAGCCTGTGTTTACCATCTGCTTAGCCCAGGTCCCTGTTCCACCGCTAGGACCCCTTCCATCTCTACCCAGCTCCCCAAATCTCTTTCTCTCCTGCTCTCCTCTGCCTCTCTCTCTTCTCTCCTCCCCCCCCCCTGTCTGTCCCTCAGAGCTAACTAACTGGGGTCTTGATCTGTGACTGACTGCTGAAGAACAGATGACCCTAGTGTAACCACCAAAAGAAATCTGAGAAGAGCAAGCCCCAGGTCCTCTGTTACCACCATGCGGAGACCTCTGAATGGTTTGGGGCCTCTGAAGATAATCATGTCCCCTGGCTGTTACTGTCATGGACCATAAGAGCCATCTTTAGTGAAACACCATCAAAACAAGGCCCAAGTACAACACTCCATCCTGGTCATTACACCAGGCATCCAAATAACAAGAACAATTCAGAATGCAGCCTCTCCCAGCAGATCTCTCCACGAAGAGGAGGGAACTTCCAGTCCTGTTGCCCAGAGACAGTAAAAGGGAAGCCTATGGACCCGTCTTCAATGGCATCTCTCTTGGAATGAGGATTTCCCACAGCCTTACCTGCATATCACAACATCCAGTGACAAGGCCCAGCCTCACTGAGCATCATGGAGACCCATCCCTTACAATGCTGGCCACCCAGCACTAAGTGACATAGGAAACAAGCAATTGACAGCAACAGGCACCTGGCCTGATTTGCAAGCTCACTGGGAAGTTGACACTGAGGCAGAACAAGTAAACATGGCAGCATATAATAATGGACCCACCTGCAGGTCTTGGTGGTAACTGAGCTCTTCAGACAGTAAAGATCACATTAATATGGGCTGGAGCCCTCAGCAATGGATTCAAGGGGAAATTGGGTTGGAGCAAGAGCTGAACCATTGATGTTGGGTGGGATCTGGACAAGAAAAAGAGGGAACAAAATACAACCCAGGGAAATACCATCTTCTGAGGCATGAACTAGGACAGCAAGCTTTGATACCCATCCACACAAATTTTTTTTTTTTTTTTTTTTTTTTTTTTTTTTTTTGTGGTACCAGGGATTGAACTCAGGGGCACTCGTCCACTGGGTCACATCCCCAGCCCTTTTTTTTTGTATTTTTATTAGAGACAGGGTCTCACTGAGTTGCTAAGTGCCTCGCCATTGCTGAGGCTGGCTTTGAACTCGCGATCCTCCTGCCTCAGCCTCCCAAAGTGCTGGGATTACAGGCGTGCGCCACCGCGCCCGGCTCCACACAAATTTTTAAACACTGCAAAAATCCTCCTGCAGTTCCTTGACTATCCAAACTCTTAATTGGGTGCTGTCAGGGCAAGAGACAAGAATTGAATAAAAGGACTATATGACAGACACAAATACTTCTCTGTGCTGCCTCTCTTGATAGTGACACCTTTCTTCAAGTGACCAGCATCCCAAATTTTAAAATGCCCTGCCTTGTGACTCAAAGGACCACCCTTGCCCCTGACCTTGAATCTCAGCAAAAATGTCCTCTCCACCCAGGTGGCAGCTTTGCCCCGCAGGACAGAAGCAATCAGCCGCCATCCTCAGCATCCATATTCATGGGGAATTGTTTATGCTCTGACCTGTAGCCCTGAGTGGGACGTCAGCCTGGGAGCTGTGGCTGATGGTCCCCAGAAGTGTACTTCAGCAATGAGCCTAGCACCATCTGCCTCTCCTCCAAGTAACTCAGGCCCTGGGAGGAATTCACAGCTGTTGTCATTGCCATCCCAGAGAAGCATGAAATAGGGCAAGGAGGAAGAGAGGCAGCATCTTTCAGAGGCAAGGCTGCTCCTGAGAGTGTCTGAAGGTCATTAGTGTGGCTGTAATCAGGCTATTAGCCAAATGCAGGTGGAGAATGAAGTGGCTTTGAAATTGCTTTTCAGAAAAAGCAGAGCTTGTGTTGGGATGATCTATGAATATGATCTCTTTCAAGTAGCTCTTCAGCTATCTCCATGACCAAGGCAGGACTCAGATCTCCAGCTAACCACAGTCACAACTATCTACTTCCCTGGGTGCAAGGTCTTCCGGGCAAAGCCCCGCCCTCTGTCTGCTCCTGCCCTCTGTAAGCAGGTACAAGCCACCAGATTCAGAGTCAGGGTCCAGAAGTTTGTGTCACTGGTGGCTCAGAAACACTTCTTTTAGTTCACAGATAGGTGACCTCATTCTGCACCCCAGAGTGGGCAGAATCCAGGGCCCAATGCCCAGCATAGCCATCCGGTTCCTTCCAGGCTTTCCAAGGGGACTCAATAGCAGGCTCATTTCAGGAGGAAGCCTCTTGAGGAGAAAGGGAAGCCTCCTGCTCAGCCCTTCCCAGGCACTTGGTGGAGTCAGGACTTCCTCCAAGGCTGTAGAAAGAGGAAGGCGTGTTCCCACCTGCTCCTCCTTGGCAGTCCTTGTCTCAGTTCATGGTACCCCTATCATTTCCCTGTGGCTAAGACTTGGGCCTCATCCTTCCTCTTATCTCCTTCCACATCCAACATCTCTCTCATCTGAACCTCTTTTCTCCTCCTTAATGGCCACTTGATTTGTCTCCGGCTCCCAAAAAAGGGCCCACTGCACGCAGTCCAACCCCTCTCCAACCCATTTTCCACACTGGAGCCAGAATCATCTTCCAGAAATTTTAGGTCTTATCCCATAACACCTCTGATCAGTCCTTTAGCATATTCCTGGGTGGATCTGTGAGGGTGTTTCCTGAAGACATTGGCACTTGAATCAGTAGACTAGGTAAGGAAAGCCACCCTCACCACTATGAATAGGCACCATCCAACATGCCGAAGACCCAGGTAGAACAAAAAAGCAAAGAAAAGGGTTAGCTTTTGTTGTCCTCAGAATGGTGTCCAAATGCCTCCTCCGATTCTTACCCCCAAGAACCTATGCTGCAGCCACAATCTAATTTTCAAAGGGTTCCAACAATTCTCTCGCCTTGAGTAGAGCGCTCCCTTTGCCTGACAAGCTCTCCCTTCTCCTCCCTGCTAGATTGAATTCTATTCCTACTCCAGGATTTGAGTCCAGGAGCCTTCTCCCTTCAGGAAATTTCTCTAATTCCTCTAATAGGGAGCTATTATGAGCTGTTGCAGCATATAATCTGACCATGTTGTAGTCAACTTTAAATCCCCTATGTCTGTTACAGTATGTAACAAGGAACACTTCGAAAATTAAACTCATGAAAGAACAAATAGCATAATGGGTCCATCAGTCACTCAATAGGTCAATAATTTGGGGTGAGCATAAGTGGGAATCAAAATGGCAAAATCATTAATGCAAAATAGGTGGAAGAACCTTACATGAAAATCACATAAGCAAAACTAAAAAAACATTTTCAAATGAAGTATTGTCAGCCCAGAGTTTCAATTACAATGAAGTATTGTCAGCCCACAGTTTCAACTACAACTTTGGCTGATGTATTCCACCTAGAACCATCCAATCAAAATTTTGTCAGCCTTTGGTTCTGTGTGGCTCATCACCATCCAAAGAACAGTACCTGACAATTGGCAGGTAGTATAGCCTGAGTGGTTCTGGATGAATGACTGGGCTATAAAGCAACAACTACCCCTCTAATTATAGCCTCCACATTGTGTAGTTCTCCGACAGTGGTGTGATGGTTAATTTTAGGTGCCAAATTGACTGGATGAAAGGATACCCAGAGAGCAGGAAAAGCATATTCCTGGGTGGATCTGTGAGGGTGTTTCCTGAAGACACTGGCACTTGAATCAGTAGACTAGGTAAGGAATACCCACCCTCACCCACTATGAATAGGCACCATCCAACCTGCTGAAGACCCAGATAGAACAAAAAAGCAAAGAAAAGACAAATTAATTCTCTCTCTCTCTCTCTCTCTCTCTCTCTCTCTCTCTCTGTCCTAGAGCAGGGACACCCTTCTCCTTCCCTTAGACATCATAGCTCTAGGTTCTTCGGCCTCCGGACTCTAGGATTTGCACCAGTGTCCTGCAGAATTCTGAGGTCTTCTGACTCAGATTGAGCCTTGCTACCAGCTTCCTTGATTTCCAGCTTGCATGTGGCATATTAAGGACTTGTCAGAGCCGGTGTACACGCCTGTAATCCCAGCACTTTGGGAGGCTGAGGCAGGAGGATCGCAAGTTCAAAGCCAGCCTCAGCAATGGTGAGGCACTTAGCAACTCAGTGAGACCCTGTCTCTAAATAAAATACAAAAAAGGTCTGGGGATGTGACCCAGTGGTCGAGTGCCCCTGAGTTCAATCCCCGGTACCACAAAAAAAAAAAAAAAAAAAAAAGGACTTGTCAGCCTCCATAATGGTGTGAACCAATTCCCCTAAAAAATCCTCTCTCATCTATCTATTGGTCTATCTATCCATCAACTGATAGATCCTATTGGTTCTATTCTTCTGGAGAACACTGATGTCTATACATAAGAACATTGCTGTGTGACAGGATGCACTTCTCAGCACTGGTTTTGGGTAAATTAACCTTTGACACACTTGTCAACTCTTCCGAGTGGTTCCTGGGAAGGATGCAAGAACGCCATCTTCTGAGCTGACATTTTCTGGTTTCATGAAGAAGTGAAGAAAGGCCAATTAAATTATCACTGACTCACAAAGTGAAAACTGCTTCCCTCTGGCTCAGCCTTCTTCTTGGACCAGTTTGTATGCCAGTCCTTGATGCCCGCAGGCCTCCCCAGGTCTCTTCCATAAGCTGGCAGATGTGTTCAATGCAATGCTGGCAAAATGTCATACAGGTGGCCACCCATATGGTGCCAGTTTGGATCCGACTCCTGGAGAAAACTCTGGGAGGCCACTCAGCCATGAAGGGCACCTGCCAGCTTCCTGTACAGGGGCCAGAGCTGACTGCTCATGGGGACACAGGTGGAAAGCAGGTGTTTCACATAAATGGACTAGCCTCTGCTAATCACCACCAATCAAGCCAGTGGTGCAAGAGAAAACAAAACGAGAGAGAACCATCATACAAAAGGTGAAATGAACTGGCAGCCAAGGAGGCAGGGAAGGGAACTGAATTCTTTTAATATACATGATCACATTTTGGGCATGCTGAAAACTCAGAGATTGAAGATATATGAACTTCAGATTTGACTCCAGTTAATGCAATATCTGGAGGGTGTTTGGTCTAATAAACTCAATCTAATAAAGGCCATGATAGCCAAAGAGCAGATTCATTCAAGCAATGATTCAACATTTATTGAACACCAAACATGTGCTACATAACTTTAGGGGTGCTGGGGACAGAATGGTGAACAATTTTCACAAGACGCTCCTCTTTAGACACATTTTAGTTGGGAGAAGGACAGAGAGACAAACAAACATGAAAATGCTAGATAGGAATGAGTGTTATGCGAAAAAGTAAAAATGAGAGATGTGATAGGAATTGGGTGACTACTTTGGGTTGGGTGGTCAAGGAAGTCTTCTCTGAAAAGCTGACACTTGAAGGTGAATGAAAACCTTAATGATAAGAAGGAACTAACTAGCTAACCATGCAGGCATTGGGAGAATAGCTAGTGCAAAGGCTTGAGATAAAACAGGTTGATGCTCAAAGATAGTTAGGAGAGCAGTGTCCAACCATGTGTGAGCCTATAAAAGTTTGAAGGCATCACCACCTGCAACTGACAGAGTTCAGGGAAGATAGGAATTGAGAGGGCTGGGGATATAGCTCAGTTGGTAGAGTGCTTGCCTCCCATGCACAAGGCACTGGGTTCAATTCCCAGCACCACAAAAAAAAAAAAAAAAAAAAAAAAAATTAATCGAGAGTGACCAGCTCAACAATGTTAACCATTGGGATGCTCAGAATTAAGAGGGATGCACACCAGTACTATGCTTCACAATGGACCACGTTTGGTGGAGTCGAGGCAAGGCTAAAAATAAAGCTGGCAAATATAGGAGAGGGTGGAGCTGAGGTTTGTCTGGAAGATGGGATTGAACCAAACCCAGGGTCAGAGTATAGGTGAACAGGGGTAGAGGCTGGAATAACCCAGTGACTCCAGGATGCAGTCAGGAGCTACACGTAAAAGCAAAGACAAAGAGAACCAACGATCGGGGCATTTCCATTGCCAAGAAATTTGGAATCTGCTTCTGTGTGTTGTCAGCTTTTCACCACTATGGCCAAAATACCTGACAAGAGCCAGGCACAAAGGTGCATGCCTGTAATCCCAGTGACTCAGGAGGCAGAGGCAGGAGGATTGCACGGTCAAAGCCAGCCTCAGCAACTTAGTGAGGCCCTAAGCAACTTTGTAAGATCCTATCTCACAATAAAAGCAAAAAGAAGGGGGGCTGGGGATGTGGCTTAGTGTTTAAGCAGCTCTAGGTTCAATCCTTGGTTTAAAAAAAAAAAAACTGGCAAAAACAACTTACAGGAGGAAAAGTTTATCTTAATTCCTGGTTTCAAAAGAGGTCTTAGTCCATGCTTGGCCAGCTCCGTTGCTTTGTATCTGAAGTGACGCAAATGTCACAGAAGAACATAGGTGGAAGAAATCTCAGCTCATGGCAGCTAGGCCGGGAAGCAGAGAGAGCACAAGAAGCCAGGGACAGACACACCCTCAGTGACCTACAAGCTTCCAGCCATGCTCCACCTGCCTGCAATTACCACCCAGCTATTGATGGATTAATACATTGATGAGGTTATAGCTCATGCCATTGCCTAAAAGGCCACCTCTGAACCTTGCTGCTGCATTGGGGATCATGCTTCCAACACACCAGCTTGTCAAGGAACATTCCAGATCCAAACCATAACAGCTTCCAGTTGGGATAGGGCCAATTAGAGATTTGCCAAAGCTCAAAATTGCTAATTACTCCTAAATCTATACTTAATAGTCTACACATTTGTTTAAACTTTAGTCTCAATTCTCTAATGTCTCAAGAAGTTCAAACTCAACTTTTCCAAAGTCAAACTCATGACCTCCCTCTCATTCATTCTATGATTGCTCCTTTTTTTCTGGATTCTACACACCAGTGAATGGCACCACCATCTACACTACCCACAGGCCAGGAGGATGGGCACTGCAAGCATGAGGAACAGACTCAGAGATGCAGAGGGGCGTAGGAGAGGCATTAGAAGGTGATCCTGAGATCCTCACCCATGGAAAGGAAGGCAAGAGGTAAGATCAGAAGGAGGAAGAAGCTAAGCTACCGTAAGGTCTCAACCAAGCCTCAGCCAGCTGCTTTGGAAACTCTAAAGCTGTGAAGGTTTGTGTAAGCTACCTGGTACCGTAACCCAGGAGGAAAACTCTCGGAGGCAGAGTAAAGCTTTTACTACTTTTACTTCTACTTTCTTAGAGCTTAGAGAGGGAAAGAAAGATTTTTAGAGAGAAAGATTAAAGCGAGCTTTTCTTCTTGTCTTCTTAGCTTAGAGTCTTAGAGAGAAAGAAAGATAGAGCTTAGCTTAGCTTCTTAGAGAGAAAGAAAGATAGAGCTTAGCTTAGAGAAAGATTAGAGCTTCTTTCTTCTCTCTTCTTTCTTCCTTCTTCTTTCTTCTGTCTTCTGTCTTCCTTGGGAGCCTCGGCCTAACTCTGACCAGTCATTACTTCTTCTATCTGGTTTCTCTTCTGTCTTCTATCTGGTTTCTCTTCTGTAACCGCTCTGCCTATGTTCTGGCCGCTCTGATTCTTCTGACCGACCGAGTGACTGCCCGACTGACTGAATTCTCCGTTCTCCTAACTCGGACCGCTTTCACCCGGTTATATACCTTCAGCTTTGCGGGTGCCTACAGGTGCGTCACATACATATCAGGTGGAACTTATGGCTTCCAGCTAGCTGCAATAGCCCTTCCTAATTAGGGCTCCTTCAGGTTTGGGTTGGGATGATGGGTCTCATATGTAACTTTTATACCCAAATAATGGCCAGTCATTGGGTGCAGCCTGTGGGTGGGTGGGTAGTATAACAAGATAGCTGTCTTCAGCCAAGGGTATTTCCCCCAGAAGCTAGCATACATGGGGCTCTGAGTGGCATATCAAAGCATCCAGTTGATCATCTTTACCTTCTTCCCCCTTTGTCTTATCCCCAGCACCCCATGAGGGACAAGTCCTGGGTGTCTACCTTCTACACATCCCTCCCAATTTTGACCAGTAAGAAATAGCAGTGCTTGGTCAGGTATCTAGCGGAAGGCTCTAGAACCTGGGGGATCTCTGGCTAGAACAGTGGCTGCACCAGAAAGAGGAGGCCAGGTTTGTGACCTCACATGCAACTCTCCCTGGGGACTCCAAGGAATATTAGTCACAGGAGCATGTTGAGGAGCCAATGTCATACCTAAGACCTCCATAACTGAACACCCATGCTGTTCTCTTCTTCCACCTTGACACATGTTCAGGCCTCAAAACTTCTCGCCTGAACAAGGTCTTCAACCTGTCCCCCTGGCCCTCCCTATGCTATACTCCATAGGACTGTATGAATTATCTTTATCATATACAGTCTGAACCCATTAGGGTTTTAAATTCTTCACTGGTTATCTTCAGAATTCTTTTCAAGATGAAATCTGAATTTCAGATCACAGCATTTCAAATCCTGGCCCCTGATGACTCCACTGTCCCCATGTTCCCCTTACTCCCACCCTTGACACTGCTTAGCCTTTTGCATGACTTAGTGCTCCCTGGTCCTTTGAACATGCGGACATGTGCCTCTATGGTCAGAAAGACCTCCTCAATCTCTACCCTTTCTAACCTTTAAGAACCAAGTCACTTTATCCTGAAACAATGCATTCAATAGAATCCAGCCTACCCCCAGGACATCTTGAACTTCAGCCCTCTTGCTTGGTGTCTTGTCCACATTCCCTAGGAGACGACAAGATCCTTGCAAACAGAGCCTGTAAGATGGGCCAGGTGCTGAGAAATAGAAATGAGTATGGAAAATAACAAGATGCAGCCTCTGTTCTTAGGAAAGTAGATAATTTTGACCAGTAAGAAATAGCAGTGCTTGGTCAGGTGTCTCGTGGAAGGCTCTAGAACCTGGGGGATCTCTGGCTAGAACAGTGGCTGCACCAGTAAGAGGAGGCCATGTTTGTGACCTCATGTGCAACTCTCCCTGGGGACTCCAAGGAATATTGGTCACAGGAGCATGTTGAGGTACCAATGACGACCCTACCGAAGACCTCCATAACTGAGGGGAAGGAGGATTCTCATCTGTAAGCCATAGGGAGACACCCCCCTGAGAGTTTCTAGAAGACTTGTTAGTGAGCTCATCCTGCATAGGATTACTTAGAGAATCCCGTAAATATTGTAAAAAAGGGCCCTCATCCGTGGGCATATGTGGGACACACCCCAGGGATTCCTAGAAAACCTGGGAGGGACTGACAGTCATGAGCTCATGAGAAATACCCCTGGGAACCTCTATCTGTGGGGACTTATTGTAAGACTACGTGAGGCACTCTTGGGCTCAAAATATTTGGGGGAATTAAATTTCTGCATGATCACTTTAGGATAAGATCCTCAGAAACTTAAGACCTTCTTTTACCCACAGACCTTTGGGCACTTGTTTTTGTTTCTGTTGTTTTATTTGTTGGTTCATTTTTTTGTTTTGCGGTGCTGGGGATCTAACCCAAGGTGTGGTGTGCATTTGTACATTCATTTTGATTGCTGAGAACCACATCTCTTCACTCCTCCTGAATGACAAGCTTATTATTTGGGTCTGGCAATTCTTTTGTTGAAGTTACTATCAAAACTTGCCTGGGAGCACTTTGACTCTGTCTGGTGGCCTTACATATCACAGTTGGGCTCCATTAGGCAACAAAGTTACCATGTAACTCTCAGAGGCAAATTTTTGTTCTTAATTTTTGGGGACCTTTTCCTTTTGCCCCTTTGCTACTTACAGAAAGCAACAAACTGGTTGGCCTGGATGAAAAAGGAGTGTTCAGTGGTGCATGGACCAACAATCACGTGCAGGGTCCCTGGGCATCTGGCCCACTCTCTCTCTGGTCAGCAACCGGCACATTTCTCTCTCCCTGATTCCAACACCAAACATTTCCACCTGTTGCAACATCGTTGCAGAGTTGGGAAGTGTGACTCAGAACCCCATTTAAAACAAAAGACATAGCCAGGTGCAGTCATGCCTGTAATCCCAGCACTTGGGAGGCTGGGGCAGGAGGATTGCGAGTTCAAAGCCAGCCTCAGCAATGGCGAGGCACTTAGCAACTCAGTGAGACCCTGTCTCTAAATAAAATCCAAAAAAAGGGCTGGGGATATGGCTCAGTGGTAGAGTGCCTCTGAGTTCAATTCCCGGTACAAAAAAAAAAAAAAAAAAAAAAAAAAGATACAACTAAACAATTCATAGAAGGGGAAAAAGACTACTAAATACTTGGAAGGATGTTCAACTACACTAATAATTTACAAAATGTAGTTTAATACCCGTCACCATTTTTACCCATTAAATCAGCTTTAAAAAAATAATAAGGATATCAGAACTGGCAATGGTGGTATAAAGGGTAGTTTTCACCTGCTGCTGGTGACATTTTAAATTGATATAAACTTCTTGGGAAGAAGTTTGGCACCAAATCCTAAAAATGTTCTGCCTTTTGACCTTGTTATTTTGCTTTTAGGAATATATCCTAAGGAATAAACCAGACATGTGAAAAGATAAGCATTGAACTGTTATTAGAGCAATCACAAAACAGAAGTAGAAGCAATCTTAGAAGTCCATTGGAGTAGACAAAGGGGAATGAAGGGAAGGGAAGGAGGATGGGAATAGGAAAGACAGTAGAATGAATCAGACAAAACTTTCCTGCCCTTACATATGAATACACGACCAGGATAACTCCACATCATGTATAACCACAAAAATAGAATCCTAATTAGAATAAATTGTACTCCATGTCTGTATAATATGTCAAAATACACTCTACTGTCATGTATATCTAAAAAGAACAAATTAAATTTTTTTTTAAAAAGAAGTGGAAGCAATCCTGTTTAACAAAAAGAAAATTATTAAGATAAATAAATGATTCATACATATGATGGAATATTAACTAATATTAATTGTTTTCAAAGTTATTGCATGAAGAATTGCTTAGAATGCAGCATTAAGTGGGGAAAACACAAGGCTCAAAAACACACAAAGGGATTATCTAACAAAAGACCTGACTCCAAACTATAAAACAATCTTACAAGTGAATAAGAAGATAATCCAATTAAAAAATGGGCAAAAGATCTGAATAGACACTTCACAAAAGAAGATGTGCACATACCCAATCAGCACATAAAAGGATGTTCACCCTCAACAGTCATCAGAGAAATGCAAATTAAATCAGCGAGATGCCACTACACACCTACTAGAATGTCTGAAATGGAAAGGTAGACAACACCAAATATTACAACATACGGAGCGACTGAAAGTCTCATTGTTGCAGGTAAGAGTTTAAAATTGTCCAATAACTTTAGAGAATAGCTTGGCAGGTTGTTATGAAGTTAAATATATAGTCAATCAAAAGAAATTAAAAAAAACAGGTTCACAAAAATATTCTTTTTTAAAAAAATATTTATCTATTTGCTTTAGTTGTACACAATGCCTTTATTTTTACATGGTGCTGAGGATCAAACCCGGGCCACGCACGTGCTAGGCGAGCGCTCTACCGCTGAGCCACAACCTCAGCCCCACAAAAATATTTTTGAATATGAACAGTCATTACAGCATTATTCATACTAGCCCCAAAGTTCACCAACAGGTGAAAAAGTAAACAAAGTGAGGCTCCTACAGAGAATGGATTATTGCTCAACAATAAAAGGAATAAGACAACATGGAAGAACCTCAAAAAGATCACACTAAGAAAAAGAAGCTGGACATAAGTTATATGTGCTGTGTATCCACTTACATAAAATCCTGGAGCAAACAGTAATAGTACTTACCTGGGGTTGTGTGCAGAAGGGTAGAAAAGATCAACTGGGAAGTGGTGTGAAGGAACTTTCTGTAGTGCTGGAAATGTTATCTATCTTGGCTGTGATGTCGCTAAAACCTGGTGAACTATACATTTAAAGGAACTTTTTAAAAATTTTATCTCAAAATAATTTTTAACTTTTACAAATTGTACAGAGACTGTCAGTAAAAGATGGCACATTGGTGGTGTTCATTTTTCATGGGATGTCACTAAACAATAGTAAAGACAAGTGGGGGGACTCAATTTAAAAAGATGTGGGCAAGTTGGAAATCAGATGCAAAGGTGATAACTCACCCAATAGAGTGATGGGGCTCTTAACCAAGAGTGCATTCACTAGGTATTTGGCCACAAGAAGAGGCTGGGGACTCAGAATTGCCAGGTGTGAGAAAGGGAAGAAATGAGGTGGTAGGCTTGGGTGACTGCAGAATAATCAATTGCTAATACCCATAGGTGGAACAATCTATTCCTATACCCCACTACATTGTGAAATTATCAAAGAAATAATACCTGCTATGACTGATAAAATAACCTTATTTGGCATCTTATCGTAAAATTTCAGAATACTTTGGATGAAGATAAATCCTAAAAGCTTCCAGTAAGTAAAAATTAAGTCATCTACAAGGGAACCAGAATCAGGTTGACCTCTGACTTCTCATAAATAATACAAGTGATGATGAGTTCAATGTTCTGAGAGTAAATAACCCTGAGCCTAGATTTCTATACCTGACAAAAGTATCAATCAGAGCCGGGCGTGGTGGCGCACGCCTGTAATCCCAGCACTTTGGGAGGCTGAGGCAGGAGGATGGCGAGTTCAAAGCCAGCCTCAGCAATGGCGAGGCACTTAGCAACTCAGTGAGACCCTGTCTCTAATAAAATACAAAAAAAAAGGCTGGGGATGTGACCCAGTGGTCGAGTGCCCCTGAGTTCAATCCCCGGTACCCACAAAAAAAAAAAAAAAAAAAAAAAAAAAGTATCAATCAGTGTTATAGTAGAATATGTAAGGACTCAAAAAATTTACCTCCTTCACAGCAAGTTCTTAGAAATCACTTGATGTGTTGCAACCAAATAGAAATCTGGAAAAAGGAGAACATGGGATCCACAAAAGAAAGAAAGAATGAATGAAAGGAAGAAAGTTCTGTGCAGCAAGACCAGGAACAAGAAGTCTAGATTGGAGTATTGGGAAGAAGGAAAGTCTCAGGAAAACAACAATTTCAAAGCCTTGGCTGATCAGATGGAAAAGTTGGGATGAAATAGAAAATTTGATAAAGAAATAAATAATGAAAACCCAGGCAAATGCTGTTCAACACACACGTCCTTGCAGCACTGGTTGGCTGAGTACAGGGACAATGACAAAAATGCCATTCATTGATATTTAACTTTTCACATGAACTTTTGTGAAATATCGAAAACTTAATGGTTACAGAATACCACATAAAGATTGACATTGGAAAAGTCAAAGTACCATTGAAAGAAGTTGATCTGGGAAATGTGGTAAGGTGGAAAAAGATGTGGGGTGTCCATGTCCTCCATGTAGGAAAGAAGAGTCATGATAAGTGTGCAGAGTTGATGGCACAAGATTTTTAAAAAGAAAAAGGTTGTTACCTACAGCAAAAAATAATCAACAGAGGAATTATAACCACAGGGGAGGCAGGGACAGAGGAGATTTATCATGACAACAGGAAGTCTAGCAGATAATGTCTAACATCGATAAGCAGGAAATGGTGATAGACCCAGGTCATCTGGAGATATAGACCAACATAACCACCAGAAGAAAATACCAGAAGCAAAGAAGCTTTCAAGATGGCAGACTAGGGGAGGTCACTTTCCTGGCTGCTCCATAGCATGAAACCAAGGAAACAGACAGGCAGCTTCTCAGCAAGTGAGGTACTGGAAACCTTCAGGGACACTGTAAGTCCACAGGGTAGAAACTCTACTGCTTCAGATCCATACTGTTAGATGGGTAGACACACAAACAATATGAAAAAGCAAGGGATAAATCACCCCAAATGTATTAGTCAAGGTTCTCTAGAGGAACAGAACCAACAGGAAGTATAATTACAAAAAGGGGACTTATGTTGGACTTACTATGTTGCAACCAGAAGCTGGATAGTCCACGATGGCCATCTGCAGGCTAGAAAGCTGGAAGAACCAGTAGCTGTGTAGTCCAAGAGGCTGAAGCCCCAGAACAAGAGGGATCAACAGTACTTCCCTAGTTGGAGACTGAAGACTTCTGGAGAATCACTGGTATAGTCTACTTTGGAAAAGTGAAGAAGCAAGAGTTAGATATCTTCAGACAATCGCAGCAGCAATCAAGAACCTGTTCAAGAAGAATTGAGCTTGCATCTGCTGCTGTTTCCTTGTTCTTCCAGCTTTTATTCCAACCAAGCCATCATCCTATTGGATGGTGCTGCCCATGCTTAGGAAGGGTCTCCATTTCAGTTGGCTATCCTACATGCCAATCATTCCTAGACACACCCTCATTGACACACTCATAAGCCTCTAAATCCTCAGCATCTCTTAATCCAATCAAGTTGACGATTCAAATTAACCATTACACCAAACAAACCAAGATACTCCAATAACAGAAAACATTGACACCACAGTGGGAAAAAAATGTCAGAGAAGGAGCTTAGAATGTACATAGTTAAATTGATCTGTGAAGTAAAGGACAGTACAAGGAGTGAAAATCAGAGAAAAAATACAGGAAGTGAAAGATCACTTCAATAAAGAGATAGAGATTCTGAAAAAAACAAAACAAGTAGAAATCCTTGAAATGAAGGAATCAATAAACCAAATTAAAAATTTAATAGAAAGCATCATCAACAGACTAGATCACTTGGAAGACAGAGTTTCAGGCAATAAAGACAAAATATATACTCTTGAAAACAAAGTTGACCATGGAGATGTTATGAGACCATAAAAAGAACTTCCAAGAAACATGGGATAACCTGAAAATAACAAATTTAAGCTTTATTGGTATAGATTAAGGCTCAGAGATATAAACCTAAGGAATGCACAACCTTTTCAATGAAATAATACCAGAAAATTTTCCAAACCTAAACAATGAAATGGAAAATCAAATACAGGAGGCTTATAGGACTCCCAAATATGCAAAATTACAACAGACACACATGAAGTTACTTTATTATGAAAATGCCTAACATACAAAATAAGAATTTTAAAGGCTGCCAGAGGAAAAAAACAGGTAACATTTAGAGGGAAACCAATCCAGATCTCAGCTGATCCCTCAACCCAGACTCTCAAAGCTAGGAGGTCTTGAAATAATATATACCAAGCTCTGAAGAAAAAATATTTGCCAGCCATAAAAGCACTATAACCAGCAAAATTAAGCTGTGGAATTGACGACAAAATAAAAACCTTCCATGATAAACAAAAGGTAAAAGAATTCACAACTAGAAAGCCCACACTACAAAACATACTCAGTAAGAGATTTCATGAAGTAGAAATGAAAAAATAAAAGGGAAAACCAGAAAAGGGAGAGACTACACTAAAAGAACAGTGAATTAATGGGGAAACATTCAAATTAAAAACAATAAATAAATCAAAATGACAGGGAATAAAAAATCATATCTCAATAATAATATTGAATGCAAATGGCTTAAACTCATCAATCAAAAGATATATAGACTGGAAGATTGTATTAAAAAAAACCAAGACCCGAGCCGGGCGTGGTGGCGCATGCCTGTAATCCCAGCACTTTGGGAGGCTGAGGTAGGAGGATCATGAGTTCAAAGCCAGCCTCAGCAATGGCGAGGCACTTAGCAACTCAGTGAGACCCTGTCTCTAATAAAATACAAAAAAGGGCTGGGGATGTGGCCCAGTGGTCGAGTGCCCCTGAGTTCAATCCCCAGTACCAAAAAAAAAAAAAAAAAAAAAAAAAAAAACAAGACCCAACTATATGCTGTCTCCAAGAGACTCACCTCATAGGCAAAGACATCCACAGACTGAAGGTAAAAGGATGAACAAAAACACCATTCACATGGATCTCTTACACAAGAAGGGGTTTCTATCCTCCTATCAGATAAAGTGGACTTCAAGTCAAAGTTAATCAGAAGGGACAAAAAAAGGACATTTCATACTGCTTTAGGGAATTGTACATCAAAAAGACATAACAATCTTAAATATCTATGCCCCCAACCATGGAGCATCTATGTACATCAAACAAACCCTTCTCAATTTCAAGAAGCAAATAGACCACAACACAATAATACTGGGTGACTTTAACACACCTCTCTCACCACTAGATAGATCCTCCAAACAAAAACTAAATAAAGAAGCAACAGAACTAAAAAATACAGTTAATAATTTAGACTTAACAGACATATATAGAATATTTCATCCACCAAGAACTGAATACACTTTCTTCTCAGCAGCACATGGATTCTCCTCTAAAATATCTTAGGCCACAAAGCAACTCTTAGCAACTACAAAAGAATAGAGATAATACCTTGCATCCTATCAGATCATAATGGGATGAAACTAGAAATCAAAGATAAAATAAAATATAGAAGCTACTCTAACACCCAGCGACTAAATAATATGGTATTGAATGATGAATGGATAACAGAAGAAATCAGGGATGAAATAAAAAAAAAAATACTTAGAGATAAATGAGAATACCGATCCAACATATCAAAATCTCTGGGGCACTATGAAAGCAGTGCTAAGAGGGAAGTTCATTGCATTGAGCTCATTCATTTAAAGAATAGAAAGTCAACAAATAAATATACCTAACATTACATCTCAAATCCCTAGAAAAAAGAAGAGCAAATCAACACCAAAAGCAGTAGAAGATAGGAAATAATTAAAATTGGAGCTGAAATCAATGAAATTGAAACAAAAGAAATAATCCAAAAAAAAAATCTACAAAACAAAAAGTTGGTTCTTTGAAAAAGATCATTAAAATTGATAAACCCTTAGCAAAGCTAACAAAGAAAGAGAAAACTCAAATCATTAAAATTCACAATGAAAAAGAAAATATCACAATGGACACTACTAAAATACAGATGATAATCAGGACCTATTTTGAAAATTTATACTCTAATAAAATAGAAAATCTCAAAGACATCAACAAATTTCTAGAGACATGTGACCTACCCAAATTGAATCAGGAGGACATAGAATATTTAAACATCAATTTCAAGCAATGAAATTGAATACACCATCAAAAGCTTACCAACAAAGAAAAGCCCAGGAACAAATGGATTCTCAGCTGAGTTCTGCCAAACCTTCAAAGAAGAACTAACACCAATCCTCCTCAAATTATTATATGAAATAGAAAAGGAGGAAACCCTTTCAAACTCATTCTATGAAGCTAGTATCACTGTGATACCAAAACGAGACAAAGATACATCAAGGAAATAAAACTTCAGACCAATATCCCTGATGAACATAGATGCAAAAGTTCACAATAAAATTCTGGCAAATCGCATACAAAAATATATTAAAAAGATAGTGCACCATGATCAAGTAGGGTTCATCCACTTGATGCAAAGTTGGTTCAGCATACAGAAATCAATAAACATAATTCATCACATCAATAGACTTAAAGACAAGAATCATGTGATTATCTCAATAGATGCAGAAAAGGTATTTGACAAAATACAACACATCATCATACCCTAAATACATGTATGAAGACACAATTGTTGTAAAAATTCTTCATATAAAACCAGCAACTTGAAAAATTGTGCTCTTTATATGCAATATGAAATTAAATGTACTCTGCAAACATGTATAACAAATTAGAATAATAAAAAAGTTTTAAAAAAATACAGCATCCATTCATGTTCAAAACACTAGACAAACTAGGGACAGTAGAAACATACCTCAACATTGTTAAAGCTATCTATGCTAAACCCAAGGCCAATGTCATTCTAAATGGAGAAAAATTGAAAACATTCCCTCTAAAAACTAGAACAAGACAGGGATGCCCTCTTTCACCACTTCTATTCAACATAGTCATGGAAACTCTAGCCAGAGCAATTAGAAGAAAGAAATTAAAGGGACACAAATTAGAAAAGAAGAATTTGAACTAACCCTATTTGCCAATGACATGATTCTATATTTAGAAGACCCAAAAAACTCCACCAGAAAATTTCTAGAACTCATAAATAATTCAGTAAAGTATCAGGATATAAAATTAACACCCATAAATCAATTGCATTCAATATATCAATGATGAATAAACTGAAAAAGAAATTAGGAAAACTATCCCATTCACAAGAGCCTCAAAAAAAATAAAATATTTGGGAATCAATCTAACAGAAGAGGTGAAAGACCTTCACAATGAAAACTACAGAACACTAAAGAAAGAAATTGAAGAAGACCTTAGAATATGGAAAGATCTCCCATGTTCTTGGAAAGGCAAAATTAATATTGTCAAAAAGGCTGTACTACCAAGTGCATTATACAGATTTAATGCAATTCCTATTAAGGTTTCAATGATGTTCTTCATAGAAATAGAAAAAGCAATCATGAAATTCATTTGGAAAAATAAGAGGCCCATAATAGCCAAAGTAATCCTCATCAAGAAAAGTGAAGCAGAAGACATCACAATACCTGACCTTAAATTGTACTACAGAGCTATAGTAACAAAAACAGCATGGTATTAGCACCAAAACAGACATGAAGACCAATGGTGCAAAATAAAAGATACAGAGACAGTTATCTCATATTAGACAAAGGCATCATAAACATACATTGGAGAATAGATAGCCTCTTCAACAAATGGTGCTGGGGAAACTGGAAATCCATGTGTAACAAAATGAAATTAGACCCCTATCTCTCAACCTGCACAAAACTCAACTCAAAGTGGATCAATGCCTAGGCATACATAGACCAGGGACCTGCACCTACTAGAAGAAAAAGTTGGCCCAAATCTCCATCATTTCAGCTTAAGAACTGAATTCCTGAACAAGACTCCTAAAGTGCCAGAAGTAAAATCAAGAATCAATAAATGAGATGGCATCAAACTAAAAATCTTCCTCACAGAATAGGAAACAATCACAAACATAAACAGAGAGCCTAAAGAATGGGAGAAAATCTTTCAGAGTATTAATCTCCAGGATATATAAAGAACTCAAAAAACTTAACTTAACACACACACACACACACACACACACACACACACACTAAATAAATAAATAAATAAATAAATAAATAAACCCAATCAATAAATGGGCAGAGGAACTGAACAGACACATCACGGAAGAAGAAATATGTCAACAATTATATGAAAAATGTTCAACATCGCTAGCAATTAGAGAAATGCAAATTGAAACTACACTGAGATTCCATCTCACTCCAGTCAGAATGGCAATCATCAAGAATACAAGTAACAATAAATGTTGGCAAGGATGTGTGGAGAAAGGTACACTCATACATTGCTGGTGGGACTGCAAATTGGTGCAACCACTATGGAAAGCAGTATGGAAACCCAGAAAACTTGGACCATTTGACCCAGTTATCCCACTCCTTGGCATATACCCAAAGGACATAAAATCAGCATACTATAGTGACGCAGCCACATGAGTGTTCATAAGCAGCTCAATTCACCATACTTAAGCTATGGAACCAACCTAGGTGCCCTTCAATAGATGAATGGATAAAGAAAATGTAGTACATATATACAATGGATTATGACTCAGTCATAAAGAAGAATGAAATTATGGCATTTGCCGGTACATGGATGGAACTGGAGGCCATCATGTTAAGTGAAATAAGCCAATCCCAAAAAACCAAAGCTCAAATGTTCTCTCTGATGTGCGGATGCTGACTCACAGAAGGCAGAGCGGGGGAGGAGTGGAGGTTCACTGGACTGGATGGGGACAGGGAGTAGGGGGATAGAGGGAAGGGAGGGGAATGGGAATGGGAATGACAGTAGATGAGTTGGACATACTTTCCTATGTTCTTATATGAATACATGACCAGTGTAACCCCACATCATGTACAACTACAAGACTGGGAAGTTATACTCCAAGTATGTATGATATGTCAGTATCCATTCCACTGTCATGCGTAACTAAAAAGAATGAATAAAATATAAAATAAATAAAAAAGAAAATACCAGAAACACTGAAAGCAGATGCCTCTGAGGATCAGGACTGGGGATGGAGGGAGGGAGGCAACAGGACTGCTTCTCACCCTAAGTCCTCTGTGCTTGGCATTTTTTTGTTAACCATGTATACAGTGTATTACTTCACTAAAAACTAAAAAACAGGCCGGGTGCGGTGGTGCACACCTGTAATCCCAGCGGCTCAGGAGGCTGAGGCAGGAGGATTGCGAGTTCAAAGCCAGCCTCAGCAATAGCAAGGTCCTAAGCAACTCAGTGAGACCCTGTCTCTAAATAAAATACAAAATAGGGCTGGGGATGTGGCTCAGTGGTCGAGTGTTCCTGAGTTCAATCCCAGGTACAAAAACAAAGAAACAAACAAAAATCTGCGCATAGCATATGGTTGCTGATATTGCAGAATAAAAATAAATTTATAGAAAAAAAAAACTTGAAGGAAAAACAGCAGTTATGTCTAGGTGCAGGTTTTATGATACTATTTAGCCTCTTCTTTACACTTTTCCACTTTTCCAAATTTCCCACAATAAGCATACATTATTTTTATGAACAAGGCAATAATGTTATATAAAAAATCAGAACAATGTTTAGGAACAAGTTTTAAATTATATTAGAAATGAAGTGAAGGAAACAAAAGCAGATATAAAAATAAATTCAATTAAGCATGTACATGAAAGAGAAAGATTTGAGAAAATATTAACAATAATTATCTTGGTGAAATCATGGGTGATTTTTTTCCCCATCTTATCTCTCCTTTTCTTCCTATTGTTTTTCCTTAATAAGAATGCATTAAATCAGGTTTGGCTGGAGAACTAAATTTGATCTCTCTATTGGCTTCAGATCAAAATAATTAGGTAATGGCTCCGTATGGTGCCAGGCACCTAGAAAGCCCTTAACAAACACTTGTGGCTTTGATGGAACTGAATAATGAGGTTTGCTGGTCACGGCTTCCAGCTGAGCCCGTTCAGCTTCAGTCACTCCATCAACACTTACGAGTGCCTACTGTGTCCAGTGACCTGCACCAGAGACTTAGTGTGGGTGTTAGTTGTGGAGGATGCGTCTGACCTTATCGTGTGGCAGCTCAGTTTGCAGAAGAGAATAGACACCCACACACGAAAACAGATGGATGACGCACCCAGAGCCACATCAAATGGCTCCCTATAGACTGCAGGAATGGGCCAGCGCCACCCTGGAAATCCTTGGTGGAATCCTAGTTGGCAGCTTCTCCTATCTGCTCCTGCATCTCTTCCCATCTCCCCAATGCCCTCCTCCCGTTCAGCCATACTAACACCAGCAGAGGCCCCCAAAGCTAGTTCCCCTCTTCCCCAGTCCCAGGAGGTGAGTCCTCCAAAACCTTCCAGACGAGATGAATAGCAATGGTCACCTGGGGTTGTTTATCATTCAACCACATCTGACTTCAGGAGCGCACCTGAGCTCTCTCTGAGATGCTGCCCAAGGGACGGCTGGAGAATCAGTACCGTGTTCTCCAGACAAGCACATCCATCTCTTCATCATTGGATAAAAGAGAAACAAGCCACGAGAATTTCTGACAGTCCAGCCAAATTTGTTCACTCCCAAAAGACCATAAAAAAACAAGAAGTGGATGCATAGTAGGCTGTATGTCAAGCATCAGAACGTGGCCTAGCTGTCCCTGTCTCCACCTACAATTACATCAGAACCAAAGTAAATACTATAGCAAGATGTTAAATTGAAATCTTTGCCTGAGGCACCATGACATAGTGGACATGATGGGAAAAGAGTGTTGTGATGTCCTGGGTGAGAGAGCCGCTGGAGAGGGCAGGTAGAGAGCCCCTAAAGACCTACAGCCACGCCCAGGAAAGAGCTCCCGCAACCTAGAGGCATCTTCCCAGACTGTCAATCCAGTAAGAGCTTCCCTGCCTCTCTCGTCTCTTCTCACCTGCCTGCTACAACTCCAAAGAGGTGCAACTCTGACTGAGGAACCAAAGGAAGAGGAATTGATTAAAAGGAAGAGGAGGAGGAGAAACTTACCAGCCCATCCTTTCTCCAACCACAGGCTTCCTGCTTACCGTATCCCTAGCAGTTGGGTTGTGAAGTTTTGACACTGCATGGGCTTGAGCATTCTAATTTCTGGATTGAGATCGTGTTTGGTGACTTAAGAATAACTGCAGGGCCGGGCGCGGTGGCACACGCCTGTAATCCCAGCACTTTGGGAGGCTGAGGCAGAAGGATCGTGAGTTCAAAGCCAGCCTCAGCAATGGCGAGGCACTTAGCAACTCAGTGAGACCCTGTCTCTAATAAATACAAAAAAGGGCTGGGGATGTGGCCCAGTGGTCGAGTGCCCCTGAGTTCAATCCCCAGTACCGAAAAGAAAAAAAAAATGTTCAAAGGAACAGACAAGAGTATTCCAGAGTTAGCAAGAAACACCATGAATGCAGGAAGCCCTACAAAGAAAGGCATAAGGTCAATTGAGCAGGCATTTCTCTTCTCAGAATGCAGATTCTGCAATATCAAAACAGGAGTTTCAGAAAGTTCTACCAGCTGCACCAGTTGTACAAAAGGAAACAATTATGGATAGAATTGTGGTTTGGAGATGGAGGTGATTAAATGAATGTCTTTTGGAACACTTCCCTTGGGCCAGTATTTTTTGCATGCCTCATCTCATTTAATCTTTGCCACTATCATGCAAGGTCATGCCATCATATCCATTTACAGAAGGGACACTGGGACTCATAAAAGTTAAGTGCTTTAGTTCAGTGTTTGCTGGTAGAGACCACCCCCCTCCCACCGTATAGGGTTGCCTCTCTATATTGCTAAATATTTAGATAGTGACTAAATCAGCAATGTAGTGTGACAGGTTGTGGGTTGCTTAGCTGATGGTTCTATGGGACACCAGAAAACCAGAACATGAGGACAGCTGGCTAGGCAGCCAAACCCAGAACACAGTTCCCTTCCAAGGGACTCCTGCCCATAGCGCCTTGCTGAAGAGAACCAGGTCCCAGACCCCTGGCCCTCACCCTCAACCATGATACTGATTGACCAAAGGGTTCCCAACCTGTGTATGAGCCAGAGGCCTAGGAAGGGATTGGGAACAAAATCTGTACCCAAATAGGGACAATGGGAATTAACCAGAGCAATTGGATTCTCTCCTGTGCAAGGCCAGAGGTAGAAAATAGTGGTGGGAGTAGAAACCAAAAGAAGCCCACCAGAAGCGTCAGTGGTCAGATACATAAGCAAGCAGATCCTGGAGAGAGGAGAAGCCATGAGATGGAGGGAAGATGTCTGCGAAAGCGTGAGTTGGTTGTTGGCAGCAGAAGCAACAGAAGTGTAAACAGAGGAGTTGAATCTCCAAACTGGCCACAAGTTGAACTTTCTGGCTACTATGGAGACAACAGGCTATCAGGTCCTAAAGCTCCAGCAGAACTTCCAGCCCCTCAACTCTAACCCAACATCCAGGAGGCCTTGCAATGCAGCTGCTCTCACCTTGCCTTGAGGTACCTGCCTTCCTTCAAAACAAGCCACAAACTATCACCCATGGCTCATACCCAGCCTGTGCCTGTTTTTGTAAATAAAATTGTTGTTATTACAACAGGGTCAAAATCATCCACTGACAATATTGTCTATAACTGCTTTTGCACCACAGTGACCAATAGCTGGGATAGAGACCATAACCCATAAAGTCTAAAATAATTGCTATCTGACTCTTCACAGAATAAGTTTGTCATCAGACAACACTACTGAGCTCTTTCTATAAGCCACTGTTCTCAGTACTTTACTTGCAAATGCCCCTGGGAAAATGATTCAGTTCTCTCATTACCCAAATTTTACAGATGACGAGGGAAAAAAGGCCTAGAAAGGTTAAAAATAATTCACTCTAGGTCATAAGTGGAAAGGAGAATTCAAACTCAGCAACCAGAACACGGAGTCTCTTCTGGGAACTCCAGAGCCTGACGGCCACACTGCCACTGTAAACCCCAAGGACTATCCTAATAAATAACTTGTTAAGAGTACAGTACTTTTGCCGGGCGCGGTGGCGCACGCCTGTAATCCCAGCACTTTGGGAGGCTGAGGCAGGAGGATCGCGAGTTCAAAGCCAGCCTCAGCAATGGCGAGGCACTTAGCAACTCAATGAGACCCTGTCTCTAAATAAAATACAAAAAAGGTCTGGGGATGTGACCCAGTGGTCAAGTGCCCCTGAGTTCAATCCCCGGTACCACAAAAAAAAAAAAAAAAAAAAAAAAAAAAGAGTACAGTACTTTTATGTCAGAAACATACCCCCCCCCCAAAAAAAAAGATGGTTCTAAAAGGATTAACTTTACAATTTTTTTTACCCATAATATTAATATCAGAACAGTTTTCAGTCATGTCAAGTGTACGCTGGTGGAATGATCCCCTGGGCTGAGAATCATTGATTGATTGATTGGCAGGCAGTGACTCGCTGACTCAGGCAGAGCTATACAGAGGGTCGTGGACATCTCAGAGGCTGTGATCCTTGGCAGGAATGTCACTGCCAGCACAGAGTCTTCTCCTATATTGAGATGAGCCAAAGAGACACTCCTTACAACCAAGGGTCTGACACAGAGATCCTAGGAAGGAATGAACCGTCCTCTCCACAACCTGAGGGAAAACCAGAGTTAGCTACTAAGACCAAAGCAAAGTAGGGAAAAAATTAGAAAGTTCATGAGTTTCTCTTGGGTTCTACTTCCTCTCACAAGAGCCATCAGTCTAAGATTTGCTCCTTGCTTAAATAAGAGGCAGAAGAAGCGACAGGTAAGTATTTACAGTTGATGGCACAGATATGAGTCAGAAGAGGTTCCTGGCCACAGCAAACAGAGAAGGTCCTGGTGATCCCTGGTCAGGGGTTAACCCTCCAGTGTTAACTGGGTCACACCAAAGTAGGACAGGGTCCTGGGAAAGTGTGTTAGTCAGGTTTTTAGTTACTGTAACAAATGTCTGAAATAATAAGCTTATAAAGAGAAAAGGTTTTTCTTTGGCTTAGAGTGTTACAAGTTTCAGTCCATGCTTAGTTGAGGGGCCTGTTGCTTTTAGACCTGTGGAGGGCAGCACATCCTGGCTGGAGCACATAGTAGAGCACAGCTACCCACAGCAAGCCAAGGGGCAAAAGAAAAATAAATAAAAAGAGGAAGAGACAAGGGTCCCACAACCCCTCTTGAGAGCATAACCTCAATGACCCAAGGCCTCCCAACAGGCCCCACCTCTAAAAGGTTCCACCCCTTCCCAATAGTGCCAACCTGGCAACCAGGCCTTAACACAGGGACTTTGGGGGACATTCCAGATCTAAACCATAGCAGAAGGGAACCACGGAGGCTGGTTTGGAATAGCAGCCATCTACCAGCCGGGTGGACAGATCCCCTCCCTTTTTCTTTATCTGTGGTGCTGGGGATCAAACTCAGAACTTCATGCTTGCTAGGCAAGCAAGCTACTGCTGAGCTACACCCCCAGTTCTTTTTAATTTTATTTTGAGACAGGGTCTTACTAAGTTGCCCAGTCTGGCCTCAAAGATGCGATCCTCCTGCCTTAGCCTCCTGAGCAGCTGGGATTACAGGTGTGCACCTGGCCCAGGTTGTCATATTTTTTACATACGGTATGGATAGACCTGTGTGTCTTGTCTGAACATCAGCTCTGCATGGAAAGAGTCATCCTCTTTGACCCTAAAGATCATTTAGACTAGTGTTTACCAGACATACCTCATCATATCAGACATACATACCTGATCATCTGAATCACCTGAGGTGCTGGGTTTAAAATGCACCTTTCCAGGCCTCCTAGCTGGAGGTCCTGAAGTCTGCCTTTTCACACCCACCTCATAACCTTTCTGACCTGAAAGGTTCAGGAGGCAGTCATCCAACCCAGGCTTCCCAAACATCTCAGAAATAAGAAACACATTCCTGAGCCCACCTAGGCCCTTCTGAGGCAGAACGTCCAAGAGAGCAGCCCTTGTAGCTGAATTCCTCAGGGGATACTGGTCAGCAGCAAAATGTGGTCATCCCCATTCTACGTTAGAGGAAAGTAAGGGCTTGCCAGAGAGGAAGTGACTTTCCTAAAGCCCCACGGTGGCTGGTGGGGAAAGTAGGACCAGAACCAAGATCTACTAACTCCCAGGAAACCAGTGTCTGTGCCCACATGCCCACAAGATGGTGTGCATTTATTAACCACCCACGAATCCTCCTAACGTGTAAGTATTTTGTGAGGGAAGTATTTTGACTCTTAGTTGACAGAGGAGCTCAGAGCAGGTAAAGTGACTTCCCCAGGGTCCACCAGCTCACACGTGGAAGAGCAAAGATTCAAAGCAGGGTCCTTCTGCTCCCAGCCGCAGTCTTCTACCTCCTCGTCTGCCCCAGAATCTCTCCCAGCAGGCCCCGGCGTGATTCAAACACACCTGAGAGAAGCAAATGTATTTCCCCTTAGTTACCAACTGTAAAAATAAGAAGCCTAGGTCAAACTGCACCCTTGGGCAAACTCCTGCACAATTCTTTAGTTAGCAATTGCTTTCCCCAGCCTTCTAGAAGGATCTTAACAAGTTCTATTTATAGTTGACCCAGAGAGCACTGAATCTCTTCCTCTCTGGGCTCCCGAGACCCCTATCATCAGACTATCCTGACTCTGATATTGAGTGTGGGTAGGGTGGGGATTAAAAAACTTTCTACTGGTTACCCAAAGCCTTGATAACATCACACCATCTTTCACTGGCTGTGCTAAGAGAAAACCACTTCCTTTCTCTCCTGAACTGTTCAGATATCTAAAAGTAAAATGCCAAACCTCAGCTCTGTTGAATTAATTGCCTCTTCAACTGACCTCTTCTCCTCCTGTCCACGGTGGGGATGTGAAAGGCAACCGGTCATCCTATTCCAAAAGTAAGGTCCCTTCTCAGGTAAGAGACCCTCACAGTATGGGTGCCGCCACACTGTGACTTCTGAAGACCACCCCGCTTGGGCTCAGTCTCTTTCATCCTGAAGGATGAAATCCTGTTGGTGTGTCCAGGCCCACCTCTGTAGTCAGTGGTCATGCTTGAAAGCCATGCAGAAATAGTGCCTGAATCGCCCTTAGCAGCCATATTCTCATAGTCTTCGCTAAGCATGATATCTTCCATAAATGATTCATGGGAGAATTCTAAGTGCATTTTATTTTCTAATAACCATCTCTCTCTGCCAGTCCATTATAGATGAACTAAGATACGGAAGAATGGTGAACTCTTATGAAAGATGATCCTCTGGGTGCCCAGAATGACCACCCTGACCTTAGCAATATTAATCCCTGGCCCAGTGTTGTTGAACATGTCATAGCCATCCTCAGGTCACGGGAACTAAATACACTGGCTCAGTGTAATTTTGTGTCTGTATTAAGCAACCTGTGTGTACGGTTTAATCATGAATAAGAACATGCTGACATAAATCAGAACTTTTGTATGCCAGAATTAAAAGGCCAATGAACTATCCAAAGGTCATCTAATCCCTTCCCCTACATCTCCCAAGGCATTGAGGCACATTCCAGGCACACTCAAATGCAACCTTTTGCTGAAAAAAGAAGAAAAAAGAAAATCAACCCCAGAAAGATGCCAAGCTTTTTCAGTCAGTTAATTGGTGTTTAGCAGGTCCTAGGAAGGTCCTCACACTGTCGTGATGGATTTCCTTCTTTTTCTTTAGTGCAGATAGAGAACAGCCCACAAAGTGGATAAACGGGTCTACCATCAGTAAATTATAAGACCCTGCCTGTGTTTACACTTCTATTCTCCATCAAGGGATCTGTTTATTTAATTGATGGCCTCTGCCTTCTTTAAAGGTTACTCTGGTATTTAGCAGGGTGTTGAGAGAGCCTAATAAATTATACCTGCTCCCCACTGCCACCATCATACAGGTGCAAACCCTCACAGCCTAGACTCCCTCTACTCTGCTCAGCCTAAATTGCTTATCACCATGGAAAGTCACCTGTGAGCTGCTAATTGACAAATTTGATGATCTCATCTTGGTTCCAATATGGCTTGAACTCCTTAAAACATTTATCTGAGTGTCTCTTGAAGGAACCAGGGTTGTACAGCCTAGAGGGAAAAAAATGGCTCAAGAGAACAGAATAGTGGGTTAGGGGATCAGATTCACTTGGAATGCCCATGTATTCATCCTACGACAAAGTGGCTTAAAACAACACACATTTATTATTTTTCAGTTCTGGGGGGTCAAAGCTCCTAAAGGCATCCACAGAGCCTCTCAAGCCTCTCTCAGGGCTCTAGGGGAGAACCCATTTTCCCACCTTTTCCAGCATCTGGTGGCTGCCTGCATTCCATGGCTTGTGGCCCTGTCCACAAAAGCCAGCAATGGCCAGTCAAGTCCTTCTCACAGCACATCACTCTGACACTGACTCTTTTCCTCCCGTCTCCCATCTCTTAAGGACCTTTGTGACTATGTTGGAGCCCCTTATATAATCCAGATTAATCTCTCTATTTTAAAGTCATCTTGGAAGCAACCTTGATTCCATCTGCAACTTTAATTTCCCCTTTCCATGTAGCACAACATATTTTGAGGGTTAGATTGAGGATATTTTTGAGAGGCCATGACTACAACCCCTAACTGGTAGGGTTTAGGGCCTACAGAGGTTACTGAGTGTCCAATTCCAGTCCAGTCCAAAAGTTCAGGAAATCAAGAACTTTTTAATAGTTAGAGCTGCCTAAAGGCAGATTGACTGCTATTAAAAATACTGGCGGCACACACCTATAATCCCAGCAACTTGGGTGGCTGAGGCAGGAAGATTGGGAGTTCAAAGCCAGCCTCAGCAACTTAGTGAGGCCCTAAGCAACTTAGTGAGACCCTGTCTCTAAATAAAATATTAAAAAGGGCTGGGGGTGTGGCCCTGTGGTTAAGTGTCCTGGATTCAATCCCTAGTACCAAAAAAAAAAAAAAAAAAAAAAAAAAAAATTACTGTATTCCTAGTTCTCAGAGGGCTTCAATAGTAGACCAAAGAGCCACTTCATCATAAACATGTGGTTAGTACATGTCGAGCACCCTGGTAAACACTTGTGATTTCTTAAATCACTTAATCTTCACAAGAGTTACTAAACAAAAGTTATTATTTTAGAGGAGACCAATGTAACATACTCAGGTGAAAATCCCACCTCTGCCTGATATTTGCTGCATGATCTCAGGCAGGTTACTTAGCCTCACCATCCTCAGGTTCCTCCGTCTGTGAAATGGGTAGACCAATGGAACTCACCTCAAGGGACAGTTATGAGGATTAGCTGTGACAATGATAGCATCTACTTCATTGGTCTGTTGAATATTGTATGAAGTATGCTCGTTGTAAAAGTTCCATGGCTCTCACTACAGCTCGGCTTAGCAGGATGTAGGGGACTCCTTGGCTATCTGCCCAGCATCTGGAAGCCTCCTCCAGTAGCCAGGGCTCTGGGCCTCAGGCAGACATGCTTGTAACTTTTCCCACATGTCCCTGGCCTCTTGGCCATGACTGATTGGATCAGAAGTGGCCACCTGACCAGCTGCGTTGATAGATGTTAGTTCCAGTCATTTGGAATCGGGCCCCTGCCAGACATTTGAATTCAGTCTCTGTGGGTCGTTTGTCTTGGACGTGGGTGCTGTGGAGCATTCACCCCGCTATATGTGCTAAAGAGCAGGGGGGAAAAAAATCTCGAGAGAGAATATGAAAAAGAGACCCAGAAGGGAGCTATGAGGCGAGAAGGAGAGGCCAGGCTGCTCTCCCAGTCATCCTTCTCCTCCTGAACCTGCCCCAGTCCCACTCAATGGTGTCCTTGAGACACCTTGTGTCCTCCTCATACATCCCACTGTTTCAATTTAGTGGCCATGAGTGGGTGTCTGTTATTTACAACCAAAAAGCCCTAATGCACAGGTGTTCACGAACATTTGCAGGCTGCGGGAGCCGGAGGAGACCTTCAACTCCCCTTTCACCCATGACTTGCTCAGGTACTGAGCTATGGCAGAGCCGGGACCAGTCCCTAGAATCTTCTGTCTGCCTAGGCTGAACTCTACCCTCCACCCTGGCTATCTCCAAATCTGTTTCTTCAGCTCCACTCCAAGAGTCTGAGAGCGAAGATGACTGGAAGTGGGGGTGGAATTGGGGACTGAAAGAGTCCCAGGGTCTTGGAAGGAGTGCAAACGAATTTTCACACTGGGAAACCAACACACCCATTCAAGAGGCTAATTTCTGTACAGGATCTGGAACTCTTCCAACAGCACCTGGATCTGCCTGGATGATGCAGGAAAGAGATGAGCCAAGCATCATTTGCATATATGCAAACGAAGCCTTCCACAGCTGTCCAGAAGCCACTTCTGCTCAGAGCACCCAGCTCAGCAGGCTAAGGGCCTGCTTTTATCTATCTATTCGGCCTTGGAAGAAAAAGACAGGCTCGCCCCAGCTTCCCCCCAAGCTGACAAGGACAGTCATCCCAATCCACTGGGCTGGAGAAGCAAAGAGCTTCAACCTTCAGAGTAAGAAATGTGCCCCCCCTCCCCCCCCCACCGCTTCCTCCAACCCTGTGGCAGTTTCTCTTCTAAGCAAGAGCAGAAGGCCAGACCCCAGATCCAGGACTCTCCAGGGACATGGGGACGACTTTTTTCTCCATGTGTGTTAACAAAGCTGCCACCCTCGGCAGGGCGGGCGGGGGTGGGGGTGGGGGCTCTCCCTATCTCCCTGACCTCACAAACCACCCAGGAGCATTCCCAAGGCCTTCAGTTCCCTTACCCCTCCCATTCTGGGGTGAAAGAAGATACCAGACAGTCTGGAAATTGGAAAGCCTGAACTGAGACCCATCTTAGCCCTGGAATTCCTAAATCTCAGCCTCAGTTTTTCTGTAAAATTCACAGGAGGAGGGCAGGGGAATTAGAATTCGTGTTTTAGTCAAGTGACACTTTCCCATCAAACTCTTAGAACACCAACCAACGCAAGCCGTGCTGCTCGGGTTGAAGCAGTGCTGGGGATCGGGGTCAGTCAGCCCCTCGTCCCTCCACCCCCATTTACCCCTTAGCAACCTTGATGCCATCAGAGCACATTTTAGTAATCACTGGGTCACTAGTCCCTAAGGGCCCTTCCTGCTGCCAGAATCTGTGATTCCAAAGCCCCCTGACAAGAAAGGCCAGAGAACAGAGGGATGAGGAGGGGCTAATGAGATTTTTCTTTTTTTGTACTAGGGATTGAACCCAGGGGTGCTTAACCACTGAGCCACATCCCCAGCCCTTTTTTTTTATATATTTTATTTAGAGACAGGATCTCACTACATTACTTAGAGCCTCACTAAGTTGCTGAAGCTGGCTTTGAATTGCGATCCTCCTGCCTCAGCCTCCTGAGCCGCTGGGATTACAGGCGTGTGCCAGGGCACCTGGCGCTAAATGGGATTTTTAATGGCAAGCTCCAAGACCAGCCTCCACGTCCTGTGGGTTAACCTACACTACTTAGCCCTCAAGTTCATACCCTGGAACTGCCCTTAGGAAAATTCTGGTGAAGGCTTTTGGCTCCCTGCACACCTGTCCAGGCTCCAAAGCCTCAAAAAGACTTCACAAGCCTAAAGAGCTCCCCTCTGAGGGCGGGGAAGGAGGGCTCGCCCCACCTGGGTGCCTCAGCCTCCCTCTCTGCCCGTCTGTCACGTGCTTCCCTGTGCCTCTGTCTCTGTCTCTCGCCAACAGAGTCAACTTGTTAATGCCTTCAATCCCCCACCCCACCCATGCCCAGTCCAGCCAGTCCGACCCTGGGAAAGTACATGAACAATACCTGGAGGAGGGGATCAGGTATCCTGGGGGGGGGGGGGCTGGCCCCTACCAAAGACACAGATGGTTAATCCCCAGGCAGTGCTGGGCTCTCCTTTCTCCCTTCTGCCCTCCCTCTCTCCTCTCTGTTTCCAGCCTGGGCCAGCTCCCAGCATCCCCTGCTCTCCTGACTCCCTCCTTCTCTCTGCTTTGCCAGGGATGGCAGTTAACTAGTTGTGGGACCCAGCAAACCACTCTTCCTGTCTAGGCCTTGATTTTCTCTGAAAGATGAAGGGCTGCACTGACAAGGAGTGTTCAGGCTTTTGAGCTGTCACAGGCCCCTCTGACGGAAGCCAGGAAACGTGAGTGTGTGGGAGTCACCCCTCCCCCCACATGCACACGCCATTCTAGCGGCGAGTTCAAGGACCCTGGAAGCCCATCTGTGCACTAGAAAACGGCTCATGCAGGCTTCTCCATGTTCTAGGACCCTGGGCTTAGCTCCTCTGCCATAGTGGCTTTACCTTCTCATGCCCTGGGCTGTAGATACCCCTCAGTCACAAGAGGGTGCAGATAGGCCAAGTGGCCAACCAGCACTGACCATCCCACGTTCCCAGCCTCTCTCCTTCCCCCCACCCCACCCCACACACACATCTCTAGCCTCCCCCAGCCTGCTTCAGCTGCACAAAAGAGGAAAGGAGGACAGGAAAGGACGGGAGGAGGAAGGGGAGTCAGTTCCTCAGTAGACAGGGTGCAGGGCAAAGGGGCTGTGGCCTCCAGCCCTTCATCTTAAGCCTGAAGAAGGCTCAGCCTGGCCTGGAGAGTGTGGTCTGCAGTGTACTCGCCCATACACCCTGGGCACCTGGCCAGCCATGGCTAGGCAAGTCCAGTGCCTTGCAATCATCAGCTGCCAGGGTCCAAGTGACAGGGCCCTGGCCTGAGAGCCAGGGGCCTCCTGCAACGCCTCCTCAGCACAGCCTACAACACTCCCTTGATCAGGAACTTCAGTGACTCTCTGTTCCTTCCAGCCAAAGCCACCAGTCCCTCCAGGCTGTCCAGGTCAGTCCCCATGCCTAGAGCTTCCTGTCTCACCCTCTAAAGCTTTCCTGCACATGGGCCAGCCAGGACTACCCAGGATGACCAGCCACATCATGTTTCTGCATCCAGATTCCTGGAGGAATCTGTCCCTGCTCCTCCTGTCAAAGTCCACAGGAGCTCAAATGTCACCTCGTCTCTTTGGTCTTCCTAGCGTTCTCTCCAGCTGGAGCCCCCTCTCCACCAAACTCTCACGGCATGTTCCAGCTGTTCTTGTAGCCTCTGCCACGTTCTTCTCAATTTCCACGGACAAACTCAACATTAGGAGACAATGGTACTATTTAGTGGGAGCCTCTTGTGTGCCAGGTTCAGAGCCACCAGCTTTACTTTCCTGATTTATCTCATTACATCTTCCCACAAATGCAAGGTGGAGACAGGTGTCATTCTCTCCGTAAAGAATTAAGGGAGAAGCAAAGCCTCACCTCCCTCATTCCCACACAGACTCTCCCCAGCCCTATTCTTCCACCTAAGATTATTAGAGAATTTATATTTTGAAAGCAGGATCTTACTCACCTTTCATCTTAAAATCAAGCTATTGATACATCTGTCATTAAATGGTAGTGACGAGGGTGGCCAGAGAAGGACAAGGGAGGCAGAACTGTATGTGCCAGGTACTAAATACTTAAGATCATATTTCATTCTCATGGAAACCCTATAAAATAGGTGTCATCCTCTCCATTCTACAGATGAGGAAACTGAGGCTCAAAGAAGTTAAATGATATGTCCACTATCAATCATCCAGCCCATGAGTGGCATGGAGAACCTTCCCTCCAAGAGTTCTCCCAAAGCCCCCTCCATTGGTGACCTTGTCATGCACAAGCAGCAGAGATGAGCTTTCCTGGTGCCTCCTTCCCGTCAGCAAAAGGATCCTTAAATGTTAGAGTCCAATGATTTTTGTAATTGAAAGTATTTTCTTACTGACTTCCATTATGTAATTGGAAACGTATTCCCAAGGGCAATAATTTTGGCCTCAAGACATAATTAAAAGCATACAGGAGTGCAGTGTATATTTTTAAATGGCACAACTAGAGGAAAGCTAATGGTTCTATGACACAACAAAAACACAACCAAAAGATCACCCCAGAAGCTGCATTCTGACCCCCTCCAAAGCTGGATCCCTTTGGAGAAAGGGCAGGCCCTGGTTCCTACCTAGACCTTTATATCAAAGGGTAGTTGTAAACCACCAGTTCTAAACCCTGTACTTTCATGTGCTCTTTATAGTCTGTGAATGCCTATTTAGGGACTAAGCTAATAATGTATTTTTTCAGGGTCCTTCATGAGATTTCTAAGGAGAAAGCTGGTCTCTTTTTTTTGCCCCAGAAAATCACGAAGATCATTTTCATAATTTATTATTTATTTTCGTTTTCTTTCTTTTTGGTACTGGGGATTGAACCCAGGGCGCTTAACCATTGAACTACATCCCCAGCACTTTTTTTTTTTATATTTTATTTGGAGACAGGGTCTCACTAAGTTGCTTAAAGCTTCACTAACTTTCTGAGGCTGGCTTTGAACTCACGATCCTCCTGCCTCACTCTCCTGAGCCACTGAGGATTATAGGCGTACACCACCCTGCCCAGCTAATTTATCATTTCTTTAAGTGCATAGTGGATCTCCTTTAAGAGAAACACAGGGTGGCCCACTTATAAAAGATACCATTTAATAATTCAGTGGGACTTGAAGGATTTGAGTTTCAAGTAGCCTGTGGTAACTCAGAAGAGAAAGAGGGGTGAAGTCCCAGCTGCCCAGTCCATTTTAGCCAATAAAGCTGCCTTCCCCTACAGGGGCCAGGGAGAGGTGCTGTGGATCGTGCCAAGGCCATGGCTGATAGGGGAAGACCTGTGTCTATGGGACATCTGTGCTCCACTCCCTGACCTGCTTTGTTCCCTGATTTCGTCATTCATTCATTCACTACTCAATCGTTTGTTGAAACATTTGTGCCTCCACCCACCTATTGGTTGAACGTATACCAGGACAATCGGGATTCAACAGTGAACCAGACACAGCCCTTGCCCTCTACGAGCTCATGCTGAGGGACAGGCCAGCAAGAAAGCTGGATGATGATACAGGGAGTGTCAGGTGCTCTAAAAGAGGCACGGAGCTCTGGAAAAAGTAGCTGCTGCTTGGGCAAGTCAGGAGAGGATCCCTGGGAGAGAGGCTGAGATAAGCCTGTTTGTAGGTGGAGAGAGCCAGTGTGTGCGTGAGATAACAGGGGTGGGGGGAGGAAGGCATTCTGGATAGGAGGACACAATTCAGACCCGGGGACAAAAGACAAAATGGAAGGCAGGAGTGGTTCATTTTAGGGAAATGAAGACTGTAAGAAACCATTTAAAAATGATTCAGAGGAAGGTTAAAGAGCCGGGACTTGCTGGAGGGGCTATCTTTCAGATACTAGAGCATGGGGAGGGGAAATAAAGATTCCAGTTGGGCAGGATCCAAGCCCACAAATCAAACAAAATGGCAGGCAAGTGGCCGGAACACCTCAGGCATATTTCTCACAGGTTAAAGACTCTGAGCGCCCTTGACGTCAACCCTGAGCTGCGGAAAGCAGCCTTTGGTGCAGTCCAGGCTCCACAGGAGCGTTTCCCCTAGATCTAGGATGCAACCTGGGTTTCAGTGTCCAAGTCAAAGGCCCCAGGCCAGCCCAGATCAACAACTCTGGAATAAAGGAGGGCCTTTGATTTCATTACCCTCTCTACTTGGAAAGCTCAAATCACTGCTGTCAAAGCCCTGTACAGCCAGGCACAGTGGTGCATGCCAGTAATCCCAGTGGCTCAGGAGGCTGAGGCAGGAGGGTCGCAAATTCAAAGCCAGCCTCAGCAAAGGCAAGGCACTAAGCAACTCAGTGAGACCCTGTCTCTAAATCAAATACAAAATGGGGCTGGGGATGTGGCTCAGTGGTCGAGGGTCCCTGAGTTCAATCCCCAGTACCCACCCACTCTGTCCCCCAGAAAAAAGTCCCATACAGCCCTCATGGCTCTGTTCCAGTGCACCTCCCCATGAAGCCATTCTGGAGATGATCTTCCTTCCTGCATACCTGTGAGACCACATGTCTGTCATTCCATCCTGAATTAAAGTCATCAGTGGATGTGCTGTCCCAGTGCTTCCTTTGGGATAGTCTCACGTTGATACCAAGCTTTATGTATCCTACAAGTCTGTGGCCCTATGAGAAAGTCAAGTTATGTCCATCAAAAATGGCTTGCAAGATCCCTCTAGGTCTCTCTCTGGACACAGAGGACCTGGAGGTTTGAGAGAAGCAGAGAAGCAAGACAACTGAGAGCCAGACCCTCCCTCACTCCCCCAACCCCCAGGGAGGCTCTGGAATTGTATTTTCCCTCTCTGTTTTGGGTTGAGCCTGTGTTTAGTCCCTGGAGGGGCAGCCATTATTTTCCTCAAGGTTTCAAGGGGGTTGAAGAGCGGCTCATATTTCTCTGTTTGGCAAATAGTTAGTCCCCAGCCTCCCCTCCCAGGAATCAGGAATCCCAGAAATTAAAGCCAGTGGGATTCAGGTTTCTTTCTGAGGAGGGGCTACTACAGCAGATGCCAGTCGAGCCCAGGGAATCCAGTCGGGAGGGGGTACACCAAGTCTTGGGTTTTCTGGGAGGAAGGAGGGCACAAGCCCTAGATGCAATGCCCTAATATGGCAGAAGCAGGCTCGGGTTCCCGGCCACAGAAGAAAACCCTTTCTTTCAAAGCTGCATTGGAATCATGCAGACCAGCGGCAGCCATTGTGCTCTCCGCAGTGGGCACGTTTCTCGTTGGGTGGGGGCAGGAGAAAGCAGGAGGCAGCTTTCCACTCTGGAGAGGGGTAGGAAGGAGCGAGTCCCAGCTGAGAGACGCAGGCCCAGCCCAGATGCCAGCAGACAGGGAGCGGGAGCAGGAGGAGGGGATGGGAAGGAGCCAGGCTTCTGAACACGGGCTTGGGGATGGCAGGCAGACGCTCGCAGGAAGAGCGGGGCTGACACCTGAATCTCGCTTGCTTCCCCCAGGAGAACACTTTAATGAGGCTCACAGCTGTAATATCACAGAACGAGCATTAACAATGCTAATTACCTAAAGTTTAGCCCGAACATTCTCAACCCACCCGCCTTGGGGACACACTTTTGTTCTGGCCCTGCTGGGCTCGGGCTTATGACAAAGCTGTGACAGCTGAGCATTAGGGTAGGCCAGGGTGGGGGTGGAAGGCTAGTGAGCCCTGCAGGCTGTAGGGACTCGGGGAGAGGCTAAAGGAAGACCTAGTGAGGACATCAGTGTCCCTCCACTCTGATAAAAGAAACCCACAAAGGAGGCCCTGGTGAGGGTCAGACACCTCCCAGCCCCGCCTTGGAGAAAGCTAGGAATGGACTGCATCCATTTGTACCTGGCTGAGAATTGTGGGCCCTTCTTATCATCACTCTGCCTTCTGCAGCCTCAGAGGACACCCCTAGTGCCCCCCCACCCTCTAGCACCAAAGATGGTTTCAAATCATAGTTGTTTGTTTTTGTTTTTGTTTTTTTTTTTAAAGCACCAGAACCACCAAAAAAGACAAGAGAAAAATCAGAGCTATGCTGGCCAATGGTTTGAGCTGAAAATTGAGCTCAAGAAACTTCTTTCTACCCCTATCCCCAGGGCATCTGGGCATCTACAAAGTCCATCCCCAAATCCTAGGCTTCTGCAGAATTAACTTGGAAAATCACTGTTCCTAAACAACCTGAGCCTCTGGCACCCTGTGTCCCATGCCACACCAAGAGGATGAGTAGAGATAGGTTCTCTCGGGTACCCCACAGGGCCTCTGACTCAGGGGCGATTCAGGAGCTGAAGGACAGGTGTGGTCATTCCTGTGCATGTACCCTAATCCGCATGGCTCCTTACCCAAACCCGCCTGAATCTAGAGCCAGATCTATCAAACCTCATGCCTGTGTCTATAAAAGTCACCCAGAGAGATACAATAGGACCTAGAACTGTGACTCCTCTCACAGTATCTTTTCTACTAACCCACGGCGGAGGGGAACATGTTCTAGCCCTATCAGAAGCCTTAGGCTGTCCCTACCATGGAGCTACAGCATCAACCTCTCATCTGTGGGCCCTTCTTCTTAGTCCTCCCCTCCCCACAGAGGAAAGACATTCTGCTCCCTGTCTTCCTGAACATTAATTGGATGGCGTCAGTTTTCCCCTCCCTTCTAAATGATGGAAAGTTTTCCCACAGTTTGGAAAGTTGAGAAGTTTAAAATCATGGTGCCAACAGATTTGGTGTCTGGTGAGGGCCCCATCCTCATATCCTACATCACATGCTAACTTCACATGGTAAAGGGGTATGGAGTCTCTTTAGAGCCCCCCCTTTTTTTTTTTTTTTTTTCGTGGTACCGGAGATTGAACTCAGGGGCACTCAACCACTGGGTCACAACCCCAGCCCTTTTTTTTTTGTATTTTATTTAGAGACAGGGTCTCACTGAGTTGCTAAGTGCCTCACCATTGCTGAGGCTGGCTTTGAACTCGTGATCCTCCTGCCTCAGCCTCCCAAAGTGCTGGGATTACAGGCGTGCGCCACCGCGCCCGGCTAGAGCCCCTTTTTTTTTTTTTTTTTTTTTTTGGTACCGGGGATTGAACTCAGGGGCACTCGACCACTGGGCCACATCCCCAGCCCTTTTTTGTATTTTATTAGAGACAGGGTCTCACTGAGTTACTAAGTGCCTCGCCATTGCTGAGGCTGGCTTTGAACTCGCGATCCTCCTGCCTCGGCCTCCCAAAGTGCTGGGATTACAGGCGTGCGCCACTGCGCCCGGCTGAGCCCCCTTTTATAAGGACATTAATTCCATTTATGAGGGCTGCTTTCATGACCTAATCACCTCCTAGAGGTCCCACCTCCTAATACCACGACCTTGAGGCGGGTGGATTTCAACATAAAGATTCAGGGGGGACCTAATATTTTCATCATAATAGACTGGGATGCAACGCTGGGGTCCCAGGAGTTAGAGCGGAAGCAAGGTCAGCCCTCCGTGCAGATGAAAGCCTGCACGTGGGCATTTGCATGATCTTTTCCTGTCTGGCCTTTATGAGCCTAAGTCCCCTGCTGCTGGAATCAGCAGTTCAGCACTGCAAGCCCAGCTGTCACACAAGGCCACTTTGGGTAAAGGCTTGGCCTTTCTCCTCTGGCCCCTGGATGCAGGGAGGGCTAAAACCTCCTCAATGGCCCACATCTGCAGCAACAATTAGTGGCTCTTCTGCTAAAATAACAGGCCTACATGATGCTGAGACAAGCAAAGACTGAAGGCACGTAAATGACTTCTTAAAGAACGGTGGAGCACACGGTAGGTAGCAAGCAGCTCAGGAGAAGAGCTAAACTGACTTGCTGTCTCCCCACAGCCATGCCCACCTACATCTTAATGAATGGCACGAGTTCATGCCCACTAAAAGCCCATTGTCTGAGACCTGCTCTTCTTGCTCCTCCAATTCCCCCGTAGCCAGGCCTATCATACACCATAATATTGCCTGTTTGGTGTCTGCCTCCTTGGCAAGACTGCAGACTCTCCAGAGCTGTTCCTTTAAGGTCATTGCTAAGGAGAGTCTGGAGACTCTTAATGTAGGTGTATCTTCTGTGAGGCCTCTTGCTCCTTGCCCAGTGAAGTCATCTCCCTGCCTTTTATGAAAGACAGTTTCTGCCTGAGATGGAACCAGCTGGTATCTAGAAAGTCCCCATCTAGAGGCCTCTCCCCCATCCTACCCCCCCCGCCATGTTTCCCACCTCCGCCATTAGTCATCTCTGAATCATTGGCCTCCCCTCTCCCAGAAGTTGCTGTGGGCTCCCTTTGGAATGCCCTGTGATCTTCTCAGAGGGGTCTCCTGAAAATGAGTCATTGCACTCCTGCACACGAAGCTCTCTAGGTGGAAATTATGCCCCGTGCTGTGCCCATGAAGGCCGCCCTGACGGTGGCTTCCCAGGAGCTTATGTGTGGTGTGACGGGGTCAGAATTCCATCACCAGGCAGCAACTGAGACCTGAAAGATGTTGCTCCTGGAGTCTCCTAGCAAACTCGTTAAGCACCAGGTGCTTCTCTGGAACCAGATACACATCCACACACCCAACACAGTCCCACTGTACACCTCAACATGGAATTTGGGTGTGCACAACTTATGCATTGTGGATCCCACACAATGTATACATTTGCCATTGATGTTCTAAAGACTGGGAGGAAAAAAACTAAGAGGTCCCAAGAGTTTTAAAGCCTTTTATTTGTTTACACATTCTCTAAATTGCAGACAAAAGATTTGCTACATGGATCGTTAACACTGCTAACCAATCACAGAACAAGATACTAACCACAGTAAGAAAGAGATAGGGCGCTTGTGACTCAGTCTTCATGAACGTGCAAGAGTCCACTGAGGGGCTGGGACATCAGTGGCTCCAAAGATAAAGGCTGCTTGACACCCACATTGCATCTTGACCTCTCCAAGTCTCCACTCCTGGGACTGGATCAGGACAGGAAGAAGGGCAGGCAGGTGGGTGCTGGTTTCTGGGCAGCCCTTCTAGCCAGCCTTGGGAAGGAAGAGCAGCTGCTTCTCCCTCCAGGCAAGTCCTTGTTCTGCGAGCCAAAATCCAGATGTGGGCTATTTCCAACCTGTAGATTCTCCTGGAGATATTCACAATATGCCAGTTCTCTGAGAAGTCACCAAACCAGAGTACCCCTTAGGATGGTGGGAGATGTGGCACAGCCTCATCTCCAATTCTGAAACACCAAGAGGTCTCAATACATCCCATAGACAGGGCAGGACATCACTGCACTTCACATTTGGAGCTACAAAGGAGTGGGAATTGACACACAGGAGAAAGAAGCATCCCTAGAAGACAGAGGACCCGAGTGGCACACACACCTATAGACTGAGACTACAATCACATCACACCTGAAAGAGGAGGAGAGCTTGCAGAGTGGGGGATGGGGGCTTCCTGTTTGTTGCTGTGGTTGCTTTTTAGAGAAGCCAAAGCAAGCCAAATGGAAATATCGTCTCCAGACCATTACACACAACTTCCCAAATCTGCAGCCCTTTTCTCTAACCTCATGAAAGCCGTGTCAGCCTCAGTCCTGCACACTGTAGCAAGTAGCTCAAGGCAAAACGTCTAGGTTGTTCAGTCAGCAAGAGGCAACATGGTGTTAGGTCCTGAGGTCCAATGGGGAGAGTGTCCAAGAGCATAAAAGGAAGACTCTTATTTGCAGGCATTTCTAGGGCTGCAGGCCAACTCTCTTGGCCATTCCTTTATGACTGAGAGTTTCAGAAGGAGTTGTGGGGGTGGGTAAAAGAAAAGAAAGCACGTGGGAGCCATGGGGGTAGGATGGTGGAATGGCTTCCATCTCTTGTACCCCCACCTGGAGGAACTTGGTATTGCATCTACAAGTACACAGACCCCAGTGGAGGCCCAGTGACTGGAGATCATCAGAATGTTTCCAGGGTCCCCTTCCCAAATGCCTCACACTCTCTGACTCAGCCCACCGGCTTCCATGCCTTCCAAGAAGCCTATGCAGACATGAGCTTCCTCACAGGAGAGCAGGGCAGGTTTCTCCCCCAAGGGACATTCCTACCCCTAGAACTTCCTGCCAATGTCCACCCAGGGAAACCCCAGGGTTCCAAAGCAGGGGCAGACCTCACCAAAGTCACAGAGCAGAGGACCCATGGGCTCAGGGGCCACTGCCCACTGCTTAGGGGCAATACTTCTCAGTCTGGCCTGGTTAGGATCCAACTTGAAGGACAGTTCCCTCTCCTCTTCCGCTAGCAATAAGGACAGGAGGAGGCCGCCATTTGAAGGAGGTTTGGTTCAAAAGAAACTTGCCCACAGGCTTTTAAATGGATGGGTGGATTAAATCCTGGAACACACTGCAGGCTCTCAAGCACTTTAGAATGGAACTCGCAGCCAAATCCCATCCCATGTCTCTGATTCTCCATAGGAATCACTAAAATCGCCTTGCTGACAGCCAGGTGCTGTCCAGATCCCCAGAAGACTACTTCCCCTGGGCCTCCTCACAGAAAGGCCACAGGCTGCTGTGGGCCAGCCCTGAGCTGACCTCTCCAAGTAGGTAGGAGCAGGCCCCCCCAAGTCAGGCATTTCAGTTGCAAGTGAGCCTGGTGTGGCTTCTTCAGGGAATAGCTAAAAGCTGAAACCTGGCTGTAATGCATGCAGAGAAAATGGAGAAGAAATAAATGGTTTATCCGATGCTGTCAATACAGGCAACTGGGAGTCAAATGAACCCGGAAGCCAGGCGCTGATGAGCGCCTGGCCAAGGAGGAGGTTAACAGAAAACATCTCTGATGTTGGGCTTCATCTACACACCCACCAGCCATGCCAGAGGCAGGCTCCCCAAGGCTGCCTCAACCTCAGTGGGATCTCTGTGGGAGACCACCCAATCTGGGCATCAGTCTGCACCCTGCCACTTCTCACCTTCTCTGCTTTCTCTAGCAGGGACTGGACAAGACCATCATGTAGGTCACTTTCCACCTCTGATCAGGTCCTGCCAAGTGCACCTCCCCACACTCTTCCCAGGAATTTGAAAGCAGCACTGGAGACCCAGCCTCAGATTCTCTGGCTGCCTGGCACTCTCCAAGCAGGTGTCTTGGTGACCTCACTAACTCCCACGCTAAGGATGTTTACCTTCCAAGGGCAAGCAGTGCTTGGAAAAACAGAAAAGCAACTAGGCTGAGGTCATTGGTGTTCCTGTCCCCTACTAGTGCGGAAATAACTAGATGTTTTCACCTGCTACTCTTCTACAGATGAACAGCCATCCAGAGACCTAGATACACACAAACCTTCCCCATTGGCACAATACTTCAAATGTGATCAGGATTCTTTGGGAAAGCTAAGATTTATAGCTGAAAAACAAGTTGGAGGCAGAGCCAGGATGCGGTTTTATTTATCCAGCAACCACATAAGACCTAGCACATTGTTTTGCACATAGTCAGGGCTCTGCCAAATGTCCTAGCCAGTACCAGCCTGTCCAGCAATCCCTCTCAGAGGGCAAGAGATGTGCTCATTTGCTTTCAGAGGAAACACGCCCAAAAAGTGGACCAGCATGGCAGATGAGTGGTGGACAAGTAGGATGGACACGCTCCCTTTCCTGGTCAGAGGAGCACAGGTGCTCCCCAAGCACCTGGCCATTTAGTAAGAATGTGTGGTCTGCCTGCTTTCCCAAATGCCACCGGGCCCAGATGCACTAGTAAGCCAGGACTCCTGCCTGCCTAGCCCACCTTCTTCCTACCGCCTCTGCTCAGAGATAATCATTCTGTATTTTCGTGCTCTTACTCACATATTATCTAGCAATGTTTCTTTTGCTTTTTCCTAGTCACTAACTTAGTTCCCTTCAACTACATGTTGAAAACACACAGGGGTATATTTTGTTTTTCTTTTATGCCATGATTTCTTCCCACTACCACCCCACTCTTCAGCATCTAGCATGGTAGGAGGGAAGGGAGAGAAAGGTACAGGGAAGGGAGAAGGCAGGAAAAGAAGAGAGCAAAGGTCTCTGTGGGGAATAAATATGAAAGGGCAAAGTCAATAAAAACCCAGCCCCAATTCTAGCCATAAAGTCGTTGCATCCCTTTGATAGCACAATCAAGACTTTTTTTTTTTTTTCCCCCTAAGTCCTCAATGATTGCCAAACATCTCTCCCAAAGGAGCAGAGGTGAGTGAGGGGAGAGATGGAGAGAGTGGATGGAGCCAATGATTTTTCAAGCACAAGGTCCCCTGTGTAACCGCTGTGGCTCTGCAGGGTCTGGGAGCTGGACTTCCTGGCTGGAGAAGGCCTCAGGGGCAGATGTGTCTGGTCTGGCAGCTGCTGGCTCTCCCCCTCATCCTGGAGTAACACCAAGAGCTCTCTTTAGTTCATCAGGCAGGGTGTGTGTGTGTGTGTGTGTGTGTGTGTGTGTGTGTGTACACACACATGGATATCTCTGTTCTCATCGATATTAGTAATATAATACAAATTACAGAGATGCAGAGAGGCAAGCCAATGAAATGCAGAGGGTGTAACTATAACCTGGGGGTCCACGGGGCTGTGCTGCTGAGGGAGTATATTGGCCCCAGGGACTCACGGGTCTCCCCCATTGCCCACGGGGACCTCTTTCCTGCCACAGCAGTGCTTATGTGCCAGACTGGGTTGGTGCCGACCTGAACGGCCATCTTCCTCGCTGCCTGGACTAGAGGTCATTATTAGTAATTATATCTCTGTCCAAGAGGGTTCTGGCTGCCTGCCAGTCCCGGCCCTGGCTTCCTCTGGCTTGCCCTGGGAAATGTCACCCTCAGCACAAACACTCCTTTCTCATGGTGGGGCCAAAGGGGGGGAAACCTTGGAATGTCCCCCCTGTCAAGGCTGCTGGCCCCACAATATGAGGCTGGCACTGGAGCAAAGAAAGTGGGAACAAAGTCTGAAACTGAGGGGCTGCGGGGACCCCCCAGGCCTGAGGGGCATGGCAAGACTCACCGGAACCCAGAGAGAGGCTCTGGAAAATCCACTCACTTCCAACACTTTCTCCTCACACGGGGAGCTCCCCCTTCTTTCTGGGAATGCACTGAACCCAGAACTGGCAAGGTGGGACCATTCCCACCCCCCCCCTCGGGGTTTCCTGGAGGGACTTCCTTTCCACCTCTCTTCCCAGCAGCCTGGGCTACGAGTATGGAGAGGGAGCTCGGCAGCCACGCTTTCCTGCAAGCAGCCGCTGAGACCCTCCTAGGAGCTCCCCCTCTGTCTGCATCTGCACAGAGGTCTCCCATGTCCAGGGTGCTGAGCAGTTGGCACCCACATCCTCTTTTCTCCTCCTCCCTCTCAAAGCAAGTACCCCAGTTGTCCCTCATATCCACCAGAGAGGTTCTTCAGCCTCCTTAGAAAAGAATTCCCAGCTCTCAAAGCCCTGAACCAACCCATCCTTTGTACATTTTCCACACTTAGGGCAGGTGGTAGTGGCTTCTGGCTGAGAACCATAAATAGACCTCAAACCCTGGGCATGCTTAGAAATGGGAAGGAGCCCCGACTCACAATCACAGGGACCACCTTCTGACTACAGATAAATTGACCCAAGGGCAGCTAAGGTTTGGGTGCAGAGATTTACAGGCCTGAGACAAACTGAAATATCTGTTCCTCCCCACCATCCTCCCCACCCCTCACCTGGCATGCAGATAAAACTGAGCTCAGCTGAAAACCAGAAGCACCCTTCGGGGGCGGGAGCAAAATTCTAAAAAGGGTAACACAAGCCAGGAGCACAGGAGCAGTTTCTACTTTGCTGAGAGCCAGACACCGCACTGGCCAGGGCCCCCTTCACTTCCCAGCTGCTGGCCTCCTGGGCTTGGGGTTTTATGCCGTCTGGTAGCAGTGCCGAGAACCCCACCACTCCCCAAGTCCACCCTTTGCTGCCATCTGACCCAAGAACCTGGCCAATCTAGACCAGAGGGCCTTCAGCCCCTTATCTCAGAAAGTCAGGATGACACTCGTCCAGAGGACTGGGGAAATGCGTGGGGACCAGCCGGGAGGCCCCTCCCACCTCCAGGTGGATGAGGGGCACTGCTCCTGCCTGCTCTGCCCTCCCCTCGGAAGCCTGCATCTACAGGGAGCCAGAGACCGAGGGCCTTGAGGAAACAGGGGGCTGGCTCAGTGTCCATTGTGGGCAGCGGTTTGGGTTTGTTTGTTTTGTTGGAGGTTTTGGGGGGTTTTGTTTTTGTATAGGATCACAGGCCTGAGAAAAAGTGGGCTATGCTAACTCTTCACCCTGCCCTTGCTCTCTGGTTATTCGCTCCAGAATTTTTCCCTAAAGACACCAGGTGCTCCCCCTTGTTCTGTCACAGGCTTAATGCCCTCCACGAGGGCTGTCCCCTCCCTTCGCCTTATTAGGCTTATCTCTTCACCTCCTTCCCCCAGCCTCCCCTTCCTCCATCCCCCCGCCCCTTCTCCAGGGATGCCAGCCCACTAAAGGTGACACCAACATGCTGCTCTTTAAAGGAGCCAGCCCAGGACTAGTGGCATCTCGGTGGGAGTATGAGCATGGCTCCAGCCCGGTCAGCCCACTTCTCCCTTGGGCTGTGATTTTGGAACTCCCTAAGGAGGCTTTGAGGGAGGGCATTCGTGGAGGAAGGGGAAGGACTGTCCTCTCAGCACCTTCAGAACAGGCTGAGAGCCAGCCTTGTGGGGACAGGCAAGGCGGTCCTCAGGACCCAGCCCTCGAAGGAAGGATAATAACAACCATGTCATTTTTCTTCCTTGAAATATCTGGACTTTTTAGGGGAAGGGCTGGAAGGAATCATGCTGCATTTAGAGCAGGAAGACAAAACTGCACCAGGAGTGTAATTCCCACTGGTACCAGGAAGCCTTCCCTGGGAAACCGGGGCCCTCCCCACCTTGAAACCTGGATCTTCCCCAGGTCTGAAGGCCTCTGGCCTCCCACATGCCCACAGCTGTCTGGGCCTGAACCACAGGAAGAGGCTGCTCTCTGCAACCTGCCTGGGCTCCTACCTGGCCCTGAGGCAGCGGCAGAGCAGGGGAGCCTCAGGACCTGCTGGGTCCTGCCTCAGGGGCTGCGGGTCCCTGGGGATTCAGAAGGAAAGGTGCAATGGGAATCTCCTAGCAAGGGCCTCAATTCTTTCTCCTCACTAAGTTACCTGTTCTAGATTTCCTACAGGCCTCAAAAGCAGTGCTTCTGAAATGTCTATAAGGGAATAGAATTTCTTCTTCCGGCACAGATCCTGTAATCTCACCTGTCTGGTCTGCCAAAGCCACAGTATAGGGGTGAAATGGAGCAAAAGGGCCCTTTCTGTTCCAGGGATTTGAGCAGGAGGCAACAGCGTCATTATCTCCATTCTGTGGCCTCTGTGCCAAATGACAGTAGATCCCATGGAGAGGGGACCTTCATTCTACCAGGTCCACACAGGATCTTTTCCAGCTTTATCCTAATCCCTGCAATGACCTGGCTAGATGGACACCTTACACCTTGGGCAAGGAGGTTCAGAGAAGTAAATCCACTTGCCCAAAGTCAACCAGCTAAAAAGAAGCAGAGCTGGGCTTTAAACCAAGGTAAAAGTGAGTGTTGTACCTGAACTGAAATGATTGATGCCTCTGCAAAAAGCTAGTTTGCTATTCCAAGCCGGTTAACCTTGGAGGTAGGGACAGGGTCTTTGGAATATCTTCATCCTAAAGTCCTAAGTCCCATGGCAAGTCCTTACCTCCCACCAGAGCCCATGAAGCCCACAGTCTCCTTGATAAAGCCCTGGCCTAGTGCCCCTGACCACAAGCAACCTGGTTCTTAAAACCTAAATCCTGTTTGGTTAAAAGGGAGATTCAAGAAGGCATCTAACTTTGGCTGTCATACAAGGCAAACATGGAAGGCATTTGGAGTTCTTCTCAGACAAGCTCAGCTCTACAGTGGAAGACACCCAGTGTCACTGTGGAATAGGCAGGCAAGAGTTACCATCTCAATTTTACAGGGGTGGGAGGGACTGAGGTTCAGAGATATTAAGTGACTTGCCCAAGGTTGCACAGCTACTTAACCCAGAGGTAAAACCAAGACCCTGATCCTTCACATGCACCCTATGATTCCAGTTTGTTCTCAGGGACTCAAAGAATGAGACCAATTTGAAGTTTACCAACACCTTCCTTTTTCCAGTACAGAAGGCGGTGAAGGTGACTGTGGAGACTTCTGCCTGCTTGTGGTACCCTGACAGAGCCACCTGCTTTGCTATACCCACTTTCTGGATGGGGAAAGTGAGACCTCCAAAGAGGAGGGGTTTGGGTTGGGAGAAGAGTAATGAAACAGAGTAGGGAACTCTGGGGCCTTCCTCAGGTGGCCCCAGAGCCCTGGCCAGACCAGGTACTACTCGGTCAGATCCAGTACCCCACCCTGGCTTGAGAGATCTGTCCACCCTCAGCTTCTGTGAGCAGAACAGCCTGGGCAGGAGATAGAACACCCTTCATCTGCATTTCTGTGGGGAGCAGATTCACACATGCTCCAACAAGGGCCTGTCAAGTCACAGAACCACAATTTTGGGTTTGGGATTTACTCTTTTAACTTTCAAGTCATTGTGGCATTTGGGAACATTGGGGAACATTTTTTTCCCTAAAACTAGTTTAAAATGAATCTCAAAGCCAGTAATCACCATTTTAGGACACCCTGCTTTGGATTTTGTGGGAGGAGAGCGTTGCAGAGTAGTCAGAATAGGAAATGCGCCCCTCTGCTCTGATGGGACCCTCTCAAATCCTCCCAGGGCCTTCCAAATCCAGATGGGCTCAGCAGCCAGCAGGAGGAAGAAAATAGCTTTGGAGAAGACGGAAATCCCATCTGGAAGGAGGCCCTTTAAATGAGATCATTATGTATGCATGTAACTCACCCTGAGGCCAGGGGGCCTGCAGGAGAGTGACCCTCAAGTCACTCTGCAAAGGAGTGGGGGAGACTCACACTGCCTGGCTCCACGCCACGCTGCCCTGGGTCCACTGGCCAAGAGCAATTTCCCGGGAGAGGAAGGCTCCTGCCAAGTCCCAGAGCGAACACTGCAGCGGGGTAGAAGTGGCCCAACTAGCCTGAGTCTCTGGGGGCTTCTTCAGCAGCTGAAGGACTAAAAATAACCTGGGTCTTTGTTGTACGCTGCTGGACCACAGAGATGGGGCGGGTTTCAGGGAAGCCGAGCATGCGCGAGGGTCCCACTGACTGAGACCTGCCCTTTGGGTAAATGATTTTTCCAGAAATGTGTCAGTTACTGTGCTGTTGCTGCAATTCAAAGACAGTCCGATCCACTCCAGCCCATGGGGCTGTATTCCAACAGGCGGTTCTCGGAATCGGGGCCTCCCCACCTCTTTCTTCTAGAAACATGTTTGTTTTATACAACAAGAGTCCAGCTCTTATGGGGGAACTTAGGAGACGAGGACAGCCCACAAGCTGAGGGTTCTGAACCAGTGCCACCCGATCACAAAGAATCACGTCACCCTAATCATCTGCTGGAGTAACAACCGTCTCTCCTCCATCCTAAAGCTTCCAGTCAGGTCTCAGTAGACAATAGCAAACCACACCAAGGGGAAGGAAAGAAATTGCTTGGGAAAAGGAACTGGTAGTGTCGCATCAATACTGGAGGGGTTCTCAAAGCCGTGGTTCCTAAAAACCAACATTTGGACACTGGACTGGGTAGGTTTTGCTGGTCTTCCCAGTGCTTGAATCCCACCAGGGGAAACAAAACTAGGCCCTTAACCAGCTTGGTTTGGAGGCAGAGTCTTCACCATTTTTCTTTGTCCATAGGCTGTGGCTTGTCGCCTCACGACGCCTCGGCTCTGAAGGTCAAGGCCAGCCTGACCCCTTGCAGTGTCTCTTGATGGATAACCAATACTGACTGGCCATGGCGGGACCTTAGCATCATTTCCCAATGTTTTCTCCCATCTCTCAGTCCCCCACCCCCACCCCCACCCCCTATCAAGTGATGACACCGTGGATGAAGACCCCCACCCCGACTGCGGATGCCACGGCTGGGGTTCTAGAAAGTAACTCTTCCTCTTCACACAGAGACCACGGAACAAGAAGGGAGGCCGGGGGCGGGGGGTGGGGGGTGTCGAGCCTCCATCTTCAAGATGGCTTCTAGGATCCAAGTCTAGAAGTTTCCCGTGAGACTTGTGATAAGCAATAACTTCTCCACAGCACTTCATTCCTCTGGTGAGAATTCACGGTGAAGAGTCTACACTGGGGGTAAGGAGGCTGTGCACAGATTTCTTGGAACACAATAGATAAAAAACATCCAATACACAGGAGTGATTGAGGAGTGGTCACAAAACAGCTTCCCTTCAATTGGAAACCAGTGAGAGGGTCGCAGTGCTAAGGTAAAAGTGAGAGGGTTCCACAGGGCTGGGGCTGGGGTTCTTCTTCAAAAGTGCAAGATCCTTCTGGTAGAAACAAGGAGGTGCTGGCTGAAGTACCATCTGTGGGGCAGGAGGTAAGTCGACACTGCGCCCTCTCAGTTCCCTATGTCCATGCCCTTCTGTGACTATTCATTTTTCTCTCCGATGGTCTGTCTGGAGGTATGGGAGGAGGGCTCCATCTGGTTTGAACTGGGCTCTGGCTCAACCTCTCCAGCAGCAAGTCACATTCTGTGACCTGGGGCTCTAGGCCTGGCAGCCAAAAGCAGAGGCTTTCTCTTTGAGCAGTTCCCAGCATAAGTGGCAGCTCCAACTTCCTATAAGACACAAGATGGCATTAGTAGCATCCCCTCTCTAACTTTTGAGGCCCAGCCCAGTGGCCCTAACTTCTTACAAACCCTGTTTTCCTCCAACTCTCACAAGTGAGAGGTTCAGTCTGGGTCCTGAAAACAAGCTGGCCTCTGTCACTCAGCAGAAAATACATGCTTAGAGATGATGGGCTGAACCACCGTAAAGACTCTCACTTCCTGGTCACGCCTCTTAACCCGCATCTCTGGGCCTGGGCCATTTTCCCTGGATGCTCACACCTCCCCATTGTCTCAACCTCTTGGGCCCTCAAGTTGAAGTGTCAGCTGGTTGATTGTGCCTCAGTTTCCTCGTGTGTAGCATGCTAATCGTAGCCATACCTACCTCATGGGGCTGTGATGATTAAATGAGACAAGACATGAAAAGCCCTTAGCACAAGGCCTGCACCACAGTAAGGGCCCAAGAAGTGGTAGGAGGAGTAGCTGTTGTTGTTATTGCTGGCCTCATTGTCATTACCTTCTGGGGGCTCTGCCACTGGGGGATTTAAACAGTACATGTGATAGCCACGGTCACAGTCATCGCAGAAGAGCAGCTGGTCCTGGAAGAATACAGAGCAGGCAGAAGGGAGGAGAGAGATTCGATTATTTGGGGCCAATATCTGGCCCCCACTCATCCCTCCAGCCATGTTTTCGTGGGCTGCCCCTTCCCAGCCCCCTTTGGAGTCCTCATTGTCCCCTGGAAATGGCTTGTGCTTTGTCCATCTCTAGATTTCCCCCTCTTGCTCCCAAACTATACACATCTTATCCCCACCCTAGGGTCCTGCTCAATTCATACCTCCTCCAAGAAGCCTCCCTCAGCTATCAACTCATGTCCAAGTTTAAAGGGATTCCTTATTCTTCTAAACACCTATCGCAAATAACGCTGCTTCCAAAGGGCAGAAAACTGATTTTATGCATTTTTATATTCCCCATGATGATTGCCTAGCATATAGAAAGTGCTTTAAATATTTGAAATTTTTAATTGAATTCCTCCAGTCTCTACTCTTTCCATCTGTAAAGTAGACAACTGCTATACTGGGTGGTAAGGTCCATGAAAGCACAAAACCTCTTCAGGGTTTCATTATGTGAATGTAGGAAGAAGCAAGCAGTGCCCTTCTTCAACTTCCAAAAGCCTTCTCCCAGGCTGGAGGCTGAAGCCCAGGTGAGATCAAGGGAGAGGGTGCTTTTTGAGGCCAGGAGACCAGTTAGAGGGTTGCTATAGCCACTGAAGTGAGAGATGATGGTGGTTTGAAGTAAGACTGTAGCATGGAAGAAAGAAATGGGCCTTGCTCCATTTAAAAGTCATTAATTAGATATGGAGAGTGATAGTGAGGAAATCAAGAATGTCTTCCAGGTTGTGACTTAGTCAGCAAGCCAAATGATAGGGTACCCACTAAGACATGGGCTGAAGAGTGAGCCCCTCGGGAGCAGAGAGAAATGTTAGCTATCAATCTACTGATCACCTAGTAGGGATGCACCTGGAGGCAGCTGGAGATGTGTAGAGAAGTCTGTACCTGAGATATGGATTTGGAAGTCATTGATAAAAGACAAAGGTGGCAAATGAAGGTCCTAGGAGAAGAAGCCCAGAGTGCAGAGCAGCTGTCATTGAATTTATTATGCTCATAGAAGGGTGTCCCTGAACCCCTTGAAATGATATGCAAAATTTTATTTATAGGTAGAAATGTACATTTTTTCTGCTAAGGAAAGAATAAATCTATAGATTTTATTGAATTATCTGGAAAAACAAGGACCCATAGAGGTTGCTGAGAAGGACAAGTCAGGGAACACCAATTTAAGAAACGAGAAAAAAGACACTAAGAAGCACAGTCCAAAAGGTAGGATGAAAACCAGGGCATGATGATTTACTCCTCAAAAGTTGTATCATGGTATCAGAGCTGAAGAAAGCTATATGATATGCTTAAGGGATAACAGGAGAGAAGTTAGGATGGAGACAAAAAAAAATAGCAAGGGACTTGGCAGAAACAGTATCACTAATGTCCTAAAGACAACAATAATCCCCACTATAGTGATCATATGAGAACTACAAGAAGATAGAATACCCTGGATTGGACTTTCTCAGAGGAAACTTGAGTCTCTAGCAATTTAAATGCATTTTTCACAGGTTAATCATTGACTTGTACCATTTTCTCTTCTTTTGATTTTCTTTTCAGGATAATTCCCCATCAAAACCACCAAAAAAATCCCCAGTTCATGCTAACTCCCATGAAAAACACAGCTTAAGGACATCTTACTACCACGTATCCAAGAACCAGGGTCCACCTATGGCTACACTTTTGGTAGAATGGGAATCTCATTCTGGGATATGTAGGGGAAATTCCTGACCATGTTAGAGAGGCCCTAATGCCCAAGCTACCTCCTGACTCCAGACTCCTCCCCTGACCCCTTTCCTAAGACTCTGCCAAGTCCACAACAACAACAACAACAACAAGTCACATTAACAGTTTGTAAAGCAAAGACCAGAATCAACCTAAATGTCTGTCAATAAAGGACTGGTTGAATAAACTGATGAAGAACTATGCAGCTGTAAGAATGAAAAATACATCTACATATTGCTCTGGAATAATCTCTAGGATATTCAGTGGAAAAAAAGCAGGGTGGATAAAACATATATCTTATTATGGAGTCATAGTTATGCATATATGCTTACACTTAAACAAAATGGAAAGATAAACGCTATTTTTTTTTTTAATGATCACCTGTAAGCAGAGTGAGGGAATAGCATAGAATAGGTAAGGATAGAAGCTAGATTTTCATGACTATATTATTTCTTTATGGATTTGATTCTAGAGCCAGTAAATATTTTACATAGTCATTAAGCAAAATCTAAATTATAATATGTCCCTAAAAAACAAATAAAACAAAACAAAAAAAGCAAAATGAATATAATTGCATATCCAGCTGGTAGTATAACCACACAAAAACTGTTCCAAGTGGCTTTAAAACAAGTAATTTGACTGTACTTTCTTAGTAGAATAATTGTTAAAAACAAAAATCAATACAAATATGCACTTTTTCCAGCAATCATATATTTTACATATATACATATGTATATATTTTTGGGGGGGGGGTACCAGGCACTGAACTCAAGTGCACTCTACCACTGAGCCACATCCCCAGCTCTATTTTTTTATTTTATTCAGAGACAGGGTCTCACTGAGTTGCTGAGGCTGGCTCTGACACTCACGATCCCCCTGCCTCAACCTCCCAAACCACTGGGATTACAAGCATGTGCCACCATGCCCAGGAGCAATTATATTTTTGGTGATGATGTTCTGGAACTTTTTTTTTTTTTTTTTTTTTTTTTTTTTTTTTTTTTTGTGGTACCAGGGATTGAACTCAGGGGCACTCGACCACTGGGCCACATCCCTGGCCCTTTTTGTATTTTATTTAGAGACAGGGTCTCACTGAGTTGCTAAGTGCCTCGCCATTGCTGAGGCTGGCTTTGAACTCGCGATCCTCCTGCCTCAGCCTCCCAAAGTGCTGGGATTACAGGCGTGCGCCACCGCGCCCGGCTCTGGAACTTTTGCATGTGTATCAAATGAGTAATAATGTTGGGATCATTGAGAAGCAAGATTTTTTATATGATTGAAGAAAAATACAGATGTAAAATCAATGAGGCTAAATGAAATCTCCACAATTAGCGCTAGATATGAACTGGAATATTAACATAGATTCATGGTGTATTTCACCTTTAAGACACACAAAAAAATACTTTCTAGCTCCATCCATAAAGAATGCCCCTAGGCAATGATAAGCAGAGTAAAAATTAGCACCTCCAAGAACCATATTATGTTCTCTATAGACCATTGCTCACTGAAAGGACCAGTAGTCTTTGGAGCACTAGCTGATTTCAGGCCTGAGGGGATGAAATGTGCCAAAGCAAGGAAGCTCCCGGCAGCTCGGGAGGCTGAGGCAGGAGGGTCGCAAGTTCAAAAGCAACCTCAGCAAAGGCGAGGCGCTAAGCAACTCAGTGAGACCCTGTCTCTAAATCAAATACAAAATAGGGCTGGGGATGTGGGTCAGTGGTCGAGTGCCCCTAAGTTCAATCCCTCTACCCCACCCCCCAAAAAGAAGAAAGCAAGGAAGCTATCAAATGTTATTAGGATCATGACATAAGGGCTTAGTTTCCAGCCTGAATATGTTCACACTGGCCAAAGATAAAACAATTTTAACTGTAATGGATTGAAGCAAATAAAATATATTTAAATCCTTGAGTTCATAAAGATTGTATTCTTAAATATTTAGTCTCCTTTGGTAGGTGTTAGGGGAAGATCATGCTATTTTTTTTTTTAATGATCACCTGTAAGCAGAGTGAGGGAATAGCATAGAATAGGTAAGGATAGAAGCTAGATTTTCATGACTATATTATTTCTTTATGGATTTGATTCTAGAGCCAGTAAATATTTTACATAGTCATTAAGCAAAATCTAAATTATAATATGTCCCTAAAAAACAAATAAAACAAAACAAAAAAAGCAAAATGAATATAATTGCATATCCAGCTGGTAGTATAACCACACAAAAACTGTTCCAAGTGGCTTTAAAACAAGTAATTTGACTGTACTTTCTTAGTAGAATAATTGTTAAAAACAAAAATCAATACAAATATGCACTTTTTCCAGCAATCATATATTTTACATATATACATATGTATATATTTTTTGGGGGGGGGTACCAGGCACTGAACTCAAGTGCACTCTACCACTGAGCCACATCCCCAGCTCTATTTTTTTATTTTATTCAGAGACAGGGTCTCACTGAGTTGCTGAGGCTGGCTCTGACACTCACGATCCCCCTGCCTCAACCTCCCAAACCACTGGGATTACAAGCATGTGCCACCATGCCCAGGAGCAATTATATTTTTGGTGATGATGTTCTGGAACTTTTTTTTTTTTTTTTTTTTTTTTTTTTTTTTTTTTTTTGTGGTACCAGGGATTGAACTCAGGGGCACTCGACCACTGGGCCACATCCCTGGCCCTTTTTGTATTTTATTTAGAGACAGGGTCTCACTGAGTTGCTAAGTGCCTCGCCATTGCTGAGGCTGGCTTTGAACTCGCGATCCTCCTGCCTCAGCCTCCCAAAGTGCTGGGATTACAGGCGTGCGCCACCGCGCCCGGCTCTGGAACTTTTGCATGTGTATCAAATGAGTAATAATGTTGGGATCATTGAGAAGCAAGATTTTTTATATGATTGAAGAAAAATACAGATGTAAAATCAATGAGGCTAAATGAAATCTCCACAATTAGCGCTAGATATGAACTGGAATATTAACATAGATTCATGGTGTATTTCACCTTTAAGACACACAAAAAAATACTTTCTAGCTCCATCCATAAAGAATGCCCCTAGGCAATGATAAGCAGAGTAAAAATTAGCACCTCCAAGAACCATATTATGTTCTCTATAGACCATTGCTCACTGAAAGGACCAGTAGTCTTTGGAGCACTAGCTGATTTCAGGCCTGAGGGGATGAAATGTGCCAAAGCAAGGAAGCTCCCGGCAGCTCGGGAGGCTGAGGCAGGAGGGTCGCAAGTTCAAAAGCAACCTCAGCAAAGGCGAGGCGCTAAGCAACTCAGTGAGACCCTGTCTCTAAATCAAATACAAAATAGGGCTGGGGATGTGGGTCAGTGGTCGAGTGCCCCTAAGTTCAATCCCTCTACCCCACCCCCCAAAAAGAAGAAAGCAAGGAAGCTATCAAATGTTATTAGGATCATGACATAAGGGCTTAGTTTCCAGCCTGAATATGTTCACACTGGCCAAAGATAAAACAATTTTAACTGTAATGGATTGAAGCAAATAAAATATATTTAAATCCTTGAGTTCATAAAGATTGTATTCTTAAATATTTAGTCTCCTTTGGTAGGTGTTAGGGGAAGATCATGCTATTTTTTTTACTTAATTATTTTGAATTTTAGACTGAGGAAAAAGTTGCAAAAAACAGTAGAGTGTCTATAAACACTTTACTTAGCTTCCTCTAATGTTATCATCTTACATGACCATGGTAGAACCACACAACAGGAAGTTACCACTGGTATGACTATTCTATTATTTTAATTTCACCAGTTTTCTCACTTATGTTGTGTCCCTTTTCCTGAGATCCAACCCAGGATCCTACATTGCACTTATTTGTGTTTTCTTATTGTCCCTCAATCTGTGACTGTTCTTCAGTCTCCATGTCTTTTATGACATTAGCACTTTGAAGGGTGCAGGTCAGCGATTCTGTAGATGTCACTCAATTTGAACTGGATCTTTTCTCATAAGATTGAAATATGCATGCATTTTTGACAAATACACCATTGCAGTTATGCTATGCCTCTCTCGGTACATCAGGTCAGGGGGTCGTCTGTGCTGGTATGTCTTGCTACTTGGAATGTTAACTGTGATCATAAGGTAGTGATGGCCAGTTTTTCCATGTAAAGCCACTATTTTCCACCTCATAATATATTAATAAGTAATCTTGTTGGAGAGAGATTTTGCATGTATCCCATTTCTCATTATACTTCTGCCCACTAATTTTTATATCAATTAATGGTTATTGCTTACAATAACCACAAATGTGATGTTTCCCTACTGATGATTTCCCTCTTCCTTCTACATTTATTCATTGGAATTCTGCACCAAGGAAGAGCTTACCTTCTCCCCGCTTATTTATTTATTCAACTTTTTAAAACAAGTATGGATATTTATTTTATTCTTTAGGTTATAATCCCAAAACATCATTATTTAGTTTCTCAAACTTTCCTATATTTGACCATTAGGAATTCCTTCGGGTTGGCTCCTGCATCCTGTAGACATGCCCTATCAGTTTCTGAGCACTTTCTTACTTTCTGACACCACAAGATGCTTCAGGCTCATCCTGTGTCCTTTTCCCCAGTCCTTGCATCAGCCATTTCTCCAAGAATGTCTGGTTCCTCTTACTAAGAATGGTACTGAGAGCCGGGCGCAGTGGCGCAAGCCTGTAATCCCAGTACTTGGGAGGCTGAGGCAGGAGGATCGCGAGTTCAAAGCCAGCCTCAGCAATGGCGAGGCACTTAGCAACTCAGTGAGACCCTGTCTCTAATATAATACAAAAAAGGGCTGGGGATGTGGCCCAGTGGTCAAGTGCCCCTGAGTTCAATCCCCGGTACCAAAAAAAAAAAAAAAGAATGGTACTGAGAACCGACATCTGGGTGCTATGCATTCTCATTGCTTCTGAGCTGTCACTGCTTCTAGGTTCTTGCTATGGATTGAATTTGGACAGTGCTCCCCAAAGGTCTATATGTTAAAGGCTTGGTCCCAGGGTGATGACACTGGGGGATGCTGTAGACCTTTAGAAGGTGGAACCAGGTGGGAGGTCCTTAGGTCATTGGAGGCATGCCTTCAAAAGTTGTTATAGGACCCTGTTATTTCCTGTGCTCTCATTAATTTCTGGCTCATGGTTTGAGTGGTTTTCTCCAAAATGCACTCCCTGCCATTGCCATCCAGAACCTTACTAGAGGCCCAAAGAAATGAGGGCCACCTGGTCTGAGACTGGAATCTCCAGAACTATGAACTAAATAAATATGTTCTCTTTATAAGTTAATTGCCTCAGGTATTCTGTTGTAGTAACATGAAGCTAATACAGTCCTCCTTTCCAACAGTTCTAGGAAATAAATATATGTGTAAGTACACCTGCATGCATCTGAATTTATTTCTTTATGCATATATATAGCTAGATATATTGGGTGTATTATATATAAAAACATGAGTTTATATTGATACTTCCTATTCTAATCCAATGCCTCAGAGTTCAATATAGCCTTCCTCTTTTGTTATTCTTTTGCTGACATTTAGAAATCTGACTCTCACTGGCCACAATATTCAGTTATTAGTTCAAACCTAGTATGAACATAGAGTAGTTTTATGATTACTAATTCATATACCAATGAAAACAAATCTAACTAGAGTACAATATTTGTGTGCAGTTATTTTGGTTTTAGCCTTATAATACAGAGTCACAATACTATTTTTGAAAATTACTTAATTTCCTCCCCACACTTTAGTATGGCTATGTTATATATTTATATTATAGTTGGATTTGTTTGTTACTGTTTTTATTACATTTTAGTTTTTTCCACATCCTGGTTGACTAAGTATTTATCTTTGGGGGAGTTATATGAAAACCTTATCTTGAGTTTAAGAGTCAGAGCTACACAAAATATATTCTCAAAGAAATGTCAATCCTCCCTTATCCCTGCTCCTCATTCCCATCTTACCGTTTTTTCTCTTCCCCATTCCTTTGTGGATAACCACTCTCATCAGCTTCTTGTTTATTCTTCCTGTATTTCTTTTACACAAGTGCATAGATGTATGTCTTCTTACATCTACTTTTTTTCTTATAATAAAGGCAGACACGATGGATGTTGGATTTTACTTTTTTTTTTTTTTCACTTAACAATATATCCTGAAAATCATTCCATACCAATCATGGACATCCTCCTTATTCTTTTTCATAACTGCATAGTGCTTCATATGCTTAGGCCTCAGTTTATATTCAACCATTCTTCTGTGTATGGCCATTGAGGTTGTTTCCAAAAATTTGTAATTATAAATAATTCTACCATAAATCGCCTTTTGCGATTATGTTTTTCCATACTGTTGGTGGGACAGCTGAGTCAAAAGTTGAGAGCACAGTGGTTTTGTTAAGCATTATTAAATTTCCCTCCAGAAGAGTTGCCCAACTTTGTATTCCCTTCCCAGTAAATGAAGGTACTTGTTTGCCATACTTTCAAGAGAATATATCGTCATACTTTTAAAAAATGTTTTTGCCCACTAGATGAGAAAGAGGTTGTATCTCAGTTTTGTTTTAATTTGGGTTTCTTTGCGTGCATCTGAATATTCATTTCCCATGTTTCAGGGCCATTTTAATATAGTTCATGAATAGTCCTTCACATTTTTTTTTCTCATTTTCTATCAGGTCCCTAGTATTTTGTTCTTCATTTTTAAGAGTTCTTTATCTACTAGAGACATTTGCCCTTTATCCTTGATATGTAGACCACAAATACCTCCTCTTAGTTTGTCAGCTGTCTTTTGACTAGATCATATTTTTGACTTTGCAAATGTCTTCTGGAGCTGAATTGATCAATATTTTATTTCATTGCTACTGGATTTTAAGTCGCAGTTAGAAAGCCTTACCCTATATTTAGAATAAAGAGGAATCACTCATGTTTTCTTCTACTGCTGCTATGGTTTTCCTTTTTACATTTAGATCCCCAGTCTATTTGGAGACTGTTCTTATGTCTGGTGTGAGATATGAACCTAATTTTGTCTTTTCCCAAATGGCTACTCCATTGTCCCAACACCATTCATTAAAAAGTCTATCTTTGACGTGGAAATTTTAGATGCAACCTTTATCCTATACTACATTTCCATACGTAGGAGGGTCTATTTATGTGCTTTCTATTCTATTCCAGCTGGTCTATTTGCCTACTCATGCATCGGTACCACACTGTTTCCACTGTAGAGACTTTCTTGTAGGTTTCCATGTCTGGCAGAGCCAGCTTCCACTATAGGTTGTTTACCAACATTTTCCTGTGTATTCTTATGTTTGTTTTTCCATGTAAATTTAAGTGTGAACTTATCTAGCTCCATAAGAAATGCTTGTAGGCCCTGACCTAAATTACAATCATAAATTAGCTTAGGAGTAATTGACATCTTAAGAATGTCGAGTCATCTTATCCAAGATCACAGTATATCTTGACATTTGTTTTTTGTGTCTTTTCAAAAGTGTTGAAATTTTCTCTTCATATAGGTTTTACATATTTGTTGTTAAACACATTCTTCTGTATTTCTTATTATTGCTGTTATAAATGGAATTATGTTTTCTAACTGGATATCGTCCATATACATGAAGACTCTTAGTTAGGTACGCGTTAACTTATATCCTGTTAATTTTTGTGTTTGAGTTAGCTTTATCATCAATTCTCTAACATTTTCCAGATAAACTATCACATTATATGAAAGTAGAGTTTTACTACAGGTTGAGTATCCCTTATTTGAAATACTCAGGACCAGAAGTGTTTTAGATTTGGGACTTTTTTCAGATTTGATACTTTTTCAGATTTTGGGATATTTGCGTGTATATAATGAGCTACCTCGGGATTGGACCCAAGTCTGAGGGCAAAATTCATTTACATTTCATATATGTTTCAGCTTATACACAATAAGCTGATGGTAATTTTATGCAATATTTTTTATAATTTTATGCATGAAACAAAGTTTTGTGGTATAGAATTTTCCACATGTGTCACATTCGTACTAAAAGTTTTCATATTTTAAAGAATTTTGAATTTTCAGATTAGCAATGCTCAACTTGTATTTTGTTATCCATTCTTATGCCTCTAATTGATTTCTCCTGCCTAGTTGTGCTAGCTAATGCCTTTAGAATAATTTGAAAGGTAGTAGAATAGTGAATATCCTTGCCTGAGTCCTAATTAGTGAAAATGCCCCTAATGTTTTCCCCATTGAATAAGATACTGGCTTTACTTCTAAGTTTAAGTATTTTCTTATGTTAAGAAGGTATCCCATACTTTCTATTTTCTTGAGTGTTTCATGAATTGGTATTTTAACCACCACATTATTTTGAAAACTGGTAAAGGTAAAGAAGCAAGCATTTATCCTGCCTTTTCTATATGTTCTATACCTAAGGGAAACCAAATACAAGCTTGGGTTAGTTTCTCTTTGTAGAACTACTCCAGCTCATACACAAAGAAGAAATTATCAAATACGAACTTCACTATTTGCAACCCCTAATGAAATGGCCAATCTGACTGAGGGTCACCGATAGATTCACCTCACAAAAAGAAAAGCTATTACGTACCTCCTGATAAAAACACACATCATCATCTACAAAATAGTCTTGCCAAAAAAGATAAAGACAGGGAGACAGACACAGAGAGAGATGGTGAGGAGAGAGAGGAATAAAGACGGAAGGAGAGAACATGAATTGAGCCTCTAGCTCTAACTACCAATTCACAAGAAATACAAGAGACAGAGGGAAATGTCAAACAACTCCACAAGGAGCCATTCAGTAAAATACAGTTATGAGAACTCTGTTGAAAAAATGATATAATTTCTTCAACAAAGGATTTAAGGTGGGGAAGAGAGAGGAAGGTAGAGGGTGATATGGTTTGGATATGAGTGCCCCCCCCCCCCCCCCAAAAGCTCCTGTGTTAATACAGGAATGTTCACAGGTAAAATGATTGGATTGTGAGAGCTGTGACCTGTGAGCTGTGATTGTGAGAGCCCCCTGTAGGTTGAATGGACTGACTGGATGGAAGGAACTGCAGGCAGGTGGGGGGCATGGCTGGAGCAGGTGGGTCAGTGGAGGTATGCCCTGGAAGGGTGCATCTTCCCCAAAGCCCCTTCCCACCCCCCACCACTCCACTCTCTGCTTCCTGGGACAGAGCAGCACTCCTCCGCCATGCCCTTCCACCATGCTGCCCTGCCTCACCTTGGATCCAGAGCAATGGAGTTGGCCCACCATGGACTGAACCTCTGAAACTATGAGCCAAACTATGTGTCCTCTAAGTTGTTCTTCTTGGGTATTTTGGTCACAGAGACAAAAATATGACTAACAGAAGGAAAAAATCTATATATTATTTAAAGAAAATATATACATATATATATTATATTTGGTACAGGAGATTTAACCTAGAGGTGCTTTACCACTGAACTACATACATCTGAAGCCCTTTTTATTTTTTATTTTAAGACAAGGTCTCATTATTTATTTTAAAGGAACCTCAAATATATATCAACTAATTGTAACCCATGGGCCTTACTTGGATCCCAATTCAAATAAAAATACTTATAAAGCAACTTATTGGATATTTGTTCATATTAAGAAATTACTTTTTTTAGCTCTGTTAATATTTTGGGGTTTTTTTGTTTGTTTGTTTGTCTGATTGGTTGGTTGATTGGTTAGTTAAAAAGTAAGTCCTTGTCTTTTTTAGATACATGTGACATATTGGCAAGTGAACAGATATTACAACTGTGACTAAGAAAAAGGCAGTAGAATTATTAAAACAATATCAGGCATCTATTGACCATTGTTGAAGCTGGTGTTGGGGTTTCTCGGTTTCATTATTCTACTTTTGTATGCTTTAAATTGTTCATCACAAAAAATTTTTTGAAATTTCTTGGAAATTTCTGTATTCTTATATTTACTGTGTAGACCAAATGAGATCGTACACCATGACCATGGAATGTAATGGAAACAACCAAGCTCAACCCAGCTGTAAGCAATGGTCACCCTGACAGTCACTAAGCCCTGGAGGGCTCATGGCCACGTTGCTCCCAAGGGCAAATGGTCATTCAGGCAGCCACTGCCAGCCACCTACTGCATCTCTTGGTAAAGGCACAAAGAGCACCCACAGTCCCTGCAGGACAAGGGGCCCCAGAATTGTGGAGGCAAACAGGGCTGACTGATGTTTTCCTCAGGAACCCAGTGCTGCGAGTCCTGTCTTCCTCTCCTTCCTTCAAAGGACTCCCAGCCCCTTGGATTCCCCCACACACAACAGGGAAAGCCCCAAGCTCACGTCATTCTCCGAGGTCCCACAGAGGATGCAGGATTTGCATTCTATGCACTGCCACTTGTAGGTCTTGACGGCCTCAGTCATGTTCAGGGTGAATTGTAGGCAGGTTGGGTGACCTGAAGGAAACCAGAAGCAGCAGCATTAGGGCCAGAGGCTCCAACCTGTCGCCCCCCACACACACCACTAGCCAGAAACACATGGAGGAAGACCTGGATAACACAGGCTGGGAAACAGGGCCCTCCCCACTCTCCCCACCAACCCTTCCTCCATTACATCAGATGGAGGCTCAAAGGGAGAAATGAGCACCTAATCCCCTTACCAGGGCTAGATGCCATCCAACCCCCCTTACTCAAGGAACCCAGTTCCCCTGTAAGCCTGCTCGGTTGAGGAGAACAGAAAGTGGTTATTAGTGAGAGCGGAACACACAGCATAAGGCAGCCCCCTGAGCCACCAGCTTGATCTCCAGAGCCCCAGCTTCAGTCATGGCAGAAGGAACACACAATTGGTTAGGTGGGGCTTCCTGATCCCACTGCCTTGGAATACAGGGGAGGAGGTCAGAAGATCATATAAAGGTTTCCAGGAATAGTGCCCAAAGGCAGCAAGAGGCATTGCACTGTTATCTAGAGTATCTGTGCTCACAGCCATGGCACTAGACCAAGCCCTGAACAACCACAGGGACTATAGAAGGAAATGATGCACGGGGTTGGGGGTCACCCTTCTCCAGACCTTCCAACTCTGCCAACCCCACTGTATGGTACATCCGATCACCTCTTTCAAGTAAGGGGGTTTGGGCCTTAAAGGATACTCTAGCCAGGGACAGCAATTAGGGTTAGCTCCATCCAGTGCCCTCCATGGACAGGATACCATATGGCACCCTTGGCAAAGCCATGTCCCAGCAGGAGGTCCCCATGTCCTCCTTTAAAACCGTCAGAGTAGCAATTCTCTTTGAACTCTAAACCTATGTGTTCCACTACATACTTGACCTTTCCATTGGAAATCTCACGGACTTCCCAAATTGAGCACACTCCAAAGAGAATGACTCTTCTCCTCCTCCGTGTTGTCTCTCTGTTCTTTCTATAGTCTTCCTCGTCTGGGTAAGTTTCATTGCAATCTACCTAACTTCTTGGGTTGGACACTGGGAATTTTCCTCATGCCTTTTGAACATTCCCAGCATTCAAACTGATCAACTCTTGTCACTTATTTCTTTATTATTTTTCAAATTTCTATCCTAATCTAATCATCCTTGTCTCTCTCCTGGTAGCTGGAACAGCCTCCTAAACAGTTTCCTGGCAAAAATCTTTGCACCTCTGCATTCACCCCCACCTCACAACACACTTTTTACCTAAAAAGGGGTCCCTCCGTCCCTTTCCTCCTTCCTTCCTTCCTCCCTTCTTCCCCTCCTTCCTCCACCTCCTCTCCTTCTTTCCTTCCTGAAGATTTACATTTTTGTTTGTGTTTTCCTTATTTTAAAAGATCTTTTCACCTATTTACTGGAAAATAATGATAGCTTTGTAGGAAATTACAAAATATATTGCAGACTAGAGGTAGACATTTAGGAGTTTTTGCTAAATAAGTGGTAATTGAGATCATGAGAATGAATTAAATATCTAGGAAAAAGGAGAACAGGGGGAGGAAAGGAGAAGAAGAAAGGAGAAGAGGAAAAAACAGTCTAGGACTGAACTTTGGGGAACTCAACTCTTTAAAGATCAAAGGAAAGAACCAGCAAAGGAAACAGAATGAGGGTCAGAGGTAAGATGCAACCTAGGCAAGTATGGAGCGATTGTAGCTAAAAGAAGAGATTCCAAGGTGGGCCCTAGCTGGAACTCTTGCAGGCAGGGGCTTGTTCCCCATCAATAGATGAACGGATAGGGAAACTTTGGTATATATACACAATGGAATATTACTCAGCACTAAAAGAGAATAAAATCATGGCATCTGCAGGTAAATGGATGGAGTTGGAGAACATAATGCTAAGTGAAGTCAGCCAATCCCAGAAAACCAAAGGTCGATTAATTCCATTGCTATGAGGATACTGAATTATAGTGGCAAGGGAGGGGGGAATGAGAGGAATGAAGGAATGTTAAATAGAAAAAAGGGGGAGGGGAGGGAAAGGAGCAAGGGGATAAAAACAATGGCAGAAAGAGTTTGACTTCAATATACTAAGTGCATGTACAAAAACTCAAATGGTATGAAAATACTTTGTGTAAAACCAATGACTTGGAAAAGTGTGCTCTTTATATGTAATATGAAAGAAATTGCACTCTAAAAGCATGTATAACAAATTAAATAAATAAATTTAAAAAAAAAAGAGAGAGAGAGATTCCAAGAATGGGGATTTGGCTTGCTGTGTTCCTGCGGCAGGTTCTTGAGCTTGTCATTGCTCCATAAAAACCCTGAGTGGGGGAGTATTGACAGATCAGAGCAAACACACCCAACTAATAATAACACTCTCCAGAAGTGCCATCTTCCTGAGGAAGGAAGGTCAGAGCATTCCGGAACGCGGCAGAGAACGCAGCAGCCACCTGTGCATCTGGAGCTAGGTCCGTGGGTGGGATGGGCCTGGGTGTGCGCACTTCATGCCCCCAGCAACACTCCACAGATATTTGTTGAGAGCCAACTCTGTGTCATAGCTCTTGTAGACTGTGCTGTGCTCTGAAGGCATTTTCTGAGATCAATTTGGACAGAATAGATAGATGGTAGCAAGCAGGTTTAGAAACTCCTTGGAAGTCTCTGAAAAATTCCCATGGGCTTTTGTGTGTGTGTGTGTGTGTGTGTGCTCCCATTTTAAGAAGATGGGCCAGGTGCGGTGGCCCATGCCTGTAATCCCAGCACTTTGGGAGGCTGAGGCAGGAGGATCACGAGTTCAAAGCCAGCCTCAGCAATGGCGAGGCACTTAACAACTCAGTGAGACCCTGTCTCTAATAAAATACAAAAATAGGGCTGGGGATGTGGCCCAGTGGTCGAGTGCCCCTGAGTTTAATCCCTGGTACCACAAAAAAAAAAAAAAAAAAAAAAAAAAAAAAGAAGAAGAAGAAGAAGATGGGTACTCACTGTAGAACTCCTGCTTCTCAAACTCAAGACATCACTCAAGTGTGAGAAGAAAGAAGGTCATGGAAAGAGTCTTGCAACTTCTCAACCAGGAAAGGGAAAGGGCAAAGTCATGCAAACAGCCATCCCTGGGCAGGTACGAATATTGTGCCCAGAATTAAATCCTCCTGTCAGTGTCACCATACCAGTGAGACGTCTGTTTCCTCTACCCAGAAAGTGGAAAACTCATTTGCCACATAAAACTGCAAGAATAAGGTTTCTTATTTTCCATGGAAGTGACTTAATAATGCACACTATTGGACAAAAGAAAAAGTTTCTAAGGAACGTGGTTGATGCTCATTTCTAAGTTTCATGGCCAGAACTCTTGATTTGTGCCCTGAACTAATTCCTAAAACCCTTGGAGGTAAGAGAATACAGATACAGAATTTCCAATCCAAGGGTGGAAGAAAAAAGGGTACATTGCTGTAAAGCAGTTCACTTGTCGATTCCTATCTTGATCTCTTTTGTAAGTTAATCATCATTTTCTAGTGTACTTACTTGGAAATTTCGATTTTCCAGGTCTTCAGTTTTCTTAGAACAAGGAATATCTATATTGCTATTTAAATAGTGCATGTATTGAAAAGGGAGACAATTCTTCCCAGGTCCCTCTGGGTGCAATGATTCAACAGAACATTTACAAGATTCCAATTACCAAAATGAATTTAGAAAGTGACGCAATGTATATGATTCATCCCAGCCAGATTATTAAAACACACACACACTCCATTCCTCAGAGCTCCTCCAAAATTGTTCTATCAGGAGGGTTCATCAGTAAATCTCCTGCCCACTTGCTTAGTTGATCCAGTAATGCACTTGGTATAAGGAGGCATTCCTCATCCATCCTTAACCCCTTCCAAAACTGACCTCAATCCCCCCTAGACTTGAAACAGGAAATGTCACCTATGGCCACTGTATACAGGAAACCTAACTCCGGGTTGGGCTTTTGGGTAATAGGGATTTGGCTTCAGGGTGCCATTTCAGCAGATGGGAAGAAAAGGGAAACAGTAGGACTTGGGGAACTTCTCCGACAGAAGACAGGCTATGGCACTGGGACACCAGATGTTCAGGGCACTACAGTCAACTGACCTCAGTAAAAAGAAAATGGGCTTCTAGGAGCAATGACTGCTGCCTTGCCACTCAAAGAACACATGTGCACAGATGTGGAGAATGTTCCAGGGGCAACACGTGGGATTTGGGGCATTTTGGGGAGAAGACACAGAAGTAAGTATTCATGCAAAACCAGAGTTAGTGCTACATTCACAGATGCCTGTATGTCTACACCCAGCTGCCCACGCACATGGATGTGTTCAACCTTTTGGGGAAGAAAATACCTAAATATACCTTGTGGCTAAGCTCATGTTACGACGGTGACTTAGCAGCTAACATAACACACTAACCAGTCAACCTTGCTCCACAGATACTCAATACAGAAAGAGAAACGGCTCATTTTCAATAAATCCTGGGCGAAAACCAATACACAAACTGCTATGATATGTCTTTTACATTATGACCCTTATTAAAAGAGTTTTTTATTTCATTATTGCCAGTATTTAATTTGGACTAGACTCAGCCACATCACTGATTAAATTAGAGGTCCAGGGAAAAAATTATCTTGCTAGGTTTGTGCTGAAAATATAAATAAAATAGATACAAGTAACTGTGGAACTAGCATGGTCTATTATTTATTCATTGTGAAATTATAAACATCTAATTATATTTTATTACCTTATTTATCAATGTTGATCTCTCCAAAAACTAATTTCTCAGGAAAGTTGAACCTAAATATCATGGCCTCAGGCAAATAAGTACAAAATTCAAATTGTGCTCTAGAAATCATATTATACAAAATACACAGCATCAATTTCAACCTGAAATAGCACCAAAACAAAGTTTCCATGTGCATTCATTACAAAATAATTTGGCAAATTTCTAACAGTTTTCTATATTCGTACACGCGTAAAATTTTTAATATTTACATTCTGCAAATATATATGAAGCATTAGCTAAAGCATTTAAGCAAAGTACAGTTAACTGAATCATCATGTTAAAGAGTGATTTGAGGAGAAAAAAAGTATTACTAGCTCACTTTGGGAAGACAACTCATTCAATCAGACCCATTTCCATTCATATCTATATCTCTCCCCTCCCCTCCCTCTCCATTCCTCTCCCAACACCCTCCCTTGAGACCCAGAAAGAAGGCTCTGAGTCATTACACAATTATACTTAATCTGTAAAGGGGTGTCCCAATTCTAAGCAATCAAGAATCCAAACTCTTTACACATATATTATGACAAGCATGTTAACAGTGCTTCTTGTGAATTATTTCTTAAGTCCGACTCTGTAAACCTTCCGCAGTGGTCAGCAGGCTCACCTCTGTCTGCCCCAGAAGTTACTTCTTATGCTGAAGACACCCACAGATTGATAACCACAATGGCAGTCCAGAGCCACCTGAATGGCTCCCTTTTTTCTCACCGTTTTTTATGTACTTCAAAGAGGACAAAGAAGAGAAAGAGAGTGGAAAGGACAGAGGCCAAACAAACAAAAACACATTAAAAATAAATGATGGTGTGACTGTGGCTGCCTTTTGCTTGGGCAAAACGCCTTACCGTGCAGCAAGTTCAATACATCTTTGAGGTCTGCTTATGCTCCCTCTCAAGCTGTCAAGCTCTCCGACACCCAGGTATCATGTAGAATGCAAACCACAGGGGTTGCTGCACCAATCGTTATTATAAATAACCATGCACAGCACATTATGCAAGAGTAGCAGGGGTACTTTTGATGGACTAAACAGCAAAGGGCTCGTGGTGCCATTCTCAAATGGCCCTAGACATCCCCCATTTTCACTGGTCAAATATGGTCCAAAGTAGAGTCGTCTGGGAATGGATCTACACCCATCTATAAATGTGAGGGCATCGTGATTGGTCCTCTTGAAGTGAGATAATGGGATGGGGAAGCCTTGACCTAGATTTATTTGACCTACTTGATTGTCCCATACTGAGGCCAAAGCACAACACTAGAAAGATGTCAAGAGTAACATTAATGACTCCAAAGTTCCTAACTCATCACTGCAGCTGAGGATCAAAGATAATTTATTCATTTATCCATTCCTTTGACAGTATTTGTTGAATAAAACACATGTGGCAGGCATTCTTCTAGGTATTGGGGATATAGCAATAAGAAAAATCCAACCGCTGTCTTCCTGGAACAACTGCCACAATTTGAGATATATTGCAGCATCTGAGTCCTTTAGTAATTTCACCTCTCTGGGCACTAGTTTTCCAATATATCAAATTGTAGGATAAGAATGTTATTCATGATGCTGTGGCTCTATCAATACCACCCATAAATGGTATTTTTAGAGATACTACCAATCCCAAATAGCCTGTCTGCTTGGTGGAATAAACAAGCCTTCTAAAATTTTCCAGATAAAACTCAAAGTGGGGGGAGAGGGGGAAAAGAAGAAGATATTAAAATTGTCAATAAGTCCTTCTAGAATTCATGTCAACGTTCCCATGTTGACCAGCTCAGTCTAGTCCAATATCAACATCAAAATATGGCCTTGGCAGAAAGCAATAGAAATCTAATGCACCTCTCATTGACCACACCACCCATCCCCATGCCATACGTTGAGCCTATACAGATGAGCTTTCGTGAATCTTCAGGCAGACAGAGGCTTTGGGTAAGGTTCTTGCTATGAGGAATGTTAGATCCGGGTTGAACTGGTTGTGTGATAGCAGGAAGATAATGCCAGCCAGGGAGTAGAAGAAGAGGGTCATCAATAGGAGCAATTCAGTTGATTCTTCTTTTAAATTCTTAGCTGGAATTGTAGCTTGTTGGCTACCACCTGCCAAAGTGATGTTTGCCCCACAGCCGTGTATGAAGGCCACCCTGAAGCATTGTCCAGAGCTCAATATCAAATCCCTGACCTTGGCTGTGCATTCTAGGCCTCTCCAAACATCAGGAGCATCCAGCCAGGAGCTCTGGGTTTTCTCCAGGAAAGTGAACAGAAGAGGACACTGTCATCCTTGTGCTTCCTTCTGTCCTGAGCCGGTCCAGCGGGGTTTTGTGATGTCTGTAATTGATGTGTGGCTGGTAGGAAACAGCAGTCATTTGTCATCACTTGATTGCCTGTGATCCTCCAACTGCCCACCATCCCTGAATTAGAAGATGAATTGTGAGTGGTTTAAGTTCTTGAGTTGTCTGAGGACATTTGAGGTAGTATTTCCATTTTGTTCCTTTCAAAGAAATTTCCCAGAGTTGTGTTAAGTCAAAAGAAAAAGGATGCTTTCTTGCCTTATTCTAGGTGAGAATGGAGAGCAACCATAGAAACACCTAGAAGTAGAGTTCACAACACTTAGACACTCTGTTTTATATTTTTAAATCATTTTTTGGTCTAATTTTGAGGTTTCTTCTGACTTTACAATCTACAGAGTGCCTACTAACTGACAGGAAGTATATTAGATACTAAAGTTTCAAAGATGAATGAGACATAACTCAAGCCTTGAGGGGCTAAGTTTAATAGGTATGGTTGGCAACCTGTAGCATAGCCACCAATGGTCCCCACCTCCTGCTGCCCACACCCTGTATAAAAAGTATGGGCTGCAATTCATGACCTCTAACTAGCAGAATATGACAGCCAAGATCAGGGGTTTGCAAGCAGAAGTGATAGGATGTCACTTCTGATATTAGGTTAAGAAAAAGTCTATAGCTTTGATCTTGAACACTCTACCTTGTACTTTGTGTGTGTGTGTTGTATTTTGAGGTGCTAAGGGCCTTGCACATGCTAGGCAAGTGATCTACTACTGAGCTACATCCCCAGCCCTCTCTTGTCCTTTCTTACTCATGTGGAAGGTGCCCATATGATAATGAATGAAAAGAAGTCTTAGTCCAATAATATCCAGGAAGAACTAGATCCTGCCAAAACCCACATAAGTAGGCTTGGAATCAAATCCTCTCCCAGTTGAGCCTTCGGGTATTACCACAGCCCTGGCTGACTTGACTATAACCTCATGAGACAACTTGAGTCAGAGACATCCAGCTAAGCCATGCCTACATTTCCAACCCACAAAAACTGGGATAATGAGTGTTTATTGTTTCAAGCTATTAGGTTTTAGAGTTATTTGCATGCAGCAACCAATAACTATTTGGGGAAAGACAAATTTTTTAAAAATTACTTAATACAATGTTATAAACGCCATAATGGAGGAAAGAATAAGGTTGTTACAGATGGGGAAGTAATAAACAACATTGAGGAGATTCTTGGGAAGTCACTGAGAGGAGGTAGTGTATTTGGGGGGCCTTGAAGGATAAATAGGAGTTTTCTTAGTGAAAAAATAAAAGAGAGAGAGAAGAGCAATACAGGGAGATGGAAGAGCAAGGAAATGTGATGGTCCACTCAAACAAAGATGAGAAGTTCAAGAAGCTCAGGGGGAAAGGGGAATAGCAGGAGATGATGTTAGAAAGGTAAGGGAAAGATTATGAAGAGACTCTTATGTAGGCACTGGAATCTGAACTTGACTCTGAACACTGAGGACTCCTTGAAGGCTTTTAAAGCAAGGACTGATTTTCTTCTATTCGTGTTTTAGAGAGATGACTCCAGTGGCAAGGCGGAGAGTAAGTAAAGTGGAGGTGGCTGGGGAGGGTCACCAGCTGCACTAATGTATTCAACGGATTTTTATTGAGCACATGTGATGTACTCAGTACTATGACAGATGCTGAGGAATGAATAAAAGAGGCAAAAATCCTACCTTTGTGGAGCTTATGTTGGGGTCATGAGTGCCAGACAGGCCTAGAAATAGCGAAGATAAAAGTAGGAACATAAGAGGTGGTCGACAGGCATGATGCCCACCTCACACGGGTGTAAGGAGGAGAGAGGAGTAAAAAATGATGCAAAAATGGGTCAAAGAGTAGATGTTAACCCGTTAGCTGAGGTGAAGATGGAAAGCTTACAGTCACACACCTCATGATGATGTTTTGGTCAACGATGGATGGCATATGGATGGCATGTCTGATGGTGGTCCTATAAATTCTATTGCCTACAGATGTCAATGCCATCTTAGTTTGTGTGAGTGCACTCTGATGGTCACACAAGGAAATCACCTAATGATGTCTTTCCCAGCATGTACCCGTCATTAAGTGATGCACGAATGTAATCATGGATTCCATCTGGGCACCTTGCATTTGTCGTGCAAATGACTCATTCAGGGGAGACATACAGAAATCAGGGAGAAAATATGAGTCTACATCTACAGTCAGGAGAGAACAGCAGGGCAGAGATGTTATCTTGGAAATCATCAGGTTTGGATGGCAGAGGAAGCCTTGGAACTTGGTGAGCTCCTCAGGGGGAGGCCACAGAGAAAAAATTAGAAAGGACTTAGTTGGGAGTAGGGAGACAGGTCATCATTGGAAATGAAGGCATTAAAGGGCATCAAGGGCGAAAAACCCACTGGGAAAAATAAGGAGAATATGGTCAGAAAGGAGAACCTGGAGAAGGCACATGATGATGTCTAAGGAACAGGAGGGGTGGTACCACCACCAAATGCACCATGAAGTGAGATAAGAACTGACCTGGACAAGCCACTGGGGGTTACGACTAGAGCCAGTTCCAGGAAGAATGCACCCTCATGCCTCTCTGGGTGGCTGGATGCTTCTACATTGTCAAGAGAAGAATTCTCATGCAGATGGTCTCACACCACACTTCTCCAGCCACAGACTTTGTCCTCCACACTCAAGCTTGGAAGCGCCATGTGAAATAGTCGTAGGAATGTTACATTCATTAATAGCAAGGTCATTTTTTTTGATACAGGTTCCATGGCCAGAGCTAGGCCCTGCCAGCCTCCATTTCTGTTCTTCCCCAGGAGATGAATCAAGTCCCACTGGAAGCCATTTCTATCCTCCAGAGCTTGGATTAAGGTTGCTGAGTCCTAGATGACTGAGCTTTGCCCACAACAGCTGGGGCAGGTCCTGGTAGAGGTTCCTTTCCCACCTCTAGAGTCTGGGCCAGTGGGAGTCACTCAAATTCTCCAGGAGGGCAGGAGGAGCAGCACCGTGAGCCAGACTGGACATGAGGTAAAGATGGAATGATGGCTGGGCAGCCATGTTGGAGGCCCTGGTGCTCTTTTAAAATTCCCACAAATCCTTCGATCCTCTTCTTTTTCATTTTCAAGAGGTGGTGGATATTCCCCTCTTCTTGAACATAGGCTGAACTCAATGACTTGCTTTTAGCAAATACAGTAAGGAGGAGGTGATAATATGCAATTTGGAGGACTAAGTTATAAAATGACACTGTGGGTTCCATTTTGATCTTCCCTGTCCCATTACTCACTCTGGAGGAAGACAGATGCTGTGTTTTAAGTTGCAAGAAACTGAGGAAGCCCTCTGCCAAACACTCTAAAAAGAACTGAGGCACTCAGTCCAACAGCCCATGTAGTATTAAGGCCACCAACATGTGAGTTAGCTTAAAACCAGCCCCAACTCAGTTGAGCCTTGAGATAGATGCAGACCCCTGAAACACCCTATAAGAGGCCACCCACCCAGCTAAGCCATTCCCAGACACCCTTAGAAACTATGAGATAATAAATGTATTTTTAAACTGATGAGTTGAGGAGATATCATTCTCCCCTCCCGACCTCAGTCCTACTCAGTCTTGCCTGACCACATGAAGCCAGTCAACCAGGACCTCTCTGGGGCCCTCTTAAGTGACAGCCCACTCATCTTAAGTGACTGCCCAACTCATTGTCACACAGCAATGGTAATAAGTACAGTGGAAAAGGAGGTAGAGTAAGCGATCTGGTTGTAAAGCTCTAGAAAACCAGACATTTGACACAACTCTTAGGCAGAGTCTGGCTTATATTCCCAGCCATGGTGAGACCCAGTACCAGGCTGAACAAATGAATGGCAGAAGCAGGGTTTCAGAATTTTTTTTTAAATCATTTCCTCTCCTCCATGGAGGGCAATTATTTTTTGTTTGTTTTTAATGGATCTTCTTAAAAGAGCTAATAGTGGGAACATAGCTGACTTAAGGACAGTATGAGAATGAGTTAAACAAGAAGGGAATAGGTATGGCCCCTCAAGAACTATAGCACACTGAGTGCATCTACCTTCAGGTTCTGCGCCAACCCTTTTCCACAGTATGGCCCCAGGAGACTCACTCCACCAAAGAGGCCACCATCATTAGCCTCTGGTTTTGTCTTCTGCTGTCCTACCTCAGCCTCACCCTTTCTCCTTCTCCCTCCTGAAGCCTGTTCTCACCTTCAACAAGCCTTCCATTCAATCCCCAGTATTAGAAAGCCAGGGGCTTCCTACAAGCATGGTCAAGCTGATATGATCAGAGCAAGAGCCCACAACCAGCATTTTGACCTGAAGAAAGTAGTGCTTGAATACCTTCATGACCATTACCACTAACATGTTCAAGTAAGCACCTTTACATTCACTAATTTTGTTTGATTCTTCACAATAATCCCACAAAGTAGGCAAGACAGAGATTCTTGATTGACAAATGAAGAAACAGAGGCTCAGAATGCTCCAGGCAATCAGCTAGTAGTGGCCCAGAGAAATATTCTAGGCCTTCAAATGCTAGTCCTTTGGGGCTGGAGTTGTAGCTCAGTGGTAGAGTGGTTGCCTAGCATGTGTGAGGCACTGGGTTCCATCCTCAACACCACATAAAAATAAATAAAATTAAAGTAAAATAATAATAATAATTCTAGTCCTTTGTTCTCTCGCTACCTCATGTTCCAGAATGGCCAGACCAAATACAGTGTCCTAACCTCGATTTAGCTCCTTTATTTTAAGCTGCTAAATATAGTAAATATTTTCCCCTTTTCTGCACAAGAAGTTTGCTGAGGCACAATAATAAAGGTCATTGAATTTCCCTGTGCCTCAGTTTCTTCAATTTTATCACACAAGGGCACACTAGCTGTCACCTAAGGCCCTTGTGGGCCTTAAGGCTCCATGCTTCTAGTGAAATCCCCCAGGAAGCAGGGCTTGCTTGTATGAGGCAGGGCACCAAGTCCTCACCATCTGGCAGTGACTAATCCTGGAGAGCCCTGAGGAAGAGCTGTCCAGGAGGGAGCCAGTCTGGCCCACACAAAGGGGCTGTGGAGGCTGCAAGAAGTAGTCAGTGGCCTATGGTGCATTACTGGGCTTCACCTCCTCAGTAGAGGTGCCCTCACCCCATTGTCCACAGACAGTAGCTGTAGTGGGGAGATGTCATTCTCCCCTCCCCATCTCAGTTCTACTCAGTCTTGCCTGACCACGTGAAGCCAGTTAACCAGGACCTCTCTGGGGCCATCTTAAGTGACGGCCCATCACAGCTCTCACTGTGAAGCCTCTGAGAAGAGCACAAAAAGATGTCTGGCACCCCACAGCAGATGCCACATCAGCCCCAGACACCTCATCTTCACTGTCAGTCAAGAAAGGACCAGAATGGTCTTTACTGACCTTACGTAAAACAAAAGAACCAACAGTAAGGGCTCTCCTTTTTGCAGTCACCAAACTATACTGCAGTTAAAAGATGCCTATAACCTCACACTGCCCCACATATACCCAAAGGCCCAACAAAGGTTTACAAGTTCACTGGCTCTTTTTAATCCTTTTTCCATTTCACTTTATACCTCCCACTTTCCCCAAGTCACCAATTCACTTTCGCAACTGCAATGGCAGGAGAATGGAAAACACCGGTGGTTATAGCAAAAAACATTTTCCCCTAGAATCTCTCGCCCAGACTTCTTGAGCACCTAAGGTCCCTGATGTCCTTCAATGCCATCGACAAGAGGAAAACAAAATCAGGCTGAGCCAACACTGCTGAGAGGAGACGCATCCTTGGGGCTCCTTGGAGTACGTCAAAACCCAGCCCCATCTGGCCTTGCATTACCTCTGCATTAGCTCCTGACCCCCAATCTTCCGGCAGCCCTAGATCTGCACACATATCTTGTATCTTTGTATCTGAGTGCATGTATAACTCAGTCCAACTGATAGATCAATTCCACTGGCCAAATTTTCATCTAAGATTAACCCAACTTTTCCTGACAAATCAAACAAATATTTATCCAACAGATTCATGAATGAGAATTGATCTTGCTGTTTACTTAGAAAGCTAGAGGAGTTGACTTTTTACATGGGCTTTATTTTTTCCTCTAGAGAAATTATAGAGTTTGGATAGCACAAGAGAAAGCAAATCAATGGCTATTTCCAGATACCAGCATCTGTCTTCAGATTTAATAGAAATGATGCCCTAAGTCACAGAGTCTACTCAGGCTGTTCAGTACAAAGACACCCATCGATATTGGAGTAATGCAGAAGGAGAGCTTTTGCTGGTACTTTGTAAATGTAGACATTAGCCTCACAGCTGCTGCAAGACTCACAAAACCCTTCTGGATAAGTAGTGATCAACTTCAGTCTGTAATCAGGGAAATAAAAGCACCAACTCTCTCTGAAATGACTCTCGTCTACCTGGAGGTATGTGTGAGAGAATTAGGAATATATCACCAGAAATCTGATTTCCTCTCAGGAAAAGCTAAATATATGACACACAGGCCACCATTCTGTCCCATACTCGCAGCAGACATTACTAATCAATTCGGCATTCTCTTCCAACCCACATGGATAAGACCTAGGGACCCTCCCCATACAGCACTCCAAACAGCCATTGCCAGTCTGAGTTTGCATACAAGAAGAATCCGCTTGCTACCTCTGAGCTAGGAGTTCTTGAGATTAATAGGTTAAATACCTCAAATGGGAATTAAAGATTCAAACTTTAAGCAGGTCACTGATCATGTATATAGCTCCTGTTTTGCCTTCTATGAGTCAGAGGCCCTATCAAAATAACCAGCTCCACAAACCAAAGAGTGGCCTTGTTTTGTGGTTGGTCTGACAGATAGTCTTCCTACAGTCACATGTTCTTGTTTTCACAGAAAACAATCCAAAGGACTCTTTCTAGAAAGAAACTTTTTAAACAATGGTTAATTTTGTTTTTCTTCTCCATCAGTGAGGAGATATCAACCCACCCATCTTTAAGTAATTCCTCTGTCTCTCATTGCCTGCAGCGTGAGGTAAGTTCCTTAGCACCACAAGCCTCTTTGCTGTCTGGTCACCACTGCCTTTTATAGATCCATGTCCTTTCCCCATCACTGACCCCAACCACCACCACATCCTAGTTGACAATCACACAGAAAAGTATCAGCCATGCACCCTCCCCAAAAAGTACTGCTCCATTTGCAATTTCACTTTTGCACACAAAGGTCTCTCTGTCCTAACTCTCAACTCCCACTCACAGCCAGAGTTGTCAAACAGGTTGTCTACATTCTGACTACACAAAGTACGGCCCCTGGACCATTAGCAGGAGCATCGTCTGGGAGCTTGTTAGAAATGCCCACCCCAGACCCACAGAATCTAAATCTGCAATTTAACAAGATCCCCAGATGCTTCGAGTGCACACTGAATTCTGAGAGGCACTGCCCTCAATTCACTCCCTCCCTTTCTGGGATGCCCACTCACTCAGGCCTTATTTCTTTCTAACCTGACTTCTCTCCTCATCCGTTCACCAAAAACTTTATTGAGTAAGTGAATCCACCAATAAATAGAAGAATAACTGCACTATCACTTCCACCATTGGCCTATTTTTAGGACTTCTATTCATTCTTCGAATCCACTCCCAATGGCCCCACCTCCGAGAAGCCTCCTCTGCTCTCCACTGCAGATAAGGAAACCAAAATGCAGAGAGGATGGGACTCTGCTTGAGGTTGCACCACTACCAAGTAGAGCCACCTCACTCCGAACCAGAGGGTGCTGCCAACAACCTCAGTGTGTTGCCTTGAAGAATGGCAATCAGGAAGGGTGGCTGCGACAGCCACCCATAGGAGCCCCGGGCTCTTCCCAGGGGCGGGAACTCCTAGCTGGGACTGGTAAGACAGGCCTCCAGTTGCTTTGTGGATGAGACTTAGGTCCTTAATTGCTGGCGCCCGCTCCGTACCTCCATCTCCCAAACCCCAACGACCTTTCTCTGTTTTCTTCCTTCAAACATACATCACATGTGCATCTCTGTCATTCTCATGGCCTTGATGAGGAATTTTCCTCTGGATCCCAAGGACCTCAGAGTGGAAGTGTCAGACACTTGTCTTCCCATTTCCCCAAGCCATAACTAGGCCTTCCTGGTGACCCCTGGCTCTCAAAAATTCTTATGGCGCTTAAGTATGAGCAACAGGAACATTTTAAACATACAGATACCCTGGCCCCAAAGCTTCTAATTCACCAGCCTCAGAATGAGTGAGATTCTGCCTATGTAGCTAGTACCCTGAGGTGGCTCTGATTTAGATGGTCCTCTGGCCACACTCAGAGACCCTCTGCCTCCAAGCATGAAGGCTCCTGAAGACCAGCAAACTGTGCTACAATGCCAACCACGCTGATCCTGGATACCTTGGTCAGTGAGGGCTTGAAACCCTTCCTTTCCTGCCCACCTCATTTTTTTATTGAGAGGATCAAGGCAAGAGGGTATTGCTATTGCTTTGTTAAACTGGGAAGCATTAAAATTAAATTAAATTAAAAATAAAAATAAAAACAGGTTTACCACTCCTCTGTTCTGTTTTGGCACCACCAAACCACTGACCCCATTCCCAGAAAGTCTGTATTTCCCTCCACCTCAGAGCCTACTGTCAACCTGCTCTTAAGTGTTTCAGAAGACCTGTGATTGTCAGAGGCAAAGGCCATTGCTGCATACTGGCCAGGCACAGGCCACCTTCCCAAGAGCAGTTTCTCTTCTGGAGACCTGTGGGTCTTGCGCACGCACACAGGAGGCCCACGCTTCCTCTCAGCAACTTGACAGGGGCAACAGCCACTCTCCCCAAGACGAGGCATTTTAGATGACAAAGCACTTAGAATATTTCTTTTGCATTATTAAAAACAAACACAAATACCCATTCCAGTCTTTGTGGAACTGATCCAACTGGGGTGGGAAAGAAGCAAGATAGAGTTAAGATCGTTTCCGTTGTGTTGTTATGCGGCTTGGAATATCTTTGCAAGCTAATGAAATGGTACTCACTAAACAATAAATGAATCAAACAGGCCCAATACAGACATTGCTTTTTTCCATTTTCTATTTTCGTGTCTATTCAACCATTTGAAGAGGAATATACCTGGGCCCAAATCAAAAGGGGACCTCTAGCTGTAGCCAGCTTGGCCCTAACTTACTGAGGGCAGTCAAACAGATGCCATTGATCTTAAATCTCACCAGGAGCTCCAATCCACTGAACCTAACCCTTCTCATGACACACTACCCCTCTCAGCATCACCTCTTGCACCCTCTTAGATTCCACATTCATCCCTAAAATCACATCCTGTGTGTCTCTCTTCACCCCCCCCTCCTTCTTTCCTGCTGTGTTTAAACCCAACTCTCCACCTACCCTGCATCTGTGCCCAGCAGAGAAAAGCACACCACTATGCTGGCCAATCTGTTTACATGGTAACAACAGATCTTAGCAGTGTCACCCATTTCTCCAAACAAATCATCCCCCCACATCTCTCCATCCTTTCTAAGTCCCATTCCTCATATCCCTTCCTCACACTCTCCCTATTTAAATGGAAATTATATAGGTCATCAGAATAAGACCATCTCATCTTCTCCAAGCCTTATTCCACCCAGCTCCCTGCCCCTGCACCCCTGTATTTGTGTCCCTCTTATTTCCAGGAGCTGTTCCAGATCCTACCCACCACCAATCCCCTCACTGAGCCAACGTATCACCTTGAGAACTTTGTTCCTATTATTACTCGCTCTTGTGCCATCAATTTCTATACATATATGATGGACCATCTACAGAAGTTCCTGTCTTTTAGAGACCCTTCCTGACTGAGCATCCCCCAAACCATCGAGTGCTCAATTCCTTTACTCACCCTTGACATAACTTGAAAGGGCCAGAACTCTCCTCACCCTCCTTCCTGTGTTCCCTGTCCTCCACACACTCACCTTGTTCTCCTCCTACCTCCCCAGCTGCCCTTCTCAGATTCCTTAGGTGGTCCGCCTCCTCCCGATTCCTCCTAGCTCTTCTTTTTATCTGGCTAGACTCAGTTCCCCTCAACATCATCTATACACTTGTCGTTTCTGAACTTGTAACTCCAGTACAAACCACTGATTCCAGGCTCATCTATCCACTTGCTATGGTGTTGGGAATCCAAACAATAGAAAGTAAGAAAGATCCAAGATGTCAAAGGATCGTCGTGGGGAATCTCCATCTCAAGGGGCGATGGGGACCCTGCCAGCAAGGAGCAGGGAGCCTTTGGTTGGGGGGCTGTGCAATGTTGTGGGAGACAGGAGGCAGAATTCACTGCAAGCAGAAAATGAGATGGATGGCATCAGCATTGGGAACTGCCAGGTTGCACTTTGGGTCATGAATAAGTAAAGAGGTCATCACAGGTTCCAGAATAATGAGAGCAGAAAGGAGAGAGAAAGTGAGAAGAGAAAGGAAGGAGACAAAGAAGGTGGGAAACAAAGAAGAAGGAAGCTGGAAGGAATGGGTAAAAGAAAAAGAATAGAACCAGGAAAGGAGAGTTTGGATCCTTGCTTATTCAGAAGACACAGCAAAAATTCTGATCAAATTCTCAAAGAGATGCAAAAACTCAACCCTCTGACACATCCCTAGAGGGGCGCTAGTATCATTAATACTAACAGTTACAATTTAATGAGGTGCTGCCTATGTGCTAGGTGCTTTGAACACTCTTCCTCCTTTAACTCTTGAAGCAATCTGTGAGTCTGGTGTTATTGTCCCCACATTATAGACAAAGAAGCGGAGTCTCAGAACAGTCACTTACTCCAGGACGCCCGCAAGGGGCCAGCAAAGGCAGAAGCAATGACACACCTGACTCCAGCATCATGGGTAGTCATCACGCCACTCAGCCACAGGAAACACAGTGGGAAAGCACTTCCCCAACACAAGGAGGCCAAGGGGCTACAAACTGTCCTCCAGAGGACACCGGGCTTCTGGTCATCTGGAGGTCTCACAAGCCATAGAGCTGGAACAGAAGATCTGTGCTCATTTGCATGAACATCCTGCTTTCCTCTCCCCAAACCTGTTGTCCCTGTCCATGCTCCAGGATGCCTTTGAGGGAAAAGTGAGGACTGAGAGGGTAGCACAGGAACAAGGGAGAATAGCTCATCACAGCCCTTGCAGCTAACCTAGTCCCGGATTTCAGACACTCCCATAGCCACTACAGGCAAAAACAAGCCAAGGCCACCTCCAAACCCCACCCCAATGGAGTTAAAGGGGAGAAATGGAAATAGCTTAAAAGGAAAAGAAGTTCAGTACCTTCTTGAAACAAAGGGGAAATGCAGAGCCTGGATGAAGAAGTTGGCTGGAGGAGGAGGCTCCACTAGGAAGAAGGCGCGTGACTTCTGGAAGTCCAGACTTGGGCTACACAGCCCCCTGGGAATCCCTGAGATCTTGGCAATGACTCTCCTGTGTCCACTTCCTCCTCTACCAGATCAGCCCTAGGTCTTCTTCTTTGCACCCAACAGCCAACGTTAGGGCAGCACCCACAACCAGCAGTGCCTCGCCTGGAATGGGTCCGGACTGCAGGAGAACGGTTTCTGGAGCCAGAAGTGGGAGAGACCAATGTCTCTGCAGGTATGCAACCCACAGGTGCCCTGGACCCACACAGATGCCCCATCTAATCCCAGCCATGCCGGTTCTCCACCTGACTCCTCAATCAGGGCAAGAGGTGGATGGAGCCACAGGGAACCTCAGAGGGAACCAGAAGTGTGGTTCAGAGAAGATGGAGGAGGCACGTTGCAAAATGCCATCTTCCTTCCACAGATCCTGTCACAGTACCTGAAGCTTCCACCACCATTGAAGCTGTTCCCGTGGCTTCAAAACCACACTTCCCAAAATCTCCAGTTAAAGTGCAAATGAGTTTCTGGAAAGGAGAGCGCCATCGTGATTCCTGATTTGAGCAACACAGAGGGAACCTTGGAGACCACTGAGTTCAACCCCCTTCTTCAAGCACAGGAGAAATGTGAGCTCCCAAAGGTGAAGTGACCTGGCCCATGGTCACAGGGAGTGGTGGCAGCAGAGCTGGGACTCTAAACAGGCCTGCCAAGTCTTTTCACAATGGGGCACTGGACCCTGGGGGAGCGTGGCTTTGGATGGGATGAGCATGGATCTGGAATCTTGGCATCCTACTCCTGGGGCTGCTCCTTCCCCTATCATCAGCCATCACAGCTAACCTGAGCCTTTGGGACTTCAGCTGACTGACTTTCCCAAACCCTAACCCTCCAGCAGGATGAGCCTGACCAGGGCCAAACTAGTCCTGGGCACTGTCTGCTCTACACCTGGCTCTCTTTTCCCTGACCTCCTGGGATAGAGAACTTTCCAGAAGGCACAAAGAGCTCTAAAGTCGTTTACAGAAAGGAGCCCCTGTAAGAAACACTATTCTTTGGGGGCATTGGGGTAAGGCAAGAAGAGAAAGGGAGAATGGAAAAAGAACATTTTTTTTTTTTTTTAAATATCACATTCTTACCAAAATGGCATCCTGGAATGTTCAAGATCATCGAATTCCAGTTTGGATTCATTATTTACAAAGATGGAGACTGAATTTCTTTTGAAGCAGATCAACCAAATGATCCTGTGGCCTTAAAATATGTTCATGAGAGGTAAAGAATTTAGAGAAAGTTATAGTATCCTGACTGGGAGAGAGACAGTTTTTTGCTCCCCAGTTTTCAGACTCACAGCCACCTGAAAAGGACCTGTAGAGTTGCCCAGCTTTGGGGAGCCTGGCCAGGGCAGCAGGCTTTTTGCAGAGAAGCCATTGACCCTGGCTGGGAAGCCCAGGCTCATGCTCATACTGGCTTAACCCCCAGGGCTGACCAGCAATGGGCAACAGGGCTCATAGCCTAGATGGACCCTCCAGGGACCAGCAGGACTCTTATGGGACTGGTAAGGTTCCCCGGAGGAAGGTGGGTGAGAGAAAACAAGAATGAACAGAAGCTCAGAGTCTTGGGGTAAGAGGGAGGGGAAGGTGCAGGAGGCTCCCGTTCCCCACACAGTGGCAGAAAAAGATGAAAGACAGAAAGACGTCGTCTTTTACATCAAATAGACTGTGCACTTATCTGGTCGTAGGCAAGTTATTAACCTTTCTTAGCATCAGTTCCCCAGCTGTAAAATGAGACCAACCCCTACCTCTTAGCATTGCTGAGGAGACAATGAGTCTGAGATGATGTGGGCACAGTTGGCATTCAGTGGGCCTGGTTCCCTTAGAATGTGGAGCACCTGGTCCAGAGGCAAAGCCCAGGGGAAAACTCTCTCCCAACAATCCCTGGAACCAGGCAGAAAGGCCTTCTGGGGAAAGCTTTCCAGGGCAGAGAGAGTCCCCAGGGCTCATCAGTGGCAGTGGGTTGACTCGTTTGGACACCCGTTCTTAATTTCCCTCTTTGCATTTTGGGAGCCCTGGAGTGCTCTTCTCCCAAATGAGGCATGCAGCAGAAATGAGCTGTGATTAGCACAGCAGAGCGACCAGAAGGACCAGTGCGTGTGGGGAGAGCAGCAATCTGCGGAGACTTTCCTGGAATTAATGCAGAAGGAGCAAGCGGGGGCAAGATCTCTCTCCCTTTGCCAATCAGCAGGCAGGGACTTCCTTGAAAAGCCAATCTTCTCCACCTTGGCAGGGCAAAGCAACTCTGAAGCTGCCTGCTATATACCTAATATAGCCATCAGAGGCAGCCTGGGGAGTTTTCTGCAAGGCACACAGTGGAATTTCAAGCTAGTGTGTAGGTGATACAGGTGGGTGCATAAATAGACACAGAGTATTGCCTGTTGCGCTGAATGCAGTTAGCACTGGGCCCCAGAATACAGGCTGGACCAGATCTGCATAAACAGCTGTCTGAAGGCAGATGAAGAAAAGAGGGAGTTTGCGAGGCTTTGGTGAGATCTGTACAGGGCCGAGGTGCTGCATGAAAGTTGAGGAGAGGGGTAAATCCAGGGACCTCTATCCAACTATTTTTCCTTTCCTTAGAGAGAAATAGGTATTACTGTGTTGTAGGGTTTTAGTTCTATGCTCTCAAATAACCTTTTTAGCACATGCCCTGCCACTTTTAGTTCTAAGCCAAGACTGCAAACAGAAAGACAACCTGGGGTCTGGACTGGCCCTGCAACTCTGTGCAGTTTAGAGGGTCACTTAACCCTTCTCAGTACTGGTCTATTCGCCTGCTCAGTGGGACAATAACTTCTGAAAGACTACACTGAGAGCACAGTGGCGATTATGTAGCATGTCAGGAAGCATCAGCCCCTCTTGGCCGCTGTGGAGAAGCAAGTCCATATTCTCTGGACTCATGAGCCAGTCCCCTCACACATGGCTGTGCCTCCTTCAGCCTCAGGGGCCTGCGAGAAACCTACTGGCAAGGTGAAGTGAACAGGTGATAGGAGCAGCAGTGAGGACCTCGAGAGCACAAGCTCAGGACTCGCATTCCTCCAAGAAGCCAGTCAGCCAAGGACACCTAACCAACAAGACTTCATCTGCACCAAACACAGGCCACAGCTGGCATCTGAGCCTGGCTTTCTCTCTTCCTCAAATGGCATCCAGTGACCCAGCAGTCTAAAGCATTCTTTTCAAATAAGCCCTTTTACCAACTTCTAGGACGACAACCATAGATTTCAATTCCAAATTGAAAATGGCCTCTCAGCTGAATGTTCTCCCTGATATGCAGATACTAACAATCAGGAGGGGTGGGGAGTAGAGGTTCACCGGTTTGGACAGGGGGGAGGGGGGATGGGAATGGGAAAGACAATAGAATGAATCAGACATAACTTTCCTATGTTCATATGTGAACACATGACCTGTGTAACTCCACATCATGTACAACCACAAAAATGGGAAGTTATACCCCATGTATGTATAATATGTCAAAATACATTCTACTTTCATGTATAACTAAAAAGCACAAAAAAAACAAAATAGCCTCTCAGATACAAATCTCTCTGGGGCCCACCCGCCAACTAGCCTCCTGAAGAATTCTGTATTGCTCCCAAGTGCATTAAAACCCTGTTGGTAGTGTAATTGCTATTTTCTTGGTTTCAGAAATAGTTGGTGGGGAATACTCACAAAATCATTAGCCACCGGGTTTGACATTCAGCAAGAAGAACATTTTATCACTTGGACAGTGTCACAGTGAAGACAGGAGACAGTGGGGTTCTGTTACAAGTCCTCTGGAAGGGACACTGATCACTGCTTTTCCCCCCCACAATGACTAGGATCTACAACCACAGCAGGACAGAGGCAGTCTGGTAGAGAAGAGTGGACAAACCCAAACTTCTCAATGCAAAGCCTTCCTAAATGTCACATCCACCCTGCCTGCAAGCTCATCCTACTCTTCCAAAGTTCTTGTGCTGTGAATCAAGTTTCACCAGACCAATGCCAGTAACGTGCCCAGGGCTCCTCACCACAGCCCACTCCATTCAGGTCCTCTCTGCTCTGAGTCCAAACCTTCTAAATCTGTCACACCTCTGAGCCCTTGCTCAGGCTTTTCTTACTGATATTTTCAGTGCCCTGCCTTCTTTTCTGTCCCAACTCCATTCGCCTTTCCACAAAGACGCCCCTGCTACTTTAACCTGCACTGTGGCTCCCTTGCTGAGACTGCCTGAACCTCACATTTTGCACCAAGTTGGCACTTAATGATAAATGGTCTTGTCTAGAATAATTTGCTAACCACGTGTCTCTCCTCTTCAAGAACAGAACAGATGTCCTACACACTGGAGAAAATTCTCAGTTGGAAAAATCAGACCTTACCAGCTGTCACTATTAATTTTGTCCCCTTACTCTCCCTGAGCCTCAGTTTTCATTTCTATAAAATAGGAATAATAATCTTAACCCAAGAGGGTTGTATGGCTTTAACAAGCTAATGTCTATAAAAAGCAGAGACTCAGTAACTAGTGCTAGCACATAGAAAGGATCCCCCAAAGTTTGTCCCAGTCCCCCTTTGCTATTCTTTCATGTCCTTCAAAACCTAGCACAGTATTACAATACAGCAGGCATTCAATAAGTTATTGATTGATTGATTAGTAGCATAAAGCAAACCAATAACTGGAGAGTAATTATATAAAGTTAACAGCATGTGGTCAAAACATATTGATCTATTTTTCAACTATGAACATAAGACTGATATTTATGGAGGAGAAACAGCCTATATTAACTAAAGAAGTTTTCAGGATTACGAGCTACTGGTTTCTCTGAACCAATAACTCAGCCAAGCAGAAGTTTTAGCGTAAATGTGCATGCTAGCAATTCATCTTTCACCCTCTTATAGCAGGTATCTCCATTCCCAACCAGCTATAGTCATTGTCCACAGAGAAGTCACTTCACACACTAAACATAACACAATGCTTGCTACTTCTTTAAACCAAACACAGACCAAAAGTCTTATATAGGAATTATTCTCCAAATTATTTAAGTTATTTAGGAAGAATGCTGACAACTTCTTTTCCCAAGCAGAATTTTATATGTATAATAAACTTTGTCTTTTAATAAGACCTCTCACCCCCACTAGTTGAGGAGAAGCTCGTAGGCAACTCTGAATACAGGTGAGATCATTCAAGTAAAATCAAGCTGAGAATAATATCCAGATCCTATGAGCAATCCTGAAATCCATGCACAAGGATGAAGTTGGATGTGGTGGTGTCCAGTGAGATGAGAACTGAAGAACTTGGATGGGCTTCCGCAGAACCCTCTTCACTGGTGGCCTCTTGGCCTTACTGTCCTTTTCAGTCAATTCTTACTGTTCCTTTTTCGCATACTGTTTCTCTGGAAGAAAATGTCTCTCGATCCTGCATCCACTTGCCCAGTGGTGTCTCATGCTACCAAAACAATGGAAATCAGCAAATGGCTTGGGATGTTGTTTCGGTATCAATAGAACAAGTCTGGAAATTTAGTTTCACTTTAACCATAGAGTACGTTCTTGAAACTACTTCTCCCATGTCTCCCTTTGCTGGTGGTGAGGTAGGCACTAGTGCCTTCAGGTTACCCAGCTATAATACAAAGCAATACAGAACTAGATAGGACATCAAGAGGTCATCTAACTCATTCCTATAATTCCACATAGGAGAAATGTTTGGCTGTTGGTGAGGTCCAGGTTCCTCTTAGGGATCTAAAATTTCTTTTTTCTTTCTATACATGCTATGTACATGCTCTATCACTGAGCTTCATCCCCAATCCCAAAAGTCTAAGTTTCTTAGTGTCAAAAGAAGTGTGTCTATTTGTTCTAAGCCTCCTGTCTTCTTTGGAAACCAAACTGGTCAGTGTCTTTTTCTCAACAGTTCATATAACAGCTATTAAGTGACCCCTAATTCTCTTCTCCAAGTTAAACAATCCCAAATCCTTAATCATTTCCTTAAAGAGCGTGTTGTTCATTCTGTCAATGTATTGTTAATAGTCTTTCTGCACCTTTTGATTTTCCACAATCTTTTTCAGCTCAGATGAACACGATGGTGTCAATTATTAAAGAAGGTTGGAAAATTACTTCCCGGTTTTTGCATATCACTTCTAATTTGACACAGCCTGGTATCATGCTTACCAAAAAATTACACAGTACCCCCTTAACCTAGGTTTCCACTGGGACTTCCAGATCCTTCTCAGCTATAATTATGCCTTGCCAGCTGATGACTAATTGTAGTCAACTGGATCCATTGGTCAGTGCTAAACCATTAATGACCATTGTCGACACCTCTCAGCAAAGTATTTCCTACCCTAGTGTGAAGAAAGACCAGGTAACCAAGGGATGTGTGCTGCTCACACCACATTTGTGTAAAACACAAGACATGAGATTCTCTCTTCGAAGAATCTTTCTCCTTCTAGTCTATGCCTGAAAACTGAATTCTAGGTGACCTCAGATGTGAGCTCTTGAGCTCCCAGGGATGGAGCCTGGAGAAACAGAGCAGGTATTTAACATGCTGATCCCAACCACTCACTGTCCCTTTGCAGAAAACGTGGCGGTACCTAGGGGAACTTAGCCATACATTCCACTAAAAGGTACCCTGAGGTCTGAGACGTCACTGATTCTCTTGAAATATTCAAGTATCGTCTAGTAATGGCTGAAAAGCATGTCTTCAGTAATTTTGGGTATGGATGCTTCCTCCCAGTACCACTAACTTATAGGCCACCCTTCAGGATCCTCCCATGTTTGATTAGTAAGATTATTTCCATTCACCAGTTGGTCTGGTGTCAGATTTTCTCCACTATCCAGGGAGCAAAAAATTTTTTCTTACAGATTGTTTTGGGAGGTGAAGTAAGGACTTGTGAGATGTTTCATGACTGAATAAGACCACAAGAATCTGAGTTCTTGGGGAGAAACATCTCAGCATCCATGGTCAACAGTGTCAGGAAGCAGTCCTGGAGGCACCATTGTCAACACCTGTGGCTCACCAGGAAGAGTCTAGCTCCTTAACTGCTGCGCCTCCAGGGCTCCCCTGTGGGGCTCCATCCACCACCTGCAGATGCAGCTCCACTGTCCCTCACCCACAGGAGCCATTGACTTTTACCATACTTAAAAACAACTTAAATTGCTAGAGATGAATGACATTTAATATCATGCCCCCAGGGCGTCACTGCCATGTATGGCTGGATTACTCACAGATGTTTTGGTAAACACTGCACTATTGTGGTTTGGGCTCAGCACTAGAAGAGCTGGTCGAGAGCTTTCTGAAACCTCTTGAGGGGGCTTTTTGGCTCTGAAACATTTTCGTAGAGGACTTAAAACAGCATATGTGACTGATAACAAAATGCACCTCTAGCCCTTCCCCTAGTGACATCACATTCTTCTCTTAGTCCTAAGGCTGAGAAAGTGCCCTAAATATGCACCACCACTGCCCCCAAGTTAACAGTGTAATACTCTCTAAACCAATGATCAGCCAAACTGTGCCCTGTGAACCAAATCCAGCCTGCTACCCATTTTTGTAAATAAAGCTTGATTGAATCACAGCCACACGCACTCACGTCTATATTGTATATGGCTGTTTCCATTCTGCAACCCCAGAATTGGGTAGTTGCAAAAGATGTCTGGCCTACAAATATTTACTATCTGGGTCTTTATAAGAAATGCTTGCCAATGCCCTTTATAAATCATTAAAAAATGCATTGCTTATCAGAATAACTTTCTTCTCACCCTCATGTGAGAAGAACAAGAAAACCAACCCTGATCCTCTGAAATAAGATGTGTATAAGATGTAAAATAGTTCAAAGATACATTTATGTAACAAAGATCCTAGAAAAATCTCTATATAGACATAAACATACAGATCTCTCTGAACCTCTCTCTCTCTCTTTCGTGTGTGTGTATGTGTGTGTGTGTGTGTGTGTGTGTGTGTGAAGTCAAAAAAAGTTCTTAATTTGCTGGTTTGGGGATAGGATAAAATTCAAATTCAGTTCTAGTCACATGGAGTGATTTGGGGCTCTTAGAAAAAAAAGGGCAGAAGAAACATGATGTATGAGGTAACTGGCCAGCAACAAGAAGACAGTAAAATGAAAAACATCTCTAAACTGTATAACTTCACCCAGTTTTTTAATGTGAAGATCTTTCATGTGCATGCAGAGCAAAGGGACTGGATTGGGGTGAAGAGGTTCTCCTGGTACCATAAAATGAATCCCTAATATGTGCTGAATACTGACCTAGTTCCATCCAGAGATCAACCCAGTGCTCCATTTCCACTACCTAACAAATCTAAGTCAGGATATCACTGGGCTGAGATGAGGATCTGCTGTTATGAACGCCTTAGGCAAGGCATTCCAATCTAAACTTCAACCTTGCCCAGAAGAGTTGCCCTAAATAAAAATAAATCCATCAAAATGTACCTGATATACAGTCATATTTGGTTTAGTCCACACAGAGTTGATCTTTGGTGTTTGCTTTTAATTTGCTGCTAACATTTTAAAACGGGACATCTCACCAAAGTTCTTGTATGGTTAGCCTCTCTTGAAAAGCCAGAAGACACCCAAGTGCATTGGTGCACGCAGTGGCTTGGGAAGCTGAGGCAGGAAGATCACAAGTTCAAAGCCAGCCTCAGCAACTTAGTGAGGCTCTCAGCAACTTGGCAAGAGCCTGTCTCAAAATATAAAAATTAAAAGGGCTGGGGATGTGGCTGAGTGGTTGAGCACCCCTGGGTTCAATCCCTAGTACAAAAAAAAAAAAAAAAGAAAGAAAGAAAGAAAGTGCCAGAACACCTGAGAACCCTGGGCCCTCGTCACTGCAGGGAAACCCCCTGAGCTGAGTAGCAGCTGTCCCATTCAGAGTACAGGTGCTCAACAATCCCTGCCATTCCTGTTAGACCTGAAACTGAGCACCAAGGTCTCTTCCCCATCTCCTAGCACTGCTTACTTTCCTCACACCTGGTCTGGCTCACCTACTGAAGTTACCTGTGCTGTAGGCATCTGAATTTCAACCCCAGAGCCAACCCTTTACAGTGGCTAAAATGTATTCAGATGGTGGAAGAAAAGTGATTTCATTTTTTCCTTCCCATGCACACTTTTCCCCTCCCTCTTGTCTACTGGCCATTTACAGACATAAAGCACATGTATGCTTAACCAATAATTCACCATCAGACATTTGAAAAAGATAGCTTTGCCTTCATGGACCACCACTGAGGGCATTTGATTACGCTGGGTCTCTTCTACTCTCGATTATTTGTATTGATACTACAACTCTATGGCATACCTTGATCTTAGAAGCAGCCCCAAGACAATATCTACAAAGAATACTTTCATTGTGAGAAAAGACATGTAGGTAGAGAAAGTTTATTTCTAGAATGCAGATTGGAGAGGAAATTTCAGATGAAATCACTTCTCTCCAAAAAAGATAGGTGACCTCTGACTTGAGTCTAAAGTTTCAAATTTTGAGACCCTGTAGGAAATAGGAGGTGTGTCATAAATGTGTAAAACTTCCTTTTTGCTCCAAGTGTCCATCAGGGGAATGGATAAACAAAATATGGTTTATGCACACAATAAAATATCGTTCAGCCTTAAACAGGAGGAAAATTTTGATACATCTACAACACAGATAAACCTTGAAGATATGATGTGAGATGAAATGAGTGAGTGACAAAAGGACAAATGCTGTTATGGTTCCATTTGCTGGGGTACTAGAGTAGTCAGATTCACAGGGACGGGAAATAGATGGCAGCTTCCAAATGCTGAGGGAGCAGAAAACAGAGTTCGCGTTTAATGAGTTCAGAGTTTCAGGTGGAGAAGAGGAAAGAGTCCCAGAGATGGATGGGGTGATGGTTCCACAACAAAGTGAATGTACTTCTGCCACAGAACTGTACGCTAAAAATAGTGATAAAGCAGTAAATATGATCTCGTATATATTTTATGACAATAGAAATGGGGAAAACCCTAAGGAGGACACCATATTGGAAGAAAAAAGCAACTTGTTTTTTACTGCTTGAGAAACTTGTCAAGTCCATAATGACAGTCTGAGATGACATGCATTCTAAAGGAAGATAGAGACAACTGGCGGCAGCATTGCAATGTCACATTCCATCTCTGGCTGGCCCCTGTGGGGGTTGGCTATACTCAGAGGGAAAGACCAGGCGCGCCTGACATGCTGATCTGTTTTATCTGACCTAGAGGATCTAGCAGACAAAGGCCCATCTTCACACACAAGGAAAAGCCCACCAGAGCAAGTCCAGCTTCTGTTGTACCATAGCACTTTGTAGGCCATGGAAACCTTAACTTCCCCTCTCTTTCTAAGCACACGCTAAATCTTGTATTTTTGTGCAAAACTATTCTTGGCACAGGTATAACACCAACACTGAATAGGTATGTTAAGCTTATACGCATAACCAGTATTTCAGTACATCTGATGTGGCCATGGAGAGGGTGATGATGGTAACTGTGATGGTGGATGGGTGACAGCAACTCTGGGCTCCAGGATGGGAGACTGGCGCCAACCCTAGGCATTGTTCACTTTCCATGCCACCAAGCCAAGGGGCAGCCAAGCCATGGCAACTGCAGTCTTAGACTGTGTTTCTAAATAAAACAACAGGACTTAACAAATCTTGGGCATGCAAGTGAGCAGACTCCTTCCAGGAGTCCCTTCCACAGGAAGGTATGGAAGTGGAACTCCTGTAGGATGAGATTGGCCAAGCAAATTTTACAGGAGCTATAGGAGCATTGGAAACAGACTTTTATTTAACAGAAACTTACACAAACTTCATACAAACCCTACATTATGCAAAACTTTATCACAATTCTACACGTTGTAACTTTGGGAGTTGGCTGGAGGGCAGATTAGTAGCATTTTGACAAGGGACATTTTCTATCAGAAAATGTCACAGAAAAGGGCTACAAAATGATATGAAGACGCTGGGGGTGAGATCCACCCCGCCCCAGGGACTGGCCTTAATGGGGAACCCGAATGAATTGGCAGGAAGACTGGGCCCTCCCGTCTTCCTCTTTCAAAGATAAAAGAGATTCTCAGGTTGGGGGACACATCATAGCAACACTGTGATCCAAGAACCTTTCCATCGAGAATATCCAGCATTAGGTTGTAGGGATGGTGTCATGCCTCTGTTTATAAGTAAGGGGAACACAAGAGTGTTAACATGTAAAAGACCGGCCCAGTGGGGGGACTCAAGTAGACTCCAGTGTCCTGCCAGTCAACCACACTCCTTGGCTGGGCTGCAGACACTAAACTGAATTCCACTTATGGGCCATATCACTCACTTCCACACAGGGCCAGGAAGGACACGTTAGAACATTCGCCTTCCCCCTCAGCCACCACAAGCAACTGACTTTGAGGTTTCCGTAATTTGGGTCGACCTTCCTAGCCCTTAGGGACAGCTCTAGACTCTCAGGACCCTGAAGCCAGCCAGGCAGAAGATTCCCTTGGCCAACACCCTTGAGGAGTTGTGACTGAATTAATATCATTCTCAGCTATCTTCGTTTTTCCTGTTTTGTTTTGTATTGTTTTGTTTCACTGCATTATTGTAAACCAAGTTGTCTCCGTTCAAATCTGTTGAACTTGCAGAGAAATATCCAATCACTAAATGGAATTCCTTTCTAAACCAGGCCTCTTGCCAGCTATGATAAGCAGGAGATGGGCGGCTGCTTCTCCACCACCAGCTAAATGGGGCTTGCCTGGGGTGAGGGGCAGAGAGGCAGGGAAACTGCTGAATGGGTGGCTGATTTCTTTCAGCCAAGCCTTAACACAAAACCATTTAACATCACCAACACTTTCAACAGACTTCTGAAGAAAAAGGGCGTGGAAACTGATCACTCCTCACTTACCACATCCAACTCGCAGAAATAAAAGTACCTAAAGAACATACATGAATGGCTTTTTTAAAAGCCTGAGAGAGCAGAGTTGATCTTTATTTTCTTATTAAAAATGTGGGGTATTTTCCTTAGAGTTAATATGCAGTCTTTATTTTACAGTAAGTACTCTTTTGATTTCATGTCTTCACAAAATTGCTTTTAACTTTTGATGTAGAAGGTACTTTAAACAAAAATACTGTGCATAGTCAGCACTTTTTTCTTTTAAATATTGAAATAAATAAAATAGTTAACTCTTTTTTTTTTTTTTTTTTTCAGTTTGTTTGTGTTCAGTTATTTCTATGGTAGAGCAAATTCCAGTCTGACCTGGGTGCTTTCTCACAGATACTCAAAGAAAAAGTTATGATGAATTTTTAAAAAGAAAACAAAAATCTTCTTATTGCACAAACTTAGGCCATTGCTGAGACTTCGCTGAGCTGAGTTGTGCCGGAGGATTTTCCACATCCAGGCTCTGGTGTCGGCTGAAACACACGCATAGGAGGGGGCCAGGCAAGGGAAGAGGAAGAGGAGGAGGAGGAGGAGGTGATGATCATGGTGGCTTCTTTTCACCTTCTTCAGAAATGGCTTGCTTGAAGGATGCTGGAGTTCCCAGGCCAGAGTGTTGACTGCAGAGGGAAAGGCAATGAAAGATAAAACAAAAAAACAACAGCACAGAACAACTACCTAAGAAAGAAAGATGAAAACTAAGGGGGCAGCGAAAATGAAATGGATTGAAAAGAAAAACAAAGGAAGAAAAACCACTAATAGTGATAACCACACTCATGAAGCTATGGCTATGGGTAACGAAAACCAGGCTGGGCTCTCTGGTGCCTTGAATGTCAGTGGCACGAAATCAGCTGGGAACAGGGCAGGGCAGGTGCTGCATGACCCAAGAGACAGAAACCACAGCTGGATTTTCAATTCCTATGGAGGCATAGCAGGGCAAAACTGAGTGTTCACAAAGAAAAAAACACAACACAACAAAACATGTTCTCCTCTACTTGGAAGTAAACTGAATCTTTTCAAAACATCCCAGAAAGGACTATTGTGATGTCATCTGCCTGTCAGTCACCTACGTGGAAATGAGTGGCTCTATATTATAGGACCAACTGCACACACACACACACACATACACACACACACACACACACACACACACACAAAAAAAAAAAAAAAAAAAAAAAAAAAAACTGATGTCCCCTTTGGCCCAAAGCCAAAAGCACACTGCTTCACACATACAAACACATACTCATCTCCAATCCTGGCCCAAGCAATTTGAGGATGTCCTAATTACTAGCAGACAGGACCAAACCAAGAGGTTGGTTGCTGTCCTCACTGGCCTGTTGATCCCCAAGCTGCAGAAGCTGGTGGCTCTTCAAACCAGGTGGGTCTGTTAGCCTGGATAGGTACCAACCAGGCATAGACTGCTTCTAGCTGAAAGGGAACCTGCTCAGTTGCTGTGGTCTTTGACACAGAGGAGCTGGTACAAGAAGTGGGCATTAAAGAAAGGGTGCTCACATTTCGCCCCAGTAGCAGCTCCTGAGAGCGAAGCTGGGTGCCCACGTAGAGCCCCATCACACTGAGCTCGCTGGGGAAGGGCCTAAATGGAAAATAACCAAAGCAGCAGGAAATAAAGTTCAAAACCAATAAGCAGCTCTGCATCTTCCAAGGTGAAATTTCCAAAAGATGCCTGCCACATCTCTCCTTTCAGTACCAACATACTGCTCCCTGGCCGTGTGCACAGGCCTAGATTAGATGCCCTTCCAAGGCCAAGACTCTATCCATCTACTTATGCTTTCAAAGGAGGGCTGCGAAGGACTCCACTTCCACCACCACCAAGTTCTCCACGTCTGCTCCTATTCCCCTCCCTCTACCCAGTTCCACCCCACCATCTCACCTCTCTGATCTGCTGTTCTGGTGCCCCTTACCTGGCTTCTCTCCTCCATGCCCCCCATCATCTCCTCTTGGCCATTGTCACCTGCCTCCCATCCTTTCACTTGAGAGATAAACCAGTGTGGCCTTTCTTCTGCCTCCGACAGAGTGCCTGCCAACTATTTTCTTAAGATTTCACCCCCTGCCACAAGTCTTTCTGTCCCTTCCCCAATTCTCCAACCCTTTCGGTTGGATGTCACCTGCAACTTTGTTGGAGAATCTCTCACAACCATACCATCAGGCCCTTTCAGTTTTCACAAATTTCCACCCCTGACCTCCCCCAACGTGCACACTCACCCAAGCACAAACACATGCACACACACACACTTTTCTTCCTTTGCCCCAGTTAAGCCACCTAGAAAACAGTTGATTAGTTGCCAACTTTGCACTCTTAATATCCACTTCTCTGTCATTGTCTCTGGCTTGGCCAACTGCAAGCCACAGGCAATGTCCTGCTGTGACCTCAGTCTCCTGTGCTTGGTCCCTTCCAAGGAGGCTCAGTTCTTCATCCATCCACACACCATCCCCTCTGCCCAACCCCTGTCTTCACATCCTCATATCACCTCACTGCCCCCTGGATTCCATCTACCCCCTCTGACTTGACCAATGATCGCTGCATCCAGAGATGACTTCTCTAACTTCTCCGTCAACAATATTTATTGACTATTCACTAGGCATAAAATGAGATTTATTAATACTTCCACTAATTAGCTCAGAAACATTGCTTGGTTCTCAGTCTATTTCAGCAAATAACTCTGGCCCTGTGGTGTTGGGCACTATCCCAGGGATATAAGTGACATCACCTTTGCCTTCAAGAAGTACATCATGTGTTAGAGGAGAAAGAAACAATATGCTAAAGAATAATCTTTAAGCATGTCTGCATATTGTGATTTTTGCCATTTTTCATGGATTAGATTGTGATTTCCAGCTTTGCTTTTTGTTCAGCTCCATCTCCATTCTCTCTGATGACAGACATTCTTGTCTATTAAACAGCAATTGTCAGTCAGAGCCCTTGGTTGATATGGATGACTCCCTCCAAAAAAATTTCCCTCTCTACTGTGATCCACAACAAAATAATCACATATGATCCCCAACAACACCTACCCATTAACTATCTGTGAATACCTAGGCTGCCCAAGTAAATTGCAAATAAATCCATTGACCAATAAACCTACTGGTCCATACTTAATTGCCTCATATCCTCTACAGGACTGAGTTGTCACATACATACTCCTATTATTCAGTCCACAGTCACCAAAAGAACAAAGATATATCTGAATGAATGAAAACATTAGCATTCCAGGTCTGTTAACACACTAGCCTGAAACCTTTGCTCAAAGGCCCAATGTCTGAATCACCAGTAATGGGGTAAATCAGTCATGTGCCACCTGATACAATGCACTGGGAAGGATACAACACCATTTCTGTGCTATTCTTTCCAAAAGTCACAATTTCATTTTAATCATTAGCAAACAGCACCCAAACCTAAAGCAAACAGTTTCTATGAAATGATTAGCCAATACTCTTCAAAAATAGCAAGATCATAATAAACAAAGACAGACTGGGGAACTATTCCAAGTTAAAGGACGTTAAGAGGATAAGACAAATAAAGTCAACAATGTGATCCTGGATCAGAAAAAGGACATTAGTGAGACAACTGGCAGAATTTGAATACATCTATAGACTGTAGTGTTGTGTCAATGTTGATTTCCTGATTGTGATTTGGAAAATCTGGGGGAAGGATATATAGGAATTCTTTGTTATTATTTTTGGAAGTATGCATTTATTTCAAAATTAAAAATGTTTTAAAGTCTTAAATATTGGCTGAGGACCAGTGTTTAGATAATTTGAAAACCTACTGCCAATGTTTTTAACTAATAATTCAGTCCTGACTGGGACCTTCCATCACCTCAGTTGTTCTGTAAATCAATCAAGCAGAATGGTTCTTCCCATACTGTTATTTTGAGTATATGGTCAGAAATCACTTTTATTAAGCACATTTGTGTCACATAAGTCAATGTTTCATGTTAGAAACACTTGGGCGTGTGACCAAAACAGGGCCCCAAGTGTTTACTCCCTGCCACCTCACCACCCCCACACCTCACCACCAAGACACTGCCCTTCAGGAAGCTCAACCTTGGTTCTGTCAGAAAGTTCCTGAGGTCTCAGACCCAGCTGTTTTTCTGCAGGATTCTACGCTGCAATGAGGTGGTTTTATTGTTCTGTTTTTGTTTCTGTTTTATAGAATCAAATACCTGTCCTCTCAACCCAAAGAGGTCTTAAACAAAAGACCTCAAAGCCCTTTACTGATTTTACTCCAGAAATCTTTGAAATGCAGTCTTTGGGGAAATCAGTATAGACTGAGGAAAGAGAATTAGAAGACCCAGACACCAACCACTAACACTGGTACTTTGGACAACACATCTAACCTGACTGAACCTCAGTTTCCTCACCAGTAAAATGGGAATAAATGACATCCATCCCACCTCAGAGTTGTTTTAAGAATCTTTATGAGGTAATGTAGATTATATACTATGATTGGGAAAGAAATGTCCATATCCTAGAGATAGATAAACTGAGGCAGAGTCTCACGGCAACAAAACTAGAGACGAGAGCTTCTCATTTCTACACGAGGCTTCTACTCACCAGCTCAAAATGCTTCACTCCAAAAACACGCAACTAAGCAACTCCACTTCCAACACTAAACAAAATCCCCTACTGAAAAATTCCTAATGCATGAGTCTGCTCAAACTTTAAGTACATATTCAAGATCATATTCATCAGTTGCAACAGGAGGCATATTGGGATAAAATTAATTAATTTTATTCCACCATGAAGTGAGAACCTCCAAACAGCCTTTAGTTCTCTCCCCGAGTAATGATCTTGTGTTCCCTCAAGTGCTATATAAAGGCCATATCAGGCTGCAGCCCATTAGGTGCATAGAGAGCAGGAAGACTTAAAGGGATACTATTGATGTGAAGATTGTATTTTTTTTATTAAATCCTGCTCTCTAAAATACCAGCAGCAAATTGGATTACTGGCTTTAAAGTACCTTTAAAAAATTAAATGCATATTTCTCATCCCCCGTGTTGTAGTGATTATAGTATCTGATCTCTACATAGTCTCAGCAACAGACACAAAGAATTAGATTATTCTGGATTGGAAAAAAACACCAGATAGTCACCTATCACAGCAGCAATAGTAACCTCTACATCAATAATTACCCCTGGAGGATTTGAATGTTGTAACAAATTTAGAAAGTTCCATACCTTTGGTTCCCCTACGTTTGAACAAGGACTCAGAAAATTAGTGACATTTCTGAAACACACTGGAACTTTACTGAGTTAAGGATAAAAGAAATAGGTCAGACTGTTTTCATCTTCATGATCCTAATTTCCTTTTTGTTTTAAAATTTGAGTTGTATGAGCCCGGCATGGTGGCGCACACCTGTAATCCCAGCACTTAGGAGGCTGAGGCAGGAGGATCACAAGTTCAAAGCCAGCCTCGGCAAAAGAGAGATGCTAATATAGCAATTCAGTGAGACCCTGTCTCTAATAAAATAAAATAAAAAAGAGGGATGGGGATGTGGCCCAGTGGTCGAGTGCTCCTGAGTTCAATCCCTGGTACCAAAATAAATAAACAAATAAAATAAAATAAAATTTGAGTCATGATCCTTATTTAACAAAAGCAACCACAAAAAGTTATGTGTGTCCATGGGTCACACAGCTCCTGCAATTCCTGGGGTCACAATAAAAGGAGATCTCTTTGTCCCCAGTAGGCATTGGGAGAGAATATCTAGAAATGATGGTTTAGAAATGAGTTATCTGGGCTGGGGCTGTAGGTCAGTGGTAGAGTTTTTGCCTCAAATATGTGAGGCACTGGATTTGATCCTCAGCACCACATAAAAATAAATAAAGATCTTGTGTGTCCATCTATAACCAAAAAAAAATATTTTTAAAAAAGAAAATGAGTTATCTTTAATATTCTGCATAGAACCTTAATTAAAATTTTCTTTTCTAGGATTTAATTGTTTACTCTCTGATTGTTTAAATTGCTTTTAAGAAGGTTGACTTTTAGGGCTGGGATTGTAGCTCAGTGGTAGAGGGCTTGCCTCACATGCGTGAGGTCCTAGGTTCAATCCTCAACACCACATAAAAATAAACAAACAAATAAATAAAATATATTGTGTCCATCTACAACTAAAATTTTTTTAAATAAGGTTGACTTTTAAAGCTATGTTCATTATAAATACTCTTTTCCTTAGCTGAAACTGAGCAAGGTATACATAAATGCACGTACGTATCTATTCCCAAACTAAAAATCATCCAAGGGTCAGCTAGACAATGGTAGAGCATATACATTCTAGGTTGCTGGGAATCAGAACCTAGCCCCTTACTGTCTTGGAGCCTTAGATATACTTTTAACTTTATTACTAAGCCTCAGCATCTTCATCTATAAAATGGGAATAATACAAGTATTTATTTCAAAGGGTGTTTATGGGGATTAAACGAACCATTCCAAGGAAAGCACCCAGAACAGTGCTTAATGCATAAACATTGAGAGTTGTTATCTAGAAAAAGTGGTGGGGGCGGGGCAACATCAACCTTCAAGGCCCCTGGAAACCCAGGACTCCTCCTCCTCTGCCTTCTCTCTTGAGTTTCCTTGCTTTGCCTTAAGACATTTGCCTCCAAAGCAACATCCGTTCTACTCTCTCAAACTTAACTCAATCTCTCTAGGTTGATCTTTTCCCAACTAAACAGTGAAAGATTTGAACTTGATCATCTTTAAAGTGTCTTCCAGTTCTTTTTTCTTGTCTTTTTTTTTCTTTCTTTCTTTCTTAAGAACATAAATTCTGAGTCTGTTGAGAGAGGCTATAATCAAGATGAGACAAGATGCTCAGGCAATGCTAAGTGACACTGCTGTGCTCACACTGGCTGAGAAAGGTGAGGATGTCTGCTATTCCCTACTAAGAGAAATTGAAATCAAGTTGTACTAGTAAAAATAAATTAGATAAGACCTATCCTCAGACAGATATTTCTGTGGGAATTTGTCTTATTAGACAGTTCTAAACTGTTGGTTCCCCATTAGGACAAGTTTATAATATGTTTTAATTACATGAATCTTTTTTAAATCTCAAGTTCAAAGCCAAGTTGCCACTGATAATTCCAGGACCATGAACAAGTAGATAGCTCTCAAATGAGAGTGTGGATTGAACAGACTTTTATTAACATGGAAGCTCATATTTCATCAGTAAGGCACATCATAAGGCTATGAATCCAACATCTGAGTCACAGGAATAAAGTACAGAGGTACAAACTGACAGCGGGGCTAGCTTGTGTCCTCTTAGCAGAAACCTACCAGAATCAACTATGTTGGCGTATTCACAGATGTGAGCATGCAGGAATATTACAACCGTGGAAGTTTATGCCATGGTTCCCTAGGGACAGAACCACATACAGATTAGGCAGAACATCCCAAAAGTGGGTGGGGTTGTTACTTTTGTTCTCTCCCAGGCAAGCATATACCCACTTGAAACAGGAGGAAAGCAGAAGCCCTCTCCGTGTCAGGCTACCAGGGAAGCACCAAAGTGTCCAACTGTGGGTCTGTCCGCTTGACCTGGCACTTGTTGGGTTGATTTGGTATTTTAAGGAGTGGTCTGATTCGGGAGGATCTGCGAAGGTTGGATCATCAAAGTAGATCTCCTCAGACACTTACAAGCAACCTGTTAACTGGGCAGCCACTTGCCTCTCCCAACCCAAGCCAAACGGCACTGCCCGTGTCTCACAGAGAACACCTGTCATAGGAGTTCAAAAATCTTCAACACAGCCCTGTTGTTTGTTGTGCCTAATCGGGGATCTTCTTTAATCTGGACTCATCCTCTGGGCAGTGAAGCTGGTACCCAGAGCTAAAACTACCACCCAGACATGCAGGGCCCTGAAGCTGCACCTCTTCACTCCTACCCAAGTCCAGCCACCAACTCTAGCCTCAGTGCCCTGGACTCCACTCTCACCACAGCCAAGGGAGGCAGTCTGCCAAGCATTTTGCCAGCCACCTTCTCTTGCAGTTAAAGCCAGAAGCCCCCCCATTCTCCACATACAGCCCCTCCCGCAGTCCAAGCAAGCTCAGCCCCACGCCTGCGCCCAGGCCCGCACAGTCCACATGCACACACAGACCACCACTGGCCAGGTGGAAGACACTCCAGGAGCCACTCCCACACTAAGAAGGGGGAACCCCGAAAAGCAAAAGAGCAAGCCAAGGAGACAAAAGGAAAAAAAAGAAAGACAAAGAAAACTAAAAAACAAAAAAAAAAAAAAAAAAAAAAAAAAAAAAAACTATGATGGTTTTGCCCTGGTGGTAAGACAGGTCAGCCAAGACGTACCTTTTGAGTAGGGCCTTGCAACTGGTCATTGTTGGGACTGCCAATGAGGTGAACAGGTTTTCTCCATCCAGGCCTTGAGCAAGTGTTGCTTTGGTTTGTTGCGGGAGGTGCTATTGGAAACATAAAACAAAGTGCCTGGCAGGCACTATAAAAAAAAAAAAAAAATAGAAGTAATACAGGAGGCTTGATCATCCAATGGGCAGTTAACTGTTTTAAACAGGGGCAAGGGGAGGGGAGATATACTGTGAGGTGTCCTTCTTCCACGAGTGTGGTGGCCTCAGGTCGCTTTGTCACTGCCGAGCCCATGAATTTTGCTTATATTCCATTCCTGTGTTTGGAAGTTGTTCTTCACCAGGAAGAAAGTGAGGAAAAACCAGCAACAAGGAAAGGGCAGCTCTGCTGAACGGAGGAGGAGCCGAGGAGGCGGCTGCTGGTCAGGGCCGACGCTGGAGGGAGGCCAGGTGCCTGGCCTTCTCTGGGACTGCTGCCATTTTCCCACAAGCAGAGAGGAGGATGGAAAGGTCGGGGAGGAGACATAGGGAGGGGGTCTGCCATGGGGAGCCACAGACTCTGTGGGGCACAGAGAGGTGCAGCCCTCTCCCACTGAGGAAACTCTCCCCCCAGCGGCTGGCTTCTACACAGGATATTACTGAGATGCCTTTGATTTCCCTCCTCTCACTCTCTCAAAAAAAAAAAAAAAAAAAGTCCGACTCCAATAATAGCTAGCATATATAAATAATAATTTTAATGTTATCGGCTCTTTGTTTCCAAACCTAGTGTTCCTCTTCTCTTCATTTTACCAATAAATATGAAACTGAGGAAATCAATTCTGCTCATGTCAAAAAGATCCCCTCCCCCCAAAAAGAGAGAAACCATCTAACTTCCTATTTCTAGGGAACATAAATAACACATCGCGATGCCATCTCTCTGAAGAACTCTCATTCTGCTCTTTTGTCTTTGTTTTGTTTTCAGTAGTTTGTGCTTCTGTGGTACACACCCAAAACAGAGGGATGGCGAGGGGAAAGGACTCATGGAAGGTGGGAGGAAAAAAGCAAGGATCAAGGGAAAAACTAAGTCGCCTTTTCATTTAAAAATATATATATATATATCAGAACCAGAACAATGACCAGAGTCAGAGGGGGGTGGCTAAGCGCCCAGTCCGCTCCGCGGGCTTAGCAACTGCCCTTTTTATCTGCTGTGGGCGAGCCCCGGCCACTGCGGCGTCCTCGACAGGAGCGAGGCTCTTCCAAATCGTCCTCATCAAAGCCGTGGAAAGTTGAGGTGTCACTTTCTGACGTGGAACCGAATAAGTCCTCCGTGGTGCGTGCTGCGGCCGCGGCCTCCTTCTCCTTCCTGCCTTCTCCTCCCAAATGAGCTGACACGTATGATGAATATATCAGCACATGGGTTAAGCAACAGACAGCATTATTAATATTCTCATTACGTTATTACCATGTTATTCTTAATACCAAGATAATAAACCATTGTCACACCAAAAAAAAAAGAATTAACCGGGTACATCACCTGCTGACGGGGAATTGGGACAAAGCACACACTTCCAGGGAAGAGGATTCCCACCTCCCCCCAAAAAAGGCATCGTCCCTACCATAACACACACACGTCCACAGCTTCTGGCGGCGAGAGATGCAAGCGCGATCTCTCCCCTTCCGCACGCACAGACGCGCGCACGCTCACTCAACCCTGCCCCAGACAATGATTTTTTTTGTCCCCCCAGTGGTTTTTAAGCCTGGTTGGTATTTCTTTGGTGTTTTCGGTTGATGTTTCTTTGAACAATGTTTGTCTGTCACTTTGACAGTCAGCTTTACAAAGGTATTACTGTCAGATAACCCATTCAATGTGGTTAATCCTCTGTCCGCTTTATTTATTTTTTATTTTCACCTGTTTCTAATCCCATTCTTTCGGAACCCTTTCAATTCTACCCTTACACCATGTAGTTCATTTGCACTGAAAGCAAAAAGAGGTTGGAAATTCTGATAAGTGATAGGTAATAAAACAGCTTCTCGTTTTCTTTAACCACTGGAAGAAATTCCTGTGATCCGCACCCACACTCAGGCACAGGAGCGCGTGCGCGCGCACACAAATCCACACGATCCAGCCACTGAACATGCCCAGGTCTTAGTTACTCCAGAAAGTTCAGGTTGTGAGCTCTAACTCAGAACACCAAGAAGGTGAAAAGTAGGGGTAAATCAGCTTAATAAAACACAGTATTCTGAAATCTGCAAAAGTCATTTTTAAACTTCTTCACGTTGTTCCGGGGCCAAGGACTACCCCGGATATAATGCCAGTCTTAGGCATCCCACCTTCCCCCAGGAAACAGAAGTAGTGGGATAGGTGGGCAGGGAAAGGCAACTTCTCCAGGCTTCATCCTCCTCTGGAAGATCCCCAGGGAGGCGCCAGAGAAGTACTTGCCCACCTGCCTTAACAGGCACATCCCATGGGCTAATGCAGCCTGTGTATTCCCAAGGTATCAACTATTTCAGGAACATCAGAGTCAGACCTTGACTAAATGATCCACCAAAATTAATCCTAGGCAATTGCAATGAGAATATCTAGGCTGGTATAAATGTCCCCCTGAGTCACATAGCAGACAGAATTTGGGAAAGAAAAACTGCATGAAGGTTGTGGAAAGAGAGGCTTGGTGTAGATAAAAATCAACTTCCCACTTCTGATAGCCCATGGATCAGATTCAAGTAACCCAATTTTTGTAGAAAAGAAAAGGGAGAAATGATAGGAGTTTGCAATGAGAGCTCTGAAGCTGCCCTCTCTAACCTGTCCAAACCTATAGCAGTCTATAATATCCTGCTTAGAGCATTACTCCACCAAGTGACCTTGCTTCTGGCAGTAGAGATTTTGTCTGATTGCTTGCTCGCTCTCAAAAAAAAAAAAAAAAAAAAAAAAAAAAACACTGAGTTGAATTTTATTTTTCTTTCTTTTTAAGTGTCTAAAAGCCAGAATACACTATCACAGGGCCCTACGTGTCTCCTAAGCTAGCATGAGTAGAATAAAAAATTCGACATATGGCATCATCTTTGGATCATAAATGAATTGACAGAATTGCATAAAAGGGCCACCCTGGCAGGTCCCCTGAGAGTTAAATGTTGAGGGTTGTGTGCAACAGAAACCAAGTCTTTTCCAAAAATGACTGATTTGTCATTCAAGGCAACCTTGAGCCCTAAACAACCCTGACATCAAAATATAAAAGATCTAAAGTTAAGATTTGCAGACATAGCAAGGAGGAACTGAGTGGTAAACTAAGATGGAGTCATCTCAGTTCTTCTCTTGGGACTGGGGGTGGAAACAATACTGGGCGGGAAGGTAGTAGGGAGAAATGACTTCCATGCTGAAATCAACCACCCAACCAAACTGCTTCACCTGCTAGGGAGCCATTGATAAGACTAAATAAAGATGGTCTACGATTCTCTTTCCTCCCTACCTTGTGCATCTGTCTAGTTACAATATAAAACAATAGGAAAAATAGGTAGCACCAACCAACTGTGATCAGCCAAAAATAATGGTTTGGTTAGAACTGAAAACCAAAATAAGAGCAAAGACCTGAACTCATTTTAAGAATGAAGGAATAAGACCCAAAGTCTCTTTCTGGCATTTTAGTCTTTGGTTAGGTTAAAGATAAAAACAAAACAAGACAACAACAACAAAGAAAAAAATAACAACAAACAACACACATCAACTCCAGATCAGCCCCACGATGCCTGCCCTTTAGCCTCCTTGATTTATAAAGGTCTATTTTTTCTATTCCATATGAGAAAATGGGATGAGTGGCCAATGGAGGTGATGTGTTTATGCAGCTACCCAGGAGCCCACAATTCATAAAGTGACAGCTTTCCCAGTGTTCATGTACCCATACTCTCCAGGGTCATCCAGGTAGTCCCACAGAACAAACACATCTTTTCATTCCATGTGCATCACCCAGTACAAGAAAGCACGCTGCCTGTGTCTCCAAGTGTTTTCCACGCTACCTCGCTATCATCCCCGACACAACATAATGTCGTGGAAAGTTTATATTCCCTTTCCTCATGGAAAAGCCAGACACAAGTCAAAATTTCCGCCTTTTTCTTCTCCCCAGAACCAGAACATAACTTTTGGTTCTTAAGATCCAAAGAAGAAAAATTTCAAAATGACCTGAAAACCTCTCTCAACTCAAAATCATCACCAGCATCACTTCTCTGCTACACTCTCCCAATGGCCACCACCAAAATATGACAGAGAAATGGAGGCAGAAGAGTCCCTGATCTACGGGCACACGATGCGGGAAGGGGCCACACTCACCAGAGCGTCCACAGTCTGCACAGGACACCAGCTCTTCAGGCCGCCCGCTCTTCTTGTTCATGTTAGAACCCCCCAAGCAGAAGTCACAGTAGTTGTTGGGAATTACTGTCCCATCTGGTCCTTTCTGGGCTGTAGAAACATTTAAAAATTCCAATTTTAGGCTGAGATGTGTTCCTACTGTTCCCTTTTCCTCCCACAGTATGACAGAATCCACTCCAGAAAGAATATGAAGTTTGGAATGTCAAGTTTTGTTACAACCCAGTTGTGATATTGGGCTAGGTTTTCTTTTTGCTCCTTCTTGGTTCAATGGTAAAGGCCTGCAAGTCTTCCAGAGTTGGATTTTCATAATAGTTTCCATTTCTATAGAAACCACCTTGCTCCTTTGGATGAAGAACCCATCCAGAAGGATGATTAGTCAAGTGAACTTCTCTTAACCCTGAGCAACCAGTTTTCCAAGTCAAGGCCCCAAACATCAGATGGACAAACTATAAACACTCATGACTAGAAGAGGAGAAATGGTCAGTGCCTGGGCTTTGCTTTTGAGAAAGATGTTCTTATTTAGGAGAGATTCCTCCTGTCCCTGAAAAAGAAATATCAGCAGCTGGTCATTACCAGGAGGCAACTAGAGATGCTCTTGGGGACTCTGAGTAACATCTTGGCAGGTACACAGGTATCTGTTCTTCTTCAGCTTCATTTCCCTGAAGCCCAGATAGAAAGCACTCAGGACAAGTTAATCTTGACCTAAATACCTAGAATCACACTGGACACAGGTTTACCAGGTGCTAAGCTCAACCTCACACCAGGGATGGGCCAAAGGGTGACTCAGCATATGTTTAAGCCTGAGACCTTCATAAGTAACTGGAAGTCCTTAAATAAAGGCAAAGAAAAATCATGGGACATGACCTCAAAAACGAAACTTCATGAGAACCTCACGTCTTTGTGAACGGAAATCATCCTCATTTTCTAGGAACTGGTTGAAAAGTCTCGGGCAGGTTTTTCACCTGAGAGAAATGCTTCCATTTTCCTCTGTTTCTCTCTTCCTATTGTGGGGGTTTCTTTATCACATTTACACTCTCTATTTGCAACTAAGAAGAAAAGTCTCTCTCTCTCTGTGGGATCAACATTAACCACAGGGTCTCTTCCCCCTCAGCATCCCCAAAGTCTGCTGCTATCTTCATTATTCACTGGCTAGCATTAATCAGGGTCCCGTAGGGTACAAATCTGTAAAAGGAAGAAGATATGTGAGAAGAAATACCAGCCAGACAGTAAGTGATAAACGGATTCACCCGCTTTAATATGATTCCCTCTGGCCTTCACTTCGTCCGTGCCTCTGCTTTGCCTCCAGGAATAGAAAACTTACCTGGGGAAGGCGGAAGACAAAAGCTAGCAGAATTATATTACAGAGGGTTAATCCATTTATCAGTTGCTATTTGAATTGTTTAATCAGTTTCTAAGTCATTGATTTCCATCTTTGGGGAGGCAGACAATTCTCTGCTAGGAAAGTGTTGGCCTTTGGGGGAGGCAGAGGAGTTGGCTGCCCTCTGTGGTCTGTTGAGTATGGGCTTTTCCCTCAGCCACCGGATGTCCAAGACATCCACATGGCACACTGAATGGGTTTGCAAATAAGCTCCAAAATCCAGTACATGTGCAAAAATATTACTCTGCCTATAAAATGTGCTTGGCCCAAATCCAGTAGTACCAGCATCCCTTTCTTCCTTCTCTTTCAATTGCCATCTTTCCATTTTTAGAACTCTCCTAAGAAAATCCAAGCATGTCTAGGAAGCAAATCAAGTTTTTTTTCTCATCAAGAAATAGATGGAAATCCATCAAGTGGTAAACATAAATTGAGGTAGGGCATATAAAATGTAGGGGATGAGGATAAATCAAAGATAAGTTTCATGGTGGATATGAACTAGATAAAACATGTACAAACACCAATCACAACTTAGGCAACTTCCTACAGAAAGGTAGTCAAAGAATCCAATGTATTATTATCGCCAAAAAAAATACTCTCAAAAGGCCCAATCTCCTCATCTGTCTCTCATATAGTCTTAGGAACTTCCCATAATGTCTGATTTCCTCCCCATTTACAAAATCTTTAAGCAACCAGAGAATCTGATTGTCTCCAACACACTGTATCCCCTGTGATATATGAGGATAAAGAAGTAAAATACAGAGTGTAAGAACTTACAGATTATTCTTTACAGTGTTTGCCACTAACAGATCACTGGTAGAATACCCTACTGAATCAAGAACTCCAAAGCTGTAAGAATTTAAAAAAAAAAAAAAAAAAATCAGAAATGACGTAATAAAGCAAAGCAGATAGTGATGGTGGAAATGATCCTATATAAAAAGACCAAAGGAGCTGAATTTAATTCATCTAAAGAGAAGTTTCCAATGAGGTGGAGTCAGAGCAAAGTCTCTGTGTGCGTGCATGCGTGTGCGTGTGTGTGTGTGTGTGTGTGTGTGTGTGTGTGTGTCTCTGTTGTCTGTTAGTCATACAAAGGACCTGTTTTCAAGGGAGGGACGGAGGTGCTAAAATCCCACTCCCAGGCCCTGGTGCATACCAGGCCAGCAGGGATAAGGTGTGCATTTTTGGTCTAGTAATGGGTCCGGTATAGCAAACGACAGTGAACAGCTATGCTTTATTTTCAAACGAATCCCTTTTGCTTCCATTCCTACTCTCTTCTTGCAACAGTGCACCCAAAGCATCCTTCATGGTGAAACGGCACGGGACAGACTAATACCTTAGGCTTCTGGTTCACTTCCACTGTTTGGTATTTAAGATTGGTTTCAAAGTGAGGTTTCTTCCATGGAGCTCTCCCAATTCCCAGCTAGCAATGACTGGTCACGCACTGGGGGAGGACATTCTGTTGGCATCACTATTTGTGACCCTTTCTCTCATTGATTTATGTGCACCCCCACCTCATCTCCTCATGCTAAATGATCTACTCCTTCAGGTCCAGGACCAAGTGTAACTCATTGCTGGAGCATCTACGTGCCTTGCACACTGGAAAGAGTTGCCAGCAATCTGTGGGATGAATGGCTTACAAGGGGATGGCAGAGATGTAAACAGGTGTCACTGTGATTCTCCTGGGATCTCCTCCTTATGGGGACAGAGCACTGTGTTTGCTTCCCCTGTGGCAGAGTTATCTGTCACTCTGAATATCACTCACTGCCCTTGGTTTATTTCCCAACTCCTCAAAGAGAAGAACTAGTCTGTATCCAAATGGAAGGGTGGGTCATTGGACCTGGACTAATGGCGCCAGCTCCCCAAGTACAGGGTCTTAAGGACCCTGTGTTGTGGGAAGAATAACACTGTACACAATCACACAGGAAAATATAAGGCCATGATTCACTGTCTCTTGAGAAGTGGATGCCAGGTCACACCTACCCAGTCAGCCTCCCTTTTGCTCAATTGCTTACTGAGAAGAAAAAGAAGCAGTTTAGTACACTACCAAACTGAGGTGGAACTTACGCTGGATGCTTTACATACACTATTTCACTGATTCTTGCAGAGTCTTTGTAAAGTAGGATTATTTAACAGATGAGGTAAGTGAAATCCAAGAAACCGAGGTGCTGGCTCCAGAGCCCAGTTACAAAGAAGAGCAGGGTGCAACCCCAGTTTGTCTGTGTCCCATGATCCTGAGTCTAATCACACTTCTCTGCCTCTTGGGAAGTCTAGAGGCAAACACTTCCTAGCCATACCCTGCATATCAAGTATTTCATAAATTTCTTTAGAGTCAACTTGATTCACCCCATATGTTATTTACGAAGCCCAAAGCCATAAAAATTATTGAGATTGGCCTGATAAAAGCAGGAATTCCTTTTGAACTTAAATTTAATGTCCCTACCACAGTAATCCATCCTAGGTGACCCTGTTCATTGTCATATACTCTGTGAAAACACTTCTCTAGAGAATTCCAGAGGCTCATGAAGGGATGTTTTTAAGACAAGCTCACACCATGGCCAGATTGGCCTATGGCCTGACCCAGCCATGAGCAATTTCCTGGTACTGTATATGAGATCATTATAAAAAGGATTTTACTATAAATAGGAAGCTCACCCAAACCTTGCAAGCAGGATTTAAACAGAGATTCTGCTTCTGCTTATGGGAAATTGAGTCTCACTTTATAGAATAAGATGACAGGGATGGCAAAGACCTGAGGTATCTTGATGGCAGTGTCCTCAATGATGGATTTGGTTCACTGTTGATTAACGTTCATGGGCTGAGATCATAGAAGAGATACAAGCAAACTGCGGAGAAAATAAGGTGGGCCTTAAGAGATTAGGAATTTACCTGAGGGTAGTAACTCTCCAAAAGCTCAAAGGAAAAAAAAAATGGAAATCAGGAGCAAAGTTCATAAAGAAATGCAGGGAAAAATAACAGAAATCAAGAGGGAAGTATTGACATAACTCAATGCAAAAAAAAAAAAAAAAGAAGAAGAAGAAGAAAAGAAAAGAAAAGAAAAGAAAGCTAAGGCTCAAAAAGCCTTGCCACCAGGCTCAGCAAAGAAGTGCAGGCATCCTAAAAGGGCTTGAGTGCACACTCTAAGGTTTTTTAGTTCAATCAGGCTTTGTACAGATAGCAAAAGGCCCCAAATCTTCCATAAAATGATCACACAGACAGCGCTGTCTTTCCTGCTTTTAGTCCAATCTCTGCTGCCACTCATGAAAGCAATTAATGGTGGGGACAGTCTGGCCACCAGCAACAGCCCCTCACCTGGGTTCTGTGGAGACTAGAGCTGCATCCCAGGAGTCCTGGGGAAACAGGAAGCAGGCCAGAAGTTGACACTCCTCCTTGGCACACACACAGAGGCATGGCCTCCCATTCTGAGCAGATGCTTGGACTGCCTGCCAGGGCCTGGTGTGCACAAGCACGCGGCCATGCTCTGCATCCACCAGCCAGCCCCAGGTCCGCAGCTATTTCTCTGGGGCCTGCTAGATTGGGGTGTGCAGCCTTTGGGGAATTCAGGGGCCGTGAGTAGAGCCTTCCAGAAAGAGATGTGCCTCTTTTCACCCCTCTGAATTGTTCCCCCAACACCTTCCATGGCTGACAGTCCCTGTGTCCCTCCACAGGTCTGACATGTTTCCATGGCAACTGAAATCCTGGGCTCCAGCAGTCTCTGCTCTTGCCACCTGTTATTACTTCATCTCTCAAGTGTAAAGCATCCTAGCCTGGTGCCACTTGGCTGTGCGGAGCGCATCTTTAGAAGATGGAGTAAAGAAAAGGGGAGAGGAAAAGAGTCCGCGTGGAAAGGCAGCCTCAGGCTGGCCATATAAGACACGCTGGACAGACCAGCCTGGAGAAGGCAGCTTCAGAGACAGGGAGGGTGTAGGAGGGAGGTGTAAACCCACGTGCCTTCCCTTCAGAATCAGCGAGCAGGCCTCAGCTGGAGGCCACCGCCACATCCTGCTACCTTCTCCCCAGCCTTTAATGAGGGATGTGGGAGGGGCAGAGAGCCAGGCAGCAGGCTGGGGAAGAGAAGGCAGCTGGGCAGGGACCCGAGCCTGCCTGAGGTGGAGCAGAGCCAGGAGAGGGTTAAAAGTGGCGTGATCAAGACTGTGGGGAAGGCTGGACCAGAGGGCAAGCAGCATCAAAGCCTGGATAAATGGCCTTAATTCTCATGCTCTGGCTCACCCTACTCCTTACGTGTTTACTCATATAAATTATCCCAAGGCCTGACACCTTTTTTCACTGCTTCCCTAGAACTGATGAAAAAATAAATCCCACAGATCCAAGGAATAAAAGTGTTGGGACTCCATTCGAGCTGGTTCTTGGCCATATCCTAGTGACCGGGGCCTGCCCCAGGGCTGCAAGAGGAAGGTGAAGGGCGACTCCAGCCCAAATGTGGAGAAGCAGGGGATCTGGGAGCCCAACAGAATGAACACCAGGGTCCACTCACTTTAGACCATCGGGAGTCCTCAGTGGCAGAGAACTCGCCCCTCCTCCCATGTCCTTTGGCCACCCAGCACTGAGGACAATGTGAATGTAGGATAAGGATGGGAGGGTGCAGAATGATTTCAGGGACTGAGATTAGTTGCTGAGGAAGGCCGAGGGCTGATTTCATAAGTCTTCCAAGTTTATGGATGAGACTGATAAATTGCCACACTCTGTATTGTCAAGGACAAGATGAGACAGAATGAGTTGAAATGGCAGCACATGCCACAGGAAAGCTAGAAATGAGCGAGTGGACCTGGCCGCAGGGCGGGCTTCTCTGAGGTGCCCACTGCACACAGGGAAGAGTCCCCTAGGCCTGGTTGTTTGAGTTCATGCCTATCTAGAGGCAAGAGAATATGCTAAATGGAGCTGGGTGCAGTGGTACATGCCTGTAATCCCAGTCAGGAACTGAGGCAAGAGGATTGCAAGTTCAAAGCCAGCCTTAGCAAAAGCGAGGTGCTAAGCAACTCAGTGAGACCCTGTCTCTAAATAAAATACAAAATAGGGCTGGGGATGTGACTCAGTGGTCGAGTGCCCCTGAGTTCAATCCCTGGTACTCCCCACTAAAAAAAAGAATATGCTAGATGGTAACTTAAGGTCCCTTGTAGGTCTATTATTTGAGGACTATAATAGGGTAAAAGAAAAAGCAGAAAAGCAAAGTTTTCCAAACCCAAAGGAACTCAGCCTTTCATCGTTGCTTTATGTTTGTGTTGGAGTCTCTTTTCCTATTAGCTATGAGCTCCCTGAGGGCGGGAGCCATGTCCTTCATTTCTGTGTCCCTGGCCCTACACATGGATTAACACAGGGCTAGGAATAAATATTTAATGAAAGGATGGACAAATCTTCACAGAGGATTTAAAAACAACAACAACAACAACAACAAAAACAAAAATGTCCATGCAAGGGGCTGGGGTTGTGGTCAGCGGTAGAGCGCTCGCCTGGCACGTGCAAGGCCCTGGGTTCGATCCTCAACACCACATAAAAATAAATAAAATAAAGGCATTGTGTCCAACTACAACTAAAAAGTAAACTTTTTTTTTTTAAATGGCCAGGCAAAGGAAAGTTAAAGACTGGGAACTGAGTGAATGTAAAATACCCTGAGTCCGGAGTGATCCTGCCATACTACCTCACCAGAGCCCAACCCTGTCACGTGAGGGACAGAATCAGGAGGAGGAGCAGTGGGCCCAATGGAGGGAAGAAAGCTATGGTGTGTAAGACCTGGGTCTCCCCCAAGGAAGCATTTCTTGGTAAACCAGAACAGAAGGAATCAGACTCCCAGACTCAGTAGCCACAGGGTCTTGGGGCAGTGGTAGCCAGTGAGAAGGTAAGGCCCGTCTTGCTATGTGTTTTGCTATGGTGTCAGTCCTCCCCTCCCCTGGCCTGCCTTCTCTTCCTCCATCTTAATCAAATACACAACTCGCACCTCTGGATACAAACCTTGTATTCACTCCTAAAAACTATGCTGTAAAAACAGGCAACACACATCCGCTCACATTCATGTCTCCATCTCAATGGACGTACAGGTTGAGTATCTCTAATCCAAAAATCTAAAATCTGAATTGCTCCAAAATCCAAAACATTTTAGGCACTGACATAATGCCACAAATAGAATATTCCACACCTAACTTCATGTGACAGGTCACATTCAAAATATAGGCCCACTAAAATGCTGTCTAAAGTAACTGTCAGGCTATGTGTGTGTATAAGAAACAAATGAATTTCACGTTTGGACTTGGGTCTCGTTCCCAAGATATCTCTTCATCTTCAAATATTCAAAATCCAAAACACTTCTGGTCTAAGCATTTCTAGTAAGGGATGCTCAGCCTATATCTGGCTAGAGTGGCAATTTGCAGTTAGACAAAATGTTGCAACCGTTTTCCAGGAGTTTGAACACCATGTCACTAGTTCTGGGGCTAGAAAGACTACAATTAAGTTCTTTGTGCTCCAACCTTAGGCAGCAACCCCAGTCTTTCATTGATGCCTCAGAAAAGACCAAGTAAAAGCTCACGAATGTGGGTCATGACCTGGAATCGCAACTTGTGATTGCCGCCCAATGAGTCCATTAAAGGAGAAAACATTAATTCGAGAATAACTGTATCAACAGGGCTCTGAACAAAGTGGTCTCATCTTCCTTCAAGGATTGCAGGATATCTTGTTTTGTCAGAGCTGGATGAGCTCCGTCTACTGGAGTCATCAGGATATCACTACTATAATGATTTAGATTCAGAAGTTGCCACCTGGTTTGCCTGACCCTGCCTCTCTCCGCCTCTCCTCACCACCTCCTCTAAACTCAGTCCACAAATGGTCCCATGTTTTCTGGGCCCTTCAAACTGAAAGTATATTTAAGAAAAGAAAAAAGCTGAGTCTCAGAGTGAATACCTGAAGATTAGGAAAGAGTCAAAAGATCATGGGGCTAAGGGGCAGCACAGCTAGGGATGAGAGCCCAGGCAGAGGGATGCGGCCGAAGGCCAGGTGGCCGGGGCTTGGAGCAGGAGGTTTGTCCTACGTTGGACAGAGCATTGAGAAAAGTTGATCTCATAGAAGGTGAGAGTAAAAATGGTGATTAGCCAATGTTGGGGAGGGGGTAGGAAGGGGAAGAATGAAAGAGGTTGATCAATATGTACCAAGTTATAGTTAGATGGGAGAAACGGGTTCTAGTGTGTTATTCGCATGCAGCATGACCATAGATAACAAATGTATTGTGTATTTCAAGAAAATCCTGTAAAAAGGACTTTTGAATGATCTCACCACAAAGAAATGATAACTGAGGAGATAGATATGCCTACCCTGATGTGTATATTATGCAATGTATACATATTATCAAAATATCATAAATATGTAAAATTATTGTGTCAATGTATAAAATTATTGTGTCAATTTTCTAAAAATAAAAACACTGGGGGAAAAAAGAGTGAAAACTGAGTCTGTGTCCTTAGATTTAACAGTACAGCCTAATTCCTGGCCAGTTACCTGATTCAGTGCAATACACGTACATCAGTTTTCAAAAGCTAACTTTCTCTAAGATAGTGGTTCACCTGGGAACTTGTTAAGAATGCAAATTCAGGGCTGGGATTGTGGCTCAGCGGTAGAGCGCTCGCCTGGCGCGTGGGCGACCCGGGTTCGATCCTCAGCACCACGTACAAATAAAACGCATTGAATAAAACGCATTGTGTACAACTAAAGCAAATAAATAAAAATATTTAAAAAAAAAAAAAGAATGCAAATTCAAGGCCCACTTCAGACCTACAGAACCAGAAGCTCTGAGAGTGGGCCCAGTAATCTGTTACAACAAACCCTCCTGGTGAGTCTGATGTGCCTTCAAGCTTGAAACCAAAGTGTGTTAATCAGGTTTCCATTGCTGTAACAAATAATCAACTTAAAAAGATGAAAGGTTTATATTGGCTTACAGTTTCAGAGGTTCCAGTCCATGATCAGCTGGCCCTGTTGCTTTGGGCTCAGGGTGACACAGTACCTCATGGCAGGCATGGTTAGCAAAGGAAACCTGTTCACCTCATGGTGACCAGGTATGAAAGAGAGGAAGAGTAAGGGGGTGGGGTTCCAATATCCCCCCCCTCCAGAGCACACCTCCAGTGACCTAAATTCCTTCCATTAGACCCCACCTCCTAAAGTTATACCACATCCCAACAGTACCATGAGCCTTCAACACAGGGGCCTTTGGGGGACATCTAGATCTAAACTATAACTCATGGCTCTAATAGGACCTCTGACTGTCAAATCACCTCATATTACACATGTTTTCTGTTGGTGCTGTGCTTTATATGAATTACTAATTTAATCTTTGCCGTGACCTAAGAGATAGATGCCATTAATCTTTTGATTGTACCTAGAGTATCACCTATACACAAGGAGACTAAGCAATCTGTCTAAGGTCAAATATTAGTAAGTGGCCATCTTGGTTCTGAACCTGGTCAGTGTGTGCTGCTTAGCCAGCCCACTGGATGTTACCCTACCATGAGCACATGCAACCATGCACCTGAGAAGAGTCAAGTCCAAGAGGCTGGCAGGGCCTAAGCATCCAGGACCTTATACGCCAAGGCTTCCCAATTTTTGCTGTGCGTAAACCACTTATGGATCTCATTCAAATTCAGATTGAAATAAATAAATCAGAGGTAGGCTTTGAGATTCCACATGTCTTACAAGCTCCCAGTTAAGTCACCCAAGCACTCAGGTTTGCCTGTGACTAAGAAGTTCTCAGGGACAAGACTTTCAGCACTCTACTAGGCAAACCTGAACAAGCCAGTCACCTGGATCCCAGGTGATGCTGAGAAGTAAAAATGCAGGCCTTCGTGGTGAGGAGTGTGGGGTAGACCCATGTGACAAAAGCATTGTCGACACAGGTGTGCCATGACCTATTTTATACCTTTTAAAAAGACCACTTCAGCCTCTCCAATGGAGAACAGACTGTAAGAGGCAAGAATAGAGGCAAGAAGCCCAACCAGAGGGGGTAGTGACCCAGGCAGAATCCAGGAGGCAGAGAAAGGAAGATAGATAGACCTGTAGTCTATTTTGGAAAGGGCACTGATGCAGGTGGTAAAGGAAAACAAAGAACCAAGAATGAATCCTAAGATTTTCACTTCAGGCATAAAAAAGCATTATTTTAAAAAAATTATAAAAAAAAAACACACAAAAAGAGAGGAGAGAGGAGAGCTAGGAAAGATGAGACACAGAGAGAAAGATGCAGGAAAATTATTGAATAGAAAAATCTATAAATTTTTTCTATAGTAAAACTGATTTGCCAATTAAAATCTCAATGAGAATTTGTAATGTTGGGAATGGTCCCATATAAACCATCACAAACAGAAAAAGTTAGTAAACAATCCCACCAAAGCTCATGTAAGACGATGCAAAAAAGTTTACAGGTGATATGGATTATGGGTTTTAACCTAATCAGTGCATTCGTCCCCGTCCCCTGATAAAGATTAACTGTAGGTAACTGTAGGTAGGTAGGGTGTAGCTGGGGGAGGAGGGTCATTGGGGTTGTGCCTTTGGGGTATATATTTTGTCCTTGTTGAGCAAAACACTCCCTCTCTCCATTCTCTCCACCACCCCCCTCCTCCTTTCAGGAGCCATGTTCTGAGCTCATATTCCCACCATGATATTCTGCCTCACTTCAGGCCCCCAAAAATGGAGTCAGCTATCTATAGACTGAACTTCTGAAACCATGACCCCAAAATAAACTTTTCATCCTCTAATTGTTCTTGTCAGGCATTTTAGTCACAGCAATGGAAAAGCTAACTGAAGGAGCCCTAATTAGGAAGGGCTGTTGCAGCTAGCTGGAAGCCATGGGTTCCACCTGATATGTATGTGACGCACCTGTAGGCACCCGCAAACCTGAAGGTATATAACCGGGTGAAAGCGGTCCGAGTTAGGAGAACGGAGAATTCAGTCAGCCGGGCAGTCACTCGGTCGGTCAGAAGAATCAGAGCGGCCAGAACGTAGGCAGAGCGGTTAAGACAAGAAGAAAAGCTCGCTCTAATCTTTCTCTCTAAAAATCTTTCTTTCCCTCTCTAAGCTCTAAGAAAGTAGAAGTAAAAGTAGTAAAAGCTTAACTCTGCCTCCGAGAGTTTTTCCTCCCGGGTTACGGTACCAGGCAGCTTACAGCTAACTAACACAAGTTTTGAAGGGTAAATGTGCCTGCTATCCATCAAAGTGTATCCTCACATCCCCAAAATTCATATATTGAAGTCCTAAGTCCCAGTGTGAAGTTATTTGAAATGAGACCTTTGGGAAGTAATTAGGTTTGGTGAGATCACAAGGGTGGGGCCCCACCATGATGGGATTAGTGTCCTCATGAGTCACCAGGCAGCTTGGTTCTCTTTCTCTCCACCCACACACACTGAGTAGAGGCCACGTAAGGACACAATAAGGTGACTGCCTACAACCCCAGGGCAGAGCCCTCACCAGACACCAACTCTGTGGCACCTTGCTCTTGGACTTCCATCTCCAGAACCATAAGAAATAAATCTCCATTGTTTAAGCCACCCATCCTGGGATTTTGTTACAGCAGCCCAAGCTAAGTGTCTGTTAATGCATTCATCTTTTTCGAAAAGTCACTAAGTGATATGATGTATTGACAATTGGCTGACAGACAAAAATTAAGGGACATCAGTATGACCATGAAAAAGATCCAAGCCTGGGCCTAGGAAGGCACCTGGGGTTCCACTGTCCTGATGGAGGCAAATGATGTCCAACTCAAGCTCATTGAAATCTCAGCTTCCCATCTCACTGTGCAACTCAGGACAAATTACTCAAACTTCCCAAAGCCTCAGTTTCCTCATCCGTAAAATGTCTCATGGACTTGCGAACATTACTTAAGATGACGTGTGAAAAGTGCCTGGCACCCAGTAGGTGTTGCAGAGGGTCCTTCCCTCTTTCCTCTCCTATATGCAAAATGCTTGTACATCTGATACAGCAGGGGAAAGTCAAGGGCTGAGTCAATAAGCTTCCCTAAGAAGTGTCACGGAGCTTAAGAATCCGGGGGTTGGGGTTGTGGCTCAGCAGTAGAGCGCTCGCCTAGCACGTGCACGGCCCTGGGTTCGATCCTCAGCACCACATAAAAATAAATAAAATAAAGGTATTGTGTTCCCAACTATAACTAAAAAGTAAATATTTTTCTTAAAAAAATAATTCGCATTCAGGTCCCATGCCCATGGGTACATCACTTGGTCTTTGTGCTTGTTGGTCTCCTCTAGGGGACACAGCAATGCTTATAGGGTTACTGTGAGGAACGAATGAGACGAACATGGCATGCTTAGTGTGGTATCTGACACATTCTAGAAATTCTGGCAAGTATTACTGCCATCACCATGATTGCTCCGTGGGCAGAACTCGTCAATCCTGAATATTCTAGGTAATGAAATGAAATCAAAGTGGTACAGAGAAAGCCAAGAGACATGTGGATTCTGACTGGGGAAATGGCGTGGTAAATGAACGACAGCCGCACTTGCCAGACTCCGCCCCACAGCTGGGTTTTCTCTTGCTGCACTTTGTGTGTCCATCTTACATCCCCACTACCCCAGAAGTCCTCTCCAAGGGTAATGACCACGTCTTATGTCTTTTTGAAGGCTCAGTGACACCCCTCCCCACACTAGGCATACATATAGTAAGTGCTCTATAAATGCTCAAAGTCAGCCTGTATAGAAGGATCAGTGTCTCACATCTAAGATTTAGCAAAGGATGTGCTGGGGCTGGGTCAGGCTCTGATCATTAACGACTGATGCCAATGAGTTTTCAGGTGCAGTTAGCTTCAGAGTGACAGAAAAATCCTTTCGCGTTGCCTCAGGTGGAGCCCCTGACTCACATTAGACATCTGTGTCACCTACATAGTATGGTAGTCTAAATGGGACAGAGATGGCATATCAACACTCCAAATGTGTAGGCATGGTGCCAACCCTTGTCTCATTTAAGACTCAGGGCAACCTCATGAGGTCAGTAAGATTATTATCTCCCTTTTACAGAAGAAGCAACTAAGGAGCAGAGAAGTTTAAGTAACTGACCCACATTTTCACAGCCAGAACATGGGAGGGCAGCAGGGTCTGAGTCACCCTGGACTGAACAATTCCAAAGCCATTCTCTGAGCTTCTAAGTGAAGGGCATAGATGATGGGGGGTGGATGGGGTGGGGGAGGCGGTGGCAAGAAAATTACTTTCAAGAGTACTGTATACCTCCAAGGAGCAGAGCAATACCTCAGGTTGTTTACTTGGTAATCTGTAAACTATTTTGTTAAATAATAACTCATGTAAAGAACATCCGTTGCTAGTGTCCAGATTTGCTCTTTGAGAGGTCAGAAGCAACTCACTTCTCCAAAAAGAGCCCTGAATCTGAATTTTCCTCTCTCCCCTTTGACCAAGGCTGAATTACTGGTGTCGAGGCTGGGTAAGTGGCTGGCTGAGTGGGCTTCATGACTTTTAAGAGTGATCTAAGTTTCTTAAACATGTTTCAAAGATAATTGTCACTCTGTTTCCTAAAAGCACACTAGCTGCCCCTGGACCATATGTTAGAGGACAAGAGATGTCAGAAGACTAACATCTGTTAGATCTTCCCCATCAGTGTGGCAATGACATCATATGCTGCTTGTAGGTAATTTTCACATTATCAAACTAATTTTCAGATTATCTAATCAGCACACAGTACCCTTAATCAATTCGGTTCTCCCCTTTCAGTTCTGCAGAATACGATGCGCTGTCCAAAGGCTGGGCCTTTTTTTATTCTCACTCTCTCTCTCTCTCAAGAGCTATAGTAAGCCTAACTTTGAACCAGGCATACCACCACTGCACAGAAGACTAAACGACACCTCCAGGGACCTAGGACAACCCCTACCTCCAATTCCATCCACCTGAAAAATAAGGTTGAGATAAATTTCATAGAACCCTTTTTTCAAAAACACTTCCCTCTTAGGAGCTCCAAGTATGTTATTGAGAAGCATGTTGTATTTATTTACACTATTAAATAAAAGAAATATACCATTTAAGAATTAATAAGACTCTAAATGAGTTTCTTTATAAATCATTTGTTCTTGCCTTCTAGTAATGGCTATGCTCTGTCTCTATTTCCTACAGTAAAGATTATACAATATGCATAGAAGATGACTCTAACTGTGACCCCACCTACATTTCCATCTTTCCTCTACATCCCCTAAATTCAACACAACTCTGAGCATACCATGCTATTTCATATCTCCCAGTCTTCTACAGATGGCTCTCTGCTGGGACCCAGGAAACCTTCTCCCTCCTAAAAATTCCTCCTTGGAATTTGGCTAATTTGAATGTCACCTCTTCCATGAAGCCTGTGCAAATCTTTCTATGCAGAGGTCCTTGGATTTTACTGTGCACCACAGTGCACTGGAGCATAGCATGCTGGTCCCCACTTTTGGAGTCTCTGTTTCAGAAGGTCTGATGGAACCTGAGAATCTGCATGCCCAATGAGTCCCCCCAGGAGATGCTGAGATTGCACTCAGCACCACTGCCCAGAGACAGAGAGTGTGCACCCTTGAGCCCTTGGCACATTCACCCTTTCTGTACATGCCTCTCTACACACCCCTATTCACAGTGTCAGCTCCTCCAGGATGAAGCCGAGTCTTATTCACGGGGGTACTTCCCAGGTCCAATATGTAGTCAGTATTCAACACATGGTCAGCAAACCACAGGGGATGCATGGATGGCACTGACTTTATTTATACACTCTTTTCATCCAACTCTAAGGCTTGCAAATGCCCAATCCCACCCCAAAAAAGTATCTTGAAAACATCATCTATAATAGATTGTCACTGTGTAGAGCAAGTAAAAAGAAATCCAAGAAGAGTTCTGACACGGCGAGCCTGTGTGGTTGGGATGTTGGATTCTAACCCTGTTTACCAGTCACACTTTGGGAGCATGCAGAATGCTTCAGAGTGCACCTCTCTGATTCCTGACCACCCCCATGCCCTCCCCCATCCTTTCACTGATGTATATGCATGTCTACATGCGTGTGCAACTGGGCACAGCTTACACGTGGTAATTTCCTTTGTAGAAGGTAGATGAAGGAGAAATGGAGGGAGAAAGAAGAATCCAGCCTCCTAACAGGAGAGGAAGGACAGCAGGCCAAGGGAGGGAGATGGCAGCAGAAAGGACTATCCCAAGGGGGAGGGTCTGCACTAGCACCCTGGGCTGCCCATGGTTGAGGCTAAGCCAGAGCACAGAGGACGGGGGCCAAATCTACAGGAAATACAGAAATTGAGAGACTGGGACAGAAACAGAGGGGAAGAGGGTGACAGGGTATCTGCTGGGAGGGGCAGGCGGACTGGAGGAGGGGCGGGCAATTGCTGAGCTGGCAGCTCGGGGCAGCGTGGGCTGGAGGAGGGAAGGTCAATGCTGGCTCCAGCTGGCCACTCTGCCCTTTCCGCGGCAACAGCAGTAGGTGCAGGAACGGGCACTGAGCTCTGAAGACACAGTTGGAGAGGATGGAGCAGGGGACAGCAGGGGGACCAAAGTCGAAAGGTCTCTGCTGCTGCAGGCAGTGCAGACCAGCTGCCTGTGGCCTTGCGGACTCGGGTCACCCTGCAGCTCTGCTAAGCGAGGGAAGTCAGCATTTCCCCTGACGCGATAGCGTCCAGACCTTCTCCAGGGAGAGCCCCAGATTAGCCCCCTGGATTAAGTGCTCCTGCCCCCCTCCCCCACTCCCACAGCCTTGATGGGAGGATTGTGAGGCGGAGACCTCAGGATGCTGCTGAGCTGTCACATTCAATTCGCCACACAGTCCCAGTGGCATTTAGGGGCAGGATGGATGGGAGCCCCCCGCCCCCACCCCCCGAGCCCCAAACAGTGGGAGCAGCTAATGACTGGGTATTAATGATGCTGGCAATTAGTACTCACAGGAAAATGGCGGGGGGGCTGCTCACCAGGGGAACGCGGGAGGGAACAGAGTGCGCATTCAGAGCAGCAGGCAAATCTGTGGTCTGTGTGGGGCACAGGACCCAGGGACAGCAGCTACCTGGGGGTGTGTCCAAAGACACTGGGGACAGCAGGGAAGGATGGCTTCTCCAGACACCAAGAACCTTTCTGCGGCACCCTCCTGAAATCGGGATAAATCAAAGAGAGTTCTCAGAGGGGGTGCTCTGAGAAGATGCCCCCCAAAAAGCTGTTTGTGAGGGTTCTGGAACCTTCTTCGTGTGAAGAGGCCCCAGATCAGCCCAGGTATGGTCATGCTTTTGTATGAGGTTTAAAAATCTTTGGTCAGTCAAATGATCAATTGTGAAGAGTCGGGTTTCTCATCCGCAGGGTGAAAAAGAAAAAGGAGCAGAAAAGGTCGGAATGCCCGTGCTAACCCACAGGCCCGTGGAGAGACAGGGACATTTCTCAGGGAGGCGTCTCCGTGTAGAAAAAAGAAAGACAGGCACCACTTCCTTACTAAGCAAGGTCGGGCGGCCTCACAAAGGAGGACACCTGCCAATGAAAAAGGATGCAGAGGTCCTAGTGGACCAAGTAAAATGTGCCTGTGACAGCCTCAGGAGGCAACAGCCAATGTGGAGGGGACCACAGGAACAGTGCAGAGGAGGTGCATCCTTCCACCTAGGCTCTGCAGTGTGCCCTCCTCTGCTGTGGCCAAGACTGTGCATGCGTGAGCACAGGAGCACACACGTGCACACGCACAGGCACACATGCCGCCACTGTAGTGAAGCTTCCAGGAGAACCAGGGAAACCAAGAACAGAAGCAGGCCAAACCCCACAGCATGAGGACTGTGCCTTCTCACCAAAATGGCCAGCACTGAGCAGAGGTGAGGAGATAAGCCAGCCCTCGGAGAGCGAGAAATAACACCACCCTACTAAACACTTGAGAGAGAGCAGCAATCACTAATAACCACTTTCCAGATAGCGCCCAAAATCAAAGCAGATTAATCTCAGCCTCTTGCTGGTAGGAGGTGACAGCTCCTGCGACCTCTTGATCACTTAGACCAGAGAAGGGAAGAGAGAGACGGGAAACCAAGTATCAGCTGCCTGGGGACAGGTCAATGAATTTCCCTTTCCAAAAGACAAGGGTGATCGGACCAAGGAAACCTCTCCCCGGGGGAAGACAGAGGCCCTGGGGTGGGAGCCACTCGGGAGCCAGCAGGAAGACGGCACAAAGCCATCAGAGACCTCCTGCCCTGTTCTTCAGGTTCTGCACAGGTGACAATGGGAGGTGAGAAAACAAGGGTTGAACCCCCGAAAGTAAGAATTAAAGAAGGTGTTACAGGCTGAATTGTGTCTCCCACTCCAAATTCTTATGTTGAAGCTTCACCCCGGGTACACTTCAGAATGTAAATATATTTGGAAATGGGGGTCCTTGAAGAGGTTAAAAGGTGACATCAAAAGGAGGCCATGAGCCCTACTCCAATCTGACTGGTGACCCCAGAAGCCTGTACGCAGAGAGGAAAGAGGCAGCCAGAGGGTATCCATCTGCAAGTCAAGGAGAGAGGTGAGCAATCAAGGTCAGAGTGACCAGCCCTGCCAACACCATGATCTCGGACCTCTAACCTCCAGAACTGTGAGCGAATAAGCTTCTGTTGTTGAAAAACCCCAGCCTGTGGAATTTTGTTATGGTGGCCCTAGTGAACTAAGAAGGCAATGTTGTAAGAGGAAAGCGGGGGGGTGGGGTGAGGAGAAGCCACACATAAATCCAAAGACTGGTCTTAGCCACAGGTGTGTTAATTATTTCAAATACTCAGTAAAGGTGCCCGGCTGACATCAGTCAACTAAGCTGACTGACTAAAACACACTAGCATCATCTTTAAATCCTAGACTCTGAATATTCTTAAAAGTTCTGATCCCTTTTATTTAAAATATTTTTTTAGCTGTAGATGGACGCAATATCTTTATTTATTTATTTTTATGCAGTGCTGAGGATCGAACTCAGTGCCTCACACATGCGAGACAAGAACTCTGCCACTGAGCTACTGGCCCTAGCCCCTCTGATCCCTTTAACTGCATTAAGTTGTTCACTCAAACAGCACCTACCACCAAATCTTATGAACAAAATTAAAAACAAGTGGCACATCCACAAATGCTCTCCACCAAGTGATCTTAGGTTCCCCTGTACCTTGAAGCAAGCTCTAGAGATTCCGTTATCCCATCCCATTTCAAGTTGCTGCCGACCCAGAGACCATAATGGACGTTACAGAGGGAAATCGGGTGGGAGATGCTAAGTTCCTTTTTGATCCCCTAATTCGTAACCAGAAATTGAGGAAGAAAATGGAAACACAAATCTTCAGGATCATTTTGGGCCTTCAGAGCTGATTATCCCAAATGGCAAGTCCACCCAGACGCCGCTGGCCAAAACTAACAGTGGGGGCATCTGTCTAACACCCCCAAGGGCTATGTCCAGCCCAGTCTCACAGCTGTGAGTGGGTCATCTGCAGCTGACAGGAGAGTGGCATTTGCAGTGGCCATGTAAAGGCCCTCCCCTCCTGCTGAGTGGCCTTCCTTCCAGAGCTGGCTGTGCTGGCCCTGCCCAGCTCACCCAAGGCTGGAAGCCCAGCCACAGGGGCGGTGGCTGGCTGAGCTGAAGGAGCCCACCCACAACCAACACGGAGCCCCGCCCTCCGCTGCCACCAGAAGATGCCAGCGGTGAAGGAAAGGAACATCCCCCACTCCTGCCCTTCCCACGCCTCACTGCCCCAACCTCCAAGTGGGGACTCACGTCTGTGGTTCTCATTTCTGTGGTTGGGTGGGGACCGGGTCTCCTGATCTTGGGCTTCGTCCCCCTCCTCACTGGCCAGGTGGGTGTGAGCGTAGTGGTAGCTCAGTCCTGGTCGGTTCTTGTAGCGCTTGCCGCAGACTAGAGAAGAAGAGAGGAAGAGGGGGAAATGGTGACATCGGCACCTCTGGTGGCCCCTGCTCTCATTCCCGGAGGTGGCAACCCCAGGCCATCCACCCCAGAGCCAGCCTTCCCTTAAAAAGTGATCTCCACTCCCAGCGTCACTTCCCAGCTCCTGACAGAATCGATACCACTGTAACACAGCAGTCACGTGAAGAGAAACCACGGAAGGAGAACAGAGAGATCAGGAGCTGTGTGAGCGAGCGCTCCGCCATTCCCTCGCGGTGAGAGCCCGGGCTAGTCACTGAACCACTCTGTGCCTCAGCTGCTTCAGAGACAACGTGGGGATAATAACAGTACTCACCTCGTGGGCTGTTGTGATGGGTGAACCCCTACACAAAGCACTTAGCACACCGTGGGGCACACGGTAAGTGTGACTGTTACCGTGACTTTGAAGTCAGAGGGAACTGGTGCCTCTCTAGTCTAACCCCCCAGGGCACTGATGAGGCAGGTGAGGCCCAAGAACACCAAGTGACTTGCCTGGGAACACAGCTGGTTGGGACAGAGCCACCAGAACCCAGGCCCCCAGGATTCCCCAGCAGTGCTCCTTCCACTGCTACCAGCGCCCTCTGTGTGACGGAGAAAAGCTGCCGAGGGACAATATTTTTGATGTATCATCACCCTGTGATTTTTTTTTTTAATTTTTTTGTTTTAATTCATTACACATGACAGTAGAAGGCACTTTGACACATCATCTATCACCCTGTGATTTTGTGGCAGAAAAACATGTTTCACTTCCACCATGAAAACCAGGAAGCTGAAGCATCCTGGGTGGATGTGGCAACCAAGAGCCTGTACCTCAGTGCCCCGGGCAACCGCTGATGCCCCCCATCCATGGGAGGCGGTCCGGGAAGCACGCTCTCTCTAATGGGGCAGCTTGAGACGAAGACAGCAGGCACAGGAAGATGGCTTCTCAGAGTCAAGCAGAAAGGAGGCAGCCCCACCAGCAGGCGCTCAGTGCCTGGGAAGTAGAAGTCTGGCCAAATGGCGCAAGACCAAACCAGACTTCAGACTCCTCCAGCATTCAGCCCACTGTCTCAGCCTCTGCGGGGTGGGACTGCCCATCACAGAAGTCCCCAGGTCTGACAGCAAACCAGCCCTTGCTCGGCTTTCTAAGGGCCTCTCTCTCCTACCAGTCCTGACACTGATGGTTTACACCAGTGAGCATAAAGGCCTCCCAAGGTGTAGACACCACAACTGGTTCAAATCCAGTTCCAGGGCTCACGTTCAGCAGCTGTGTGACCCTGACTGTATAGAGAAGAGCCGTTGGCCAGCCATCTGACCCAATACCCTCATGACTTCTCTTAGGTTTTCTTTTCCTTCTAGATTCTCTTGGATGTTTTGTTTTGGTCAACAATCGTGGGCAAAAATAAACAACATCATGTCTTCTTTCCCATATTTATATGAACCATTTTATATTAGCTTGATTCGTTTTGAATAATCACCAGGACAATATTTTTAAATAAGAAAGTCAAGTATTTCCTAGGTTAATGAAATTGGATTTAATGTTTCACTGTTTAGAATGAGATGCAGCTAATTTTCAGTCTTTATCAAATATAAGTCGTTTCTCTGGTTCCTGTCTTAGAGTTTTATTATAGAGGAATTTTAACAAAAGTCCTTTCAGCATCTACTAATGTATGGCTCTCCTTTAGTTCATTGATATGGTGAATTATATTGATTTCCTAATATTTCCTATTATTGAACCATTCTTGCATTCCTAGAATACACTGCATTCTGGGTCAGAGTTGGTTATTCATTGATATACTGCTACATTCAATTTGCTAGTAATGCATCTGTATTCAGACTTGACATAGATTTATAATTTGGGGGCTGTTTTATCAGCTTTCAATTTTATGGCTATGTCAACTTCCAAAATAAATCTAAGAGTTTTGCTGTGTGAAATTGGACAAGACATAAAATCTCTCTATGCCTTTTCCTAAAAAATGAGGATAATGATATATCCCTTGAAGGATGCTTAAAGGGATTATAAGCAGTTCTTGCAAAGATTCTCACTCAGTATCCTGCAGGTAATAGATGCTTAATAAATGGCAAGAAAGGGGCAAGGGACATCGGCTGTATTTGTCACATCTTAGGAGCAAGATTCTCTGAAAGAGGATCTTTGGTTCATACTATGGAGTCTGGCAATTGGTTGGATTCCCTTGATAAGGTTAAAATGAGAGTATGAAATTCAAGTTAGTGACCTACCAACAGTAAATTTAAGGCCCTCCCCCCCCCTCATAAATATTGCAAAACATAAAGTAAAATGGCACCATGCATCTCAATTCCATGTGATTCAGGAAGCTGGGCCCAAAGAGGCCCCTGAGGTATACTCTGGGCCGGCTTGTGGCTTTTCCCATTTAACCTTTTAAATGATATGAGGTCAATAAGCAGTGAATTATCAGGTCATTGGATATAAATTCATTTACTCACCAAGCACAATGTTGATGAGGACTAAATGTCTATTAAAAGTAGTCATATTGTCAGTATTTACACCAGGCAGCCTCCGCGGCCTCTGCAGATCAACCCATTATAAACCCCACAGCGTTTCATTTGTGCCATTTGCTATGTCAATCATCACTGTTTTCCTTAATCACAGAATTTCAAGATCTTAACGGTCACTTGTAACCATCTATCCAACTGGTTTGTTCCCACTAACCATCTAGAAGCCTGTTCTGGGACAGCTCCAGGGATGGGGAACTCACTATCCATCCAAGCAGACATCTCTCCTTTGACTCCTTGAGTTATGGTTATGTCTGCACTGCAGGCCTCCCTTAAGGACAGTTTAGTATTGATTTCATCTTGACATCAACAACTCCACCTCATCTGTTGCCATGCACCTACTACGAAATGTGTTTGTTGAGTGGCTGATGAATGAACACAGAAACACCTTGTGGGAAAGCCAGGAGACAGGGGTGGAAGTAGGCTTGTAGAATCTGATCCATCTATCCACGTTAATCTCATACTAATCGTTCTTAAAGCCTACAAAGCCAAACCCAAGCAAAATGCTCCCCCTATCTCCTTCCCCAACACTGTAAAGAGCAATAATTTTTGGAGCAAGTCCTTTGGCTAGAATGGAGACTCTCCAAAGTGTAGTCCCTAGACTACCACCATCAACATCACCTGAGAACTGATATGGAAGCAAATTCTCAGGCTCCACCCCAAACCTACTGAATCAGAAACTCTAGACGTGGGACCCACTCATAAATAATATAAACAATGTGACAAACAGCCAGTGCCGCTTACCCTCACTGTTTATTAAGCACCTATTTATTATATGTTGGGTACTAAGTGAGGGGCTTTACAGATCCTATTTATAACTATAGTTCTATGCTGTTTATACCTATAGTCTAACAAACCAGGTGACCCAGATGGCTCTGATGTCTGCCGAAGTTTGAGAACTACTATGCTGGAAGAGTGTGTCTACCTGGGGCCTGTCTCCACTGCGTCCACCTGTCCTCTTGCTGGGTGGGCGTGGCAGGCGGAGGCAGCTCTGAGACTTGTGACTGGTCATTTGAAGAATCAGACCCAGATAGCCCAGGGAGGTCCTGGAAGCCAGATGCCCTTATGAAGAGCCCTCTAGACGGAGCTTCATCTTTTGCCTCCTGCTGATGTAAAGTCATTCCTTCCTCACTAGACCTTCAATTCAAACAAAATGTATATCAAGCACCTAACATGTACCCAGCCCTGTGACAACAGAAGAACAAAGATAAACGAGCCCCAAATCCTTCTCTCAAGGAACTCACAGTCCAGCAGAGCAGATGTGCCTGTAAATAACAGTGGTGGGCACAGAGGGTAGGGGGCGTACAGCTGCATCATGAGCCAAGAGGGGACTACAGGGGGGAAGAGGGGGTCAGCAAATGGCTTGAGTTGAGGGAGCTGGCTTCCCAGACAGAGAAACCGCCCCTGCACTGTGGTGCATGATATGAGAAAGACTTCACCAGCAGTCAAAGGAAGTCAGGGTCCCCCAGACACCAGCACACAGCCAGGTGGCAGCACAGGGAACAGGGGAAGTTCGACAAAGCCAGAGCAAAGAGGGGTTGGAGTGGGTGGGAGGTGGACTACAAAGAAAGGTCCCTGGGTAGGACTTTATCTTGACAATGGAGAAGCCAGAGAGGATTTTGCCCCAAGGACCAACTTAATCAGACTTACATTAGTTAGAATACTGCTTAAGATTATAAGGCAGAAGATGAATTTGAAGGTAGCAAGAGGCTATTTGCATCATCCATGGACAAAACAATGAAGACGTCAGGATGAAGAAGAAGAATGGGGAGAGAGGTTAGAGAGAATCTGGTGGAAAGGGATGTGGATAGGAAAACACGAAGGAACCTAGAAAGACTAACCATGGACTTCCCAGGTGTTCACCAATCAGCTTGGCCTCATCTGACAACTCCTTCTCAGCCCTCCCGGCCTTTCCATTTCTTAAACAGTTTTCTTCCCACCACAGATCCTGCACGCAAGGACTTCCCTCTGCCTGGCATGTCAACCATCCTCAATTTGCCTGTGAACATCTAATCATCCTTCAGATCTTGGTTCAAAGGTTCTTCCCCAGGAAGTCTTTCCAATCAAAATCAGGACTCTGATTTTTTACCTTCCTTGGACTAATCATGCATCAACGTGCGTGTCTCTCCCACCAGCGGCAGGTATGGCAGGTCCTCAGTGTGTGTGTGTGTGTGTGTGTGTGTGTGTGCACAAGTTGCATCTCAGTGACCTACACAGGGCCTGACTTGTGACAGACATCTGATGTCAGCTAAGGGAAGCAAGGACAATGCCACCTTCCTCACTTAGATGACTGGCTAGAAGAATGTAGGAGAAAAATAAGATTTAAGGAAGAAAAAGAATGAGGTCAGTCTGGGGTTGGCTTTTTTTCTCCTGGAGTTTGGGAAAGAGATGTGGATTTGGGAATTGGCAGGGAAGTTACAGAGAGATGAGCCAAGAGAGATTGTGGAGAGAGAAGGGAGAGGTGTGGTATAGGATGGACCTAAGAAAACATCCGTATCTTAAGAGACCTGTGAAGAAAGAGAAAGGGATTTTTAAAAATTCCTCAAGGAAGACTCACATGAAAGAAAGCGACATAAGCCAAGGGAGTAGAATTTCAAGATGGCCACCATGATTTACCACGTGCCAGGACACGTCCAAGAGCATCTAGGTAACAGACTCGTGGCAGCCCACATCCCCATCTTACGGATGAGCAGAGCTGGCAGTCACAGAGGCAGAAGCGCAATAATATCAGATGCCTACGCAGGGCCAAGAGGGACGGGGATCCGGGAGAGACCACTGCATGTGGCAGTTAGGAGGCCACCTTGGCAAAAAGAGAACCCGAGACCTCGTGGAGGTCAAGACAATTCTGCAAAGGACTAGGATTCTCCCAGAAATGAGGAAGCCGTGATGAGGCCGAGGGCTACTCCCTCTGGCATGGCTGTGGGAGGAGAGAGAGAGGCTGGTAGATGGAGGGACCCCAGGGCCAGGGCACAGCCTGGGCTTTATCGGGGGATCCACGAGCAGGTTCTCAGGTTGAAGGAGAGTCGGGGGCTGGGGGGAGGAAGGGCAGTTTGAAAGACAGGACTAGGAGCAACTGGAGTTAATGGAGCAGATGCCAACCCCCAAATGAACCTTCTAACTCCAAGACCTAGTCTTTTGAATGACTTCATCACAGGGGCAAGACAGAGGGTCAAGACTTCCAAGATTTATTTTGGTTGAATTGCGTCAGGATCAAACTGCTATGTTTTGATGAAAAGAACTGCTTTGGAAATCTTGCTTTAACTGGCTTGGAAAAGCTAGAAACTCCAGCACAGCTTCCCCTCCTGTATTTGATCCTATCTCCTGTCACTCCAATCACTAGGGGCTGGCTCCTCCGGCACATGGTCTGGACTTTGGGACATGCTCCCACGTCCTGACGAGCCTCATGCTGATGCCACCTTGATCAGAGGCCCCCTCTTTTTCTCAGTACCCCACAAATCACATAGCTGGTCCTAGAAATCTATTGGGACTGCGAGCAGAGATCTGGAACTAAGTTGCTCCAACTGATAGCCTGAGACCTACCCAGGTAAACCCAGGTCCCCTAGCAGTTGGTGATGTGGTTCCCTTCTGAGATGACCTTGAAAGGCTGGCTGCAGTAGTTAGCCACTCAGTCATGATTCCAATACCACCCACTGCCCTGGCCCAGCTTCTGGTCAGCCCAACCTACAGAGAGGCAGGATCCGGAGTAGACACGCGGCTGGGCCCCAATCCCTGCTGTGCTGCCGACTCCGTGTACAATCTCGAGTGAGTTGCTAAACCTCCCTGTGCCCAGGCGTTCTCTCTGAGCTGACGGTGACAGCACACCTACCTCACCACGGTGGCAGGAGTGACATGAGAGAATGCATTTAAAACAGGGCTCATGGTGAGTCAGAGCCACCATTGGCTGTCATCATCACCACTGCCATCAAAGGCCTCAGCAAAGAGAATGAACCCAAAAGGGGGGAGAAATCTAGTCATTTCTCCTCTGAAGTCTGGGGTGGAGTAGAGCAAGGAAAAGGTGGGGGGGGGAGAACGTTCTGAAAATAAAGTATTGGGACCATCTGCTATCCTTTTATCATGTCAGCAATCTCACTCTGGAAATATCTGTCATGTGGAATCAGACTGAGCCCCAAGACTGCTGAAGCATGCAGAGAGGGCCATGCCCCCGTCTTCCCACTCTAGCCTCCTTTCCCGGGACGCGGCTCCTTTGCGTCACACACCTCTGAAGCCACTGCCCCTGGGACCAGTCAGCCCTGCCTGTGCACAGCCTAAGGTCCTTCCTTTCACCTTGGCAAGTGAGCACCTGGATTTTGTGTTCCTGGCACGGTGCGCTGGGAGAACAACGGCTGTGACAATAAGGGACGTCCAGCTTGCCTCCCCTCTCTCTCTCCTTCCCCCTGGGGCGGATCCATCTGTCAAGCTGCAGAAATAGCATTTTGCCCACATCCCAATCCAGAGCCGGATTCTCCATGTAGGACCTCCCGGCTGGAGTTACAAATGCCTTCGCTGTTGCCCCAGAATATTTACAGCATGTCCCCTGTCCCCCTTAACCCCACTGGGCTCACTCCTTGTCTGGGGCGGGGGTGGGGAGGAAGAGGAGGAGGAGGAGGGGGCCTCGGGCAGTTTGTGTGAACAAAGCCGGGCGCAGCAGACAGCAGAATCCTTCCTGCCGGGGAGAAGCAGCCGCCTTCCCCACTGATAACTTAATGACTCTGGCACATTTTCATCAGCCCAACTTGGAGCACGCAGTGGGTATCTGAGCCAGTGGTTTCCCAGAGACTGAAAGCAACAACTGAAAGCTATTAGGGAATGCGCGTCCAAGAGACAAAGCCTGAGCTTGGGGTCACCTGCCGCTTCTCATTCCCAGCTCTGCCCAGTGGCACTTCCATGCAACCCTGAGGGACAGCATCACCCCTTCTGTCGGAAGCTCCACCCCCTAGATCACCTGTGACACACCGACCAGCAGCACCCATCACCACCTGGTGCCTCCAGGGCATCACACCTGCAGTCAGTCAGGCAGCCCGACACCCCTGCACAGAATCTCGCCTCAGCTCACGAGGCACGGACCCCATTTTACACATGAGGAGACTGAGCACGAGGGAGTTTGGAACCCAAGTCTGCCGGACTTTGAATCTCACGACTGAGAGGGATGCTGCATGCTCTCTGCCTGTCACCATCCCCCACTCACACCTCCCAGGGCCTCCCTGTGGCCTGTCTGCTCTGGAACTCGCTCACTCTGCTTCTGGTGGGGTTTGGACAGAAGGAGGCAGCAACAGGGAAATGGAGGTGAGCAGTCAGAAGAGGTGAGGCTCATGCCTCGCCCACTCTTCCCTTCCCTGCTTGGGCACGGCGCTGGTGCAGGCGCTGCCCCTCCTCCTAGGCTCTGAGAGTCAGGTGGGGATGGGGAGGGCAGCCTGCTCCCTTGGCCCTACCTTTCTCCTGCCTGCACCTCCATAATCATTCTGTCATCAAGCTCTCTTCCATTCATCCCTCCTGAACAGAACTGCCGGCCCACAGAGCCCAACAGGCACCTTGTGTTGGAAGACTCACACCCCCCGAGGCTGGTTCATGGAATGTGGAAATTCGGGGCTCCCCACGCCTCCCCGACACCCCTCCTTCTCTCCGCAGAGCTATCTAGGGGAGGAGGACTGCCTGTGACCAGTTCCCCTGAGAGGGGAGCAGCTCAAAGCGAGAAAAGCTCTGTGTGACTGACTCTCAGACTCACACTCAAATTGGGACCAAACCCGAGAGAGGCTTCAAAAACCACCCGCTCAGACTTGTGTTCTCAAGGTGGGGTCGTTAATCCCTGAGACCATTTTAAACAGACACACTTTTCTCAAGATGGCTCTGTAGAGGTTAAAGTGATAGAAGCCATGGGTTCAGGATTGGCCCGGTCCTGCAGTGTTTAGGCCTGCTCCTCCCTGAGTGACAAGATGCTCCTCTCAGGCAAGCCCAGAGTTCCCCTGCCCTGCCATCAGAGCCTGGACATCAGCCAAGGGGGTGACCTTTGGGTCTGGTCCTGGCTCTGACATTAACCCTTTATGTTCCCATACCTTTCTAGCCTTGGTTTCCCCATCTGTTAAATGTAAGAGTTAGAGCAAATGATCCCTAAGTCCCCTCCATGGCTCTGTTTTTTCCTGGGACTTTGAAGGCCTGTCTGCCTCCTGAGGCCATTATTCCCTCACCTTGATAGAAGAATGACGTAGGCTCCTGACACAGAATCTGCCCAAGGGTCGGTGACACCCATCTCCCCACCCACCAAGCAAGGCCTGCCTCTGCCTTCCTGGGCGTCACGTCTTCCTGCAGGCCGCTCTTGATGCTCATTTTGAACTCCATTCTTCTGGATAGAAACACAGGGACTGGGGGAGGTGTGGGCATGTCACATCCTGATTTCTAACTGCCACATTCCTTAGGCCTAGCATTGACCCTTGTGTTAGCAGTGAGCCCAGATCCAGGATCTGCCAGATTCCAGTGACCAGCCAAGTCCTGTCTTCACTTTGGTGAAGACGGGAGGGCGTTCTGCTTAATTTAGATATTTATTCTTCGTGACTGTGACTCCCCCTTAACAACTACCTGTAAGAATAATGGAGATGTGCAAAGAGCCCTTCCTTGAAAATATTATAGAACCTGATTCTGGATCTTCAACAGAGAAATGCAGAAACCCCCAAAACCAAGGCATCAAATACATTGGTGGGATGATTTCCCACCCTGCAAAGAAGCAGGGTAACAGAATGTTGGCGAACTCTGGGGTCAGCCTTCCTAGGCCAGCTAATTATGTCATTTTGGGCAAATGACTTAATCTCTCCAAGCCTTAGTCTTCTTCCCTGTAAAATGTAGATAATAATCACTTGCACAAAATACAGGTGTCGTGAAAACTGGATGAATTCATCCCTGCAGAGTGCCTGGTGCACAGCACAAGTTCAGCAAATATGGGTGATTTTTTGCTAATTCATTTAACTTTATAGGACTCCTTCCCAGACCCCGACAACTCCAACAGCCAGTGCACAGGACACAACTAGGACTCAGCCGAAATGTTCAATAAGTGCCCTTTTTTTATTTGGTATAAAGAAAATATTTACTGAGAACATTTATGGGGCATGGTGGTAAACTCTTATACTCCCAGTGACTCAGGAGGCTGAGGCAGGAGGATCATAAGTTCAAGGTCAGCTTCAGCAACTTACAAAGAACATTTACGAACAAGGCAGTGAACTAATTGTTCTTACACACTGTCTCACTTAGTCCTCTTAGAACCCCTCAAAAGCTCACATTATTGTCCTCACTTGGCAAAGAAACCAAGGCTCAAAGAGGTTTTGCAATGTGCCCAAGGTCATGGCTAGGAAGTAGCATAGCAAAGATTCAAACCCAGAGCTCCTGATTCCAGAACCAACTTCTTGTGACCACCATCCCTCCTAAGGCAGTATCTTTGGCTTTGTCCTCTAGTGTGTCCTACATTAGCATGTCTTTAATTAGTGGAAAGAGTAAAATGTAATTCTTTTCTATCCTACAAGAAAAATTTTTTGAATAACAAATGTAATTGTCAACATTCTGAGGAAGCTAAACAAAGGAAAGTAAAACCTCAGACTCAGTCTCCATAAGGTGTGGCAGTCCCCACATGCTAGGGGACCTTCCTGGTGTCCCCTCCTAGGCCTAGGTGAACATCTGACACAAAGGCTATGATCTCGAGGCAGAGCAGACTGTATTAGCGAGTCCCAGGCCATCCGGGTGACTCCTCCACCCTCACCTGAGGCAGCCCCCTTCCACCCGCGTCACTGTGAGCTCTTTGGTCCCTTTAAGGAAACAAATGCCCATTAGCATCTGTCAGACTTTCCTGCCTGGACGTCCTGTCATTTCCACATGTCAAGGCTTCACTGCTTCCCTAAAATCACCTCCCCCTTCAGAATGTTCCATAAGCCTCTCTTCCTGTCTCAGCTACCCGAGCCCAGATGCCAAGAGTCAGCGTTGCCACCCCCTGTCTCCTGTCTCCTGCAACCTACCTCCTCTCTGTCACCTGCCAGGTTCTGTGGGGGTTTCTTCCACAAGGCCTTTTTTATTTGCCTTGTCTGTTTTATTCCTGCTGTCACCACCCTCCAGGCTTCTCTTCTTCCCCTGGCTGGCTGCAGAAAGCTCCTCTCAGTCATCAGGCTTCATGCTGTCTTCCCGGAACACCTGATCCTGAGCTCAACCTTGCCAGACAAGTCCGCGGGACCGCCGTGCTTCAGCACTGACCGCCATCACCCTCTGAACACCTCAGTGGGCGTCCCCACAGCCCTTGTCTCACAAACATGCTACTTTGGCCAAGGTGGTCTACCTTGAGCCCTACCATGGCCTCCGCATCCCCTTCTCCCGACATTCATCAACAATGTGGGATTCCTGCTGTGCTGGGGCTGGGGCGCCAGGGGCCCATGACATGGTCCCCGCCCTCAGAAGGCTCACGGTCCAGTTTGAGAAGATAGGCAAGTGGACAAACGGTTGTCCAGTGTGAGAGGGAACCTAGAGGGAGACACACAGGTACCCATGGAGTCCAGAAAGGAATGAGTGGTTGCGTGTGTCAGGGGTTGGGAGAGAGACTGACAAATAGAACCAAATCCAGGATTTACCACTTATTCACCGTGTGGTCTGGGGAAAGCTAACTAACCCCTTCCCTCTCCATTCTCCTTCTTTGTAAGGTGGAGATAGATGACCACAAAATTTGTCTCAAGACACTTCCGTGAGGTCACCATTTGCCCCAGTTATCCCACTCCCTGGTTTATAACCAAAGGACTTATAATCAGCATACTGTAGTGATGCGGTCACATCAATGTTTAAAGCTGCCCAATTCACAATAGCTAAGCTATGGAACCAACCTAGGTGCCCTTCGACAGATGAATGCATAAAGAAAATGTGGTATATATACACAATGGAGTATTACTCAGCCATAAAGAAGACTGAAACAATGACATTTTCCAGTAAATGGATGGAACTGGAGACTATCACACTAAGTGAAATAAGCCAATCCCCCAAAACCAAGGCTGAATGTTCCCTCTGATAGGTGGATGCTAACACATAATAATGGGGTGGGGGAAGAATAGAAGTCCATTGGATGGGACAAAGGGGGATGAAGGGAAGGGAGTGAGGATGGGAATAGAAAGGACGGTAGAATGAATCAGACAAAACTTTCCTATGTTCATTATGGATACACAACCAGTGAAACTCCACATCACGTACAACCGCAAGAACAGGATCCTAATTAGAATAAGTTATACTCCATGTATGTCCAAGATGTCAAAATACACTCCAATGTCATGCCTATCTAAAAAGAACATTTTTTTAAAAGTGCTAATACAGATGAAGTCCATAAAACATTACAGTCCCATCACATAACTTGGCAAGCTTCAGCCATTACTACTCTTACCTCTACCCCCACCCCATGCACCCCCCTCCATTCATGAAGACTGCAATTAGCTCAATCTGTGCTCACTGAGGGTCCCCCTGGTCTCTGGGGAAGCATCATCTGACAGGCCAGCCTCCCCAGACCACTCCTCCTGCCTGTTCTGTTCCTTACAGAGCTCACTATCTACTCAACTAAATACCACCCAGTAGTGTGTCACCTCCTGGGTGACAGCAGCCTGGTCTTTCCACGTATACTGGAGAAAGAGGAAATGAGGAAAAGGTAGAGGTGGGAGAGACGTTCCTTAAGCAGGAAGAATGTGCAGATGTTTTATATACATTATCACCATTAGCCTTCCCCACGAACGCCGTCCCGACTGCACACCCGAGGAAAACCGACTCGAGAAGCAAAATGACCTCAAGTCCCAGATAACAAGTCACAGAGCCACAACCTGACCTCAGCCAGGGTCAGAGCACATTCTTCTTCCCCAGCTCCCTCTCACCTGCCGGGACCTACACCCCTCACCATACTAGTGCCAGGCCCACGGACCTCTCAATTCTGCTCCTAGAAGCAACAGGACATTATGCAAAGATATAACTACAACATTGTTGTTAGTAGTGAACAAAATTTTTAATGGGGAACAAATTTTAAACTGGCTAAACATGTACCAAGTAGTATAGTGATTGCAAAACTGGGTCATAGCCATAAACTGTGGCATGACCCCATGATGAAATGCTATATAGCCCTAAAAAGGATGTTGTAAAAATATATTTATTGCTGGGTGTGGTGGTGCACACCTGTAGTAATCCCAGTGACTCAGGAGACTGAAGCAGGAGGATTATGAGTTCAAGGTTGGCCTGGGAAACCTAAGTCTAGCAAGACCCCACACCTCAAAAAAAAATGTATTTATTGACATGGAAAGATATTCCTCATGTATTCTTGGGAGGGGATGAATCCTAGAAGTGCATACAGCAAACACAAGGTAAGTTATCTTTTGAGGAGTAAGAATATGGGTAATTTTTATTTTTCCCTCTTCGTATGTCTGTACAACATTACCTTTTTTTTTTTTTTTTTTTTTTTTTTTTTTTGGTACTGGGGATTGAACTCAGGGGCACTCAACCACTGGACCACATCCCCAGCCCTTTTTTGTATTTTACTAGAGACAGGGTCTCACTGAGTTGCTAAGTGCCTCGCCATTGCTGAGACTGGCTTTGAACTCGCGATCCTCCTGCCTCAGCCTCCCAAGTGCTGGGATTACAGGCGTGCGCCATCGCACCCGGCTTCTTTTTTATACTTTTTATACACATTTAAAAAGCGCTTTTTCTGAAGGAACAAATATTATTTCCATAGGAAAAAAGTTATGTTAAAAAATAAAAAGAGGGTCTGGGGTTGTGGCTCAGCGGTAGAGCGCTCGCCTAGCACGTGCGCGGCCCGGGTTCAATCCTCAGCACCACATAAAAATAAAGGCATTGTATACAACTAGAATAAATAAATATTAAAACATAAATAAATAAATAAAAAGAACCTCTGCAAATGTTAACACCAACCCTATTATGGGTCATCTGTATCTTTTCTGGGGTGGGGGGTGGGGGATGGTACCAGGAATTGAACTCAGGGGCACTCGACCACTGAACCACATCCCCAGCTCTATTTTGTATTTTATTTAGAGACAGGGTCTCACTGAGTTGCTTAACGCCTCACTTTTGCCGAGGCTGGCTTTGAACTTGCGATCCTCCTGCCTCAGCCTCCGGAGCCACTGGGAATACAGATGTATGCCACTGCACCCCGGAGGTCATCCATAGCTTAATAGGAATTATTTGTCACAAAGTTCCCATTAAGTAACTTCTAGTGAGAGCAAGGCTTCATCTGGGTGAGAAAATGATTCCAGAGGGCGCACGTCACAGCCCAGGCTGCCTTTGGTGGTAGGTCTGGAGAGGAAGGAGCAAGACAGAGCGCTAGAGGGTAGGGCGGTGGCAGTGGGTGGCGAGGACTGGAAAGCAGCGGGAGCAGAGCAAGCTGAAGCTGGGGTATCTGAGGGTGTCAGAGAGGAGGCTGGGCCTCTCCCAGCCCTGCTAGGACACTGCAAGCTGTACTCATGACACAATGGCATTTAAACATTTAAACAGGCTCTGCTTTGCCAGAACAAATGCACTCATCCTCCAGGGATCAATCCCACGCCACAGGCCCTGCTCCACAAATCAAGTTTCTGGGGCACCGAGCCTTCCCCACACACCCCCTCCCCAGCCATCCAAGGACCTGCAAGATAGCAGCAGAGAGGACTGAGAGATGAGCCTGGCCTCCCTGCAGCGCCGAGGGCAGCGAGCCTGAAGGCCACATTATTGGCAGTCCATCTGCAGTTTGAAGCTCAAAGCACAAGAGCCTTAGAGAACGTGGGCTTAATGCCCTCCAATTTTTTTTTTTTTTTTTTTTTTTTTTTTTCCACTAAGGCCACAACAGTCCTCTGATGGTCTTTGCTGCACTCAGGTATAGGTGAAACCAGGTCGGTCTGAAGGAGGTTGAGGTCAAGCAGACTCCCTGGGCTGCCCCGCCGGCTGATCCACTCACTCATCCCACGGCTCCTCTGGGCCTGTGACACAGTTTCTGTGATGTCTCAAGATCTGCTCCTGCTTCCTGTCCTTGAGACATCGTGTCTCCTGAGTTGAGAGGCTCATTGTTAAACTGCTGCCTGGGAGAGAAGGAGCCCAAAGTGCAGGGGGGAGGCGCTGGACAGGGAGGCCCGGGGCTCCAGACGGGAGCCACCTCTGCAGCAGCGAACGCACAAGCAGGTGCCACCGCCCTCGAGAGGCAGAACCAGGGCTAGACCCCCAGACCTTGCATTAGCTGGACACCCTTCTCCCTCTAGCACACCACCAGGAGGCCAGACTCCAGGGCAGGAAGGGACGCCAGACCCTTCTCTGACACTGCCCCCGCTGGACAGAATTAAGCCCTCACTGCTGGGTTTCTAGACGGGAGTCAACCCGTGAGGCCTGGTCACATCCTGGGTGACAGGCCACACAGCTGAAATACATGTGTATGGGGCCGGGGTGGTGGAGACAAGGGTGTCACTGCAACAGGTTGTCAGACAACCCCTTCGGATGTGTGAACCCCGGACAGGACTCAGAGGCAAGTCAGGCTCCTAAGTCAACCTCCGTCACGTCTGTCTGTCTTTTGTCACTAATCCACCTCAATGCCCTAGTTTGGGGAGTGGAGGGAGTGATTTTAATAGATTTAAATTTAAAAGGCTCAAACATCACATAATCTATTCCATTTCACTTCAATTATAATTACTACCTGACTCCGGCTTGTCAACCTGACACCTAGAAGCCATCTGTCAATAGTGGACAGGCCGTCACCTCATAAATTAGGTACATGTGCTCATTAATTAACTTTTAAAACACTTTTTTTTTCCACTTCAACACTCAGGAGAATTCCAAGGTAGGAGAGCACATTAAACCAGCAGTTTATTCAGGAAGTGTTCTGGGGTATGTCGGTTCTGGAGCTGAAGAAACAGGTATTTGCTTCCCAGTGTTCGCATTAACCACCTGTGTGACCTCAGACGAGTCCCTTCACCTCTCTGGACCCTCCATTTCTTCACATACAGTGAGATCATCTGTCCTTGCATCTCAAGATTACAGACAATCTAAGCAAAATGTTAAGCAGAGTGCAATACATGCTGTGAGCACCAATTAACAGAATTAACAGGAATTATTATTACAATTCAAAAAAAAAAACCTAGGGGAGGGCTGGATAAAGCTTCACTAGTCACTTTCACCCTGACCAGTAAAAGTGCAGGCCTTGCTCTGCTCCCCCCTGAGTGGCTAAGTCTCAGAGTCTTTTCCATGAACATCACCCCATCTACCCCATCACCACTATCTTTTCTATCATGTTCCTTGAACAAACAAAACAGAAAAGTAGGTCTCTCTCACCAGGAGTCTGCCTGGCGATGCTCACAGAACAATTCCTCCTCCTGGGAGGAGCCAGGGAGAGGAGAGGCAAAGTCTTGAAATGACTTCAGGAGCCCAAACCCAAGGATTCCTTTCATGTGTCTGTCTCTAATTATCATCCCACCTATAAAATGGGCTAGCGAGACTATTAAGATTTAAAACTATGAAGTGAATTGAAATCCAGTTCTAGATTGCTGAGTTTTACACTGGGCTGCTGAGTCTTATCATTGCTGAAAGAACTAGGGAGGAAAGAGTCCAAGAGGCCAACTAAGCCGGGCGCGGTGGCGCACGCCTGTAATCCCAGCACTTTGGGAGGCTGAGGCAGGAGGATCGCGAGTTCAAAGCCAGCCTCAGCAATGGTGAGGCACTTAGCAATTCAGTGAGACCCTGTCTCTAAATAAAATACAAAAAAAGGGCTGGGGATGTGGCCCAGTGGTCGAGTGCCCCTGAGTTCAATCCCCGGTACCAAAAAAAAAAACAAGAGGCCAACTGAGAACCCTGGAGTGTCAAGAACTTCAGGCGAAAAGTCAAGGCTGAGCGTCCCCAGGCAGGAGCCTTGGAGTCTGAATGAAGGGGACCAGCCAGTCTCCAACCCCAGGAGACATAAGACTGCCCTAAGGAACACTCAGAAAGTGCAGGTTGTGGGACTGCCCCCGTGATCCTGATGCAAGAGGTCTGGCTGGCACAAGGCCCAGGAATCTGCATTTTGATAAGCAGCTAGGCCATGTCTGTGCAGCTGGCCCAGGTCTACGCCTCTGACAGTCACCAACAGCCTTCTCCACAAAGTCCTATTCCGCTGCTTTGTTAGTGGGCAACGAACGTGTCTCCTTTGGCAAGAGACCAAAAGGGAAGAAACAGAACTTTAATCCTCAAGCTTGGAAACTTGCAAGATAATTAATAGAGATGGGTTACTTGCTGGAAAATGAAGTATTCATACACACGCCATAGATTGGGTCAAAAAATAAATTACACCCAGGTGATTTAATATTTCTGAGATGGAATAAATTCAATGGCTGAGTGAAAGGCAAGAAGCAAACTATCTATCACCTGAAGTTAGCAGCTAAGATAATATTTCAGCCACCCATTGTGAAAGGGAAGCTTGGACCGACAACACAATAGGATGGCTGGACCCAGGAAGGGTTAACTACAATCGCATCTGAAAAATGGCTTATTACCACTCCACAGAAACCCAGAGAGAGGGGTTGGGGTCCAAGGTGACCTAATATTTTCATAAATAGCTCAAGAGATGGAGTGGGAATTATGCAAATCAAACCACAGATGATACAAAAATGGCAGGGATTGCAAATCTATGAAGAATGAAATTTAACTACTGGGCAATGTCTTTAAATTTGCCTTGATTGAATCTTGTATATTGAAGTCACACATTATTGTATCTGTTTATTGAGACTCAATAGGGCCAAATGTAGAGTGATTTATGGAAGGAGAGATAATCAAATGCATAAGTAGAAAAGTGCACGTACCTGGAGAGACCCTGGCACTGGCCAGGATGGTGGCACTGATGGGGCAATGGCTGAGATGGTGTCCAAGACTACCAGAATGTTCTCTGCCGATGTGGGTTGTGCTAGGAGCTGGTGTGTAGAACCAACAAGGAAATGTGTCTGTGGCTCCTGGAGCCACTTGGTCTGGATGCCACTTCCAATGAGGACGCCATGCTTAAAGGGAGACCTGGATTGCAACTCAGAGTAGGACTGCACAGAGATCATGGGGTGGAACCCTGGGTCAACCAAGACTACAAGGGATGTTAAGAAATGTTGGATATGCCGAGATGTTGGGCAAAGGTGCACAAAAGACAAAGGGGCCTGCAGGAGGGAACATTTTTCCACTCCTATTAGGAAGAAACGATCATTCAAAGTACAGCTGGAATCGTGAAAAAAGGGCAGCTTATGGTAACTCTATCCCTAGGGACGTTCTAGAAAGGCGACCAGACACCTCTCTACTTAGGATGCATTAGAGATTATTAAAAGCATTCCTTGCCCAGTTCAGGGGTGGGGGGGTGGGCCTCCTGACCTCTCCAAAGGTCATTTCTATCCCAAAGGATCACATGTCTGAAGGGCACCGGATAAAAATAAAGTCTATTAATCACTGAGCTGCCACACAATGTCCTAGGAGAGCCAGAACAGAGAAGGGCAATCTACAGTGGACCTCACTCCACCGAGGAAGGAAGAGGGAGGCTGCGCATGTCCGGGAAGAGCCAAGAAAGCAGCGACTGAGATTTCCAGAAAGGCAACAGTAGCCTTGTACTTAGGTCCCCCCACAAGCACCACAGGGTAAGCAGGAGGGAGAGAACCTGTGGAAAGGGGACCGGAACACGGAGAATGGCACTAAGAGAGCCCCTCAACAAAGCCAGGCGCTTTGGCACTAGTACTTTGTGCAGAAAGAGAAGGCTTGGTGGAGGTAATCTACCAGGAGGCAAATGTCAAAGAAAGGGGACTGGGAAGTGGGTGAAGTAAGAGAAAGGGCACACAGGGTGTGGCCGGGAATATACAGGGCTATTATTGGCTGGGATTCCACCAAACACTAGAGAGAGTCAGTGAAATGCTAATCCCAGGATCTATGATAGCAGAAAATCACATAATGAAAATAAAGCTTTTTAAAAGAAGACTAGAGTGGCAATGCCCCAGTTCCACAGCAGCTGTTGGCATTCTTGATGGATGGGCCGCGCCAGCCAGACACAGCTGGAAAGCCTGTTCCATCGGGGTCTGAGGACCCTTCCCAGCCCGAAGCCCAGAACCAGTCTCCCCAGGGTCATAAAACTGATCCCCATCTAGGAAGCAAGACCCAGGCCAAAGCAGGCCCCCACGGGCACTGCCCAGAGCATCCGCTCCATGCCCTGCTTCCTCCTCACTCTGGAGCGCCACCGCCTTGGGGTGGGGATGTCACCTGCAGGAGTCATCTCCGGAATTTCATCTGCACGGCATATTAAACAGCCAAATGGGAGGTCACAGAGTTTGAGTTCTTCTAGCAAAATGTTCTCCAAACAGCTGTCACCCCACCAGGCACAGGATAACTTTTTGAAAATCAAAAGAGGCCAGTGAAGAGGGAGGAGAAAGGCCCCACCTCTGGGGTCTTCCCTGGGCCCCCCTTTCCCCTGACTCACCCCCTGCCTTTGGGGAGACTGCAGCCCCTGGCAAGATGGATGGGGCACCCAGAGGGAGCCCCATGCCAAGTCCTGCCCCAGCTGCTTCCCTGCCACACTTATAGCAGCCCCTTCTCCCCCATGACAGGGCTCTGGGAAATCAGAGGAGAAGGCAGGAAGGGAGGGTCTTCAGGAGTGTGGATTTGAGGGCCGCCCTGGCCATGGAATGAACAGATGGCGGCCGATACAGCGAGAAGACAACTAGGGCAGGACGCGACACCCACCGCCTCCCGCCCTGGAAAGGGAAAAAGACAAAAGCTGCTGTCCGCTGCTGACCACGGCCGCTCCTCAGGCTGAAGGTCTCTCAAGGGGCACAGTGACCAGGGCTCCCTGCCACTCCTCTCTCCCAGCCCCATGCCACCTCTGTCTGCAGACCCTAACCCAGGAGCCAGGCAGTGGCTGGTCCAGGAGAGGTTTTTGAAGCAGCCAGAAAGGCTGGAGATGGATGGAGGGGCATTTCTTAAAGAGACATTCACAGGTTGCCCTACCTAGGACAGGGTGAGAGAAAGGAAATTAAAGAGAAACAAAGGAAAAGCCACAAGCGACCTTTGTGGTGGGGGGTGTGTGGGGGTGAGTTATGCTTTTGTTTATAACTCTCTGAAATGGGGAAGAAATAGAGGGTGAATCTTAAAAGAGATGGAGAGAGTGGAGAGAGAGAGAGCACAGGAAGGCCACCAAGAAGGCACTGTCAAGAAGGCCCTGTCAGACGGAGAGGCACAGCATGGGGGCAGACACCCTGGCTGCAGCAGCAGCAGGGGGAGGGGAGACCGTGGGGGGGTGCAGGCAGGCAAGCAGGGTGCAGGCCCAGGAGCAGGGGCCTGGCAGCCATGGAGGCAGAGGGCAGGGTGGGGCTGGGGCGGGACGGAGGAGCCCGTACTTACTGTCACAGACGTAAGGCTTGTCGTGGTCTTCCTGAGAGGCCGCGTCATGCCTCCTCCTGCCACCCGCAGAGCCGCGAGCCTGGGGAGACACGGGGGTATGGGATGCTTGTTATTACGATGGTCACACGGCTCCTGGGCATGCGCCCCATGAGGCCATGTGTGCCTCACCTCCATCTCCTCTGTACAACACCATCATCGCGGCCACTGCGCCAACACCAACCCGGTTTTACAGGTGAGGAAACTGAGGCCCGGAGAGGTTAGGGAACTTGCCCCGAATCGCTCAGCTACTCGCCTGGGTCATCTCCTTAAGCAACTCCAAGGAGGGAGCACGATCATCCACACTTAATAGATGACGGGACTGAGGTAACAGAGAGGCTAAGTAACCAGCCCAAGCTCACAAAGTACAGAGCTAGGACACAAACTCAGGACAGTCTGAGTGAAAAGCCCACGCCTACCAAATTCCTACCTGCTACTGGGGCTTCTACCCCACCAGGGCGTCCTCCTGGGGCTTCACTGACACAGTGGGAAGATGCCGACCCTGATCCCTATACTAATCAGCTGACTGGTGCATTGGGAGCAAATCCTGGTGGGATAGGCAGTGCAATTGCAGTTGTCACTCCACTGCCCACTCCCCAAGTGTCCCAAGAGACAGCCAGGCCTGGTGTCCAGGCCCAGGGCACAAGCCCAGACACAAGGGAGCTCCTGCTGCCCCCTTGACGCTTGACCTTGAGTTGGGATGGCTGCGGCTAAGGCCTCCCTGTGTGGTCTGCCCCCGGCCTCCAGCCAGTGACTTAAACCTTGACCCTCACCGTCTCCTGATATGCCCTGCTGTGTGCATCTCCCCAAGGGACAGCATGATAAGGGCAGGGAATGACGCTACCTTCAGGAGAAAACCAGCCCAAGAGGTCACTGGCAGCTCTGCAGCCCAGGACAGTGGCCACAAGAATGCAGCGAGGTTTATTTTTAAATCTCTGTAAGTCCCCCACTGGTCACGTGGGTAGCACCCTACCTCCTCCAGGTCATTCTTTGGTAATGAGTAGCAATAAACTCCCAGCCAAGGAAAAGGCCGGCTGAGGTCTTTGGGGACCGAGAGGAAGGGGCAGCGGGATGAGAAATAAGACACAGCAGCAGCCTGGGGTGTCGGGGAAATGCAGCAGTCTCAGGGCCTGGCCTGGAAAATGGCCCGAGGGACTCACAGAGGCAAGGCCCGTACCCCGGGCCTCGGGCCTCGGGCCTCACACACTCCCCAAACCCACACACTTCACAATCAACCCCACCTGCTAAGCTACCGCCTCGCCACCTCCAAAACCGACTCCGCCTCCCTCCCTCCAGTCGCGCCTGTGCCTCCCCACCCCCACCCTGCACTCGCTGACAGCCCGCGGCCTCCTCCCCTCGCCCTCATTACTCAGAGTTGACCCCAAGAGGGAGCGGCAAGGCGCTGGCAGTCGCCCCAGGGCACTGACAGGCACCCGTGCCCAGGATGCCAAGGGTGGTCGCCCTCATTGCCTGCACCCCCACGCGCCACCTCAGTGAAGCCAGGGACAGCTTGACGTGCACAGCCCACAGCCCTGTCACAGCCGCCGCTGAGCAGGTGAAGGCAAGTCACGCGGAATGCCCAGGAACAGCAGCTGGGGAAGGGGCTCGGGAGCAGAGCTGCCTCCGGGGAAGAGGAGGGGTCAGCAGAGGGCTGGGAGCCCAGGGTTCCGGGGGAGCTCTGGCGGGAGGGGCAGCTCTGCGGGGAGCCGGGCTTGCATTCCCAGCTGCCTCAGCGGCAGGATGGGGGTCTTGGTCGTATGGCATCTCCGGGACGTGTAAGGTCTTCTGAGGCAGCAGCACTACAGACCCCTGAGAGATCTCAGGCTTGGCTACTGGGAATCTACCTGCTCAAGTGTCACCTCCTCCAAGAAGCCCTCCCTGACCACCTCTGTCCACGCCATACCCTTTCCTCTGTCTGATCTTGCTTTGTCATAGCACCTGCGCTGGCTGGCATATAATGTATACATGTGTGGCTTTACTTGTTGACTTTCTGTCTGCCCCATGTGAGGTGGAGACCAGTCCATCTAGTCCGGCACTGTTCTCAGAACTGGGCACAGGGCAGCCCTTAAACATTTACCCAAAAAAATGAATCAATCCATCTGGCTGGCGAGTCGATTATTTTTGGTCTCCTTCATTCTCTGTATCCATTTGCTGCTGATTCTTCCTTCAGAGATCATTGTAGCCTCCGCAATTCCTTTCTATTCCATACCCTGACCCAGGAGCTCCTCAACTGAACCCCGAACTGCTCAAAGAACCCACCAGCTGGGGCTGTTCAGCCCAGACCATCCTGCATGATTGCCAAAACATATAGACAAAAGGAGAAGGGACAGGAGCCCATGGCCATTCACACATTCTTTCATTGCCACCTATGACCCACTTACACATCCAACAGCAGACTAGTGCAGATCCCACTGGGTTTACCCCAACTCAGCTACATCCACTTTTTTTTTTTTTAATTGGTCCCTATCATGACTAGTCTCTCTTCTACCCAGACACATCCAATCTATGCTTTAGCCCTGCTAGCATCCCATTCTTCCAAAAATCTTCCCCTTGCCACTTTGAAAAGTAAAAAGAGCCATGTGGACACAGGTTTGAACCCCAGCTGTATTAGCCAATTTGGGGTTGCTATAACAAAATACCTGAGGCGGGTTGCTTTATAAAGAAAAGAAGTTCATTTTGACTCATGGTTCTGAAGGTGTAAGGTCTAGGAGCCTCATCTGGCAATGGTCTTCTTGCCTCAGGTTTGAGGTAGCACAGAGCATCATATGGCAAGTGACAAGGCGCATGTGTATGTGTCACTCATAGGAGTGACACCCTTATCTAATGACCTTATCTAATCCTAATCACCTCCCAAAGGTTCCACCTCTAAATTCCACAGTCAGATTAAGTTTTCAGCCTCTTAATACCTCACAGTTGGGATTAAATTCCAACACATGAAGGCTAGAGGACAGACTGTAGCATTAGCCATGAGACTTGCACTAGTTACTTCTCAAAGCTTTGGTTTTCTCATCTGTAAAGCAGGCACAGCAACACCTCTAGAGCAAGTTGCTGAGAGGGTTAGAGCTAAGGGGTGTGACACCACAGGGACAGTGCTAAGTCTACAGGAAGTGCTTAATAAATTATTTTCCCCCTTACCCACATTGATCTATGTCACTACTTCTTCTTTTTTGTACCTGGAATTGAACCCAGTAGCACTTAACCACTGAGCCCCATCCCCAGCTTTTTTTTTTTTTTTTTTTTTTTTTTTCTTTTGAGACAGGGCCTCGCTAAGCTGCTGAGGCTGGCTTTGAACTCGCGATCCTCCTGCCTCGGCCTCCAGAGTCACTCGGATCCTCTGGCTCTGGTTATCTCTGGTTAGTGCACTGTCAGAAACCCGCTGTGTTCTCACTGCATCCTAAGTTCTAGCATCTTCTCCCTAATCTGATTCTGAGGTCCTTGAGGGCAGAGATGGCACTTTGTACTTTATTATGAATCACTAACACTTAGCGTTGTGCTGGGCTCACAGCATGCAGAGCTCTTTCTTGTGTATTAGTTCAGTTAATTCTTAAAATAACCTTTTGAATTAGACCAAGTAGTAGTAGTATTCCTATTTATCATTTGATGAAGCAGGCTCTGAGAGGGTTCATGACTTGTCCACAGTCACGGGGCCAATAAAAGAAGCAGTTCCTAGGTTTCCTGACCCTGTTATGAAACCTTTGAAATTGATTTGCCAAAAAAAAACCTGGCCACACTCCCCGAGAGCTGTCCACCCCATTCCACTCCACCCCACCCCTCCTCCCATTTGCATACTGGTGGGCCATGGCAGCCATGATTGTACCATATGACCCTGCCCCACAGGCCATGGTTGATTGGCTGGTTCGGGATTGGTCACATGATTATATGGAGCTAATCAGAGTCTACCTCCAAGCTGGGTCAATCAGATTCTACCTCTAAGGGACTTGGAATTGGGAAACAATGACCCCCAATTAGTACAAGCCACCTGAACTATGGGGACCCATAAATTCAGGAACTATGGGGCACAGAGTTAGAGGAAAGTCAGTGAAGAATGAAGGAAGGGTCTGGGTTTGTAGCTCAATGGTAGAGCACTTGCCTAGCACATGTGAGGCACTGGGTTCAATCCTCAGCACCACATAAAAATAAATATATAAAAAATAAAGGGGCCGGGCGCGGTGGCGCACGCCTGTAATCCCAGCACTTTGGGAGGCTGAGGCAGGAGGATCGCGAGTTCAAAGCCAGCCTCGGCAATGGCGAGGCACTTAGCAACTCAGTGAGACCCTGTCTCTAAATGAAATACAAAAAAAAGGGCTGGGGATGTGGCCCAGTGGTCAAGTGCCCCTGAGTTCAATCCCCGGTACCACAAAAAAAATAAATAAATAAAGGTATTGTATCCATCTACAACTAAAAAAAAAAAATTTTAATGAAGGAGGGAGAATAAAAACCAAAAAGGCCAGAAGAGACCTGGGTTTCTTACTCTTCCCCAGTTCTAAGTTCCTGCCTTTTTCCTGCTTGCCTTTCCTGTGGTTTGGATCTTCAAAGATTGCTCAAATTTGGGGCAATGGCCCAGCAACTTTTCAAATCTCCCCATTTTTGCTTAAGCCATCAAGTTTCCTGCAACTAAAAGACCCTTAACTAGGACAGACAGTCCAAGCCAAGGGCTAGTTCTTCTATAACAGTTGTTCTCAAATAGTGGTCCCGGGATCAGTGTCAAAACTATTTTCATAATAATAGTAAAACACTATTTGCCTTTTTCCCTCTCATTTTCTCAAAAGTGGATAATGGAGTTTTCCAGAGGCTACGTGACTCACGTGTGATGTGCTTTCACTGTGAGCTTAGGGATTTTTTTTTTTTTTTTTTTTTTTTTTTTTTTTTTTTTTTTTTTGTGGTACCGGGGATTGAACTCAGGGGCACTCGTGGGCCACATCCCCAGCCCTTTTTTGTATTTTTAGAGACAGGGTCTCACTGAGTTGCTAAGTGCCTCGCCATTGCTGAGGCTGGCTTTGAACTCGCGATCCTCCTGCCTCAGCCTCCCAAAGTGCTGGGATTACAGGCGTTTAGGGATTCTTAAGTTTAAAATTTTTTTTAATTTTTAATATAGCAAGTCATTAGTGAAATAAGTCTCACTTGGTTATAACCAGAACAATACCTTTGGGGGGCTCTCAGTAATTTTTAAGAGTGTAAGGAATTGCTCAGATTTAAAAAAGTTATTGAGAACCATTGCCCAAAACCTTTGCTACTAAAAGTGTGGTCCTCGGACCAGCAGGGCCAACAGCACCCAGGGTCCTATTAACAAGGCAGGGGCTCAGCCCATACTTCCCAGACCTGATGCTTCAGGATCTGTACTTTACCAAGATCTTTGGGTGCTTCCTCTGCACACTTAAGTTTGAGAAGCAACCAGGCTGCACCATAGTGCATCAAAAAATACTGATTAATAGATAGATTCGTTGATACTCAGGTGGCTGACTTAATAATTTCATGAATCTTTACAAGCTGTGATTTCTCAGGCTAAAATTATCATAAACATACTTATTAATTGTTGGATTTGAACTGCTCTTGCCCCTCAGGGAACATACATTATCAGAACTCCCAGAGTTATTCCCTTTGCTTGTACCCTCCCTTCTAATGCCCATCCTTTATTAAGCACTCAAAATTGGCTGTGTGTTATTATTTCCATTTTACTGAAGAAGAAACTGAGGCCCAAAGCACTTTTACAATTTGGTCATGGTCACAGAGTTTATATAATTTATCCAAGGACTAGAAGGTGATGGAGCTGGGGTTGAACTCATGGGTCTGAAGTTCAAATAAGGCAGAACCCATTTTGTAATCTCTACCTTAGCCCTGACCTCCTCCGTGTGTACACAGAGCACCTGAACATCTTGTCAACCTGCAGACCCTGATCCAGTCCATCTAGGGCAGAGGCTGGGCTTCTGCCTTACCAACAAGCTAGCTCCAGGGTAATACTGAAGCCACAATCCAGGACTACACCTGGAGAAGCCAGGCCTAGACTACCCACAGAAATGGGAGGAGTTATTGGCCAGTAGCCAGCAGCAGCTGGAATAGACCTCTTCAAAGGATGGGCAGCTTAACTGAGGCTGTGGGCGGAGCAGTGTCACTTACTATTGCAGCACGGAGAGGCCCACCCATACCTCTCTGAGTTCTTCCATGGCTCCCCCATGGGTGATATGTCCATAATGTCATTGTACAACGTGGAGCCAGTAGCTGCTAATTGCCGAGCACTGGCTGGACCCCCAGCTAGTCTCAGCCCCATCCAGTCCCCTTGCTGTCTCAGGCCTTCTCTAGGCTGCCCTGAAGTTGAAGTATGACTATTCTTTCTGTCATGGTTTGGATGTGAGGTGTCCCCCCCAAAGCTCATGTGTGAAACAATGCAAAAAGGTTCGGAGGAGACATGATTGGGTTGTGAGAGTCTTAACCCAATCAGTGAATTAACCCCCTGATAGGTATTAGCGGAGTGGTAACTGAAGGTGGGTAGGGTATGGCTGGAGGAGGTGGGAATCGGGGCGTGGCTTTGGGTATACATCTGTATCTGGCCAGTGGAGTCTCTCTCTCTATTTCCTGATCATGATGTGAGCTGCTTCCCTCCATCACCCTCTTCCACCATGATGGTCAGCCTCATCTCGAGCCCTGAAGAATGGAGCCAGCCTTCTATGGCCTGAGACCCCGGAAACCATGAGTCCCTAAATACACTTTTTCTCCTCTACAGTTGTTCTGGTTGGGTTCTTTAGTCACAGCAGCAAAAAAGCTGACTAGAACACTCTTCTGTTTTCCATCATTCAGTCGTTCATTCAGCAAGCGGGGCACTGGCTACCTGCTGAGCATTGGGCCAGGCACAACTCCATGGAAAAAGCACAGGCCTTTCTTCAAGTGCTGGCTTCTTCCTGGCGAGGTTGAGTGATCTTGACCAAGTTATTTAACCTTTCTGGGAGTAATAACACCAATTTAAAGGAATGAAAGAAAAAGTTCCGATCAATAGAAACATACCAGGAACCACACTTGTCATTTCAAATTTCCCAGTAGCTACATTTAACATAAGACAGGGGATCTGTGCTAGGGTGTAGCTCCATGATACAGGGCATGTTTAGCATGCTGCAAGGCCCAGCTTCAATCCCTAGCACTCACACAAACAAAAATAGCATAAAAAATTTTTTAAAGGTGTATTTAATTTTACTAAAAAATATTTAACCCAGTCTATCCGAAATATTATAATTTCAAAATTTAATAAATATAAAAATTGATAACAAGATGATCTGCACTCCTGTCTTCATACTAAGTCTTTGCAATCGGGGGTGTGTTTTACATTTACAGCACTTCTCAGTTTGGAACAGTTGCGACATGTGGCCAGCAGCCGCTGCAATGGACAGTCAGGAATAGAGAATATAGTGTAAAGCCCCTGGCACAAAGTCATCACTCTCTGCATAGTAACTCTCATTGTAAAGAGCCCATCGCATTGCCTGGTTCAGAGTAAGTACATTGTAAGTATAAATGGCTGTGGCTCCTGCTATTGCTATTGACGATCTCACAGAGCAGACACCCAATTCCTATTCACTGACTGCAAGTCCAATCTTCTAGATTTATATTGGGAGTGCAGAAAACGTTAAGAGGACCATTTTCTACAGTCTACTCCAGTAAGTTTGGTTCGGGGGACAGGAAGCAGGTCAGGAGGTACACAGGCCTTGAGGTTCACAGGAATTTCAAGCTCCAAAGCCTTCTTCCAAGACGGAGTCAGACATCGATCATTTTGTAGGCAACCCCATCCCACCTGCCAAATGCAGTAATGAGTTTAGGTAAGTTCATCCGTGGCTATGAAAATCACTAGGTAAAAATTTGTTGAGGAAATTTATAAAGGAGGGATCAGGCTGACAATATATAAATCTATTGACCCATTCGAATACCACTAAAAGCAGAAGAACTGGACACCTTGTGCCTCCTGATGCAATGCAATGAAAAGTACATCTCACCACCAAGGGAAGATTCTTTCCCACATCAAAATAAGTATTTATAGGTACATAAAACACACACACACACACACACACACACACACACACACACACACACACATAACCTGAATCTATTCAAGTCTCTAATCAAACAGCAGTAGTACCTTTATCCACAGGGAATATGTTCCGAGACTCCCCATGGATGCCTGAAACCCTAGATGGTACCAAATCCTATAATTTAATGCCTTTTCCATCTTAACTAAGCACTTATCATGCACTGCAGCCATAACTTTTGCAGTTTGAGGTGCAACAGCAAAGCTAGCAGGAATTTCTTTCTTCTTCTTCACAATGTCACAGATAAAAGATTCTTAGTGTTGTGATCTAAGCAACCTCAACATCTGATATTTCTTCTTTCTTTAAGAATTTTCACCTGTTCATTTAAAGGGAATACTTTATGGCTTCTCTTTGGCCTATCCAAACAGGCATCACTACTCTTGCACTGTGGGGCCACTGTTAGGTAAATCAAGAGTTCCTTGAACACAGTGCTACAAAACTGGCACAGTCTATCTGGTAACCTAGACAACCCTGATGTGACTACTGGGCGGGTGGCATATACAGTGTGGATACACTGGACAAAGGGGTGATTCACATTCCAGGCGTGACTGAGCTGGGCAACCCAAGATTTCATCACCCAACTCAGAATGATACACAATCTTAAATTTATGAATCAGAAGTTTCTGGAATTTCCATTTAATATTTTCAGACCCGGGTTGACCACAGGTAACTAAAACTGTGGAAACCAAAACCACAGAAAGAGAAGAAAACTATATTAGTTTCCAGGAAATACAATGGACAGAGAAAGACATAAAAGCACCACTACTCCACCAAATCCAGAATATGAGAAATTCTACAAGATAAGACAAGTTCTTCAACAAATCAATGCCATGGGGTTTAAAATAAAAGTGTTTGTGGCAGGGTAACATGAGAAAGAGGTATGTGTGGAATACAGGAGACTTAGGCTTCAAACTGACCAACCATTACTGGGCATTTTTTGAGAAATCAGGGGGAAAGGAACAGAGGCCGGATAAGAGCTATTAGAATAATGGTCATTTTTACTCATTATGAAAATGAAATCTATTAGAGATACACTCTAATGTCTAGGATTTGCTTCCTATCCTCTCCTGCTCATGAGGAAATAATCAAACAAACACATAAACCAATGAAAAGTAGGAGAAAAGAACAGATGAGACAAAACAGTCAAAACATTGGCAACTGATGAAGCAGGTGACAGCTATGTAAGGGTGCCCAATCAGACAGCTGGCCTGCCCTCACCGAGAAATCCCTGCTCCTGTCAGCAGGTCAGAGCATCTGAGCCCCCGGTGTGGGCAGTGCTAAACTACGTGCAACTGTCGACTGAGAACTTGCTTGTGATACAGTTCAAGGCCCAATTCCAGATCTGCTGAATCAGGATGTCTGATCACAGGTCCCTAGGAATCTGCATTTCATAAGCTCTCTCAGAGATACTGTTGTCCACTAAAGCATGGGGGCTGTGAGAATAGGGAGGCTTGCTATCATTATTATTGGATCCAAACCCACAGTGCAAACTTCTTATCTTGGGAGGAGAGAGGTCTTGCCTGGAGCCTGTAGGAGCCAGACCCTCAGGCCTAATAGAGTGAATTCTCCAGTGGAAAGCCTCAGTTTACCCCTGGAGGGTCCTCTCCATCTCAGTGCCCTTGCAGACCACAGAAAGCCCCTCTGGGCTTGTACACGAGGCCTCTGAAGAACCAACCTAAGGCCTGAAAGCACCGCCCTGCCTTGGCTCACTCCCCCTCGGGGACCACCACCTTGTTTTCATTCCTTCTACCAGGGGTTTCCCTCTTCCCAGTCCCAGCTCTGCCCGCTTCCTTGCCCCATCCCAGACTCCAAAGCTAATGCCAAACCCACTTGGGAACCATCAGCTGCATACCCTCTTCTTCCCCAGCAGGCTCCGGCTCCTGGCCTGGGAGAGCAAGTGCACCCCCAAAGTTTGTGTCCTGACCCTGTCGTTCTGGGATGACCCCAGGAAACTTTCAGCCTTTTTTCATGACTGAGTAATGGGCCAACAGACACACTCTCCGCCTCCTCTTCCTCCTCTTCCTCCTCCCCGCCCCCTCTGAGCGCCTTCTGTCTCCTCGCCTCCCTCTTGCCAGCTTGGAGCTCCTCCAGGCTCTGACCGGATCAGAGCCCTCTGGAGTGTTCCTCTCCGAGTATTCTCCAAGCCAGACCGTGGGGGTGAGATCCATCTCGCTGCAGTGGGACCTGGAATCAGTCCAGGAATCGATTATTGGCCTGACCTCAGCCCTGCTCTTTCCTCCCTTGTGGCATCCCCCACTTACCCGTCCTCTGGTCCTGTTCTTTCGCTTGGGAATATCCTCTTCTAAATCCTCTTCTTCATTCCCTTCTTCTACATTCTCATCATTTTCCAAAACCCTCTGGAATGACAGGAAAATCAGTAGAAGATTTGAGAAATTCAATGCAGAGGAGAAAATCATCAGAGGATCATTCTGAAGGTGTTCCATTTGTTTTGTGTTGTTGTTGTTGTTGTTGTTTTGGCAAACTGAGGGTGCTGTTCCCGCTGCTTGGGAAGTTGAGCCTCTGAGATGCTGCCCAGGAGTCTGACACTCCTCAAGCCCAAGCCCCTTCCAGCCAAGTCCTCCCAGAACACCAAACTTCTCCACTCTTTGTGCCCAAGAAGAGTTTTCTAACAAGAGAGTATTCTAGCAGTGCTATGGTTTAGATGTGAGGGGTCCCCCAAAAGCTCATGTGTGAGACAATGCAAGAAGGTTTAGAGGAGAAATTATTGGGTTATGAGAGTTTTAAACCAATCAGTGGATTAATCCCCTAATGGGATTCCCTGAGTGGTAACGGAAGGTAGGTAGGGTGCAGCTGGAGGAGGGTACCTGGGGGTGAGCCTTTGATATATATTTTGTGTCTGGTGAGTGGAGGTTCTCTCTGCTTCCTGATCACCATGTGAGCTGTTTCCCTCCACCACACTCTTCCACTATGATGTTCTGCCTCACCTGGAGTCCCAAAGAATGGAGCTGGCTTTCTATGGACTGAGACCTCTGACACCATGAGCCCCCAAATAAACTTTTCTGCCTCTACAATTGTTCTGGTTAGAACTTTTGTCATAGCAGTGAAAAAACTGACTAAAACAGGCAGGGATGCTTTTCTAATGGGAACCAAGTCACTTTATCAAAAGTTACTTTCTTTAATGTAATATTTCCTTTTGTTCCTATAAAAGGCCACTTCAGAAACATGAAGATGTGTTTGTCCTTTCCCTGTCATTCTGAAACCTGCCCTGTCTGACAAAAACAAGTAACTTCCTGCTCATTTGACCAGAATGTAACATCAATGTGCTGCTCATAAAAATCCACTGGTTTTTTTTTTTTTTAAGAAAAATAGATTTTCATGATCATTCATGACTTGTAGTAGAGCTTAAAAATCATGAATTCAAATTCTCTCTCTCCTATAGCCTTGGGAGTCACATAGAATTTCCAATTTCCATTTTACAGGTGAATAAAACTGAGGCTGAAAACCATTTTGCTGGTTCAAGATCTTACAGGGAGGGCATGAGTAGAATAAGGTCAGGTTCATGAGCTCAGCTTCCCATCGGTTTCTCAGACCGCGGGACTGAGAACTCCAGCTTCATCCCAGCATACTCTTCATATAGGGACCTGAGCACTTCACTCCCTTCAGAAGAGGGGAGGGAAGAAGTGGAGTATGTACCCCCAGGTCCAAGGGAGACCCATGCCTTCACCATGGGAGTAGGAAAAGAGGAAAGGAGCTTGGAGATCACTGAACTCCATGTTGGGGCCCTGAGAATTTCTATATGGGCTCACTGTGTGACTCAGTTCCCCCGATCATAAAACAGAAATCAATTCAATCTACAAACATATCTAGCCCTGACTCCGTGGCAGGTACTGCACTAAGGCAAGATGCAACATGGCTGGAGTCTTGGCCTCAAATCGACTCCACAGTCTGGAGAAGAGAGGACAGATTTAAACAACATGCATAACCATATAACTCCAGCAGTCATAAAGTCAAGTTCAGGCTGCGTGAGAGGGCAAAATGACAAAAAGGGAATTTTACCTCATCTGAGGTTTGGGGGAGGCTCCCTGAGGACAAAGGGAGATGAGGTATGGAGAATACACAAAGACCAGCCTTGAGAATGGAGACAGGGGAGAGGGAGGAAGAGAGGAGAGAGGTTCTAGGCAGGGGGACCAGCATGAGAAAAAGGGAGAGGGCCATGGCTTGTCCAAGTAGCAGAAAGAGGCTGATGTGACCAAAGTTTGGTGGCTCCAGGAGAGAGATGGCCAAGATGAAGCCAGAAAAGTGGAAATACACTCATGCGGGATGACACCACAATCCTTGGGGGAATGGTGCAAAAATTAAAAAAAAAAAAAAAAACCTACAGAAAGTCTTAGAAAGTAGCACACAACACCCAGACATCTGATGTTACCATGGCTGTTCAAGTAGCCTCCCTGGACAACACCACTGACCTGTCCTCAAAGCAGGAAGCCCAGGAGTGGGTTACTAGTGATCTTCTGCTCCTGCCTTCCTGCCAGAGTGCTCTGCTGCAATCGGAGCAGCGAGGACACCCCTGTCTCCCAATCCTTCCAAAGAGCTCCAAACAGTTCTAGTGAATTCTTCTCCGATTTCCCTCCAAGTTTTATTTAGGAATCCACCAGCCAACAGTACTTATAGATCTCTGGGTCAGCCTTCACCATCCAATAGCAAGAGCCAGGTCTGCTGGACATGACCTCTGGCGCATAACTAGGAAATGCTGGCTCTGGTCTGGAGCAGGCCCCTGGTTTCCTGACCTGCAGGTGGGACCACTAGTGAAATCCAAGAAAAACAATGACAACTGCTCTACATCCTTCAGTGAAAAAATGTAGCATAAATATACGGTATAGTTATTAGGACTACGGTTGCTGATCACAGAGCTATCTTGCAAACCTTCTGAGTCTTGAAGTCATTTAATCATGGTAAGTTCCAAGTGTCTGGAATTTAAAGGTCAGTGCCTCTGGCATCTCAGTACAATTCTGACTCCACTGTCATTTTTCATGATAAGGGTATTTATTGTCCACAATATGGACTCTGGGTTGGAAGGTGAAAGATGGGTGGAGGCAGATGAGCTGGTCCCCAGAGTGTCACACAGCCTCAATGTCCAAGAGTGAACTGACATCTCCTCTCCCTGAGGTTCTGCCCCTCCTTCCCCCCACCAGTTCCCTTGTGACTCTGGAATCTCCAGTCTCTGCCCCATAACAGTGTCTGCATTTCTCTCAATGTGGGCCCGACACCAGAAGTCTCTCTATGTGACTCTTAACTCAGAAGGACCCAGGACATCCTAAAAAAACAAAGCTCATTTCAGGCCTCAGGACGCAGAGGGGGAGTCCTGTCTGAGAAGTGAAGGGCAGGGGTGGTCCAACTCTAGAATCAGCTTATCCCCGGTAACATACCAGCAGTCCCTGTCCAAGGACATTGTCTGCAAAATAAACACATTTTAAAATAACTTTTCTCTCTGTTACTCTAAACAGTCTTTACAGTGATGATAATAGTGGTTTGTGGTTGTATTAAAGAAAAAGAAAAAATTCCTTCTCAAAGATTCCATTATCTCCAGCCAGGAATACTACAAAATCTCAAAAAATGTCACTATGTTGGCCCTACATCCAATCTCCTCTCCATGCAGAACCAGAGGGATCTTTATAAAATATGAATTCACTGCCCTGATTAAAATCCTCCAATTGGCTTCCTCTTTTTATTTTACATGAAAGTGAAAGCCACTTCCACGTCCCACGAGGCTGACAGGTCTGGCTCCTGGCCACCTGTCCAGCTCCATCCTGGGCTCTTCTCTCCCTGGCACCACACTCCAACCACATGGGCCTTCCGTCTGTTCCAGCGACACAAGTTCCCACCTACCCCGGGGCCTTCAGCACGCTGTTCCTCTGCCCAGAAAGCTCTTTAACTGAGGTTAGACCCCTTGTATTCCTTAGGACTCTACCTAGAATCTGCCCCGACTCTTCCACTGAATCTTCATCTTGTGTGTTCTTCTCGTGCCACTTATCCAAAAACACAACATTTTATCAGTCTTCCTTGTTTTCTGTCTGTATATCACACTAGACTAAGAGTGGCGAGGACAGGTCTGCCTTGGTCCCTCTCTCAGCAGCACCTGACACAGTTCCTTCTCAAGGGAAGCCTTCACGAAACTTTGGTCAAATGAATGAAAATAAAAGAAAAACTATAGACCATTCACTACCTATGTAGTTTAGTAATGTGAGGCCAATGAACACGTGTGAATTCACTTGGCTCAGGGTGCTGCTTCAGCTTCTAGCACAGTAGGAAAGCCCCTGGCTCTGTACATGGTAGCAATTTAGGTTTTTTTTTTATTTTTTTATTTGTTTTAATTAGTTATACATGACAGCAGAATGCATTTATGCACTGTGATATATCATACATAGATGGGATATATCTTTCAAAGTGTACATGTTGCAGAACATATTGGTCATGTAGTCACATATTTACATACAGTAATAATGTCTGTTTCATTCCACTATATACATACAGTAATAACATCTGTTTCATTCCACTATCTTTCCCATCCCCACATCCCCTCCCCTCCCTTCCCTTCACTTCCCTCTACCTAATCTAAGGTAACATAATTTTTTCCTAGTGCCCCCTGCCTTATTGTGAAATAGTATCTGCATATTAGAGAATATATTTGGCCTTTGGTTTTGTGGGATTGGCTTATTTCACTTAGTCTGATATTCTCCAACTCCAACCATTTACTGATCAAAAGCCATAATTTCACTCTCCTTTAAAGCTGAGTAATATTTCATTGAGTATATATACCACATTTTCTTTATTGATTCATCTATTGAGGGACACCTAGGTTAGTTCCATAGTCTAGCTATTGTGAATTGAGCTGCTATAAACATTTATGTGGCTGTGACACTATAGTAAGCTGATTTTAAGTTCTTTGGGTATAAACCAAGTTATGGTGGCCCTGATGGTGATGATAGGGACACAATAACCCATATAATAGCCCAGAGCTCCATGAGAAGAACTCAAACCCACCTCCAGCTCTACAGGAAAAGGGCCACACATCACTAGATATCAAGGCTTTTCGGCAATGGGTCTGTCCCATTTGCTGATTCTGTCACAAAGAACACTATGTAACCAAACACTACGCTAAGGGGTCATATAGAGATGACAGAACTTGCCTGCAAAATCCAAAAGTCCAAAAACCGGTGGTGGGGGTGGGGGAAATAGGTGACTGGCCAAACACACAAGGAAGAAAGCAGCAGGTTTCCTAAACACCTGAGGCAAGGAGAGAGCCCTGTGGCTACGAGGAGACCAAGAAAGGCTTGACAGGGAGTAGGCACTGAGGCTGAGCCTCAGAGCTGAATGGAACCTGTGCTCAAGGAGGTGGAAGAAAAGGCATGCCAGACAAAGGGCACAGCAGGACCAAAGGCAGAGAGGGAAGAAGGCTGAGAAACAGCGAGGAAAGGAGTCATAGCAAATAAGCCTGAAAACTAGCTGAGGAGCAGAAAGGGGAGACCCAGGAAGGTCACGCCACCACTATGGATTTATTCAGTGGGAAGCACAAGATTTTTTTTTTTTTTTTTTTCCTTTTTTTTTTTTTTTTTTTTTTAAGCAAGGTGCAAGGGTGGCACAAGCAGAGCTGTGCTTCAGGACAAAAGGTAGCTAGCAAAGTAGGACATGCAGGAGGGGGGAAAGACTGGGATCAGGTAACGCATCAAAATCTGGTCACTCGGGCATCTACTCAACACATATGTACTGTGGGTCTCCTCCGTGCCAAGCACTGTTGGGGCACTTGAGATGTATTCGTGAGCAGAACAAAGTCTCCTGCCCTGGGGAGTTCATAGTCTATTGGGAGAAAACAGACAACAAACAATAACATGACAAATAAACAGATTTCAAAGTGCATGAGATGGTGATGAGAGAAAAGGGGGAAGGAGAAAAAAGCAGAGTGAGATAATGCGATGCAGGGCAGGAAGAGCCCTGGACGTGGTATGAGATGCAGCAGGCAGGGCGGGGCAGGGCGGGGCTGTGAGCAGAAGAAATGGGCCAGAGCAAAAGCCCCAAGGCAGGAGGAGCAGGCCTGGCGTGTTCTAGGAGCAGCAAAAAGAGGTCGCTGCAAGCCTTGAACAGGGTGAATGAGGAAAATAGGAAGGAGCCACTCAAGAGAGGTGGGAGGGCCCTGATTCACTCCAGACTACAGTGGCCACAGCAGGCCTTGCGCTCAGGAATGACAGGTGCCAACTTAACTTGAAAAAGCTCCTTCTCCTATGGTCCATCTAATCGATGGGATAGTATTCAGCACTAAAAAGAAATCAGCTCTCAAGACATGAAGGAAGCTTACACATGGGTTGCTAAGGGGAAGCAGCCCATCTGAAAAGGCCGCCGTAGGACTCCATCGGAAGGACATCCTGGAAAGGGCAAAACTGTGCACGCTGTAAAGCCCAGTGGTTGCCAGGGGTTATGAGGGAGGGTCACGCCACAGAGCACAGAGGATTTAGTGCATAATACCATAAGTGTGGTTGCTGACTCATTATCCATGTGTCCAAACCCACAGACCACCAAGAGTGAACACTAAAGCATGGGCTCTGGGTAACAGTGGCTTATCAGTATAGGTTCCTTGATTGTAACCAATGTGGTGGGAGCATGTGGTCATGGGGGAGTCTACGCATGTATGCAGGCACAGGGGATATGGGAGATCTCTGTACCTGTCTCTTAATTTCGCCATGAACCAAAAATTGCCTTTTTTTTTTTTTTTTTTTTTTTTTTTTTTGGTACTGGGGATTGGACTCAGGGGCACTCGACCACAGGACCACGTCCCCAGCACTTTTTTGTATTTTATTAGAGGCAGGGTCTCACTGAGTTGCTAAGTGCTTCACCATTGCTGAGGCTGGCTTTGAACTCGCGATCCTCCTGTCTCAGCCTCCCAAGTGCTGGGATTATAAGCGTGCGCCACCGTGCCCGGCAAAAATTGCCATTTTTAAGTGGTCTTTTAAAGCAGGGAAGACAATCACAGTACTTTAGGCAAGAGGTAAGTGTGACCTGACCAGGGCAGCCACAGAAGATGTGGGGAGAAGGGCGGTGCTCTGGATTTGTGTTGGACACACAATCCATTAACTGGATTCCTGGCGTATGGGACGTAGGACTTGAGAGAAAGACAAAGAGGACTCCAACTTCCATTCGACAACTAAAGGTTAAAGTTAATGAAAATCTCCAGTAGGACTGAAGCTCATGGAAAGTAGAGGAGGGAACAAACAAGTCAGGGAGCAGTAACTAAGCAGAAAAGACTCAACTGTTCATCTTAGCACAGGGGTGGCCCTGAAGGAGGCTAGATTCACTGATTCATTCAGTGCCTTTACTGAGACCCGACTCTGCACCTGCCTGAACCAGGTACAGAGGACAAGGGGGTGACAACAAGCATGGGCCCTGACTCTATGGAACTCACAGGCCAGTGAGACCTACTAAACAAACCAGAAAGGTATTATTATTATCATTCATTTAACGATCGCTTTAGTAAATTAATGGATTAATAATTTAAATAGTGCATTGAATATAAAATTATTAATATATAATCTATGTAACAAAAATATAAAATTTTAATACAGGATATAAATTTAATAAAAATATAATTTAATTATATTTAATTATTCACACCACTATTTATATTAGCATTAGTTAATATTATTACAATACTCTGTCGAGCGTTGTATTAGATAACCTGGATTCGAGGCAAGTTGACAAGAAAGGGTGGGCGCACACTGTCACAATCCAGCGCCTGAGAGCTGGGGGAACAGATGAACCATCCCTGCAGGGAGGGGGGCAACTAGGCAGGCCTTGAAGGATGAGTGAGTTAATCCCTCATTAACTCCACCAGATCCTCTCTGCACCGGGACCAGGGCATTGGGTGAAAAGAACCAGAAGTCTGGGGAGCGGGAGCTGAGCCTGCGTTGTGAGGAAGGGGGCAAGGACGAGTCAGGGACTCGCTTGGTGAAGCCAACACCCGGGAGTCTGGAGCCTGGACTGTGGGCTGTTATTTCACAGGGACGAGGGCTCAGTCTGCTTTGCTTACCAACATGGCCCCAGGACCTAGCACAGTACCTGGTGCTCAACAGGCTCAGTAAATACATTTGGAACGAACAAATGAAGAAATCAGGGAGAGGAACAGATTCGAGGGGTGCATTAAACTGGAAAAGCATCGGGAGGCCTCTGGACAGGCTGAGGCCCCTGAGAGGACAGCCGGAGCCTGAGGGCTGTGCCGGGGGCGCCCGCTGCGGCCGCGGGAGTACCTGTATCTCCTGGATGCTCTCCTCTTCCCGGGCGTCCACCTTCTTCTCCACCCCCTCACCACGGAGCAAGGCTTCCAGCGTGGTGCTTTCCGAGGTGAAGCCATCTTTCTTCAGGGGCAGCTCCACTTCTGAAAAACACACACAGAAAGGCAGGTCAGGCCGCTGGAGAGCTGGCCAGGGAGGATGGACGGAGGATGGACGTGTTCCACCAGAGCTCCCGGGTAGCACTCAGAGTGGCCGGCGCCCCCTCCTCCGGGTGGAGTAGGACCACTGGGCTTGAGCGCAGCTTTTCCATCTGGTATCATAATCCCAGAGGTAGATCATGACCTCTCGGAAAGCTAAGGCCAGGCAGAAAGGGTGCCGGGTGGGACGTGGGACCACTCCCCCTGAGCCTCGGTCTTGCTTCTGCCTCTCTCTGGCAGTGTGACTGGACAAGGCGCTGGAGGAGGCTAAAGCCTGTTCATCTACAAAGGGGCATAATGATGTTCACCACCGCAGGGTCGTTTGTGGGTCAGAGAAGTGTTGATTTACATTAAAGTGTTTGGAAACTCTCAAGCAGTACACCAACGTGGCCATTATTATCATCCTCTGCCTCTCTCCCAGCTTTTGTCGGGCAATGCATGACCTCTTAGCCAGGCTGGCTGCCCAGCTCTGCTTTGCTCCATGAAAAGCTAATTCGGCCTCAGAGACACTGCACCCATGCACTCCTGGGGGATGCAGGGCCTTGAAAGCCAGGGGAAAAGGAGGAGCAAGGGCAGATGCCCAACAGGCCCCAGAGAGCAGGGTGGAAGCAGAGGGCACAGTTTCTGAAGACACGGGGAGTGTGATCGGCTGTTGGACAAGTAGGCCACTGGGTGCTATAGTTTTGATGCTGGGTATCTCCCAAAGGCCCTTTGTTAAAGACTGGTCCCAGGGTAGTCCTAAGGGGAGATGGTGGAACCTTTAGGAGGTGAGGACTACTGGGAGGTCCTTAGGGACATTCCTTTGAAGGGAATTGTACCTTAGTCCCTTCCTCTCCCTCTCTGGCTTCCTGGCCACGAGGTAAACAGTTTGCTCTGCCTCACACTCTCTGCACTGCCATCGCCAGAAGCCCAAAGCAGCGAGTCTGCCTGAGCATGGACAGGAACCTCTAAAACTTTTCTCTTTATAAGCTACTTATCTTGGGAATTTTGTTACAGAGATGAAAAACTGACTAACACACTGGGCCAGCTAGGTAAATAAAAGACATCTAGAGACAGCCCTGCTGCTGAGAAAGAACAGAGTGGAGCTGAACCCCTTCCTCAAGATGTCCTTCAAAGTCCAATTTTACAGAGGGTATTTTTTTTTAAGATAAATAAAAACAGAAACCTAAGGTACAAGTGATCATATTTTGGTTAACTAAAAAAATTTTCCTCCAACCTCTCCTCTGATCCTTCATACCCCACACCCCCACCCCACCTACACACACACACACACACACACACACACACACTCCCCACCCCCCCTCTCTCTCAGGTCACACGGATGCAAGAACACAATACAGTGGTGCCCTGGAAAACAAGGGAAACAAATGGCCCACTTGTATCAGGGAATTGCAGGTTTAGTGTAGGTACTATCTACAGAGGTGTGGGTGGGATAAAGGGAACCAACAAGCAATGGTGAGGTGCCCCCAGGGGAGCCATTTCCACTGCTACTCCTGAGGAAGACAGAGGAGTGTTTGCAAGAACCTGGAGACAGGGCCGGAAGGGAGTTGTGGCTTGCAGTGCAAGATCCCAGAGGCCAGGAAACAAGGGAACCAACACATCACCAAACATACTTTCTTCCATCCTCCATCTTCCTGCCGTGCCCTCTCTCATTGGCCAACCTTGACCGGAAGCCAGAGGGCAGGGAGCCTGGTTGATGCAGCCCACCAAGGTCAACTTCCTGGGACCCAGAGCAGTGTGAAGGGCAAAGAGTGGATCTAGAAGGGTGAATGGAAATAAGCAGCACCACGGAGCCCTACTCCACCAGGCTTCCTTCCCACTCCAGCAGAACTCTACCTGCCGCTCCATCTCCTCCACCCAGAAGAGGGCAGGCCGGCCAATCCCATGGAAGAAATGCACCACGGGTGACCAACTCCCAGAAAACGAAGGTGGGAAGGAGGAACAGTATCTGAAGTCTCTTGAGAGACAAGGTCTCTGGAAGACCCACCCATCAAGAAGCACTGCCACCAAATCCGCCACCTCTGGAATCCCTCCATCAACTTATCTGTCCAACAGCTATTTACTGAATGCCTGCCATGTGACAACTGTTGTGCTGGGACTAGGGACACAGGAGTCGACCAAATAAAGATAGGCCCAGCCTTTGAGTGATTTATAGTCTAAAGAGAGACATAAAATGTTAAATACAAAATAAAAATGCACTTATGAACTGTCCTAAGTGCTATAGAGGAAAACAACTATGAAACATGAAAGAATAAAGGAGGAGGCCTACTTTAGATCAGAGAGTCAGGGAATGCCTGTGAGTGTCAGAGAAAGAGTCAACTGTCTGCTTTAATGACTTCAGGGCATGCAGCTCCATGGCCTGGTCAGATGACATATTTCTTTCTCTCCCAAGTCAGAAAAGTCTTCCAAATGTCTAATCTCAAACAATTAAAGTGTGTTGCCTCATGTCCTGTCCTCAGTCACAAAAGAACAGCTGGTCACAATCACTTAAATTTATAATAATCATATGTATACATTTGAAGTTCATTTGTTAGTCTTCCCAACACTAAGTAAATCAAATTTCCAGAACTGCACAGCATTTTGAATAAGAGAGGCCTTGTGGAACATAAAAGTCAATCATTTTACTTTATAAATGAGTCACCCTAAGCTCAGAGAAAGTAAGTAATTTTACCCAAGCTACACAGCAGGACAAGACTGCAGCTGAATGATCTTTCCAACCCATCACTGAGATTATGACAAGACCCTCATTCATTGTAACCTTATTAGTAGTTCCCAAGCCAGGCTGAGCCCTGACTGGGCTTTGGTACACTTGTATACCTGCAGTGGGCTTGGTGCACAGAAGCATTCACAATGCAGCAGGTGTTATTGCTATGTGTCACATAATCCCCACCACACCCAAGGGCACAGTCATTATCCCATTTTACAGATGAGGACAGTGCAGCTTGGGATGCTTATAACTTGCTTAATATCGCACAACTGGTAAGGGGCAAAATCTGCCCTTCAAGTCAAGCTGCCTGCAGAAGCCATCACCTCATTGGGCCAAAGGGCTCCACCTGCCTGTCTCTGGTACGCCCTTGAAAGGTCCTATTCCAGTTTGTACATTTCCAGTGCATGCCTCGACTCTCCACAGTTTTTGCATTTCCAGATAAGACACATCTCTGATGAGCTGAGGGCAGTTTGCAGCATGGCACTGGGCTCCACTCTACAGGAACATCCTCACATGGTGTTCACCTCCCACGACACTCTTGACACTATACAGGATTTTCCATCAACTGTGAATGTCCTCCTCCTGCTCCTCCTTCCTCCCCTGTTGAAAAATACCTCTATCCTGCTTTCCCATATTTCAAACTATTCCCTTAGTCCCCTTGAACCAGACTTTACCAGATACTGAACTGGAATCAGGCACAATGAAGAATCCAGAGGGAAAATAGAACCCACGATAGGAAAACTTCAGTGGGTTCTGCGGCCTGCAAAGAGCTCAAGGGGGTCTCCAACAGAGCTCAAGGGGGTCTCCAACAGCGCGCAGAGTCCAGTCTCTTAACGAGGAAAGTGAAGCACAGAAAGACAGCGAGGCTTTCCCAGATCACAGTGAAACCCAGTGATAGCATTCTTCCCTGACTACCAAAATATTTAACTGGCTCATATATGTCCTGCTTTCAGACAGCCCTGGAGTCAAACCCTAACCTTGCCATTTATTAGTAGGAGGGCCATGGGCTGGTCACTTAACCTAAGTCTCCATCTCCTTATGTGTTAAATGGGGGTGATCATAGTATCTATTTCACACTGTTGGTGTGAGAATCAGAGTAATGTACTGCAGAAAGAAACTCCAAAGGTATCCACCAAAAAAAAAAAAACCTGTGAGACATGGGGTAGAAAATGAGGCTTATCAATTTTTATTTATTTTATTCTATTCAAATCTTGGATTCAAAATCAGATCATACATGCAAAGAACCTGGGACACTGGAAGTGCCCTACAAATGCTGGATGTTAATGTTACCAAAGTTTATAGCATTCTGATTTAATGGCACAGCTACACTGTCCCATAGAAATATAATGCAAGCCACTTGTATGTTTTAAACTTTCAGTAGCCACACTTTAAAAAGTAAAGAGAAGCAGGTGCAATTTATTTTATATTTTCTCAAACCCCAATATTTCCAAAGCATAACCATTTCAACAGGAAATTTATGTAAGAAAACCATTGATGTGATGGTTGATATATTCACATCAAGACTTCTAAATCTGAAAAAAAGAAAAAGACTTCTAAATCTGGGCTGGGGTTGTGGCTCAGTGGTAGAGCACTTGCCTAGCACGTGTGAAGCACTGAGTTTGATTCTCAGCATCACATAAAAATGGATGAATAAAATAAAGGTGTTGTGTCCATCTACAACTAAGAAGAAAAATTAAAAAAAAAAAAAAAGCTAAAGTTGTAGCTCAGTAGTAAAGTATGTGCTTAGTGTTTCAGAGGCCCTGGGATCTGTGGGTCCAGCACCAAAAAGGAAGGGGGACGGGGGCAGAATATTATAGGAAAAAAAAAAAAGATTTCTAAATCTGCCACGTAGTTTATTTACACTATGGCACATCTCAATTCAGACTAGCCATGTTTCACGAGCTCCACAGCTACATATAGCTAGTGGTCGCTGCATTGGACAATACAGGTTTACAACATTAAAAGAAATGTTTATTGTGACTTTGCTTCCGAGAACTGGAAGGAATTTAAACGTGGTTCTTAATGTTGCCTACTTAATACCCAGCTGAGTGCCACTCCATGAGCAGTGTTCTAGCTGTCCTCTGGCAAAGCCTGGTTGCAAAGCACTATGGGTAAGGCTTGGAAGGTCAGAATGAAAGAGTAACCACCCCTTCCAAAAGCCCAGCAGAGGGTACATTCTCTGCCTCCTGACCATAGCAGGTCCCAGAGTGAAGGGGAATAAAAGGGAACAGGTCTCAGTTCTTGCACAGTGTACATCCTAGACACGCTCCTTAGGGATTTCACTGACTCAATTTTATTCTAATATGGCTCATCTGGATATATATGGTTCTTAATAGGATTTAGTAATTCTTTAAAGATACATTCATTTTGTACCCCACACAAATTTGGAGTCTACATAACCTGACAGAAGCCATAACATATTACACGTTAAAAGAAAACGGTCCAAAACACACACATACACACACACACACACACACACATAATTCATCTTTAAATTAGCCTGATTTTATACACACAGATATAAACCTACGGATCGTTACTTTCTCCAGAGCGGCAGCAGCTGTCACCCAAGCCAGCCGCCTCCCTAGGCCCCCGTAAGCAGCTCTGCCTCCACTTCTAATTGGGAACAGAGATACTCCTTGGGTGACTTCCAGCACGATCCATCACACCAGAGACAGCTTCTGTGCAAACCAAAGCAAATCGGTCTCCAAACAAGAAAAAACCTCTTAGACAAACAAGGATTGAAGCATAGAAAGTCTTCTTTAAAAAAAAAAAAAAAAAGGCACAAATAAAAGCAAAGAAAAAATTTTTTTTGCCAGTGAAAAAGCAATGGCTTCTCCCCAGGCTCCGGACAGGGCAGCCGTCCTCTCGGGTACAGATCAAAGCCACAAGCTTTTGACACAGGTGCCCCAAGTCTGCCACCCAACGCACTGAAAGCAAAGCTTCCACTGGGCTGTTGGAGCCACCGAGCTCATTAACAGGATGCGGACGAGATGAGTCTGAAAGTGTAACAGGGGAGCAGAGTGAGTAATTAAATCCCAGGTCATTTAAAAATGCAAACGCCGTGGATGTCACAGGCTCACGGAGCCTCTGACTCCTACTATTTCATTATTAGGCTCAGGATGGAGGACTGGGAACCTGCAAGTCATATATGGATTATAATAAAATATGCCATATAAAAGAGATTAAGACTGTTCTTCTTTGGGGAAATATACAAAGAGAGGAGGTGTCTGTTAGCTGTCGAGTTTGCAAGAGATACCATCTTTCGGGAGGCTGGGTTCTGCCAACAGACAGCCTGCCCCAAGGGAAATTGTGGTGAAACACCCCGACAGGGCGCATCCATCCGTCCATCCATCACGGGCTCCCTCTGACGCAGGGGCCTGGAGATAGAGTTATGGTCCAAGTGGGAGGGAGCGACCCCGCACACAATGGCAGAGAATCCTCCTGCTAGATCATGAGTGCTCAGATTTTTTTTTTTTTTACCTGCCTCTAGTTTTTCTTTAAAAATACAAATGTGCAGTTTTCTCTTCTGGGTGCTTATTATTTTGAGGAGATAAGCTCATCATATGTCCTTGGATTTATACACCAACTTACACTGAGGAGCAAGGAGCTTAAGAATCATGATTTCATTTATCCCCATCAGACTCTCAGACTCATGGAGGAAGAAGGGAGGGGGGACTGTTATCTCTCACCTCACAGGGGAAGAGAATGGGGGGGGACCAGAGACCTGATTTCCTACATGGTGGCAGGCCCAGGAATCCGTCTGTTCATTCCCTAGGGGAGCCGTTTTCTTGGCTACATTGACTCCCTGATTTTTTGACTCATAAAACTCAAAATAGATGAGGTTCATATTGAAGACCCATCACCCAGCTGTATCCTGCAGGCCCTGGTTAACACTTGTTTGAGAATTCCAAGATATTCACACAACAGCAGGGCGATCATCCCCTTCACATGGCCCGTGCTGTGCCCGCCCACTCCCTACTAAGTAGCCAAGCAAGGGTGGGTTCCAGAATCTGAACTCGGAACCACAGAGAAGCAGCTCCCCAGCCCCGAGACACAGATTAACCCCCATGTTGTCAAAGGAAGTCACCACAGGGCTGACCCACACACCAAGTAAACCTAGCTCAGTGGGACAGAGAGGACAGGGAAGGACAGTGGGAATGGACTGAAGGGGTAAAATATTTACAGAGGCAGGTGGGGAAGGGGTGTTGGTGAAGGGTACAAAGTTTCAGTTAGGGTGAATACATTCTGGAGATCTATTGTACAGCATGGTGACTGCAATTATTAACAAGGTACTGAATGCCTGAAAATTGCTAAGAGAGTAGATCTTAAATGTTTTCACCACAAAAAAAAAAAAAAAAGTGATAAGTATGTGAGGAGATAGATATGTTCGTTAACTTCATTTAATCATTTCACAATGTATGCATGTGTCCAAATATCATAGTATGTATTTATGTATACATAGGTACATATGTATGTATATGTCATCTTTATCAATTGTGCTTTCATAAAGCTAGAGAAAAAATAAAAATAAATAGTTCAAGGAAATACAGACAACTACAAAGTATAAGGAGCTCCTCTGGGGTGAAATCTCAGCTGTACTACCCTAAACCACACACTTGGCCTTCACCTCCTTATCTATAAAACTGGGAGAAGAAAACCCACTTCCCACTCTTGTTATGAGGCCAAATGAGATAACGACTATAAAGTGTTTGGCACAGGCAGGGTGCTCAATAAATGTGAGCTCCGTCTTTTCTACCTTCTCAGGCTGCTCAGCCAAACTCCTGACCTTCTGGCACTCTCAGGCCACCAGACATGGTGAGCCCAGCTTTCTCCAGATGGGCATGGCCCAGGGGAACAGCAGCAACGAGGCAGAACCCAGAGCAGTTAAGCAGACAGAAGAGACAGAGCATGAGACACAGCTGGAAGCCGGGATGCTGGCCCTGTTTCAATGCCAGGGTGGGCACAGCTCCTGAAAACTGTGGCAGAACCACAGTGGAAGATGCCCTGCTTTTTTCACTTCCTTAACAAATAATTATTGAGCACTTATTATGGACTGGGCTCTGTTCTAGGCGCTAGGGAAGCCACTATGAACAAAAGAGAAATCTGTGCCCTCGGTGCCCTCATAGAACTTATAGTCTAGCTCATCAGAAACAGTCCATGCAGGAAATAAACAAGGAAAACCTACAGTCTGACATTTGGTGATCAGTGCTTTGGAGAAAAAAAATAAATAGCACAGAGGCAGGGGATCTGGAATATGGGGGGTGGGGGGGACAGGAGGGTGGTTACATTTTTTAATGTGTCCAGGAAAGCACAAACCTGGAAAAGGAGTAACGGGGGACCTCAATAATATCCAAGCAAGGACATTCCAGCCAAGGAGCCATCCTTACAAGGGCCCTGAAGCTGGCCAGTCTGCCCAGGAGCACACTGAGCTGGGAACTAACAGGAGGTGGACTCAAGAGTAACAGGGTGGCGGGGCACTGAAGGCATTTGGAGAACGTCGGCTTCCACCCTGGATGCAATGGCAAGCCAGTGGAGCAAAGGGTGACATGATGATGCCTACATTGTAACAGGATCCCTCTGAAGGAGGGTGAGGGCAGAAACAGGAGGACCAGGTAGAAGTTACTGCAATATGTATGGAGCCTCACCAATGAACCTGGAGCTTGTAGGGTACTGTGCACAAGACAGACAAAACCGTGTCCCTGTGGCATCCTCCTTATCAGATACACAGTGCAGCAGTGTGCACTGAGGACCAGTCCTCTGGTCCCTGAGTAGGGGGCTTCCACACACAGGGAATCAGGGTAGATGCAGGGTGTCAAGACCAAGGGTCCAATGCTAAGGGGACCAAGGTACGCAGCTATACCAGAGCACAGCCATGGAGGACTGGTTCTCCAAGAACCAGCCTACACCAAGAACAGGAGAAAAGACACCAGCAGATGGGCCTGGCCTCACATACCACAGGAAGCAGGTGTAGTAAAAGCACAGAGGAAGCCTTCCAGGTTCATCTGTGTGCCTGAGTAATGGATGCTGGAGGGCTGAGTTCTGGGACCCAAGGGACACAGTCATGCAAACCATGGTTGTGGGAAAGGCCAGGCCCCACAGCCAGTTCTCAGGTCTTCCCTCCTTAGTGTATAAGATAAGGAGCTTTTAAAAGAGGCTTAAGGCAGAATCTGTTCCATTCCGGGCCAGATAGCACGCACTTTTCCCATGGGGCAGCCAGCTGTCTGCAGCACGCTCCGCGCTGGTACAAGGACTGGATCAGCCTTAGCTGAGACTCCCGAGGCCTACCCTGCCATGCGATGTGGAGGTGGCATCATGGTGCCTTCTCACACAAGTCCCCCATCCTCCATCCCACATGGCCCTTAGAGTAATCCCTTGAAACAACCATGATCCACATTTTACAGATGAAGAATCAAGACTAGAGCACTTAGGAAATGGACCCAAATCACAAAGCCAAGTCCAGGTGGAAGGGTCTGGACTTGACCCCAGGCCTTGTGATCCCTGTTTGGTGCCTTTTCTCCTGCACAGCGCAGCTGTTTGACACAGACAAGGCCTCTTCAGCCAAAGATGAGCAAGAGGGCAGAACTCAGGCCCCCCGGGCCAGGCTGGGAACTGGATGGGAAGCCCAGCTCCTATCCGAGGCTTCTCCTCTCTGGCTCAGTCTCCCTCTTCTGCCAAACAGGAATGGTGTGAGCCGAGTTGTGCTCGCCAAGCTTGAGATCAAACACTGGACACATTTCTTTCCTTCATCCCTTTAATAATGATCTTTACTATCCCTCTACAATGTGCCCAAGCCTCATGCTGGGTGCTAGAGATGCCGATGAAAAGAGTCCCTGGAAGCCTGGACCTTCAGTTGGGAGATACAGGTGAAGGGCTAGGGCATACCTGGGTGAATCCTCAGGTTCACAACGTCTGCTCTAAACATGGCCTTGCCGGGCCCGACGCAGAATGCAGCTGTGGAAACTGCAGCAGCCCAAGCTCCCAGAGCCCTGTAGGATGCCAGCAGTGCCAGGGACACCCAGACTCAGCCACCCAGCCCCAGCTATCCTTCCCTGAGACCGCAGGAGGCCCAAGAAGAGGCCCCTGGAGCACAGGCATTTGTGGCATGAAGACTGAGGGAAGGGGCCTGCCCACTCTCCCTGGCTCCCCTGCTCAGGAGGCCAACAAGAGCAGAAGGGGCTGCCGTTGCAGGCCTCCAGGATGGATGGCTGCAGGCTCTGACACTGCAGGAAAGAGATAAATGACTGGTCATTTCCCCCTGATGCACTTGAAGGCATCCATTCTCCCAGCTGTACCAAGCTCAGGCAACCCCCCCGCACGGAGACAGATAAGCACTGACAGACGCGGGTGGGAGCCGGCGCGTCCTTCCCCCTCGGAAGGACACAGCCAGACTCCTCTGCAGGCCTGCGGAAGGTCACGCTGTCCACCGGCTCACACCTGGCTCGAGGCTCCGCGGGTCCCTTGCTTTGCCTCCCCCATCGTGCCCACCCCCGCCCGGCTCATCCATCTGAGGAGCGCATGGCAGAGGGGGAGGGCCGGGGGGCACGAGCGCGCTGACAGCCTCATCAATCTCCGGCTGCATGCTTGGCACATCGGCGTTCCTTAAGTTGTTCCCGGACGGGAGGGTGTCGGAGGAGCTGGGGGGACTGTCTTGGGAGAAGAGAAATCGCACCGAACATCAGAGAGCAAATGGTGGAAGAAGCCTGGAGACTATTAAAATGTGGGCCATGTACAAAAGCAGTGGGGAACTAATTAAGATGCAGGATTTTCAAAAGCTGGGGAAGTTGGCCGCGGCCTGCGCCCATCTGTAGAGTTCTGGCGGTTCGGTGGCAGGCCAGCACCCTAGGCCGCCAAGCAGGCAGAGCCCAGGCTCCTCCGCCTGGACCGCCCCCTCGTCAGGCACCCCTCCGAGGGTCCCTTGTGGCCGACTTATGGTCCCCTCTGCTCTGGGACATCACAGGCTATGGTCTCCTTCAGGGGCCCTGCCCTCCTGTCATTTTCCCCAACAAGGGATGGGGGGTTATCCTGGTCATTCATCCCCAGTCATTGAGGGACTGCCAAAACGGGGAGGTGGGCAACAAGAGAAAGAACCAGAACCCTATTCCTAGCTGCCTTCTCTCCCATCCTTGGACTTCAGTAAGTATGACCCGCAGCAGGGACTGACAAGGCCTTGGTACCCAGGGAGTAGGAACATCGGCCACCAAGCCCCTGCAGCCTGATAGCTTTGGTATGAAAGCACCAGGACCAGCGTGTATGTTGGGACTTGGAGCAAATGGTGCCAGTTCTGACTGGCTCTCCTTAGGGTTCTTTCCTTGGCTTCACCATTGACACCCCTGGGAAATTAACTTCCTACTCTGCACCACAGTTTCTAAACCTCTAAAACGGAGACAATATCTGCCTGAGACCACAGGGACCAAAGGTCTGGAGTTGAAAGATGCTAAATTGATCTAAGCAGACTATCTGAGCATTTAATCCAGAGGGACATAAGCAAAAGTTTGTTCCCAGACTTTTTCTTTGCTTCATTCCAAAAAAAAAAAAAAGCAAGTGTAAAGGCCCCTTTTTTTAATCAGCTGGCTTTTGCCCAACATCTGCTTGCTTCAGGGCCTTCCAGTGGATATTTACTATCCACCTTTCTCCCCTGCCAGCTTGGCTCCCCCTTCTCAAGGACAGAACTTGATTCTCAGGGAAGTGTCCCCGGGGTGGTCCCCTTGCTGGCCCCAGGCCTCTGCTCCGGTCCTCACGTTGTAGAGATTATGATATCTGCACTGTGAAACACCTTGCATCGCCTCTGCGGCCAAGTGCAAGCTGCAGCGAACACTGAACTCAATTGTTAATCAGCCGAGAGAAATAATGTTGTATGTGTTGTCCTTCAGACACCCAGGCAAGTAGGAGGTTGTGAGATGTTTATTCAAGACTGATTGGAGGGGTGATGTTTGGCGTGAGAAACGCAGAGGTCCAGGGACACTGAGAATGCTTTCAGACTCCTAAGAGCTCTCCCCAGCTCCCAGCCCTTTCCCACCCCACGCACACACGTTTTTCTTTCCAGTGGGTAGTAAAGAAACAGAGAAGGAATGGAGTATTCACAGTGAGGGAGAAGGGTTGGGGACAGCAGGACTGGGGAGTCTCTCCATCAGGGTATAATTTAGCCCAGGAACCAAAGACCTAATGGCAACCAAGATCCACCTCCCCTCTCTCCACCCTGGGATGCCTCCTTGTCCCAGGGAGCTCTGTGCTCCAGGGGCTAAACCAGAAATGAAGGTTCTACAGCCCTGTCCAACGTCCCTCAAAACCCCTCCGGTCCTTTGCCTTGACCTGGTTTCCTGACACAGCACTGCTGACCCAGGGCCAGGGATAACTCTAACCCTTGCCACACCCTGGCTTTTGTTGGTGGAAGCTGTCCATCACTGTTGGACTCAGGCAGGGACAAAAAGGAAGACAGGAAGGACAAGTTGTGTGTTGGTGTGATACACTGCGGTGGCATCTCCTCCTTGCCTACAGAAGACCCAATCCGCAGGACACTCACACCTTGAGGCCATTTGGCTCCAGACGGTGCCACTCAGTCTCCCTCCTCTACCTTCTCCCCAGGGAAATGAGGACATCTCCGGATAGTGCTGGTGGTGGACCAAGAGGGCCTTCAAGAGTCCTGAAACATGTCAAAGGGAGCTCAGGGGAGCCCACCCCAGGATTCTGGGAGGGAAGGGAGAAGACAGGTGGGTGCCATGAGGGGCTGGGTAGTAGAGGGTGCCAAGTGTGGGTGGGTGGGGGTTTTGTTTGGCTGACTTTCTTCCAACATGAACTCAGTTGTCTAATTTCCATAAATTTTAAAGATTCATCCCAGGATAGACAAATTGATTATTGATTTTCAGCAAGTTTTGTCCAAAGAGAATTATATATAATGTTGTACAATTTGCTTTTTTTCCCCATTTAGCAATATATCTTAGACATCTTTCCATTTTTTTTCTAGTCACTCTTTTAAAAGACAAAAGAGTAATTTATTTTATGAATGTTCTGTGTATTTAACTTGTCCCCCATGGATGAAACTTCTGGAGTTTTCATTCTCTGTTGTTATTATAAACAATGCCACAATGTATAAATGTATGTTTGTTTATATTTTAGATATACATATCTAAAACTATATTAAGCCATATTTAGTTATAGATAAAGCCAGGCACAGTGGCACATGCCTGTAATCCCATCAGCTCGGGAGGCTGAGGCAGGAGGATCGTGAGTTCAAAGCCAGCCTCCGCAAAAGTAAGGCACTAAGCAACGCAGTGAGACCCTGCCTTTAAATAAAATACGAAGTAGGGTTGGGGATATGGCTCAGTGGTTGACTACCCCCTGAGTTCAATCCTGGGTACCTCCCCCCAAAAAATTATAGATCATATACATGATAAATTTCTAGTAGAATTTTCAGGTCAAAGGGCATGTGCTTTTTAAACACCGATAGGTGCTATTCAGTGTCCCTCAAAAATGTCCTCTGCCCATTTCATTGCCATGGTAAAAGGGAACACACCCCTACAGCCTCTCTCCTTTCCAGTGTCTCTCATGACTCCTCTATCCCCGTGAGGAAGTTCCGCCTCAGCCTCCTGACTGACTGCCCCCACCTACTAGAAATTTGCAGCAATTTCTCCAGGGACTGTGCCAGTGACTACACCCTGAGTCACACTCAACAGTATCAACCAAAAAAACTGAGGCTTCCTTGAGCCTAAATCAAATGGAATAAAAATTAAGAGATAGTCATTTAAAAATACTGTCCAAGTCAGCCCCGTGCTTAGGAAGGACACACCCAAAAAAGGGAAGAGGTTCCTTCAGGTGGAAACTGCATTTTAGGAATGGCAAGGGCAGAGCTGCCGAAAGGTGTGCAGGTGGCACCCACACAGGGCCACCTGCCAAGGACAGCAGAGGCTGAGCACTGGCCTGTGCTCCACAACTCACCAGAAGGGCATCACTGACAAGTGTCCACCCAGAGGGGGCGCCACCTTCTACTTTGCACAAAGGCACCATATGGACTAGCTGAGGCTCTGGATGAAGTTGTTTTCCTGAAATTGTGGCTAGTGTGAAGAATTCTAAAGCAAATCTGTCGCCTCTGGGAAGGGACTGGCATGCTTCTTTGGTCACACTGTTTCACATTCCCTAGATGTGCCCTGGCTGCTTCTGAGTATTGGGCTGTGCCTCCTTGTCACAGGGCCCAGGGCATCTCTGTTCACCCGCCATTGCAGGATGGTGTGGGGGGTACACGCTAAGTGCTAGGCCCAGACCCAGAGGTGCAGATTCAGAACAGGATGGAGAAATGACAGGCATCCTGCTAAAGGGCTTGGGTTGGGTTTTGTTTTTAGTAGGTTTAGTCGTAGGTTCTGATTACCCAAAGAGGAGAAGTTCTTCTGAGAAGGGGCTCTGTCATTCGAAAAGTTACTTATTCCAGCCATAGGCTGTCTATTATCTTTGTGTACCTGGGTGTTGGTGAGGAGGATAAGCCAGCCTGGGGGAGCTCAGCTCTTCCCACCTGGGGATACGGCCAAGGGTCCATCTCTAGGACTCGTGCTTGTCTCTTCTGGGGCAGAGCCACCTGAAACCTGAGACAGCCAGCTGAGCCTCAAGCTCAGGACACAGGCTGAAGGAGCATCTCCAATGATCACAGATACAGCCACCCTGTGCTGGAGGGGACATGGCTATAGAAAACCACCAGCCTTGGGCTTCCTGCTTTTCCCTGCCCTTGCGTGTCACGGCAGGCCCGAGGATGGGGCAAGTCGGCAGCCAGCTCTGAAGGCAGCTGCTCTCCGTTCAGCCACAGGCAGTGTGCAAACCCTGGGAGGCAAGATGCCTAAAGTAAACCTCTGTGGAGGGAAGGACCAAATGCTCAAAAAACAGCTTCTTGCCTCCCAAGCAGTGAACTGCCGGTTGTCAGATGCACGAGCCACACGGTAAATTCTCCCTGGCTCTGTCCACCACAGCCCCATTTCTCTCGCCTATAAAATGGGTTTATAGCACTTTCCCCATTTCCTGTCCTCTTTGGTCCCCACAGCCACAGTAGAACCAACTAAGTGATATGAATGGAAATACTTTATAAGGGCTGTGTAAACTGGTGTGCTGTCGAGAGACTGCTTATGAGGACGCTGATGATTCATTTGGTGTCCTATCCCCGAGGGAACAGGGATTGGTGGGGCAGACGTGAACCCATAGAAGGGGAAAGACACAAAGCTGTGGGGAAGGGACTACCTTTCTGTTGGGTGTGGTCATGTTGAGTCTGAGGCTGCTAGTGGCCTCTTTTCCTGCCCCATGAGGAGAACAGTGTTAGAGTGAGACACAATGCGGGAGACCCTGGGATGGACTGTTACTTAACCTTCTTTTGCTCAGACTTAGTTGGAGTTGAGCTTCCAGCATTTATGACTGAAGGAATTCCAACTATCTTTTGCTGCATTTTAATAATTAATTAATATGTTAATTTTATAATCATAAAACAGTTTTTTAAGGGAAAAGGCCTTGTTAAAAGATTTTAAGTTAGCATCCCTATCAGCAGCATGAAGAAGGAGAAAACCATTTAAAGAGAACTTCAAACAACCTGAATTCTCTATTGGATCCCCAGGACTTTGTGTGACTTTGAGCAAGTTTCTTCATCTATCTGGATCTCAATAAAATAAGAACTTGGAGTTAATAGTATCTAAGGTACACCACAGTGTTAAATATCTTTGATTGTATGAAAGAAGATCCAATTCATCTGATAGAAAGTGCTCTTCATAAAGATGTCTGTGTAAATATTGAGAATAAAGACTAATAATTTTAAATTAGTGCCATATATTTGTAATAAAATTATTTAAATTAGCAAATTACATGAGATATCTTCATATACATTCAAAATATTCATTGAATCACTACTTAATTAGAAAAGTTAGAAACAAAATTGGGAACAGCCTGGTTAAATAAATTGTGGTATATTCATACAATGAAATATTATGTAATCATAAAAAAGAAATGAAACGTTTTGCATATTGAGATATCTAGAGCACTTATTTAAATGGAAATGGCAAAATCCAAGGTAGTTGTGCTCTGTAAAAGGAGGAGGGGAAAATCACAACAATGCAGTTCCTGGTGCATAGATAGACCATCTCTTCAAGGAAACTGCTGCCATTGATTGTCTCTGGGGAGACTCGCTCTTAATTTTCACCATATAAAATACCCTTTTTTTTTTTTTTTTTTTTTGTGTGTGTGTGTGTGGTACTGGGGATTGAGCTCCAGGGCACTTAACCACTGAAACACATTTCCAGCCCTTTTTTATATTTTATTTAGAGACAGGGTCTCAGTTGCTTAGGGCCTTGCTAAGTTGCTGAGGCTGGGTTTGAACTCACAATCCTCCTGTCTCAGCCTCCCCAGCCACTGGGATTACAGGCATGTGCTACCTCACCTGGCCTCCTTTTATCTTTTGAATGTCAAAACGTGTGACTATATTTATCTACTCAAAATCAAACAAGAAATTTTTAATTAAAAATAATTACAGTCAAGGGAAGGGAGGGTAAGGGAGGGAGCAAGAGGGGAGGGAGGGGGAGAAAAGAAAAAAAAAAAAGGTGGTTGAATGAGACGGATATCATTTTCCTTAATGCATGATTGAAGACCTGAATTGTACGAATATACTTTGTATACAAACAGTTGTATATAAAAAAATACTAAATATATGCACTATGAGTTGTACATATTAAAAATTATAAAAATAAAATTAAAAAAAAATTCCATATGACTTGTTTGATCCACGGTGAGCCTGAACGACTACCTAGGAAAATCAGGTACTACTGGGCCTGTTCTACAGATAGAGAAATAAACCATAAGGTTTAAGTAAACAGAAAGACACATCCACTAGTGGCAGATGCCTAAATAATACCTCAAAGCTGTCTCAGCCAAATCAGCTATGAAAGGGGTAGAATTAAATTGGCCCAGGTAAGGATTAAACCAGGGGTTCCTTTACCATTCATCCATGACACCCCACAAGACCAGGACCAATGGAGCTGAGACAAGGAAGGAGGGAGCCCTTGCCTCCAAAAGGAACTGTTTATATCAACAATTTTTTATGCCTAGTAAAGCAACATGGACTCATACGCTACTGGCTTATGGTCCATCTACCTATAAGTCTTTGCCACAGTTTCTCGGACACCAGCGTCCATTCAGGGAATGCATTCCTGGGACAGTGATAAGATGCACATGCTGCTCAGTAGATCTGGGAGGCCCAAGATTCTGCATCTCTGACAAGCTCCCAGGTTGCTGCTGCTGCTGCTGCTGCTGCTGATGATGATGATGATGATGATCAGGACCACAAGTTGAGCGTAGAACCACGCTGACCAATATGGCACCCCAGCCCCATGCACCACTGAGCACTTGAAGTGTGGCTAGTTCAAAGTGAGATGTGGGGAAGTGTCAAGTGCATGCTAGAATTCAAAAACAGTATCAAAAAAAGAAGGTAAAAGATCTCATTCATCATCTTTACATTGATGACATGGTGAAAGGATAATATTTTTTGACATGTTGGGTTAAATGGAATATATTATTAAAATCCATTTCCCTGTTTCTTTTTCCTTTTTCTTCATGTAGCTACTAGAAAATGCAAAATGACACACGATATCTCTATGGGGTTGTCACTCCAGGAGACTTGAGTCTCCTACTGCCTGCATCAAAGGGAGGGGAACAGTTGGGACAACTTCATCACATTTTCTTTTCTTTTTTTTTTTTTTTCTAAGTTGTTATAAATGACAGCAGAATGCATTACATTTCATATTATGCTTAGAGTACATTTTTACATATCTCTGGTTGTATACAAAGTATATTCACACCATTCACATTTTCAAATGTCTGAAAATGATGTAAGGAAGATTTGATTTGGACGGAGCACAATGAATGTAGCTCCCACCCACCCCTCGCAAATAAAACCGCTCCACAAGTAAAATCAGGGTTAAAGCAAATAATCACAGCTGTCTTACCCATGGAACTGGGAGCAGAAACACTCAAAAGAAAAAAGAAAAAATAGGTGGGACCTTGCAGTACAAACGCAGTCTAAGGGGTCAGTGTGGAAAGGAAGGAGTGAGGTAGCGCCAGGTGGCCAGCAATTCTTTGGTAACAGCAGAAGCAATCTTGTCAACTCTGTTCCACTGGACAGTGCTGTTCCCACCACCCTGAGTCACATCCCCACCCACAACTCCCAAAACAGAGGTTCCCTTAACACCAAGGGAACACTTGCCCTTGCTGCACGACCCAGACAGACATGGCTCTGGGGATGGCAGGCGGTCTGCAGGTCATAAGATGCGCATCAGGATATTCCCAGGGTCTATATTTAATGACCTGTCCCCTTCCAAGTACGACGCCCCCAGATGTCATGGGGGTATGAGGGGACAGGATCCACGGGGCACTTCAGAAACACACAACCTGGGATGTCTCTACTTGAGGCCACAGGGATGGTCACCCTGGGAGGGGACCCTGTGTCTGTTACTTTACCTCCTTCAGGTGGCAGAGGAAGACAAAGAAGAAGGCACAAGGCACCAGAAGCTCAGGAGGACGCTGACGTGCTTAAACCCAGAGCAGGCACAGAGGCAGCTCTGAGCACCACATGGGCACTTTTGCTCTCCCAGGAAACTCAGCTCTGTGGACAAAGGAGCCAACCAGCCTCGCCTGGGGCCCCGCCCAGATCCCCTCCACCATTCCCTCTCCCCAGATGGGCCCAGCTGAGATCCAGGGGACACTCACCAGGTTTGATTTCCAGCAGCCGCAGCTTTGGGTCCTCAGGTGGGTGCAATCGTCTCTTCTTGCGCCAGCAGCGGGCAGGGTACGTGTACAGCTGGCCCGGAGCAAGGCCTGTGGACGGAGATGGTGTAAAGATTAATAGCTTCAGGCTGTCAGGGGCCTTGGAAATCACCCAGACTAACCCTGTCATTCACAGTGAGAGGAAATTCAAGCCCAGAGAGGTGAAGTGATTTGTCAAGGTCACATAGCAGGTTGATGCCAGAGCCAAGGCTGAATCAAGGTCATATGATGCCAGGCCTTTGCTCCAGGAAGCCTAGGCCAGAAAGAGCTATCACCTTTACCAAAACCAGTTCTGCTTGCTGGCCCAAGGAGAACATCAGAGGAACCTTCAGGCCACCAGAGAGCCTTTCCAGAGACAATCTCATCACAGTGCTTGCAAGGCAATAGCTCTGCAGCAACTGCCGCTCGGTCCAGATCCTGATTAAGCAAGTAAATCATCAAGAGCCAGTGGGCCTATCTTGGGAAAGCCTGGATTGAGAAGCATTTCCAAGAAACATAATCAAAAGATCCAGAGCTACTTACTGGCTTCTCCTACCCACTGTGAGGTAACAGAAGCTCACAGAAGCCAGGGCAGCCCTGGGCAACTTCCACAGGAATACACCTTGTCTGGAGACCAGGCTCCATGCCAGCATTCCTAGATGCCCCTGCCCACCTGCCTGGGCCTAAAGAAAGAAATAGACAGGAGTCCAGTGGGTGGACTCATACACCACACTGTCTCCCAGTGGAAGCCTCCATTTTATATTTGACTCCTGACACCACCAGAATCATTGCCATGCCAAGCACCCTATCAAGAGCCTTCCTGTCATCACAGATAACACTCTTGTGACTCCTGGGTACACAATGTGGCAACCAGAGGCCTTAGTGGGGCATGAATGTTCCATAGTAGACCAATGGATTCTAATCCTGAAGAAAAGGGTTGGAGTAGGGGGAGGCAAGAAGAGGAAGGTGCTTAAAACTGGTGATTCAGACTACATTTTGCAGTCTAAAAAGATTGTCTGGTGTCCCTCCAAATAAACCAGCAAGCCAGGCAGCCTACCCCCACTACAGCAAAAAGCCCAGTGAGGACAGGACTTCTCTGTCTTGCTCTTGTTAGAATCCCCAGAAAAACCAAACTGTGCCAGACACATAGAAGAACCCAAATAAATATTTGTTGAATGAATGAATAAACATGTTCCAGCTTCACCCTAAAGTCACAACTCTGTCTTCTGGAGATAAATGTGGCAAGGCAGCAGGCAACCCCACAGGAGACTGTCACTGCCTACACTTAGGACCACAGGGCTCAGAAAACATTAGGACCCCATTCCCATCTGCCATCTTCACTTTAGGGTCCTTGAAAGTTAAGAGGGGAAACTGCCTTCATTTTTGCCTTTGCAGAGAAAAATCTATACAAGTTGCATTGCCAAATATCCATTCATTCTCTTTTCATTTTGACCAGTCATCTTTACTCATTTATTAGGTTGGGTCCAAAGCAGAGGCAACTATCAGTATGAAAGGAACCAAAACATTCTGTACCTTTATGTGCAAAGGATCACTTTAATCACACAGTTGTTCCCACAGGTGGCAAGACTGTGAGTAAGTTGGAGGTTTTGATCCCTCACCCTTTGATCCTCAGAAGCCATTAAGGTGAGCTCCTAGAGGGCTCCTGCTTCATGGGCCTCTCCACAGTAGGAGGATCTTGCACCTCTGAGCTCCCTGAACACAAGCTCATGAGCACCAGGCTCCAGTCAATTGTACAGAAGACCAAGCAAATCAAAGTAAGAAAGCTCTCCCTACCATGGGGTGGGGCAGGGGGTCGGTTGTGACCTCTCTTTGAGGAAAAGCAGGATCAAACATGGAGAAATAGGCTCAGTGTTTCCTGTGTGGCTCATTTGAGGACCATGTCACTTCTGATCCTATCATTCCTGAATGGATGCACTGATTTTGGGTCCCTTCCAGATATTCAGGCCATTGCTAAGGATCTCAGGGAAGACCAAGTAGGGACTACTCCACATTCCAGAACTGGTCACACCAATCCCCATTCCTTTCAGGTTAGTGATTCTTAACCTAGGTTGAAACCAAACTCATCTGGAGAACTTCTCAAAATGCCACTGCCCCAAATTCAAGCCAGACCTATCTAATCTGAATGTAGGTAGGCAAGCAAATTAGAATCTGATTTTGTAAGAACTTTATAGACTGCTCCAATGTCTGACAGAACCTCTGGATGTCTAGGCAGTATCTAGTTAACTGCCTGCATGTTTTCCCTGTTGTGTCAAGACTGGTTTAATGCCTTTCCCAAGGATTCTTGTATTTCCCCCTAGGTATTGTAATTAATTGCCAGCTTGCCTGACTGCCCCCCCCCACCACCACTGGCTTTATAAAATCCAGGATGGCAGGAATCATACCCACCTCTAGCATCTCCAACACTTAGCACACAGTGCTTAGCAGGTGTATCCAGGAGTAGTTACCAAGTATATTCAACCAGCACTGAACCACACTCAGAAATACAAGAAGCAAATGACCATTGTTGCTGCTGTCCCAGTTCCAGAGACGCCTTCACCAAGATAAACCATTCAAGGGGCGCTCCCTAAGGTGGACTCCAAACTGAGCCCAGAGCCCACCACACACCCACCCCACTATGGCGGTCTCTGTGCCTCAGGTATCCTTCTTACCATTTCTAACCTGACCAAAAGCAGGTGTGTAAGAAGAGACAGGTCCAGACCAGGTCTTCCCAAGATCTAAAGGGCAAGAGTTCGAAAATGCCAACACTTGTCCGGGGCCTACACCTTCCCTGAGACTCTAGTCCCTGCACGGGAAGGTCGGCAGCCCAGAAGCAGCCTCGGGCCACTCTGCCTGCTGCTGCAGGCCGCCTCTCCCGGTCAGCCAGTTTGAGTGAGGAGTTTGAATGCCAACAAGAGGGGACTGGTTTTGCTTCATTCTTTCTCTGGTAGATTGGAGAAGCCCCATCCTGCAGAGGAAGGGCATGTGCCTCCCGGAGAATACCCCAACACCTGTCTGAGCCTGCTCCTCACCAAAAGATAAAAGCATCGATAACACCTAGCTTAGGGGACTTCATGGGGATTCACAGGTACTCAAGAGGGAGCTCTCCGTACCCACGTCAACTTGGCAAATGTCAGTTGTTGGTTATCATAAGGTAGCTGACTCCAATGAGTCCTGGACCCTATGCCCAAGTGGTATGACAAGGCACCCACCCTACCCGTCCAGGTCACTCTTTGTCCCTCTAGCCATGGGGTAGAAATAGGCTTCTCTTTGATGTCTGCTTTGAATCCACCTTGTCTCAACAAGCCAATGGCCCCAGGAGCTCCCTTGGGGCTCCTTACCCACTTCCTTGCCCTCCTTACTAAGCTGACAGGCACCAGGGTTCCTTTACAGGGCCAACACATTCAGCCCTGGAGTTCCACTTGTGGAGGGAAGAGCAGAGCCTCAGGAGACTCATGTTGTTTATCTCATTAGAACAGGAGGCACATAACTCAGAAGCCCGTGTGTGTGGAGGATGGAGGAGGGAGGAGGAGGATGGAGTCACAGCTGCTGTCAGGGAAATTAACCTTGAGGAGTGAGCCTGAGGCTAGGGGTGGATATGGAGGAGGGGAGGCAGGAGGCAAGAGACAAGAGCGGGGACCAGTCCTCCCTGGTAACCAAGGCCATGGCTACCCTTCCATTCACACACCCCACTGAGCAAACTGCTTTTCTGTTGCCTTCAGCTGCAACTCCACTGCCTGTGCAAAAGCACAGGGATAACAGGGATGGACAGAGAGAGAGAGAGAGAGAGAGAGAGAGAGAGAGAGAGAGAGAGAGAGAGAGGTGCACCCTTGCTGGGAGAACTGGTTCCATAGAAAAATTTGGTTTGATGGGCTTGATGCCTAAATGGTCAGCAGATTCCAGACAAATATCTTGTGATACACGTTGGTCAAGTTCAGCAGGTGGGTCCTGTGTTCTGAGTATCTCTGACAGACAAAGCATGAGCCATGAAGGAGGATTCAGAAGATGAAATGGCACAAGAAAGAGAAGGAAGAATGATCTATGGAAGAAGAACAGCAAGTGAAGTGAAGAGAAATGCTGGGATGGCTTCCTCTTCCCCCAACCAGAGTTGGACTGTGCAAGTTCAAGTCCACTCGGAAGGGCTCTACCTGCAGCATCCCAGAGAGGTGAGTCCACAGCTGCCCCAGAACCTTCCCTGCAATGGAAAACTCAGCACCCACAGGACCACCTGTGCCACAGGTGGCCAACACTTGTGACAGAGATTCACTCTGCCCTTATTATGAATCAAAATCTGCCTTCCTGAACTTAGGCCAATTTGTCCACCCTGTGTCCCAAGAGCACAGAGAAATCATCTGCACCCCAACTCTCCATCCCACATATGCACACTTGAGTTTGAAGAGGAGACTAACAAGAAGCTTCAGAACTAGAAAGGAATGGGAAGGGAGCAAAGAGGGAGTGACTCCACCTGCTTAGAGCAAGGTGACAGGATCAAAAGCTCCAAATTAAGAATCCAAATGCTGCTACCCTTTCATCATCTATCCCCAGATCCAGCCCATCCCATACAGAAATGGGGTGGCACAGGAAACTCCTCTCCAGGCCACCAGTGCCATTTTAAGGCCTCCTCCATGTCTCACTCCCACCGTGAGTCACCACACGATGGGTCATTAACAGCCTCCATGTTTATAAACAGATAATAACCTAAGCCGGGGATTCTTCACCAAGACTGGGCACGAGAATTGCATACGTAGTTACCGAACTTCAAAACATTGAACCAGAATATCAGAGCCACCAGTTGTCGTGGAGAAAACTCCCCCACAGGGAACTTTGTACCACATCAGATCTTACTTATATTTATATTCTCAGGGCTTGCCCAGCATATAATAGGTGCTGTCGGTGTTTGTGACTGAAAACACCAATTTGAACCAACTCTACAGAGCTGAAGGGATGAGTCACAGGTCGGGCTTAAAGAGCAGGCAAGATTATTTCACAAGCACTCACACTAGGGGCATTTCCCTGGAGCTCGGTCCTTCCCCCTTCTCTTGGCATATCTAAGAGTTACCCCAACTTCAAGGGCCATCTCTGCAGTGAAGCCTTCCGGAACCATCCCCTGAATGACTGAAGTCTAGACCCATGAATCCGCAGTCTAGGACTCAGCTGCCTCTCCGTCTGGCTCTCCACCCAGCAGCCCCTTCCTGCCTTTCCACCTTCCACTCCCCCGAGTAGCTGTCCTGCTCTACAATTCAATTCCAGTGTCTCTTGTGCCAATATTGCCCTGGCGAGGTGGACCTCTGCCTCTTCTGGTCCAGGGGTTCTCAAGCCCTTGGCAGTCCCATCACACCCAAAGCCAATGCAGCAACAATGGCTACCATTTACTGAGCTCTTACTCTGTACAAGGTTATACCTCACATTCACTCTTATCTCATCACAGTGGAATCCCATGAGACGTTTAAAGGCGGAGAACAGGGAAGCTAATGGTGACCAAGTCACACAGCTCCTAAGAGGAGTCTAGTCCACAGCCCATGCACAGAACCTATCCACTACCCAACCTAAGTCCTCATTGAGACATCCCATTGTTTGCCTAAAAATGACAGGATTGAAACTTAGAGTCCTGCCCTTGTGGGAAAACAGTTCCCCACACCAAAGCCACCAGGAAAAGCCTCCAACCTACATACCCACCCCCACCAATCCACTTCTCATGGAACTCATTCTTCCTCTCACAATACATCACACATCACCAACTTCACCAACTATAATTGCTCAGAGAGAAATGCACCTTGGTAATAACAGAAGCATTGTAACAAAGCATTGTAACAAAATGTATGGAGAAGCAGAAAAACCAGGAGGACACACCTTCTAAATTCATCAGAAGAATTTTTTAAAGGATTATAGGATTACAATGTGAGCTTAAAACTTATTAGGTCTGACCTCTACCTGATACAAGAATCACCTCTATAATATCCCTGGCAAGTGCCCCCCACCTGGTTTTCTGTTTCAATGATCCTAGTTCTCACCTTGACGTGAGCAGCCTATTATAATGTTGAAAGATTCTGATGTTTGAAATATGCCTACCAGTCTCATCCACTGCTGGTAGGAATGCAAAGGGCACAGTACATGAAGAACTTGACACATCTAGCAAAACTGCATAAGTATGTCCCTCTTTGATCCAGCAATTCCACTTCTGGGACTCTCTATCACAGATTCACATGCAAAAATATGAAAGTATATATTCATTGTAACCTATTTTATACTCTGAAAAGACTAGAAACAATCCAAATACCCATCTATAGGAGGCTGATTAAGTAAGCAATAGGATATACACACAATGGACTACTAAGAAGCTGTTGAGAGAGGGGAGGGAGGGAGGGAGGAAGGGATTAAGGAAGGCAGGCAAGCCCCTGGGAGGGAGGGAAGGAGGGGCAGGTGGCACTCGGGTGGGCGCCTACATTCTTTGGTTCATGGGCTGCTATGATTTGGATATGGCTTGAGTGTCTTCCCTAAAGTTTCATGTGCTAGAAGCTTGGTCCTCAGTGAGATGAGGTTGAAAAGTGGTAGACCCTTTAAGAGACGGGTCTAAGCTGGGCATGGTGGCGCATGCCTGTAATCCCAGCACTTGGGAGGCTAGGCAGGAGGATCGCGAGTTCAAAGCCAGCCTCAGCAATGGTGAGGCACTTAGCAACTAGTGAGACCCTGTCTCTAATAAAATACAAAAAAGGGCTGGGGATGTGGCCCAGTGCCCCTGAGTTCAATCCCTGGTGTTGCCGCCTGAAGCGTTTGGAGCAACGGAGCCGCGGGAAGAAGTTCGGAGGCAAACTGGAGACAAACAGCTTTTTATTCTGATAACTTTTCTCTCTGGTTCTAACAACGACTAACACACGCCACACACACCACCAAAATGGCGCTGACCCGATCAGCAATTTCGGCCAAGTCACTCAAGATCCTGGGACAAGTCCCATGAGACTACGGAAGGCGACAATGCCCAAATCTCCACGGCTCATAGTCAACCGCAATTCAAGCCATCTCCCCAAACAGGGCTCCTGCACCCTGGTACCAAAAAAAAGAGAGAGAGAGAGAGAGACAGATCTAGTGGAAGGTGGTTAGGTCATTGGGGACACACTCAGAAAGGAATGACATAGTTCTCATGGGACCCCAGTTAGTTCCTACAGGAGCAAGTTCTTATAAAAAGAACTTATAAATCTCACTTTCTGACTTGCCACATCATCTCTTCCTCTCCCACACTCTCCCATAATAATGTCATCAGCTATGTTGTGATGTAGCCAGAAGGTCCCCACCAGAGCTGAATAGATACTGACACCATTTTCTTGAATCTCCAGAATTGTGAGCTAAATAGACCTCTTTTGTTTATAAATACCCAGTCCCAGGCATTTTGTTATAGCAACAAAAAAACAAACTAATACACAACTTCTACAACTATTGCATCACATTGACCTCTGCTTCCATCACTACACATCCTGGCTGACCCTGACCTCCCACTCCCACCTCCTCCTTAGAAGGACCCTTGTGATTATATTGGGGCACCTAGATAATCCAGTATAACCTCACAATCTCGAGATTCTTAATTTAATCATATCTGCATATCCTTTTTCTATGATGTAACATATATACACATTTCATGGATTAGCATGTGAATGTCAGGAAGGGAGAACATTATTTTGTTTATGATGATGAAGCCAAGCCCTTGTCCAGAGAAGCAAAGCAGTGGCCTGGGCAGGTTGGAGCATTGGTGGCAAGCACAGAAGCAGCTGCGGAGCCTGCCGTGCCAGTGGGGGCCTGTTGCAGGGCAAGCCAGGGCCAAGGATGCTTAGCACGGCAAACATGAACCTCTGAACATCCTCAAGCTGAAGACCTGAAGACCTCAACCTCCCAGTTACCCACATGTGGCAGGAAAACTAAAGTGGCACAGACTGAATGGGATTGCAGGGCTAACCAAAAGTGTTGGTACTTTTCCAAACCCTGAGCATAAATTTGGACAAATAGCATTGACCCAATTGCTTTATAAATCCCTACACTAGCACACTCACATGGCAACCCCTTTTGCTCTTGCAAGAGTTTTGTTTCTACTCTTCACATTTGAATAAATCCTAACCTTTCATTCTTGCCTTCCATTGTCCTATGAATTTCATTCTTTGGATCTGCAAGAACATGGAAAGAAGTTGGTAGTAAGCTACTGGAGTCTATTGCAATACTGCAGGGCACAGCTCGAAGTAAGAGCTGCAATACTGAGAGCTACAACATGCCATCAGTGATAGTGGAGAAGAATCAGGCTTTGCAGGCTCGGCCCTCAGAGCGGATGCCAGTAGGCATCCCCTACTAACATTAAACCCGGCTTTCTGGGCTGTAGAGGCTTACAGCTTACACAGACTCCACCCACCAACAGAAGCAGAGAATGGAGTTTCACCTCCAATTCCAGTTTCAATGATACCATTGCACAGTTCTTATACTGTTCATGAAGTAAAATAATATCACGTAAAGATTAACTGCAATTAGTTAAAGGTGTATCCTGTAAGCACTAAGCAATCACTTGAATAATAAAACAAGAGCTTCATTGAGATAAAATGGAATAATAAATTCAACTGACTAGAAGGCAGAAACACATGAAAAGGGGAACAAATAGAACAAGAGAAAACAAAAATATGGATTTAAACCTAATTATAATAATAATACATTAAATGTAAATGGTCTAAATAACCAATTTAAAATAGACTGTCAGATTACATTGGAAAAGCAAGACACAGCTGGGCATGGTGGCGCATACTTGTAATCCCAGTGACCCAGGAAGCTGAGGCAAGAGGATTGCAAGTTCAAAGCCAGCCTCAGCAACTTAGCAAGGCCCCTAAGCAACTTAGCAAGACCCTGTCTCAAAATAAAACATAAAAAGGGCCAAGTATGTGGCTCAGTGGTTAAATGCCCCTGGGTTTAATCCCCAGTACTCCCCCCCCCCAAAAAAAAAAAACAGAAAGAAAGAAAGAAAAAAGGCAAGAGAGAACTATATAGCCTGCAAAAAAAATTGCATCCTATTTTGGTTCACGGTTTCATTGGTTCCAGTTCATAGTTGCTTAGCCCCATCACTGTGGGTTTGTGGTGAGTCAGAACATCATGACAGGAAGTGTGTGGTGGAGCAGAAAGCAGACAGAAAGAAAGAGAAGAGGAATAAAATATAACCTTCAAAGGCAAACCCCCAGGTAGGCATGGTGGTACACACCTGTAATCCCAGCTACTGAAGAGGCTGAGGCAGGAGAATCATGTTTGAAGCCAGCCTGGGCAATTTAACAAGACCCTGTCTCAAAATAAAATTTAAAAGGCTGAGAGTGTAGTTCTGGGGTAGAGCAATTGCCCAGCCTACAAAAGGACCTAAGTTTGATCTGTAATACTGGGGGGAGGGGGGGAGAGATGGACTCTACAGTTCAGTTGTAGAGTACTTGTCTGCATGAGGCCCTAATAAAACTTCATCAACATAAACTCAACAATATAGACAAAGCATACTACAACATGACAAAGTGGGGTTTATTCCTAGGGACGCAATGTTAGCTTAACATCCAAAATCCAATCGATGTGACTCATCATATTAACAAACCACCAAAAAAAAAAAAAAAAAAAAATTACAGGATCGCCTCAACAGAAATAGAAAATCCAATATATATTCCTGATAAAAACTCTAAAACTAGAAATAGAGGGGAGATTCCTCAATTTGATAAGAAGATAGCCTATAGATAAACAACCTATATCTAACCTCATACTTAATAAAAGAAAGAATGCTTCACCCCTAAAGATCAGGAACAGCATAAGGATGTCCACTCTCTAATTTTGCCTAATATTATACTGGATGGTCTAAACAGTGTAATAGACAAGGAAAGTAAATAAAAGTCATCCATATTACAAAGTAAGTTTTCTTTATCTACTTACATGATCTACTATGTAGAAAATACTATGGAACCTAGAGAAAGCTATCAAAAATTTAAAAGTTCAGCAGGGTTGGAGGACATGAGATAAATATACAAAATCAATTGCATTTCTGTATAGCAGCAAATGAAAATTATGAACTGAAATTTTTAAAATTTCACTTATCAAAAAACATTAAGTACTGGGTTGGGGATGTAGCTCAGTAATAGAACACATGCCTAGCATATGCAAAGCCCTGAGTTCAATCCCTAACTCTGCAAAATAATAATAATAATAATAATAATAATAATAATACTATTAATAAATGGAGGATATGCCAAATATTCATGAGTTAGAAGACTCAACTATAAGAATTGTCAGTTTTCCCCAGATGGATCTATAGATTCAACACACTCCCACAATCAAACTGCCAACAGATTTTTTGTAGGAAATAATAATTTGTAAAATGCACTTAGATGTGCAAAGCCTTAGAATGGTCAAAATAACTTACAAAAACAAGAACAAATCTGGAGGTACAACATCAACTGATTTAAGATGCATTATAAAATTGCAAAAATGAACAATAGATGAATGAAAGAAAACTGAGAGTCCAGAAAGAGACCTACATACATGTGAACATCTCATTTTTGATAAACAAAGGCAGATCAATGGAAAAAGGCTAGTCTTTTCAACAAATTACAAATATCCATTTGCAAAAAAATCCTCACACCATATACAAAATTAATTGAAAATACTAACCTAAATAAAAGCTAAATTATAAAACTTCTATGAAAAACAAAAGTAAGAGAAAACTCTTACCTTGTGTTAGGGCAGTAATTTCTAAGATATACCAAAGGACACTTCATAAAATAATAAATTGTTAAATTGGATTTCAGCAAAATTTAAAAATCTGCTCCTTAAAAGATACTATAAATGTAATGAAAATATAAGCCCCAGACAGACTAGGGGGAAATATTTGCAAAGCATATGTCAGATAAAGGTCTTATACCTAGAATATACAAAGAACTACTGAAATTTAATAATAACAGAAACAACTCAATTTAAAAATGGACAAAATAATTGAACACTTGGCCAGAGAATATATGAATGGATGGCATTATGGTTTGAATATGAGGTTCACCCAAAAAAAGTTCATGTATTAATGCAGGAGGTAAAATGATGAAATTATGAGAGCAGTAACCTAATCAGTCAGTTAACTCATTTGATGGATTAATAATTTGAGTGGATTACTGGGTAGAAGTGTAAGCAGGTGGGGCATGACTGAAGAAAGTGGTCAGCATGGGTGGGCTTTGGGATCTATGGATTTTGTCCTTGGTGTCCGCGTGAGCGCTTCCCCCACCAACACACCCTCCCACCATGAAGTTCCGCCTCACCTCAGGTCCAGAGCCATGGAGTCAGCCAACCATGGACTGAACCTCTAAAACCGTGAACGCCAAATAAACTCTTCCTCCTCTCAGTAGTTCTTGTAGAAATGAAAGCAAAGTCCATAACAAAAGACTTCTACACAAGCATAGTAACTTCACTTATATTAGCCAAAGCCTAGAAACAAATCTAAATGCCCATCAACAGGTGAATGGATAAGACAAGTTACAGTCAAACAGTAAAAAAGCACTCAGCATAAAAAGAAATACATTATTGATACATGCTAGAACCTGGATGAATCTCAATATAATTATACTAAGTGAAAGAAGCCAGCTGCTCTTTTGCCCCCTCAGAAAGGACTATATAGTGTATGATTCCAGCACGGAGAGCATGTCAGTGATTGCCTCAGGGGAAGAAGTAAGAGAGGGAGATGATTACAAGAGATAAAAGAAACTACCTCGGATATGTGGATATGTTCACTATCTTGGTGTGGTGATGGTTTCACAGGTATATACATTTCAAAACTTATCAAACTGAATGTATTAAATACATACAATTTATTGTATATAATTATACAGGCTGAGTACTGTTTGTCTGAAATGCTTGGGACCAGAAGTGTTTCAGACCTGGGTTTTTCATATTTTTAATTATTTATATGGACTTTATCAGTTCAGCATCACTAATCCAAAAACCCAAAATGCTCTGAAATCCAAAACACAAAAGTTTGAATATTTTTTTTAAATAAAAAATCAATTTCAGGAACTTTTGCTTCTGAAAAAACAAAGAATAGATAAACTTTTCCATATTCCTCCTACTAGGTAAAGCTAAATATCCTGGACATTATTCATACAACAAACATAAGAAAATACTGAAGTGAAGAAAACAAGCACTCGGGCGAGGGGCCCTGGGACCTAAGGGACAACAGGGCGAGAGGTTCCCTGAATATTCTTTTTGCACCATGTATTCCCGGGACTGGGTCCTGGAAAAGTTGATAATCTGAAAACACCCACGAATGCAGGCCAGAAAGTGCCCCACGAAAATCCTGCTCTCTTCTCTCTAACTAAAGGACCACCACCTCAACCAGATAACCAGGCATCTCAAACCTCTGCTGGGTCTATGTGAGCAAAGGCCAAGAGAGAAGTTGACACTAAGGTGTTAGTTGGGGTCTAGAGGGGCGTGACGCAGCAATGACAGGCACTCCTCCCACAGTGGGGGACCAACAGAGACCCAGTGAAGAACCCGACTTCCACACCCATCTACAGAACAAGGAGCACCTCCTCTTCCCCCACCAGCACAGCATCAGAGGAGGCCTACTAAAACAGAATTGAAATAACTTTTAGAGTCTTCACAGCATAATGGCCAAAACGTCCAGGACTCCATCAAAATCATTCATCATATGAAGACAAAGGAAAAACACAGACACCAACCACAAAACGATGCCAATGCTAGAATTATCTTCACAAGAATTTTACAACAGTCATTGTAAAAATGCTCCAACAAACAATTGTGAACACGCAAAACAAATGAAAACTATAAAGTCTCAACAAAGAAATAGAACACTAAAGGCTGGGGTTGTGGCTCAGTGGTAGAACACTCGCCTCGCACATGAAAGGCACTGGGTTCAATCTTTGGCACCACGAAGAGGGAGGGGGGGGAGAGAGAGAGGGGGAGAGAGAGGGAGGAGGAGAGAGAAGGGGGGGGATGGAGGGGGGGGGAGAGGGGGGAGGGGAGGGGGGAGGGGGAGGGGGAGGGGGGAGGGGGGAGAGGGGGGAGGGAGGGGAGAGAGAGGGAGGGGGGGAGAGGGGTAGGGGGAGGGGGGAGGGGGGGGGGGGAGGGGGGAGAGGGAGGCATTGTGTCCATCTACAACTAAAAATATTTTTAAAAAATAATAATAATAAGAGGGAGCCGGGCGCGGTGGCGCAAGCCTGTAATCCCAGCACTTTGGGAGGCTGAGGCAGGAGGATCGCGAGTTCAAAGCCAGCGTCAACAATGGCGAGGCACTTAGTAACTCAGTGAGACCCTGTCTCTAAATAAAATACAAAAAAAAAGGGCTGGGGATGTGACCCAGTGGTCGAGTGCCCCTGAGTTCAATCCCCAGTACCAAATAATAATAATAATAATAAGAATAATAATAATAATAATAAGAGGGGCTGGGGTTGTGGCTCAGCAGTAGAGCGCTCGCCTAGCACGTTGGCGGCCCGGGTTGGATACTCGGCACCACGTAAAAATAAAGGCATTGTGTACAACTAAAACAAATAAACAAATTTAAAAAAAAAAAAATAACAAAGAAGAGAAATAGAAGACAAAAAAAAAAAAAAGAACCAAATGGAAATTCAAGAACCGAAAAAATAGTAACAAAAAAATAAATGAAAAACAAAGCTCAGAGGATGGGCTCAACAGCAGAATGAAAAGAACAGAATGAAGAAGCTGTGAACTTAGAGAGAATGACAGAAATCACCCAGTCTAAGCAACAGAGAGAAAATAGATGCAAAGAACTGAATAGAGCATCAGGGACTTATATGACTGCAATAAAAGATCTGACATTTGTTGTGTTCAAGTCCCAGAAGGAGAGGAAAAATAGAGTAGGTCTGAAGATATATACAAGGAAATGATCATTAAATATTTCCCAAACGTGGCAAAAAAAATATATATGTATATATATACACACACACACACATATGCATATATGTATGTATGTATATATATATGTATGTATGTATGTATTTATATATATGTGTGTGTTCACAAAGCTGAATAAATTTCAAATAGGAAAATCTATGCCAAGACACATCAAAATCAAATTTGTGAGCCAGGCAGGTGGCACATACCTATAATGCCAGATACTCGGGAGGCTGAGGTAGGAGGATGGCAAGTTTGAGGCCAGCCTAAGTAATTTTGTGAGACCCTGTCTCAAAATAAAAATAAAAAGGGCTAGAATGTTAGCTCCGTGGTAGACAAGTGCTGAGTTAAATCCCCAGCAAATATTGAAAACAATGAGAAGAATTGTGGAGAGCTGGCTGTGCCCTGCTCTGAGGTACTCCATGATGAATAGAATGGTCGTTTCTAGGCTGTGCCTCACTCTGAGTTACTCCATTTTATGACGCAGCAGTTTGTCATGAGTTACTCCATTCTGAATCCAAGTGCTGAGGTAGAATGTCTCTACACTTTGTACAAGTAAACAACCACCATCTGCCTAGCACAACCATAGGGCACAAACCGATACATAAATTAATTGTGCTAATAAAAATGAACTTACCGAATGAATCAGAAGCACATGGCTGCAGGCACATATCAGAATCCTATCAGAAAAGTCGGGCCCATGAGTTTACCTAACACACCAGATCACCAAATGAAGCCAAGCCCTCATCCAAGGTCCATAAGAGGAGGAGCACCCCAAGACTGGACCTGGTGACACTGATCCCATCACCTGGTCACTCATCAGGAGCCTTGCCCAAGAAAATCCCCACAGGGATGAACCTCCAAATCTCTATCCTCGAACCTCAGCAGAGCACGGTTTCTTCTGCCCATGACGACCATGCACAGCCCACTCCAAGCTGACGCTCTGAAACTACTACCATCTGTCTCAACCATGCCCTAGAATAAGTTCCTGCACTGTGACGGTTCTGGGCCCTCAACAAGTTTGTCGGCTGGTTCATAATCTTATCTGTGACCCCTTTGCATTTGGTATTTGTCTGCTTTTGCCCTCACTCAGTTCAGCCTCCTGAATCTCTGAGGTCACCTTAACCCTTTCTTTTTTGGGGGGCGGGGGGTACCAAGCATTGAACCTAGGGGTGCTTAACCACTGAGCCACATTCCCAGCCCCTTTTTTAATACTTATTTTGAGAGACGGTTTCACTGAGCTGCTTTAGGGCCTTGCTAAATTGCTAAGACTGCCTTTGAACTCCCCATCCTCCTGCCTCAGCCTCCCAAGCCACTGGGATGACATGCTCACGCCACCACACCCAGCTATTCAGAGTTTTTTTTGATGCGGAAGAAAGGAGGCCCAAAATGAAAATTGCTAAGTATAAACTGTGCAAAACTGAATTGAATGGGAAATATCCGTATAATTTCATAATGTTTTCCTGCTTCAAAAAGAAAAATATTTCTTAGTTCTGCTGACTCAGAAGACCTAGAAACAACGACCATCTCCAAAGCAATGAACGAATGCCACAGTCCACGGTCTCTAGTAACATTTCCTACACAGAGGAACTGGGGTTTCTTAGAGAAATTGCTGATTCCAGGTCTGCAGCAGGAAGTACACAGGTGAACTGGAAATATTTTGTTCAGATACTAGGAGAGCTAGGAGGCTATTGGAAACTACTGGGGATGTTTCAAAACACCAGACTGGCCAACACCCCTACTGGCCAAAGATGGAACAACATAGGCATCAATCAGAAGAATGGCAGCCATGGATTCAAGTACATCAAATATGCCTAAGTCTGAGTTCTCGGAGGTGCTCAAAATAACTTTATTGATCACTACCAGGGAACCCACTCATTATTCTGAAAACAGGTAAATAAAGGGAAAATCAGTTATTCTGATTTCCTTATGTCAACTATACCCTGTACCTCATAATAGGCAAAAAATTTAATGAAGGGATGTTTGTCTTTATAGAAGCTAGAGTACTAATAAATGAAGAAATAACAATGGCCTCGAATCAAATGTCACCTTTTTGCCACTCTTAATGGGATAAAGAATCTAGACAATTATCATCAAGGGCTGGTAACATCAGTAAAAGAGAGATAACCAGATCATATTAGCCTCCTGATGAAAGTACACAGTACCACTTAGGAATTGTTCTTGCCAAATATTTTTTTTAAAAAAATGAGCTTGAATAAGACTCTAGACCTAATTACCAATTCACAGGAATAACACCATAGGGATGCCAGCAGCAAATCCAGGTTCTGGGAAACCCTACAGTGCAAACAACCCAGTTTCTTCAACAAATAACATGCAAAGAGGAAGGAGAGACAGAAACAGAAACCTGCAGATTTTAAGAGACTTAAGAGACAAGTCAACCAATTGCAATGTAGGGATTCTCCTTGGATTCTGATTTAAACTGGAGAGGGGAAATGAATGTTGACCAAATACTTGACGATATTAAAGTATCATTGAAATTTGAAAGCAATTGTAGGTTAGTTTAAGATACATTTAGAGAGCCAGGCGTGGTGGCGCACATCTGTAATCCCAGCACTTGGGAGGCTGAGGCAGGAGGATCACGAGTTCAAAGCCAGCCTCAGCAATGGCGAGGCACTTAGCAACTCAGTGAGACCCTGTCTCTAATAAAATACAAAAAAAGGGCTGGGGATGTGGCCCAGTGGTTGAGTGCCCCTGAGTTCAATCCCTGGTACCAAAAAAAAAAAAAAAAAAATACATTTAGAGATACATTTAAAAAAAAAAAGGTTGTGGATTAAATAATAATGTACCACATTTGCTTCAAAATAATCTGAAGTCAGAGAGGAAAGTGGCAGGTGTGTATGAATGAAATGAAATTGGCCACTAGTTGATCTTCAGGATACATGGAGATTCATTTTACCATTCACTTCATTTTTATATGGGTGTAAAATTTTTCAAAATAAAAAGTTTTTTCTTAGATATACCCATATAAAGCCAGAAAATTGCATTCCTGTATTGCCTCCCTAATCTCCAAAAATGGGTCTTTCTTCTGTCCTCTGGAACCTGAAGACCGGTGTCATGGTAATGATAATACAGTAACATCAACAATAATATCCTGCCCTTCTGAAACACATACCATGTCATGAGTTTTCTTGAACCTTTTCATTGAATCCTGACAAAATCCTGAGTAGTGAATATTAATGCCATCCACTTTTTACAGATAAGGAACTTGAGGGTCAGAGATTGGGTGACACATTTGACTGCAGTTTTTCAACCTGTAACCAACACCAACACCAAGGGTGAAAGATGAAGACTGTTCTCTGTACTTGTGTTGCCTTCTTTCGCCCCCAGCCCCACAGCCTCAGTGGCCCACACCACCCCTGTCTCTTTCCAGGAGCTACGAACACTGCTGAGTGTCTCGAAAGCAGGTGCAGCTTGTCTCGGGGACTCCCAGAAGCTCTGGTTTTCCTCCCTCCAGGCTGGGAGCCCACGCGCATGCGTGTCCCAGAAGTGCCCCAGCTCACCTGGGCCTCGGTGCCTCTTCTCCATCCAGATGTAGCAGTTGTTCTGGGCCACCCCCGTCTGCGAGTCCAGGAAGGGGAGGCGCACGCTGCGCTCTGCACACAGCCGAGAGTTGTAGCTCCGGCAGTGCTCGATGGCTTCCTTGTAGAATTGGTCCCCGAGCCTGCCAGGAGAGAGAAAACAAAGGAGTGAAGCCAAGAAACACCAAAACACACCCCGGGGGAAACGGGTGTCCCCCACTTCCCTCTCTGGGAAGCATCTGCTGTTTTGATGGTGAAGAAGGTAACAGCGTCGGGTCTCTACCAGATTCCACTTCCCAACCCAAATCTACCAGGTAACTTAGAAACCCCTTTAACATAGAGCAAAGGGTCCCAAGAATAAACCAGAAGCAAAAATTGCCAGTCCCTGCTCTAGGAGGCATGAGGTCCAAGCTCCAGAATGGAGGTAGCTCTGGAACTACCTTCTTTCTGCATGGGGCCTACAGGACATCTAGCTTCTAGAACCTTCTCTCTAACGTCTCCCATTAGCCATTTTGTTCTCAGAAGTCCCCAAAAAAGGCACTCTAGGTGAACCCAAACCACCAGCAAAGAGACCCAGATTCCCATTGTAACAGAAGAGAAACGCTCTACATAAATAAAAACTAGAGGGACAGAGAAAACAGTGTGTAAAAATAAGGAGTATTTATTATTATAAGGAGAAGAGGGTGGAAAGAGACAAGCACCAATCTTTTTAAACCACATAGTTAAGTGACTTTCCCTGATAGAAAACAAAAGAAGCATTTCAAATAGTACTTGAACTCAAAATAATTCAACCCCCAGAGTTGGAGACACAAATAGAAGTCCTTTATGGTTTGCAGGAGTGGTTATCTGATGAAGCACAGTAAATTTTATGTTCCTGAATATTTGGTATCCTTGAACACCTGGTTAATGCTGCTAACTTAAAGATAGTGTCCTTTTCAAAGACCAAAAATATAACACTGATCTAACTGATCAAATGTAAAAGACAACCAGTGAAATCAAACACCTAACAAATAAAACATAGACATGCAGTAGAAACTAATAAATGGCCCAAGGAAATGCAAATGTAATCACATAACCTCTGCCAGGTAAACTGGAGCCTCTGGGGGAGTGAGAGGGGCAAGAAGGAGAGGAGTCACAGGAATTGCAGGGGCAAAGGGAGAGTCCAGTTGCTCATTTGGAAGCAAGATTATGAATGTCCCTTTGTTGTGGTTCTATGTCGATTTGAGGAAGCCAAAATCTGGAAGAGAAAGTCTCTAAGTTAAAAATAATATCTTTCTTCACCAAAATATTCAGAGAAATAAATGAAGTAAAGTTGGGGTTGTCATGGTTTGGATCTGTCATGTCCCCAAAAGGCTGAAGGCACCCATGTTCAGAGGTGAGACTTTGGAGAAGAGAGCTCTGGCCTCACCAGTGGATTAATCCACTGATAGATTCATAATTTGGTGGCATTATTAAGAGGTGGGGCCTGTTGAGGAAGTGGGTTACGGGCTAGGGGATGCCCTGGAAGGGTATATCTGGTCCCCCAGCCTCCTTCTTCCCCCACCCTCCCCCTCCTTCTTGGCTGTGAGATGACAGCTTCTCTCTGCCACACCCTTCCACCATGATGAACGACCTCAGCACAGGCCCAGAAACAGTGCAACCAGCCAACCATGAGCTGAAACCTCTGAAACTGTGAGCCAAATAAATCTTTCCTCCTCTCAGTTGATGTTCCCAAGTATTTTGTCACAGTGATGAAATGCTGACTAATACAAGGGGTTTGGGGCCATTTTTTTTTAATTGTGGTACAAAACACATAAACTTCACCATCTTAACCATCTTTAAGTGCACAGCTCAGTGGTATCAAGGACATTCATAGTCCATCCATCTCCAGAACTTTTTTCTTTTTGCAAAACTGAAACTACATTCCCATTAAACAATAACTTCCTTATCCTCCCTTTCCCCAGCCCTAGCAGACACCGTCCTACTTTCTGTCTCTATGATTTTGACTACTCATAGAAATCACATACATAAGACATATACAGTATTTGTCTATTTGAGATGGGCATGTTTCACTTAGGTAATATCTTCAAGGTTCATCATGTCATTGCATGCATCAGAATTTCCTTCCTCTTGTGCGCACACATGTGCATTCATTGATCAATGGACACCTGGGTTGCTTCCATGTTTTAGCTATCGTGAATAATGTTACAATGAATTTGAGCGTACAGATGTCTCTTCAAGCCCCTGCTTTTGATTCTGTTGGGTATAGACCCAGGAGTGGAATTGCTAGGACAGATAGTAATTTCTACTTTTAATTTTTTGAAGAACAACTATACTGTTGTTCATAGTGACCGCACCATTTTACAGTCCCACCAACTGTGCACTAGAGTACCAAATGCTGCATTATCTCCACCACCACTTTTTAGAAATCAAAAATTTTCACAGTCCTTTTTATACTATTTTTTTTTAAGTCAGAGGGTCTGATTCTAACAAAGAATTCAAAGAAAACATCTTATAATGGGAGAATATGACCATGGACACTTCTGAGACATCATTTGGAAATTTATTGTTTTAAAAAAAAAAACTTTGCTTCTTTACATCTGAAGATGGTCACCCTCACAGGTACGGCAGAGCATGCTCAGAAAGTGTCCTGGCAGTCACAAAACCAAACTATCATCAACATATAATGGTCACACAGCTGGAAATAATTTGGGGAGGGAAGATGAAACCCATTAAAATGCTATAAAATGGGCTACGCACAGTGGCACACGCCTGTAATCCCAGTGGCTCAGGAGGCTGAGGCAGGAGGATTACAAGTCCAAAGCCAGCCTCAACAAGTTAGCAAGACCCTAAGCAACTCAGTGAGACCCTGTCTCTAAATAAAATACAAAATAGGGCTGGGGATATAGCTCAGTGGTTAAGTGCCCCTGAGTTCAATCCCCTGTAAAAAAAAAAAAAAAAACTGAGCCGGGCGCGGTGGCGCACGCCTGTAATCCCAGCACTTGGGAGGCTGAGGCAGGAGGATCGCGAGTTCAAAGCCAGCCTCAGCCGTGGCGGGGCACTTAGCAACTCAGTGAGACCCTGTCTCTAATAAAATACAAAAAAGGGCTGGGGATGTGGCCCAGTGGTTAAGTGCCCCTGAGTTCAATCCCCTGTACAAAAAAAAAAAAAAAAAAAAAAACTGTAAAATGGAATGGCACATAAACTGATATAATCTAAATTGGTAACAAGGATCACAAGAGTGACCAAAAATGAAAAACTCTTTTTGACAAAGTGTTTGCCCGAGTCACACCAGGTTGAATGCCTCCTTCTGCTAAAGTGATATGGCTTGTGGAACAGAAATTTTATAGGCAGCTCTGCCCAGGCAAGGTGACACCGCTCATCCAGGGCCTCCTGGATGCTCCTGTAGCCAGCCACACCAGCCACGTCACATTGATGAGAACTGGCGAGAGCACTGGATGGACAGATTTCCCATGATCTTTTGACAGACCACAAAAAAGATGTTAACCTCAGAAATGCTGCTTAAAGAGAGAGAGAGCCAGGTATGGTGGCGTACGCCTGTAATCCCAGCACTTGGGAGGCTGAGGCAGGAGGATCATGAGTTCAAAGCCAGCCTCAGCAATGGCGAGGCACTTAGCAACTCAGTGAGACCCTGTCTCTAAGTAAAAAATACAAAAAAGGGCTGGGGATGTGGCCCAGTGGTTGAGTGCCCCTGAGTTCAATCCCCAGTACCAAAAAAAGAAAAGAGAGAGAGAGAGAGAGAGAGAGAGACAGAGACAGAAATTATCTACCAAAACTCATGGTGAACATGAGAATAAGGCTCTCCATTTGCTGGACTTTTCCTGACATGCTAGTAACTCATTTCCAACCACTTCGGCCCAGGTGAGAGGAACAAGAAAGCCAACTTGCAAAAAAGGAAAAGTGAGGCCGGCCAATATTTATGCCTCACACCAAATGGAACAAGAAAGTCAAACAAAGTGGCACACGAGGCAAAAATTAATTTCATCCTAAATACTTTCCACTTTCATAATAAATATGCAGTATTATTAGTAACAGGGCATGCCAGGGTAGATGTATATTTTTAAATGTAATCTTTGTGTGAATGATTCCTCCCTTAGATAAACAGAAAAGATTTTCTGCACACTGAAACAACTGTCTTCAAGACTGAAGCTGCAAAAAAAAAAGGTGACATCCAACAGCCCCTCTTCTGTCATCTCCAGGGAAGTCACTTTTGAACAGATCGGGTGTTGGCAGAAATTCGGAAACAAAAGTTAAAAGCCTTTTTTAAGATGTGGGAGGAGGAAGGAAAAAAAAAAAAGACTTCAACCTCCTTGATAAATCCAAGCACTTCTCCAAAAGTTAATTAGCCAAAATCTTCACAGGGCTTACTGCACTCTCTAGAAGAAAATCAATGGCCAGGTCTCCTGAACCCGTAGAAAGCAATTTAAACAGGAGAGAGGACAAATGTCCTTTCTAATGTGGTATTTCTTTAAGGAATTAAAAAAAAAAAAAAAAGGATCCCACAAGGATAGGATCCCAGGGTGACATTTGCATTAAAGTTGCAAGGGGCACAGGGAGCAGGAACAGGCTGGCAGCAAATGACTCATTTTGTGGAGTTGTGACCAGCATGCCCCGGGCTGGGTCAGGCATGGACCAACCCCAGCCATCACCTGTCGGCACCAAACCAAGGGGGCCAGATTACCAGGGGGTGATGGATGTCCTGGGCTTGAGGAAGCTGGCACAAGGCAGGGTAGACTGATGTCCTCATCAACAACTGACTGCAGGCTACTCAAGGCTGCAATCAGAAATGTGAAAGGCAAGGGGACAAATTGCCTGGCACTGCACGGCCTGCTGGTTGGAGCAGCACCGCTGCCTGGACCTAGCAGGCTTTGTGGGGGGTGGAGGTCCCTTCACAATCCCATCTGGGGTGAGGGAGACATCCTCGCCCTGAAAGTGGGACATTCCTGCGAGATATTTCCAGTGACCGTCCTTGAGCATAGTGTCGGGAGATGGGTTTCACGGGGCCAGAGAGGACTCAGAGTGGGGGAAATAAAAGAGACTTCTCCAAAATGATTGACAACTGGGCTCCAATATGATTTTCAGAGCCCAGCACAGTCCCCTCCAGGACCCTCTGCTCTTCCAACCTTCCGCTCTGGAGACATCAGTTGCTCACTCAGCTTCCGAGTCCACTACCCTGAGATGCTCAGGCCCAACTGGCCAACCAGACACCTGGGCTCCTCCCTTCACAGCCCCTCGGGTTCTGCATCCAGACCTAAAGACAGGCGTCCTGGACATTTCAAACAGCAGATTCCTCACCTCCTGCCAGCAGCCTGTCCCCCCCCCCCTCCACAGCCTCTCCTCCTCCGGGTGGGGGTGGAGCACCTGGGGGAATGCAGCTCCCCATCAGCCCAGCAAGCCGTCCCTGACTCTCCCTCTGCCTTCATCCCATCTGACACTGAGTTCTTTCATTTCTCAGGGAGTCGTCCTTTTCTCTCCATTCCTACTATAAGTCCCCTTTTGCAGTAAAAACAGGACCTTGGCCTGCTGTTTGTGCACATGAACAGAGATAAGCAGAGATAAAGAGAGGCCCTGGCCCATGGCAGGATTTCTAGTCCCTCCCTCCCCTGGTGGTGCCTCTTCTTCTCTGTGGGCACCTGGCTTTCCTGCCGGCTTGCCCAGCAGCCACACTTCCACAGCCGCCCACAAACACACATTAAAGCTCATTTACACCAATATGCTGGCTTCCTGCTATTTGCATTTAAACACGGTCACTGTTAACTGTGGCACGGAAGGTTAAGCTAGAGGCAATATTTGGCAAGATGGGGGAAACGTTTTACTTTCTTGAAGTTGCACTGTTCCTAAAGTGGCCCTTGAAAAGAAAACCAAGTTTAGTGTTCATTATAGACTAAATTGTGTGAAACACACACACACACACACACACACACACACAGTGTTGAAACCCTGGCCCCCTCAATGTGATGGTTACTTGCAGATGGAGTCTTTGAGAAGTAATTAGGTTATAAGGGTTTGAGGATATAGCCCTCATGATAGGATGAGGGCTCATATATATAATAAGACTCTCCCTCCCTCCCCCACTCCTCCCTGGCAGCCATATGCAAGTGAGGGAAAGAGCTCTCACCAAGAACATGACCATGCTGGCACCCTGATCGTGAACTTCCTAGCTCCCAGAACTGCAAAAAATAAATGTTATTTAATCCAGACTATGATATCTTGTTGTAGCATCCACACTTAGTGTTTCTGGATGTTTCGAATAGGTAAGGTTAAGAAGGATGGGTGAGGGATTCCTCCACTATCTTATCTTCTTCCAACAAAGACAATAATACTACTACAAATGTCAATTTCAACTCTATTCAATGGTTAATATGTTGCTTCCCTACTAGATTCTAAGCCCTATGAGGGCAGAGACCACATCTGCTAGGCCGCTGCGCATAGCCACTCGGCCTGAGCACCAGACATCTCCAGGGGTGCCGTGCATATCAACTCCAATGTGAATGGCGCTGCCTGGAGTGGTGTAGCCCAGCAGCCCTGCATACCTGGGCTTTTTACCCTTTCATCCCAGCACCCAGCACAGAACCTAGCACACAGCTGGTACCAAATACGTTTTGTTGCATTACACTTGACAGCAACTCATAACCCACTCCCCTAAGGGTAGCCATTTCAACCAGAGCCATAAAGCATATGCAACACGCATGTGCAGTCTTCAGTGTCCATTGCTTGTGCACGCTGGTGATTTAGAGTACATGGCTGTCTGCTGGCAACTTTGGGGGTGGGGGTGCAGGGAATGTCTGCAATCTCATTTAATCCTCATCACCCTGCACCTGCATTACAGCAGCAACCTCTTGTCAGCAATCACTATGGCTCTCCTCTTATCCACCCCAGCAAAAAGAAATCTCCCTCAGACCTAGTTATTAGTCTTTCACTCCTCAGTATCGACCTCAAGTTGGTTCCCAAGTATGCCCCAATTTCTCTTCCAGGCTGCTGAGGCTCTCAGAGAACTGACACAGCAGGGGAGAGAAGAAAGACTGGGTATCAGGCAGGGTTGAGTCCAGCTATACCACTTACAGGCTACACAACCCTGAGCAAAGTCCTTGAGTAACATCGCCTCTGCTTCAGATCTGTGCAAGGATTTAATGAGATAGAACCTCTGGCACTCAGACATGAAGGCCTACATCAACCGCCATTCCTTTCTCCGTCCCACAAAGAGCAGCATTTTCTGCCACTTGTGGCAATGACTCTATCTAAGCAGGCTGGTCCTCTCCCTGTGACACACATACATGAAACGTTCACCATGGCAGTGACTTTGAAGCTATCAGAAACCCCACTCAAACCTCTGTCCCAAGGCAGCCAGGTCACCAGGGCTGAACTTTAGGCATCAGAGAGCACAGTGGCTCATGAATGATGACCCCAGAAGTTCCCCCCCAAAGCCTTCCCTAAGTGCAGAGACTGCATCTGGCTCATTTGCTGCTCTATCCCAAAATCCAGCACAGAGCTTGCCATGTTGGGGTGGGGGATGAGTGAGTGAGTGAATGAACGAATCAATTAGTCATTTTTCATCTGACTTCCCACGTATATGAAGCAGACGGCCCTGCCCTTGGACCCCAACAAAATACTTTCCCCATGTCCATCCTCCCACCTGGAATCCCTGCCTTCTGTCCAGAGCCTAGCTGATCTTAGCTGGTTCAAGCCTAGCTGAAGTCCTGCCTCTTTCAAGGAGCCTCCTGGGTTTTTCCTGCCAGGGGAATTTGCTCTCTGTCTTCTGTGAGCTGCCTTACCATCTCCTGTGCTTTGCCAGTCTCTGCCATCCTCCTCATCTCTCCCCAGTCAGTTAGATTGTGGGTGTCTGGAGGACAGGGACTGAGATTTATATACCTATGTGCTCCCCAACCACACAGTGCTGAGAATAGAGTCCTGTGATAAATATGGCTGATTGGCATGTCACACCATCCTAGCAAACCAACAAAGAGTCGCTGTTGAGAGATGCATGAGAAGCTTCCTCCATAAGAGCAGGGATGTGTCCAAAGGATCAGGCTTCTCCAGATGCCCTACAGATCACATTCCACTGAATTTCCCCATCTCCTTAAAAAAAGGTCACTTCGGCCAAGTGTGGTGACACATGCCTATAACCCCAGCAGCTGAGGAAGCTGAGGCCGGAGGATTACAAGTTCAGGGCCAACCTCAGAAGCTTAGCAAGGCCCTAAGCAACTTAGTGAGATCCTGTCTCAAAAAAAAAAAAGTTGGAGCTGGGCGCAGTGGGGCACACCTGTAATCCCAGCACTTGGGAGGCTGAGGCAGGAGGATCGCGAGTTCAAAGCCAGCCTCAGCAATGGCGAGGCACTTAGCAACTCAGTGAGACCCTGTCTCTAATAAAATACAAAAAAGGGCTGGGGATGTGGCCCAGTGGTCGAGTGCCCCTGAGTTCAATCCCCAGTACCAAAAAAAAAAAAAGTTGGGGGGGCAGGGCGCACACTGAAGCCAAGATGTGGCTCAGTGTTTAAGCACCCCTGAGTTTAATTCCGATACCAAAAAAATAAAATAAAATAAATTTTTTAAAAGGCCACTTTAGTTCTCCCAATTTTTCTTTCTCCATCTACCAAATTCATGGAACCCCAAAAGATGTTACAGAACAATCAGTTCCCCTTCTCTGAGAGCCAGTTCCTTCCTCCGCTGATGCAGGAAAGACCCCTCTGTGCTTGTCAAGAATGCCATCACCCCACTCTCCCAAAGACTGATCTAGGCAGTGGCTCTCAAACTTGGGCTTTTGAGAGAAATCAACAGGGGTTGGGCAGCTATGAGATTCGGATTCCAGAGGTTGAGAATATGATCCGGACGTCAGATGCCCCGGTGACTCGTTGCTCTAAGGAGAACCCCCTAACCTCTACAACGGGGCATCAGCAAGAGGTCCTTGACATGCTCTCCGGCTGCTATGTTTTAATGGAAGAGCTGAAAAGTCCAGTTAGCTGACTTTGTTTAATTCAGCTGGTTTTGTTCCTGTTGGAAAACTGTGAGGCAGCTGGCATGGACTAAACTGGCAACACTAACCTGTAGCAGACTAACCTTCAGAAGTTCTCACCCCTAACCAAAGGTCCAAGAGGCCTGGTCAAGGCATGTGTATGCAGCAGGCCCTGCTATCCCTCAAGTGCTCATTCTGTCCGTAACTCTGACTCCCATAACATCCCAGGAAGGGCACACTGAGTCATCCCTTGTGAAAGCCACATCAGACAAAGAATTTGAACCCTAAAACTCCCATCATGACTTCAGTGCCGCTCGGTCTGATGTTCAGGCCCTCTAGACCCAATAAATCCCTTTTCCGGCATCTACCCTGGTGAAGACTTTTCAGGGACTTATTATGCAAAGCTGCCTAAGCAAGACAGAATTTATATTGAACCTGGCCATGATTTCCGAGCTGCCACTGGGTGTTCTGATGACATACGCATCTCGGGGTTGAAGTCAAGGGGCTGCGCCAAGGACAGGAGACTGGAGGCAGGAGATTCCTTCCAGTAAATAATGGGGTGTGAGGACCGGCAGAGGGGGATGCACCAGGGAGGAAGGTGACTGTGACTTCTCTTGTATTCAAGGTTTACCTTTCAAATGGCACCCAGGCATGACAAAATAAATCTCTCCTGTGGAGGCTAAGGAATGTATAGAATGCAGCAGACTTTCAAAAACACGAAAACAAAACAAAAACAAAAAACAAAATGTATATCCTGCTTTATCTAAGGTGACTCATACCTAGAAGGAAAACACCCACCTACCACAGAAACTTCACCGACTGAGAAAATATTTTCAGTTTCCCTGATTCATAGACCAGGTCCTTTCTGAAATCCAACCCACAAGCACCCAGAGGCTGTCCTCTGGGTGTGATCACCTAGTAGCAGACCATTGATTAGAGAAGATTCACAGACAAACAGCCTCAGCCCCCATCTTTGCTGCTGGAATACATGGGCCTCTGTGCCGTCCTCCCGGTGAAGGGAACATTGGTCTGGCATTTAACACAGCCACAAAGAACATGTTCTTCTATAGCCAGTTCTCTATATAGCAGCCCAGGTGATCTTTTCAAAAGAAAAATTGGACCATGGCATTCTCTTTTCCTTAAATCCCTCCAATATCTTCTCAGAATAAAATCCAAACTCCTTCCCATGAAAAGCCCATGGACACCTTTCCTCCTCTATCTTTTCCCTTGACCCCTTTGCCCCCTTGGGCTCCATCCTCACACTACACTTCTTTCCATTCCTCTCCTACCCCAAGTTGACCTCACCACAGGACCTTGGCATATGCCATCTCTTCTACCTGCTATACATGCCTCCAGGATCATCTTCTGGCCAACTTGCCAGAGAATTCTTCTATTCCTATCTACAGCAGCCAACTCCTGCCCTATCCCTTCGTACCTCGTATCCTATTTCATTTTTTATAATACTTACCTCTAGCAAAAATGTTCTCTTTGCCTGATGATTGTCTGTACACAACTAAGTCGTGTACTCCATGACAGCCATGTCCCTGTCTCGCCAGATCCCCTCCACCCAACACGAAATTTGTCACATAAGAAATGCTCAACATATATCACTGAAAAAAATCCAAAAGGTCTGGATAGTTCTGCCCACAACAGATGGTTTGAATGGTGCAGGAGCCTGTCCTTCAGGAGGACTGGAAGTCGGAGCCCCTGCAAGGCCCCCAGCAAAGAGAGGACTTCACAGCTGCCTCCTCTCCTCTGACCCTCCCTGCCCAGCACACCCAGAACAGCAAGTCAGTGCCTCATTCCATCGTCCTTGTGGGAGTCTTGCTCATGGCCCCACAATGCCACCCGTGCACCCCAAAACCTAAAAGGTGGGTGGGATCAAGTAGACTAAACCATGCCTCCCTTGATATCAGTCCCTCCTTTCTCTGCCCAAAAGGAACATTCCAGGCCTGACGTTGGTACTGCAAACTAGCAGTGCCAGAAGAAAGGCAGTCTCCAATGTGACCCGTTCCGTTTCCCTTTCAAGGACCTCTCACCAAATTACCCTCCTCCGCAGGTTCTTTCCCAGAGAGCTGATCCATGTCCTCCTGCAGAGTCCTGAACCTATGGGTAGTGCCAGGGGCAGCCGCAGGCTGGGGGTGGGGAAGCTGCTTGACAGGAAATCAATGGGAACTTGAAGGTCATCCGGAGGGCACTGTCTCCCCATCAGGCACCTGCTGGGATGGGATTTGTGGTCCTGACCTCGCTTGGGGGCCTCTGCCCTCCTGTCAGAGCTGGTTAAGATCAGCCTGCAGAAGCGAATGCCCTGCACACCCAGTGATCTCCAGGCCGCCCTTCTCAGGGACATCCAGCCAAACAAAGCAGCACAGAGTCTCATTTAACCTGCCACCAGGTTGAGCATCACCCCAATTTTCTCCTGGAAGGCCTCTAGGAAAGCTGTCTCTGGGCTACTCCTTTTGATGCACAAACATGTAAATCTCAAAACCTACCAGGGAGCTCAGTGGAATTCAGAATCTGACTCTTCCCTACCCAGGCACCTATCCTCCCAAGTTTCTGGACTCCCTCCCCTGACTTTTCCCACCACCATCTTCTTTCCCAACCTTATCAAGAGTCACTTAGCATTCATTCCAAGTCGCCCATCCAAAAGCTGAACATTAATCTGGAATAAAAATGAGGTAGACACAGACCCAACACAGTTTTGGAAGGATGACAGGAAGGTGGCGATGATGACAATAGTGACATAGCTAACACTGATTGAGCACTTACTTCCTCTGTGGGCCAGGCACTGTTCTAAGCACTGTATATGTATGATCTGATTTATTCTCGTACAATCCCACACCATTATCTGCCCCCCATTATACAGATCTGCAAAATGAGGCACAGGGAGTTTTAAGTGATTTGCCTAGATATTTATAAGGCACTGTTAAGATGTAAATCCAGACAAAGGAATTAAAATAACCTGAACAATACTACATTTCTTGGAGGCATGAGGTTTCTCTCTGAGAGCATCACAGTGCCGCTGGATAATCTTAGCTATGTCTCTTCTTTGGGCCTCAGTTTCCCATGCTGACAAACAGCCCAGAGATAAACTTTCCAATCTCAGTGTCACCTCCCAGTAAGTCAAGAAGAAGGTGGACAATGGCACTTCCTGAAAAGATGCCACCAGAGAAAACCAAAATGTATTTGGAATACAAAATGTAGTTTAGAAACCAATTCCATCCCAAGTGTGAGCAAGGAGCACCAGGCTCTAGGGGCCCCGTCTTTCTGAACCTCTACTCAAGAGAGAAGAGAAATGTCAGACTGTCATAAGCTAAAGAGTCAGACTGAAGTGTCCCAGCATTTAGAGGCTGTCTAATCTGATGCCTGGTCTTATTGCAAAGAAAATCAATAATCAGGGAGGTGATGTGATCCCCTCCAGCCACACAATGGCAGAGCTGGAATTAGATCTTCAGTCCAGCTCCTTATTCAGGGGTTTCTCTACCATGTGTGGCAGATACCCACAACCCAGGGTCCTGAACCACAATCTGACCCACCACAAATTTTGGTCAACAAAGTTTTATTGGAAGTTAGCCCTGCCCATTCATTCACATCTTGTCTGTGCCTGCTTTCACGCTTCAGTGGCAAACTTGAGTACAACAGCCCCCGCTTCTCTGAGGTTCTGCTTTCATTGGTCAATGATGGTCCAAAAGTATTCAACGAAAATTCCAAGAGTAATCAAGGCACATGTTTTAAATTTCACACCAAGATGAGATCTCAGGCTGACCTGCTCCCGTCACCCTTGTCTAGCATATCCCCTCTGTACATGCCACCAGCCTGTAGCTTACAGCCATCACACTGAATAGCATCACCTCGTAGCCATCCCAATTGTCTGATAGACACAGTCACAGTATCCAAATATTGTTATAATTGTTCTACATTATTATTAATTACTGTTCTTAATCTCTTACTGTGCCCAATTTAAAAATTAATCTTCATTGTATGTGTATATAGGAACAAACATATATAGGGTTCAGTACTAGCCACAGTTTCAGGCAACCACCGGGGGGTCTTGGAATATAACCCCAAGAATAAAGCAGGGATTTACTATAGCTCCAACAGCGACCACACGGCCTGCAAAGCTTAAAATATTCACTATCGGGACCTTTATAGAAAAAGTTTGCCAACTCCTGGTTAATAGCATAAGCCTTGAATAATGAAAACACTCCACCTTTGGAATGAAAGAAAAACAACAAAAAAAAAAAGGAGACCTAAGAGTCACACACAGCTTAAGCAGATAGTTTTACAATTATCTCAGCTTGGTACAACTTAATAAAAACCCATAAATACAGCTAATAATAAGGAAAACAAGCATGAGCTTACCCTACCTATTTAATAATTATTGTTAACTACAGCAAGCAAAACTCATCACTGAAAATTAATTTTTTCCTCGGCTCCCTGGAAAGCCTTTTTTCATGTAGGAAATGCTGTCGGCCAATGAGTAAGACAAGGCTTCCTACAGTCACACAGCCCTAATTTCCTCCTGTTGAGTTCAAGGCTCTTCCCGAGGTGGCTGGAGAATTGAGTGTTCTGCCCTCTCCCCAGGGTGTCCTCTGAGAGCCTGTGCCCTCTGTCAAGGTGCTACCCAAACCCTCCACGCCCCCATACTCCAAACAGAGTCCTGGGGCAGAGCCTAGCAGAGGAGGCCTCACAGAAGCATCCAGCCTGCTCATGATTCTATCACCACATGGACTGGAGCACAGGGCTTGTCCCCCGCCAGCCAGGACAGGAATTGAGAGACCTGGGCCAGAACTTTGTCACTCTGGTCTTCAGCAAGCCTCTCAAGCCTGCTGGGCCTCGGGATCCCATCTGTCACGTGAAGAGACTTAGCCTCACTTGTTTCAAATGAAGGAAGGCACCAGAGTCAAATCGAGGGGTGAGGCATGCCAGCCAGGGGGTGCCCAGGGCCAGTCATACTGAACCATCACCAGGAATACAAACAGTTTGGTGAGCCTGATATTTCTCAGCATCACTCAAGCTGGAACTTTAATAAACAAGATTCACTTTGCATCCTGGTTCCTATCAAGGTGCCAGCGTGGTGGAACTGCAAATTGGTGCAACCACTCCAGAAAGCAGATTCCTCAGAAAACTTGGAATGGAACCACCATTTGATCCAGTAATCCCACTTCTTGGCAGATACCCAAAGGACTTAAAATCATCATACTACAGGGATGCAACCACATCAATGTTTATAGTAGCTCATTCACAATAGCCAAGCTATGGAACCAACCATCTGTCCTTCAACAGATGGATGGATAAAGAAAATGGGGTATAGATACACATGGAATATTATTCAGCCATAAAAAAGAATGAATTATGGGGCTGGGGTTGTGGCTCAGTGGGAGAGCTCTCGCCTAGGACGTGTGGGGCCCGGGTTCAATCCTCAGCACCATGTAAAAATAAACACATTGTGTACAACTAAAGCAAATAAATAAATATTAAAAAAAAAAAGAATGGATAATGGCATTTGCTGGTAAATGGATGGAACTAGAGAATACCATGCTAAGTGAAATAAGCCATTCCCAAAAAAACCAAAGGCTGGGGGCTGGGGCTGTGGCTCAGCGGTAGAGCGCTCGCCTGGCACGTGCACGGCCCGGGTTCAATCCTCAGCACCACGTTAAAAAAAGGCATTGTGTACAACTAAAAGCAAATAAATAAATAAATATCAAAAAAAAAACAAAGACTGAATGTGCTCTCTGATATGTGGATGTTAACACACAATAAGGGAGGGTGAGAAGGGGAAGAATAGAAATTCTTTGGATTAGACAAAGGGGAATGAAGGGAAGGGAGGGGCCATGGGAATAGCAAAGACAGAATGAATCAGACAACTTTCTTATGTTCATATATGAATAGACAACCAATGTAACTCCATATCACGTACAAACACAAGAATGGGATCAAAATTGGAATGGGCTATATTCCATGTATGTGTAATATGTCAAAATACACTCTACAGTCATATATAGTTAAAAACAACAAATACATTTAAAAAAAAAAAAGCAGCAGCAGGGGCTGGGGCTATGGCTCAGTGGTAGAGCACTCGTCTTGCACGGGTGAAGCCCTGGGTTCGATCCTCAGAACCACATAAATAAAGTAAAGGTATTGTGTTCACCTACAACTAAAAAAAAATATTTAAAAAAAAAAAAAGCAGCAGCAGCACAACCTAGTTATTTTATTGCTTAGAATATGCCAAAAATAAAACCCAGCAGGTAAAATGAGTTAGTTTAGAATAAGCTCCCTCTCTGGGAATTTATCAATATATTTACATATATGGTAAACAATGTATTTTACTGCAAAAAATTGGAGAAATCTAAGTGATCATTAATAGGAAACTGTTTAAATAAAAATCAGCACAGCCCGGCACAGTGGCCCACGCCTGTAATCCCAGTGGCTTGGGAGGCTGAAGACAGGAGGATCACGAGTTCAAAGCCAGCCTCAGCAAAAAGCGAGGCGCTAAGCAACTCAGTGAGACCCTGTCTCTAAATAAAATACAAAATAGGGCTGGGGATGTGGCCAGTGGTCAAGTGACCCTGAGTTCATTCCCCAGTACCAACAAAAAAAAAAAAAAAAAATCATGTTCACAATGAAAAAAAAAAAAACGGTGCCAGCATGATTATGATTCCACCTTTCCCCTCTCAAAAGTGCCTTTGCAACAAGTTCATCCCACTGGTAAGCTGTTCAGGGTCACAGTGAGGGGACACACAGACTGGGCAGTAATGGCAATAAGTGGGCTTCTAAGGAAGACAGGTCCCCTTTGGTCAAGAGTTGGGGTGCAGGGCCAGAGCCAGAACTGAATATTTCAGGAGGAGATAGGAAAGTCGCCTCTGGTGGCCCTGCTTCTCCGTTTGCCCGCATGCAGCCCCCTGTCCCTTCTTGTCCTTGGGAAACGAACATGGAGAAGCCTTCAGAAAGGACTCTCCGCGGGGACAGTTGTGACAGCGTCCACCACCTGGCCGCCCCCGCTGAGCACGTGACCTACATTCCCTTCACCTCTGCAACCAGGGACGCCCCTGACTCCGCAGTGCCTGACCCTGACCCGCACACACTGCAATGTGCTCCTTCTGGGCACCTGGGCCAAGCCAAGTCAGGCCTCCTGTGCTCAGGGGCTGCCCCTCCGCCGCCCATCCTGCTGGATACAGCGACGCAGGAGAGCCGTGCCGTGTTCTGGACCTGGGCGGAGAGGCAAGCAAGCAGGAAGCCCCAGAAGAGCCCATGCGAGTGGGCAGCGGGGAGGGACGGGCTGGGCAGCCCAGGACGGCGCAACAAAGAAGGAAGCGGAGGGGGCGGGGAGGCCTGGCGACAGGAGTCAATATCAGCCGAGGAGAGCAGCCTCCAGCCCGTGCCCCAGCCATCAATATCTCTTCCGAGGACAGGTTATCTGGGGAATTTATGCTCTCTAATAATTACCTTGCAGAGGGTTCCACTTATCTTACCCGAAGAATCTGCCAGTTGCCAGACACGCAGGGTTCTAGTTAATTCCCTCGGCGCTGCCCTCTGCCTCTGCCTGTGCCCCTGGCCAGCCAGCTCCCTTCCTCTAGCAGCCCGGGCTCTGCCCTCCTCTGCCTCTGACTTCTGGCCTGCTCTTTGCCTCTCTGGCCTGGGAGGGTCAGAGCAGGCAGAAAGGTCTCAACAACTCCCAGCAGGGAGAAGGGCTCTGTGGGTGCTGACAAAGCAGTTGGGGGGTGCCCTGTAGGGATAGACCTGAGAGGGAAGGACCTCCCCAAAGTTGAGGACAGGCCTGGGCAAGCGTAGACTGTCTTGAAGGCTGTGTGGGCAGGGCGGAAGCAATGCTTTGGAGCACACAGTTGGATTCATTCTGGCTTTGCCTGACTAATGCCATCAGATCTGGTTGGCACTAGTTTTCTTGTCTCCTCCTCCCTCCCTCAAAGTCCCCCCCACCCCCACTCCAGCCCTCCGGAGTAGTCAGAGGATGCCTCTCATGCTGGGCTCTCTACACACCTACCCCAGGTGTGGCCGCCAGCCCCTCTGTGTCAGAGCACAGCCACTGCAGAGCCTCAGATAACGAGCCACTCAAGTCGCCTCACTGTGGGTCCTTTTGCTACAATAGTAACTTTTATTGAAGTAATAATAAAATAGCCAATAGCTAACCATCATTGGGCGTGTACAGGTGCCAGTTTTGGTGTTAAGAGCTTTCCGCTCAGTAATGACACCCACTCCTGGGGGAGAAGACATCATTAGCTCTGTGCTGCACCCCCTGAACCACTTCTTGGTCCCACGAACACCAGCCTCCTTCTTGCACAAGGCCTTTGCACCTGCAGCTCCCTGGAGCAGGCGTACTCTTCTCTCTTCTTTACAGGGCTGGCTGGTTCTACTCCTTAGCGCTCTGCTCGCTCCCTCTCAACCCTCTACCTACAGCACTCATTCTTACCCGTTTCTCTGCTTGATGGTCTTTTTAGCAGTCTTCCAACTAACAAAAACTATTTTCTTTGTACATTTACTTACTGTTTGTCTTTCCCCATAAATATGTAAGCTTCCTAGGAGAAAGACCAGTCTAGTTTGTTCAGCCCTGTATTCTCAGGACCTAAAACTGTGTTCCCAGAACCAATCCCTGGCTGTACGATAGGCCCTCAAGAAGTAATAGTTGGATAAATGAATTGTTTGATGTCCCCACTGAGACCTCCCCAATACAAGTTGGCTACTCAGACAGTTTCTTTCATGTGAACCCTTCTATCTGTTCTTTATTTATTTACTGGGCCTTTACAGTGTACCAGAAACCTTGATGAGTAGTTGTGGATTTCATCATACCCTACTACGAGGTACAGAATTGTCTTTATCATTCCTACTTCATAGACATGGAAATTGGGGTTCAGGGAGGTTATGCAGCTTTCTGTAGAACCACACAGACATAGAGAAAGATCCCACCCCATGCTCCTTCCCGAGTCCATGACATTAATGATTCCACCTCCCTGCCTCAAGCCGGGTCCTCTCAGTAACTCAACTCCCTTCGCCCGTGAATCCCTAAAACGTCCCCAGCCTCTCTTCTCCCCTCTGAGCCCATCACCTCTTCCCCCTGCCTCTTTGCCAGCTCTCGTCCCCGGGTCCCTTCAGACTCTCCTCCACCATTCCTCTTCCTGTGCAATGTCACAGCAGTCTGCCCTGCAGGTTCAGCCACCTGTGCCTTTCCCTCTGCTTCTAGTGGCCTGGGCCAAGGGCAGATGCCAGCAGCAGATCAGACAGGAGGAAGAGAGGGATGGGACATTATTCCCGGCCCCCTCCCTTGCTAGCTCACTGTGGGGAAGCTGCACCCATCTACTGACAGCCACAGCTCCCACTGGGCAGCCCTCTCCATGCAGCTACCTGTGCAGCACAGAAGTGACGTTCCCCTCCCCTTGGCCCTCGGGTTCCACACCTCCCACTCGTATGTTTCCCTGCCCCTGTTACAACAGTGCTGTTCGTCAACACTCCTCAGCTCATTCCATCTGAACCTGCCACTTTCTGCTGACACCCTGACTCTCCAATATGCTAGAGTCACCTGGTCTCTTCCCCTCTCCAGTTCCCCCACCACCACGGCTGGCCCTACTCACTGCAGCTCACTCCATTGGGCCCTTCTTTGCTGCCTGGGGCTGCCATCTCCCTCCAAAACTCATAAGTAAATGCTGGTTTGCTGGCTTGAAGGTTTGTCCTGGCAGCCCTTGCTCTTTGCCCATACCCTACCAAACGCAGGGGGGTGGGAGAGGGGACTATGTTCTATGGGAGTGTCCTATGGAAGCCTGCATGGACCACATCTGCTCGTGACCAGAATGGAAGCAGAGGTTTTCAGGTCTGGTGCAGGATCTCCTATGCTAGGGTCAGACTTCTTCTATGCAGGGTGTTGGGGAACCCCTCAGATGGTGTACCAGCAGTTAACATCACAGCTTCAATAATCATAGTACCATCTGTTGGGCAACTACCACATGGCAGTTCCATCCTGGGCTGCCATTTGCATTCATTCTAACCTTAACAGATGAGGATATAAGGCTCAAAGAGGTGAAGAAATTTTACCAGTCAGAAAGCCAACAGAGTAGCAGGTGTGGGATTAGAACACAGGCCAGCTGGGTGCACAGACCTTCATGTCCCACCATTGCACGCTGCACTGTGGCCAGTCCCTTCATTCTGCTGGAGGGCCACAGCCTGGAACCCAAAGCAGGCAGGCACCTCCGAGATGCCACCACCCACAACCAAGAAGTCAGTGGGGCAGGGTGAAGGTGAGGAAAGGAAGGTGGGGTTCTGTGCTCCCGAGAGAGTCACACTGTCCATGGGGCATGTATTGTTTGGCCACAGCAAGTGCTGACCAGCTGGCATGCCCCCACCACTCCTTCCTGCAGAACCAGCCAGGGCCACGTGTTTGTCCTTGGGCACACACCAGCATTTCAACAAAACACGCCTGCAGCCATGGACCCCTCCCGTCATGCTCAGGATAGTCACAGGGACACTGAAAGGGAACTGGGGGACAGGGTGACACAAAAAGGAGGGAGACTTCCTTCAGCGGGACCTGGAGCCAGACTGTTTCCCTAAATCCTCCCTGAAGCCAAAAGTGATTTCCTCAGTTAGCACCAGTCAAGGCCCCAAACCTTTTACTTCTGCTTTTTAGAAGGCAATGGCAAAAATGAGACATTTGTAATGTTGACAGCGTATCCTTGGAGGTATTCGTGAGTGTGTACATACACACACACACACACACACACACACACACACACACTCTCTCTCTCTCTCACACCGCACAGCACAGCATTGCCACCACACAGCCTAAAATAGTCCCTACTTCAGCCCTGGCTCTCATGGGCTCCTGGAGAACCCAGCTCAGCACAGACTCCTGACCTTGGCCCACATGACCACTGGCTGGCTCTGGTTCCCCAGGGTAACCAAGCACTTCCAGGCCCCAGCAGCGGCAGTGTCTGCTCCTACAGACCGTGCCACCCCACCCAGCGGCCCTGTCTGCTGTGTCCTGAAAGGACAAGGCAAATCAGCAGAGGCCATTTCCAGTGACCCTGTGGCAGATGGTGTCAGACCCCAGAGCTGCCCAGAACCTCCCACCCCTGAGCCCCTCCACATCTTTGATCACACCAAGGGAACTTCTGTAGGGGAATAGCTCCCACATTACTATATAGACTGTGGGGAAAACAAGAACAGAGAATATTCTTTAGAATATGAATAAATAAATATATATATATATATATATATATATATATATATCTGAAAACCAGAACTGGGTGTCAGCTCAAAGTCTCTGCACTGCTAGGATCTGAGCACTCCAACCAAAAACCCTCTTCCCCTCCCTTTAAACACTGAAAGTTTAATCCCCTCCCCCAAACACAGGATGGTGAACATGATTAGACCCAATTAATTTATAGAGAAACCAAGAACAAAAGAAGGAAAATCAATAGAATTGCCCTGCTCTGACCAGTGCTGCAAATGAAGTCATAACTTGAGGGCGATTTCAGAAGGAAGGAAACCAAAAGTGTCACACGGCAGCCGTGAGGCAATTTAATAAGGCAGCATCGTCCCATATGGACTGGCTGGGTGAAGAAGATCACTAAAGCTGACAAGACACTCCTGGGGACAGAGGGACGAAGGGAGGGGAGAGACGGCTGAGGTCACTTGCTTTCTATTCATTATATGGCATGAGGCTCATCGGTGGTAAATTCGCATCTCTTGGAAAAGCAAGACAGAAAGGAAAGCTAAGGGCAGGTCGCACAGGAGCTGCCAGCGCACTGAGGACACTGGTGATTTCCAGGCAGGCCAAGGCCATATGGGCTCCCCCTGTGGCTTCACACTAATTTTATCTCCATCTTCACGCTCTACCCCAGTCTCTCTCCCATGAAACCTAGGGAAGAGGAGAGGAAATGAACAAGCCTGCACCCAGCATCTGTCCTAGGTCCCCAGCTGGGCCCTTCAGAGCATCAAAGAGGGGTGGGAGAAACCCCATGGGAAAGAGACACACTGAGAGAGCCCCATTACAAGGACGTATGCATGCACACACACGCACGCACATGCACACACGCGCGTGCGCGCACACACACACACACACACACACTTGTGGCTAGGAAAACTCAGGAAAATTCAACAAGAATGTAGCTGGACCTGCCTGTGAGTCCAGATGCAGGGACCAGATCTCACACCCACAGGAGGGAATGCCTTGCTGTCCAGCTGGGCTCCCTTCAGCCCACCCTGCCTCATCGGGATGGAGGTTCGTATGGCTACGCCTGGCCTCTGAGTCATTCTTCACCTCTCAGCAAATGTTTAAGGACTGCCAACTCCATACTGCCCAGCCCCGCGGAAGACAGCAAAGCGCTTCAGGAAGGGCGGGGCGCTGGCCTTGGGAAACCGGGTTGGAGTTCTGACTCCTGCCTGACCTGTTGGCCTCTGTGAGCCTCACTTTCCTCATCTGTAAAGTGGGGATGATTTTACGTCCCCATGACAGGGAACCCTCCTCTTAGGGTCGGTGACAAGGGCAAATGAGATGACCTCACTCTGAGTGAGCAGCAGATATTAGCTGCTGTTACTATGATGTGGTGTCGCGCCTTCCACTCACTGCCACCAGCTCATGGTGGCAGCTCGTGAGTTAACCCCCAGACAGTACTGTGTGCTTCAGGGACCTCTCTGTCCACAAGGACAAGCAGGAGCAGAACGTACTAAAAAATGAAAGACCTCATTGCTGTTGGCTTACCATCCCAGTGAACCGGTCAGCTAGCTAGCCAGCCAGTACAGCCAGGGGTCAGAAGCGCAGCCTTGAGTGCGTGGATGATTCAGTGTGAAGCATCCCCACCATCAGAGACCTAATGCACAACACAAACCTTCCCAGAAGTGAGTCAAGGACATCTGATGCCTTTGTTTAAAGAAGGAGGAGTCTTTACAAGTTGAAAATCTGGAAGACTCAACAGTACATGTAGGTGGAGAGGTGGTGTATTGGTTTCCTATAGCTGCTGTAACAAATAACCCCAAACTTAACAGCTTAAGACAACACAAATTTATTAGTGTAGGAGCCCTGTTTGGGGAGATGGCTTGAATTGTGGTTGACTATGAGCCGTGGAGATTTGGGCATTGTCGCCTTTCGTAGTCTCATGGGACTTGTCCCGGGATTCCAAGCGCTTCAGGCGGCAACAATTAGCTTACAGTTCTGGAGGTCACAAATCCATAATGAGTCTAACAGGGCTAAAATCATGGTTTTGGCACAGCTGCATTCCTTCTAGAAGCTCTGAGAAGAACCCCCTCCTGTGGCCTTTCCAGCTTCCAGAAGCTGCTGTGTTTCTTGGGGTGGCGCCCTCCTCCACTGCATCCTCTGCTTCCTTCCACCTCTGCTTCCAACATCATCTCACCTGAACCTCCTGCCTCCCTCTTACAAGGACCCTTGTCATTACATTGGGCTACCCACATAATCCAGGATCATCTCAAAATCCCTAACATAATCACATCTATAAAATCCCTTTTACTGCCGGGCGTGGTGGCACAGGCCTGTAATCCCAGCACTTGGGAGGCTGAGACAGGAGGATTGCGAGTTCAAAGACAGCCTCAGCAATGGTGAGGCACTTAGCAACTCAGTGAGACCCTGTCTCTAATAAAATACAAAAAAGGGCTGGGGATGTGGCCCAGTGGTCGAGTGCCCCTGAGTTCAATCCCCGGTACCAAAAAAAAAAAAAAAAAAAATTTCTTTTACTGTATCAGGGAAGATGAGGATGTGGGCATCTTTGGGGGTGCCTTCTCTCCACCAAAGGTGGGTTCTGTTGCAAAGAACACTTAAACACTGTCAAAGTCAGGGTGAGAAATTAGGGGAAATAGGATTCCGCTCTAAAGCTCAAGGATCTGGAAGCAGTCCTACTTGGTGACAAAAATGCATACAGCATATGGTGCCTCAGAGCACGCACAGGCTTTGGAGCCACACCCCTCTAGGTTCAAAGCTCAGCTCCACCACTTAGGATCTGCGTGAGCTTCCATTTCCCCAGCTAGAAGTACTAACTCTGCAGGTTCCAGGCAGCAGACAGAACACAGAATAAAATGCACACAGAACCCTTTGCTCCATGCCTGGCCCGTGGTGAGTGTTAGGAAAGGCCACCTCATGAACCACCGCTGCTCTGTGGTCTGTTACCTTGTTCTGTCAGGCCCAGTCCCTAAATCAACCTGCTTGACATGAACTACTTGGCCGTCAGCAAATACCGTGGTGCCCTGCCAAAACCCAGGAACCAGAGGAGCCGTTTGGCCCAATGAAGATTGACCCCTTCATCCTGAGGTCTGAGGGATCCCAGCAGAGAAAGCCAAAGATTTAGCAATATGATCAAGATTTCCTGGTCAGGATATGATCCAGAAGCAGAGATTTCAGTTTACTTTCTGCACAAAGGAGACACACTGAGACCCAAGCTTTCTTTTCCTCCACACACTCAGACTGCATCCCCCTGCATATCTTTCTCTTACAAATAATTCCAAGTTGTTGTAATTGTATTGTGATAATGTTGGGCTAGCAGTTATGGTCAACAATTCCCATCATGAATTTTTCTGCCCTCTCATTTTGTAGATAAGGAAACTGAGGCAGGGAGCAAAGGAACAGGGATTTTTATCTTACTGCAACAACATCATGAGTCATTGGATTTCATCACTAAAGTATCTCAGGTGATGTTTGAAAAATAGGTATTAGAATTTGGATCTCAGACCTTCGGCTAATTAGTTGAGTGACTTCAGGAAATTACATAACTTATCTGAACATTTGTTTTCTCATCTGAAACAGGAACAGGAAAAGTAGCCTCTGAAGAAGATAGCATGGGTTATACCACATAAAACTCTTGGCATGTTGGATTTATATAGTACATACTGTGTCTCAGATACAGAGTCAAGTATTATATGTGTATTAATTCATTTAATTCTAACAACTCCACGAAGTAGGCCCTGTTTCTTATTTCTGTTTTTCTAGAAAGTAGGCATTTTGAGGGTCGGAATATTTTTTCACATCTTCAGCCCCTAATTCAAGTATCCTGCTCCAGGTAAATACAATCTACAGGTATTATCACCACAAAAAAGAATTGAGAGTTCAGTTGAGTCGGGAATCATCCCAGAAGGTTTTATAAAAGTGGACCTACAAGGGACATAGGTTTAGAGAAAAGGAAGGCAAGGGCAGGTCTCCCCAGTGTGGTAAGGAGGAACATGGAGAAGTGACGAGAGAGGTAGGTCCTGGAGGGATAGGACTAAGCCCCGCACATGGATAGGAGACTGAGTAACTGCCTTCCTGTCGCTAAGTACCAGAATACGCTCACTGACTTGCTTTGGCCTATAGAACAGAGCAGAAATCAGGTTATGCCAGTTCCAAGCCCAGGCCTCAAAAGGCCCTGCAGCTTCCATCCTGCTGTCCCGGAACCCGGCGCCTCTGGTCTGGCATGTGGACAAGCATGCACTAGCCAGCTGGAGGCGCACGGAGCAGAGGCAAGCTGTCTAGCCTAAAGCTCTTCTGGACCAGCCAGTCCACACCCTGCCCAGCAGCTGACTGCAGACTCCTAAGTGAGTCCAGCCAAGATCAGAAGAACCACCCAGCGTAGCCCAGAACCACCCAGCATAGCCCAGATCCAATCACTACCCCACAGCATAGTAAGGAAAATGGCTGCTATCTGAAGCCACTATGATTTGGGGTGTTTGGATAAGCAGTAAAACTAACAGAAGTTGTGAACATCATCATGTCAGACTAGCCCCCAACTTCCTTAACAAGACTCCTAAAGCACAAGAAATAAAATCAAGAATTAATAAATGGGATGGATTCAGACTAAAAAGCTTCTTCTCAGCAAAAGAAACAATCAATGGGGTGAAGAGAGAGCCTACATTTTGGGAGCAAATTTTTGCAACATGCACATCAGATAGAGCACTAATGTCCAGGATATATAAAGAACTCAAAAAACTTACACCAAAAAAGCAAACAACCCAATCAATAAATGGGCTAAGGAGCTGAAGAGACACTTCTCAGAAGAAGATATACAATTGATCAACAAATACATGAAAAAAAAATGTTCAACAGCTCTACTAATTAGAGAAATGCAAATTAAAACTACTCTAAGATTTCATCTCACTCCAGTCAAAATGGCAGTTAGCAAGAATACAAACAACAATAAGTGTTGGCGAGGATGTGGGGGAAAAGGCACACTCAGACATTGCTGGTGGGACTGCAAATTGGTACAACCACTGTGGAAAGCAGTATGGAGAGTCCTTAGAAAATTTAGAATGGAACCACCATTTGACCCAGCTATCCCACTCCCTGATCTATACCCAAACGACTTAAAATCAGCGTACCATAGTAACACAGCCACATCAATGTTTATAGCAGCTCAATTCACAATAGCTAAATGGTGGAAGCAACCTGGATGCCCTTCAATAGATGAATGGATAAAGAAACTGTGGCATATATACACAATGGAATATTACCCAGCATTAAAAGATAATAAAATTATGGCATTTGCAGGTAAATAGATGGAATTGGAGAACATTATGCTAATCAAAGTAAGCCAATCCCAAAAATCCAAAGGCCGAATGTTATCTCTGATAAGTGGATGCTGATCTCTAATGGGGGAGGTCTTGGGAAAAATGAAGGAACTTTGATTGGGCAAAGGGGGAAGGAGAGGGGAAGGGATATGGGGGCAGGAAAGATGGTGGAATGTGATGGACATTATTACCCTAGGTACATGTATGACTGCACGCATGAGGCTACATCGTGTATGATCAGAGAAATGAAAAGTTGTGCTGCAATTGTGTACAAAGAATCAAAAGGCATTCTGCTGTCATATATACCTAATTAAAATAAATAAATTTAAATTTAATAAAAAGAAGCTGAGAACAGTGGCATGTACTGTAATCCCAGCTTCTTGGGAGGCTGAGGCAGAGGATCAAATTTTGGGCCAGTCTGGGCAACTTAGCAAGACCCTGTCTCAAAATTTAAAAAAAATAAAAAGGGCTTGGGATCTAGCTCAATAGTAGAGTGTCCCCAGGTTCAATCCCAAGTACAAGGGTGGAAAAAAAACCTAACAGATAACAAGCAGGAATCAGCATCTCTTCCATCTTTATATCTTCAACACCCAACAAAGATCCGGTATATAATAGTTACACAATAAATGTTTCATGAATAAAGTATGGAATCAATGAATCAATAAACTGAACTAATGAATAGCATATTCTGGAAAGCTGGAATTATATAAGATTGCATGGTTCTGATGAGACTCTTTGGTTTAAGGACATTTTAGATTGGTTACCAGACAACCTATTTTAAAAATCCATTTTCTTTGTTTTTCCTGGTGAACCTTTTTTTCCCCAAGCTTCATCAGGTAAAAAAGAAAGTTTCAGCAAATTTGTGTTGTAAGGTGCAACAATTAAAATTAGTCTAGCTGTTTAGAGATCCGAGTTCTAGATTCAACTCTTCCAATAACTGGGAGACAATGCTATTCTCTTTTATTTTCTTCTTCTTCTCTTTCTCAATTGTTTTTTTTTTTTTTTAGATATACATGACAGTAGAGTGTATTTTGACATATTATACATACATGCAGTATAACTTCCCATTCTTGCAGTTGTACATGATGTGGAGTTTCAATGGTCACCTATTCATATATGAGCATAGGAAAGTTATGTCCAATTCATTCTACTATCTTTCCTATTTTCCTCCTCCCTCCCTTCCTTTCATTCCTCTTTCTCTAATACCGTGAACTTTTATTCTTCCCTTCCTTCCTTCTTGTTGTGTGTTAGCATCCACATATCAGAGAGAATATTTGACCTTGGTTTTGGGGGGATTGACTTATTTCACTTAGCATGATAGTCTCCAGTTCCATCCATTTAGCAGCAAAAGTCATAAAGTAATTCCTTTTTATGGCTGAGTAATAGTCCATTGTGTATATATACCACATTTTTTTTATCCATTCATCTGTTGAAGGACACCTAAGTTGGTTCCATTACTTTTTCTATTCTCTTAATTAACATTTTTACATTTCTAAAATAAATACTAAAAGAAAAATACCCTTCCCTCTCTCAACCTTACTAGGTTGTTGTAGCCAATAAGATAGATGAGAAGGCTCATGGGTGCTTACCACCAACAATAATTCTACTTCCTCTATAAGCAGAGTTTTACTTTTGGATAGCTTCTAGTGTTTTTTGTAATATATTCTCTTCTGAGCTCACTTTTCCCTTTTGCCCTCTTCCTTTTAGTATTCTGCATTCTTTCTAGTAGCCATGTTTTCAAACTATTATCAAAAGCAAAGATAGGAAAACAAGTAAAGTCATTCTTAATAGCAGAGAATATTGTTGCTTAATCTGAAGAGAGTGTGGGACTGAGGATGGCATGATGACTAAGGTCAGACCTGATAACTGCACATTTATTCTCTGGGACCAGAGCTCCTACAGAGAATTCTGGGTCTCCACGAGGCTGCACCAGGGCCTGCTGAGGATGCGGCCTGGTCCCTCTCCCCTTCAGCAGCTTCTGCTCAGACGGGAAGTCAGAGGCTTCAAATTCCAAGTATGGGGGCTGGGGTTGTGGCTCAGCGGCAGAGCGCTCACCTCGCATGTGCGCGGCCCGGGTTCGATCCTCAGCACCACGTAAACATAAAATGCATTGCATTGTGTACAACTAAAGTAAATAAATAAATATTTTTTTAAAAAAAAAAAAAACTTATTTAAAAAAAATTCCAAGTATGGCTCTTCCATGGCCTGAGTTCTTGCCTCAGGCAAGTCATGGGATCAGCAGAGCTGTGTTCTGAGCTCAGGTTAGGCATTGCTGAAAGGAAAACTCCCCCTTCATTTTGGCCACTATCCCCCGTGGAGATTTAGACCCGTAGTCTCACGGGATTTTGTTGCGGGATCTGGTTGGAAGCTCACTGCATCCGAGCGCTTCAGGCGGCTACCAAGCTCACTGCATACCCCAAGTACATGGGACACTATTGGATTTCTGTCCTCTTGCACAACTCCAAGGCATTTGAAAGTCACAGTTCTGGAGTGACCATCAGGTACCATGTCCAGGTACTCTAGTTAGAGTGCCTGACAAGCTGGGCCCGCCAGGCAGAGTGCTCTCCTCACCTGTAGATGGTGGAGCTGGGCAGAGCATGTCAGGGGAGGCCACCACTCAAACTGGGGGCATGGAATGGGGCTGAAAGGATGGGCAGCTCTGGCCCTGCTCAGAGTTCTGGGTCTTGCTTCACAGTGCAACTCGAAGAGCCCGGTCCTAGCAGTCGGCCTGCCCAGCTGCCATTATGAATAATAATAACACCACCACCTTCTTCTGGGAAACACCTCTCCCTCACCATCAGTTATGCAAAGTTGACCCCACTCTACCCCCAACTTCAGAGGCAGGCTCACAACCAGCCCTGGCCAATGAGCAAACCACCTCCCAGGCCTTAATGATGAATGTAGGTTCAAGGGTGAACGTGTAGTCGGGGGCAGGCAAATTAGTCAATCCTGGAACTTCTGGAGGAAAGAGGCACTTTCTTCCTCTAGGTCTAGAAAAGTTGAGTAAAACCTATTACTAGAAGCAGCTGGGAGGCACCTCTGACGCAGGCCTTTCTGTAAAGGAAGCCAACATAAAGGAAAATGAAGTCAAAGAATGAAAGGAGATGGAGGTGTCCAGATAACCTTGACCTAGTCAAGGGTAATGAGGACGCACTCCTGAGATTTCAGTGACATGAGCCCATATGTTCCTCTGTGTGCTGAAGCAATTTGAGTCTCATGCCATCCGCAACCTTAAACATTCCTGACTGATGTACATTCCAAAGTTTGATTTTACCAATAGAGTCTACCTGGGCTGAGGAAGAGCCCAGAGGCCCCATCCAAAACATCTAGGCTGCATGGACCCAAACACTTCTTTTTTTTTTTTTTTTTTTGGTGGTACCAGGGATTGAACTCAGGGGCACTTGACAACTGGGCCACTGGGCCACTAGGCCACATCCCCGGCCCTTTTTGTATTTTATTTAGAGACAGGGTCTCACTGAGTTGTTAAGTGCCTCGCCATTGCTGAGGCTGGCTTTGAACTCGCGATCCTCCTGCCTCAGCCTCCCAAAGTGCTGGGATTACAGGCGTGCGCCACCGCCCACCCGCGCCCAGCCCAAACACTTTTGAGATAAGATGGTTCACTGTGGCTGTCAGACATCAAACCTGAAAGGAAACTGGGATGGGGAATGCTATAGTTGGAAGCTCAGGGAATCGCTCTATCCAGCTTGCCATAGTCTCCACCACTCCCTGTTGTCTTTACTAAGCTCGATTTCCTCATTTACTTTACCTCCGTGGTCCCTTTAAGTATTTGTTTACCATCCCTTATTGGATGCATAGATGATAGATAAATTAATGGATGAATGGATGGATGAATTAATGGATGGATGGAATCGGCAGACAGGCAAGTGGTTATGTATTTGCAAGTTGAGCTTACACACAAATAGGCATGACACATCTAAAGAATTAAAGCCTCAGACCACCACGGTCAGGGGACCAAGTGCTAATATGGGAAAAGAGATAACCATGGACTTATTTCTGCAAGTACTACCCAGCTCTCTGGGTAGTACTTACCCCCGAGCTTCTCTCCTCCCTCCCAAACCAGGGTAGTTAACACAATCTCACTGATAAGACAGCACAGGAGACACCGTTCCCAGCATTCACAGGGAGCTACCCCAGATGAATAGCAGGCCCCAGAAAACAGCCTCTGGTCCTTCCCCAGCTCAGACCTGGGCAGCAGCCATGGGAATGAAAATTTAAAAAAAAAAAAAAAAAAAAAAAAAAAAAGACCCTACAGAAGATGCAGGTGCTGTGTGTTCATGTCTAGACTTGGAATAATCGCAAGGAGATAGCCACAAAGGTATCCAGGAGGTTCTGGCCACAAAACAAAGATGTCAGAAGTCCAGGGTAGCCAGTAAGGAACACTAAGTCACTCAAAGAACTGAGAAAAAAAAAAAAAAAAAAAACACAACAGCAATATCGACCAGGGTCAGCGGCAAGACGGGGCGTGCCCCTGGACCCCGGGTCTGAAGACATCACCACGGGCCTCGGGGAGGAACCGGTGATTCACCCACAAACACGCTGAACTCTTCCTGAGGTCATGTCAGCCCCCGGTTCAGCCAGTTGCTTAGAAAACCGTGTGGCGTTTCTCTCCACTATGAATCATCTCCCCGCTCTCGTTCCCTTTGTGAAGCATCCCAAAATCCTGAGCAAAAGAATCCTTCTGGGGATTGCCAAGGAGCGATACCACAGCCAGGTGGTGTCCAGTGGGGACAGATCGGGAAAGCAGCCCCGTGGTGAGTGGCGCCTGGACACAGCCCATCATGCCCGGGAATGCGGCCCTGGACCCAAGGCACAAACACAGGTCTGCATCTCACGTCTCCCTGCAGCCAGGGACTGAAGTCATATGACAGTAGGAGAAAATAAAGTTGCACACACAAAATTTTCCAAGGACATCAAAGCAGGGTGCTTCTGCCAAGTGGTGAGAAGAAGTACAGCCGTCCCTCAGTGTCCACAGGAGAACGGGTTCCAGGGTGTCCCCTTGGGATAACCAAGATTTAAATGGCATAGTAGTTGCATAGAATCTGTGCACACCTCCCATATGTGTAAAGCACCTGTAAGTGACTAATGAATGATACCTAACACAGTGCAAGTGCTGTGCAAAGAGCCGCTCCACTGTACTGCTGGGGGAACAATACCAAGCTAAAATGTCTGTACATGTTCCATACAGATATGATCGGTTTGGGTTTTTTCCAGAATTTTCCATGCACAGTTGGTTGGGTCCATGGAGGCGGAACCCACAGGTGCGGAGGGCCGACCACACCAGCTTCTTAGCTGATCATCCTTCACGGCTGGCCACTGCTAGCCCTGCAAGGAATCCACCTTCAGGGTGACTCGGTCTCAGAGCCAAGGAAACACAAGCAGGGGTGAGCCATGGAAAATAAATTCCTGCTGAGTAGCAAAGAGAGTGGCTCCAACAAATGGCAGCGTGTGAGTGCCAGCACGCAAATGCCAACGGAGGGGACAGCTGGGTGTGTGGGGTCGTCACCTGTCCCCAGGACACCACAGAACAGATGGGAACTCCTGGTCTCTGCCCTCAACATGCCTCTACTTGAAAGAGGCAGCAAGACCATTGAATGAGTGCGGGTCACAATAAACCAGGCACAACCTGGGAGCCAGGGAACCTGGAGTCCCATCCTGCTGTCCCTTTGGGACCTTGAAGCCCATCGATAAGTTTCCTGGGCTCCGTTTTCCTCATCCATAAAGTGGGACCCCTCACCACTTGTAAATTCTGACTCCCTGCTTCTCAGACGGGCTGATCTTCGGAGCCCTGCCTGGGGCTCACCCACTGTGCCCTTGAGAGTCACCCAGGTGTCAATGCTCAGTGTCAGCTCCTGGGTGACGGAGCAAGATGCTGAGCCCTCAAGCTCCACGTGAGTGCACACCTCAGACACACGCCCCCAGACTGCCTCAGACCCGAGGCACACTCTGCTTGTCTCTGAATATATGGGTTTTCTGTTCCGGGTACTTGTTTTAACTTAGCAGGAAGAAAGAATTTGGATTCCTTTATGATGTATACACAAAGGGATGCATCTGTTTATTTTACAGAAGGTATTTTCAGATACAGACTGGGTGACGGCAAGGCCAAAGACCATTCTCTTCCCTAGGTGCAGACAGGTGTGTGAGCCCTGTGTGCTGGCTTCTCCAAAGGCCACAAAGGAGAGAGATTTTTGATCTCTGCTCTTCTAGGCCAACTCCGTTTGATACCTTGGCCATGGAGATTTCTCAAACCACACTTCAGGACCTCGGCTCTCTAATGACCACATTCTGCCATCACCACCACCCCTGTGGGGTGCAAGGTCCCTCCCTCTCCATGCGCCTCCCTACCCAGCCGCACTAAGGAAGGCCTCCCAGGTAAACGTGAGCACCAAAGAACAAATGCTTTCTCAGTACAACATCTGCCTTTCCCAGCAGCCCAGGAGGCAGAGGCAGGCCTTTCCCAAGGACTGAAAAGATGTCCTCTCCTTAAAGCTGGTGCCCATAGAGCCTCAGTCAAGTGGCTTTTGTGTCCCCTGGCTTTGATGAAACCCAGCACCTCAGGGTGAGGGATGAAGGTCACAGCCTCCAAGGCCAGTGGTAACACAGGTGTCACTCGCTCAGAGGGCAGTGATCCTGCATCGAAAAAGCTGCTTATGGCTTGCGTCAGAAATATTTCTAAGCATGACGACCAGCCCCAGTGCAGAGAGTCTAGGAAGATGGGAAATAAGACAAGAGAGATCCCAGTCTAAGAAATCTCACCACAAAGAATAAATTAAAATAAAAACAAATATGTTGCCTCATGACATGAAGACCTAGTTCTAATTCCTAGCTACAAGACATAAGCCCAGCATGTCTCCCGGCCCTGGATTTCACAGGGACAAGGGACAAGTGGCTCTAATACCTGTAAATCTTTGCCCTGCTGAGTGGATAATTGAAGTAGAAGATCTACCAGGACAAGAATGGTGTCCTTTCTTTCCCCCTAATTACTAAAGATTCACCTTCTAAGCCCAGGACCTAGTTTCCTAGTAAGAACTCAATGAACTTACGGTGAATGAATGAATGAATGAATGCATGCATGCCTAGGTTATCCAGTATGTCCCGGAAACTATCATGAGCTTTGTAATGCAAAGGGCTCTGAACAACTCAAACAAGAAACACAACATGTCAAGTGAAAGGGGTTGACCTGGATGACCTCTGAGGTCATCTGTAATACATGAGCCCTTGAGCCTGTCATACCAGGCAAATAACTTCACTCAAAGAATTTTAAACACTTCCTCCAACACCCTAGCTCAGCCTCTAAGGTTGAAGTCACTGTGCCCAGCCCTTGGTGGTAACTCCAGAAAGGAAGGGCACGGAGAAGCCAAAAACAGTAACTTTGAGAGGAGAGTGGGGATCAAACAACTGGGGGAGTGGGTAGGGACCCCAAGAGGGAATGAGAAAGAATTCAAGATGCAGCACGGCTGCCCAGGACACACAGAGACAAAGATTCCCCTTCCAGATCCTCCCTGCACGCCCCCCTCAGCCCCTGCCCATAGAGGCACTATGATAGTGCCTCTTTGTGGAACAGAACAATAGGTACATTATGCCAACCTATAATTACCAGAGGAGAAGCAGGGAGCCAAGTCAAGACATTGGTGAACATCGGAACACTGAGACGATCCCACAAGCAGCAAACAACAACAAAAACAACAACAAGCCACGAAATCGCTTGTTTAAATAAAGACTGAAAGCTGCCCAAGCCAGTCCCCTTCCACATGAACAGGAGGGTGGGCCTTCCTCCCCTGGGCGTGATTATTTAAGCACAAGGCCAGCTTTCATTGGCATTGATGGAGTATTGGGGGAAGGGGTTGGGAGTTTGGTTTTTTGTTATTGTTTTGTTTTGTTTTTTAATAAGAGGCAGAAAGTAGGAGGAGGAGGAGGAGGAGGGCCAAGGCCAGAGTATGGCACAGAGAAAGCCCTCCAATCTGATCCCACTGGGTGAATCCATCCCATTAACAAAGAGATTCCTATTTGCTACACAGTGGAACGAGTTTTCATGGATCGTGGTATAAAATATGCAGAAGTCTGGCTGGTGTCACGGAAAAGACAGTGACAAGGAATCAGAAGCTCTGAGTGTTGGTATCTCCACCACTAACTAGCTGTCTCCTTGGTTGATTCAAGAGATGTGCGCTCTCTCCCTGCCACAGGAGAGGCACCCGAGCTGGCAATGAAGAAAAATAATGCAGCAGCCACTTTTCTCTCTGAGCCTCAGTTTCCTTGAAGGCGAAATGAGGGGATGCCACCAGCCCTGGACACACACTCACATGCTTCTAAACTTGAGGTACAGCTCAGCCTCGCCTGGGATCTGTCTCCTCAGGCCACGACCCAGGACAGGAAAACCTGCTGCTCCTGAAACTGAACTGAAGCCCAAACTCCCAGGCAGGGCAGCGGGGCAGGAATAGCAAAGAAGCACACACAGGGCCATCTTTGTGTGAGCCGGCAATGGTGAGGGGTAAACATGTCTCTAGTGTCTAAGGAAAAGAGCTCCCTCCACTCCAAAGGGGTTCTCCTCCTCTTGAGCTATGGGTTCTGCCTCTTCCTTCCTTCCCAGCCTCCTTATGCCTCTACACGCCCCACCTCACTTCTTCCCACTCCCCACATGCTACCACAGGAACTTCACAACAGTTCCTTCAAGTTGTTGAAGGACCTGTCTAGTGACGATCCAAACTCGCTCCTTGCATTCACTGCTGAAAACTCCTCAAATACATGATCCTCCCATCTGCCCCTTCCCCTTAGCACTTAACCACCCTTCCTCGGAAGGCACTCTGCCATGGTTACTCATTTCTTCCTGCTGCTCGACCAACGTCTGACGGTCTTTCCAGGCCCTTCTTGAGCCCTTCCAAATCTTGACCACTCACACATTTAGTTCTGTCCACAAAAGTCCCCTGAGCCAGTGCTGGCTGGTGGGCATTAGGCAATAAGCAAGACCCAGTCCCTGCCCCCCACTCCTCCCCACACCTATTGCCGTGGCTCCAACTCTCATCTGATGTCAGCAAAAGGCTTTAAAGACTCAAAGCACAGCACACCTGTAACCCCAGTAACTCAGGAGGCTGTGGCAGGAGGATCCTGTGTCCAAAGCCAGCCTCAGCAACTTAGTGAGACCCTAAGCAACTCAGCAAGACACTATCTCAAAACACAAAAAGGGCTGGGGATGTAGCTCAGTGGTTAAGTGTCTCTGGGTTCAATCCCTGGTACCAAAAAAAAAAAAAATAGTACCTCCACACTCATTACCTCTTGTAATAACAAGATTCATTCCTGGGCACTTTGGGAAAACATTTTACATTGTAATGGTTTTTTGTTTTTTTTTTTTCCCACTGGGGAAGAAAAGAGCCTATTCTTACAACCGAACTATCCTGAAATTGTGGAAGAACTCAACAGAAGTAAGACCAAATGACACCTAGAATTTGACAAGCTTTGGCGTCATTCCCTTCCCTAAATTCTCCCCCTCGCTGCCTGGTTCTCCCTTGGCACTTTGCTTTTCCACATAGGACAGGGTTCACTCTGTCCGTCTCCCCAAGTTGTGAGCTTCTAAAGGGACTGAAAGGCTTCTCAGAGCTCAAATGTTGGTTGAAATGCAGCAAGATCGGGGAGTCACTCAGCACCCCTTGTTCACCTGCTCCAGGGAACCTCATCTCTGCCCCCTCCCCGCTAACTCAGGACAGTAGGCTTCTGAAAATTGTTCTCCAGTTTGTTTCCCCATGGCCTGAGGAAGGGCGCGCCCACGATGGGGTCGAGGAGCTGAGCTTTCTCTGACCTTGGGCATTTCAAAGGCCACCATCAGACCACACAGAAACATCTGAGCAGACTCACAGGCTGGACATCAGGGACCTCAAAGCAAACCCTTCACCTATTCAGGACACAATCTACACAAGCTTGTGTCACTTAGTCATTCTGCAATTGCCTTAGTCAGTGGATGCCATGGGGCAAACTCCTTCAGATATTTGTTCCTGTTTGCCCATCAATGAAGTAAGAATTAAAATACTTGTCTCTTAGGATTATTATGAGGTTTTCACAAATGAGCACTAGTGCTGTGTCTGATATGTAGCAGAGCCCAATGATTTCTTCATATCATCATCATCATCATCATCATCATCATTTTTTTATTATACTATTATGATAGGTTAAAAAGTGTGCATGAAGCTGGGCGCGGTGGCGCATGCCTGTAATCCCAGCACTTTGGGAGGCTGAGGCAGGAGGATCGCGAGTTCAAAGCCAGCCTCAGCAATGGGGAGGCACTTAGCAACTCAGTGAGACCCTGTCTCTAAATAAAATACAAAAAAGGTCTGGGGATGTGACCCAGTGGTCGAGTGCCCCTGAGTTCAATCCCCGGTACAAAAAAAAAAAAAAAAAAAAAAAAAAAAAAGTGTGCATGATATTTTCTCCAGCTCAACTTCAATACTGCCCCTTCAACTTGGCTAATTTGACATAATGGCCTTTTGACAACACCTAGAAAACAAACTACGAAATGTTCAGCTTTCAAAAAATACCAAGTAATGAAAGAAGCAAATGCCTTCATTCCCTTGCTGAGGGTTACCCTTGCCCTGACCTCAGGGAAGGAAAAAGATAAGCTCCGAGATGGGCTAAGGGATGTGGTGGGAGACAGGAAAGGGGTAGGGGTCAGGGATGGAGTAAGAATCAGGAAAGGGAAGGATCAGAGATGGATTCAAGGTCTGGAAGGCGGAAGCTCTGAAATGGACTGAGTCAGGGTTGAAGGTGGCAGGAAGAGGTGAAATTTAGGACTATCTGATTGATGGTCACATTAAGAATTTTAATTTTTCTCTACCTGGCCCCCACTACAGCATCAAAGTACTTTGTGAAGTCCTGGGGGACAGAGAGGGAAGAAGAGAAAAAAGAAAACTGAGTGTGTTAGAACAAACAAGACATTTTTGAACTCAAATGGTAAAGGCACAATTCTGACCAAATCGCACCAGGCCTTGCTACCATCTTCTCAGCAGGTTTCACAATGGGACCTGCAAGGAGGTTCTAAACTCCAGCTCACCAAGCAAGATATAAAATGCCAGCCGGGCGTGGTGGCGCACGCCTGCAATCCCAGCACTTTGGGAGGCTGAGGCAGGAGGATTGCGAGTTCAAAGCCAGCCTCAGCAATGGCGAGGCACTTAGCAACTCAGTGAGACCCTGTCTCTAATAAAATACAAAAAAGGGCTGGGGATGTGACCCAGTGGTCGAGTGCCCCTGAGTTTAATCCCTAGTACCAAAAAAAAAAAAAAAAAAAGATATAAAACGCCTGCTGAATTTTGTACTCTGAGGACAGGAGTCTTCCAAGTTGGAATGTTAACAGCATGTGAGAATAGTTCACCATTTACTCTTAGGATGAGGTAGTGTTTAGAACATCGGTCTGGAAACCAAAGCCAACATTTTCAGGGACGCTGCCTATTCTGAGTGGGGAAATAAACAGCTTGTGACTTCTGTCCAGACCCACCAAGAACCTGGACACACAAAAAAGAGGAGTCTGAAGAGCTTCTCCTACCAGGGAACCAGACAGAGGTCTCTGAGCTTGAAAAGTCATGCATTTTCAGAAGCCTCAACCTTAAATTTTAGCACACGGGGGGGGGGGGTGTCTGACAATTCTACTGATTTGGGCGCTAGCCACAAACACACCACCTACCTGCTGCTGGCAAACTCAGTGTTAGGGTTTGAATGTGCCATGTCCCCTCTGAAATTCATACTGGAGAATACTCACCATTTTGGAAGCTTAAAAGAAGGTAGAAATTTACTCTAGCTACTGTGTTAGAGGTGAGGCCATTAGGAGGTTATTAGGATTAGAAAGGGTCATGGGGGTGGAGCTCCTACGAATGAATACTGGTGTCTTTATAAGAAGAAGGAGAAAGACCACAGAAAACACACACACACACGCACACACACACACACACACACACACACACACACATCTTCCTGGTCTTTTGCCATGTGATGCCCTGTGCCTTCTTAGGATTCTGCCATCAAGAAGGCCATGAGCAGATAGATGCATCCCCTTAACCTTGGACCAGACCATGAGTCCAAAACAAAAGCAGAAAAAAATATATTTTTCTTCATGATTTGCCCAGTCTTTGGTATTGTGTTTTTAGCAACAGAAAATGAACTAAGACACTCAGTGATCTGACCTCTCTCTGCCTCTGTCTGGTCCTTCCAGACAAGACCGACTTGGTATGTTATGTGCATATATAAATATATCTCAAAGAATCCCACTATTATATATAATTATAGTGCACCAATAAAAATGTAAAATTTTAAAAACTAAAAAATAAATAAATAAATAAAAGACTCACTTGGCAGTGTCCTTCAGATACTGAGCACCTACAGCATGCCAACACCATTCTAGACACTGAGGGGACAGCAGGTTTCTGCCTTCACTAGGCTAACATTCTAGGTCCAGGGTCCTAGGGCTCCTGAGAGCGTATGATACCAGGCCCTCAGAATGTGCTTTCGGAGCTCAGAAAGGAGATGGCAGGGGCTTGGTCCAACAGAATTTAAAGCTTATGGATGAGCAAGTAACCTTATTGCCCAGTCAGTAAATAGGACATAGGACAACAGTACTTGTTCCTTCAAAGTACTTTTGCTTTTTATTTTTGTTGTTGTTGTTTTGTTTTTTATTTTGATTTTTAGTTGCCGGAATGGACTGGGTTTTGGGGAAGGGGGAGGTTATTTGTTTGGTTTGGGGTGTGGGCTTGGGGTTGTTTGTTTTCCCAGATGAGAGGGTTCAAAATGGAACTGTAGGAACGAGAGAGAATGAAGGAGAGGCAGGAAGGATGAGGCAGAGGACCCCAGAGCCGGGAGGAGGGCGTGCTTCTCAGTGGCGGCCCTCAGGGAGGAGCCATGCTTCTGCTGGGATCACCAGCAATCATGGGGACATTTCCACATTGCCTCCACCTGGATGTCAGACCTGCCCCACCCTGCCCTGGCCAGGGCCTACTGGCACCAGGCCAGGTCCCTCCCCCAGGACCTAAGGGCAGGCAGAGCAGGGAAGGGCCAGGGCTCTAGGGAAAGGGTGAGAAGTCGGCAGGCCAGCATGGCCATCCATGCTACCCTCTTCCACCACATGCAGGCCTGATCACCTGCCCTCTACCAGACCTCCCAGGGCCACTACACCAGACAGAAAAAGGGTCCACGGGGAGGCCTGGAAAAAGTGGGGAGCCAGTCACAGGTGCCCTTTGTTTCAGAAACCCATCTGTGGCAAATGGCAGGTTCTCAGCAACCTGGCTAGAACTGGAAAGGAAGGTGGCACCGGAAGGAGCCCATCCCCTGGGTGATGGGCTAGACGGGCAGCGGGTTCTCCTGCCTTTGTGAGTCACTAGGAAAATGGATCAAAATATAAATCCCTGGTCCCCACCCCACTCTCGTGATTCAGTAGATCAGGGAAGAGATCTAGGAATCTGACTTTTTACACAGAGCTCTCCAGGAAACTCTGCTGCCAGTGAGCCATTGCTCATACTTTGAGGAACCCTGAGGATAGAGGAGTGGAACTAAAAGTTCTAGAAATAAGTTTAAGTCCCTCACTAGCTGAGTGAAAACCTCAACTGACAGGGCATGGTATCACATGCCAATCATCCCATTGGCTCCAGAGACTGAGGTGGGAGGATTGCAAGGTCAAAGCCAGCCTCAGCAACTTAGTGAGGCCCTAAGCAATCTCAAAAGATAAAATAAAAAAGGCTGGGGATGTAGCTCAGTGGCTAAGGACCTCTGGGTCCAATCCCTGGTACCAAAAAAAAAAAGAAAAGAAAACTCAACCAACTGTTCATAAAATGAGGATAATGAGATAATGAAAGTACCTTCTTCTTAAGATTTTTGAGAAGAAGAAATGAGAAAATGGATGGAAAGCACTTACCATTGTTCCTGGTACAGTAAGAATTCAGTAGATCCCTTCTTATTATTCAGAGGTGACATACAAATGCTGTGTCTTCCACATCCATCCCTTACTAAACTGAAGCAATAATGGGAAGATGAAAACAGACAACGATAACACCTCAAATACAGAGGGTGTAGTGCCAGGGCATCTCCATGCCCTCCCATGACATCACTGGTTGGTCCTGCTCTGGGTCCAACCCAGAACATGCTTACTGATGTGCCCAGCGCCTAGGTCGAACAGGAACACACACGAGGGAAGAGAACATGCATCGGACTCGTGCCAGAGGACGTCCTATATTAGCAATTGTGCACCAAGTTTCAGAGCTAGAAAGGAAAACTTGAGAGAAAGAGGGACAGGCACAAGTGGGGAAACAGTAAGACAGATAATGTACTGGAATCCAGGAATCTCGGATACAGAGTGATTCCACCTCATGGAAAATACTCAGGAAAAAAAAAAATTATAAAACTAACTCTCCAAAGAGAAAGGCCCTCCAAAAAAAAATCCAAAGATGGGAGTAGAAAATAGGGTCCCCTCACTCAGCAAGCACAGTGTTTGATCAGAAGCAGCCTCTCATCCCAGACAGGTCTGATCCCAGTCTCGAACTTCCCCACCCTAGAGCCGACCCCCTGAGCTCAGAAGACCCCTGTCCATCATTTTTGGAAATACAATCATTGCAGATATATTTAGTAAAGATGAGGTCATTCTGGAGTAGGGTGAGCCTGGTGTCCTTATAAAAAAGGGAAATTTGGACACAGGAGGAACACCACATGAAGATAAAGATGGAGATCTGGCCCAAGGAGGAGGCTGGGAGAGAGACATGAAGCAGGTTGTCCCTCCGCCCTCAGAAGGAACCCCCCCTGCTGACACCTTGATTTTGAACTCCTAGCCTACAGACCATGACTGAATAGACTTCTGCTGCGTAAAACACCCAATCAGCGGTACTTCGTTGTGGTAGTCCTAACAACCTAACACACGAGAGCCTTAGAATACTTCATCACACAGATCACCAATGGGGCAAAATGGAAACTTCCAGGAAGCCACCACATTTACTTTCCTATCCAATAAGCCAGACATGGCAACGGAATTTGCAGATAAACAAGACAATCCCCGCCCTCCAGGAGCTGACAGGTATACCAATGTTTGTCACTTTATGATTTAACCAAACACTTCCACATGCATCGTCCCTTGTAGGTTTTATGTAGAGATATGAAGGAGAGGCCATGTCATTCCCGGCCTGCAGATGAGAACACTGAGTTTCAGGGAGTTGGTGACTTGCTCCAAGGCCTCCAGCTACAAAGTGACAGAGAAGGAGCCACAGCAAAGTCTTCCAAATCCAAGGCTGTTTGATGACACTCTTTCCTTCCAGCCTGCCTTGCTGCCTCTCTGGTCTCAGAGCCTCTGCCTTCCCTGCAAGCAGAAGCTACTGCTGCACCGAGGCAACTGTGGAAAAAAGTTGCTGGTATCCAAGTTCAGTTCCAAGTAAGCTCCAGAAGGCCAAGGGAGGCCCGCCAGGTAGGCCTGCTAAAGATGACCATGGCTGCAGCAGAATGAGAGACTGGCATGGCAGCCCACCCTCTCTCAGGTCCCTTACCTGCTGTGTTGCTCCCAGCACCCCTCCTTGCCTTCTGCCCACCCCCCACCCTAAGCCCCCAGCCCCTCCCATCTCATCTGCAGGGCAGGTTCCTGGTAACGGTGCCACCCAGTGTTGTCAAAATAGCGAGGAGCTGGAAGGAATTCTAGAATGAAATCTATGTGCCTCTGCAGCCTCCTAAATGCCTGCCGCTGTGGCGACTAAACCCGCTAATGTGCTAAGCATTTTCTGGCAGGGCCAGGAGGCAGGGCTGGTATTTTAGGAGTTGGGAGGGGCTTGGAAGCGTCATCCCTGGCAAGTCTGGGAAGGAGGTGGAGGCAAAGAGAACCAACCCAGAACGTTTCCCATGAAGTCATGGAGAGCCACCCGCGCTGCCTTTCGGGATTCCTGAAGCTCTGCTCTGCTGGTAGACAGAGAGCAAGCTCAGCCTGGCAGACAGCGCTCAGCAGAGCAGGGAGGCGGGCAGGCTGGGGGCCGGGGGACAGAGGGCACTCTAGAATGCCACTCGTGGGGGATACTTTTTCTGCTGACGCAGAGCAGTGTGTAATGCTGTCCGGGAGGCTGGACCGCCAGGACTTGGCCCTGGCTCTATTCGCATGAGTCGGCCAGGGCAAGGCCCACGGTGACCAAGTACAGGACTAGAAGCCAAAGGCCCAGAGGCAGGCAAGCAACACTCCCCCGTCCCTCAAGGGGACTAAGGAGAAGGGATCGAGTGAGGGGTCAGTAAGGGGTCGGGAGACTCAGAGGGATGGGAGCAGGGTGGGGACAATGGGAACTCTTGTGCCCTCCCGTTCCCCAGCTGTGCTCCCTTCTTGTCACAGCATGAGCCCCTCCACAGTATCCTGGTTTTTCAGGGGCCCTTTGAACAATGTTTTAAAACATGAGAGCAGGAAGGGAACAACGCCCCAGTCCCAGATCAAACAAGGTTCTTGTGTTCTCTTGTCCCTGATGGGCTCGACCCCACACATCTTAGAAACCAGAAGGCTGTGAGAGGGGCCGAGGGGGGTTGCAGGCCAAAAGGCAGGAGGGGGAAGATTCCTTCCATGAGCCATTTGGTGACAGTAAGTATGGTGACAGAGAGATGCTGCTCAGGTGAGGGGGACGTGGGGTCATTCTGGGAACACATGAGCCCGTAAAACCCTGACAGGATTCAACCTGGAGTGGGGGAAATCCAACTGATAGGAAGTGCTGAGAGCTTGCAGCTTTTAAAGCCCCTCTAGTGACAGGATCTGTGGAAGCTTTGCAAACCCTGACCACGCAGCCAGCCAGCCAGCTCCCAGCCCCCTCGCTGAGAGTGCTTCTGCTGCATCAGAACAAACCCACTCACGGACATCTAGTCCTTACCCTGCCCCGGGCACTGCCCTCTCCTGCCTCTGTGCCTGCCTTCCTCAGAAACCAAGTTCCCTCAGAGCAGGGTGGGGCGGGCATGGGGGGCCAGCAGCCTGGACGATAATCCCAACTTGGCTACTCGTTAGTGGTATTTACCCTTTTTGAGTCTCGTGTTTTAATCTGCAAAGGTGGGAATAACAAAGAGCTGGCAGGAAGATCAAATGAGATGATGGATGCTGATCCTGGGTACAGAGACAGGGGCGGCTCCATGAGGGCTGGTCCCCACCTTCTGTTCTCTCTGGGGCCCTCCAGCACCACATCAGTTCAGGGAGGATGCAGACCAGTGGGGAGACGTGGGCACGCCTGAATGCAACAGCCAGTGCTGAGGTTAACAGAATCCCCTCTCACCAGGACAGGGGTTGCTGCCCACCTGCCCGGCTTCACTCAGCTCTACCAGCTGATGCTGTCTCTGCTGACAGACCCTCGTCTACAGGGCCACTTTGTTTTACCAGTCCAGGTGGGCACTACTCATGCTTCATTTCATGTGCCCTGGAGGAAGCACCATTCAATAGACTATTACAGGAAGGACACCCCCAGCACTTGAAGCCACACTAAAGCCTTCCTTCACTATCTCTTTCATTTAGACTTTTCTGAGGCTTCCCAGGGCTTCACCCTTCTTTGGAAGCCCACAGCAGTTCATCTGCACTTCTCTCATGACCTCATCAAATTTGGTCTCTATCTTACTTACGGGAGTATCTGTCTGTCTGTCTTTCTATGTAAAATTCTAGGGATTGGGTTTTTTTGTTTTGTTTTGTTTTTGTTTTTTTGTTACCAGGGATTGAACTCAGGGGCAATGGGGCACTGAGCCACATCCCCAGCCCTATTTTGTTATGTTATTTAGAAACAGGGTCTCACTAAGTTGCTAAATGCCTCACTGTTGCTGAGGCTGGCTTTAAACTTTCAATCCTCCTGCCTCAGCCTCCTGAGCCTCTTGGATTATAGGCATGTGCCACCGTGCCCGGCCAGGGATTGGACCTTACCTTTCTACTTTCTACACTAGTTAGCACAATGCTAATTCATTTTATGAAGCTGGTATTACCCAGTTAAAAAAAAAATACCAAGAAGAAAAAAGCTTTTTCAATTTTAAAAACCTTAACCCTTACCTCAAAATGGATCATAAAACTAAATGTAAGAGCTAAAACTATAAAACTTCTAGAAGAAAACTTGGAAGAAAAATACTTTTGAGCTTAGGTTAAGCAAAAATATCTGAATTAGGACCCCAGAAAGCATAAATCATAAAAGAAAAGAAATTGATGTGATGGGCTTCATCAATATTTAAGACATCTGCTCTTTGAAAGACACTAATACAAAAATAAAAACACAAGCCACAGACTGCGAGAAAATATTTGCAAAACATCTATCTGATAACGGATGTCTAGTCAGAATATATAAAGAACTCCTAAAACTCAATAATAAGACAAATGACCCAATTTTTTTTAAATGGGCAAAAGAATTGAGCAGACATTTCACAAAGGAAGAGCTACAGATGGCCAAAAAGCATGTGAAAAAAAATGTTCAACATCATTAGTCATTAGGGAAATGCAATTAAAATCACAATGCAATACCATTAAACATCTATTATAATGGCTAAAATTAAAAAGACTGACAACGCCAAGCGCTGGCAAGGATATAGAGTAACTATAACTCTCATACATGGCTGGTAGGAATGCTAAATGGGACAGCCACTTTGGAAGGCAGTCTGGCAGTTTCTTACAAAGTTAAACATGCACTCATGACCCAGCAATCCCACTCCCAGGCATCTGCCCAAAGAAATGAAAACATATGTCCACACAAAGACCTATATGTGAATGTTCATAACAGCTTTATTCATAATGGCCAAAACTGGGAAACCACCCAAATTTTCATCAGTTGCTAAATGAATAAGCAAGTTGTGATATATCCATACAGCAGAAGACATTCATACATGCAATAATACAGGTGAATCTTAAAGGCAGTGTCACTGTATTAGTTTCTTATTGCTGCTATAACAAATTGCCACAAATTTAGTGGCTTAAAACAATACAAACGTGTTATCTTACAGTTCTGGAGGCCATTAAGTCCAGAGTCAGTCTCACTGGGATAAAATCAAGGTGTTGGCAGGTCTGGTTTCTTCTGAGGGGAACTTGTGTTTCCTTATCTAGAGGCTATCTGCATTCCTTGGTTCATGGTCCCTCTCTCCAAAGCCCACAATGCTGCATCTTCCAGTCTTTTTCTCCCTTAACCTCTGCTTGAAGGAGCAAAAGAGTTTGGTCAAAGGCACAGAGGCATGCTGAGCTTAAGGAATTTATATGTAGTCCCATATTTCCAGGTTGTATGAAGTGACATTTCAAAAATAAGTAAACTGAGATTCAGGGAAATCAAGTACCTCACCCAAGGTCCAAGATACAGTGAAGTTGTATGTTCAACCCCAAGGCCTCTGAGTCTAAATCCCAAGTTTTTCCTAGTACATGGGAGCCCTCTGATTTCCCTGGCTTGACCTTGGAGGTCTCAGGCTAGAGGAGCAGATCAGAATCTTACCCCATCCCACCCCTTACACCACAGTACCTATTAACTAAGAAAACAGAACTCGGCCACCCCAGCCCTAGCAGAGCCTCACCTTCCTCATCTGTAAGATGGGCAATGTAGAAAATCTGCCCTGCCTGTCACATCAGTAAATTAAAAGAGAAAAGAAGCAGTATGTAAAAGCACTTCGAAAACTCTTAAATGCTTTACCAAAACATGAGGAATTGCTCTGATTATACTCTCAAGGAATGGCAAAAATTTTCTCCAAAAGTGAATAATTTTTATTTCTTTTAAACTTCATCTCCTTGAAAGTCAGTCTCACCTCCTATTGCCTTTCTTTCTGGTTAAAGTAGACAAGTTCTACCCAGCATTTCAACTTGAACCTCAAGGTCAATCTTGAATTCCTCCTTTCAGCTTTTTGAAATCAAGAACTGCGAACTCCCTACCTCGCCTCACCCCCTACCCTATTCCAGTCTCTCTGCAATCAGTCCCTCTTTAAAGCTAAAAATTGCCAGTACCTACTGTCAGTCCTCAGCCTTCTGGTGGCTCCCCAATCAGAAGCAACTACATGATACTGAAGCACCACTCCAATGGGATCCTCATGACCCCCTCAGGGGACAGAGGCAGGGCTCCTCCACACCTGCCCCAGCTGGCCTCTCCAGCTCTCCTCCCAGGACTCCTCCACCCCAGGCAAGCCTAAGCAGCCCACTTCTGCCCTCTTCCCACTTTTATCCCCCCATTACATCTGGGAACTTTCTTTCCCACCATTCAATGAGATGAGGGGGGCCATCAAATTATACTCTCAACTCTTATATAAACCTAATCATATTCCAAGTGAATCAAAGAAATGAGGTTAAAAAAAAAAAAAAACTTTTAAACAATCCAGTAGAGGGAGTTGGGCATGCTCAGTAGTAGAGTGCTTGCCTAGCATTCATAACACCCTGGGATTCCATCCCCAACACTGAGAAGAAAAAAAAAAATAGTTGATTATACTACTAATCTCATAGCTGATTAGGGGTTGGAATTTCTAAGGTATATAACAAGAGAATAAATTAGAGGATAATAATAAAAATGTTTAATAGTTAACATTTACTTATTTATTTTGACTATTTATTTTAAGCAGATATCCATATTATAAAATAAACAGCCTCAACCTTTATTTCATGCCATACCCAAAAAAAACAACCCAAAATGGATCCTGGAATTAAAGTAAGTGCTAAAATTATAGGACTTCCAAAAGAAAGCATATGGAAGATGATCTGGGTGCAGGCACAAATTCTCAGGACACAAAAATCAAGAACCACAAAAGAGAAAAAAAAAGTCAGACATCATCAAAATTTAAAATTTCTGCTGTTTCAAAGACACTGATAGAGATAGGATAATGGTTGCACAATAGTGTGAGCATAATTAATGCCACTAAATTATATAATTAAAACAGTTAAAATGGCTTTTTTTTTTTTTATGGTGCTGGGGATTGAACCCAGTGCCCTGACAAGCTAGGTAAGTGTCTACCTTTGAGCCACACCAGAGCCCAAAAATGGCATCTTTCATGCTATATATTTTTTACCACAATTTTTTAAAAATACTGTAAAGATGAACAGGCAAGCCATAGAAAGGGAGGAAGTATCCATAGTATATTTATATGTTCATAGTACATATACTCATGGAACACTCACGCGATACATAAATGGACACGTGTACATGATACATGTGTGGTACATATGTGTACCCACATATATGACAAAGGAGCTACATCCAGACTATATTAAGAACCCTAGCAACTCAGCAATAAGCAAACAGTCCAGTAAAAAATAATGGGCAAAGATTTGAACAGACGCTTCATGAAAGAAGACAGCCAATGAGCACAAGAAAATATGCTCAGAATCATTAGGCATTAGCAAAATGTAAATTAAAACTGCAATAAGATACCATCCACACCCACAAAATAGCTAAAATTAAAAAGACTGATAAGATCAACTGCTAGTAAGAATGTATAACATCTGAAATGCTCATACATTGCTGATGCGGACATAAAAAGGTATAACCACTTTGGAAAAAAGGATGGCAATTGCTTATAAAGAATCATGCTCTAGGGCTGGGATTGTGGCTCAGCAGTAGACCACTCGCCTAGCATGTGCGTGGCCCAGGTTCGATCCTCAGCACCACATAAAAATAAAGGCATTGTACACAACTAAAAAAAACAAATAAATAAATTTAAAAAAAAAAAAAAGAATCATGCTCTTGGGCTGTGGTTGTGGCTCAGTGGTAGAGCACTTGCCTACCATGTGTGTGAGGCCCTGGGTTCGATTCTCAGCATCACATATAAAGAAATAGGTCCATTGACAACTAAAAAATACTTTAAGAAAAAGAATCATGCTCACCGGGCGCAGTGGCGCACGCCTGTAATCCCAGCACTTGGGAGGCTGAGGCAGGAGGATCACGAGTTCAAATCCAGCCTCAGCAATGGCGAGGCACTTAGCAACTCAGTGAGACCCTCTCTCTAATAAAATACAAAAAAGGGCTGGGGATGTGGCCCAGTGGTCGAGTGCCCCTGAGTTCAATCCCTGGTACCACAAAAAAAAAAGAATCATGCTCTTCCCACATGAGTGAGAAATTTCCCTCTAAGTATGTCCCTCCCCCAAAAAAATACTTATACACAGATGCTAATACCACCTTACACATAATATTCCAAAACTGGAAACAACTCACATGTCCATCAACTGACGCACAGATAATAAATTGCAATTTATTCATAAAATGGAATACTCTCAGCGATGAAAAGAACAAGCTACTAATACACACAGCAAGGATAAGTCTTTAAAAAAAAGGCTGAGTAAAATAAGTTAGATCCAAAAGAGTACATATTGTGTGATTCTGTTTATATGAAATTTTCAAGCCACCAAAACTAATCTATGATGACAGAAAGCAGATCAATGGTTGCCTGAGGCCATAGATGGAGTTGACTGCAAAGAGGCACAGGGGAACTTTGAGGGGATACTAAAAGTATTCTGTTGTGGTTACATAGGTAACATAGGTATGCACATTTGTCAAAAGTCATAGAATTGTGTACTTACAATGATAGTTTTCTGTTGAATGTATGTTATACCACATTAAAGTTGATTTTCAAAGAACTTTTTAAGGTCAAACTCAAACTGGTGAAAATATCTGCCATATATATGAGAGATATACAAATTGATATCCTGAATCTATCTAGGGGCCATGAAAATTGATATAAAAAGCAATAAGAGCCGGGCGCGCACACCTGTAATCCCAGCACTTTGGGAGGCTGAGGCAGGAGGATCTCGAGTTCAAAGCCAGCCTCAGCAATGGCGAGGCACTTAGCAACTTAGTGAGACCCTGTCTCTAAATAAAATACAAAAAAATGGCTGGGGATGTGGTCCAGTGGTCGAGTGCCCCTGAGTTCAATCCCCGGTACCACCAAAAAAAAAAAAAAAAAAAAAAAAGCAATAAGACCTTAATAAATAAATGGCCAAAGGATACACACAAGCCACAAAGAAGAAAAAAGAAGAGTTGAATAAGTGTATGGTTTAGATATGAGCTCTCCCGAAAAGCTCACACGTGAGACAATGCAAGAAAGTCCAGAGATGAAATGGTTGGGTTGTGAGAGCCTTAACCTAATCAGAGAATTAATCCACTTGAATGGATTAACTGAGTGGTAACTGTGGGCAGGTAGGGTAGAGTATGGTTGGAGAAGATGGGTCCCTGGGGGCGTGCCTTTGGGGTTTATATTTTGTCCCTGGTAAGTGGAATGCTGTCTCTGCAAATGCTCTCTCTGCATCCAGATTGTCATATCCAGAACTGCTCTCCTCTGTCACACCCTTCTGCCTTGATGTTCTGCCTCACCTCTGGCCCAGAGCAATGGAGTTGGCTGTCTATGGACTGAGACCTCTGAAACTATGACCCCCAAATAAACTTTTCCTCCTCTACACTGTTCTTTTCATGTCTTTCGGTCACAGTGGTGAAAAAGCTGACTAAAACAACAAGTAAAACAAGCAAAATAATTATACAAGTAAAAAGAAAAAAGTTACAACGATGAAATGCCATATTTCACATACCAAATTAGCACAATTTTTATGTGTTTTTGTTTTAATGAAAGTAAACAACATTATAGGGAAAGGTGGGCTTTCTATTGACAATTGATACACTTCTGAAATACTACTAAGTAATAAGGTTCAGAGCCTTATTTGGTCCATTTCTAGGAAGTTATGGTAAGGAATAATCAGAGATGACAATCAAAAGTAGAGATTAATGTACAAGAATTTTTGTTACTAGATTGTTTATACCAATGAGAAATAATCCAGGATAAACCCACTGGGCAGAGCAAACACTGAGAGATCAATATGATGAAATATCAAATATTTGTCCATTGTAAGAACTTAGCGAATATTCTTTACTGCATTAAATTTATGTACTGTATAGGAACTTTAAGATTAAAGAGTGGAATGTCTTCTAGATGATTTATATGCACAGGTAGACAAAGGTCTATGTAATTTTTTTTTTTATTACTGGGGATTGAATCCAGGGTACTTAACCACTGAGCTATACCCACAGTCCCTTTTTTTTTTTTTTTTTTCAACTCCTATGTTGAAATCCTAACATCTAGAACTTCATAATAGAAATAGGATCACTATAGATTAAGACGAGGTCATTAGAGTAAGTCCCCAATGCAATATGTCAAGTGTCCTTACAAATAGGGGAAATTTGGACACAGAAACAAACACCATGTGCAGATGAAGAAAATATTATAGTGATGCTTCTACAAGCCAATGAATGCCAAAGATTGCCAGCAACCACCAGAAGCTGGTAGAGGGGCCTGAAACAGACTCTTCCTCATTGCCCTCAAAACAAACCCACCCTGCTGATATTTTAGACTTGACTTAGATATCTGGCCTTCAGAGTCAGGAGGCAATATTTTTTCTTTTGTTTAAGCCACCTAGTTTGTGATACACCTTTTACAGCTGTTCTGTAGTTCCATCAACCATTAGGGATTCTATGGGGTGCCTGACTAGAGGCCCAGCAGAGATGACACTAGAGCAATGAGAGAAGGCTCCAACACCACCTCCATCCACTCCTCCAGCACAGGCTCCAGATCCCCAGCAAGACCTCACCCAATTTCCCAGAAGCCCTTACTCCCATCAGGCTAGAAGCTTCCTTCTAGAGGCCTTTCCGTTTCTCATCCTTACTGCTACCAGGACAAAAAGCAACAAACACCAAAGTCTTGGTCATAAAAACTAAGTCATCTAGGAGGCAACAGAGCATGTAGGGAAGGTTTTAAGCTCACAAGACCCTGTAGCTGAGCTTTCAAAATGGCAGCTGAGCAAACACCCTTTGGTCTAAACCGGCTCACCCAATCCTCCCCTCCCGCTCTCCAGGGGTGTCCATAATCACTAACACAGCCACCTGCAAATGTGGAATGTGGGCCTTCCTCCTTTCAACAATTAGGGAGGTGAGACCGAAAAGATTCACCCCCAATGCCAGAGAAAAAGTTAGAAGAAGTAAAGAGGGGGAGACAGACTTCCCTGCAGCAGACAAGGACATGGCGGGCTCGCCCCAGCCCCTATCTCAGCTATTATGCATTCCCAACTGGCTTGGCCAACATCCAGAGAGACTCCAGGCTGGTGAGTCTGTGAATGTGAGACAGAGATAAGCCAGGCGGCGAGGGGGAGCTCGCCCGCAGTTATATATGGGCTGCAGCGCTGCTGTAGTGAGGAGTCAGGGGAATCTTCCATTTCCAAGCATTTGCTGTACTCCATCCTGCTCCCCAAGATTAAGAATCCTCTTTCTTGGCTTCCTCCCACTCCCTGGACTGTAACAAAGCAGTTACCTTGAGAACATGAAAAAAACAAGGGTTGGGGAGGTTGTGTGATTTTTTTTTTTTTTTTTAAGGTAACGTGTTAAAATCACCTTGACTCTGGATACTTGTTTGCAATAAAACAGAGAGGAGGGATTTGCGGTCTCCCCACCCCTCCATGGGACAGCCACCCAGTGCATGCATTGTGAGAGATAGGACGAGCCAATCCCCAGCTGTGCCCTCCGCAGGGGACATGTTTTGGATCCTCAGAAAATGGTGTGCTTCCTTCCAACTGGAGGGAAAAGGGATGCATTTGGATAATCAGAAATGGGAGGAAGGCCTTCTAGAAGGGGGGCGGGGGTAGTGTGAGTAGGAAGGAGGAATTCTTTCTCCTGGTAATGCGGAAGGCTGAGGAAGAGACAAAGAAATGTCTTAGAGAAGCTGAGGGATCTGGTGCTGGAAGCTTATCAACCTTCCCAACTCCAAGGTGCCCCTACATTTGTCCTGTGCACCCTCCAAGGAGAGCAACATCCACCCACACCACAAGGGGCACTAGCAAAGTCTGAAAGAAAGGAATGTCTGCCCCAAGCCCTGCCCCAGGGTCAGACGCCTGGAAAAAATTCCTGGGATTATTTGGTGTTGTCTAAAATGGATTTGGAGCCACCCTGACTGGAAGAGCAATGTGGCTTTGGACTAGGGCTGCCAGGACTGGTTTGTGGCAAGCTAAGTAAGGGCTCTTTCAGGTCTAAATACTTTTGTCCTTGCTGTTCACCAGCTGTTCTCCTCCCCGTCCTTGATCTCTGTTCACTGAAATCCTTAAAAATCGTCTCCACGAAGCTCTCCTGATCCCCTCATTCTGAATTCACCCAACGCCCCTTGCGCTCCTTCAACAAGTTCCTCCTGTCTCTATTTCCATTTATGCCTTCCTGCCTTGTCTTCTAATTAGTCTCACTCGCCTCTAAATGTATATTCTCAGACGTGCAGAACCAGGTCTTACCTGGCTTTTTGACATCATTCCACAACTCACGGCACCCCAACTCTTCTCCGGGGCAGACACTCCGTAAATAAAATACGGAATTTGAATACACAAGGAGGACACTACTGACGGACATTCCTGATTCCTACATCCATTCATTCGTTCGTTCCTTCGTTCATAGAATGGGTGAGAGCCTAATATCTGCCAAGCTGGCTCGTCCTCTCCAGCACGGCACATTCTGAACTCTTCGTCATTCACCTAAACATAAGCCCAGTGTCAACCGAGGGCTTTTATTACATAGAAAATCCCACAGAATCACTAGGCAAAAATCTGCCCACAGCAGGGTGGGTACAGCCTCCATTCCTTTGCCTGTACCTGTCCACATGGAGAGGCACACCCTCAAGAAGGCACCTGGAGGAGACAGATTTTCTGGGGTGTGAATGAAGGTCTCCAAGGGCTCTGCCAGCCCACCTACCAGGGAAGCCTGAAACATACCTACCAGAGAGATGCCAGGCTTAACATCACTCTCTCATCCTACATGCACAGTACTTGGGGGATACTAAGTAAAGAGCTGGTAACTTGGAGTAGGGTAAAGGGAGCTTCCCGAGAAGTCTTCTCTGCAGAGTAGAAGATGTGGTCGTGGAGGCAAGAGGATTAGCTGAAGGTTGTGAGAAAAGTCTGCCCCCACTAGGAGATCAATAAGTGCAAATTACTTGAGAAGCTAGTGTTTCCAGGAACTGCTATGCTATGAAGGAAAAATACAGATGGAAGTGAGGTAGGAGAGGAAGGTGGCAGGAGCAGGACAGTCATTTATCTCAGAGGTCTCTTCCCACTCCAAAATTGTAGGATTCTAATCTGAACCTTCCCAGCCAACAACTTGAAAAAGTTGTCTGAGATTGGGCGACATTTGGAGAGAAAGTTGAATGACATGTCAGAAGATAATAAACCCAGAAGAAATTCTGAAGTCAAAACAAGGGATAAATTTTCCTTATCTAAGACATGCATCAAAGCAGCTTGCTGCCGTCTGCCCAGCCTGGGAAGATGATAATGGGTTTTAATGGCCTGTAAACAATAGCACCAGCCTCTGTAATAAAGTTTAGCCAATTAATCCTTTAGGCTTCATCCCAGCCGTCTGCTGCTCCGGCACCCCCTTCTGTGCCAGGGTAACTTTCAGAGGTCTGAGAAGCAGAGGGATCTCACCCAAAGTCTCAATGCCTCTGAGTCCTCAGGTGTCCAGAGAATGAAATCCATGGGGTAATAGGGAGGGTTCCCCAGAGGGGATGTCCAGGAAGAACAATCTTTACCACGATCTAGGTATAAGGAAGAAGAAGCACTGTTAGAAAAAGAAAGAGAGAGAAAGAAAAGAGCATGGCGCATGCACCTCGGAATTGGTGCAAGAGGTAAAGTTCATTCTTACTCAGTGAGCTCATGCATTCATTTGACAAACATTCATGCTATGTACAGACACTGCAGAGGGTGCAGAAGTATTCCGAGAAACCACCTGCCCTCAGTGAATCAGAGCCTGGGGGTGGTGTTGGGAATAAGATACAGGGTCTCGGGGTGAAGCTCCCTGGTAGAGCATATGCTTAGCATGAGGACCTGGGTTCAACTCACAGCACCACACAAAAGACAAAGAAAAGATATCTTCACAACTGTCAGTCATAAATGTTAACACAAACAGTACATGCAAAGGGCTACACAAGTCTCATCGTCTTTTGCTATTTCGTTTCTTCTTTCTTTCACGTACCATGTTCTATTTGGGAGGAGTGGGGAAGGCAATATTCAGAAAACAATCAAAAGGATGAAACACACAAGAGAAAGAAACCCAAGGCCCTCCTTCTGCCGCAGCTCTCTCTACCTTTAGCCCTATTTCTGGAAAAGAAAAAGGTGCCTTGTCACTACAAGCCCTTGGGCAGGCTGAGGCCTTTGAGTGGCAATTTGGTCAGTCGTGTTTGCTCCCTGCGCCGACAAGTCTAGTTAGTGCCAAATTGTGCAAAATTCTGGCCACCTGGGCTTTTCCACTTGGTACTCCCAGTACTCAACAATCATTTATTTGCCTTTGTTTTTAGAAATAGTGTAGTAGTGATAAAATTGAGGAAATTCTAGAGTTTTTCATCCATAGTTTAAAGGTTAGTAATCTCTACTTGGGAAACAATGATAAATATCTTGCATCTGTGGGACCTCACATTTTTTCAAAGTTTTTCAATAAACAACATCTCATGTTCTTGCCACAGGCAACATTGGATAGTAAAAAGGATGAACAGTATTTCCTCCTGTTATGGTTTGAATGTGAGGCGTCCCCCAAAAGCTGGCGTGTGAGACAATGCAAGAAGGTTTAGAGCAGAAGTGGTTGGGTTGTGAGAGTCTTAACCCCATCACTCAGTTAATCCTCTGATAGACTGAGCGGTAACTGAAGGTAGGTAGGGTGTGGATTTGGAGAGGTGGCGAGGGGTGTGGCTCTTGGGGTATATCTTTGTATCTGGCGAGTAAAGTCTCTCTCTCTCTCTCTCTCTCTCTCTCTCTCTCTCTCTCTCTCTCTCTCTCTCTCTGATCATCACGTGAGCTGCTTCCCTCTGCCACACTCTTCCACCATGATGTTCAGCCTCACCTCAAGCCCTGAGGAAGGGAGCCAGCCTTCTATGGCCTGAGACCTCTGAAACTGTAAGCCCCTAAATAAACTTTTCCTCCCTTAAAATTATTCTGGTCAGGTCTTTTAGTCACAGCAGCTAAAAAGCCGACTAAAACACCTCTGCTTTAAATTTTCCCTCTTTCAACCATTTTTTTTTGTTCTACTCAACAAAAAATGGTTGAGCCCATACCATGTGCTAAGCCCCATGCTGGGTGTGACGGCTCCAAGACAGACCCAAACAAGCACAGGCCTGCTTCAACAGGTCCACAGAACAGTGAGGAAGAGAGGGGAGGGAATGGACTCTGTCTCTAGAGCCTGGAGAAGCTTCCAGAGATGATTCAGAGGAGCCTTAAAAGACTCGTTTGATTATGCCAGGTGGAAAAGGAAAGAAAGAAGACTCCAGGGAGGTGGGTCAGCAGTTTGTGCTCAGAGAAGAGCGAGTCATCTAGAGTGTTCCGGCCACAGGGTGAGTGGTGGTGAAGGGCAAAGACTGAGAAGAGACTGAGAGGCAGGGCTGGGCCCCATGATACAGCCAAGAATGCCTTGCCAAGGCATTCGGACTTCACCCTCTGGGCAATGAGGAAGCCACTGAAGGTTTTTCACAGACATAGGCGACGTGATCAGATTTATGTTTTAGCAAGATTATCCCGGCCACTGGGTGGAGAGGGCACTGGAATGGGAAGAGACTGGGCTGACTCCAGAAACATTTCCAAAATAGAATCAACAGGACTGGGTGGCCCAATGGAGGGAAGAGGAAAGGGAAGCATCAGAGACAGCTGTCTCACTGGGCTCGTGAGGCCCTCATCCAAGTTGGGAAACCCATCAGAAAAATTAAGTGCCTTGCCTAAGGTCATATAAGTTCCCTAATGACAGACTCTAGGCAAGAAAACTTAAATTCTTTCCAATAGAAACCCCTTGTTTTGCCACATTTTCATCTACCAGTGAATAAATTTAAACATCTTTTTCTTTCTTTTTTTTTTAATATTGGTAACTAAACCCAGAGGTGCTTTACCACACTGAGCTACATCCCCTGTTCTTTTAATTTTATTTCTTTTTTTTTATTTTGAGATAGGGTCCCACTAAATTGCTGAGGTTGACCTCCAACTTTTGATCCTCCTGCTTTAGCCTCCCAAATGGCCAAAATAACAGGTATACACCACCCCATGGGGCAATTACACCATCTTTTGCCAGGCTTTCCTTGCTCCCTACTTCGAGATTATTCACTTTTCATCCTATGGAGATCATTCAGATCATATCATCAGGGGAAAATTCCTTTTGACCTCTCAACAATCCCTGGCAATACTGGCCTAGTACTCACAAGTACTAGGCAACAAGTGACCAATGATTATCATTAACTCAAACTCCAGGAGAACCAAGTAAGGTCACTTTTGTCATTGCCTTACTTGCAACATGAAACCTTTTCCTTCTTTAATTCCTACTAAACTGCATTTTTTATGTAATTCTCAGATCAAGTAATTCCTAGAGTTTGGATTACAGCATCCAAGAAATTTCTAATGATAGCAACAAAAACTTTGAGAAATCAACAATAGTCTTGCCAACTTTCTTTCTTTTTTTTTTTTTTTTTTTTTTTTTATGTCATTGTTTCTTTAAAAGAGGACATTTACATTTGCAGCATCATGGACAGATCTTGGAGGACAGGTGTTAAGTGAAATAAGCCAGGCACAGAAAGACAAATGCCATGTGTTCCTGCTCATGGGTGAAAGCTAACAAAGTTTAATTCACAGTTGAGAGTAGAACAGTGGGCTCTAGACCTTAAGAAGGATAATGGGGAGAGAGGACAGATGGAGGTGAGATCAAGTACCAAGATAAAGTTAGGACAAACAGGACTAATGTTCTATAGCAATAGAGGATGACTCTATTACCATTTTATAAAGCACTGAAAGAAAGGAGTTCAGGGTTTCCCAATGCAAGAAAATGATAAATGTTTAAGGAGGCAGACATATTAATTACCCTGATTTGAGCATTCCACATTGTATACATGTATCAAATTATCATACTGTAACCCATAAATATGTGTACAATTATTAAATGTCAACAAAAATATTTGTTAACAAAAAAGAACGAAAGAACTTTTAATACATATCCTGAAAGTCAGAATAATGTAATTTTAAGATTAAAGGTAAGTAATCTTTCAAATTAAATCAGAGTCCTTCAACCTCTGAAACAGATCATTCCTGGGGGTTTGGGGCGGGAGAATGGGTATTGGCCTGCGCACTGTAGGAGGTTTAACGGGATTCCCAGCCACTAGCCATTATGTCAGTAACACTCGCCATTTGTAACAACTCCAAAAAATGTCTCTGGGTATTTCCAAATGTCCCCCAGGGGTAAAGTTGGCCCATTTGAGGACACTGTATAAAATAAAATTATGTTTATTAGATATCCAGTTACACTATCCTTATATTTTGAAACAATAGAAATGATCACCAACTGGTGTCAAGTCCCAAGACCAGCTTTTAGAAGCAATAGACACAGAGGTGCAGAGTATGGTATTTGAAATCACACTTGATCTCAAATCCCAGCTCTGCCTCTACTCTGTGCCTGACGTTGGGTGGTGACTCCTCGAGGAGACCCTTCCCTCTCCTGCAGAATAAGGACAATTCAGCCTCATCATCCTATTGGGAACGTTAAAATAGAATAGCCACAAAACACTTAGCATGTGATGTTGGAGGAGGTTCAACAACGACTAATATCATTTCCACTTCTATAACACAGCATAGTGCCCGGTACACATTAATGATGACTACCCAAATTTAAGACTTTCTAGGTAAAAGAACCTTGAACATATTGTGATGGGTCTTCAATAAACAATTTTTAAATGAGTAAATGAATCTCCAATCACCCTGCTCTCGAAAGTTCTTTTCCTCAATCCTGATACACCAAAGTCCTTTTCTCCCTTACCAGAAGGTTCTCAAATTACATTCATGGGAAATAAACCCATAAAATGAGTCTGGCCAGCCCAGGACCTCTGCCCTGGGTACTCTGGGTGGGACATTGTGGCAGCCTCCTGTAGGCAGTATCAGTACCCAAGTCCCTGCCTGGACTTTGACTAATTCTTATTCCCATCTGTGAAAGTGCAGCCTGGTTTTAAGTCCAGCCATGAAAGTCGCCAGTGACCTCAGTATCTTCAGGTTGCTGCTGTCTGTCCTAGATATTTAACCTGGAGGTGGGCCAGGGACAGAAAAAGGAGGTGGCAAGATCCTTGAACAAAAGTAGCCATAAAAGGGCGTGGGGGGGGGGGGGGAGCCAGGCAAACAATCTGGTGACTCAAAGAAACATGGTGGGGGAGGGGGACAGGGAGAGTCTCTGTGCTGTTGACTTGGCAGCAAGCAGGTCAGAGTTCCTGCTGCTTGTCTGTCCCCATCAAGCCCACCTCCCCGCCTCTGTAGACAAAAGTGCTGGTAGCTCATAGAAGGGAAAAAAATGGTCCTTGTTATAAACCAGATGCAGTCCTGGCCAAAGCCCAGCCGGCAATAAATTTCTGGGGTTCATCTCACAAGTACATTAAGTATCTTCTGACAATTTCCCAAAGGTCCAAGTTGTTTCTGGCCATCTCAGGGCTACAGGATGTGTTCAGTATGAGGAGGGGCCTTAAAGAGCAGGTGGTCTAAGCCTTCATTGTATAGATGGGGAAACTGAGGCTTGGAAAGAGGAAGGAACGTACTCAGGATCGTCAACTGCGCTCATTCTGGGCAGCATGGAGCAAGAAGCTCAAACCTTCAGTTTTGACACTGAGTTTTGCCAGAGGATTGAAAACATACCAAGAAAAAAAAAAAGGAAAAAAAAAATACCAAGAAGAGGAAGGTGTACTGTGAACTAAATCTCACCCTTCCTGAAAACAGAGATGACCACATTGGCAGCCTCCAAAGAGGAGAGGATGAACCAGTTCTCAGAAGGACCATGGATCTAGTCCCATGGCTTCTCCATCCATCTGGAAACTGTGAGAGAATAAATCACCTTTCATTTCACAGAAGAATTCAGCAACTTCTTCCTCTGTCCCATCCATGTCACTTGTCTTCTCTAGACTATTTGATATAAGGACCTAAATACAAGGAAAACCATTAAGACCATTTGAGGGCTCTGCAGGGTTGGGGGGGTACACATGCACACACGCACTCACACAGGAGCACATGTGAATAAAGGATAAGAGATGAAAAAGACACACAAGGTGCTAGTAAATGGTGAATCTAAGCAAAGCAGACGGGGAGTTCATTATGCTGTTCTCACAACTATTCAGAAGATCTGATTTTTCTAAGTAAAAATTTGAGGGAGATTTTGGCTCAAGAAAACGTTTGGCCCGGGTTCGAAAAAGAAACATAAATGCATTGCATGTGTAAATAAAGTAAATAAATAAAATTAAAAAAAAAAAAAAAAAATTTGAGAAAAAGAAAGCACTAAATAACAATCTGATATATAGGGGCTGGGGCTGTAGCTCAGTGGCAGAGCGCTAGCCTAGCGTGTGTAGAGCACTGGGTTTGATCCTCAGCACCACATAAAAATAAATAAAACAAAGGTATTGTGTCCATCTACAACTAAAAAAAAAATTAAATAAGTAATAAGTTTCAGGAAATGGAGGATGGACTCTTTTTATTCTTATTTTTTATAGTTGTAGATGGCTAGCATACCTTTTTTTTTTTTTTTTTTTTTTTTTTTTTTGGTACCGGGGATTGAACTCAGGGGCACTCGTCCACTGGGTCACATCCCCAGCCCTTTTTTGTATTTTATTTAGAGACAGGGTCTCACTGAGTTGCTAAGTGCCTCGCCACTGCTGAGGCTGGCTTTGAACTCACGATCCTCCTGCCTTAGCCTCCCAAAGTGCTGGGATTACAGGCGTGAGCCACCGCACCCGGCCCTTTATTTTATTTGTATATTTTTATGCAGTGCTAAGGATCGAACTCAGTGCCTCACACATGCTAGGCAAGTGCTCTGCTACTGAGCTACAGCTTAAGCCCAGAGGATGGACTCTTTAGTTGTACACAATGCAATGCATTTATGTTCACATGGTGCTGAGGATCGAACCTGGGCTGCGCACGTGCTAGGCAAGCGCTCTACCGCTGAGCCACAACCCCAGCCCAGAGGATGGACTCTAAAAAAAGAATTCTTGCCAGGCGCGGTGGCACACACCTATAATCCCAGCACTTGGGAGGCTGAGGCAGGAGGATCACGAGTTCAAAGCCAGCCTCAGCAATGGCGAGGCGCTAAGCAACTCAGTGAGACCCTGTCTCTACTAAAATACAAAAAAGGGCTGGGGATGTAGCCCAGTGGTCGAGTGCCCCTGAGTTCAATCCCCGGTACCAAAAAAATAGTAATAAATAAATAAATTCTTTAAAAATATATATGTATATATATATGCATATATTTTTTAAAGGATTATATATATTATATATGAATATATATATATATACACATGTATATGTGTGTGTATGTGTATATATGTGTGTATATACACATACACACACACACACACACACATATATATAAAGGAAATCACTTCATTTCTTTAGTTTTATTCATTTTCCCTAAGGACTAACACCCTTATAAAAAGTATAAGATATCTCAGAGGTTAAAGGTATAGGATTCCAAATGAGTGTGTGATGCTGGTGTTCTCAGTTGGTGCTGATAACGCCAAGGTCGCGGGTTCGGTCCCGGTCCCCATACGGGCCACGAACTGTTCGCCGCGGAAAAAGATTGCAGCCTGGAACGGCAGCGCCGCGGGAAGGAGTCCGGAGACAGGATGGAGACGAAAAAATTCTTTAATCTTTCTGTCTTTGTCTCTTGTAATTTCTAACACTACATACACACTCTCACAAGAAACCAAGGCACCTACTCTTACAAGAAACTACAATATATCTATACAATAGCGATAACCCTGTCCTTTCTCTCTCTGGTCTCAATCCATGCGCCCGAGCAGGAATGGCGCTTGCTCAATCTGCTGAGTCACTTGCAAACCTAATAAGCTTTCAGGACTTCGCCCGATAATAAGTCCTACAGTCCCTGAGGGAAGAGGTCCCCTGACTCCTGTGGGTGTTAACACTATTCGGGCGGTGGAACAGAGGTCTAATCCTGCATTTCCTCCTGTTCCTCTGGCGAGGGAGTGGATGGGTAATAGGGATTGTGTCGGGGAAGCATCTGAGTGGATGCTTGAGGATACTCCTCCTCCAAGATATGGCAACCCTGGGATCCAAATCTGATTTCAAATATTTTGTCCCATCAGCTCCCAAAATATACATATGCTTGTCACACCATGTATCCTGTTGTTGGTTCAGAAGTAACAAAGTGACTACACGTTATGCATGGGGAAAATGTCAGAATTTTTCCAAAAGAATCCATCACCTTTGCAAGGCAGTTAATGCAATGAAATGCAACTTAATTTCTATTCAGTTTGACCTTGTTTCACATAAACAAATTATTGAAAGGAAATCCACATCCAATTTATATTAACAATGTTCTCTATTCACAGTAGTACTTAGTTTGGGCCATATTGGGTCCATAATCCAATAGAAATCTATTTTTGGCTATGTTTATAAAATTTATACCAATGCATGGCATTTAAGACATAGCAGTCGATGGAACAGAACCCAGTCAAGAATTCCGATGGCTGAAGTAAGTGCTAAGGGGAGAATGATCAGGAAACAAAAGAGATTGGTAGAGGTCAAATGTAGGAGGGCCCTGAATGCTCACCATAGTTGAAATTTACCCTTCAGGCAACAGGGAGTCACTGAAGGGTTTTAAGATGGCAGCATTATCACTGGATCATTTTGTCAAGAGTATGAATGGATGTGAGAGTAACCCAACACTAGGAAGAGTCTAGTTAGAATGACAAGCACCTGAACTAAGGCAGGCAGAGTGGAAGAGACAAATTAGAAAGGGCTGATGAAAAAAGAGCAAATGGACAGGATCTGGTGCAAAGAGAGCAGATGTGCCTGAGAAAGAGAAAGGAGTCCAGGTTGATTTCCTTTGGCTAATTAAGTAGATGATGATGCTCATCCAGATGGGAAATCCAGGAGGCAGTGAAGGCTTAGCAAAGGAATGTGCTAAGTTTTAAGCATGTCAAGGTTCCAATTGGGTATGTAAATATGGAGCTTCAGAGAGAAGTCCAGTTGGACATATGTATTTAGGAGTAATCAACATACTATGGTGATGGCCGCCATGAATGCAGATGAGGTTAGCTGAGGACAAACTGAGAATAAAAAAAGAATTGAATCAAGGACAGAAACTGGGGGGAAAATTTAAGGGTAGCCAAGGAAGAGGAAATCCCCAAGAACACCAAGGAGTAGCCTAAAAGGCAAAGACTTCTTGTACCCAATTTTCAGGAAAAAAGTCTCACAAGCCACTCACATAATAGCCAACGAAGGCTTTATTCTGGCCAGGGCCACAGACTACGTGTCCAGCACAAAGCAAGATACTAGAAAACTGCACCTGCTCATAGCAAGGGCAGGGTTTATAAAGCACAGGGTTAATATGCCCTCAGGCCCTCAGATGGAGATGGGTTTAAGGGTGGGTGAATGGGCCATCAAGGGTGGGTCAATGGGCCATCAGGTGGAGACAGTCCAAGTCCAGTTTAAGTTGCCTTTGCCAGTAACAGACTTAAGCCTACTTTTAAGTGACCCACTAAACACCTCCATGTCTATAAGTTCATCATGCTATGCTGGAATGAGGGAAGAAAAAATTGTGTTAGCCAACAACCCAATTGAAAAAAAAAAAATGGGTAAAGTATTTGAATAGACATTCCTCCAAAGAAGATATATGAATAGCAAATAGATCCATGAAAAGATATTCTGCATGATTACTCATTAGGGAAGTATAAATCAAAGCCACAATGAGATACCACTCCAAAAAGATAACCACAAGTGTCGGCAAGGGTATGGAGAAATTGGACCTTTGTGCACATTTTAAAATGGTGCAGCCACTGTGGAAAATACTTTGGCAGTTCCTCCAAAAAATAAAACATAAAGTTATCATATGACTCAGCAATTCTACACCTAGGTATGACCCAAGAGACTTGCAAACATACGTCTTCACAAAGGCACATACATGAATGTTCTTGTTAGTATTATTCATAATAGCCAACAAGTAGAAATAACCCAAATCTCCACCAACCAATGAATGGAATAACAAAATGTAGCCTATCTACCCATGGAATGTTATTCAGCCACAAGTAGGCATGGAGCACTGGCACATGCTACAACATGGCTGAACACCGAAAACGTCATGCTAAATTAAAGAAGCCAGACACAAAAGGCCACATACATTGTACGGTTCCATTTATATGAGATATCCAGAATAGGGAAAATTCTTAGATCCAGGAAGTAAGTTAGTAGTTGCCAGGGTTGAGGGCCAGGGAACGAGGAGTGTCTGTTTATAAAGAGTATGGGATTTTTAGGGGGGGGGGGGGTGATGGAAATGTCCAGGAATTAGATGGCAGTGATGGTTGTACAATATCATACTGAAACTCACCAACTTTCACACTTTAAAATCATTTAAATGGTATGTCTTATGTTGTGTGAAAATTATCTCAATAAAAAAAAATTAAAGTCTGACGCAGTGGCATGTGCCGATAGGCCCAGCTACTAGGGAGGCTGAAGCAGGAGGATCCCTTGAGCTTAGAAAATTTGAGACCAACCCTGGACAACATAAAGAAGTGCTGCCTCTTAAAAATAATTAAATAACAAATTCACTTGACAAAGTCGTCCATAGCCAAGAGGAGCTGGGGGAGCAGTTTCTCCAGCTGGTAGCAGGAGATCTGCGCACTGAATAGAGGCCAAAGGGCATGCTTCTCAGGAGACCCTGAACCGTCTCCACATGCCACAGTGTGGGGCAGGAGGGCCTCGGCCGAAGGGTGGCAGCTGGATCGTCAGTCTCATGACCACTCCTCATTCTTGGTCAGGCCGCCTTCCCCACTTCTAAGACAGCAAAACGCCAGGGTGGCAGAGAGACAGACAAGCAACTCTGGCTAAACCTACAGAGAGACAGCAACCAGGCCCACCTCAAGCATAGTCACTTTTTTTTTTTTTTTTTTTTTTTTTGGTGGTGGTGGGATTGAACCCAGGGCCTTGTGCATGTGAGGCAAGCACTCTACCCACTGAGCTATAGCCCCAACCCCATCACCCATATAAGAGAAATGATTTCTGGGCCCAGAGTACCCAGAAGCCCCAGAACACCAACCCCATAATTCATGCCCCTTATCCAACCCTTCAACATCTAAACTCTTGCACTGTGTTCAATGTGTTCAAGATACACCTGCTCGAGACAAATTCCCAGCTGTCCCCCTGTTGGCATTCTCCCCACAGCTTCCTTATGTACCCGCGTGTTCAGAAACTTTGGTCTCCTTTGGCTTGAGATACGAAAGTCTTGGAAATTAGCACAACTTACTTGGTTTACTCCGAGCTTGGCACAGTCTGCAGAACTCCAGGCCCAGAGAAGGTGGGTGAGGGACAGGAGGCTGACATTTCCCAGAGAGGGTTGGAGTCCTCAGGGGAGAAGGAACTGAGGACGGAGCTCAGGGATTCTGCGGAACTTCTGGGAGACCATTTCCTATTTCCTTCCCCCTTTTTGCTCCCTCTCTCATGCCATGTTCCCAGGGCCATCCTGGGTACTAAGTGACAGGATACAAATGCTTCCAGGTGGCACTCCACTGCTGGGGGAGATTGTTAGAGTGAAAGCCTGAGCTCCCCCCTGCTCTGGCCAGTGCGTGAGCAGCCATTCCTGTAGGCCTCCCTGCTCCTGCCCCAAAGGGAAAAGAAGTGCAGTCTCCCTCGCAGGTCTGACCACCTCATGGGGAGATTCTGGTTACCCTGGTTGCCATGCCTATTGTGATGTCACTCCTTTTAACATTCCACCTGGGTGGACTTTTTTTTTTTTTTTTTTTCCTTCTTCTTTTCTCCTATCCATGCCTGGGAGTCCAGTGGGAGCTCCAGGCCTTGTCGTCCCTGGATCTGGGTAAAGTACACTGTCATGGACCTCGGAAGACTCAGTAGACTTAATGGGAACAACTCCCAGGATATCTAGGAAAGCTCTCTTCCCAAGCTGGTCAGCCTACTAGATTGAAGAAGAACCAAACAAAACCCATTTCCCCATCCCCTGTTGGAATGCAAACAGGACGAGCATGTGTAGTAGGGCCTATCAGCTCTACCCACCTGGCCAGAAGGAAATCACTTTTTAAGAAAAACAAATGCCAAGAGGAATAAGGATGGGCGGGAGGAATTGTACAGACCCCACACTTTATCATGCATAGAGAAATGCAAAGGAAGAATGGAAAATAAACCCTTATGACTACTTTTCATGCCATCAAGACATAGAGCTTTAGGAGGTTGCAGGCCAGGGAAAGCATCTCTTTGGGGTCCTCTGACAAACTGGGTACTGTGCCAGGTACTAAAGGCCTAGTCCCAGCCTTTAAGGACCTAATAATAAGATCCCTGCTCACAATCATGACATCTATACAGGGTCATTAAAAGAAGAACTTCATGGGGCTGGGGATATAGCTCAGTTGGTAGAATGCTTGCCTAGCATGCACAAGGCCCTGGGTTCAATCCCCAGCACCAAAAAAATAAATAAATAAATAAGAACTTCACCCCTCCAGGAGGGTAAACTAAGGCTCTGGGAAATCAGGCAGTGTGTCTGTGGCCAGGAGGCTCAGTCTACAATCTGTGGGCAGAGAGCAGCAGTACTGGATGTTGTCACAAATCCTCAAGTGGGGACCACAGCTGGCTGCACGAGTTGTCCTCATTCTGCCCCTCTTCCCGGGATCTGTGGTGACTTCTACAGGAAGGCAGCCGGCAGTGGCTCCAGTGCCAGCTGCTGCAACCCCACCAAGGGAATGGTGGCCCATCTGCCACAGAGAGGGCAGGGGGAGCCAGGGAAGGCCAGCCCTGCAGCCAGCTGACCTCTGCAGTCAACGGAACCCTTCTGAAACAGACGTGCTCCTAGAAGTCATCAATGCCATTGTTGAAACACAGAATCCTATAGAAGAGTGGTCCAGCCACGCTGGAAACATCCAGATTCATTAAATAAAAAGAGTGATTACTCTTGGGGATAGCAGCACTGTTGTTTTCTGCCAAAATCTTACACAGAAAACTGGCCTTGACTTTCTGGTATATAACAAGTCTGTATCTATATATCTTTAAACAGCAAGAAGGAAAAATTTCCATTTTATGAATGAGGAAACCAAGGTAAACAAAATTGAAGGAATGTCCCAAGCGACACCAATTTGCAGAATTGTGAATTTTATATTACCTTGTAGTTTTTTTGTTTTTTTTTTTTTTTTTTTTCCCCAGGACTGAGGACCGAACTCAGGACCTTGCGCCTGCTAGGCAAGCGCGCGCTCTGCCACTGAGCTAAATCCCCAACCCCTGAATCTTACATTAATTATTCACTTTGGGATACTTTAGGTGATAGCAAAGGCACTCAGTGATCTGTGTGGATGTCACACTACCAGGTCCCCAAACAAGCCACTACCATTAGTTGTTCTGTGTTTAGTGGGACCTGGAGTGTTGCAAGCAGAGGTGGAATAGAGGACCCCAAAAAGCCTAGGAACTTGCTCCCCAAGTGGCCGGTGAGACAGCTCTCCAGAGCCAGATGTCAGAGTCAGTAAAATTGTCCTCCTTTTTAACAGGCCATCTGTCTGTCACCTGTCCTGAGGCAGGACAACAAGATGCCCTACTTTGCTGTGCAGCCCTGGTCCCCTGGGCACAGAGGACTGAATAGGCTTCTCTCTCTTCACACAGGTCAGAAGCTTTGCCATCCAAAACCTGAAACAAGGCCAGCAAGTAGACACAGGAAACAGTCCCTGGGTGGTGGCTCAGTTAGTTTTAATAACAAAACTCACACCTGTGAGCGCCCTGCAGAAGTCAGCTTGGATTCAAGCTGGCCAGCCCCTATCCCCCCAGAGGCCAGCTCTGAGCTGTGACCAGGCAGTCATGGTAGGCCCAAAGGGCAGAAGCTCTGCAATCCAACAGACAAGCACCACTCACTTATGGTGTGGCCTTTAAGTTACTGGCACCTGTTTTTCACCATCCATAAAATGGAGATTAAAAAATCTAACTCTGAGAAATTACGAGAATGCCAGCACTGGTCTGCACTTCAGAGATGGTCTCTGTGGTTATCGGTTTACTGTGCTCAGCCACCCGCTTCCAACCAGTGTCCTTTGCTGACAACATGACTAACCCTGAGAGTAAAGCCCTCAGGAATACACTAAGCACTTGCCCTCACCAAGTTATCTGACCCCTGTGGGGCTCAGATTCTTAGTAAAGTTGCCATTTTGTTTGATTTTTTAAAATTTATACACACATTTTATATATTCTTTTATGCATACATATTCACATATGTGCAACTATATAATTTATTCAAGTGGCATTAGGTCACATATGCTATTTTCCTATACCCTACCCTCCCACATAAGTTTCCCCAAGTGGTTCATTGCTATAGTTCAGATCTGCAACATCACCCAAAGGCCCATTTATTAAAAAGGCTTGGTCCCCTGCCCGTGATGCTACTGAGAAGTGGTAAAACCTGTGAGAGCAGGTCCCAGTTGGAAGAAGTTAGGTCACTAGAGGTGTGCCCTTGAAGGGGACATTGAGACCCCAGTCCTTCCTCTTCCTCTTTCTCTCTTCATACCCAGACACCATGAGGTCAACAGGCCTCCTCTACTAAGTGCTCCCACCATGAGGCACACAGCAGCCACAGGCCCAAAGCAACAGGGCACATCAGTCATGGGCTGAAGCTCCCAAAGCTGTGAGCCAAAATAAATCTTTCCCCTTTTTTTTTTTTTTTTTTGTGTGTGTGTGTGTGTGTGTGTGTGTGTGTGTGTGTGTGGTACCGGGGATTGAACTCAGGGGCACTTGACCACTGGGCCACATCTCCAGCCCTTTTTTGTATTTTATTTAGAGACAGGGTCTCACTGAGTTGCTAAGTGCCTTGCCATTGCTGAGGCTGGCTTTGAACTCTCTATCCTCCTGCCTCAGCCTCCCAAAGTGCTGGGATTACAGGCGTGCACCACCGCGCCCGGCCTTAAATCTTTCCTTTTTATGAGTTGATTATCTCAGATATTTGTTACAGTCATGGAAACCTTATTAACACACTCACATGAACATCTTAGCTCACATCCTTCAACATTTTTCTCCATATTCATGCAATTTTCACACCCAAACACACATGAATAGTGGGGTTTTCTGGGGTTGGTTATTGATTGTTTAACAAAAATGGAATGATATATTATACATGCTCTTCTCTATATTTCTTTTTTTAGTTTTGTTATACTCTGCCAAAATCCTTTCAATGGTTCTATTACGGGTCATGGTAATAAGGTGTGGCAGCTATTGGACATTCTCCTACAGATTCACTCGGTTTCAATTTTTGGTCACTACAAACAAAAAAGCAATAAATTCCTCTACAACATATCCTTACCAAAGACATTTTCTAGTCAAACAAAAAGCCAAGGGCTGGGATGCAAATGTCACCCATTAAAAGGACCTCATGAAAAGGTAATATGGCCCAAAGCCCTTAAAATGTTCCTTAGAAAAGAAACCCTCTGGTCCTCCAGATATAAATCCCCAGGTATAGGCCTGGCTTCTAAATTCTCGCAGGGTCTTCCTGGGTCAAGTCAACCCTACAGGTCTTCACTTCCATGTGTAAAATAAAATAATAGCTGTCCCAGGCTGCAGAAATTGAAAGTGCTTTGGCAAGAGATTTTTACAAGGGAGCAGCATTTGAAATAACAGTTTCTCTGTTTTTCTGTAGGATGTTTTATTTTGAGATTGTTGTCTGGGGGTCAGAGAAGAGAGGCAGGCCAAAACTATTAGATGGGATTAAATTCCCTCTGAGACTAAGGTGTCCCTAATTACAAGGTACCTGGGCTGGTTCGGGAAGGCCCTTCATCTCTCTCCATTTCTGAAGCACCTGGCTCTGTAACCATTTATGAGGAAAAGTTAGGAGCTGAACGGAGGAGCTTTTGACTCTCTATTTACCCAATTTCAAAGAGGGGCAACTATAATTGAAGCTGTGAGCAGAATGATCCAATCATTGAATTTTTTAAAATCAGCAATCTCACAGGTGTTTGATTTTCACTCAAAAGTCCCCTAAGCTGTAACTTTCATTTGCAAAAGATGTGTGTAGGAAGGGGAAAGGAATTTTTTTGCAGGCAGTGTGGCAACTATATTTTCCATTCTTGGGGACCGGGGGTGGGGGTGATTTAGGCTGGGGTCGGGGAGGAAGATCCAAAATTTTCCATTTCAAGGATAGTTCTAGAAATCTTTCAAGAGCCTCCCCCAAAAGAAGCAATTTCAGCAATTTGAATGAATGTATCTGTTTACCATCTAGCTCATAAGCATTAAAGGAGAGTTTGAGACAAGGAAACACCAACAGAATTAGTGTTGGTATTCTATTAAACTTCAAATCAAATCCAGATATAGAATAATTTTCTATATCAAAATCAAGATGATAATTGACACCCCTACATTGGAAAAGTGTTTGGCAACACCTACCAAACAAAAGCCTATCCCGTGCATCCAGCAATTCCACTGTGATTATACACACTTAAGGTCTCCAAGAGCCGGGCGCGGTGGCGCACGCCTGTAATCCCAGCACTTTGGGAGGCTGAGGCAGGAGGATCACGAGTTCAAAGCCAGCCTCAGCAATGGCAAGGCACTTAGCAACTCAGTGAGACCCTATCTCTAAATAAAATACAAAAAAGGGCTGGGGATGTGGCCCAGTGGTCGAGTGCCCCTGAGTTCAATCCCCGGTACCAAAAAAAAAAAAAAAAAAAAAGGTCTCCAAGAGTCACGCACCAGCACATCCATAGCAGCACCATTCACAGATGTCCCAAATCGAAAACTAGTGCCTGTCCATCAAAAGTAAAATGGGCAAACAAATCATGGTGTAACAGACTAGTACAGAATACTAAAGAATATAGAACAGTAACAGAATATTATACAGTAACAAGAATGTAAAAGCTAATATAGCCAAAACTTTGGGAGAGCCTTACAAATTCAACATTGAAGAAGAAATCCAGACATACTAGATGGTTCCACTCGATGGGGTAGAAGCAGCAGAGCTGCCCTTGGTGGGATTGGAAATTGAGCAGAGGGTGTTGGAGCAACTGGAAGGGGCACAGCTGGGCTTCCATAGTCTGCAACGTTGTGTCTTAACCTGGGTGTTGGTGACACAAACGTGTTCAACTTGTGAAAATGTATTGGCTGAACATATATGTGCTTTCCTGGACGTACTTCAACTTTTTAAACTTAAAAGCCAAGAAAAAATAAGTAAACACAATTGAGAATGAAGTCATCGAGTGGATAAGGCTCTTGGGGCCAGATTTTGTCTGGTGTATGTCATTCCAGGGAGCTCTTCCCTGTCACCCAGAGATTAGCTGAGCATGGAGGAAGAACATTCTGTGAGAAGAGATGAAAAAGAACAAGGAAACTGACACTTTCTTTGGAAAAGAGCAATTTCCAAAATATAGACGTGCAGCCTCTAGGCGGGATAATTAATCCCTCCTGATATCCATTACAACTGGACCCAGGTTCACCTCAGAAACATCGGGGGTTATTGTTTTGGGTTTTTGTAAGGCGAGGGGTCTTTTGTTTCCCTTTTTAAAAACTTGTTTGGGTCAAGCGCAGTGGCGCACACCTATAATCCCAGCACTTGGGAAGCTGAGGCAGGAGGATCACGAGTTCAAAGCCAGCTTAGCAACTCAGTGAGACCCTGTCTCTAAATAAAATACAAAAAGGGGCTGGGGATGTGGCCCAGTGGTTGAGTGCCCCTGAGTTCAGTCCCTGGTACAAAAAAAAAAAAAATTTATTTGGAATGAGAAAAAGAACGGCCTAATTATTTTATATGGAAATCAAATCTATTTTCACCAAGAAAAACTGGAAAAGAGATCTGACCATTGGTGACAAAATGGAAGGCAGAGATGGAAAATAATCCCTCTTAGGGTCTAGCACCTCAGGTAAACTTAGGTTTCCATTTGGCTTATTAATAATTTAATAATAATTAATGCTTGTGTAGGGTTTGCATTTCTTAGAGAAATTTCTCTAAGAGCTCACATATATTAACTAATTCAATCCCCATCTATGAAGTAAGGATAGAATCCTCACTATATCATGGGACTGAAGCCCAGAGAGAGTAAGTAACTTGCCCAAAGTCACACAGCTAATAAGTGATAGAACTAGGTAGCCTGACTCCAGAGTCTGAACTCTAAACCATTATCCCATATTGCTTCCTAATAAATAGGAATTAATTCCCTAATATGGGCCAAGCACTATGTTAGACAAGAGAGGTACAGAGATTTATAAAGCACTGGTCTGTGGATCATAGGATATAGTCCACATAGTGATGAGGATCACATAGGCACCCAGAGGTCTGATTTCAGAATGAAAAGTTAGGGAATGGTCTCTGACTACCTAGAGGTTGAATTTTCAGTGATTAAAAGACGGTGCCATTTGCTCACTGATGCTGTTCTACTCAACAGGATAAGTTACACACCAAACATCCTTGACACCCTGCCCAGGCTGGTCATAAGACTCAGTAAAGCTCCCTTCACTGTGACTGGAGGAAAATAATGCCCTATAAATATGGGCACTCATCTTCCATGAATTGTCCTCTTGTGTAAAAAAGATTGCTCACCACAAATCCCCACAAATCCAGCAAGCCTGAGCCCAGGTTCCCTCTCAGGATGGGAGAGGCCCAGGTGTCCCACTTACTTTAAAAATGAAGTACTGCAGGCTGGGGTTGTGGCTCAGTGGTAGAGTACTTGTCTAGCCTGTGTGAGGCCCTGAGTTCAATTCTCAGCACCGCGTATAAATGAATTAAATAAAATCCATTGACAACTAAAAAACCTATTTTAAAAAGTGAAGTAAAGCCAGGCGCGGTGGCTCACGCCTGTAATCCCAGCACTTGGGAGGCTGAGGCAGGAGGATTGCGAGTTCAAAGCCAGCCTCAGCAATGGCGAGGCACTTAGCAACTCAGTGAGACCCTGTCTCTAAATAAAAATACAAAAAAGGGTATGTGGCCAGTGGTCAAGACAACTAAAAAACCTATTTTAAAAAGTGAAGTAAAGCCAGGCGCGGTGGCTCACGCCTGTAATCCCAGCACTTGGGAGGCTGAGGCAGGAGGATTGCGAGTTCAAAGCCAGCCTCAGCAATGGCGAGGCACTTAGCAACTCAGTGAGACCCTGTCTCTAAATAAAATACAAAAAAGGGCTGGGGATGTGGCCCAGTGGTCAAGGGCTCCTGAGTTCAATCCCCAGTACCAAAAAAAAAAAAAAAAAAAAAAAAGTGAAGTAATACAGAGCAGGATTATAACATTCATAGCATGGGAGCGATGTTCACATTTAACAAATTCACACTTTTCACATACACACAAACTCAAAAACAGTGAAAAACAATTACAATCTCAAAAGAGTTAGAGGATCTATTTTTGTTTCATATGAATTCAGAATGCCCCATAGCTGGCATGGTCCAGTCACTGACTATACATTTGACATTTTGTGATGGGCAATTTGGTGAATACCAATAAAATCGAATGCAAAGATAATGTCAAAATTTCATTTAAAGCTGGGATTGGGTATTGTGAGCTGGGTATTGTGAGCTGGGGGCGCGGTGGCGCATGCCTGTAATCCCAGCACTTTGGGAGGCTGAGACAGGAGGATCTCGAGTTCAAAGCCAGCCTCAGCAATGGCGAGGCACTTAGTAACTCAGTAAGACCCGGTCTCTAAATAATATACAAAAAAAGGGCTGGGGATGTGGCCCAGTGGTCAAGTGCCCCTGAGTTCAATCCCCGGTACTGAAAAAAAAAAAAAAAAAATAGCTGGGTATTGTGGTGCATGCCTGTAATCCCAGCCACTTGGTGGTTGAGGCAGGAGGATCGCAAGTTCAAGGCCAGTGTGGTCAACTTAACAAGGCCCTGTCTTAAAATAAAAAATAAAAATTTAAAAAGGGGGTTTTGGGGGTGGGGCTCAGTAGTAGAGTTCCCCTGGGTTCAATCCCCAGTACCAACAAATATAAAATCTCATTTGATGCCTTCGTGGATGGGAAGCCCGAGTCTAACAGGCCCCACAGACACCCAAACCGCCATCAGAAGCCTTCCTCAATGGAAGAATCAAAGTCTGAGCCCATCAGTGGTAGAGCACTTGCCTAGCAAGTGTGAGGGGCTATGTTCAATCCTCAGTACCACATAGAAATAAAGAAATAAAATAAAGATATTGTGCCCATCTACAACTAAAAAAAAAAAAAAAAAATCATTAAAAAAAAAAAAAAAAAAAGATTGAGCCCAGTGGTAAGGAAGGGCCCAGTTAGAAACCATGATACAGAAGAAATGAGGTGCATGAGCTGGAGATGTGGATGACAACCCTGGACCGTGGCCACCAACAGAACCCAGACTGACGGGTGTGGATCTTTGTGACCCCTAAAGGTCAAGAGTCAGGTAGGAATGAAAGCGGCTGCCTCCTTGCCCATGAGCTCATCCGCGCCAGGCCCTTGGAGGCTATGCCCATGCCTGGTGGCTCTCTGATGGCCTCTCCATAGGCATGGGGTGAGGGCGGGGTCCCAGACACAAACAAATCTTCTAGCACGTGCTGCCTTCTTTCATGTCCATCCATTTCCTGGAAGTCAATTAGATGTTGGATGGCTCTAGGGAGTCTACAATGGCACCCATCGCAACACGGCCCCCAATGCTATTCGCCCAAGTAGTGAGAAGTCTGATTCTAAGTCTTGAGGGGAAAGGTATTTACACTCCTTGGACCCTAGAAGATGAGATGGGGCCGAGAGCTGTGGAAACCATTTCCAACATATATTTCTTTTTCTACTAAAACCTATCCACTGCGTTAGCTCCAGGAAAGCTAAAGTTCTTGTTCGGAAGCAAGGAAAGTTCTCTGTCCACGGGACACCAGCAGAAGGTGGAAAATGTGATACTTTTCGCATATCATAGGACACCTGGCTCTTTGTAACAGAACACCCCAACTCCTGCCAGCACAGCGCCCCGGTGTGAGCAGCCTTTCCAAGTTTCTCCCCTGGCTGAAGGCACCCTAGAAAGGCCGCCAAGGCTTTCCCCAAGAGTGAAGTTCTCCTGAGCTCCCCAGGAGGCCTCGCTGTCCACCTTCCTTACGTTTAGCTAAATGGCAGAGTTTTCAAATAATTTCTAGATCTTTTTATCTGGGGACACACCCAAGAAAAGGGGCTCTGACTCTTCCCACAGAGGTCTGTAGACCTTCAACTAAATTCATTTGCTCTCACAGAGACTATAGAAAGCTGAGCAGGATCTTTAAACATCCTCTCTCAATTCTATCCCTAGTTCCAATCTAGGCAAATATAAATGGATTCTGTTTTATTTTGTTTCATGTTTTTGTTTTGTTTTGTTTTGTTTTGTTTTTTTGTTTTGAGGACCCAGCCCCTACAGATGGCCTGGCAGAGGGGGTAGGGAGGGAAGGGGACAGGGGATAGGAATAATGGCAGACTGAGTTATCCATGATTACCCTAAATACATGTATGAAGACACAATTGTTGTAAAAATACTTTATATAAAACCAGCAACTTGAAAAATTTTGCTCTTTATATGTAATATGAAATGAAATGTACTCTGTAAACATGTCTAACAAATTAGAATAATAAAAAAATTTTTTTTTAAAATTTCCCAATGATAAGAGGGGCCAAGGGGCCAGCACCCCTCTGCTACATTCATGGAGAAGAGGCCTGTGGGAAACTGAAAACTGAAGATTGGTGAATCCTGATCCCTTGGGGTGAATCCCTTGGAATTCTCAAGATCCTTGAGTCAGTTCACTCTCTTGAACACATCCTACCCTCTCTCCTGAATAGCTTACATTTCACCACCATTTGCTCTGGGCCAGACCGTGTCCTAAGGGCCTCACCAGGCGTAACTCACTTAATCCTCATACCAAACCTGTGGGGAAGGTACCACACATAAATGTCGGAGCTGGGATTTGAACACAAAAGTTTGATTCCAAAGCCCAACCTTTCATGAGGGCCACAAACAAATATCTCTGCTTAACGGTTCAGCTGGTGCACTTGAGAGGAATATTTATCTAGCTATATTATAAGTATCGATTTGCTTCTGTATCTTCCAAAGCATAATCTCACTGTGCCCCTGTATTCAAACTCCTGTTTCTTTTAATCATAACTCCTATCCCCAGTTTCAAATGCATGGGCATCAGCTCTGGACTACATTTCCCAGCATCTCTGTGGCTGGGTGTGGTCTAAATTCTAGTCAATAGGATATGAGCAGAGCTCCTTAATGATAAGCCTCTTGCCTTGGACACCCTCCCTCCTACCTTTCAGATCCTGAAACCCAGACCTAGAGAGGCGAATAAAAAAAAGAAGAAAGAAAAAGAGAAAGAAAAAAAAAACCTGTTTGCCAACCTGGTGCACTAAACCTAGGAGTTAACTTGAGAGCTATATAAACCCCTGTCTTATTTAGCTATTCTCTCTGGGGATTTCTGTTACAACAGCTTAGCCTATATGCTTGAGTCAACACCTTACTGGGCTCAACAACTCCAAAACCATTCTTTGAGCTTGGAACATAGTAGTTGTTCAGTAAATATTTGTTAGCTGAATGAAAAATGTGATTATGTAATACAGGTAGAACCGGAGCCAAACAAACTAACTTACCCAAACTCTGTAAATGACCCTTATTCAGGTGAATACAATGTCTCCTGCTCTCCTGGCAAACAGGAGCTGGGGCCAGAAAGTTTTAGGAAAGTGTTTGCCATTGGGGGAAGGGACTTCAACTGCATCTGCTGTCAGCTCCCAGCTGAGACAATGGATTTTGTGTTTAACCACGCGTTAGCTGAAGCTACCGCTTGTCTCATATGAGCTCAGTTGGAACACTTTCTGTGTGCCAGGTTCTGAACTAAGCACTTCCCATACCGTACGGCATTCGTTTTCACTTAATCCTCACCATAACCCTACAAGATAGGCATTATCATTATCCCCAAACGAGCCATCCAGGCCTCCTAAAAAGGTAAGTAACTTGGCCCAGCCACACGGCTAGTAAATGACAAAGGTTAAAAGTCACACCAAAGCTGTCTGAGCCCAAGCTTATTCCCCTCTTAACCACTATGCTGCTCTGCTTCTCTCCATGGTGACAGGCTGATAGCCTCACTATCATTGCACCTTTGGAGGGCTGGACCAAGTTTTGCACTTATCACAGTAAATACCCATGCACAGGGCTTCTGCTGGTGACTATGGCCCTTTTCCTCTGTGAATACTTGGTGAGGGGCACACACATCTCTAACAGACTCATGAGGGCAGAGGGCAAATGCCTCAGCTTCAAGGTCCATGCCAGCTTGCTCTTGCCCTCTCCTGCTCCCTGGGCTGTCCTTGCTGCCTCCCTGACCTCTGCACCGACCTGCCCACGCAGCTGCCACCCACGGCCTGCACACACGTACCCCTCCCTGGACTTGCCTACTGGTCTCCATGCACGATACCTGCAGCTCCCCTGACTGCAGCCCATGGGGTCTAGACCTGCCAATCCAGCATGGAGAGGGTGTGGTCCAAGTTTCACATCCCACCTTCACCCCAACTTAGTCCCCAGAACCATCCTTCAGTCACAACCGCTCCTTTGTCCTCATGCCCAGGGCTCAGCAAAGCAGAGGCAGTGGCCAGGTAGGGAAGCTTTATCCAAAGGTGGCAAAACTAGGGCTAGGTCAAATATGGTCCCAGGATTTGCTTTCTTTAGTCTCTACTGTGTTTTTTGAAAAGTCAATTAGTTGCATTTAAAGTTGCCAGAGTTCATCTATAAATTCCAATTTCAAAATTCTGTTGAAAATTCAGGCCGGGCGCGGTGGTGCACGCCTGTAATCCCAGCACTTTGGGAGGCTGAGGCAGGAGGATCACGAATTCAAAGCCAGCCTCAGCAACGGTGAGGCACTTAGCAACTTAGTGAGACCCTGTCTCTAAATAAAATACAAAAAAAGGGCTGGGGATGTGGCCCAGTGGTCAAGTGCCCCTGAGTTCAATCCCCGGTACCCAAAAAAAAAAAAAAAAAAAGAAAATTCAGGAGCCCTGTCCACACTAAGCTCCCCCCACCCATGTGAAAAATGACAGGAGATGAATTTGGCCATCTCCCTGGGCCAACAGGAGCTTCTCAGTCCACTAAAGCCCCCTCCACTCCCTCTTCTTCTCCTCCCATCCAGACATGTTTTCCTTTGTGTACATGGATGGCCTGCCTGACCCTCTGGAGATTGGAGTTTGCAACACCTGCTGTAGTGTCTCCATTTAGCTGATCAGCAAACTGAGAAAGGAAGAAGAGAAATTAGTGCAGATCTGAATGTTAAGTTCATGAGCAAGTTCATGCTGGCTCTTCTTAGACAATATTTATCAAGCTCCTGGATGTCACAGACCCTGAGATTGGGCATCACAGAGGCTGAAATACAGGTCCTTCCATTCAGTCTCTCTGCAGTGACACACTCATCCAGGACACTGCTCCAAAGCCACGGGCATGCCAGAGAGGCCCTTTATTTCTTAAACACACAGGTCACAAACATCTTTTATTGCACACCATGATAATCTGATTCCCCTCACCTCACCCCCAGATTAGCTCTTCTCAAATCTGTTGTTCAGATTACATACCCTCAACCTGCTGAGGGGTGACCTTTCTGTAAGGTTAATCCCCTCTAGGCCTGGATCCGGTGCTTGCCCCGCTCACTCGTGCTTAGACTCCCCCATGTACTTTTAAATCAACACTCTTTCTTCTCCTTACCTCCCCAGATAGGTGAGAAGTCAATATTTGTCCAAGTTGGTGAATCAGAAAGTGGTCATCCCACCACCCTATATAAACGGGCAGTAGCCACTGATGGTCGCCTTGGTGAAATGAAGATTCAGGCTTGCCAAATCTTTCGATTTCTCAGGAAGCCAGGAATATAATTTAGAAAAGAGGAACAATGGTCTCTATTAATAAGACCTGTGCCAGGAAACAAGCCCCCCTAAGTGCTTGAGAGACTTTAGGAGGATCAGATGCCAGAGGGCGCATTCGAATGCCAGGAAGTGAAGACTGCCCCATTGCAAAGGTCAGCCTGGGTCCTCCATCCCTCCTCACGTCCTGAGGCCCAGCCAAGTCCCCGCAGGAGGACTCCCCTGTGCTTGGTGGGCTTGGCCCTCAGCCTTGCGCTCCATGACAACAAGGCAGAATGTCTCGGACCAATTTTTTTTTTTTAATTCTGTTTGGTTTGTCCCCAAAATAGACCTTTCTTTTTCTTATCCATCTTCTCCTTAGAACACTCGTGTTCTTTGGGGATTGAACTCAGAGGCACTCGACCACTGGGTCACATCCCCAGCCCTTTTTTTGTTTTTGTATTTTATTAGAGACAGGGTCTCACTGAGTTGCTAAGTGCCTCGCCATTGCTGAGGCTGGCTTTGAACTCGCGATCCTCCTGCCTCAGCCTCCCAAAGTGCTGGGATTACAAGTGTGCGCCATGGCGCCCAGCTAACCCTCGGGTTCTTAACTCACACTGCATTATCTGGATCTTTCCAATAAGTAGGTTGCCAGTTCCATTCCTTAATGCTAACAAAGAATTCATTGAGATGAAAAAGGGCTTATCTTGAAGCAGGTATCATCCTTTTCCTTCCCAAACCACACCAAATTAACATATCAATGGCCTGGCAAAGGGACTTCTTTGAGAGGTGGCAGATCATAACTCCTCTTGCCCCTATACTCACAAAGCTTTGAGAAAGGAAAGAACAATTTTCTAAATGAGAAAATGTCACAGATGGCTAACAAACTAACTTCCGGGGTGGGGGGTGGGGCGGACCATTTTGATGCAAATACTCCTTTTCCCAGTTTAAAAAAAAAAAAAAAAAAAAAGTACAATGTACAAAATGTCCACCTGAGGATTTGCTCCTCCCTTTGGGGACAGTTGCCCTTCTACACTGAGTAATGAGGAGGCACACGATATGCCCAGAATGGCGGCCAGGAGAGGACAGCTCTCCTGTGTCCCCATTGGCCAGGCCTGGCACCAGCTGGAACCAGGGCAAGCTTTGAGGACAGCAGAGCAATTTGACAGGATTCTCTCTCTCTCTCTCTCTTCAAAGCACAGAGCAGACATCAATTAATCCTCAAAAGACGCTTTCAAGGAGAACATTATCCCTTTTGGAGACAGGAAGCTAAGAGGTGCTGCAGGTAGCTGAAGGGACCACAGAGGGGGGATAAAAGGAGCTCGGGGGCCCGGATCTGGTTCTCCGGAGAGAGTCAAGTTGCAGATGAACGAACCTACAGAAGCGGTACAAAGGAGGAGGTGGCCACGAAGTCGCCGCTGGTACGGGCGTCCCTCAAGGCTTCTTCCTAGAGCGCCAAGGAGGGCACAAAGCAAAACAGGGTCAGAAGACACAGCTCTGTGCGCACCAAGCCGGGAATCAGAGAAAGAGTTCCAATGACCGGGCTTGAGCTCAAAAACCCTTCTCCAGCACCATGACCACCAAGTCTGCGGAGGAGGAAACCCTGAAATCTGGATAGGAACCCCCCAACACCCTTCACCGCCCCCCCCCCCCACCGCCCTCAACTGGGGAGGGGATGGATCTGTCCATTGTAAACAGAGCCAGTGCCCCCTGCCTGGTCGGTCTTGGCATCTTAAGAGAACCGATCCAGAGATTCCTAGAGCTCAGGCTGTCACTGTTTGACCTAAACGTCACACATTCTCACATTACACATTTATTTTGCCCTGAGATTCCTGGAAAAGTGTTGCGTACACCACTGGTCAAATATTATAAAAACAGCCCATAAGCTCTTCTCGGCTTACACAGGCAGTGTTTCTCCCTTACGCAGATTGCTGAGTTGAATGTTTTCAGTCTGCATTTTGTTTAACACTTACAATAACTTTGTCACACGCTGGGTACTGTTTGCACCATTAAACAGAGACCGTGCCATGTGCCACTCTGTAATCTTATTGGAGATATTGAAGTGTTTATGGGAAGGGTTTTCCTAAAGGATCTGAATGGAATTCCTCTCAATTTACCAGTAGTCAAAGAACTGAGAGAAGTTGCCTTACCACTGATTGTTTTTTAATTCAATTACCAACAGCTATTCTGACATAGCCTTGCAAACACATACGCATTCTTGCAGAGGCACAGAAAATATCTGGAATGATACACACTCACACACACACACACACACACACACACACACACACACACTAAAGCTGTCCTCAACTGTGGGACCAGAATGGGCACACAAAGTGGACATCTCTTCTTTCTCCTTTTTTCCTTCTCTGTAATCTGCATTTTTTTTTTTTTACAGTGTATTGTTTCTAAATCACAAAATGAAAAAAATACTCTAGGATCATTTATTTTCCACCAGTTGTGGCATTTTTGTGTCCCAATCCCATGCAAAATAAGCCAGTAGACTTGAGGACACCTGGCTATACTTACACACACATAAACTGCAAACTTTCATCACAATACCATCAACACTTGGCTGCTTCACCTGGAATGTATCACACTAGGAAGGACAATATCTTCAAACCCCCTAGAGAAGGCTGAGCGGGGCAGGCATAGCTGTAATCCCAGCCACTAGGGAGGCTAAGGCAAGAGGATCACAAGTTTGTGGCCAGCCTCAGCAATTTAGCAAGACCCTAAGCAACTTAAAGAGACCCTGTCTCAAAATTAAAAATTAAAAGACTGGGGATATGACTCAGTAGTTAAACGCCCCTGGGTTTAATCCCTGGTTTAAAAAAAAGAAGAAGAAGAAGAAAAAGAATGAACTTTGGGGCTGAGGATACAGCTCAGTCAGTGGTAGAGGGCTTCCCTAGCATGTGTGATGTACTACCTGGGTTCAATCCTCAGTTCCGCAAAAAAAAAAAAAAAAAAAAAAAGACTTTCCAAGAGACACCAACCTCTTTGGTTATTAACATGTTTATTTAAAGAACATTTCAGTTGGAAGCTTGAGAAATGGAGACCTAACCTCCTTAATTAGAAATTAAGTAGAAACAAGGCTGAAGTGATAAGGCCAATAAGAAAATCCAATTTTTCACTAAGTTTGCCCTTAACAACTATTTTTCCCATGAATAGAAACTCTAGTTCTCAGAGTCGTTATCAGCAGATCAGTGATTTTGAAATCTGAAATGAAGGTAAATGTGTATTTTGGGTCTCTTGGATTCCTAGTATCTGGCAAAGATAGACAGCAAGATCAAATTGTCGATTTCAGCCTGACCCCCAGATCAAAACCCCTCTAATAGTTGCAGGAGTCGTGCAGCTGATCAGCCACTGTTCCCACTTGTCATCACTGTCCTTAAAGTCACCAGGGAAGCCCAAATTTGCAACAACCCAGAATGCACTCCTTTTGGGGCACAGATGTCCTTCCGGTTCTGCTTTTGCCCTCTCCTTTCCAAGACTGATTTAGAAACGAAAGAAAGTAGGCTAAGAAAACGCTCACCTTTAATATTAATAAGAATCATGCAGTCCCCGGATGATCAGAGCCCAGACTACATAGGACTTGAAAGAACGATTGAGACTTTGATATGGAATATGAAAAAAAAATAACAGGCAAGAGGGATGGAGAGACCAAACTGGGAGGCCCGGGGCCCAGCTTCTGCCAGTTCCTCCACTGACTTACAGTGACCATGTCTCCTATTTATAAGCTGGGATGGTCTCCACTTGCCTCTCTTACCATTTATCTGTGAGAAGAACAAAATGCAATCCCGAATGGTCTATTTACCCTGGCAATTTTTAAAAAATCGATAAGAATGGGGAAGCTAGGAAAGCAGCCCACCCCTTATCCTCTCTTCAAAGAGACTCCCTGGGGGAACAGTAGACTATTATTATTGGCCCCATTTTACAGAAAAAGCAACTGAGTGATGATCTGACAGGCAGCATGGTTTGTAGAAGCTGCGTTGGTCTGTTTAGTACACTGCAATGTATTCTAGGGACATTGGTCTGTGAAGACCTCCCTGGGTTGTGTCTACAATCTTGGGCACATGGTAGGAGACAGAACACTGACCTCATACCAGCCTGGCTCTATGCAGCTTAGTTTAGCAGGGAGCCTTTTAACTAAGCCAATCTCAGAAACCCACTGGCCAAAGGGATATCAGTGTTGGGAAGAGGAGAGGCTCTACTAAGCCAGTACATAAATCATTCAAATCTAGCCCCCAAAATATGTACAATCCTGGTTTGCTGGGACAGGAGAAAGACTAGCATCAAGGTGCTGTTAAGCAGGGACCTCATACCTCAGGGGTCTTTAATGTTTAAAGCAGGGGTGATCAGCAAGAGTCCCATGTCATGATCCCTATATTCAGGTATTCTTTTTTTTGGGGGGGGGGGGTACCTGGGGTTTGAACTCAGGGGCACTTGACCACTGGGCCACATCCCCAGCCCTTTTTTGCATTTTATTAGAGATAGGGTCTCACGGAGTTGCTAAGTGCCTCACCATTGCTTTGAACTCATGATCTGGCTTTGAACTGGCTTTGAACTCTCAATCCTCCTGCCTCAGCCTCCCAAGTGCTGGGATTACAGGCATGCGCCACCACGCCCAGCTTCAGGTATTATTTCTATTCTTGGGCAAAGAATGTCAAGAAACAAATTCTAGAGTCTAGATCAACCACTGCTACCAAAGAGCTGCATGAATTGGAAAGAAAAAATAAATAAGTGTTTAACGGGGGTGGCCTCACTAAATATGTCTATCACGGATCTACACTTCAGGCCTTCATAGAGTCTGTCCCATGTGCTGGCTTTGGGCAAGGAATGACTGGTCTGGACTTTTTTCATCTAGACAACCAGGAGAATGCTAGCTGTGGTTCCTTCCACCCCAGCCACTGTCCCACCCCTCCCATTGCCCATGCTCTCATGTCCTAGGGAACCACAGGATGCTGCTGTGGGTTCTCTGACCCCACAAAATCCTTTCTCCTGGACCCTCTCCTATGAAGCAGAATCACTTCCTTCCCTTTTCTCTGATCATCCCTACTGCAATCTGTAGGACCCCCAGTAAGAACACTCTGAATCTACTCAGGGACACAGGAGGCACCTTTTTGGGTAGTCAGGAGGGGCCAGGGGAAGAAAGGAAGAGGAAGGCTGAGGCAGAAGCCTGGCACTTCTAGAAGCAAGTCAGTTCCCAATATGATTCAGGAAGATCCCCAAACCCTGCACAGGTCTAGGGAACAAAACTGCCTTCCAGCCGGGCGCAGTAGTGCACTCCTGTAATCCCAGCACTTGGGAGGCTGAAGCAGGAGGAGGATCGCGAGTTCAAAGCCAGCCTCAGCATATATCGAGGCACTAAGCAACTCAGTGAGACCCTGTCTCTAAATAAAATATAAAACAGGGCTGGGGATGTAGCTCAGTGGTCAAGTGCCCCTGAGTTCAATCCCTGGTACCAAAAACTTAAAAAATAAAACAACTGCCTCCCAGGAAGCCTGGAGGAGCCCTGGCAGGCCTGAAGGAGTGTGCCTCCCACACTGCGGGAGACAGTCTCTTAGAAAGAGCCCACCTTTTACCAGGAAGGAAGAAATCCTTTGCCCAGACTAAGAGCAGAGCTGTTTCCTCCTCTCCCAGCCCTGACTTGGAGTAAGTAGTTAAGCCAACCCAAACCCAGCAAGGTGAATAATGCATGAGGCTGGCTCCCACTCAGGAGGGTGCAACAGGCCACAGAGCAGGACTTTTCACCCATGGGCCACCGTTTTGCCCTGGAGGGGCTGAGATTGCAGTTTGGCCTCTGTGCTCCTCAGTGACCACACAAGGGAAGGTGAGTCTCCCCAGGAAAGGTAGGAGAGGAGTGGATTGAAGTGCCAACCATCCTGGGGAAGACAGCAACAACTGGAGTGATTTGTTAGCCCTTTTTTCACAAGTTAATTTGCTTCCAGCAGATTCCATTAGTGACCTGACAGACCCAGAACCTGGAGGAGGGCCCTGGAAGAGCTGCTGAGTCAGCAGATGGAGGGGCGACAGGGGAAGCCAGACATCTTGCACCCAGCCCTTTGCCCAGGGTTTCTGTTTGAAGAGCTCAGAATAATTATTTGCTAAGCTCTTGTTAGGCAGCTTCTCTACGCCACATATAGGGAGAAGATACGTGGACCTTGACCACGGCACGTAAATGGCCAACCAGCAGACGACGCAATGCAGGAAAAGGATTCCCACATAAAAGAATCTTGTCTTCCCAGTGGCAGGAAGGAAGCAAAAGTCAAAGTCATAAACTTGGTCCTATCGGCAATTAGGAACTTGGGTGGGGGAGGGGTGTTGAACTTTCTTTGCCTTCCAGTTGACCAGCCCTACAAAATAAGAAAATAATGATACTGTTACCAGCCCTGCTATTATTAGGACAGATAGTAATAGTAACTACAATTAACATTTCTTGGGCACCTGGTGCATGCCAGGAAATGTACAGTAAGCTCTGTATGCATGATCTCATCGAGTCTTCATGGCTGGTAAACTATGGGGAAGAGAAATCACACAGCTGCTAAGTCATAGAAAAGAGAGCAGAATCTAGCCAAGGTGGGCATGACTCCAAGGGGATATAGCCATTCGGTGACATGGCTATATCCCCTGGGCTGCAAAGAGAGCGCTGAAATAAGGAAGTCTCTGCTCCACGAGTTCCCTGCCTAGCTGGGGGATCTCAATGAGGAATTTCAACTCCTGAACCTTAAGATGATTAATCAGCACTCGGGAGGCTAAGGCAAGAGGATTGCAAGTTTGAGGCCAGCCTCAACTACTTAGTGAGGCCCTAAGCAACTTAGAGAGACCCTGTCTCAAAAATAAAAAATAAAATAAAAAGGGCTGGGGATGTGGCTCAGTGGTTAAGCACCCCTGGGTTCAGTCCTCAGTACCCCCCCCCAAAAAAAAAAAAGATTAATTGGCTTCTTAAGGGCCCCTTCCAGTCAAACCATACCTTTTGACCAGCCCCCTGAGTGGCAGGCACCATGATGGTGTGGGAGGTAAATAGAAGTCCTCCCCTCCAGGAGTTGACCCTCTGTCTACCTACCTGAAGCAAAAGCTAAAGGACCTCAGCCCTTTCCGCTCTAAAATACTACTAGGACATTCCTTTTGAACATAAGTATCTCTGACAGCATTTATGTTCATCTTCTATTCATTCTATGTGGACTTAAGACTGAAACGATGTTCATCTGATAGACACGGGATGATGTGTTCACTCTCATCCTTTTACTGTTCTGTCGCTCAAATTCTTAGTCAAAAAAACACATCATTCCTATAAAAACAAAGGCACTTTGATATCCTCCAAACAGTATGTGTGTATGTACATGCATATATTCAGATATATTCAGACATATATATGTTTTGAGGGATTTTCTAATACTACGGAACTCAGATGAAAGTATGACCACGTTTTTTAAAAGAATCCTTATTTTCTTGAAGACACAAAGTGAAATATTTACAGACAAAAGTATGCCTGAGATTTACTTTGAAATAATCCCAGGGTAGGAAGGTAGGGGTAGGCCCTAGATGAGACATGGCTGGCTGTGAGCTGCTGACTGTTGAAACTGGATGATGGGTACTCGAGGATCCCTTACACAATATATGTTTGAAACTTTCCATACTGTACAGTTTTTAAAAGGAACCCCTTTCGGGGCCGACGACTGGTAAGCTGTATTTTCCCAAAGCTGAGCCAAGCACCCGGCTGGCAGCTTTTGTACCTGGGCCTCTCACGACCTTTGGCTTCCTCTCCCCTTTGACTGTCATGAACTGCATTTGTTCCCTGCAGCTTCCACCCATACCCACACCATCCCCCCAAACCTGCTAGAACCACATGTAACATCTTGTTGGTACATCCTGGTGCCCTGGTTATCCCCATTCCACCTAACCCATGCCCAGGGGAAAGACAAGATGGCCTGAGCAATACTACCACACAGCTCGTTCAAAAGTCAGCCACCATCAGAGACAGAACCTTTTGGCGGACAGGGGGGGAGGGGGGAAACACACCACCCTTGCCTTCAACTTATACCTGACAGTCACCCACTTTGTGCAAGGCACTGAACCAGATGCTGGGAAGTTAGAGAGGAACAAGACAAAGTTGCCACCTTGGAGCTGGGTGTGGTGGTGGCGCATGCCTGTAATCCCAGTGGCTCAGGAGGCTGAGACAGGAGGATCAAGAGTTCAAAGCCAGCCTCAGCAATATCGAGGCACTAAGCAACTCAGTGAGGCCCTGTCTCTAAATAAAATACAAAATAGGGCTGGGGATGTGGCTTAGTGGTCGAGTGCCCCTGAGTTCAATCCCCTGTACCCCCAAAAAAATTTTTTAATTGCTACCTTGAGAATTCTCATGCTAGAGAAGGAGATCTTCCCAGCCCTTCGAGATTTAGGGTGGAGGGGGCGTTTTCTAAGTCACCCCTGAGTCACCTGGGATCTTGTCCAGACTAAAGAATTTTAACCTGAACAACATAATCTGATGCCAAGAGTTAGAATAACACCCAACTACCCACCCAATCGGTTCTCCATGTCCTGGGACACAAAAACCAAAATGACGGAAGCCAACCATGTAAATAAACTTGGCAGAGGAGAGGGCACCCAGGCCTCGCCCATCCAGACCCACCAGGAGCTGGGATCACCAGAGTTATTACAGCCTTAGCTGTCACTTTTTTTTTTTTTTTCAATTACTTTAACTTCATTTTCATTAACATTTAGGGTGGGGCAGGGCTGGGGCTGTAGCTCAATGGCGGAGTGCTTGCCTAGCACGTGTGAGGCACTGGGTTCAATCCTTCGCACCACATAAAATAAATAAAGCATTGTGTTGATCTACCCCTAAAAATCTAGAAAGAAAGAAATAAACCATTTTTATTTAGTGTTACAAGGATGGTTATATGAACTAGGGGTCCACTGAAGTTTAGTTATTTTAATTGATTATTTTGTCTTTTACATTAACTATGTTTTTAACTGTTATTTCTTAACTTTTCAGTTCTACTTTATCATCGTCCCAGTAGAGAAGAGTGGATTTACCATTCTCTTACCTCTGCTTTCTCCTTCACACACCTGCACTTCCCTTCTTTCCATGCCCCTCTTTTCCATTTGCCTGTCTAAAATCTGTCATCTCCCTATCTATATTCCCCCCCCCCCACCCCCCTCCCGCCTCTGTGTATGGGTATATTTTTTAATAGATATGTTTATTTTCTCAATGACTGCTATTTGTGTAAGTGTGATTATGTAAACTACTCAGAGCTGAGATGTGTAGTATTCTCTGATTACATTTCCTCCCCTGGTTAACTTGTATTCCCTGGAATTAATAATTGTCTTATTCATTTTTTTCGAATTATATGTACTCAACACTAATTCAAACTCCTAGCTCTACTTGTACATATCCTCCCTCAAAATGTTCAGAACCTAGCCGGGCGCGGTAGCGCACGCCTGTAATCCCAGCATTTTGGGAGGCTGAGGCAGGAGGATCGCGTGTTCAAAGCCAGGCTAAGCAATGGCAAGGCACTTAGCAACTCAGTGAGACCCTGTCTCTAAATAAAAATACAAAAAAGGGCTGAGGATGTGACCCAGTGGTCGAGTGCCCCTGAGTTCAATCCCCGGTACCACAAAAAAAAAAAAAAAAAAATGTTCAGAACCTATTTCTCACCCATCTTTGAGCATGCATTAGGTAAATTTGTACTAGTTTGCATGACTGTAGCAGTTTCCCTACCAGGGAACACTTGGACAATCTTGACGTCGTAACAGTCACCTATGTCAATGCTTGATGATGGGAGAACCACTGAGCCTTCTTTGGTAAATCCTTTGTTTTGTTGTTTTGTTTTGTTTTTTAGTTGTAGGTGGACGCATGCTTTTATTTTGTTTATTTATTTGTATGTGGCGCTGAGGATCGAACCCAGTGCCTCACACATGCTAGACAAGCACTCTACCACTGAGCCACAGCCCCTTGGTAAATCTTTTTTTTTTTTTTTTCATTCTAAGTTGTTATAAATGCCAGCAGAATGCATTACAGTTCATATTATACTACCTATGCTCAGTGCACAAGTGCTTCCAAATCTCATTTCTCAGCAAAAGAAAAAGAAATTACTCTGGAAAAACCACATTTTCAAATTTTCTTACTTTATTACAACAATGAAAATAGAATGCGTGAATAAAGATTCTAATTTATTCATCCAGATAAAGGGTCCGTTTTCTATTAGTTGTGCATTACCATTGTTCCAGTGCAAAAGTACACTTTGCACGCTTTTGCCTGTAGACTATAAGCTCCCGGAAGGCAAGCCATTTCAGCCCTGCTGTTGTGATCTCTCTTCAGCACCTGGCACCATGCTGGCAGATAATTGGCATATATTTATCATGCACATAGCTGGTGCTAGTGAACATTTCTTGGACTGAGTCCCAACATGCTTTAATAAATTTGTTTCACTGAAGCTCAGTGGCACAAGCCCAGAGCCAGTTCCTGTGCCTTTATGGCAACCAGTTTGCACGCAGGTCCCAGTGAGACCCCCTGGACAAGGCCCTGATCTCCCTGGGTGGAGAGATGGGCCTGACGACACACCTGCCTAGGGGACATTCCCACCCAGATGTGGAACAGGCACCTCAAGCTTTCCAAGGGCGAAGCTGAGCCCACACGCACCTGCTGCCCCTCGGTCCTCACCATCTCAGCAATCCACCAGCTCGTCTTCCACTTGCTCAGGCCAAATGCTTTGGGGTCATCTGTGACGCCTGTCTTCTTGTTGCACTCTTCATCCAATTCCTTCAAAATCCAGCCACTTCTCATGACCTTTACGATCATCGTTATCACCGCCATCCCCTTCCTGATCTCCCTGCTCTTTTCCTGCCTCGTCCTGTCTACTCTCAATTCAGCAGCCAGGATGACAGGGCTGTTAAAGCCCTACAGCGGCTTCCCCACTCCAAAGACAAGCTCCCCTCCACCCCCCTCTTCCAACCACACTGGTTTCCTTGCTATTCTCCAAAACATCAGGCACACTTCTACCTTAGGACCTTTGCACTAACCATTCCCTCTGCCTTGGCTCCTCTTCTGGCAGATGACCCTCAAAGGTCATTGTCAGTTGGGTCCTCCCTGGCCACCTTATTTCAACTTGTCCTTCCCTAACACTTCCTGTCCCAACTCCCTGCTCTAATTACCTCCATAATCTTTCTACCGCCTCACGTATTTACTTATTTAGATTCTCTGCTGGGAGCCCCACTAGATTGTAAGCTTGAATAAGGCAAGGATCTTGCCCATTTTGTTCATGGCTCTATGTGCAGCACCCAGAATACCTCTGGGTGCTCAAAGTGTGTTAAATTAATCTCAAGACTTCTGGAAATATTTTTGTATTCCCATTGGTAAAGAAATTGCAGAATCCTCTTAAAGATATATGCTTCAGAGCCAACTGCTGAGGCACACACCTGTAATCCCAGCTATTCAGGAGGCTGAGGCAGGAGGATCATGAATTGGAGGCCAGACTCAGCAACTTAGCAAAACCCTATTTCAAAAAAAACTTTTTTTTTTTTTTTTTTTTTTTTTGGTATCAGGAATTGAACCCAGGGGCCCTCAACAACTGAGCAACATCCCCAGCCCTTTTTTGTATTTCTTTTTTTATTTTGAGACAGGTTCTCACTAAGTTGCTTAGGGTCTCACTAAGTTGCCGAGGCTGGCTTTGAACCTGCCTCAGCCTCCCAAGCTGCTGAGATTACAGGAGTGTGCAGCTGTACCTGGTTCAAAATAAAAGTTTAGAAAGGGATAAGGATATAGCTCAGTGAATGAGCCCCTGGGTCCAATCCCCAATACCACAAAACAAATAAATGTGTGTGTGTGTGTGTGTGTGTGTGTGTGTGTGTATACACATACACATATACATACATATACACACATCTTATATATGCACATATATATGTGGATATATGTATATGTACGTATGTGATTCAGTTAATAGCAAATGTGTATATGTTCTTAGGCTTTTCTCAAACAAACTAGTAGGCTATAATAAATTTCGAGAGGGATGGAACTCTCACTTCATTTTTACTTGCTCTCACCCATCTGGAGTCAGGCACCACCTCCCTCCTCCCAGGCCCAGAGCTGGAAAGCACCTGCTCAGTGGACACAGGAGGAGGTGCAGGCCACCACCTGAAGGCCATTACCACCCACAAGTTTGAGGGGAAGAGAACTGAGAAAGGGAAGAGAAATTAGCACATAGATGAGAAACACATGTTTAAAAACTCCTTCTCAGGCCGTGAGTCAGCTGAGTGAAGCTGGCAACAGAGTGACAAATTAATTTCATGACCCTGCGGCTTTCATTGGGAGCTGTAGCACTCTTTTAAAAAATCAGCTGATGTGTAGAAAAAGGGCATGTGTGTGTGCCCGCATACCCACATGGGGCGACCTGGCAGCAAAGGAACTTGCTTTGTTTTGGGTCCTGAGGATTGAACCCAGGGGTGCTTCACCACTGAGCCACACCCCCAGCCCTTTTAATTTTTATTTTGAGACAGGGTCTTGCTAAGTTATTGAGGGTCTCCTAAATTGCTGAGGCTGACCTTGAACTTGCAGTTCTCTTGCCTTAGCCACCAGTAGCTGGGATCACAGGCGTGCACCACCAGTCAACTAGGAAATGGCTAGGAATGTGCACCTACTGTGTGCTCCCAAGAACAGGAGATTCCTTCTCTCCAGGTGCTCCAACAGGCAAAAGTGACCAGCACAGGCACAGGCACTGTTCCCCAGAAGTCACTATGCTAAGTGTTCGACTGGCGTGAACTAAGCCCTGGGAGACCCACAGAGAGAGCGGCTGCTTGTGCCTGGAGAAGGCTCAGGTCCTGAAGGGCGAGTGGAAACACAGAGTTCATCAGGTAGAGCTGCAGGATCCAAGGAGGAAGTCCTGGCAGAGAATGTCACAGAAGCAAAGGCCTGAAGGTGGGAAGTCCATGGCCAGGCATGGTTCAAGTTCAGCATCCAGGGAGAGGTGGTGAAATGAGAGGATGAACTGTGATGTTGGGCTAGGGAGTTTGGCGTTCTCCTCTGAGAAGTGTCCCCTGGTCCCCCTGGGTAGAAATGATCCCTCCCCTCCTTGCATCCCTACACACACACCCCAGACTGCTCTCTCAGCTAGGAGTCTTGGTACAAGCCATCAGCTGTCCCCTCTGCTTTAAATGCTTCTTCCCCAGATATCTGTACCTGCCACTCCCTCCCACCTACAGGTCTCTGTGCAATCATCGCCATCTCAGGGATGCATCTCTGAGCACCCTCTCTCTCCAAGGGGACACGCACACACGCATGCGCACCCCTGCCTCTTACCTTGCTTTATTTTGCTCCATAGCATTTAGTCTACACAGACCATGTTGGTCTCCCCCCGCTAAAATGTGAGTTCCGTGGCAGGGACGATGTTTTATTGACTACTCCACGCCCAGCACCTATGGTGCTGGGCACATAGTGGGAGTTCAATAAATAATTGAGGGATAAATGAATAAAAAGTACCTGTGATGCTTGAGTGGTTTGGGTTGTTTATTTCTGTCCCCTCCTACAAGATTAAAAATTGATATGAGAGCAAAGATTGTGCTTTCAGCTCTTTACCCTGGCACCTTGCACATGGCTGCACAAGGTTTGCACTCAGTAAATAGCAGGTGGGTGGATGGATGGAGGGACGGACAGACAGATTCTATAATCAGGAGGAGCCAGCAAAGGGACACAGAAACTGAACTGTATCAAGCTTTCCCTGTGGATTGGGGTGGCTTGATGGAGGAGAGACACTGCCAGCTGGGAAGCTCCTGCCAGTGTCCCCACGAATCATACGATGGCCCCAGTGAGAGGCGAGCAGAGTTTGGGACAGAATCCAGAGACATGACCAAAGTTTAGTCAATAGGATTAGGAGCTGGGTGTAAGTAGAGTTGAGGGGAGGGAGGAACCAAAGATGACCCTAAGATCTTTGTTGAGTGAACTCCGGGGGAATAAGCAGCTTTCAGGATATCAGTTGAGAGAGGGACATCCCAGCAGTAGGACAGTCGAGAGGAAAGAGGAAGATTGACTCGTGGGCACTGGCTGAAGCCAGGGGAATTCACTCATTCATTTACATTACTGAGCACCTACTACATCCCAGGCATTTACTATGCACCAAGGACCAGGTTGGCTGCGGTGCCCAACACAGGCCAGGCCTGTCCTCTCGTGGAATTTAATTCCAATAGGAAAGGCAGACAAAGGGCAAGTGAACAAACAAACCCATAACTATGACTTCTGATGCCGTGTGCGCTGTGAAGAACTTAAGACGGGATAATGGGAACATGAGGCAGGGACAGTCTCATTAGATGGGGTGGACAAGGAGGGCTTTCCTGGAAGAGGTGGCTTTTGCCCTGATGAGACAGAGGACAGGGCCAAAAAGGAAGTTCCCAATTTTTTCTTGAACACAGCTTGGATTTTTCTTGAACATGCCTGGGATGAAATCATCTGCTGAGAGCGAGGAGATGGAGACAGTTCTCAGGAAAATGGGAAAATATTGGAGCAACTGTCATAGAGAAGGAATGAAAGGGTGGAGGAAAGAGATTCGGATGGGGCACCACACGGAGGGCCAAAGCCATACCTGTGCGAGGGACCCAATCAGAGCAGAGCATATGCATATTTTACAAATATTACTTATTGATGAAGCTTTATGTGCCTGCAGCTAGATAGAAACCAGCACTCATGCCCTAGTACTGATCTGGAGTCTCAGTCCCTACTTGGTATGATATGGGTTAGTTGCAGTGTTTATTTGATTTTAATTAAGTGTGATGGGCTGTGCAGGCTTTCATTACTTAGTTTGACCAGACACAGGCCCACCTCCTTTTCCCAGAGACCCCCAATCACTTCATCTGTGTTTCAGCTACAGTCTCCCCACTCAAGCCATCCTGCAAACTAATCACCCCAATGTCCACCCCGCCAGACCTTAAACAACTCCCCAGCACCTACAAGATCAAGGCCAAACTTTTCACCAGGTCCTTCACTGCTGCCCAGCCCCCTCCCTCCCACTCCCCAGGCTGGATGGTACTCTCACTTCCTTTTTTGAACCTAAGCTCACTTGAACAGAGAGGCAGTTTCACCTCTGCCAGCTGCAGGGTCTCGGGCAAGTTGCTTAAACTTGGAGTTTTCACATCTATGGTAAAGTGAGTCCCATTGCTTCCTAGGGGTTTTAAGAGGATTGAATGAGTTCAGTGTGTAGCGCCCAGCGCAGGGCTGCTGAGCAAATATGTGTTCAGGTTTCAGAGCTGGAACGAGTATGATTATTCCTCTACAAGGCTGTTGTAGCGGGGGTATGTCTCAATGGTAAAGCGCTTGCTTAGCCTGTGCAAAGCTCTGGGCTGGATCCCCAGACACCCCACCCCACAAAAAAAGATTACTGTGTACTAGCTAGGCTATGCAACCAACCTAGGTGACCTTCAACAGATGAATGGACAAAGAAAATGTGGTATATATACACAATGGAATATTGCTCAGCCATAAAGGAGGATAAAATTACGTCGTTTACCAGTAAATGGATAGAACTGGAGACTATCTTGCTAAGTGAAATAATCCAATTCCAAAAAAACTGAAGGCCAAGCCGGGCGCGGTGTCGCATGCCTGTAATACCAGCACTTGGGAGGCTGAGGCAGGAGGATCGCGAGTTTAAAACACAAAAAAAGGGCTGGGGATGTGGCCCAATGGCCAAGTGCCCTAAGTTCAATCCCGGGTACCAAACAAACAAACAAAAAAAAAACTGAAGGCCAAATGTCCTCTCTGATATGCAGATGCTGGCTGACAATTGGGAGTAGTTCACCAGATTGGACAGGGGGAGTGGGAGGAAGGGAAGGGGGACGGGAATGGGGAAACAGTAGAATGAATCAGACATCACTTTCCCATGTTCATATGAGTACATGACCAGTGTAACTCCACATCACATACAACCACAAGAATGGGAAACTATACTCCATGTATGTATGTCAAAATACATTCTACTGTCACATATAACTAAAAAGAATAAAAAATTAAAGATGAAAAGAAATGCTGTGTACTGATGCACGTGTTCCAACCCAGCATGGGGCCACGCACACAGAAGGCATGGACGCGTGCCCTTTCGTGTTGCCGCTGTGTTCCGCTTCATGATTCAGTTCTCAGTTTCCATCGCAATCTACCTTGGCTTATCTTAAAAGTCAATTTACATCTTTTAGTCGTATAGCCTTCAATTTATATTAGTATTCAACTTATGTCTTTTTTTTTTTTTTTTTTTTTTTTTTTTGGTACCAGGGATTGAACTCAGGGGCACTCGACCACTGGGCCACATCCCCAGCCCTTTTTTTGTATTTTATTAGAGACAGGGTCTCACTGAGTTGCTAAGGGCTTCGCCATTGCTGAGGCTGGCTTTGAATTAATGATCCTCCTGCCTCAGCCTCCCAAGTGCTGGGATTACAGGCATGCACCACCACACCCGGCTTCAACTTAGGTCTTGTCCCTCGACCAGAAAGAAAGTTCCTGGAGAACAGAAATGGTATCCCTTACTCTTGAGTATCCCCCACAGCATGAAGAATAGAGTCTTCCACTTGTCGAGGTGCTAAATAATTTCTGGGTGGTAGGCTGTGCTGAGAGATTGGGAAGGCTCCCTCCCCTCAGCTCCCTAACGCCTGTCCATGGACAAGGCCCCTTCAGCCCAGCCTCCCCAGACAGCTAGCCCGTGAAATCCGTCTCTTCCTCCCCTGGAATTCCATGGCATTGGCTGAACCAGCCCTATGTCCCCTGCTGCCCTGGAGCTTCTAGACTTTCAGGGCAGGCAGAACTAAAGGGGACAAGTGCATGACCCATTTTAACTCCACCAGGTCTCATTTCATAAGCATATTCTCCTCTAGCCAGACTGTGAGACCTCCAGGCTACCCTCAAGGTCTTTCCCACAAGAAGGAGGCAAAGGCCTATGGGACCAAATACTGGAACTTCAACCGCTGCAGCCCGGGACAGCTTTTCCTAGTTCCGTCTCCTGCAGCTTCTTGCTGGAAAACACCAAGCCAGAAACGTCCAAAACCTCTGGGATGGGTAAGGAAGTTGGGGCTCAAGTCACAGAGGACCCAGATCCCCAGCCTAAGGCTATCCCAGAGCTTGCCAGGCCTCTGGGCGTCCGGATGGTGAGGAGATGACAGTGGTCCCTAGGGCATTTCCTAGAGCTACCATCCCAACTCTACCCTTGGAAACAGATGAGTCAGAGGATTTCCTCCTCTCTGGTCAGCAGCTGGTAAGAAGAGTTTGAAAGCTTCCTGTGCCCTCTGCCCACTCTCCCCTCAGCTATTTCAATAAACAGTCAAAAATAACAGGAGCATCACAGTGCAAAATCTAAACCATTGAAAAGATGCGCCAAGTATGGCTGTTGAAGTTGGTGATGGATACAGTGGAGTTCTTTATATATTCCACCTACTTTTATATGGGCTGGATATCTTCTCTAATCTGAAGTTATAACAATGATAATAACAACAAACCCATCTGATTCCACCCTTTTATGTACTAACTGGATACCCACTTTTCTGATGGGTCTCATGAGCCCTCAAAAAGGTACTGATCTTTTTTTTTTTTTTTTTTTTTTTTTGGTACCAGGGATTGAACTCAGGGGCACTGACCACTGGGCCACATCCCCAGCCCTTTTTTTGGATTTTATTAGAGACAGGGTCTCACTGAGTTGCTAAGTGCCTCGCCATTGCTGAGGCTGGCTTTGAACTCGCGATCCTCCTGCCTCAGCCTCCCAAAGTGCTGGGATTACAGGCGTGCACCACCACGCCCGGCTACTCCACCAGGTCTCATTTCATAAGCATATTCTCCTCTAGCCAGACTGTGAGACCTCCAGGCTACCCTCAAGGTCTTTCCCACAAGAAGGAGGCAAAGGCCTATGGGACCAAATACTGGAACTTCAACCGCTGCAGCCCGGGACAGCTTTTCCTAGTTCCGTCTCCTGCAGCTTCTTGCTGGAAAACACCAAGCCAGAAACGTCCAAAACCTCTGGGATGGGTAAGGAAGTTGGGGCTCAAGTCACAGAGGACCCAGATCCCCAGCCTAAGGCTATCCCAGAGCTTGCCAGGCCTCTGGGCGTCCGGATGGTGAGGAGATGACAGTGGTCCCTAGGGCATTTCCTAGAGCTACCATCCCAACTCTACCCTTGGAAACAGATGAGTCAGAGGATTTCCTCCTCTCTGGTCAGCAGCTGGTAAGAAGAGTTTGAAAGCTTCCTGTGCCCTCTGCCCACTCTCCCCTCAGCTATTTCAATAAACAGTCAAAAATAACAGGAGCATCACAGTGCAAAATCTAAACCATTGAAAAGATGCGCCAAGTATGGCTGTTGAAGTTGGTGATGGATACAGTGGAGTTCTTTATATATTCCACCTACTTTTATATGGGCTGGATATCTTCTCTAATCTGAAGTTATAACAATGATAATAACAACAAACCCATCTGATTCCACCCTTTTATGTACTAACTGGATACCCACTTTTCTGATGGGTCTCATGAGCCCTCAAAAAGGTACTGATCTTTTTTTTTTTTTTTTTTTTTTTTTTGGTACCAGGGATTGAACTCAGGGGCACTTGACCACTGGGCCACATCCCCAGACCTTTTTTGGGATTTTATTAGAGACAGGGTCTCACTGAGTTGCTAAGTGCCTCGCCATTGCTGAGGCTGGCTTTGAACTCGCGATCCTCCTGCCTCAGCCTCCCAAAGTGCTGGGATTACAGGCGTGCGCCACCACGCCCGGCTCTGATCTTTTTTTAAAGAAGAAAAACTATATCTGGAAATTGTAAGGATTCAATACTTTTAAACTTGCACATGGGAGAAAAGAGATGTGAAGAAATAAGGGTATCCTCAGTATCTGCAGGGTATTTGTTCCATGATCCTCATGGATACCAAAACCTATGGATGCCAAGTGCCTTATGCAAGATGGCATGGTATTTGTGTAAACCTACACACATCCTCCTATGTGCTTTAAATCATCTCTAGTTTAGTTGCAATACCTAGGACAGTGTAAATGCTATGTAAACAGTTCTCATGCTGAACTGTTTAGAAAACAATGGCAAGAAAAAAAGTCTGCGTATGTTCAGTATAAATAATAATCTTCTGAATATTTTCCATCCACAATTGGTTGAATCCATGAATGCAAAACCTTGGAGATGAAGGTCAAGCTGTACTTGGAGTCAGACATCTGACTTTGAACCCTCTCCTCCACTGACTCAGACACTTTGTAACTTTTGACTTGGGACACTCAGGTTCCCAGGACCCTAGACTATTCAACTGCATTACTGCACAGCCCAGAGGAGACTACCTGGGTCTCAAAAACTACCTGGGTCTCAAAAACACTTGGCACCCCACAACCCCCCCACACACACACACACGTGTAAAGTGCTTTATATTTGTTGCATGCACAGGGCTGAAAACAGTGTTCTCAACCTTTCCAGGACATAAGAACTGGATTGCACAGCTTCCTGCACAGAGAGCGTCATTCTGGGAGTCCAGGGAGAAGCCCAGGAATCTACTTTTCCTTCAGTCTCAGGTACCGCACCTCGGGAACCTAAAGGAGCAGGGGGAGCAGGCAGCAGTGACAGTGGAGGGAGGCACCCTGCATGACTCTACGTGGGAGGAAAGGAGATCAACCCACAACAGCCCAAGTTCCCAAGGGGGAAGAGGGTCTCAGTTTACCCCAACTGCCAAGATCCAGACAAAGGAAGCAGTTGAGGGGAAAGCTCTAGCAGTGAAGATTTTCTCAGCTAATGCCTTGTCCTTTGTGCCTGCGCTTATGTCTCATTCGTATATTCCACACAGCCTGGAAATGCCTCCCCAGAACTCACTCACCCTGTCATTCCCAGGCCCCATCGCTAAATCTCCCCGTAGCGAGGGGTGGAATTTGTGGAATATGAACTGGATCAAGTCACTTCCCAACTTAAACACTTCCATGGCTGTTCATTTTAGGATAAAGCACACGATCCTTAAAACAATCCATCAAGTCCCTGAGTGTTCTGGCCTCTCCTGGCCTCTCTTACCATGACATGAGCCTCCTCTCTAGTACTCCAGCCACAGTGGCCTTCCTTAGGTCCTCCAACAGACCACAGGACCTCTGCACATGCTATTCCATCTGCCTGGCATGAACTATTTCCTCTTCAAGGAAACTTTCCCTCGACACACTAGGCCAAAAGTTTCCTTGCACTATTCTCTCTTTTATCTCCCTTGGTTTTTCAACAGAATATGGATCGCACTTTTATTTGTGCATCGGTGTGGTTACATGATTAATGTCTACCTCTCCAAGTGAACCATAAGTCCCTTGAAGATAGGGCCCGTGCTGGTTGTGCTCACATCTGCGTGCTACAGAGCCCAGTAGCTGGTACATTGTACATGCTCAACAAATGTAGGGAAAATGCACTACTAGAGCACTACTGTTTCCACACTGTGTGTGGAAAAAGTAAAGTGAGACCCAAGCTATAGAAATTCATGATGCATGTGACAGCCAGTGAGATCTCCTCGATGTGGGCAACTGAAAATCCTCTCAATTGTCACAAGGAGGGCAGTCCCTGGACACCCCAGATCTCTCATGCTCTCTTGCAATAGTGCATCTCTCTGGGACTGTCCCCAGAGGACAATGAGAAAGTGGCTCTCCCTCTTGGGGGAAGAGGGAGGGTGGGAGAGAGAACACCAACCTTCTCAATGCCTTTTCTTTTATCTCCCTGAAAATGCAGCTTTGTCCCTCGCTATCAGGACTGAGAGAGAGGTGGGGAGGAGAAGGTCACAGACAGCAGTGATCTTCCTCCCACTATCTGGAGCTGCAGAAACAGGGAGCTGGGGTTATCTCTGAGCTCCCTCCCTCCCCGGAGATGAGTGGGGGGTAGGGCGGGCAAGAAGATTGAGAACCGTGGCTTCAGAAAGCAGAGTGTCTTTCTGCTTGATTATCAGACACATGCCCATTCAAGGGATGTAAAACAAGCTAAAGTTTAGATCCTCTGACGAGGCTATTGAGTCCCATCAATTACACCACGTGGAAAAAACTTTGGACAGTTAAAAATAACATAGGGGTCTGGTGTTTGGAAGATCTGGAGTTTGGAATGCCAGCTTGTCAAGCACAGGGCCCTGCCTACCCAAAGTGTGTTCTGGGAACTCATGCACACGCCAGGCAGCACAGGACTGGGGGTGAGGAAAGCACCCCAGCCTGTCCCCTACCCACCCCCGACCATGGCGCAGTCAACTTGGAGACACACACTCCTACCAACTCTCAACCTGCACTCCTCTTGGTCTGAAGGACTCCCAGGCCTTCTCTGGCTCTAGGAAGGAAGGGCAGAGCTCATCTGTGCAGGAAAACTTCTCCTCCCCAATGCAAGAGGCAACAGAACACGGAGGCAGGAGCCAGGAGTCCAGCTGTGGCAAAGCCCCACTTCCCTCTGTGCCTGAGAAATGGAGGCATCTGTAACACTCTTGTTCTTTTTCAGACGGCCCTGATATCAGCAGGTGATCATCAGCTCCTAGACAAAGCATCCCATAGATACATCTTCTAAGAATTAAAAAAAATAATAATAATCATAATAACAATAATGCCGTATTATTATTCTATTTCTTGAATTTATTTCTTCTACAAAAAAAAAACTAGATTTTTTCCTACTTAGTATTTCATTTTCTTTAAGATACCAACATGAGAGGGTCAGCTGATATGCCTTCCCATTTTATAGATAGAAAAACAGGATCACTGCAGACATCTATTAAGAGAGTGATAGGCACTAACTCCCCCCAGGGCTTTACAAACATTAACTTGTTTAAGTCTCCCAACAACCTATACAGGCATAAACGATCATTCCACTTTACGATCATTCCACTTTACGGATGAGAAAACTAAGGCACAAAGGTTGGGAATCCTGCCCAAGGTCACAGGTCTTGGATTGGAACCCAGACTCTCTGGCTCCAGAGCCTGCACCCAAGCCGCAGGTCACGTGGCAGTTGCTCACCCACTCCCCCAAGGGACAGGGGATCTGAGCTTACAAAGACAGTGAGGCTCCAAGGAACCCAAGGACTTGAGTTCAGCCTCTGCCTGAAAATAGCTCTCTGTAGGAAGATGCTGCCAGCAGTCAGCTAGACAGCTGGGTGGGTGAGGGGGTCACCTGTGTGCCTAGGTGGGAGGTGGAAGAATAAACCACCTCAGTTCCCTTAGGAGGAAACATGCTGTCTTAGAGCCCTACAAACCCACTATCTCCCATTTGAACCATGAGCCTTGTCCTTGGGACACCAGGCTTTGAACTACAAAGATCAATATTTATGTTTTCCTCCCGGGGTGAGATTTGTGTACTGTATTCACTTCTGTGTGTATTTATTTATTTACCATTTCTGAGTTGTGATTGTCGTTGAAGAAAAAGGGAGGCCATTAAAGCAAGGGGAAAATGACATGGGGAACTGCCACCTGGGTGGCTCTACCCCACAAGTGTGCCCTACGTAACAAAGCCACCCAGGCAACTGGACAGGATTGATGTCAGGTTTACACAAGGCCAGCCCCAGGGTATATCCCCTTGGGTATCTGTAAGGTACCCAAGAAAGTACCCAGGACACGTGGCAAAGGAAACCAAACCCCAGGATTTCGTTTGCCCCTCAGTAAGAGGGAGGGACTGGGGGTGGACAACCCTCCTTAGTGGAGGACAGAGGAGCACAGCCCACAAGCCACCCTCCCCGCAGACGCTCTTTTGGTCCCTGAGGTGTGTGAGTCCTTCCCAGGAATTGGTTGCCAAACTGGGGCACCACTCAGAGCAACATGGCGCTGGGCACGGTGCCCGTTTTCACTCTGTTTGTGGATCTTCCAGCCAAACGGATCTGTCCTCCTCACATTTCTTTCCACCTGAGTTTCCTCTCCCTAGTAAAGAAGGGGATTCTCTCAGGAGTCACCCAAATGCTTTCCACATCTTCATTCACTTGCCTTTCCTGTGGGGACTCGCCCAGCCTCGCCTCAACCGCGCATGCCCAGTTCCCAGTGTCCTGAGCCTACCTCCTCCTAGAAGCCCTCACCTCCCAACCACTGCATCTACTCTTCTGACTTCACAGCCCCCTCTTGGCCTGGGCCAATCATTCAGCGCAGTTCCGTACCCCTGTAGAACCCTGCTTCTTCTCTCACAGATGCTGTAAGTTTTCTCTTTTTCCTCCTCCCCTCCCCACTCCCATATTTATGAGATCCAGCAGGCCCTTCGTGGGGGGAAAGCAGATCACTCTTCTTGTCCTTTTGTGCCCCTTCAGTGCTTTTCGATCGATATGCTATCCATGGAGGAAAGAAGAAAGACGTAAATGGGAAACAGATGAAGGGGACAAGGGGACGAGGGGTCAGAAGGAAACCTAGGCTGGAGGTGTAAACCTTGACATTAAGCATTAAGTGGATTATTCCTCTATCCAGGGCTCAGAGCGCCTTGGGGCAGCTTATCTCTGAATAAATAAGAAACAGAAAGCAAAAGCAAAATAAAAGGGTTACCACGGACTTTTTCTTCTTGAGCATTTGAAAGGCTACAGTAGAGCCTAGACGACAGATGCCAGACAAGGCCGCGCAAGGCTGCTGGCCTGAGTCTCAGAGAGAGAGATGGAGATGTTCTAGAATGTGCAGGAAGGACGTGATGGTACACGCCTGTAATCCCCAGTGACCTGGGAGGCCAAGGCAGGAGGATTGCAAGCTCAAAGCCAGTCTTGGCAACTTAGTGAGACCCTGTCTCAAAAGAAAACATTAAAAGGGATGTAGCACAGTGGTAGAGCACACCTGGGTTCCATCCCTAGTACCACACAAAAAAAAAAAAAAAAAGGAAAAGAAAGAAAGAAAAAAGAAAAGGGGGAAAGAAAAAGATTGTGTTGTCCAGACCAGTTCATCCAGGTAGCAAAGGAGACAGGCACTCAGGACAACCGTTCCATCAATCAGAGCTTCTTTTGTTCTTTATTTCTCAGTAAAGAGAAATTCTAGGCAAGTAAAGAGTGAGAAAGAATGATGTCCAGTGAGATTGATACTATTGGGTCCTCTCAGTTTGGCAGAACATAAAATAATAAAACAAGAGTCCTATTGCTTCAAGCATAGCAAGAGTTAGCGAGGTCTCGGAAAGGTTCCAAAATTCAAACTCGCACACTGGCCAGGTCCCATCCCTCTCCTGACACTGGCTGGGATCTCTAGCCCCCAAGATGGCCAGTCATGTCCCCTGGTGTGCTCTGGGCCAGGAAACTCTGAGAACTTTCCAAATTTCACAGAACTCCATAGACCAGTGCTCATCTCAGCTACCCTGTGCATAACTGACCTAAAATTGAATGGTCCAAACCTGTTTCCCATCCCCCAGAGATGTGTGTAATTAGACAAAATGAGGACAGAATATGTATAAGTATCTGTTATACTGGGATGGCTGCCCAGAAAGGAAATGAGCACCGGGAACCGGACAGCCCTGTGAGCACCCTCCATACTGAAAGATTATGTGCTGGGACTGGGGGAGAGTTACCTCGGAGAATAGGTGCTCATGCAACTTGACCTTTCTGAATTGACAAATATTTTTGTACGAGTCTGCTACTCCAGCCTCTATTTTGGGCTCTGTCAGCAGTTTCTTTTTTTTTTTTTTTTTTTTTTTCCCCCTCTGGCTTTCCACATTGAAGGAGATCTAACAGACCAGGATCTGGACTAAAATTTGACTCTGGAATCCATCTCCTTCTCAGGTGTTCCTCTTCCTCCAGACACAGAGCAGGGTCTTTCCAGAGTGGTACCTTCTTCCAAATAGCCCATCACACAGAAAGGGTTGGAGGGTGATAGCACAGTAAGAAGGTGTGAAAGGATGATAATGACAGACCATTGTCCCCCCGAAAATGAGAAATAAAGGTATTGTTGTGACCTCAGGACATTCTTTTTGTTTCATTGTCCAATGAAGCTATCAGCATTGGACATGCTGGTCTTCTCTTTCTTGAAAACCAGAAACAGGGCTGGGGCTAAAGCTCAGTGATAGAGTGCTTGCCTAGCATGCATGAAGCCCTGGGTTTGATCCTCAGCATTACAAAAATAAATAAATGTGGTTAATTTATGAATAGCTATTCACAAACCCTAGGTTACTGATTCCCTAAAAGAAAGCAAAGAAAAAGGGTTTGTCTTTACTTCTCAAGACCAAAGCGGGAAAGTCAAGCTGTTTAGATCTACAAGGATGAAGTGGTCAAGAAACAAGGGGTCAAGCTGGGCCCAGTGGTGCACACCTGTAATCCCAGCAGCTTGGGAGGCTGAGGCAGGAGGATCACAAGTTCAAAGCCAGCCTCAGCAACTTAGGAAGGCCCTAAGCAACTCAGTGAGACCCTGTCTCTAAATAAAATATAAAAGGGGCTGGGGATGTGGCTAAGTGGTTAAGCACCCCTAGCTTTAATGCCGGGTACTCAAAGAAAAGAAAAGAAAAAAGAAACAAGGGGCTAGAATGAGTGACATCGCCCTGTCCCACAGCTGTGCCTCCTAAATGCAGGCAAGTTTCCTGACACCCGAAATTGAAGAAGCTTTGGGGAGAAATTTTGCTGCCTTTTTCCAAACTCCTGCCATTAAAGGAGAGAATGAGAAACATGTCAACCCTAAGGGCAAATTTAGGTGCGCACAGCAGCACGCCTGCCTGCTGGCTTCATTCACTCAGTCACTCCACACATATTTATTAAATGTCTCCTAGGTTAAACCCTAGGGAGAGAAAGGCACAGGCAGCCGCTGCCCTGCTTTCCAGAGCTTATGCTGTAACCAACCACAGATGAGCATTTCTGTATTTGAGAGAAGAGTTTGCACAGACTGTAGGCTTGAGGGCGGCTGTGACCAGTACCACGAGGGTCAGCCAGGGCTGCATGGGGAGGGGACCATTTGAACTGTCTACAGATGAGTAGGCAGATGTGTATCCAGGGGTCAGGCTGGGACTGTAGGACGTTCAAACAGCCTGCTTATAGGTGCCACAGGCACTTTGGTGAGACGATAGGGAAAGGATGAGGGGACTGTCTCTGAGTGGGGGTGCTAAGCATCCTTTCAGAAAAATCAATTCACCCACATCGCTCATGCTCACCTGTAGGGCATCCATAGATGAGCTCCTTAAGGGTTTTCAGAGGTTCATACCTAAGTGTTTTTTTTTGTTTGTTTGTTTGTTTTGGTACCAGAGATTGAACCCAGGGGCACTTAGCCACTGAGCCACATCCCCAGCCCTTTTTTGTATTTTATTTAGAGACAGGGTCTCACTGAGTTGCTTAGGGTCTTGCTAGGTTGCTGAGGCTGGCTTTGAACTCGCGATCCTCCTGCCTCAGCCTCCCGAGCCACTGGGATATAGACATACACCACTACACCCAGCCCTAGGCACATTTTTTTGTTCTGGGAGATGATCCACGACTTTCACAGGATCCATGAACAGGTCTGTGATTTTAAGGAAAGATGAAAAAGAAATATCCAGTAGCACCTGCACACCGGAGTGCACTATAGAAGTCCTCACCCCCACCCCAAATCCCTAGTCCCCTGCATATAACTCAGTACCAACACAGATAGGGCATGTAGGTTTTCAGAACTGTCATCTTCGTCACCCAAACAAACATCTGTGTGTACTGACTGTGTGCCAGGCACTGGGCCAGACTTTAAAAACCAATACCTCTCTCCCTAGGGCACAGAGAAGAACGTCTTCCCAGCCTCCTGCTCCCAGAGCCAATACTGCAAATTGAAGTCCTTAAATGTGGATACAAGTCACTGAGGGCAATTCACTGCGGTCCCCAGATCAGGCTCAAACTTTAGTTGGCAGTTGCCTAGCAACGGGTAACCCTGAAGACACATCACCAAACCAAGATGCCAAAAGGGCATTTTGTGGACGCGTTGGCTCTGAAAACCAGCTCCCACGTAAGCCTGTCTGCTGGACCTCTCTGGAACTGCTGGGGAAAAGAGAAGACTTTGCAAACCAAAAGAGGCCAGGAGGGGAAACTGGGCAGGTGTTCCATATGCCCATCACTGAGGAGTAGGCAGGAGAAGGGAAACTGAGGGCTGAAGGAGGAGGCAGCTTCAGGGAGCCTCTTCACTTCCTCTTTCAGATCATGCCAACAACAACACTTCCAAGTAGCTGCTGAGCAGATCACAGTCCTACCTAAAGACACTTACAGTGATATTAAGATGAAAGCCATCCTTCGGCAGCAGCTCCAAATTCCCACTGTGCCTAGCATAGTGGTACCCACATATAGTCCCAGCTACTCAGGAGGCTGAGGCAGGAGGATCATTTGAGCCTTGCTGGTTTGAGGCCAGCTTGGGCAACAGAGCAAAGCTCATTAAATAAACAAACCAACAGATAGATGCATAAATAAATAAATGGCATAGAAGCATAGAGGCCCTTCATTCAATCCCCGGCACCCCAATAAATATATATGTAATTAAATAAACAAATAGACAAAACCATTGACCTCTGTAAGGCTGGGGTGAGCAGGATGGTAGACCTCAAACTACAACCCCAGGAAGCAGTTTTTAACCCACTCTCAGGGCAACTCGCTTCCTTGGATGCTGCAAACACAAAAAGAGGCAAAGAGGCCTCAGCTTCTAAAATTCAGGTGTTTTTTTTTTTTTTTTTTTTTTTTAATGAAAAGCTCAGAAACTCCTTCAGCCAAGAGTCAGATGAGAATGGGTTTCCTATGCCAAAGTTTCTAACTCAAACCATCACACAGGCCAACACCGGGCAGGTGAGGAAGCTTGGGAAGATGGCCTTCTTTGGAATCCATCACCCCTTCTCTGGAAAGGTCTTGGGGACAGGGAAAAGGGGCAAATAAATATATCAGTGTGGAAGCAATTCAGGAAGAACAAATGCGGAAGTCAAACAACAAATAAGGTGGATATAAATCCAGATAAAATATTAAAATCATTAAATGGCTGCTGCTCCCTGAAGATTGGGAAAAATGAAGAGAGTTAATTAAAAGCAATCTCCATGCACTGCTGAGCCGGCCAGCCCTGATAAATCAACAGCTGGGGCTGCTGTGGAGGGCAGGCGAGGGGCTCTGGGAGGGGGTGGGCTGGCCAGGGGAGGGGGTTCTGCCACAGAGATGGCTGTGACAGTGGATTGAACACACTGACTTAAGTTTCGCGTTTTATTAAATATTTTATGACTGCTGAATAAAGTTGTTCTTTGGAGAGGGAGAAAATGATCAGCGGGGCAGATGGAAGAGCAGGGAAGAATAAGGATGAAGAGGTATTGTGTTTGACTCCATACCTACTCAGGGCTGCCATGACTGGCATCTCTGGTATCACCCCCAAATGAGAGCCTTCTGGGTTTTTTTCTCTGTACCTGATCTGCAAAGGTAGATGTATCTTTGACTTCTAAAATCTCTCTACAAAAGCTTGGGTTTATGGTGGGGGGGGGAGGAGGCTGGGAAAAATGGTGCCAATCAGGGAAAGGAACAGAGAAGACCCTCAACATTTTCATCGCTGATGCACACCAGACTTTTAACACAAAACTAAAAGGTCAGCAAAAATGGTGGACACTTTTTTTTTTTTTTTTCTTTCCTTGTTTCTTCCTTTTTTCTACAATCAGATAAAGTTTGGGTTTTTATTTTAAATGAAAAAGCAGCTCAGAAATTTTCTAAGGAAAAAGGAAAAAAAAAAAAAGATTTTTAGAAATGGTCAAAGAGTGGGTTCTTCTCTATTCTAAGGGAAACCCTCAGTTCTTCCTTGATGAAAACATAATCAGGAGAAATGTTTGGGGGAAAGTGTTTTTTTTTTTTTTTTTTTTTTTTTTCTTCTTCTTCTCCTCCTCTATAGAATTGGGATTGGAAGGGGAGTGTGTGCATGGGGAAACATAAGGAATTATGCATTTGGATATGCATTTTAATTAGGTGGACAGAAGCAGCCGCCTGTTAATTTTTCTTGCTTGTTTTCCACTTAGCATTCATCACAGGCAGAACCACCATAGAGCGCTCCCACGATAATAGATGGTTCTGCATTGGCTAAGTCCTCAGGGAAAATAATTAGCAGGAGAGAATATATTCTCTCCACTCCCACTGCCCCATCCACCCTGCCCTCCCCCATCTCCAACACAACGGTGCCTCCCCTCTCTCCACCCCCTCCCAAACACAGTGGTTTCCCTGGGAGAGGCCTAGGGGAAACAGCCCACCTCCCCGGTTTATAAGCACTTGCTTTGCCCTACCAAAGAGCAAGGGTCTAGAAAGAGAAATAGACAGACTGGTGGCCTTCCTGGGAGTGGAAGCTTCTAGATGCAGGGAGGGAGGTTACTTCTGGGTTCTGAGGGGCAAGAAGTTCCAAAGTGACCTCAAATGGCAGCCAATAAAGAGGTGAGGAAGGTTGTTGGTTGAGGAGAAGAGGAGGAGAGGTGGCTTTTTGCTTCATCTGCCTCTGTAAAGTAAAGGAGAGTGGTAACTTTGCAGCAAGATTGAATCTGAAGCATTTCCAAAGCTGGCAACCAAGACACAGCGCGGTAACTCTGAGGTCTGAGCCCTACCATGACATGCTTCAGAGTCTACTGTTCTGTAAAGACTCCGTTCTCACCACTGGCCTCCTGTAGTCAACAGTTCACCCTCCTCGTTCATTAGCAGATCCAAACTCCAGTCCACCTTGGTCATCTTGGTGGAAGGACAAGCCAGAGCCTGGCAGTGGGTCCAAGCTCAAGTTCACAGACAAGCATTCCTCTGGGCCCCCTGAGCCTCTCCTTGTGGACTCAGCTCAGGGTGATATGGGAAGTGAAATGAGGGATTTCCCTTGAGCCTGTCTGCTCACCTAGTTCCAACCCAGACAATGGGAAAATCCCGCTGAAATCCCAGAGCTATTGATATGTGGCTGGGTGAGCAGTTCTGCATTTCTTAAGAAACCATGACTGGACCCGCTACGTGATGCCAGAAATGTTTCACTTATTTTCGTTTCAATCTTTAAAATAATGTTTAACAGATTAGGTCTCAGTGAGTCTCCAAAAAGTTCTCAGTCAGCTACAGAAAACTTCTTTAGTTTTCCCAGTAACACCTTACATTTGTAGTTTTCCTATTTTGAAACGTTTTTGCATTTATTATTTCATTTAGGCCTTGGGTAAACAGGGCTGGGGCAGGGCAAGGGAGAAGAAAAAATATTCAGGGTCTCCTCACTGTGTAAAAAGACAGGCCCAGTCTCAAACATTCTCCCTCACTGTGGACTCTCAAGCTGTCCTGACATCCCAGGTGGTCCCTCCCTCTCCCTCCCCTGTTGCCAGGTAACACACCTCCATCTGGCCAGGGAACCTTCACTCCAAGCTCACCAGGTAAACAACCAATGCTCAGCCCCTGAAACCTCCCCAGCTCAAGCCCTGAACCCCACAAGAAGTCCTCACCCTCATGGAAAGGCAGGTCAAGGGGGAAGGCAACCCTTATGTCTGTAGATGGGAGAAGGGAATCTCAGGATTTCCAGTTCCTAATGTATTTACCCCTAAAAATTAGCAATACATCAACAGAAGGGATGGTATAGAGGTTGAATTCTATAATGCTATTAGCACTCTTTTCATTGTTTTAATTTTAGAGACCAAAAATGAAACAAACCTACACCTCTATACAAAAGAGTTGAAAACAGACTCAGATACTTGTACATCATTATTCATAGAAACTTAATCCACAATAAACAAAAGGTGGAATTGACCCAAGTGTCCATTAATAGATAAACAAAATGTGGTATATTCTCATGCGCGCACGCACACACACACACACACACACACAAAAAAAAAAAAGAAATGAAGTTCTGATATGTGCTACAACATGGATGACCCTTGAAGATATTGTGCTAAATGAAATAAGCCAGACACACAAAGATAAATATTGCAGGATTCCACTAACGTGAAATACTTGGGGGTTGGGGGGTTTTTGTTGTTGTTGTTGTTGTTGTTGTTGTTGTTTTGGTGCCAGGGATTGAACTCAGGGGCACTCGACCACTGGGCCACATCCCCAGCCCTTTTTTGTATTTTATTAGAGACAGGGTCTCCCTGAGTTGCTAAGTGCCTCGCCATTGCTGAGGCTGGCTTTGAACTTGCAATCCTCCTGCCTCAGCCTCCCAAGTGCTGGGATTACAGGCGTGTGCCACCACGCCCAGCTACGTGAAATACTTGGAACAGGCAAATTCACAGAGACAGAAAGCAAAATGGTGTGTACTAGGGACTGTGGGAAATAGAGAATGGGGAAGTTTTTGTTTATTTACTTGTTTGGGGGGCTGGGGATCAAATGTAGGGGCCTCACGTATGCTAAGCACTTGCTCTACCACTGATCTATATTCTCAGCCCAGAGAGTTATTGTTTAATGAGTATATATAGAATTTCTGTTTAGAATGATGAAAAAGTTTTAGAAATGAACTGGGTGCACATCTGTAATCCCAGATGCTGGGGGGACTGAGGTAGGAGGATCTCAAGTTCAAAGCCAGCCTGAGCAACTTAGAAAAACCCTGTCTCAAAATAATATTTAAAAAGATGGGTGAACTGGGGATGTAGCAATGATAGAGCACTTGCATAGCACATATAATGCCCTGGATTAGATCCCCAATACCATAAATAAATAAATAAATAAAAGTTCTAGAAATAGTGGTGATGGTTGCATCACATAAGTTTATTTAATGCTAATGAATTATATACTTAAAATGGCTAAAATGGTACATTTTATGTTATGCATATCTTACCACAGTTTTTTACAATGAAGGGGATGCTTCTCTCTGCCAAAGGACAGGGTGACCATTATGGTTTTTCTCTCAGTTTAAGTTTCAGAATTTACAAACTGGTTTCTGTGCCCTCCTTCTTTAGACTTGCATAAAATTGCCAAGGGAGTTTTCATCCAAAGAAAAGCCTGATAATAATCCCTCAGTGGAATCTGGGATGTTGTGAGGCATGTCAACGAAGGGGAGGCAATAAATTCCAATCTAGACACTGCAGATACTGACACAAGTGCTAGTGAGCCCCTGTGCATCTGTTGGGTGCCTCCATTTCTTCAACAATAACACAGGCAACCCTAGAGGACACTCAGTGAGACATCAGTACAGACCCACTAACTTCAGCTCCCTCAATAGCCAGGATCATGCAACTTCCCACACAGAAGATAAATAAGCACTTTATTTCTGCATTAACTGGGTCAGGTGCCATGATAAAGAAGGAAGTCTCCCTCCAAGTGTTTTTTGTTTTTTTAAATCTTCAGTGCTGGTGATCAAATCCAGAGCCTCACACATGCTAAGCAAGTGGTCTACCACTGAGCTACACCCCCAGTCCCCTCCCCAAATGCTTGAAGAAGAAGGAAGAAGAGGAGGAGGAAGACAAATGTTCTTGGTGATTCCAGTCTTTTTCACAACTTAAAAACACTATCTGAGCACTTTTAAACATCAAAATAGGCCAACTGGTCTTCCAACTCCTCTCTCTTCTCTCACCAGACTCTGGTTGGGGTGCTAATGAGAAAGGAAGAATCAGAAGAAAAGCCCACATTCTAAAAACCCTGCCATCTGGTTCAGGAATTTCCATCCAGGTTACAACTCCAAGTGGGAGCATCATGTGGCAAGACTGAACCAGAAAAAAGGAAACTGCAAAAGAGTCTCGCAGTCTTATAACTTCCCTTGAGAGCCACATTTTAAAAATAAGAATAAGGGGATTGGAGATGTAGCTTAGTGGTACAGCACTTGCCTCGCATGCACAAGGCCCTGGATTCAATCCCCAGCACCATTAAAAAAAAAAGAAGAAGAAGAAAGAAAGAAAAGAAAAAATTGGAACTCTGGTGGCTGTCTTCCCTCTCCCAATCAACCACAAAAAGAACCAGGAAGTTTTTTACTTGAAAGGAATTTTGGCAATCAAAGTACATGCTCTTCATCTATCCACTCCACCATACACATACTGGGGATTAAACCCGGGGGGCACTCTACTACTGAGCTACACCCCCAACACTTTTCTTTTATTTTCTATTTTGAGACAGGATCTCTAAGTTGCTGAGGCTAGCCTCGAACTTGCAATCCTCTTGCCTCAGCCTTTGGAGTCACTTGCTGGGATCATGGGTGTGCACCACTGTACCTGGCTCATTCTCCTCGTCTTAAAAACAAGGAATATACAAAGCTCAGAGAGTGCAAAATCACAGAGCAAGTTGGCAATAGGGCAGATCTCCAGGCTCTGGACTCCTCTCCCTGAATTGGTTCTCCTCCGTCACTCCCAAGTCACCAAAGCTACCAGAGACCAGCTGCTGGTGAGAAACGAACACTAAAGGGGAATGGGGCTTGAGATGGGAACACGCTGGTAGCAGGTGAAAAAGTTTAAGAATGGAAAAAACTTTCTGGTGGAGCTTTCTATCGCAGATAATACAAACAGCAGATTTTCAAGGTGAATAACAACAAAAAAAAACTCATCATTTCACAGCAACCTGAGATGACCACAGTCCCCAGATCCAGGGAGGGAGGAGAGGGGGTAAAAGAGAGATTGGACATGTGCCATTATTGTTCCCCAGGCTCAGAACCAAGGCCTGGGTGATAGAAGACTCAATGTAGGCTATTTGAACCCCATTATTAGGAGCCCTGAGCCTAATCCCCTGTCCCTCCCTGCTTCCAAACATAGCCCCTGAAGCTTAGCCTTCCCAAGCCGCCCCAAGCCTCCCCCTCTCCTCCCTTGCCACTCACCAGCCACTACCACTATTCACAAACACACACCCGAGAAATTCTCCACACTCTAGATGTCTTTCCCCCACCCCTCCCCCACCAACACCTCTTAACCACTGCTTTTCAAACTCTAATGCAAATCACAGGCTTCAAAAACCTTCCCTCAGTGACAGTTTTATGATACTAGCTCCATTCATCCATATGGTTTGACAGACTGTGAAACACCAGTAACTGGACCACTAAGAAAAACAAATCACAAAAGCACTACAACACCTCATCTCTCCCCAGTCACTCCGACCACTAGAAAACTTTGGGACTTGCCATGGATCATAACCAGCCTCTTCTGCAATTAAACAATCATCTTTTCAGAGTTTCAGGCCACACAGTGGTTTCATCCACTCATCCATCCTCTCTCCCTCCCCACCCCCAGGCCACTCTTTATCTTCCCTTGTTAAATACCTTCATATTTAAAGACTATTTAAAACTAGGGTCATGCTTACATAAGACTCCTGATGGAAAATCGCGACTGGGTAAAAAATATTTCAGTGGTTGTGGGATTTTTTTGGCCAGAGGCTTGCCACATTTGGCTCCACTTCTGTCTTCTAGTGACTTTCAAAACACTCAAAAACCACAAAAGTTACTTTGCAGAGGTTGGGATAATAAACAGACCTGGATTCTGGAGGCTTTTTATGACCCAGCCCCCCACCGCCACTGCATTCAGCATGACAGTGCTGCAAAACATGGAACCTCAGCCTCAGTTTCCATTCTCAAAACAAAATGCGCTGATAGTGACATTTTTGTTTTTGCATTGATCTGAGCAGACAGCTCTGAAACAGCTTGAGACATGATGGTCTCTCTCAGAGGTATCCAAAAATCCAACTACCTGCCACGATTCCAAAAAGTCAGAGGAGGGTGAGAAATGTCCAACAAAGTCGCCTCTGAATTCCAGCCCACCTTTTGGGACTGGGCAGCTCCCAGTCCACTGGCAATCTCACATGTCCCCCAGAAGGTCCGCAGGCCAGGCTATTTTCAGAGGTTTACTCTGTGACAATGCCTCCACTTGGGTCCTGGAAGAAATTAATCTCCTTTACGAGTATCTCATCAAAAACAAGATGCTCATCCCACCGGAAAATAATTTGTGCTAATGAAGTTTAGAGAATCTAGGGCTTTTTTACTGTGGCAACCTGAGGCAGATGGTGAAGGTGGTTCTCAGGCAGCTGTTGGCCTGAAATATCTGAGGGTCCTTTTTCATAAAAGGCTACAAGTTCACAGAGTCCCAACCCCACTGCTCTCCACTTAATACCTACCCACAATCCTCATCCCACAGAAACGGACAAGAGATTAGAACCAGGAATGTGGTCCCCTACCCCTTCCTCTCTGACAGCTGAACTGGTTGCCACAGCAAGAATGAGGTCTGACTTCTTTCATATGCATAAAAAACACTCTAGCTTAGAATACACTGTATCCAGATGAGAGAATGGACAAAGAAATGAAGAGTTGCGGTCCAGCTGCACACATGACCTTGGTTAAGTAAGTATATTTACTCCTCTCAAAGTTGTCTCCTCAATAACAAAACATGGATATCAACACATACCTCCAAGCATGGGTAACTCCTTACACAAGAAAGTTTTGATACAATTATGTATGTGTATTTCACAGTTATAAACCTGCCCAAATAACTTACTTGTCTCATTCTTTATAAAGAAATAGTTAACTTGAGGTAAACCCCTATTGGTTCATACAGAATAATTAAATCATAATCACAGTTATTCTTTTCCTAAGCAGGCAGTTATAATAATAGATACATATGTGCATAATCAAATCTGGCAGAAGGTGGCAGACATTCCCAGTTAAGTGCATACAAACCAGAGTTTTGATAACTTACTAAAAGAGTAAATTGTTTCAAGTGCTGTTTGCAGATTTGAGGGAAGATGATTTACCTAAACTAGAATACAAAGATTAGAACTGATATTGAAAGCATTGTTCCTTGGTATGCAGAAATCAACCAGAATACAACATGCTATGCCACTAATTTACACACAGACCTCTGTCAAATTCATATTTATGTTACCTACCTGTATTTATACACAGACCTTTATCAAATTCATATTTCTCCATAAGTCTCTTGCCTGCTTGTGTATGTAAGAAATGAGGTTGACTTACACATCTTTGCTCAGATAATGTAGTTGCTAAATTAAATAACACATCATACACATTTACACATCATACATGTCCACTGGTGCTTTTAAATTCTATTTGTCCAGATGTGACTGCCTGGTTATGGGGCCACCTGCTGCGTCCCCTTTGTGATCTGATCAGTCCAGGCAGCTCCTTTTTCTGCCTCTAACACCCTGTTGGGCAATAATAAGATGTTAAAGGCACAGCAGAAAGAGAAGCTAGGCTGTCAGCTTCAGAGAGGAAGGGGGTGCGGGGTACAGCAAGGAGGAGAAAGAAGGGGAGTTGAGGGGACATCAAAAACAACCAGGAAGAAAACCAAACTGCTAAAATAAAATTTTAAAAAAAAAAAAAATTTTTTTTTTAAAGAGTGAGATGTAGCTTCAGGAGCTTGGGGCCCTAAGGAAGGTCCCCTAAAGCTAAGAGGGTCAAATTGTGCCATCCAATTGCGCCCAGGTTGTCATATTACTAAATGTGCCACATGGAAAAAACTAGTATAATGAAAAATAGTCCATACTTAAAGTAGACATAGCTCTCTACGTAGGTGTTGCATGAAACCTGAGCGGCACAGTTACTAACACTACTTTATCCCAATCCTAGAGAAAACCTTTGTGCGACCAATTTCTGTAGGGGGCGACCGTGGTGTTGGCTTTTTTTTTTTTTTTTTTTTTTTTTAAAGGAGGGGGCGACTCAGAACGCTCACAGAAGAAATGCTAATGTCGTTGAGCTCCGTTTCATTGTCAGGAGGGACACATGAGGATGAAAACATAGCGCTCCAAACCATCCTCCGGGCTCCCCAGCCTCCCTGCATCACCATCCATCCCTTCGGCTTGACGTGTCTCTGCGCTTTGTTCTAATTTATCCCATGCATAATTTATTCACGTGTGTTTTGTTTCCTGATCAGCAACTTCTAAAAACAAATGAAATATATAAGATGTTTTATTAAACAAGTTGTTATTATAAAATAAAGGCAGGTGGTGTTGCTCTCCCAGTTAACAACGTGTGTGCTCCTGCGTAAGGAGTTTAAAAACCGATCAGGGCGCAAAAAGCTCGGCTGTGGGGGTGGTGGTATTGTTTACACCCCTCACCCCCAGGGAGATGGGTTGGGATGCAAAAAGGGACAGCTAATTATAAATGACCAAGCAACTCCCACCTAGAAAAAAAGCAGGCAGGCGTGTTGTATGTGTGCTAGCGTGTGTCAATACAGAATTACAAATACATCACACTGCAACTGTTTCTAATTATACAAAGTGCAAGTATAATTCAGAACTAATTCCACTAACCAGCCAAGATTTGGCCACCTTCTTCCCGCTTCTCTGTTCCTTACCCCCACCCTCCCCCAAACACGCATCCTTCCGTGGTCAAAAAAGAAAAGTGGAGTGAGCAAGAGAACACTGGAGCATAGAGATATTGCGCCCGCCCGCGCGTAAAGCCGGCTCCCCGGCAACAAGGGTATGGCTTTCCCAGTAGGAAACCCGGCGCACATGCGAAATAGATCTCTCTAACTTGAGTTTACCAGGTGGCACTAGCCCGAGTATGTGATTTCGGCTGGAAATAAGGGAATTGCAAATCAGCTGTGGATTCAGTAGAAACTCACAGCATCCGCGGTGAGGCGGCGCGAGCGACCTGGAGCGAGGATGCGGAGAAGTTACGCCCATTTATTCTGCCATAAAACATTTTCTTTCGTGGGCGAAACGCTGTGGCGTTCAAGTGCAGTGTATCTGAGCTTCGAACGAGAACAGAAGCCAGAAGCTCCCCTCTGATCAGCCTCGGCTTCCAATCTCCTCGGAGACCTGGGACATTCCTACCCCGTTCCTTATCACTAGTGGGAGATAAGCTGGTGTAAACACGACCGATTCTCTCTAAGCGTTCCTTCGCGTTAGGAATGCCCCCTACCGCCGCCCCGGTGCGAGCCTGGTTTTCAACTCCAGTAGGAGCCCGGGGTTAGGACGCGAATGCGCGGAGTTAAAAGAAGCAGGGTCAACAACCGCCGCACACTGGGGAGAATTCGGCACCGAACACCCACCCGCACCTCCCCCTCGCCTCGCCAGAGGCTTTCATCCGGCGGGGAAGTCCTAGTCCAAGGGGCGCTAACCCCGGAGCCCACATCGCGCGGCGATTTGGTAGGAGCCACCCTCTCTGCCAACGTTCCTGCCAATAGCACCCCTTTCACAGCGACACTAGTTTTCTGAGGCCGCCCCCGGCTCCGCGATCGCAAGCGGACTTGGCGGCTTAACAGTTCCACCGACTGGAAGGAAGGAAGGAAGGAAGGAAGGAAGGCAGGATGAAAAGCAGGAGGAAGGAAAGCAAGCAGGAATTGGCTATCGGGCCCGGGGACTGGCCCTTGCGAGTCCTCGCCCAGCCCGCCCCCCTCTGTCCGGGATCTGGGCGTCCGCTCAAAGTCTCCCCGAGGCGGCCGGAGGCACCTGCCCCTAGTTCTGGCCGGGAGCAGACGCTGACGGCTCGGATGGGGAGCCCCAAACCGCCTCTCCGCCCGCCTCGGCTTTTCACCTAGAGGAGGAAAGAACACCATTCATAAGACCTGCAGCTTCCCTGCCTCCAAATCAACCCCAAGTTAACCCGAGTCGTTAATTTACTACAGCCAGTTCGTCCACAAATACGCAGACACACCGGCGACCGCCCGGAGCGCCTTCACGATCCAGGGACGCCAGGGCAGAAAAGCCCGGGGCAACCACCTGGGCCCCAGGGCTCCCGGGACCCACTGCTCCCCCCGCGGTCCTCCCAACTCCGGAAGGTTTGCACAAACTCCCCGCCAGAGATCTGAAGGCAGAGAGCGCCCTGCAAACTCCGGAGCCGCCGCGGTTTGTCCGCTCGCCCCGGCAGTCCGAGCAGCGGGGCGGGGGCCTCGGGCTCCGGAGGCCAGGGCTCAGCCAAGTGCACCGAGGCAGCCCCTGCCCGGCGCTCGGTCCCCGCTCGGCCGTCGCCCGCGCGGCACTCGTCGCCCAGCGAGGTAGGGGACTCGAGGGACCGTGCAATCCCCGAGCTGCCCAAGACCCCCTGAGCTGTAAAGCGCTGGAGCGCCTGGCTCTCCTGCTGGTAACCCCTCTCTCCCTCTCAGTCTTGGTCCGCCAATTAAGTAGAACACAAATGTAACAATTTTCTTTTTGTTAATTGCATCTCCTGACATTTCTGCGCGCTGGGAGAAAAAAAAAAGAAGATGAAGAAGTAAGAGCAGAAAGAAAAGAGAAGCCCCGCCGCGGCTGGAGGCGCCTGCAAGCGCGGAGCATTGGCAGCGCTCGGCACGCAGAAGGCGCCTTTTTTTTCATATTGAAACCACGCGGAATATGTACATTTTTTAGTCTTACTTACGCTTTCAGGGGGTTGTGAATGACAGTCGCCATTTTGCTACAATGTAACAGAATATTGTCTGTCTCAGAGTTCTAAAGGTTCGCTCAGGGGAAGCGGCGGGCCAATCAGAGCACGGGATACCGGCCCGCCGGCCAATCGGCGCGGCTGGTCGCCAGGTGGGCGGGGCCTTCGCGGTGGTAGTTATTAGGGGAGCTGTCAAAGCCCAGAGGTCACTCCCTTTTGTAGAGCCCGAGAGCTAGCAGGTCTTAAAGGGGAAGTACCGCGCTAGCAGCTTCTTTTCCGACTGGGACTAGTGGAAATGCACGGGAGAGTATTCTAGCTTGGTTTGAGTCCCTACTTTTCTAAATAACTGCAGAGAGTTTGCGCTCCTGGATAGAAATATTTACATATTGCCAACAAACCACTGAATCCCATTCATTTGCTTTTGGCTTTGCATATCACTGCTTTTAATCCCCCGAAGGGTAAATCCCCGTGTTCCAGTGCAAAAGTTGGAAGGCTGCCGTTTTCTCAAACAAATTACTACACGTGTCCTGCTGTTTGCTAATGCTCTGGGTCCAGCGGCTTTTTAATATTCTTGTTCCCGAAGCGTTTTCTTTCTCTCAGCCACCTTCCTCTCTCGATTTCTTGGAACTGCTGCCACTGTTCCTGGCGACTCCAGGACAGCAACTCCCCTCCCCCTGGAATGTCTCAATGTCAGGCTCTGTCTCTTCTGCAGCCAGAGATTTCGTTACGTAATTCACGGTGGTCACTCTGCGCGGTCCCCAGCTACCACTGCTTCAGTTCCCCAGCCTCACCAGAAACTTCCAAAATGATCTTCCGCTGGAGAGCTGGCTGGGATCTGGCGCTCTGACCTTTAGGTTTAGGGACAAGGAAGATTTAAGGCAACTTCTGGAAACGCTCTCTGCTACTAAGAAAGTGAGGAACTAGGCAGAAGTTGTAGAACCTAGACTGGGTGTTGCCAGAGTCCCTTTCGGGGAGTGGCACTCGAGATTCTGGCGTCACCTTTCACTACTTAGATAGAAGGTGAAAAGAATTTGCTAATGAATAATCCTACGTGACTCCAGGCATCCAGAGAGCCTGTCTGTTTCAAGTCAGTGACAACTCTTCACTGGCGACCCCTTGACAAAATTGGAAGACTTCTGCGAAGTCAGGCTTCCAGGGGCAAGGATGACCCAAGAAGCCCCGAATAGATGAAATCTCACTAAATCACTGTGCAGGGGCCTCCTTAGCATATAGAAGTCTGGCTACCATTCCAAAGCTGTTTAATCGGGTCAAATAGCTAAGATCGTCGGGGGAGGGGTGAAAAGAGGAGATGCCAAATTGCCAGTTCTTCACAACTCTGCACTCTTGCTTCCTTTTGTTCCTCTCAAGGCAATGAATAATAAAATCCCAGAACTTTCAGAGTTCAACTCCATATATTAGGGTTACAGATAAGCAAAATGAGACTTGAATGTTTGTAACAGACTTGAAATGTGTCACTCTTTCTCTCTGCCTAGTAGTAGAGCCAGATTCAACAGATTTCTTTGTAAATTCTCTGTACACCTTCACAGAGATTAGTTTGGAAAAGTTATCTCCCTTTCTAAAATTAAAATTTGAAAAACTCCTTCCTCATTAATTTGTCAAGGGATTGGTTCAAAAGCCTTTACTTTGGCTGGGAAGGGCCTGACATCATTAAAAAAGCAAGCACTATATTCCAACACAAGAAGTGTGAGTTTAAAGCATCAGTCAACTCCCACCAACCTCTGAAAGATATTAAGGTTCAGCAACTCAGGAAGATGGCAACATGTCTTAAATACATATTAAAATACAAAGGAAGTGGACTGGAGCTATAGCTCAGTGGTGGTGCACTTGCCTTGCACACAGTAGGACACTGGGTTGGATCCTCAGCACCACATAAAAATAAGCAAATAAAATAAAGGCATGCTGTCCATCTACAACTACAAAAAAAAAATTAAAAAATACAAAGGAAGTAGGAAATGTAGAGGCTGCCCTGAATGAGGTTTATAGTTTAATTGAGAGAAGAGAAAAAAACAAATTTATATTACATATTAAATAAAAAATACATGAAGAATGTTTATAACTTTTAGTATTAAGATCCTGATGAAGAAACTAACATAATCCCCAACTACCTGGCACACTTGAAAATGACAGGTGGTGGGTCTGTGGTTGTGGCTCAGCAGTAGAGCGCTCGCCTAGCACGTATAAAATGCATTGCATTGTGTACAACTAAAGCAAATAAATAAATATTAAAAAAAGAAAAAAAGAAAAGAAAATGACAGGTGGGTAGTAAATCACCAAGCCTAGTATGTACCAGGCCCTGGGTTCAATCCAGAACCAAAACAAAAAACAAACAACAACAAATAGATAACCTTAAGAAATGTTAATGTAGAACTTAAAACATTTAACTGTTAAACAATTTCAATATGAATTGAAAAATAATGAATTAAAGATAGTAAATTTTGCCAGGTGCAGTGGCACGAACCTATAATCCCAACGACTCCAAAGGCTCAGGCAGGAGGATTGCAAGTTTGAGGTTAGCCTTGGCAATTTAGTTCTTTTTAGTCCTAAAAATGTCTAGGGATAGAATATCATTTTAACTGTCAATACAAGAATGACATTTAAATACATTCTTTGTCAATTCTGAGACATAATTTTACTATTTTAACTTTGGTTTTTATGTCATAGATGAAAAGAACACAAATTTTCTTGCCAGAATGCTCAAAAGTAGAGTATATATGTTTAAAGGATACAGAAACCTTGAACAGAGTTTTAGAGAATATTAGATTCTAAAATTTAACAGTGCTGTCTATGGTAGGAGTATGGGCTCTAGAATCGACCTGCCTGAGCCCACCACTTACCAGCTGGATTGCCTTGGGCAAGTTTACTTAGCAACTTGAATGTCTCCATTTCCTCCTCTGAAAAATGGCAATAATAGGATTAGGGTTGTAGCTCAGTGGTAGAGCCCTTGCCTAACACATATGAGGCACTGGGTTTGATCCTCAGCACCACACAAAAATAAATAAATAAAATAAAAATATTGTGTCCATCTACAACTAAAAAATATTTTTTAAAAATGGCAATAATCTATACTACAGAGCAATAGTAACAAAAACAGCATGGTATTAGCACCAAAATAGACATGTAGATCAATGGTACAAAATAGAAGACACAGAGAAAACCCCACATAAATACAGTTATCTCATACTAGACAAAGGTGCCAAAAACATATGTTGGAGAAAAGATAGCCTCTTCAACAAATGGTGCTAGGAAACCTGGAAATCCAGCTGGAAATGCAGCTAAATGAAATTAAACCCCTATCTCTCACCATGCACAAAACTTAACTCAAAGTGGATCAAGAACCTAGGAATTAGACCAGAGACCCTGTGCCTAATAGAATAAAGAGTAGGCCCAAATCTTCATCATATCAGATTAGGCCCCAACTTCCTTAATAAGACTCCTAAAGTGCAAGAAGTAAAATCAAGAATCAATAAATGGGGGGCTGGGGTTGTGGCTCAGTGGTAGAGTGCTCGCCTAGCATGTATGAGGCACTGGGTTCGAGCCTCAGCACCACATAAAAATAAAGTGAAGATAATGTGTCCACCTAAAACTAAAAAATAAAAAATATTTTTAAAAAAAGAATCAATAAATGGAATGGATTCAAACTGAAAAGCTTCTTCTCAGCAAAAGAAACAATGAGGTGAAGAAAGAGCCTACAGAGTGGGAGAAGATCTTTACCACATGCATGTCAGAGCACTAATCTCCAGGATATATAAAGAACTCAAAAAACTTAACACCAAAAAAAAAACCCAATCAATAAATGAGCTAAGGAACAGAACAGACACTTCTCAGAAGAAGATATACAAGCAATCAACAAATATATAGAAAAATGCTCAACCTCTCTAGTAATTAGAGAAGTGCAAATCAAAACTACTCTAAGATTTCATCTCATTCCAGTCAGAATGGCAGTTATCAAGAATACAAGCAGCCGGACGCCGTGGGGTACACCTGTAATCCCAGCAGCTGGGAAGGCTGACGCAGGAGGATCACGAGTTCAAAGCCAGCCCAGGAATGGCGAGGCACTAAACAACTCAGTGAGACCCTGTCTCTAAATAAAATACAAAATAGAATTGGAGATGTAGCTCAGAGGTTGAGTGCCCTAGAGTTCAATCCCTGGTACAAAAAAAAAAAAAAGCAATAATAAGTGTTGGCGAGGATGTGGGGGGAAAGGTACACTCATACATTGCTGGTGGGACTGCAAGTTGGTGCAACCACTGTGGAAGGTAGTATGGAGATATCTCAAAAAACTTGGAATGGAACCACCATTTGACCCAGCTATCCCACTCCTCGGTTTATACCCAAAGGATTTAAAATCAGCATACTATAGTAATGCAGTCAAATCAATGTTTATAGCAGCTCAATTTACAATAGCTAACCCGTAGAAACAAGCTAGATGCCCATCAATAGATGAATGGATAGCCAGGCGTGGTGATGCACACTTGTAATCCCAGCACTTGGGAGCCTAAGGCAGGAGTATCATGAGTTCAAAGCCAGCCTCAGCAATGGCCAGGCATTTAGCAACTCAGTGAGACCCTGTCTCTAATAAAATACAAAAAGAGCTGGGGATGTGGCCCAGTGGTTGGGTACCCCTGAGTTCAATCCCGGGTACCAAAAAAAAGATGAATGGATAAAGAAACTGTGTATATATACACAATGGAATATTATTCATCATTAAAAGAGAACAAAATTATTGCATTTGCAGTTAAATAGATGGAGTTGAAGAATATCATACTAAGCGAAGTAAGCCAATCCCAAAAAACCAAAAGCCAAATGTTTTCTCTGATTTGTGGATGCTGATCCATAATGGGGGGAGACATGGAAAGAATGGAGGAACTTTGGATTGTGCAAAGGGGAGGAGAGGGGGGAAAGGCATGAGGCAGGAAAGATGGTGGAATGAAACAGACATCTAGGTACATCCATGATTGCACAAATGGTGCAACTCTACATTGTGTACAACCAGAGAATTGAAATGTTGTGCTCTATTTGTGTACGATGAATTGAAATGCATTCTGCTGTCAAGTATAAATAAGAGGAAAAATTTTTTAAATGTAAAAAAATGGCAATAATAATAAACCCTATTTCATATGGCCAGTGCAGGATTGAATGAGGTAATACACGTCAACTGTCCAATATGTAGCAAGTTCTCAATACAAATTGATTATTATTTTTTATAGAAAGAGTTAATTTCCTGATGGCATAAGGAATGTAGGGAATCTGAATAAGAGGACACACAAAAAAAGTGAAATTGTCTACCCAGTTTCATTTTTAAACTCACTAATCCAAGAAAAATGGGCAAATGAACAACGCTGATGAGAATAGAAATGTTTCAGAGAAGGGCCATATGACTACAGAAACCTGAAAAAGTCCTTTTACTGATTGTGATATCAAAACACTTTTTAAAGCCGGGCGCGGTGGCGCACGCCTGTAATCCCAGCACTTTGGGAGGCTGAGACAGGAGGATCGCGAGTTCAAAGCCAGCCTCAGCAATGGCGAGGCACTTAGCAACTCAGTGAGACCCTGTCTCTAAATAAAATACAAAAAAGGGCTGGGGATGTGGCCCAGTAGTCGAGTGCCCCTGAGTTCAATCCCCGGTACCACAAAAAAAAAAAAAAAACACTTTTTAAGGCTGGGGTTGTGGCTCAGTGGTAGAGCGCTTGCATCGCATGTGTGAGGCACTGGTTTCTATCGTCAGCACCACATAAAAATAATTAATAAACAAAGATATTAGCCGGGCGCGGTGGCGCACGCCTGTAATCCCAGCACTTGGGAGGCTGAGGCAGGAGGATTATGAGTCCAAAGCCAGCCTCAGCAATGGCAAGGCACTTAGCAACTCAGTGAGACCCTGTCTCTAATAAATACAAAAAAAAAAGGGCTGGGGATGTGGCCCAGTGGTCGAGTGCCCCTGAGTTCAATCCCTGGTACCAAAAAATAAATAAATAAAAAATAAACAAAGATATTGTGTGTCCATCTACAACTAAAAAATTCTTTTTTGGGGCTGGGGTTGTGGCTCAGCGGCAGAGCGCTCGCCTCGCACATGCGCGGCCCGGGTTGGATCCTCAGCACCACGTAAACATAAATGCATTGCATTGTGTACAACTAAAGTAAATAAATAAATAAATAATCTTTTTTAAAAATACTTTTTAAATCCTATTTGTAGGCCAGTCGTATGGCCACACACCTGTAATCCCAGGGGCTCAGGAGGCTGAGGCAGGATGATCCTGCGTTCAAAGCCAGCCTCAGCAAAAAGCGAGGTGTTAAGCAACTCAATGAGACCCTGTCTCTAAATAAAATACAAAAAAAGGCCTGAGGATGTGGCCCAGTGGACGAGTGCCCCTGAGTTCAACCCCTGGGGAAAAAAAGCAGATTTATAAATCATATTTGTGGGACTAGGGGTGTGCTCAGTGGTAAAGCACTTGCCTAGAGCCTATTTGAGGCTCTGATTCTGGGTTCAATTCCCAGCACCACAAATAAATGAATGAATAAATAGGAGCATATTTCTAAAACTCTATGGATACTTGTATGTTTAAATATACTCCATTACACTGCATTGCTTTCATCTTGGTTTAACTGGTTAGGTGGCCTAATTTGGAGGGCAGAATGGACCCAGAAAAAAAAAAAATCACTTCTCCACCTTACCTGAAGGGTGTTGATCTTCACTATCCAATATGGGAGCCATGAGCCAGAGGTAGCTGCTGAACATTTGAAATGTGACTAATTCTAATGGAGAGATGCTGTCAATGTAAAACACACACCAGATTTCACAGGCTTAGTAAAAAAAAAAAAAAAAAAAATGGTGAATACCTTGTCATATTTTAATAAGTCTTTTTACCTCTTTTTGCTTTGTTCTTGGTGTTGGCTGTGCTGGGGATTGAATCCAGGGCCTTCTACATGCTAGACAAGCACTATACCACTAAGATAATACCCTTTGTCCCTGAAACTATGATATTTTACATTTACTGGATTACATAAAATGCTATTAAAACTAATTTCACCTATATCTTTTCTTTTTTTTTAATATGGCTACTAGGAAATTTTAAATTATACATGTAGTTCTGATTGTGTTTCTATTGTATATAGTGCACTAAACAGAGTGTGTGGCCAGAGATAAAAAGGATAAGGACCATTCTCAGTCACACCAATTCATCCTTTGTTGCTTTCTCTAATTCAGCCATGATAATGGTTAACAAAACTCACTGGCCCAGCTCTCGTATGTGCCCAATGCCACCCACCTAAAGGAACATTAAGGGGCGACCAGGGACCCAAGAATCAAAACCACAAGGGGCATCCATCTTCATTACTTTGTTCAGAGGCTGTTTCAATAGACAAAGTCAAAGGTATGAGGAAGTGCCCACTCATAAGCAAGGAAGATGTGTTTCCGTAGAAAGTACCCATCTTTTTTTTTTTGGCAGTGGGGGGGCTACTGGGAATTGAACTCATGGGCACTTGACCACTGAGCCACATCCCCAGCCCTATTTTGTATTTTATTTAGAGACAGGGTCTCACTGAGTTGCTTAGGGCCTTGCTAAATTGCTGAGGCTGGCTTTGAACTCACTATCCTCCTGCCTCAGCCTCCCAAACTGTTGGGATTATAGGCGTTCGCCATCGCCTAGCTCCTACACATCTTTTTTGTTTTGGGGGGTATTCTTGGTCTTTTTTTTTTTTTTTTTTTTTTTTTTGGCACTGGGGATTGAACCCAGGACTTTATGTATGTGAGGCAAGCACTCTATCAACTGAGCTATATCCCCAGCCCCAGCACATCTTTTTAAAGGCAAAACTAATTGTGAGAAAGCAGAGACAGAAGGAGGCACAGGCCTCCCAAATAGCCAAAGGGTTTGTTTGAAAGAGGAAGCGTGCCACAAAAGCCATCCAAAATAAATGCATTTCCTAGAGGGCTCCAAGAACTGTAGCAGTTTTACGACCTGTGGGTTCTAAAAACAAGAACAAGCTCACCCTCAATCCCTCTGCTCGTCCACAGCACAGCCGGCAGCTGGTTTGCCATGGCTGATTCCCCACAATCCAGAACCAGCTCTGGTATGTTCTAGGTACTAAACTGAAAAGGAACCTTTTGAAGAAAGTGAGGCATCAGCTGGAAATGGTGGTGCATGCTGTAATCCCAGGTACTTGGGAGGCTGAGGCAGGAGAATTACAAGTTCAAGTCCAGCCTAGACAACTTAGTGAGACCCTGTCTCAAAATTTAAAAAAAAAAAAAAAGGAATGGGGACATATCCTATCAGTGGAACCCTACTGGGTTCAATCTCAAGTCCTGCCACAAAAAGAAGGAGGAGGAGGAGGAGGAGGAAGAGAAAATGGATCATCAAATCTGTGGCTTGAGGCTTGGGATGTAACTCAGTGGTAAAACACTGGCTTAGCATGCATCAGGCTCTGGGTTTGATCTCCAGCACCTCCAACAACAACAACAAACTGCAACCTGGTTTTCTCTCGCTTTGGGGGATGTGGGCAGAGAGGTTTCTCACTCCCTTCACAGTATCTAAAAGCATACCCCACCCCCAAGTTCTAGGTACAGGAGATGCTCTTAGGGCCAGGCCTATGAAACCTTCTATTTCAGGCTAGAATCAAATGGAAATGATGCTCCCAACTTCTCACTAACAGTTCATTCATTCATTCAACCACTGGAGGGTCTCCCTGAGGGAGGCATTGTGCTAGGCACAGGTGGCAAAATAAAAATAAACCAGACATGGAAACAACCCTTTAAAAAGACATTTCCATCCATCTGGAGAGAGAATAAAGATAGTAGGCCCAGCCCTCCAAGCGAACACAGGAAGTAGTTGTTGAGACTTAGGAGGAAAGAACAGTCCCCCAGCGGATCTTCTGCCGGGCCTGGTGCCCACAATCCCAACAGACACATACTTGAGCATTTACTGAATGCATTTACTCCTTTGAATTCTCAAGGCTTCAAAGTACTGAGATTTTCATACATTAGAAAAACACAAAGGCAAAATGACATGTGTCAAAGAACCTCAGTAGAGGGGGGGGGTAGTTCTAACATTGGGAGCGGGAAAGGTTTCATGGAGAAAATCACATTTAGTTTGGGCCTTGCTTGGGGAGACCTTAGAAATGAGCCAAGGGGTGAAAGGCCTTCCAGACCAAAATCATAACCTAGCAACAGCTAATTCATACAGCAAATATTTGTAGATTCCCTACTGCTGGGCCTTGAGGACACAAAGAGACCTAAGACGATCCTCACCTTCAAAGGGATTGTATTTAAAAAGTGAGGGAGGGGTAAGCAGGTTACCATGCAGAGCCTTGGGCACTATGGAGTCCCACCAGGAGCACCAACCACACCAGGAGGTCAGGGTTGTCTCCAGAGCTGAGTCCCCCATGACCTCTGTTGTTACAGAGATAGCAGTCCCTTCAGAGAAGTGGGAAAGGACATCGTGATTTTTTTTTAATATTTATTTATTTGCTTTAGTTGTACACAGTGCCTTTATTTTTACATGGTGCTGAGGAAGCCACAAGCCCAGCCCGCACATCGTGATTTCAAGGGATCCTTTTGGTGGGAAGGTAATTGCAGGAGTTAGCTGAGACAGGAAAAGCTGGAGAGACATGAAGGGGGTATCAATACTAAGAAATGTGGCATTTTATCCGGAAGACAATCAGCCAACACTGAAAGATTTTAAGTTAGGGGTGAAAATGAAGAGATTTGCTTTTTTTGAAAGTTTCATTTCAGAAGCAGCATCACCACGGATTGGGGGAGGCTGGCCTGGAGGCCACAGCAGCCAAAGCTCAGGCCTGAGGGTAACAATAAGGGGCAGAACCGGTGATTTCTGGGAAAGTAGACTTGGTCACAGGTGGCTGTGGGCTCAAAGGGCCTAGGACAATGCTTCTAGGAATGGACACTAGTCAGCTCCACTTGACTGAAGAAACATGAGGTCAAGGCCAAGGCTGAAAGCTGGAGATGAGCTTTCCTCGGGGCAACGGTGACCTGGGTGGGGATTCCCCTCAACCCCATCCCATCCCCAGCCTTTCCCTTTCTAGAAGGACTCCACTTTTATGGAAGCCCTTTTCCAAATCCCCTCCTGCTAATCCCCACCCTTTCCCTCAAGACATGCTCTAAAAATCCCTGTGATGTTTTCTCCTGGATAGCTACATCTTAAGAGAGGATTCTGGGACATCCCAAAACTTTCCCAAGGAGGAGATCGAGACCTCATGAGATGCACACGTGCACATGCGCACGCACGCGCGCACACACTCGCGCACACACACAGAGAGACACTGCTTGAGCATAAGCAGTGTCTAAAATCTCAGGCACCAGGAAAGGCAGTAGATGGGATATTTTTACCCAGGAGCTTTCTCCACTCAAATCACACCAAGTAACCCCAGTCTCCTCTGAGGACCGGCCCCAGCCCCTTTTAGGCCTCCCGAAGGCCAGACCAGGCCAGACTATCACAAGAGGCCTTGGTTCTTCTTCCTGATAAAGCCAGCCACTTGCTGCAGAGCTCTCACGGTGTCTATTTTTTAAAAATAGCTAACCTCTCTCTCTTCACCCTCCTCTACCTGCCAAGTCTGAATTGGCCAAGTCTTGCCTTGGCCCATCCACATGGACACCATGTGGATGAAATCCTGGTAGCTCTTAAGTCCCAAGTCAAAGCAACTGGCAAGGCCTCCTGCAGAGAGGGACAGAATGGAGCAGGGAGGGAAACTGTCCATCAGTACCACCATGGAGAGTGACCAAGACATATATGAGCCAAATTTCCCTCAGGCTATAAATACGTGTAAGAAACAAATGCACCCCCTTGGCCATTATCTGCAAAGGTGGCCGCCCTGAGGGCCACCAAAGAGGGTTTTCTGCAGGGTGTTGCTTTAAGTGTGGGGACACTCCCAAGCACCTGTTTCCCTCACTCACCCCACTTACATGACCTCTTAGGCAGGAATCGTCCAGGAGTAGTCGACAAGCCAAGCACAGGAGGGCATATTAAGTCTCGTTGTTCTGCAGATATTTACACCACCCTATAAAAATAGGTGTCCGCAAGCAGGAGAGATGGACAGAAGCCACAAGACCTAAAATGTCCCACACTCTGGCAAAGACGGAGACAGAGGCCTGCTGATTTAAAGCAGGTGTTTTCTATTCTCTGACAGCTCCAGGCAATGAACTCTGGCCTGCATGGCTGCAAAAGGACCTCAACTCCTGTTTATTTCACTCCAGAGGAAAAAGGAAGGTGAGAAAATGTTCCCAGGGTCCACAGAGGGCCCAGTGCATTTCAATACATCTAAGCCTAGGAAAAGGTCAGCCATTGTCAGGCCATCCAGGGACTACTGCTCTGATGCAGCACTGGGTTCTGGGACAGAGACACAAAACCCAGGGGGTCCAGATTCCCAAAGGAAACAGCAAATAGAAATGGAACAGGGGAAATCTGTGAGGTGGGGCTGCTGGGAGAGGAGATGGAAGTGGAGCATCTTGATTCTGGTAAGGGGGAAAATTTTTTTTTTTAATTTATGAAATAGAGCTAGTAAGCTGATAAGAGCTAGTAAGGACCTAGGCAAGCTGGCTGGGATCAGTGGCTGAGGCAGCATGATCACAAACTTGAGGTTAGTCTCAGCAACTTAGAGAGACTTTGTCTCAAAATTAGAAATTTTTTAAAAAGGCTTAAGATGAAGTTCAGTAGTAGAGCACTCCTGAGTTCAGTCCCTAGTACCTCTAAAAAAGAAAAAAAAAAAAAAAGACAGGCAGCAAAGGAAATTAATTTTCAGTACCTGCTTCCCAAAGTCATCAGATATGTCTTCTGTTCTCAACAAAGGATGGCACAACTTACTTTACCTGTACAAGAGATAAAAATGTGTATAGTTGCCAGACTATAATGATTGGAACTCAGTGACAATTCTGAACACCAGGACTGTTTTCTAGACACAAGGGGGCTCACCAACATTGATTCTGAAAGCTGTCGTGTTTCTAGAAGGCTTTTTATGAAGCTGATGTTAAATGTTTTAATCTTATCCATTTGGCAGCTTGAACTTAAACCTGCTGGGGTTAAATGGATCTCAAGTTAGTTGCTTGCTTCTTTGGGCTTTTGCTGAGTTTTATCCACAGCTCTGTTAAAATACTTACATTTTTAGTGCATCTCATTTTCTGTCTCCCTGTTCTACAAAGTATTGAGGGCAAACAGAACACCTTGAATTCTCCAGAGCCTTGCCAAGGTCTAGTAGATGGTTAGTAACTGGTAGTTGAAAAAATAAATAAAAACATAAATAATTAAATCTAGTGATATAAATTCCACCCTATTTAAAAAAAGAAGTTTCTACTCCACATCTATTAGGATGGCTACCATCAAAAAGTCAGATGACAGGGCTGGGATTGTGGCTCAGCAATAGAGCGCTCGCCTAGCACGTGCGCGGCCTGGGTTCAATCCTCAGCACCACATACAAATAAATGCATTGTGTACAACTAAAGCAAATAAATAAATATTTTTTTTAAAAGTCAGATAACAAGTACTGTGGGGGAGGTGGGGAAATCAGAAGCCACACGCTGATGGTGAGAGGGTCCAGCTGTTTGGGAAAACACTCGGGCAATTCCACAGATAATTCAACATAGAGTTACCATACAAGCCAGCAATTCTGCTCCTGAGTATATATCCAAGAGAAATGGAAATGTGCTCAGCACATGCCTAATCCCAGCTACTTGAGAGGCTGAGGCAGGAGGATCTCAAGTTCAAGACCAGTCTCAGCAACTTAGCCAGACCCTATCTCAAAATAAGATAACAAAAAAGGGCTGAGGTTGTAGCTCAATGGTAGAGCACTTGCCTATCAAGTACAAGGCCATGGGTTTGATCCCCAGCATCACACACACACACACACACACACACACACATACACACACATACACACACAAAGTCCATTCACAAATTTGTGCTTGACTGTTCAAAACAGTGTTATTCGTGATGCTCAAAATATGGAAACAACCCGAAAAGTCATCAGTTAAGGAAATGGATAAACAAAAGGCAATGTATCCATACAATACAATATTAATCAACCCTTAAAAAAGCAGAGTACGGTTATGTGCCACAACATGAATGGAAAAAAAGTGAAATCAGCCAGTCACAGGACCACACACTATATGATTCCATTCACATAAAATTCCAGACCAAGGAAATACAAAGATAGAAAATACATTCGAGGTTACTTAGGGCTGAAGGGGGCAGGTGTGTGGGAGTAAGAAGGTAACAGCTAAAGCATTCAAAGTTTCTTCAATAGGAAATTAAAATGTTTTAAAATAGACTGAGGTGGGGCTGGGATTGTGGCTCAGCAGTGGAGCGCTTGCCTAGCACATGCGTGGCCCGGGTTCGATCCTCAGCACCACGTAAAAGTAAAACGCATTGTGTACAACTAAAGCAAATAAATATTTAAAAAAATAGACTGAGGTAATAGTCACACATATCTCCAAATATACTAAAAACCATTGAATTGCACAATTTGAACAGGTATATCATATGATATATGAATTATATCTCAAAAAAGCTGAGGGCAGGGCTTATCACTACTTATAACAGATGCCAGAAGCCCACTAACCCACACATCTGTATGGCCGCTTTCTCCATTAAAACTGCACTGGGCAGCCAGGCACAGTGGTGCACACCTGTAATCCCAGCGGCTGGGAAGACTGAGGCAGGAGGATCTCGAGTTCAAAGCCAGCCTCAGCAATGGTGAGGTGCTAAGCAACTCAGTGAGACCCTGTCTCTACATAAAATACAAAATAGGGATGGGGATGTGGCTCAGTGATTGAGGACCCCTGAGTTCAATCCCCGGTACCCTCCCCCCCAAAAAATTGCACTGGGCATGTAGATAGTGCGGACTATTGCAGGTAATTTGACTTGCAGTGTGGAGGTTCTACACTCATGTTAGCCTCTTGCTTCATACCAAGTGGCACAGGAGGAAATCCTGTACCTGAAAAGCTTGGAGTCTTGAAGCCATAACCAGGATCAAACAAGTGCGCTCATTAACAGTGATTCTAGAGGCCTCTGAGTTTCTAGGAAGTCTTTCTATAAAACCAAATAAAAGTAATTTAATCTTACACAATAACCACTCTGGAGGGACTCCTAAGGTGACATAATGCAAGGGCTGGATGAGAACCTGTTTTCTTGAGTGACCAAAGCTACTCCCCTCCCAAGTTGTGGCTTCTTTTTAATTCTGAGATATTAGGAGGGATAAAGTGATCACAATTAAGTTCTTTTGTCATTTTTATAATATCTTTAGTTATTTTATCATGAATCATGAATTTTTTGTAAATTTTTATATGATAAAACCAAGGAACATAAAAATAAAAAAACTGTCTGGGAACACTAATGACACCATTAAAAGTCACAGCGTGGTATAAAAGTTCATTAAAAGAGTCTGAAAGGCCGGGTGCAGTGGCGCACACCTGTAATCCCAGAGACTCAGAAGACTGAGGCAGGAGGATTGCAAGTTTGAGGCCAGCCTCAGCAATTTAGCAAGAACCTGTCTCAAAATAAAAAATAAAATGAGCTGGGGATGTGGCTCAGTAGTTCAACACCCCTGGGTTCAATCTCCAGTACTGGGCCAGGGGGTTTGGCGGGAGTGGGGAGGAAGGAAGAAAACCTTAACACAAAATCCTAGCTCCAGTACTTACAAGGCACAAAGCCTCTGGCAGGTGACTTTATCCTGGACCTTAATTCATTCATCTGTGAAATGGGGATGAACACCAACTTTTACCTGTGACCGTGTAAGTGACGTAAAGAAGAGTAACTGATGTATAGTAAGCACTTGACAAACACTTCCCCCTGATCCTTAGAGAACAGAAGAGTTAGCACTGGTGAGTGCTGAAGAGACACAAAGAAATGAAAGAACAGAAGACAAGGACGTGTGGAGTTCGGGAGAGTCGGCACATCAGCTGAAAGCCAGAGAATCCTGGGCCAAAATAGGAGCTAAGTGTCACTTGTATTGGAGAAGGGGCATTAGGTATAGGAAGGAGCCAGTCCCTTCAAGAATTTCCTCTGGGCTGGTGGTGGCGCACACTTGTAATCCCTGCAGCTAGGGAGGCTGAGGCAGGAGGATCTCTAGTTCAAAGGCAGCCTCAGCAATATAGGAGGCACTAAGCAACTCAGTGAGACCCTGTCTCTAAATAAAATACAAAATAGGGCTAGGAATGTGGCTCAGTGGTCGAGTGCCCCTGAGTTTAATTCCCACTACCAAAAAAAAAAAAAAAAAAAAAAAAAGAGTTTCCTTTGGGGGTGCCATGGAATTAGATGTGGAAGGGGTAGATGAGATTAAACAGAACATCAGGGGTAAACAATTAATGGCCAGTTACTCACTGGAAATAGTGATATCTCAAAAGCCTGACTTTCAAGGGGAAAAGACTTTATGAAAACTAATGGGTTGGTTGGGGTTGTGGCCTAGCACGTGCGTGGCCCAGGTTCGATCCTCAGCACCACGTAAAAATAAACGCCTTGTATACAACTAAAGTAAATAAATGAATATTTTAAAAAAAGAAAGAAAGAAAACTAATGGCTAGCCTTCGTTAGAGTGTCTCCTCTTCCCATGCCCCACTGAGAGGAGGATGGAGTTGTGCAGCTCTTCTTTCCTGAAAAGAGTGAAAACCAAAGTCCTGAACTAGTGCACAAAGCACTTGGGCTCAATTTGTTACTGGCAATTGAGCGCCCTCTAGTGTCAATTAATGGGGAAGACATCTTGGGACAGCCACAATGGAGAAACAGCACCTTGTTCCAGCCCTAGAAGAAACTGCCAAACAGCAATATTTACATGGATACCTGGAAGGCACAAAAAGATTTAAAAAGCACAAATATGATTCAAATGAGTCCTTTTGGGGTGAATTCTTGAACATAGTAGGTACCAGAGGTTTACTAAATGAGTGACTAGCTTTAGGTCCATGGCAGCCAGTCCTGGATTAATGCCACATCAAGGTGTTTGACATATAATGAATACACCACCTGTCAAACCAATGCAGCAATGGAAAACTTGACTGCTCCGATTTTTGCATACTTTCTGAGTGATACAGCTGGGTAAGAACCACAGCTAGGTCACCTGGCTGAAATTAAAGGTCGGCTCTACTGGGTCAACCAAAATGTACACGCTGCCATAGAAGCAAGTCATCTTTTCCTTGCTGAGCTTTGGTGAATCCATCTGCAAAGTTGTGGGGAGTAGGGAACTTGGCTTGCCTCAGGAAAGAGTACCCGTGACCCCACATACTGTGAGAACAGTAAAACGTACTCGATGTATTTATCACCCTTGCTGACTCAGGAGGATAAAACACTCCCAGTGCCACAGCAGAAGTTGTGCAGGCATCAATCTGTTATTTGTTGACAGAGAAAGAAAAAATTAACCACAGAGACTTACCTCAAATTACTCACCAGTCCAGTTCTTTGGTTGCTGGACTTTTAGATTCAATGGATTTAACAATATATGGAGCAAGTATACCCTGGCTATGCTACTTTTGCCTGGAAGGAAAAGCAAAGCAAAGCAAAAAAAAAAAAAAAAAAGAAAAAAAAGAAAAGAAAAAGTCCTAGCATACAAAGATCCACTTTGAGCCAGGCACACTGGTGAATACCTGTAATCCCAGCAACTTGGGAGTCTGAGGAAGGAGGACCACAAGTTATAAGGCAGCCTGGGTAACTTAGTAAGACCCTGTCTCAAAATTTTAAAAAATAAAATAAAATAAAAAATAAAGAGCTGGGAATGTAGCTCAGTGGTAAACTAACATGCGTGATGGCCTGGGTTCTATCCCTAGTACCACACCACAAAAGAAGAAAATAAAGATCCACTTTGAACAGAGTGCCTGGATTGTTGGGACAGCCAGCAGTGCATTGGAACCTGCCTTTCCCTGCTTCCAGAACTTCAGTGAAAATGTATGACCTACACCATACAACTTTCTTCACGCATGAAGTCTACAACACCCTCCGCTTCTACCTATGCGAATATCATATGCTATAGCCTACATTTAAGGCCCCTGAATAATCCTTACCTGAAATTGAATAATCAGAAAAAACGACCTGGGGCTGGAGTTGTGGCTCAGGGGTAGAACACTTGCCTAGCATGTGTAAGACACTGGGTTCAATCCTCAGCACCACATAAAAATAAATAAATAAAATAAAGGTATAGTGTCTGTCTACAACTAAAAAGAAAAACGACCTGAGGTTTATTTTACAGATGATACCTGCCCTGCCTTCCAGAAAAGCTCCAAAGGTGATACCTATGGATGGTTGACACTTCAGATGACTCTTTATTTGACTTGGAAGTCACTGACAGATTCATACCTCAGACACTCTGCAGAGGTCCCCAGAGCACAGACTCCATGAAAACGCAAATGAGTATTCCCAATCTTCTTCCCAGGACCAAGAGAATAAAGGAAAAGCAGATGCCTTAAATGGATCAAGGGCACAGGGTGCTGCTGGGAAAGGGATACAAATCTGTCCCCCAGACAAAGTCCTTTGGGAGAGGTACCGGAACAGACTGGAATTTACTCCCTGTTTCTAAAAGTGAGGCCACCAGGTGAGCATTAAAGTAAAATGCCAGAATGCTAACTGGCCTCCACATTCAACTGGTTTCTGTTTTGAGGAGGGACCACCAGGAGGAGGCGGGAGACAGGGCAGAGTCCTCTGTTAACTAACGCTGCATTCACAATTATCACTACTCACCAGGGTGCTTTGAAAATCTGGGAGTCCTGCAGGGGGTTACCTTTTCAGGCTCACAGCTAATGCAAAAGAATGGGGCCTACTCTCTTCCTGCCTTCTTTTCAGGGCTCCTGACCTTCCAACACCCAGACTGCTCCCCCAGTGGGTGGGTCAAATAGCTTATCCAAAAACTGAGGTTGGGAGGAGAGGGAGGGAGTAACGGCATTTGAAGGAACTGCTCTCAGAATTATGGAGGTCATATAGGTGGTGGGACGTTGTAAGAGAATGAGACAAAACACCAAACCCAACAGCAAAACCCTTTCATTTACCCTCATAGCATGATATCATGAACAGTTCTACTTTTAATTATTAGAAAAAGACATCCTTCGTGAAATTGACTGGATATCCCATACAGGTACACATTTATGTGTTATCCAAAACAGAGGATCAGTAACACCCAATTTTATTGTAAAACACATCTATTTTTTTTAAAAAGTACTTTAACATCCTATTAAATCCTTAAATCTCATTGTAAGTTCACTACATGTAACCACTGATTGCCCTCAAGTTCACTGATTGGGTGAAGTAACACAAAGTAATTCTTTAAAGTAATTTTTTTTTTTTTTTTTTTTTTTTTTTTTTTTGGTATTGGGGATTGAACTTGGGGGTGTTTTCTGCCACTGATCTACACCTCCAGTCCTTTCTATTTTTTAATTTGAAACAGGTTCTCATGAAGTTGGTGATGCTGGCCTTGAACTTGCAATCCTCCTGCCTCAGCCTCCTGAGTCACTGGGATAACAGGCATGTACCACTGCACCCAGCTATAACCAAAGTAATTCAGACAGTATCTCAGAAACTTAAACTACATCAATACTTTATTTTATAAGCCATTTCAAGAAAAAAAAAATTTAAGTGCTTCCAAGGCAAGAATAAGAAAAGATGAATAACAATAAGGAGAGCCACACTTGGACAGTGCTTACCAAGTACAGGCCCTGTTCTAAAGCCCTTTATCCCTATGAGCCCATTTCGGCAACTCTCAACAACTCCTCAGACATGTTCTCGGCATCCTCATTTTACAAGCAGAAAAAATTTCCCTTGTTTTCTCTATTTGCAAAAGAATAACTGTAAAAGCAAACCCATTCTAACAAGCAGTCTCAACTTCAAACTAGATGAACAAGTTTTCCAGTCTCTCAATTGCAATCCAAATAACTCAATTTTCAAGTTCAAAACACAAAAATGAATTTTACTCTCAAGTCCAAAACTTACAATGCTGGGTTTGTAACATCACATGATGTTATTTTCATGAGCTATGTGAAAAGCAGGGAAGAAACTTCTTTCTCAAATTGATAGTTCATGTATCTTCAGATCAGTGGGCAATATGGAACAGGGCCCCCAACCATTGGAGAGTCCTCTTTTGCATCTCTTGGCCATTCTGCCACCTCTGTGTTCCCATCTGAGGAGGTTGGGGAATTTCCAAACCAGTTTACTCTAGTACATAGCCCACAAGGGAAAAAACAGATGTGTACCAAAACTTCTCCTAAAAGTTTTTTAAAGTTTACCAAAAGCAGCAAATATTTCTGCTGACACAGTAAAGCCATCGAGAAGATATGCTGTAACAAATATATGTGTGACCTTAAACATTTTCCCAACTGCCCCATAATTTGCAATGGAGGTAATACTTCAGAGCAATCGGAGTTCCCTTTTTTCATTCTTTTCCATTCCTTTTTCAAGCTGAGCCCCCTCAGGGCAACCATAAATAAGAACGCATGCGTTACTGAGTCATGTTAGTATTACGACTTTGGGGTTTATTTGTTTTTTGTTGTTATTTTATTTTCAAAGTGAAAATAACTTCATCTTTTCCTTGGCTATAAAAATAATGCATGTCCATTATAAAGAATTGGAACAACACATAAAGATACAATCATGAAAGAATAAAAGGTCCCCGGAAATCTCACCATCCTAACCAGCAACAATGAGGTAAACATCCTTCGATGCATGAATGTACACCCCTATGTATGCACATGTACACACACCTACTCAGGTAGTCCCACAAGTTACATGAACGGTTTCATATTATACTTGCTGTTTTTATCATAGACAAGTGTTCTTCTCCTTTCGTCCCCCAACATTAAAAACTAGAGTGTGTCCATACATGTATTCCTTTGTAATCACACACACACACACACACACACACACACACACACACACATTTTCATACTCACCAACATATATGTGGGGAGGGTTTTTGTTATTTTTAAAATGATAGAATCACATTACACTCATTCTACTTTTCTCACTGGTATCTCATTGAAATTTCTCAGACATCTGGTAAGGCTATAATTCATTCCATTTAATGGCCATATAATATTCTATGGAGTAATATATTTTAATTTTTCAGCCATTCCCTGATTAATGGCCATTCACCATGTTTTCAGTTCTTGGCAGCTACAAACAATGCTGCAATAAACATTCTTGCACACATGTCCGTACAAAATTGGCACTTTCGTTTTTATGGAGTGGAGTCCTAAGAGTAGGATTCTGGGGTCAAGAGGAATATGTATTTTTAATTTTAATAGAGATTGCCAGATTGCCTTCCAAAAAAGGGCGGGGGAGGCTTTACAACTCTACCAGCAATAGATGAGCACACATTTCATTCTATATCCCTCCTGGCAACAGGTATTACAGCTTTTCTTAATTTTTTGCCAGTTTAATGAACAGAAAGTGACATTTCATCATTAATGTGCATTTCTCTGAGAGGCAACTGGGTATACTGTGCCTTTTGTGCATAGGGTGATAAGACTAAAATCCAGCTCACAAATGACTTGCAAAACCAAATATCCTGCACTGTACTCAGTGCAGAGGAAGAGCCGAACATTTTCTAGTTGATAGAAAGGTGCTGCCAAGGCGCTGTCCTGACAGCCAAGAAATCTGACAATCCTTGTGTAAGGCTATTGGACATTTGGACTTGCTCTTCTGTGAACTTCCTCTTCTTATTTGACCCATTTTTTTCTGTTGGGATACAATAGAAAATTTTCTATTTATACTATTTAGCATTTTTCTTGTCAATTTATATGAACTAAAATTTGTAAGATTAAGTTTAAAGAAATGAATGCAGGGGGACTGGGATTGTGGCTCAGTGGTACAGTGCTTGCCTAGCATGTGTGAGGCCCTGGGTTCCATCCCCAGCTCCAGGGGGCAGGGAAGAAATGAACTCTCACTTCCCCTACAGACACCATCTATCATTTGCCTGTAACTTTGTAGCATCATTTATAATTTTAAAAAATTAGGTTTTTGGTCAAGTATGGTTGGTTGGTTGGTTATTGATTGAACCCAGAGATACTTAACCATTGAGCCACATCTCCAGCCCTTTTTATATTTTATTGGATATATATAATATATAATATATATATTGATAAACCAGCTTAATTCCATCTTAAGACTGGGAGCCATCCTGTCAAAAAGTTATGAAAAGCCCACTTCAGTTTTCTATGAAATGCTAGGATTCTTATTTGGCTTGAGCTTATTGTCTGGCATTCATTCCCAGGCCTTGAGCTCGCTCAGGCCTGGCTGTCCTTGACCAGATAACAACTCTCTCTCTCTCAAACTAACGGTGCCTCATAAACTTTTGATGTGGGGTTTAACTATTACTCCCCTTTTTTTCTTGAAATGCAATGCCATGTAGATATTAGTTTGCTACTTGCTTTGAATTACACCTGTCTGACCTTGTTAGCTGTAAGTTCCCAAGATTTTCTGTAACTCTTTGAACTATAAAAACCTTGTCTTCCCGGAGAGCGGGGCTGACCTCAAGCCCAGTGTTTGGGAGGGGCAGCCCTGGCCAGCTCTCTTTATATGTATACAATATAAGCTTGCTTTAATCTAAAATTGGAGTTGGTGGTCTTTTCTTTGCGTCTTGGATCAACATATATAATATAATATATTTTATATTTTATATTTTATTAGAGACAGGGTCTCACCGAGTTGCTTAAGGCCTGGCTTTGAATTCTTGATCCTCCTGCCTCAGCCTCCTGAGCCGCTGGGATTATACGCGTGCGCCATCACGCCCAGCTATTTTTATAAATTTTGGGGCCCAGTCTTGGTTAAAAATATGTCTTTTATCCCTTAGAAAATACAGGTAGCCTTCTATATTATCTTATAAAATACTGATTTTATTTTTTTATACTTATCTTTCTTTTCCATTTGGGATTTGTTTACATATATGTAGTAAGATAAAAAATCCAAATTTGATTTCTTCAGCAGGATAACCAGTAGAACCAATATTATTTAAAAAGTAGCCTTTTAGCCGGGCGTGGTGGCACACACCTGTAATTCCAGCACTTAGGAGGCTGAGGCAGGAGGATCAAGCCAGCCTCAGCAATGGCGAGGCACTGAGCAACTCAGTGAGACCCTGTCTCTAATAAAATACAAAAAAGGGCTGGGGATGTGGCCCAGTGGTCGAGTGCCCCTGAGTTCAATCCCTGGTACAAAAAAAAAAAAAAAAAAAAATTTAAGATAAACTTTGTATAAAGTCTAATTTAGAAAAATATTATTAATGCTCTAAGTGGAATTCAATTAAATTTGTTGTTGTTATTATTATTATTATTATTAGGAATGGGCTTTTTTCTTTTTCTGTACCAGGGATTAAACCCAGGGGCACTTTGCCACTGAGCTACATTCCCAACCCTTTTTATTTTTATTTTTATTTTGAGACAAGGTCTTACATCTTGCTGAGTTGCTTAGGGCATCACTAAGTTGCTGAGGCCAGCCTTGAGTTTTTCAATCCTCCAGCCTCAGAATTGCTGAGATTACAGGCATGCACCAACACAACTGACAGGAATTGACATTTTAAATGTTGCCTTTTATTCAACAACATGATTTGCTTTTGCTGTTATTCAAATCTTCCTTTGTGTTTTTATTATAAAATTTTATAGAGCCGGGTGTGGTGGCGCACGCCTGTAATCCCAGCACTTGGGAGGCTGAGGCAGGAGGATCTCGAGTTCAAAGCCAGCCTCAGCAATGACAAGGCACTTAGCAAATCAGTGACACCCTGCCTCTAATAAAATGCAAAAAAGGGCTGGGGATGTGGCCCAGTGGTCAAGTGCCCCTGAGTTCCAATCCGTGGTACCAAAAAAAAAAAAAAGAGCTGAGGAGGGCTGGGTATGTAGCTCAGTGGTGAAGCACTTGCCTAACGCATATGAGACTCTGGATTCAATCCCCAGTACCCACAAACAAATAAAATAAAATGAAAAATAAAAAGGACTGGAGGGGCTGGGATTGTGGCTCAGCGGTAGAGCGCTCGCCTAGCACGTGCGCAGCCCAGGTTCGATCCTCAGCACCACATACAAATAAACACATTGTGTACAACTAAAGCAAATAAATAAATATTTAAAAAAAAAAAAAAAAGGACTGGAGATGTAGCTCAGTTATAAAGCATCCCTGGGTTCAGTTCCTAGTACTACAATAAAATCATTACTTCCATTTTTTTTTTCAATTTCCATTATGATTTTTTACTTGACCCACAGGTTATTTAGAAACATATTTCTTTTTTTATTTTTTTCATAGCCAGTAAGGACTTTATTTTTAAATTATTTTAATAGATGTGTTAGAATTATACACAAAATAGGAATTCATTATGACATATCCATACATGTACATAACTTAATTTGGTCAGGTTTAATTCCCTAGTACCTCCTCCTCTTCCTTCCCTCCTCCTTCTTGCAGGTCCGCTTCCTCTACTCTTAGTGATTTCCCTTCTGCTTCTGCTGCCTTTTCTTTTCGTTCTTTCTTCTTTTCTTTTTCTTCCCCGCCCCCCCACCCCTTTTTCTCTTTAGTGTCTACATGTAAGAGAAAACATATGACCTTTGACTTTCTGAATCTGGTTTGTTTCACTTAACACAATGCACTCAAGTTCCATTTTCCTGCAAAGGACATTTTCCTCAAGTTGTTATTTTCCTGCTAATGACATAATTTTGCAGGAACGTATTTATTTTCTTTTTTTTAAATATTTATTTATTTGCTTTAGTTGTGCACAATGCGTCCATTTGTACGTGGTGCTGAGGATCGAACCCGGGCCGCACACGTGCCAGGCGAGCGCTCCACCTCTGAGCCACAATCCCAGCCCCTGCAGGAACGTATTTCTTTTCTTTTTTTTTTTTTTTTTTGTACTGGGGATTGAACTCAGAGGCACTTGACCACTGGGCCACATCCCCAGTCCTTTTTTGTATTTTATTTAGAGACAGGGTCTCACTGAGTTGCTAAGTGCCTCGCCATTGCTGAGGCTGGCTTTGAACTCACGATCCTCCTGCCTCAGCCTCCCAAAGTGCTGGGATTACAGGCGTGCGCCACCGCGCCCGGCTATGGAACGTATTTCTTAACTCACAATTTTTTTTCCCCACTTATTTACTTTCTCCTAATCTGTAGTAGGATCGTTCATTGTCTCCCCAAGGACTTGTTGTACCCAATTTTCAGGAAAAAAAGTCTCACAAGCCACTCATGTAATAGCCAATGAAGCCTTTATTCCCGCCAAGGCCACCAACTATGTCCAGCACAAAGCAGGATAGTAGAAAATGGCGTCTGCTCGTGGCAAGGGCAGGGTTTATAAAGCACAGGGTTAATATGCCCTCAGGCCCTCAGGTGGAGACGGTTTAAGGGTGGGTTAATGGGCCATCAAGGGTGGGTTAATGGGCCATCATCGGGTGGAGACAGTTTAAGTCCAGTTTAAGTCGCCTTTGCTTATTACAGACTCAGCACCCCATGGACTTGGCCATGTGACTTTCTAGTGCTGTGAACTGATATGCGCCATGTTGGAGCACTGTCTGACATTTGTGTGGTTTAGCAAGGCCTTGTGCGCTCCAGTACCTGCCAGAGAAAGGTATTTCTCACATGGTGAGAACCCAAAATAAAAAGACAAAGAAAGCAGACCTGAAGCTTAATTCAATGTTAACATGAATGAGAAATAAATAAGAGTAAGTCAAGGAGAGTCTGAGATTGGTTGTTTGCAGGATAACCTAACCAAGGCAAGGGGGGTAACTTTCTAGTTATCCTTTTATTACTGATTACTGGTATAATGGCTTCATAATCACAAAACATACACTTTAAGATTTCAATCATTTGAAATTTGTCAGGAATTGCTTTATGTAGGTCAGGCCGGGCAGGAGGTGGTTAAAGTGCAGGGAATGGAACTCAGGTGTGTTTTACCACTGACCTACGTACCCATCCCTTTTTTATTTTTGTTTTGGTACAGGGGACTGAATCAGAGGCACTTTACCACTGAGATGAGCTACATCTGCTGGACTCCCAAGCACCCCAGGTCAGCCACACTGCTGGCCACACCTCAGGTTGACCATGCCGCTGACCACTCCCCAAGTGCCTTACTGAGCCAATTACGACATATGTGCTTGCCTTCTGACCCCCGGCAGCCTATGGAACTGGGGCTCCCTCTGGGGGGGGGGTCCCTCAGACCACGGGTTCACTACTTAAGCACTCTCCAGGCTGAAACCAGCCCTTTTTTTTCTTTTCTTTTTCCCTTTTCCGGTTCCACGAGCAGTTTCTCCCTACCCCCCCACGTGTCCTTTGGCTGATTAATAAAATTCCCCCCCCTTTCTACATGGCGGTCCCAGCGTGTGTTTCATCTACCCTTCAACATCCCCAGAACTTTCTTTTTTTTTAGGGTTTCACGTGAACTTGTGATCCTCCTGCCTCAGCTTCCCAAGTTACAGGGACTACAGGCATGGGCCACTGCACCCAACTGTTTTTTTTTTTTTTTTTTTTTTTTTTTTTTTTTTTAGATATTTATTTATTTGCTTTAGCTGTACACAATGGGTTTATTTGTACGTGGTGTTGAGGATCGAACCCGGGCCGCGGGCCGTGCACGTGCGAGGCGAGCGCTCTGCCGCTGAGCCACAACCCCAGCCCCCCAACTGTTTTGTTTTTATACCAGTCTTTATACCAGTCTGACAATCTTTGTCTTTTAACTACAGCACTTAGTCTATACATAGTTAATATACATTCTGATGTTTGGATTAAGATCTACTAGGTGGGGCTGGGGTTGTGGCTCAGCGGCAGAGCGCTCGCCTTGCACGTGCGCGGCCCGGGTTCGATCCTCAGCACCACGTAAACATAAATGCATTGCATTGTGTACAACTAAAGTAAATAAATAAATATTTTTTAAAAAAAGATCTACTAGGTGCTTTCTATTTGTTTCATACATTTTATGTTTCTTTTTCTCTCCTTTTTGCCTTCTTGATCAACTGAGCATTTTTTATCATTTTATTCCCTTACCCTTGTGTGTGTGTGTGTGTGTGTGTGTGGTACCGGGGATTGAACTCAGGGCACTCGACCACTGGGCCACATCCCCAGCCCTTTTTTGTATTTTATTTAGAGACAGGGTCTCACTGAGTTGCTAAGTTCCTCGCCATTGCTGAGGCTAGCTTTGAACTCGCGATCCTCCTGCCTCAGCCTCCCAAGTGGTGGGATTACAGGCGTGCGCCACCGCGCCCGGCTCCTTACCCTTTTTGAAGTTATATATTTTCTATTCTTTTAGCATGTACATTAAAAATTACAGTATGCATCCTCGAGTTGTCCAAATCTAATGTCATGTTAACAGAAAATTTTAGAACATTCAATTCAACATATTCTCTTCCTAAAACATGTTATTATCATCATTTTATTTTAAAACTCTACAATAAATGCGCTTCTACATTATATGTTTATTTACTCTTTTCTTTAGTCTTTATTCCTTCATCTCCAATCTTTCATCTGAGATCATTTTCATTCAGCCTGGGGTGGGGTGGGAATGCTTTCTAATGACCTTTCATGGGTTTGCTGGAGGTGAACTCTCAGGTTTTGTTTGTCCAATAAAATATCCTCATTTTGCCTTCTTTTTTTTTTTTTTTAGGTAATTTTGTTACTTTAAAAATTTTTAAATGTAAAATAATCCCTAGTTCTCCTGAACCACAACCCCTAAAAACTTTAGTAAGTGGACGCTGTGGTACACGCCTGTAATCCCAGCGATTCAAGGGGCTGAGACAGAAGGATCCCAAGTTCTGGGCCAGCTCCAGGAATTTAGGGAGACCCTGTCCAAAATAAAAAGGGTTGGGGATGCAGCTCAGCAGTAAAGTGCCCCCGTGTTCAGCCCCCAGTACAAAAAAAAAAAAAAAAAGATTAGAAATTAACACTGTATATTATTACCATCTAATCTAGAGACCCATTCAAGTTTTTGCAAATTGTTCGAATAATATCCTCCAGGACACAAACACATGCAATTAGGATGATGTGGCTGCATAAAGTTGTCTGTCTCTTTCTTTAGTCCTTCAGTCTGGAACAAGTCCTCAAACTTTCCTTGTCTTTCATGACCTTGACACTTATGAAGATTACAGGACAGCTGTTTTGGAGGATGCCCCTTGAAATGTTCTGATATTTCCTTGTGGTTCAATTCAAATGATGTGTTTTGGCAGAAATACCACAAAAGTGATACTGCATTCCTCTTGCTATGCCCCATCAGAGGCACTAAACTAGACTTGACTAAGATGGCACCTACCAGCTTCCTCCACTGTTATAGTTATCCTTTCCCCCTTTGTAATTGATAAGTATTCTAGGAGATATTTTGAAGTATGAATATATCCGTACCTCATCAAACTTCTACCCTCTAGTTTCAACATCTGCTAATGGTTCTTGGCTGATTTTTTTTTTTTTTTTCTTTTGGTGCTGGGGACTGAACCCAGGGCCTTATGCATGCAAGGCAAGCACTCTACCAACTGAGCTATATCCCCAGCCCCCTTGGCTGAATTATTACTTTGATGGCTGCCAAATAGGGACTTTGCTAACTCCAGCGTCCCTTCTCCATTTATCCATTGACATTCTACCAGACATACTACAAGAAAGTTTTCTTACCGTGCACTGTGGTGCATGCCTGTAACCCCAGCAGCTCAGGAGGCTGAGCAGGAGGATTGCAAGCTTTGCAAGCTCAAGGCCAGTCTTGCCAACTTAGGCCCTAAGCAACTCACTGAGACCCTGTCTCCAAATAAAATTTTAAAAGGCTAAGGATGTGGCTCAGTGGTTAAGCCCCCCTGGGTTCAACCCCTGGTAAAAAAAAAAAAAAAAAAAATTTCCCCTCCCTGTTGATTTACTCACTTGGCTACAGCAGAATGGACTCAATGGTTCCTACTTATTCCATGGGTTGTATTCCATTATTATCATCATTCATTTTGATTCTCAAATGGAGCCCCCTCAAAATGGATATTCCAGACTCATCTTAGAATTTCTCTGCCCTAACCAGGCGCGGTGGCGCATGCCTGTATTCCCAGCACTTGGGAGGCTGAGGTAGGAGGATCGCGAGTTCAAAGCCAGCCTCAGCAATGGTGAGGCACTTAGCAACTCAGTGAGACCCTGTCTCTAATAAAATACAAAAAAGGGCTGGGGATGTGGCCCCGTGGTCAAGCACCCCTGAGTTCAATCCCCGGTACCAAAAAAAAAAAAAAAAAAATTTTCTCTGCCCTATCGCCACAGTCAATCATTTCTCAAACAACAAAACAATAACCAAAAAACAAAAGTATTTATTTTAGAAGATACTGATTAGGTGCCAAGATCTGAATGCAATGTATGCTTATTGCTGTTGGGACATTGCTGCCCCTGAACAATGTCAGAGGCCAGGGATAGGAAAAATGGACATATATACACACACTCATTTATCTTTTTTAATTTTTTTTTTTTTTTAGGTGTAGGTAGACACAACACCTTTATTTCATTTATGTGGTGCTAGCATCGAACCCAGGGCCTCACACATGTAAGACAAGCACTCTACCGTTGAGCCATAGCCCCAGCCCCCACACACACTCATTTATATCAGTGAATGTGACACTGATATGTATAGCCATCATTTCACTTTCTGTTATAGTTATTAACACATTAATTATACAGATTAATGGGATTCACTGTGATATTCCAATACATGCATATATGCATTGATCCATGATTTCACTGTAGAACCTCAATTCCAGTCTAGTTTTTTTTTCTACATTCATAGTTTCCTTCCCCAACATCATAACCCTGTCTCCCATTACTTTCAATATATTTACTTATTAACTCATAGTGGTGGTGCACGCCTGTAATCCCAGCAACTCAGGATGCTGAGACAGAAGGATCAAAAGTTTGAAGACAGCCTAGACAGCTTAGTGAAACTCTATTTCAAATTTTTAAAAAAAACGGTTGTGGGGAGGGGCTGGAGCTGGGGCTATGGCTCAGTGGTAGAGTACCTCTGGGTTCAATCCCTAGTACCAAAATACATGTGTGTGTGTGTGTGTGTGTGTGTGTGTGTATGTATATATATATATGTGTGTGTGTGTGTGTATATAATACATATATACACAAAAAAAATGTATATTATATAATATAAAAATTTATATATATATGAATGAAGACAAAAAATATATGTGTGTGTGTATATATACACATATACACATACATATACACATCCAGTAAGCAAATTTATACATATGATCCAGTAAGCAAATAGATACATATTTACATATGTATACATATCATTTATGGACTGAATTGTGCATATCTCCCAAAATTTAGGGAAGCTCTAATCCCCAGAACCTCAGAATATGATTGCATTTGGAAATAAGGCCTTTAAAGAGACAATTAAATTAAAAGGAGGCCATTAGGATGGGCCCTAATCCAATTTGTTTGGTGTCCTCATAAGAAAAGTTAATTTGAATTCAAAGAGAAACACCAGGGATGTCTGAGCATAGGGGAAAGGCCATCTGCAAGCCAAGGAGAGAGACCTCAGAAGAAACCAAGCTTGCCAACAAGTTGGTCTTGAACTCCTAGCCTCCCTAACTATGAGAAAACAAATTTCCGTTGCTGAAAGCCCCTCAGTCTGTGATATTTTGTTACGGCATTTTAGCAAATTAATCCAGATCCATCCAGCCAAAAATCCATCACCTCAAATCAACACTGACCAATGTTTGGGGACGGTCTAGCCTGCCTTAAGCAAGTCCAAGTGCACCCATTTCTGTAGCAATCTCCTGTTCTATATTAACTTGGTATTCTCTGCCAACTAATTGGCTATCGCAATCTCAGTGTTTGCAGACTTGTTTGGTCTCCTAGTGAAGGAGCCAGTAAATTTTGTCACAACCTACACTCTGTGCGTGTTGTAATGTTTCCAATGACGTCCGTGATCTGCAGCACCTTCGATCATAGGTGATCAAAGCAACAGAGCAACAGAGAGTACAGTCTCTAACTAGGAAGCCAGCTCAGAGCTTAGCTTCTTCCTTAATAGGCCATTGCTCAAACTGCTACCCCCTTGTGAAGTGTGTGGGTTGTTGTTTTTTTCTGGTTTTTTGTTTTTTTTTTAGGTACTGGGGATTGAACTCAGGGGCATTTGACCACTGGGCCACATCCCCAGCCCTTTTTTGTATTTTATTAGAGACAGGGTCTTCCTGAGTTGCTAAGTGCCTTGCCATTGATGAGGCTGGCTTTGAACTCACGATCCTCCTGCCTCAGCCTCCCAAGTGCTGGGATTACAGGCGTGCGCTACGGCGCCCGACTCTGTGAGGTGTGTTTTAAACTGCACTACCACATGAACTTATTCACAATTTCAGAAACCTAAAAGAAAAAAAAATGACTCTCACTCATAGACCTCCAAATCCTTTATCTATCTCACCCTTCTATCCCTCATGGAATTTATGTCCTGACTTCACAAGTCTGAGAGATTGCCCTGGCTGCCTGAACTGCACAATCTGCGGGGGGCTGGGAGCCCCAGCTGTGCTTTCTCTGCCTCTGACACCTCCCCTGGCAATAAACAGAACTCTATCAGGGCCTCCCTAATGACTCCCGTGGCAATGGGCCACACCACAGCTCATTAAGGGTGGCACTCACACGATGGGGCTGGTGGGAACGAATGTTTATTTGGTTCCAGAAAATGAGCCAACCCTACACACACACACACACACACACACACACACACACTGTCCGCAGAGGTGTGAAGAGAGGAAGCCATTAACAGAAAAAGAAAATTATTTTGCTGAAACCTGCACAGTTAGATGAGGTGGTCGAAGCTTCGGCAGCAGCACTGCAGTGGCTCCCTCTTGGCCTCGTTCGAAGGAGGGGAGAAGTAGAGAAATGGCACCCAAGCCTCAGAATGGGAAAACAGATGCCTGGAAACTCTCCCTCTGAAATTCTCCTTTATCTTCCCAGCTGCTTCTCAAGCTTCTTCTGCTGGGGTTTCTACTATGTCTGTGAAGGGAAAGGTATCACGCACCATTTGGGGTTCAATTTCAGGGAATTCCCAAGTGCTCACTGTGGGTCAGGCACTCTTCCAAGAGCTGTGCATGATCCAAAGTGCATTTAATCCTCACATTGAAGTTGATATCCATATTGTCCTCACCTTTTGGGTGGGGAAACTGCAGCTGAGAGAGGTCAAGTAACATGCCCAGGGTCCCACAGCTAAGATGTGAAGGAACAGGAATTTGAACACAAGTCCAGCTCAGCTGACTCCATAGTACATAGTCTTAACCTCTCCAGGCTGTATGGTTTTTTTTTTTTTTTTTTTTAATGACAGTTAACCAAAATAAGCAACATTTATAAAGTATCTTCAATACAGTACACAAAACACTTCCAAATAGGCGATCTCAGATAGCCATAGTATCATGCTTTTCTAGTCTGGAAAGGTGAGGTTTCAGTGCCTCAGCTGACCTCCTTTAACACATAACAGCAGATGAGGTAGTCAAATCTGGAACAGAAATAAGGAAGAAAAGAATTTTGTGGAAGGAGGTAGCCTACCAGGTGTGGTGGCGCATACCTGTAATCCCAGCGGCTCAGGAGGCTGAGGCAGGAGGATCACAAGTTCAAAGCCAGCCTCACAAATTAGTGAGGACCTAAGCAACTCAGTGAGACCCTGTCTCTAAATAAAATATTATGTGGCTCAGTGGATAAGCACCTCTGGGTTCAATCCCTGGTACCAAAACATAAAAAAAGAAAGAAAGAATCTTCTAGATAGAAGCACAATTTTGGGCACCAACCCCTGCAATGTTGTCTGTGGTCCAAGAAAGGGCCTCATGGATTCCTAATGATCAAGATCTCTTTCTACAGCAAGGAGTAGATAAGTACAAAGTAAGAATGAAACCTGATAAACAATATAATTCTCTACCATTAAGAAGCACAAAAGGGGGGCTGGGGCTATGGCTCAGTGGTACAGTACTCGTCTCAAATGTGTGAGGCCCTGGATTTGCTCGTCAGCATCATAAATAATAAAATAAGGGTATCGTGTCCACCTACAACTAATAAATTTTTTTTTTTTTTTTGTGGTACCGGGGATTGAACTCAGGGGCACTTGACCACTGGGTCACATCCCCAGCCCTTTTTTTATATTTTATTTAGAGACGGGGTCTCACACTGAGTTGTTTAGTGCCTCATTTATTGCTAGACTGGCTTTGAACTCGCGATCCTCCTGCTCAGCCTCCAAAAGTGCTAGGATTACAGACATGTGCCACCGCGCCCAGCTGTAAAATATTAAAAAAAAAAAAAAAGAAGAAGAAGAAGAAGCCCAAAAGGGCCCCTCATCTGTAATCCCAGCAATTTGGGAAGCTGAGACAGGAGGATTGCAAGTTCAGGGCCAGCCTCAGCAACTTAGCAAAGCCCTAAGCAACTTAGTGAGACTCTGTCTCAAAATAAAAAGAGCTGGGGATGTAGCTCAGTGGTAAAGCACCCTGGGTTAAGTCTCCAGTACTGGGGACTGGGGTTGTGGCTCAGCAGCAGAGCGCTCGCCTAGCACATGCACAGCCCGAGTTCAATCCTAAGCACCACATAAAAATAAACACATGTGTACAACTAAAGCAAATACATAAATAAATACATTTTTTTAAAAATCTCCAGTACCAAAATAAGATAAAGTAAAAAAGGAAAAGGGAAAAAAAACAAAGGCCTTTACTCACTTGAATAATCTTCAGACCTGGGGAGGTAGAATCACAATGGTGTGTGGGCCACTTCCTTTAGCACACAACTGAAGATCTTAAGATACTGGCCTTTAGGTGAGACTGGACAAGAAAGTCATCCAGAAAAACAAGCTTGGAGATATTTTCCTTTTTCAAATTTAATATTACTATTATTATTTTTATTTATTCTGGTACAGGAGATTGAATTCAGGGGCATTTTACCACTGAGCTACACCACCAACCCATTTTTATTTTTCTATCTTGAGACAAACAAGGTTCAAGCCTGGCCTTGAACTTGCATTTCTCCTGTCTCAGTCTCTAGAATATTTATCTTTTTAAACTAATCATACTTTTTAAAAAATATTTATTTATTTGCTTTTAGTTGTACACAATGCATTTTATTTTTACGTGGTGCTGAGAATCGAACCCAGGCTGTGCACGTGCTAGGCGAGCGCTCTACCGCTGAGCCACATCCCCAGCCCCTAAACTAATCAGACTTTTGCAACTATTTGCTTTTGAAAAGCATAGTTCTTTCTATATATAGTGTAAGAATATTTAATGAACTAAAAAAAGTTGGTAACAACAAATTGTCTAAACAAATAAAAAATAGTCATTTCCTCAAAGAACCATCTCCTGAAAAGGATCTAATGTGGATGGTTCAAGAGACTTTATTGAAGGGACTATTAACAGAAGAGTAAGAGGGGTCAAGGGAGCCGGGCGCGGTGGCACATGCCTGTAATCCCAGCACTTGGGAGGCTGAAGCAAGAGGATCACGAGTTCAAAGCCAGCCTCAGCAATGGTGAGGCACTTAGCAACTCAGTGAGACCCTGTCTCTAAATAAAATACAAAAAAGGTCTGGGGATGTGACCCAGTGGTCGAGTGCCCCTGAGTTCAATCCCCGGTACCACAAAAAAAAAAAAAAAAAAAAAGAGGGGTCAAGGGAAACCAGATCATTGGGGCTCCCAGGGGTAACCAGGTGTGGGAAGCTAGGACCACCAGGAGGCTTGAAGGAGAAAGGGGAAGACATGGAATTTCTGGAGACTAGAAGTGGGGCCCACAGCTAGAAAACACATCCCAAAGCATTCTCTCCTCCCAGCCACCTCCACTGCTCGTTCCTCCCAGCAGCTGAACTCAACCAGGAGGCTGGCACCACAGCCTGGGCATGCATTCCACAGGAGCAAAGACAGAACAGTGAACACGTCCCCCAAGTCCAAGTAGCTCCCAGTTACTCTTTTTTTTTTTTTAATTTATTTACTTTAGTTGTACACAATGCAATGCATTTATATTTACGTGGTGCTGAGGATCAAACCCGGGCCGCGCACGTGTAAGGCAAGAGCTTTGCCACTGAGCCACAACTCCAGCCCCCCAGTTACTCTTATCACATCATCCTGTTTTATCCTTGCACATTACATCACTCCCTGATGTTTATTTATTTGTCCCTCCACCACCACCGTTGGAATATAAGATCCTTGAAAGCAAGGAATTTATCTGTCTTGTTACAAAACATATCTCTTTATGAAGATATAGATCCCCAGAGAAGCAAGGGAGGCATCCTCATGGGCGGAGGGTTCAGGGCATGGCCCAGCACAGGTTTTTAGAGCCCAAGTGGGGTGAGGAAGGCATCTATCTGCATTGGGGATGGGGACATGCGGCATTTCTCATCCGGGGATTGAGCTCGATCTCCAACCCGTTAGTTCGGGGCTGTGACTCTGAGTTCTCCCCAACCTGGGATTGAGCTCGATAATCTGAGTTCTCCTTGGTCACACAAATGAGTTTGAACTCAAGCTCCTTCCGGTTAAATGCCTGGAAGTTTGAACTTGGCTCCTCTTTGCTGATGAGATGCCACTTTTATGCGACTATATTAGGAATTAACTTTGTCTGTATATGCTCTTGATGTATTTCTACTGCTCTTGATGTATTTCTACTGTATGACCACCAGGTTCTAACACATTTAATTATCAAAAATAAAACCAGTTCAATGGCCCTGTGGAATCTAGCCAGAAACTAGCGAAACCGGCAAGATAGGCCCAGTTGAAGTTTAAAGAAGAAACTAGGGCAATATAACTTTATGAGCAGGCATACCTAGAGTTGAGGAACTTTTAACATTAGCTTTAAGATTTTTAGAATGCTTTCCTCTGCCTATAGATAAGATTAATCAGTAGTATGTACTTAGGATAATATTTGATTTTCCCCTGGAAATTCCTGAAATTCTTTATTGTAACCTCTTATAGTTAATTACTGGAAACCTTTATTATAACCCCCTATAGTTAATGACTGGAAACCTTTGTTGTAACCTCCTATAGTTAATTACTGGTAACCTTCTTTACTGGAATCCTTTATTGTAATCTTCTTTACTGAAATTCTTTTAATTACTGTGCTTGTTGGGATGTATAAAAAACCATGCTGAGAAAAGTGAAATCAGAAGAGTAGAAGGATTTCTACAACCTGTCTCGTGTGTGGATTATTTCCATTTCATCAACGTTCCCTTCCAGCATCCGTCGGGCTGACCTTGACATCTTTGCTGAAGCTGGCCTTCAGCAGGGACAGAGACAAGAGATGGCTCATGCAAGGAATTGATCAAATAAGGAAATAAATTAAAGACAATCAGATCTGGGCATGGTGATACACAGCTATAATCCCAGCTACTTAAGAGGCCGAGGCAAGAGTATGGCAAGTTTGAGTTCAGACTCAGCAATTTAGCAAGACATTGTCTCAAAAAAAGTTTAAAAAGGACTGGGGATGTAGCTCAGTGGTACAGCACCCTGGGTTCAATCTACAGTACCAAAAAAAAAAAAAATTGATGAAGCTAGATAAATGATACAGTGAACTTCTCTATACTATCTTTACAATTTTCTGTGAGTGTAGAATTATTTCAAAATTTTTAAGTAAAAAAAAAGAAAGAAAGAAAGAAAGAAAAAGTAACATCAGAGAAGCTTAGCCATATATCACCTCAATGAAGAAGTCAGTTAACATGACCAAAATGGGACACATCAAAATCATGGGCCACCAGTAGACTGCAGGGCCACTTCTATGATTTTCCCACCAAAGATGCAGTTAAGAGTCTAATCATGAGGGCTGGGATTGTGGCTCAGCAGCAGAGTGCTCGCCTAGCACGTGCGCGGCCCGGGTTCGATCCTCAGCACCATGTACAAATAAATGCATTGTGTACAACTAAAGCAAATAAATAAATATTAAAAAAAGAAAGTTTTTTTAAAAAAAGAGTCTAATCATGAGAAAACCCTGGGCAATCCCAAAATGAGGGTCCAAATTGAAGATCATTCTATAAATTAACTGCTCTGTGATGTTCAAAAGCTTCAAAGCCATGGAAATCAAAAGTCTGAGGACCTGTTCTGGACTGAAGGAAATTCAAGAAACATCACAACTTAACACCATATGTGATCTGGAACTGGAGCCATTTGCCATAAAAAAAAAATTTAGCACAAGAGCTAAACTATGGAACCAACCTAGGTGTCCTTCAACGATGAATGGAGAAAGAAACTGTGGTATATACACACAATGGAATATTACTCAGCTTTAAAGAAGAATGAAATTATGGCATTTGCTGGTAAATGGATGGAACTTGAGAATATTATGCTAAGCAAAATAAGCCAATCCCAAAGAACCAAAGGCAGAATGTTTTCTCTGATACGTGGATGCTAATTCACAATGGGGGGGGGGTGCGTAGGGAAGAATAGAGGTACATTGAATGAGAGAGGGGAGTGAGTGAAGACAGGGGAGGAGTATAGGGTAAGAAATATAGTATAATAGATTGGACATTACTACCCTATGTACATATATAACTATACAACCCATGTAACTCTATATCATGTACAACCACACAAATGAAAAGTTATACTCCATTTATGTATGATGTGTCATAATGCATTCTACTGTCATATATAACCAATGAGCAAATTTTTTTAAAAATTTTTTTAAGTTTAGGAACAACAGGTGACACTGCATGGGCTGTTGATTAGATGCCAGAGGTGCATAAGTGTTATTTTTTTTTTATTTTGCTGGTTATATTTTTGAATATGTAGGAGAATGCCTGTGTCTGTAGAAAATACAAACTAAAGGATTCCAGAGTGATGGGCCACCAAATATTTCTCTCAGGGGGAAAAAAAAAAAGTTCTATAAATTGGAATTTTGAAATTTTCCAATTAGTTCATGATTGTCTCAAGTTTTCTTTCTTAATTAAAAATAATACAATTAAGCCGGGCGCGGTAGCGCGCGCGCCTGTAATCCCAGCACTTTGGGAGGCTGAGGCAGGAGGATCTCGAGTTCAAAGCCAGCCTCAGCAATGGCGAAGCACTTAGCAACTCAGTGAGACCCTGTCTCTAAATAAAATACAAAAAAGGGCTGGGGATGTAGCCCAGTGGTCGAGTGCCCCTGAGTTCAATCCCCGGTACCACAAAAAAAAAAAAAAAAAATACAATTACATCCACAGCATCTGGAAATAGGGCTGGCCTTCTAAGAGCTCAATTAATATTTGTTAAATGAGGGCTGGGGTTGTGGCTCAGCGGTAGAGCACTCGCCTAGCACATGCACAGCCCGGGTTCGATTCTCAGTACCACGTAAACATAAATGCGTTGCATTGTGTACAACTAAAGCAAATAAATAAATACTTTTTAAAAAATATTTGTTAAATGAACTAATAAAAATATAAACATGTACAATAAACACATCTTAGAAAAAGAGACACCCAAACATTAACAGTGTTTGTTTGGAGGGATGGATTTATCCCAAGTAATTTGAATTTTTTTTTCACTTCATATTTTTCTGTTTCTTCAGCTTTCTGCATCAAGTATGCATAATTAATTGTTAAATGGATCTGGCTATGAACCTGATATTACTGAGAAAATATTATTTATTTTCCAGCTAAGACTAATATTTCAGAGGCATATTTTTGAGTTTGTGGGTTCCAACATTTTATGTCATCAGTTATTCGGATGAGATCCTTGGAAACTTCTTTAGCCTACCCACATACATAGAATGTCAATGCCACAGGCTAATTATTACTGGGATATATATCTTGCTGGTGTCCAGAACACTCTTGCTCATTACCTAAGACTTCCTCTCCTCAAGAATCACAGCGGTGGAATCAGATATCAGAAGTTTCATGGACAGTTAAAGGAGGTCACCCAAAATAGGATGCTGAGGGGCATGGATCAGTCTACACTGATGATACTTGTAAATCAGCAGATGCTTGAAGAGGTCTTTCTCAGAAGTCCCCTTACTTACCTAAAACATGGATCTATCAAAAAAGGGGACACAATTATTGTCAGTCCCCTTCCTGTCATGACATCAACAAGGAAGATGAGACATCACAAAAGCAGAGACTGAACCAGGTGGTAGAGGGCAAGTTCAAGGCCAGCCTGACTCTACCTCAAAATAAAAAAATAATAATAATAAAAGGGCTGGGGATATAGCTCAGTGCAAAGCACCCCTGCGTTCGCACACCTGGGTTCAATCCCCAGCAACACACACACACACACACACACACACACAACTGAAAGTCAGTCATCACACCCTGATGGACCTTTGTCATTTGCTGTTCTGAGGGTTTCCATTCGTCTTTCCAGAAATCATTCGTCTTTCCAGATCCTCTCCTCCCCTAGGCCCTGTGAAGAGAGTACATAAGCTTCTCCATTTCCAGAGGGATGTTGGGTTCACTTTCCCTTTATGTTAATACCCTCGTGCACATAATAAATTTGTAAACCTTTTCTCCTGATAGTCTGTCAATGGCCAGTTCATTTTCACAGACTGGAATGAAATCAAACTTTCAGAGGGTGTTGGGGAAATTCCCTCCCCCCCCCACCCCCGCAGTATGATCTTACAAAGGAGTCTGGAGAGCTTGGTGGGTTATTTCATTAGGTTGCAAGAAGGGACTAGAGAATTATTCTAGATCCAGATTTCCAATGATCAAGACATCCTTTGGAGACTACTGAATAAACACTGACATTCTGATGGAAAGGATGCTTTTTTCTGTGTTCTGGGTAGCCTGTTGCCATGCAATGGATATGTTAATTTAATTACACTTTTCTTGTATTGATTATATTTTGGATTAGTGTCTCCAAGAAGGGATTTTACAGGCATTCTGGTTTCTTTAGCAACACATGTACAAGTCATCTCTTTAAATGGACAACTTCTGCAGTTGATTGTGTACTTACTATGTTGATTCGGTTAAATTAACATTTAACTTTTATATTTTAATAAGTAATATATTCATACAGTCAAAATTCAAAAGGCACAAGGTATATAATGGAAAGCCTGCCATTCCTGTCTCCTTATCTCTAGATCCCCTCCTTAGAGGTAACAGATACTACAATTTCCTGTGTATCTTTCAAAGGAGACACACACTAAAGCACACTCACACACACTTATCATCCTATATATTACAATACTTTACACAATGTTCTTCACATTGCTTTTTTCACCAAGAATCTATCACGAAGGTAATTTTGTACCATCTTTTTTTTTCTTTCCGTACTGGGGATTGAACTCAGGTGCACTGGACCACTGAGCCACATCCCCCAGCCCTTAGAGACAGGGTCTCACTGAGTTGCTTGGCGCCTCACTTTTGCTGAGGTTGGCTTTGAACTTGTGATCCTCCTGCCTCAGCCTCCCCAGCTGCTGGGATTACAGGCATGTGCCACCACGTCCAGCTTCACTGCAAACTCTGGAAACAGACTGCCTGAGTTTTGAGTCCTGACTCCATCACTCAAGTGCTATGTCACTTTGCAAAAGTTACTTAACCTTTCTGTCACTCAATTCATCACTGAAGTGGGGATTTTAATCGTACAAATCTTACCAAATTGTTGTAATTAAAAGAATGAATATATTAAAAAGATTTAGAAAATACCTGGCCCAAGGCAAACTAAAAAAGTATTATTTTTTTTCTATGTCAACAAATTTGATTTATTCTAGGTCCAATTTCAAGGAGAAAAACTTATTTGCCTTGGCTTCAAATTCTGGAGATGAAATGAAACAAAAAGGAATTACTCTCACTTTTGGATAATATGCACCATCTAGATACCAAACCATATTCATAACAGAGGGAGCTAGGGGCGGAGAACTGGGTGAGGAGGTACTTTATCCTCATCACTTTCAGTCTTCACAACATCCTTTCTCAGTAGGTATCCTATCCTCATTTTACCAATAAGAAAACAGTGGTTGAGATGCCATAACTTGCCCAAGCCAAGCTTCCTTTGCGCATTGATTTACAAATGTTCTTTAATCTTTTCCTGTGGGTCTGTTGTGGGTCCCCTGTGCATATTCAGTGCCTACCTCCATCATTCCCCAGATGGATTTTCCAATGGAGGCCGCTGGTTGGCTATTTGCCATTCATTCACTCAGCAAGCCCCAAGCTAACTCCTCTTCCCCACTTCCTCCAGGACCCCAGTTCTTTAACATAGAATCCTGCTTTTTGTTTGTTTGTTTGTTTGTTTCCTTGGGAGGCGGGGTTGGGTTTTACCTCTGTGTGTGCTTGTGCTGGGAACTGAACCCAGCGGTGCTTTACAACTGAGCTACGTCCCCAGTTCTTTTTCTTTTTTGAGACTGAATCTCACTAAATTGCCAAAGGTCTGGCTTAAATACCATGGCTAGCCTCCAACTTGCCATCCTCCTGCTTCAGTCTCCAAAGTAGCTGGGTTTGGAGGTGTGCGCCACCTAGCCTGGCATAGAATTCTGTTTTCCTCCTCTTAAAGTTTAAGTCTTGCAGATTCTCCCTCTGAAATGTGTCACATCTACCCCTCCTTTTCTGTCCAGGCTGCCACCTCCCTGGTTTGGCTGTGACTACGTTCCACTAGGACTGTTGCTGCTGCTGCCCAGGTGACTTCCCCAAAGCACAACTCTGCCATTTCCCCACTCTCCAGCCTTTAGGGACTCCCACTGCCTACTCTTTCCTGGCTTCGGAGGTCCTGTGTAACTAAGCCCCTTCTTTGCTTCCAAGACTTCCCTCTCAACCAGCCAAAACAACTCTTTGAACAGGCTTCCAGCCATGTTGCTCCTTCAGCTTAGGACTTCCCTCTGCCTACTCTGCAAGGTCATTCGAGCTCATTCTGATTACATTCTCTTTTCTCATTTCCGCATCCCCAAGCCACGCTGCTGGCTGCCTCAGTGAGATACCTTTAGAGACAAACTCCTACCTTAACATGGCTTCAAAGTTGTCCTTTTGTTTCTGCTAAAATTCTTTGGGGAAAACTTTCAAAGAATCAGCCAAGGTCACAAGTTACTCTGACTTCTTTCTTTTAGACAACCTAGAGTAAATTTGGTCCATTATAATATTGAGCCTGAGCGTGCCCAGAAATTTCCTGACCACCATCTTTCTCTTTTGAACATGTGCTGTAGTGGGTGTGTTCAAGGGCAATTAACTAGGGGAAGAAAAGATAACACTGTCTCCCCAATCTTGTTAGGGAGGGGAAGAGGAGAGAAGAGAGAGGGGAAAAAATTTTAAATAAGCCTTAGAGTAATGACGGCTACATTCAGGTGAAGGTACCACTGTTACAAGAACTTAAAGTGAGCATGCTCAAAACGCGTACACCTTACACTGAGCATGCTCAGAATTTGCCCATTCTACACATGCGTTCCTATATGAATTTGTGTAAGCTCTCCAATAGAATCCCCATGCTTCCTTTCTTGACCAAAAAGCATTGCAATGCAATGCAAATAATCTGCTTACTCGCTGCAGGTAATGAATCTTTCTCCATTCTTTTATCTTCTGGTTGTGCTGGTTGGAGTTGTACTCACCAAAAGGAAAATCCATTGTGTTTAGTTAAAATTTCACGCTCTGCATATATTTGTAAATTTCTCAAGTGTCAAAATCCTACCTTGCGGGCTGGGGTTGTGGCTCAAGCGGCAGAGCGCTTGCCTAGCACGTGCGCGGCCTGGGTTTGATCCTCAGCATCCACGTAAAAATAAATGCATTGTGTACAACTAAAGCAAATATATATATATATATATATTATTATATTTTTTTTTTTTTTTTTTTTTTTTTTTTTTTTTTTTTGGTGGTACTGGGGATTGAACTCAGGAGCACTCAACCACTGGGTCACATCCCCAGCCCTTTTTTGTATTCTTTAGAGACAGGGTCTCACTGAGTTGCTAAGTGCCTCACCATTGCTGAGGCTGGCTTTGAACTTGCGATCCTCCTGCCTCAGCCTCCCAAAGTGCTGGGATTACAGGCGTGCGCCACCGCGCCCGGCGAATAAATATATATTTTTTAAAAAAAATCCTACCCTGGGCTGGCGTTGTGGCTGAGCGGTAGAGCGCTCGCCTAGCACGTGCGCGGCCCAGGTTCAATCCTCAGCACCACATAAAAACGGATTGTGTACAACTAAAGCAAATAAATAAATCAAAAAAAAAATTTTTTTTTTAAATCCTACCTTGCTGTTACTACTGAAATGCCTTCACACATGGGTACAATCAATAAACCCCACAACCTAGTTTCTAATGCGTCTGGCCATTCACAAAGGCCTGAGTTAACGGGGACATGATAATGTCAGGGTTGCTGCCTCCAGTAACTCTGGCCTATTTTAAACCTGGCTCTCCTCACAGAACTGTCAATTCTGACCAAGCGTCCATCATCGGCTTCCATTTTCTTTGTACAGGGTATCATGACTGTCTATTTATACCTGGAACAGGCATATCATACACAGATCATTCTAGAAATACTGGTTGTATGAACAAACTTTTGAGTTGGAGAGGGCATTAGAACATTAGATCAACTTTCTTGTTACAACAAAAAAAAATCAAAGCCGGGCGCGGTGGCGCACGTCTGTAATCCCAGCACTTTGGGAGGCTGAGGCAGGAGGATCGCGAGTTCAAAGCCAGCCTCAGCAATGGCGAGGCACTTAGCAACTCAGTGAGACCCTGTCTCTAAATAAAATACAAAAAAGGGCTGGGGATGTGGCCCAGAGGTCGAGTGCCCCTGAGTTCAATCCCCGGTACCACAACAAAAAAAAAAAAAAAAAAAAAAAAAAAAAAAAAAATCAAAACTCCAAGACAAGGACACTCACCCTCGGTGGCACAATTAAGTAGGAAACCACTAGACCTAGAACTGAGGCCACCTGACTCCTCTGGGGTCCTCTGCATCTTGGAGACTCACAGACCTAGAGTCAGCAGCATCAGCTACCTGAGGTCACTGCCAGACAACATTACCTTCTCCTTTATCTCTCTCTCATCTCAGAGCTTCCTTTGCCCTTTCAACAACACAGCCTTTTCTCCTCCCCAAAATCTCAGCTTTAGTTTCTGGCTTTTTTATTGTTTGCTTGTTCATACCCTCCCCACCAGCAAACTCCCCCATTGAACCATGGGGCGCTCCACCACTAAGTTACATCCCCAGACGTTTATTTATTTATATTTCGAGACAGGTTTCGCTAAGTTGCATAGAGCCTCATTAGGTTGCTGAGGCGCCCTGGAACTTGCCGTCCTCCTGCCTCAGCTTCCCAAGTCGCTGGGATTACAGGTGTGCACCACCACCCCTGGTCATCTCCAGCTCTTTTTCTTTAGACATGGTCTTGCTAAGGTAGGCTTCAACTTGCTATCCTCCTGCTTCAGTATCACAAGTGGTTGTTTTGTTTTTTAGTTGTTGACGAAACTTTGTTTTTATGTATTTATATGTGGTGCTGAGGATTGATTTATTTATTTGTATGTGGTGCTCAAACCCAAGGCCTCACAAACGCTAGGCAAATTCTCTGCCACTAATTACATCCCCTGCCCAGTTGCTGGTTTGCATAGTGACCCCAAGCTGCGGGAAGACTTCCAGCCAGAAGTGCCATTCACCCCTTGCAGAGGGATTGCATGGGATCCAGGCTCTGAGTGGCGCTCGCAAGCACGCCAGACCTGGGCGGAGCCAAAGCCAGACCTGGGCGGAGTCGAAGCCCCATGCCCCCGCCCTCTCTGCAAGATCGCCCCTATTGGCGTAGACAGACAGAAGCCGCGTCCAATGAGGAGATAAGGCCTGCTGCCCGAGCCCCACCCGCTGTGACAACACAGAAACCGACTCACCTAACTGGCTGGCGCTGCACCTCGATTTTCCGGGGTTTCCCACGTCTGGTCGGTGTGTCTGTGGAGCTGTGCGGTAGAGGGGACCCGGAAAGGACTCCCCGGCTAGGTAACTCTGCGCTGGTTAGTGTGCTCCCTGGCCTCTGTCGGCGGGCTGCTGCTGGCCCGCTAAAGATCTCGGGGTGGGGTAGGCGACCCGGCAGGCCAGGAAAGCGGTGGGCAGCAGCGCGCACGTGGAACGCTAGCCTGAGCTGGACCTGGTGGGGGGCTGGGCCCGGGGACCGGGGGAGAGCGCCGCATCGCTGCACACGCCGAGTGCTGCTTGTCCTGCCGGCTCGGATCCTCGGCCTTAAGCACCCGGGGGCGGACGGCGTGGAGTGTCGCCGCTCTTTGTCGACCTCAGGAGCGTTTTCCTAAGCCTGACCCTGAAGGCCCCACTTAGGACTTGGCTGGCAGTGGCTGAACTGCTGGCGTTGGGTTTCCCAATGACTCGGGAGGCTTGAGGCAGGAGATCATGAGTTCAAAGCCAGCCTCAGCAAAAGCGAGACGCTAAGCAACTCAGTGAGACCCTGTCTCTAAATAAAATACTCAGTAGGGGCTGGGGATGCGGCTCAGTGGTCCAGTGCCCCTGAGTTCAATCCCTGGTACAAAAAAAAAAAAAAAAAAAAAAAAAAAAAAACAGTGGAAGTTAGAGCTGGCGTGGTGTCCTGTGGGTAACCAGGCCCAGTTCCACCACCAGGTGTGACTTTCAGAGTATGTTACTTAATCCTTGAACCCTGGCTTCCTCGTTGTAGAGTTAAAAACACTAATTCAGCCATGTATGGTGGCACTCCTGTAATACTAGCAATTTGGGAGGCTGAGGCAGAAGAATCGCAAGTTTGAGGCCAGCCTCAATAACTTATTGAGACCCTGTCTCAAAATAAAAAGGGATGAGACTGTAACTCATTGGTAAAAGTCCCTCACAGTTAAATCTGCAGCACCAATAGTGGGGGCGGGGGGAGTGGGAGGGGGGGACAGCCCAGGGTGGGCATTAATACAAAGCCTGCTACCTGAAATATTTATTACAAGTGTTAACAAAAAACTTTTTTTTTTTAAATATTTATTTATTTGCTTTTGTTGTACACAATACAATGCATTTATGTTTACGTGGTGCTGAGGATCGAACCCGGGCCGCGCACGTGCTAGGCGAGCGCTCTATCGCTGAGCCACAACCCCAGCCCAACAAAAAACTTTTTAAAATTTTTTTTTCCCTACACTAATCAGAACTCCACACTGAATGTCTGCATTTTTGTTTCTCTCTTATCCTTACTTGTCAACTTTTTTTTTTTTTTTTTTTTTTTTTTTTTTTTTGGTACCAGGGATTGAACCTAGCAGTACTTAAACACTGAGCCACATCCCCAGCCCTTAGTTGTTGTTGTTGTTTTTTTTTCTAATAGTTTATTTAGAGACAGGGTGTCACTGAGTTGCTTAGGGCCTCCTTGAGTTGCTGAGGCTGGCTTTGAACTCGAAATCCTCCTGCCTCAGCATCCTGAGTAACTGGGATTACAGACGTGCAGCACTGCACCCAGCTCCACTTACTTTTTGGGGGTGGCGGGGGTACTGGGGATTGAACCCAGGGGCACTCGACCACTGAGCCACATCCCCAGCCCTATTTTGTATTTCATTTAGACAGAGGGTCTCACTTGAGTTGCATAGCGCTTTGCCATTTCTGAGGCTGTCTTTGAACTTGTGATCCTCCTGCCTCAGCCTCCTGAGTCACTGGGATAGATATCCAACCTTAAAAGAAGAAAATTTTGGCACACATCTGTAATCTCAGGTCTTGAGAGGCTGAGGCAGGAGGATCCCAGGTTTGAAGCTAGCTTTGGCAACTTTGAACCCTGTCTCAAAATAAAAATAAAAGGATTGAGGATGTAGCTCTGGTAAAGTGCTCCTACGCTCAGTCCCCAGTGACCTACACACAAGAAGGGAGGGAAAGAAAAGACAGATTGATTCTTTACCCTCTTGAATGGTTCTGGCACCTTTGTAGAATACCAAGTAGCATTAGATATACGGGTTTATTTTTGTGCTTTTCGGTTCTATTCCATTGATCTGTATTTCTGTCTTTATGCCAGCATCACAGTGTCTTGATTAATTTTGTAGGAAGTTTGAAATTGGAAAGCATGAATCCTTTGACATTATTCCTTTTCAAAGTCATTTTGGTTATTCTGGATTCCTTGAATTTCCATATGAATTTTAGGATCAGTGTATCTGTTTCTGAAAAAAATAAAATGCATTAGGATTTTTAATAGATGTTGCATCAAATCTGTAATCTTTTCCCATGATGTTTTATGATTTTCAAAGTACAAGTCATGCATTTTCTTAAATGTATTCCTAAATACTTTATTCTTTTTGATGCTATTATTAATGTAACTTTTCTTTAACTTCATTCTGGATTGTTCATTGATAGTATATGTTAATTGATTATATTTTTTGTGATGCTGGAGATTGAACCCAAGACCTTGGACATGCTAGGCAACTGTACTATACCACTGAGCTATATCCTTGATTTTTTTTTTTTCTTTTAATGTTGATCTTGTGGCCCGCAGCTTTACTGGACTTGTTTATTAGCACCAGTAGTTTTTTGTGGCGGATTCTTTAGGATTGTCTGTAAGATTATGTTATCTGCAGAGATACTTTTGACTTCCTTTGCTGTTTGGTTGCTTTTCATTTCTGTGGAAGTTGGGAGAGCAGACATCTTTGTCTTATTCCTGATATCAGGGGAAGCTTTCAGTGTTCCACCATTAATGATGTTAGCTGTGAAGCTTTTTGTAGACACTGTATCAGGTGGAGAAAGGTCCCTTCTGTTTCTACTTTGTTGAGTGTTTTTTTTTTTCATAAAATGGTGTTGGATTTTGCCCAGTGCTTTTTTCTGCTTCGATTGAGAAAATCGTGTGGGGTTTTTCTCCATTTTCTATTAATTTGGCATTTTATATTGATTGATTTTTATAGGCTGACCAGCCTAATATTCCTGGGATAGATCTCATGTGGTCATGATGTATAATCCCCTTTTTTTTTTTTTTTTTTTTTGGTACCAGGGATTGAACTCAGGGGCACTCGACCACTGGGTCACATCCCCAGACCTTTTTTGTATTTTATTAGAGACAGGGTCTCACTGAGTTGCTAAATGCCTCACCATTGCTGAGGCTGGCTTTGAACTCCCGATCCTCCTGCCTCAGCCTTCCAAGTGCTGGGATTATAGGCGTGCACCACCACGCCCAGCCCCCCCCCCCCTTTTTTTTATTTGTTCCAGTTAGTTACACATGTCAATAGAATGCATTTTGACACAGTGTATACAAATGGAGCACAACTTCTTCCTCTGGCAGAACGTGGTGCAGAGTCACACTGGTAGTGTAATCATACATGTATATAGGGTAATAATGTCTCATTCCACCCTCCTTCCCATCCCCTCACTCCCCTCTGCACAATCCAAAGCTCCTTCATTCTCCCCACCACCCCCCATATAATCGTTTTATATTTGCTCCTGGATTTGTTTGACCAGCATTTTATTGAGGATTTTTGTTGCTGCATTCATAAGGTCATATTGATCTATAGTTTTCTACTGATGTTTTTATATGGTTTTGTTTGGAATCAGGATAATACCAACCTTATAAGATGATCTGGAAAGTTGTTTTTTTTTTTTTGAGGTGGGATCTTAGTGTGTTGCCCAGGCTGGCCTCCATTTCCTGGGCTCAAGCAGTCCTCCCATCTCAGCCTCCCACCTCCCAAATGGCTGGGGCTAAGGGCTCCAACCACCACACCCTGCTAATTTTTACAGTCTTTTGAATTTTTTTTTTTTTTTAGAAGTGATTCCTAGAAGGAGGAAGGCATGTACATTTATAAATTACTTTATAAATATTGCCTAATCATGTTCCAAAATGTCGAGTTTGTTTATGTGTTGTTTGAGATTTCTTTGCAGGTTAGCAGTCTCTGAGAACTGATTCTTCACACCTTGAAGAATTTAAAAGATTTTCTGAAAGGCAAAGCCAGGCTCAGCCTTCTGCAACACACCTGAGTTTATAGTCTGTACCACACAGAGCAGGGTTTCCTCCAGGTTCATTATCCATCATTACTGAATGCTTCCTGCCCAGACAGGGCTTCTCAGTCTCGCACTGTTGTAGACCAGGTAATTTTTCTGCTTGTTTGGCGGTACTAGGGGTTGAACCCAGGGTGTTCTGCCACTGAGCTACATCCCCGGCCCTTTTCTATTTTTTGAGACAAGTTCTCACTAAATTGCCAAGGCTGGCCTCAGACTCACAATCCTCCTGCCTCTGCCTCCCAAAAAACTGGGATTACAGGCATACGCCATTGTGTCACCTAGACAGGATAATTCTTGACTGAAAGGAGCTGTCCCGCGCATTAGAGGACGGTTGGCAGCATCTCCTGGCTTTTACCCTCTAGATGCCAACAGTAGTCCATCTCTCTCCCTTCAGGTTGTGACATGTCTCCAGATATTGCCAAATGTCCTCTGGTGGACTAAACTATCCTTGGAGAGAAGAGGTGTAGCTCAGTGGGAGAGTGCTTGCCCTACCTAGCACGTGCAAGGTCCCGGGTTTAATTCTGATTACTGCAAAGCAGCAGCAATCAAACTGTCCTTGACTAAGAAGTCCTGGTATAGCTGAGAGGCGTGGATTCCATATTACCATCAGGTAAAATTGTCTCTAATTTTGAGTTGAATTCTCGCTATATATTTGGCTTTGGATCCACGCTTGTCTCAGCCTGTTGTCACCATATGCTGATGGCTTTCAGGTCTATATCATTAACCTTGGTTCTTCTCTAGACTCCCAGATCCTTATAGCCAGCTGCCATTTGAGATTGGTTTGTTCAAAATCAGGCTTTCTCTACTCCTCAGACTTCCTCCTCCCCTATCCTTAGTCTCCTAGCTCACGGCACTACCAATGTCATGGGTAAGTGACACTTACCCAGTCTCAGCTCCTCTCCCTCCACCTCCTGAATTTCCCCAACACAGGTTCCTCTCTCAGGTACCACCTCCCCAGGTAGTGAAAGTTGATCTTTTTCTACTTCCCTGCATTGTCTTTAAAGTGCCCTGTCTAATCAGGTCCCTAGCACCAGAGTCCTTGCCATGGCCCTGCCTGCCTCTCCACTCTCATTTTACAGGCTTCTTTACTTTTTATTTATTTAATTTTAAATATTTTTTATTTGTCAATGGACCTTTATTTTTTTTTTTATTTATTTATATGCGGTGCTGAGAATCGAACCCAGTGCCTCACACATGCTAGGCAAGTGCTCTACCACTGAGCCACAATGCCAGCCCTTCTACAGGCTTCTTAAAAGCACCAAAAAGATATTATTTTGATCCTAGTTATGTCCTTTTTCTATTTGGAAGGTTTCTGTTTGGTTGGTTTTGTGAATTTTGTTGTTTGCTTATTTTGTGTTTTTGTTTTTGTAGTACTGAGAATTGAACCCAGAGGCTCTACCACTGAGCTACACCCCCAGCCCTTTTTACTTTATTTTATTTTAGACAGGGTTCTTGCTAAGTTGTTGAGGCTGGCCTCAAACTTGCGATCCTCCTGCCTCAGCCTCCCAAGTGGCTGGGATTGCACTCGTGAGCCATCACGTACAGCTCATTTGGCTTTGTTCAAATCACCGTTCCTTGATCTTGCTCATAACCTCAGTGCATGCTGTTGTCAGCCCTCCTTATTCTCTTACAGTGCCTGAGTGAGTTGGTGATTTAGAAACGTTCTCCCTGACCAAAATCTGTACTTGCAGTTATTTTATTATCTTCTGTATCCTTGTGATGTGCAGCCCCTGTGGGGGATAACAGTGTAGGAGGCATGGTCCTGCCTTCTGATGGGTGAGGTCACGTCTCGGACTCACCAGCACGTTTTCGAAACTGTTCCTGCATTAGTGCTTAAGTAAAAGAAACTAGACATGTTTGATCTTCTAATGGAATTGGTAGTAGTGATAAACTTCACATCAGTAAGGCTTATTTTTCTTCCTAACACTGAGCATATATACTTGCCCTCCTGTGCCTGCCACCTTTCAGCTTGAAACTTAACTGATAATAAACACAACTTTATTCTTTGGGGTGTAATTGATTGTAGGTGAACCCACACATGTGGTGTTCATTGTTTGGGAAATGATCGTACTTTTGGCCTAGGACGGGCAGTGATGTTATTTACAGAAAAGAGAAACAGTTTAGGGGCTGGGGCTAGGGATGGGGCTCAGTGGTAGAGCACTTGCCTCGCATGTGCGAGGCACTGGCTTCTATCCTCAGCACCACATAAAAATAAATAAATAAAGATATTATGTTCATCTAAAACTAAAAAGAAAAAGAAGGCTGGGGTTGTAGCTCAGTGGTGGAGCGCTTGCCTAGCATGTGTGAGGCCCTGGGTTTGATTCTCAGCACCACATATAAATAAATAAAATAAAGGTCCATTGACAACTAAAAAATATAAAAAAAAAAAAAAAAAGAGAGAGAGAGAGAGAGAGAGAGAGAAACAGTCTAGGGAACTGGGGTGTAGGGAGTGAGCATAGGCTTTGTGTGTGCAGGTGCTGGGGATTGAACCCAGGGCCTTGCACATAGTAAGTGAACTCACTATTGAACCTATTGACTCTGATGCATCTGTGGAAATAGACAGGAGGCAGCAGCCTAGGAGCTTGATGCTCAGGGGTGTTAGGGCTGGAGGCGAGCCTGTTTCTGTGGATGAGATGGTGTTATGTGTGAAAAGGGGAGGATCTAGGACAGAGCAGTGGAAATAACAGGGTGTGTGGCCCAAGAGAAACCAGTGAAGGATGAATTTGACAAGGAAAAGGAGAATCAAGAGAAAGATACCGCAGCAAAGGAAGAGAGAAACGTTATGGTGTCACACATTGCAGCAGTAGGGGTTGAAGAGACCACCTGCTTTGGCAAGTGGGTGATCATCAGTTAATAACTCAGCAGGAGAGCCAGCTGCTGCGGCACACGCCTGTAAGCCCATCGGCTCAGGAGGCTGAGACAAGAGGATCATGAGTTCAAAGCTAGCCTCAGCAGTTTAGCGAGGTACTAAGCAACTCAGTGGAGACCTTGTCTCTAATAAAATACAAAAATAGGGCTGGGGGGCTGGGGTTGTGGCTCAGCGGCAGAGCGCTCGCCTCGCATGTGCGCGGCCCAGGTTCGATCCTCAGCACCATGTAAACATAAATGCATTGCATTATGTACAACTAAAGTAAATAAATGTTTAAAAAAAAATAGGGCTGGGCGGCTGGGGTTGTGGCTCAGCAGTAAAGCGCTCGCCTGGCACGTGCGCAGCCCAGGTTCGATCCTCAGCATCACGTAAGGATAAAGACATTGTGTACAACTAAAACAAATAAATAAATATTAAAAACAAAACAAAACAATAGGGCTAGGGATGTGTCTCAGTGGTCGAGTGCCCCTGAGTTCAATCCCTGGCACCCCCCCACACACACCAAAAAAATAAAAACTCAGCAAGAGCATTTTAGCGGAAAGGTGAGCGTGGGGGAGGCCCAACCGCAGCAGGCTGAAGAATATTGGGAAATGAAGATATTGAATTTGTGCATGTAGGTCATTTCCATTCCTTTTGGACTTGAGAGAGAGCATATACAAATGAAAAACCTGGGCATGTTTATGAGATGAGTTAAGGCAATGGAGATATTAAACAGGTGTCTGCAGAGTCCCTGGGGAGGGATGAGATCACCAGCCAGGTGGATGAGTGTGCCTGGGGAAGATGCCAGGACACACACCTGTTTCTTCAAGAGGGGAGACATTAGGAATTAGTACAGGCAGGTATTTGTGAAGTGGATAGGAGAGAAATTAGGGGCGTCATGCCTGGTACCATCTCTTCCCTGGGCTGGAGAACTGTGTTCTCCCTTGAGGGTGGTGGGAAGGGACTTGGGGAGCGTGCCACAGATAGCCCTTTACAGGAAAGGCTTTGTGGGGCAGCTTTGGTGATAACCACTCTGAGCGTGAATGTACCGCCAAGAAGCAAGTAGGAAAGCGCTCACACCCATGTGCTCCTGACACTGTCTTCTCTTGTAGGAACAGAAATGAGTAAAAGCAGCTGGCAGAGTAGAAGACACAGGAGAAGAGGCCACCAGCAGAACCCTTGGCTTAGACAGTACCATTCTAGCCAGAGGCAAGTGTGCAGGGCTGGGGAGCCGGCTCGTCTGTGCCCAGTGCTGTTCTGGCATCGTCCAGCACACTGTGTCTCACGTGCACGTGTCTCTGGGTACCCACCGAAATGAGCCTAGGTGGAGCCTGAGGAGGGCTGTGCTTCTCACAGGCTCCTGGGTGGGTGGCGGCTGCTGCTCAGCCCCCCACTCTGAGGAATGAGGAAGTATGGCCAGTCTTCCTTCTTTCCAGAGTGACTGTGGTTTCTGGCCAGAGTGTTAGCCGGAGGTCATAGGTAGACATTATCTGATGCAACTGGAGACCTGCTACTCCATTTTGGAGTTTTTTTTTTTTTTTTTTTTTGGGCCAAAGGAAATGATCTTTGGAAACCTTGTTCAGCCTAAGTCCTGGAAAAGTACTACTATAAATGTATGTAGCATATATATTTGTATGATATAAATAAATATATAGAAAATACAGTGCTTAAGATATATAAGTGTAGCCGGGCGCGGTGGCGCACGCCTGTAATCCCAGCACTCTGGGAGGCTGAGGCAGGAGGATCGTGAGTTCAAAGCCACCCTCAGCAATGGCGAGGCACTTAGCAACTCAGTGAGACCCTGTCTCTAAATAAAATACAAAAAAAAAAAAGGGCTGGGGATGTGGCCAGTGGTCGAGTGCCCCTGAGTTCAATCCCTGGTACAAAAAAAAAAAAAAAAAAAGATATATAAGTGTATAAAGAATAATATAATGAACACCATGTACCCACCAGTTTAGAAAAAAAAAAAAAAAAACTCAGACTATACTAAGTTGAAGGCCCTGCATGAACATTTTCCACATTCTGCTTATTTTTCTGCACGAAAGAAGTACAAACAGAACAGCATACCCCACCTGGCCCCAGGAGAAGTCATCCCTGCAATCAAGGGTGGCTGCTGTGACTCTTGGCCACTGGAAGTCCTGCATAGCCCTCGGTCCTGCAACCTCCCTCTTGAGCAAGGAGGCATGTCTGCTGATTCCAAAGTCTTCCACATTTAAACCTCTCACAATGGAATGTATGGGCTGCCTGGCTCTGAGTAGGCCCGCAGTGCACAATGGATCTTGTGGGGTGTAATGCTCACCCTGGACCCCTGTTGTAGAAAGCTCAGGACGTGCCCAATGCTTGTGTGAGGAGAGCCATGGATATTTTTTTGGGCCCCAGGCCCTCCCACAAGAGCACAGCGTCCAGCACAATGTGATCTGTGCAGGCCCAGCCCAGCCATGGCAGCATGGCTTGGAAACCTGCTGGTCAAGGCCACCTGTTCTCCATGTGGAAAGAATGGAGCAGCAGTCCTTGGATGAGAAGCGTGAACATTTGTCATGAAACTTAATCCTTCCTCCTCCTGCTGCCTCAGGAAGCTCTGGGCCTAAGAAGGGGGAGTAAATAATTTTCCCTGAAACTTTGCATAGCCTAGTATTTTGGGGAGATTTATGTTGCATTCCTTCATCTAATTTTGCAGTTTCTTTCACTTTTAGACTGTGTAGTGGGCTGAAGTTCTTGATTTTAAAGTGGATTTTGTTGAGACTCCAAAATAGGGTCTTTTGCTTTATCACTATCTTCTTCAGCCTATTAATTGCCACAGAAGCCACTTGTGGCTTTACAGATACAATGTTTTAGCACATGACCCCTATTTCCCAAGCCCCAGTTTCTTCATCTGTAAGGTTGGCTGGCCAGGTAAAATTTAAACTCTTCTAATGCTAAACTCAGTAAAAAATGAAATTCACTTGGTTTGGCACTATTGTTAAGCTGACAAAATGAGTCCAGTTGGCAAAATTCCTGTTGGCAAAGATTTCTGTTCTTTTCATCTGGAAAATTCCAGAAGACCTCAGAAAGTGCTCAGGTTGAGAAGATAAGAAGGAATTACCGTCACTTGCATCCCCTTTTTAAAATAAGAAAGAATTATAAATTCAAACCTGGCCCTTATTTTGGAGTGTGTAGGGGGTTAGTACTCCCCAAGTAATCGGAAAGGTCAGGGGTCAAGGCTGAAAAGCCACTTGAACAGTACAACTGTGTGTCAGCAGGTACACCACAGAGGTGCCCCAGAACCTGCAGGACTCTGACAGGGAGGATGGCGAGGCCGCGTCGGTGTCAGCCTCGGCCGCGTCCAGCACGACTAGGGATTCTTCAGTGCCAGGTGAGGCGGGCTGCTGTGTAGGACTCCTGGCCCAGCCTGGGAAAAGGAAACCTCATCCTGCCTTGTCTGGTGGTGCCTGTCCTGTCCACCCTTCCTCCCATCCAGGGATGTGTGTCTGTCTCTTCACTTGTGTGGGAGCCACAGCCCACTCCTAACTTGGCGGGAATTAAAGGAACAAATTGAAACCTTTAAGGAAGGAACTGGGCATGTCAGGAACAATGACCTTGGGACAGATGGTCTCCCCCAGGACTGAAGTCAGTGCAGAATAGAAACAGACAAGGCAGCTGAGAGGGGCGGGGGACAAGCCACTAGGCTCCTTACCAGGTGGGTCACTTCATGACATTTTAAGTGGGTGAGTTTGTTTATTTGCTCAAGATCTACCAGGTTATTACTTTGACCCTGAAAAGAACCGCTACTTCCGCTTGCTGCCCGGGCACAACAACTGCAACCCCCTCACGAAGGAGAGCATCCGGCAGAAGGAAATGGAAAGCAAAAGACTGAAGCTGCTAGAAGAGGATGAGCAGAAAAAGGTGGGCATCTATCTGTGGCTGAAAGGAGGCCCTGACACCGGGTGTAGACACTTTGGGGAGGAGAGCCCGGGGTTTTCCCTGCCCCCCTTTTCCTGTTTGTTCATCAGTGGTTCTAACATGTCCTTCCTTCCTCAGGAGATTCTTGGGAAACTGCGTGATAGAATTTCAGTGATGTAGTTTAAATAGACAGGATGCAAGTTTGGGATGGGCGTGATTGGGATGCCACAGGCAGTCTTTTTTTTTTTTTTTTTTTTTTGTAGATGGACGCAATACCTTTATTTTATTTGCTTATCTTTATGTAGTTCTGAGGATGGATCCCAGTTCCTCACACGTGCTAGGCAAGTGCTCTACCACTGAGCCACAACCAGAGCCCTACCACAGGCAGTCTTGAAGACAGGTCTGGGTGCTGGGATATTTTGCTAGTTGCGGGGCCAGTGGCAGGGAAAATTCTTGGCCTCTGGGTTCTCCCAGGGTGGACAGTGCATGACTCAAAGCTGAGTGTCTGGTCAACTCTGTACCCACCAGCATAGTGGCTTCATCTTCCCAGGGGCAAGTTGCAGGGCTTGGACAGAGGTTTGGTGAAGACTCTGTAACCCATACAAGCCTTCCAGTGCAGGCTTTTCCCCTTTTCAAGGAGAGGAGATTTCAGAGGACACCATCAGATTTTTATGCATGTAATTTTTGCCCAAATACCTGTTTCCTTCATTGCAGCTGTGGAACTAAAATTCTTTTATCCCATAGCACAAATAAAACTTCACCGAAAAAAATTTTTTTTCCTTAGAAAGTAGCCAGAATGGGATTTAATGCATCTTCCTTCCTACAAAAGAGCTGTCTGGGTTTTCTCAACGTCACCAGTTATTGCCGGTAAGACAGTGGCCTCATTATTGTTTTCTCAGTGAATGTTCTTTCCCGTTTCTTACTTCCATGGTCCAAGAATCCAGTCAGGGGAGACTGTGTGCTGCTCTGTGAAGACACTTCACAGCTGAGGGGTTCTAGTTTGCAGAGCGAGGGAGAGAGACCCTTGCAGGATGCCAGGAAGAGAGGAGAGGGAATTTAGGCAGAAGTGACTCAAGGTGTTCACTCTGTGATCCTTGTGACAGCTTTATTCCCGTGAGAGTTCTGCTTCCTTCTCTTCCTCTTCTAATGAAGGGTCACCAGAAATGAATTTTTAAATGCATACATGTGTGGTGGCTGGGTGCCATGGTGCACACCTGTAATCCCAGAGAGGTTAAAGCAGGAGGATCATATGTTCAAAGCCAGCCTCAGCAACTTACTGAGACTCTGCCTCAAATTTTTTAAAAAGGCCTGGGGGTATATATAGCTCCGTACTAGGACACTTATCTAGCATTCACAGGGCCCTGTTCCACCCCTAGATTGTTGAAAAAATAAACAAATTTGGGATGTCTGATATAATTCTAACTAAAATTCACGAGATGGGGTGATACGTGCCTCCTGTTACCTGAGAGATGGAAGCTCAGTGGAGAGGTTTGCTCCGGGTAGAGCTAGAAAGACAGGATCTGTCTGGCTCCAGCACCCAAGCATAGAGGCCCTGCATTCTGCCGCCTGCTGCTGGTGTTTGAGGGGGCTTACTGGGGCAGGCCCCTCACTTTGGAGCAGAAGCCCCTTCAGGGAACTACTGTGGTGCCTTTTAGAGGGTTTCAGGCAAGGCGAGCCTCCTGTATTTCCCTCCCGAGGGCAAAAGAGATAAAGGTCCATTAGAAAGTTCCCTTCTGTGTGAAGTGGAGGATGGCCGTGCTGTGGAGGGAGGAGGGGGCAGGACGGTGGATGGGCAACCTGGCCTCCTCTTGGTCACCCTGTGCCCTTCAGCTTCTTCTTCTTCTTTTTTTTTTTTTTAATATTTATTTATTTATTTGCTTTTAGTTGTACACAATGCGTTTATTTTTACGTGGTGCTGAGGATCGAACCCGGGCTGTCCACGTGCTAGGCGAGCGCTCTACCGCTGAGCCACAATCCCAGCCCCTTCTTTATTTTTTTAATATTTATTTATTTGCCTTAGTTGTACACAATGCGTTTATTCTTATGTCGTGCTTAGGATCGAACCCGTGCCGCGCACACGTGGTAGGTGAGCGCTCTACCGCTGAGCCACAACCCCATCCCTCCCTTCAGCTTTTTATTCATCTCTTAGGCACATTCTCATAGTTTCAAGAGAACGAAATATACTAGATGATCTAAAAATAAATCCCTTAGGTTCTAACTTTCTTTGAATCTGGGGAAGGCTATCCAATATTTTGTTTTCATTTTCCTGAATGAAAACTAAAATTCATATCGTCGGGAACCTTGCTCAGCTCCATTGCTGAAAAATAATAAGAAGAAGTAGGCAGAAAGAGCAGAAGTCCCCAACCTTCCCTTTTTTTTTTTTTTTTTTTTGAAATGGAGTCTCCCTCTGTTGCCCAGGCTGGTCTCAAACTCCTGGACTCGAATGATCCTCTCTCCTCAGCCTCCCAAATCGCTGGGACTACAGGTGTGCCCCACCATACCTGGCTTCCCCAAGTCTTCCAGGGTGGCTAGTTGTGGCACCCACACTCTTCTTACACTTCCGTTTGCCTTCCTAGTTTAGCCCATGAGCTGCGGGTGAGCTGCATGGAGAGGAAGAAGGTCCAGATTCAGAGCTCAGATCCCTCTGCTTTGTCGAGCGACCGGTTTAACTTTATCCTGGTGAGTGGGAAGGAGATGTCTCAGGATGCCAGGTATGCGGCCTCTGGACACTTCATGGCTTAGTATTGGTGGTCTTCAAGCCTGGTTGTGTAGAACCCAGTTGCTATGACTTTAACCTACCTGCTCACCTCCCCGAGGGGGGAGACGCTGAGCTGGCTGGGCAGGCTGTGCTGGGGCCATCACCAGGCCACTTGAGCCCTGTCATTTGACATAGGGCCTGGGTCCAACCACACACTGACTTAAAAATCCCTACAAAATAATTTCTCCCTGGCTATGTCAAGTGCAACTGTGAAGGTACATATGGAACAGGGACTTCTGACCCCTGCTAGAGTAGGACAGGGTTCGGAGGCCAAAAGTGAAGTTCTAGTGTGCATCAGAGTGCGACTCCCTTGCTCACCGTCCCTGATGTTAGTGGCAGGGGCCTGCAGGCCTGTGTCCCTGGGCCTGCAGATCAGCACCCCTCCATTACATCATTTGTAGGGAGTGGAAGATTTCCTCTGCTTTTACTTAGACCTTGGCTGGAAGCCAGAGCCAACTGCTCGAGTCCAGGGGCCCAGAAAGTATTGGCAAAGAGGAAGCAAAAGAGGGAGCCCCACTGCTCCATGGGCCGCATAGAGCATGGCCTGCCTGGCAAGCCTATCCTTCCTGGAGGCAAAATGAGAACTTGGGAGAGTGAGAGGAGAAGCAGTGATCCGCTGGCAGGACTGGAGGCTAACGCCTTGAAGTTGATGCTGAGTCCTCCTGCCCCAGGGCACCTGGAGAGCAGAAGACCTGCCCACACCTAGGGGATGTGGAACAGGGCCCAGATTCTCTGCTGTGGCTTCATCTTTTGTGTTTGCAGCTATAATTTGAACTCGATCAGAATGTTTTTTGCACTGGCTTCCCCTCCAGAGCCCCTTCCTTAGGGTAAGCCAGAGAGGGGTGGTGACGGTGATCAGTGTGGAGTCTGGTGCTGCACACACTGCCCATTTAGCCTCAGCACCTCATCCTGGGTTTCACCTTACACAGCTGGGGTAGATCTTCCCCATCATCCAGTGTCACAGGTGACTGGCAACGGGTGTGACCAGAAAGGCAGTCTGCCATCCGGAAAGCACCTTTTCAAATCGAATTCTAGTCACTGGAGTGGTTCTTGCAGGGATATGATTCCTTTTCACAAGTCAACTGGCGGATCGCTGGGCATGGCACCCCATGCCCCCCACACCCACTACCTGCTAAGTGCATGTTCTCCCATGCAGCTGCACCACCAGCCCCTGCAGAGTTTCTTTTTCTTGCTCATGATCATAGTACAGTTGTAATAGTGTAATTTTGTATCATTCTTCATCCATAAATAGTTATAACTAGCATTTTCCATGTGCTCCATGGCTTTTGTGACAGCTCTGTGGTTACTTTCTTCTGGTCTGACACTGGAACTCTTCAGACCCAATTCTGAGCAGGGTAGGTTACTGCAGACCTCAGGCTTTTGTCCATGCCCCCTCCTGCCATCCATATCCGTGCTCCTAAATGACTGACCAGACCTCGTGAGCTTTCTTCAGAGATTGCTCCATCGAGCAGGAGAAAGTTAGGCCATGTCCATACTCCCTGCTGGAGAGGAGCTGTCACCTGGGGACATGCACTCCCTGGAGGCCGGGAGGTCACTTGCAGCCCACTACCTCCTACAGGCAGATACCAACAGCGAACGGCTCTTCACGGTGAACGATGTCAAAGTTGGAGGCTCCAAGTATGGCATCATCAGCCTGCACGGTCTGCACACCCCCACGTTCAAGGTGAACATGCACGAAAACCTCTACTTCACCAACCGGAAGGTACGTCCTCTGTCTCTTCAGCCTTGTAGCCACTTTGCCTTTGGGCCAGAGGCCCTACAGTGGTTGGCCAGATTCAGAGAGGACATACGACTTTTGAAGAAGGCAAGGCACAGTTGCCTCATTTTCCCAAGGGACAAATAGCTTGTTAGTTCCTGAGAACCAGTAGGGAATAGAGAGGACCCAGGAGTTTCTGTGTTGGAAGAAAAAATTAGATTAGCTGGTTGGGGTGGGCTTGAGGCAGCACTGGTGGTAAGGACACTCCCTGCAGGAGGGTCAGGAGTCGGTCTCAGGTAGCAGAGTTGCTGGGATGTGGGCTGCAGTGACTGTGACCAGCTCTGGGATTGAAATAAATATAAAGCTTTTTTGCTATCTGGGGCAACCTTTAGATTGCAGTGATGTTGCACCTCTTAAGAAGCTATGACTTGGGCTGGGGTTGTGGCTCAGTGGTAGAGCGCTCGCCTAGCACGTGAGCGGCCCAGGTTCGATCCTCAGCACCACGCAAACAAATGCATTGCACTTTGTACAACTAAAGCAAATAAATAAATATTTAAAAAAAAAAAAAAAAGAAGAAGAAGAAGAAGAAGCTGTGACTTTCAGTTCAGTTAGAACATGAGCCATGGTGGTGTGCATACAAGTTGAAAATGGCTTCTGGGTTAAGTAAGGCACAGTACACCTTCAGAGTTAGGTTTGTCCCCTGCCACTGTCGAGAGTGTGGTCTTGGCCCGAAGGGTGTGCCAGATACCTCAGGGTGGGACCCATGCTGACACAAAGGGACTGAGGCCTAAGGAAAGCCACCTTCCTGTCTGCCTCCAGGCCCAACAGGGCAGGGCAAGGAGCTCTCTCCTGTCCTTAGAATGCCTGTTGCAACCCATTGTAAGAGGAGTGAGATCTGAAGAAAGAAGTCGTAAGTCTGTGTCTCCACAAGTTTTTCTAGAAGAAAGCCTTTTCCGGGAGCTGGCAGTCAAACCAGTCTTTCCATCCTGCTTTCTTGCCAGGTGAATTCTGTGTGCTGGGCTTCGCTGAACCACTTGGACTCCCACATTCTGTATCCTTTGCCAGGGGAAGAGGTTTGGTAGGCATCTGCGCCCTGTGTGGACCTGAGCATCTGTGGGCTTCGTGAGATGATATCTTAGTGCAGGGACTGGAGAATTTTGCACTCGCATCTCACCCTTCAGAGGAAAATGGGGCACCTAGGTAGATAGTCAGAATTCCTGTGGAGCACAGAGAAGCCAGCCATTGAGCTCCTGTGATGGCTGTTAACATGGGATGATGTTGATGTCCCTACCAGACACTGTTCTGGAACTGCACATGTAGGTGGTGGAGGTAGGTTGGAACCCAGGCAGTCTGGCTCCAGAGGCCACTTACTCCACCTCTGGTGTGTGGCTGCAGGTTCTGGGGTCATTAGATACACTCAGCATCCATGTCGTAGATTCAGTACCCAATGGGAGAAATAAAGCAGGACTTGTTTGCTTTGCTTGTTGCCACATACGTATCACACATTCAGAGGGTTGAGATGTTGACCGGGTTACTTTGCAAATGTTTACATTTTTCAATGACTTAGGTTTGCATGCACATTCAACAAACATCTACAATCCCTTCATAAGGTTACAGGCAGCTCAATGGGTAATGAATCTGTGAAGGCAGTTATATGGGACAGGGATGCAAGGATTGCCCACACAGATGCCACATGGGAAGGGGGGATGGAGTTCCCAGCAGAAGGATGAGTCAGGAGGGGGTTGGCACATTGGGCAGCAGGTTGCTATCCCATGGTCTCTGCCTAGGTTGGACCTTCCAAGATGAAATCCTCAGGGCCATGTGGTGCCCCTAGAGGACTGTGATTGTGGGGTCAATTTTAGGATATCTTTTGCAGCAGTGTGGAGGCATAGGCTGGTGAGACCTCAGATGGAGACTGTTGCTAGACTTTGCGAGAGTGGCAGCAGGAATGGAGGAGAGGCCAGGAGCCAAAGAGCAACTTAGTTTTTAGCCAAGTTGGTGACATCTGAAGGTGCCAGGATGGAACTGCAAGGGAGGCCAAGAAAAGGAGTATGCCTTTATAAGTTGGGCTGTGTGGTCACAGGACAGGACAGGAATGCTTCAGGATGATCGTCAGTGGAGGTGAACCCAGGAGACAGTGGAGATTGGAAGTTGGCATAGATATTCTGTGTGGTGCTTCCATTAGGTTTAAGCATGAACGGTGTGATATTTTCCATGGACAAATGGCATGTGTATGGTAGTGTTACAGCATGGCCTACAACAATTCATTCTACTCTGAGAACATTCTCTCAGGGTGGGAGAGAAGAAGTGGACTGGGGAGGAGTCAAAGAGGCGCTTTTTTTAACAAATTTACTGATTTTCAAATTATACATTTTTTCAAACATTTTTTTTAGTTGTTGATAAACCTGTATTTTATTTATTTATATATGGTGCTGATAATTGAACCCAGTGCCTCACACATGCTAGGCAAGTGCTCTACCACTCAGCCCCAGCCCCATCCCCTCAAATTATACATTTTAATCTTTTATTTGTTTGGGGGGTTTTTTTGTGTGTGTGTGCGTGTGTGTGTGTGGTGCTAGGGATGGAACTCAGGGCTTTGTACATGTGAGGCAAGCACTCTACCATCTGAGCTATATCCCCAGCCCTATGTATTTGTTTTTTTATGTGGTGCTGAAGAGTGAACCCAGTGCCTCACCCATGCTCAGCAAGCGCTCTTCAACCCCAGCATCCCCCACCCACTTTTTTTTTTCCCTCTGTATCTGAGATATTTTATTCCTTTAAGAAAGTCTGAAGCTCAATGTGGAAAATGTAAATATGTTAGATCTGCATGATGGGTGGTAGTCTCTGTCCTACTTTGTGTGTCTTATGAGCTTTTGAAGGGTGCTGATGCCCATCCTCCCAGAGGAGAGCTTTATACTGTCCTTAACAGCTTTTTCCAGGCTGTGTCTCCTGGGACTCTCAGAGACGCCAGGCTGTGCCACTCTGCTTCCAGCGTCGTTGTTCGTAGGTAGTCACCCAGGTACGAGGTCCTCTTCTTTGGAAGAAACCAGAGATCTTGGGGATGTCTCTGTCCTCTGTCTCCCAGGAGCTGCATGGAGGTGGGGGGAGGCTGGGTGAGCCCGGATTGGAGCATGGGTGGGTGCACTGTGCAGCACGGTGAGAGTAACGAGTCTGTCCCAGGATCAGTTCTCGGCACATTTATAGTGTCTCCTACTTTTTAACCCTCTTTGGGTCACTTCAGCAGCCCAAGCAGGGTTCAAGTGTATGTAACCAGTGTAAAACATCAAACCTGTGGTTTGGGCTGCCTGTACTGATAGTTCAGAAGACATTTATTAAGCTTCGACTGTATGGCAGGGATCTGCACATGGTCTGGCTGAAGGCATTTTGACTGTTCCTAGCAGCAGTGTGGACATGAAGTTTTCAGCCGTTCAGAGAACTTGGGTCAATGAGACAAGCTCAGCCAGTGAGAGGGCAGGCTTTGGAAGACCTGGCACGAATTCCAGCTCTACCCCTTGCCCACTTTAACAGATGGCCTGACCTCTGGGAAGTAGTGACAATGCGCCATCAGGTTCATTAGGGTCACATCGCCGCCTGCAGCAATTGCCGCTTGCAGCAACTGCCACTTGCAGCAACAATACCGCGGAAGAAAATTCGGAGGCAGACTGGAAATGAAAAAGTTCTTTTATTCTTCTTTCTTCTAACTTCTCTCTCCGGCTCCAACAACCTCTCCAACTCCAACCACACCTCTAACTAACCTCACCCGGTTAAATACATTTTGCCTTAACAAGGACAAGTGCTAATAGCTCAAGCTTACAGGTGCGTCACACAGTTTTCACGGGCATAAAAAGATTCTTAGATAAATGCATGAATATCAGGTGAAAATACTTGAACACCTTTATGGCTCTCAGCTAACCGCCATCTTAGCTATCCTCAATCAGGGCTCTTATATTTCCCCCATTTTGTTTTTAAAAGAGGGGATGCTCTAGGGCGTCCCATGTGCAATCAACATTCTTACCCGTCATCGGATAATCAAGGCTGTGCCCTTGACTCCTGTCTTAGGTTGATATGTCGACCACATGAGACTGTCCTGTGGATGGGTGATGACCTCATCCGGATCGACTGTGCCTGTCTTAGGTGGTCCCCCTCTGGGGATCTTACCCGTCATTGGCTACCAGCCGTCCAATCGAGTCCTTCAGGATTGACTGTGTGTGTTGACTAACAGCCGTCCAATCGTGAGGAGATGCTGTGGTTTTAAGGCGGCAAGCCTTCTGCTGACGAGCCAAGTTCCATAGCGAATCAAGTTCATTAAACAAATCAGCTGCCCTAAGTTCCATAAAGTAACGCACTGAGTTCTCTAGACAAACACCCGCAAGGCATTGTCCCGTAATGTCCCAAATAATGAAAGATCAAAATGTCCACTTGTTATAACACGTTGATCTAGGAGGCCGCATGCATGCAGAGCAGAGGCCACACTGCTGGTGAGGTTGTTTGATGCTTGAGCAGCAGGGATGCTTGTAGCAACCGCGATCCCTGCAGCTATAGCAGCAGCCATCTTTTTTATGTCGAGACAATGCCACCGGCAAATCTTCAGGGCCCGCTACCTAGAAACTCAAGCATCAATTATTAGAGGACAGGCAGTGCCATTCCAGCACTGAGTCAAGAGGCGAGTTGTCAAACTAAAAAATAGAATTATTAGATTAGGTAATTAAAGTTGATCTCTGCTAACACACATTGCTGCTTGAGCTCCCTCAAACATAAGCTGGCAAAATATCACATTCAGAACAAATCAAAGAAAGACTGAGGGTATTTAACTGACAAAAACACTGCGTTAAAGATAAAGAAAAACTGCCGGGCGCGGTGGCGCACGCCTGTAATCCCAGCACTTTGGGAGGCTGAGGCAGGAGGATCGCGAGTTCAAAGCCAGCCTCAGCAATGGCGAGGCACTTAGTAACTCAGTGAGACCCTGTCTCTAGTAAAAATACAAAAAGGGCCGGGGATGTGGCCCAGTGGTCGAGTGCCCCTGAGTTCAATCCCCGGTACCAAAAAAAAAAAAAAAAAAGATAAAGAAAAACTAAAAGCACTTTGGAAAAATAATTTGTTAGCTGGAACCCCCAAGTCTCTGCATACACAGCAATCCTTCTATGAATTTACCTGTTGAAATAATTCAAATTAATCAGCTAATAAATTAATTAGCAGATTAAAAAGGTTGTTTTTTTGTTTTTTGTTTTGTTTTTTTGGTACCGGGATTGAACTCAGGGGCACTTGACCATTGGGCCACATCCCCGGCCCTTTTTTGTATTTTATTAGAAGCAGGGTCTCACTGAGTTGCTAAGTGCCTCGCCATTGCTGAGGCTAGCTTTGAACTCGTGATCCTCCTGCCTCAGCCTCCCAAAGTGCTGGGATTACAGGCGTGCGCCACCACGCCCGGCTCTAAAAAGGTTGTTTTGGAATAAAGAGTACCTGGTAAGGGATGCTTGCTGTGATACTTGTTAAATATTGTTTGTCAGTTTTTTAATAATAGCACTGACCTGAATTATGTAGTGCTAGTAACACAACTCCCACTCTCATGTGGCTACATCAGTTGCTCATGGTCGCAATGAAGTATAAAAGAGGATACAAGCTGCTGAAGATTTCACAGAAGAAACGGAGATATCAGAAACTTCGTGATCATCAAATTTAAACCACCGCTGTCTAAATGCATTTTTACAATAGGCAGTGTAGTGGCCTCCATCCAGCCTACCATAGTGATTTGAAACAGAAAACAAATTATATTTCTTTAAATTGTTCTTTGGACCAATAACATACTGTGACAGGTCAAGATTTTCTAAAGGGAAGTCCACAGATGTCTGTAATTTTTGCTTCCACCTGCCATCATAGGAAAAACGTTTCAAATGTACTAAAAGAACAGGTGGTAACTTCCAGATTTCTATCTTTTTTAGAGAATCCCGTCGAGCTCTGCAATAACTGCAATAAAATCTGTTATCTATGAGTTTTTCTTCTTTGGAAAATAATCTAAGGCAATCCTGTAATGTACATTTACTTGTGGATGCTAGTGGTAGAGATAAATACATGAAGGCTTCAAATGTCCTAGATTTTTTGTGACAGGTGAGGCACTGTACTGTGGATTTGAACTGACCCTGAAAAAGTGCAACAATAATAGACTCATTAAGTTGCTTATGTTTCTGCCAAACATGTTCTGCAGCTTTAAAGTCATCGAGATGGTCATTATTTTCTTCTTTATGTCTCTTTTGATGATCAGCTTTATTTAGGTCCTCATGGATTCCATCCATGAGGAACAGAAGCAATTCTTGTGAATCTTGTTGGCTGTATCTTGCAAACTGGTTATTGATCTTCCCAATAGTGATTTTAAAGTCTTTTGGACTGATATATCTATACTGTCCTGTCCACTGGGCTTTCATGATTATACCAAACTCTTCTGCCACTTCACCTTTATGCCCCAACATTTTGACCTGTTAATATCATCTTGATAACAGTTTCAGTTGAAATAATCAGCCAAATGTGGAGCATTACATAGGCACTGCAATACTGAGTTCATATAACAAGTATTTCCCAAATTACGAAGTCCAGTAAGAGCTGGCCAAGATCCTCCAAAAACAGGATTGAGGTTCAGAATCTGAGAAGCAGAAAGCCTTGGGATCTTAGCTTTAGGATAGCATACTGGCTTATCAGAAAGCCATGGTATTTTCAAAATTGTTTTCTCAGTGGCCCCTAAAAAAAAATATCCTTTACCTTTTTTATGATGATTTAGCTTAATAAGGTTAGGACCCTGTAGATTTTTATTTTTAACACCTGCAGGCTTGGTTGCTAGGTGTACCCCCATCTGTTGCAAAATGTCTCTTCCCCATAGGGTAACTGGCAAGCTGGTCAAAACATAAGGCTGGAAAGTTCCTTTATGCCCTTCATTATCTTCCCATTTTAAAATTACTGCACTTTGTGCTGGGGTGTTAGTATATCCCAAGCCTCTTAAACTGGTTGAAGACTTCTGCAGAGGCCAGTGCTTGGGCCATTGTTGTAGATTAATGATGGAAGAGTCAGCCCCAGTATCAGTCAGCCCCTCCATCTCTATACCTTGAATTTTTATTTTGCACATAGGTCTCCATGAACAATCCTGAACCCAGCAAGCCATAGGTCCTGAGCCAGTGGAACCAAATCCTCTATTGTTCCTATTCTGCAGCATACTCTGGAATGAGTTGTGTAAACTGGGAAGGAGAAGCAGCTGAGCAATTCTATCTCCTTGGTTAACAGAGCTAATGCCTCTAGGTGAACTAAGCATTATCTTTATTTCTCCTTGGTAGTCGGAGTCTATAACACCTGGTGTTACTTGAAAACCTAATAAGCTTTTAGAACTTCGCCCGAGGATAAGTCCTACAGTCCCTGAGGGAAGAGGTTCCCTGACTCCCGTGGGAATCAGTTGAACCCCCATTTCAGGTGTTAGTACTATTCGAGCGGTGGAACAGAGGTCTAGTCCTGCACTTCCTCTTGTCCCTCTGACAAGGGAGTCAATGGGTAGGAGGGATTGTGACGAGGAATCATCTGGATGGATGTTTGAGGATATTCCTCCTCTAATGCCTCGTACATTTGTGGGCCTCGGGGCATTGGGCCCCGTGCCCCGTTTTTTGAACTCCTGGACAAAACATTTCCATATATATCAAATTTAGATCTGCATTTATTGGCCCAATGATTCCCCTTTTTACACCTGGGGCAGCGGCCTGGGGCACGGTATGAGCTTGGTCTTATTTCTCTTTGGGGATATTGTCTAGAATAACCTGATTGATTATAGTAATTTTTAGGTTGAGCCCTTGTGAAATTTTGAGGGGAAGCACCTCTCATTGCTGCTGCAATCACATTGCCTGTGACAAAGGCGTCATTAATGTCTTTACATAATCTTATGTATACTGAGAGGTCCCTTTTATTTTTCATGGTATTATAGCATCTTGACAGTATTTGTTGGCATTTTCATATGCCAGCTATTTGACTAATGGCATTGCTTGCTCTACATCCCCGAATATTCTGCCTGCCGTTCTTAAAAGTCTGTCCGCAAAATCAGCAAATGGTTCATTAGGCCCCTGAATTACTTTAGACAAGCTGCCTTGCAAATCACCTGTTCCTGGTAAGGTCTTACATGCTTTGACCGCGGCAGCGTTTATTTGTGCATATACACCAGGATCATATTGCATTTGGATTTGTAGTTCAGCAAACTGTCCCTCACCTGTTAGCATATCTATATTACGGTCTGGGAAGCCTGCAGTCGCATTTCTTCTAGCTGTTTCTACACAAAGCTCCTGGAATTGTGACTTCCATATCAGGTATTGTCCCCCGCTCAATACTGCCTTACATAACCCTTTCCAATCTGAGGGGGTTAAAGTTAAAGTGTTAAGGGACTCCAGCATGCTCAACGTGAACAGAGCTTGGGGCCCATAGGTCATTATTGCCTCTTTGAAATTTTTTATTGTTTTAAAATCTAAGGATTGGTGGTACCTCTACCCATTTTCATTTTCAAATACTGGCAGGTCCCAATGTTCCTGCGGTTTTTGGCGCTCGAGGGCACATAAGCGCTCTGAAAGGCTGTTAATCTCTGCCTCAAGGACACGCATATGCTCAGAAATACTCCTCATGGTTTCTGTAATGGATTCCACCCATGAGGGAGCAGAGGGCACAAGTGGTTCCTCTACTTGACGGTCCTTTCTGGTCTTAACTGACTCAACGGAGGAGGCTGTGCTTTCATGGTTATTTGGCTCCTCCTTACTACTATCACTTTCACTGGTAGTAACATCCTGAATTTCAGATTCAATCGAGAGTACGTACTCTTCGGCTATTTCCAACAAGTCTCGGATAGCTTTTGCAGCTCTTATCTTCATTATTTTTGTGTTCACACCAATACTATCCTTACTGGTCTTATCTGACTCAGCGGAGGCTATGCTTTCACAATCACTTTCCTCCACACTATCAGCTATATCAAAAAACTCTTCCATAGCTTTTATTACTCAGTGCTCGGTTATTTTCACACCCATTTTTATAAATTTCTCAGTTCTTACCTGCCGATTCCGAGTGCTCTGTACGGGCCACCACTTGTCGCTGCCTGCAGCAATTGCCGCTTGCAGCAACAATACCACGGGAGAAAACTTGGAGGCAGACTGGAAATGAAAAATTTCTTTTATTCTTCTTTCTTCTAACTTCTCTCTCCGGCTCCAACAACCTCTCCAGTCACATGCGGCCATGTGTGGTTAGCCAGAACCTGGCCTTTCATTGCACAGCGGTAGGAGTGTCCTATCACCATTTTACAGATGAGAAAACTGAGGCAAAGAAAGAGTCGGAATTAGCCTTATAAAACTAATTTTTAGTCTTAGAAGTCAGGATAGCGGTTCCCTTAGAGAAGGAGGGGGGTGAGGGTGGCAGTCGGGAAAGGACATGAGGGAGCGTCGGGGTACTGGAATGTTTTTTTTTTTTTTTTTTTTTTTTTTTTTTTTTTTTTTTTGTGGTACCAGGGATTGAACTCAGGGGCACTCGACCACTGGGCCACATCCCCAGCCCTTTTTTTTTGTATTTTTATTTAGAGACAGGGTCTCACTGAGTTGCTAAGTGCCTCGCCATTGCTGAGGCTGGCTTTGAACTCGCGATCCTCCTGCCTCAGCCTCCCAAAGTGCTGGGATTACAGGCGTGAGCCACCGTGCCCGGCTGGAATGTTTTGATTCTTAACCTGGGTAGTGAGCATGTGGCTGTGTTCATTTTGTGATAACTTATGTTTTATCAGGGCAAATGTTTATCTTTAAAAATATTTCACCTGAGAACACAGCTTATAGCATGAGCCAAGATTGAAACCGCCTTCTCTGTGACACCACATGGCCTCCCTGACAGCTGTTAAGACTGTGCCCTTCAGGCCATGCGTGGTGGCGCACGCCTGTAATCCCAGCACTTGGGAGGCTGAGGTAGGAGGATCTCAAGTTCAAAGCCAGCTTCAGCAATGGCGAGGCACTTAGCAACTCAGTGAGACCCTGAGATGTGGGTCTCGGGATATGACCCAGTGGTCGATTGCCCCTGAGTTCAGTCCCTGATACCAAAAAAACAACAACAACAAAAAAAAAAACCTGACTGTGCACTCCACAATCTGAACTGTAAAGAAGGAGCCCTTGAGCAGTTGCCCCAGCTGAGTCTCTTTTTTATTGCCCCCAAACCCATAAAAGGACCATAGTATAGACCCTTTGTCTGTTTTCTGTTGCTATAACTAAATGCTACAGACTGGGTGATTTTTAAAGAATAGAGGTTTGCTGAGTTCATGGTTCTGGAGGCTGGCACCAGCATCTGATGAGGGCCTCCTTGCTGCATCATAACATGGTGGAGTGTATCACATGGTAAAAGAGCTAAATCCTGCTAGCTTGGTTCTCTTTTCCTCACAAATTCACTAATGCCATCATGGTAACTTCATCTTTGTGACTTATCTAACCCTAATTACCTCCCAAAGGCCCCACCTCCAAATGCCATCAGCTGTGAGGAGTACATTTCCAAATATTAATTCAGCAGAACACAAACCCTGGCCGTCCCTCTGAGCAGCTTATCCTAGTGGCTTCCTGGATCTGGTAACATGGAGGGATGTCACTGGTCTGGCAGCCTGGAGGGATCTTTGGGCCCAGAGGGCAACCATGCCTCACATTTTCTGCCCCCTAGCAGGTGCAGACCAGCCTGGCATGCTCTGCAGTTTCCGGATCTCTGGTGCCTGGTCCTGTGCATGGTCCCTGAATATCCAGGCAGATAACTGCTTCAGTACTGGTGAGTCCTGGCTGGCTCGCCCAGTGCCCCGAGAAGGCGATTCAAACCCATCCAGCAGTCCCTCTCCCCAGACTGCCAGGGACCCTTGTCTTATCAGGCCTTTTCTGTCTTTGCCAGGCTTGTCTCGGCGAGTGCTTTTGACCAACGTGGTGACAGGACACCGGCAGACATATGGGACCAACAGCGATGTCTTGGCCCAGCAGTTTGCTACCAAGGTTGGTTGGATTGGAAAGAGTGTCATAGGAAGTTTTCCTCACAGCAGAAAGTTTGTTAGAGTTGGATTCCCTGGTGTAGCATCTTGGCCTCCCTCTGTTACAGGGGAAAAAAAGTGTCAGAAAGGATTAATGGGTTGCTGTGTGACTGTGTCTGAGCTGAGTAAAAGTTGGCTGATCCACAAAGGCCTGCCTAAGCTGGCTTTACTCGACTTCCTGTTTAAAAGAATTGTTAGCAGTTCTTGAGTATTTAGATTAGCCAGCAGGACAAATCATTTTCACAATGTTAGGGCTGGGGGGTATAGTACAGTGGTAGAGTACTTGCTTAGCATTTGTGAGGTCCTGGATTCCATCCCCAGCACCTCAAAAATAAAATGTGTAAGTTAATACTGATTCATAGCACTTACTAGTTTTATACACAGTTTTCAAGTTATATATTTAAAAATGAAAATTTGAGCTTTGGCACAGTGGCACACTTCTGTAATCCTAGCGGCTTGGAAGGCTGAGGCAGGAGGATCTCAAGTTCAAAGCAAGCCTCTCAGCAACTTAGTGAGGCCCTAATTAACTTAGCAAGACCCTGTCTCAAAGTGAAAAATAAAAAGGGCTGGGGATGTGGCTCAGTGGTTGAGTGCTCCTAGGTTTGATTGCTGATTGACAGTCCTAGTGACTCGGAAGGCTGAGACAATAGAATCACAAGTTCGAGGCCAGCCTCAGCAAGTTAACAAGGCCCCAGCAACTTAGCAAGACTCTGTCTCAATATGAAAAGGGCTGAGGATTTGGCTCAGTGGTTACTGTTATTTCAAAGATTTGCCCTGTCAAAAGTGCCATCCTTACTGGGCACAATGGTGCATGCCTATAATCCCAGCGGCTCGGGAGGCTGAGACAGGAGGATTGCAAGTTCAAAGCCAGTCTCAGCAATAAATGAGGCACTAAACAACTCAGTGAGACCCTGTCTCTAAATAAAAAATACAAAAAAAAAAAAAATAGGACTGGGGATGTGGCTCAGTGGTTGAGTGCCCCTGAGTTTATCCCCTGGTACCCAAGGGGAACAAAAGTGCCATCCTTATTTAAAGGGTGGAGGAGGGAGTCTGCTGACCTGCTTTAAGCAGTAAGTACAGAGTTGGTCATTTAGACCTCCTCAGCCTTCTCCCCTCTCGTGGGGACCACACGCCTCACCTGATCTCCACTTTCATACTCCATGCTCCTTGCTGTAGCTTCTTGCCAAAGACCTTGTTGGGAACAGGGTTCTATTACTTGGGCTTTGTGAGAGAGACCTAAGGGGACAGTGGGACTACCTCCAAGCACACGTGGGGTCCTCACAAGGGCACTGGAGGAGACATGGGGTCCAGTTCTTCTGCCTTTTCACTGACCCAACTTTGCCACACCAGGGGCTGGGTTGGGGCGGGGAGAGAAGGGTTATACTCAGGAGGACACAACCTTCCCAGCCTCAGGGAGAGGTGTCTACTGCGGGCACTGAGCGGTCCCTCTCTCCGCAGACTCCTTTGCTATTTAATGGCTGTCGTTCTGGGGAGATCTTTGCCATTGATCTACGTTCTCGAAGTCAGGGCAAGAGCTGGAAAGCCACCCGCCTGTTCCACGACTCAGCAGTGATCTCTATGCAGATCCTCCAGGAAGAGCAATACCTGATGGCATCAGACATGGCAGGAAAGGTAGGGGGACTCTTGACATCCTGAAGCCCCAGGAGCTTGTGGCCCACGACCCTGCCACACCAAGGGGTTTTGCAGAAGAACCCATCATACCCAGGACACCAGGCAAGGAGAAGTGATAGGCTTTCTGGCAGGGAGTTCCTTTACTGCCCTCATGACCTTAGTCTGGCTTAGAAGTGAGAAAGAATCTCTGGTCACGTGACTTTGGTGGCTCAGGACTTAGAGGTGTCGCTCTTCATAACCTGAAGAGGCCACTAAAGACAACCTTGTGCTTCTTCCCACAGATCAAGTTGTGGGACCTGAGGACCACCAAGTGTATAAGGCAGTACGAAGGTCACGTGAACGAGTACGCCTACCTGCCCCTGCATGTACACGAGGAAGAAGGAATCGTGGTGGCAGGTGGGTACTCGGAGGATTGGAAGTTCCATCTCATCAGTATCTTAAGCAACAGGAAAAGGAAATGAATCAAAAACAGAATTCTCTAACGAGGACTGTGTACAGTGGGATAGGGAATAGAGGGGAGGTGGGGCTGGGTGTTAGTAAGCAGCGGTTTAAACAGCCAGCATACGGACGGTGCCTGTGTTGGTGGGCAGATGTATCACTGTGATAGGCAGGTGAGGTGCAGCAAGATGGCAGCTGGAGGACCTGGCTTTGGGGTGCAAGTCTGCTCATCAGGTCAGCATATCCATCATGCAGTTTTTGTTTTTGTTTTGTTTTTAAACATTTTTCTTTACTTGTAGATGGACACAGTGACTTTATTTTGTTTATTTTTATGTGGTGTTGAGGATTGAACCCAGTGCCCCACACATTAGGTGAGTGCTCTACCACTGAGCCACAACCCCAGCCCCATCATGCAGTTTTGTCTGAACACTTGTTCCCATTCTTTGAAGTAGTGCCCTTTAACACCTTCCAGAATCTGCAGAATGGAAGCAACTGTCTAGCTTCCAAGTCCCCTTGAAAGGAGTTACAGGTTTATTACTGTTTCTGGGCCATAAAATATGATGGCACAATGATCAGTGTTTTTAACATGAAATAGTAGACCCTTGACTATAATACTAAGGAATGTGGTTTCAGTCATCCTGAATCTGCACATTTACAAGTGTTCCTGTAAGTACTTAGTCCCCATAAAACTGTGACTAAGCAGTATCACTTTGTTAGAACTTTCTTATTTGCTATTCTCATCAACACCAATACTTAGCTTTCTTTTAAAATCAATTTTCTGTAAGTTTTCATCTCAAAAGATTTTTCTATAGGGCTGGGGTTGTGACTCAGTGATAGAGCACTTGCCTAGCATGTGTGAGGCACTGGGTTCGATTCTCAGCACCACATATAAAACAAATAAATAAAGGTCCATCAATAACTAATAAAAATATTTAAAACAAAATATTTTTCAGTGTGCTGGGTAATAGGGAAGAGCTGATTTTCTTTTGTTTTGCAGTACTAGGGATTGAACCTAGGAGTACTCTACCACTGAAACACCCCCAGCTTTTTTTTTTTGAGACAGTATCTCGCTAAGTCTCCCAGGCTGGCCTCAAGCTTGCAATCCTCCTACCTCAGCCTCCTGAGTTAAAGGAATCATAGGCATGTGCCATGGTGCCCACCACGAGCTAAATAGTGACATGAGTACAGGTAGGCTACTAATTGCAATGTAAACTGCATCCCAGGTACATTCTTGACTGAAGTGGCATCAATGGTCTTAGAGACTTGTGGTTGGTATGAAACCCATGTCTGCCAACGGCCCACCCTCCTCTTCCTGATCTCCAGGAACATGTGTCAAGTTTTGGCTGCCATAACCACCGTTGTCAGTGTCACATTGCTTAGAACTTGGAGCCCCGAAGACTTTAACTTGGATTATGAACTTAAACTGTCAAACTAGAAAAAACTCAGGAAAGAGCTATCATCTGGTTTGTCCCCAGGATGTAATGAAGTAGAGAGATCTTCCTGGCTAGCATTTCATAAAAAGGAAATGAGATTCCTGACATAGACCAGGTGGGCTGGGCTCCCACTTGAGTGTCCTCTAACACCAAGAGAAACAGAATCCCCACCTGAGTGCCAGGGTGCCTGCTGTGCCACCTGCAGTGTCACAGCCAACCAGTGCAGCTTGTCACATTGAATACCTGTAACTAGTCATGGTTCTAGAGCACCATAGTGACTCATGATTTTGTTATTACAAAGTACATACTAGGGGCTGGGGTCGTGGCTCAGTGGTAGAGCATTCACCTAGCATGTGCAAGGCACTGGGTTCTATTCTCAGCACCAAGTTAAAAAAATAAAATGACAGGCCGGGCGCGGTGGCGCACGCCTGTAATCCCAGCACTTCGGGAGGCTGAGGCAGGAGGATCGCGAGTTCAAAGCCAGCCTCAGCAATGGCGAGGCACTTAGCAACTAAGTGAGACCCTGTCTCTAAATAAAATACAAAAAAGGGCTGGGGATGTGACCCAGTGGTCGAGTGCCCCTGAGTTCAATCCCCAGTACCCACAAAAAAAATAAAATAAAATGACAGTATTGTATCCAAGTACAACTAAAAAAAAATTTTTTTTTTTTAAGTATATACTAGCAGTAGAAATACATTCCATTAACGTGTTTGTGTTTGGGTTCAAATAAAATCACATTTGGTCCTGATAAATCACGAGGAACTGCGATTACCTATAGGTAACCTTGTCTGCATTCTCTTACTAACCTGCAACGTGTCTTCCTTGTCTCTTAGTGGGCCAGGACTGCTACACGAGAATCTGGAGCCTCCATGATGCCCAGCTGCTCAGAACCATACCTTCCCCATATCCCACTTCCAAGGCTGACATCCCCAGCGTGGCCTTCTCTTCTCGGCTTGGAGGCTCCCGGGGAGCACCAGGGCTGCTCATGGCTGTCCGCCAGGATCTTTACTGTTTCTCCTACAGCTGATTCTGTAGGAGGCAGCCTGCAAGCCTGCAGAAGTGTAGATTTGGCTTTTAAAAGAAGTAAAGAGTGCTTTATTTCCATTTCTGATGAGAGCTGCCTTTTTTTTTTTTCTTTTTTTTTTGCTCCTGTCCTCTAATGAAGGAATTTCAAGTGACACTGTGCACACAGATTTATTGCATCCCTCTGGCTGCTAGGGGCAAGGTGCTAAGTGTTCCACATGAATATACCAGTAAAGTTGTTGCAGTGAAATTGGGCACACAGAGCTTGAAAGTCCTTTTCATAAAAGGTACCTACATCCTTTTCTTGTTGAAAGCCTCTAAAGTTAGTTCTTCCTTTTGCCCTAAGGACTAAAGATGGGTAATAACTAAATTAAAGCTGTTGCTTTTACCAAAAGCCCTGTGGAGAAGCCTAGTGATGAGACTGGTGCATACAGGTAGTCAGTGCCTGGGTCCCAGGAAGGTCTGAGTGTCCTTGAAAAAGTCAACAGGGTTGGAAAGTAAAAGCCAGGTCATGTCTTCGAGTCTCATCATTAAACCGGTTGAGATCATTAAACATGGCCTTCTTGGTAGATCTCTGAGATTCTCCTTTTGTTAGCACTCATGCATTGGAAGGGAAGATGCATCTCTTTAAATACTAGTTTTAAAGAGTCCTTTATGTGCCTTTATTGAAACCTTCCAGAATATAGGGGATCTCAGCTCCTATTTCTGTTACAGCAACTTGAATGTCAGATTCAAGGACCCAGGGTCAAAGAAAATTCATTTTGACTTTTCGTGATTTCAGAGCTACACTTGGTGAAATGTTTATACAGTGTTTTGTTTTTAATATTTATTTATTTGCTTTTAGTTGTACACAATGTGTTTTATTTTTACGTGGTGCTGAGGATCAAACCCGGGCCGCACACGTTCTAGGCGAGCACTTTACCACTGGGCCACAACCCCAGCCCTATACGGTGTTAAAAAGCCTTTCTACCAACCAATAAAGTAGGAATAACCATGGTGTGGCATGTTGCTTCTGATAATGACTTAGAGCTTGAGCTGCTGCAGCAGCAGTTTAGCTTCAATGAAGTCTCTACTCAGATCTTGGATAAGAGAAAAAACAGCTGAGACCAGCCTTAGCTGTGGTGGAAAGCTCCCTCAGCCCTCAGGCCCACTCTGCCCTGCGCATGCGTGCCCGAGGAGACTGACCTCTGGACTAGAGTGCTCCCTGAACCCCAGAGGCCAGGTCAATCAGTGGGAAGAACCAGCAGGAATGCAGCGGGCAAGAGGACATCAAGGTGGGCTTGTTCATTCCCTGGCTCCCTCCTGTTGGGCTATGGGTGGTTGTGACCAAAGGCCACAGCTTTATTTGGAACATAGCTCATTGGGCTCTGGTAACTGTTCTGTTTGTTCCTAGCACTTTACTATTGCTAGCCCCAGGATGCTTCACCAAGTGAACTCTTAAATTATCCTCTTGAATGTTCCATGTACTTCCTGCCAGAAGCCTAATACAGCTTACAGAAAACCAAATCCAGAAAATGGGTGAGAATATCAGACTGGTTATGTAATAGTTGAACTACAGGTTATATATTTTTAGTGTCTCACATTTTATAAGGAACTTATCCCTATTTGATTTGATCCCATAAAGGAGGCAGGAAAACAGTAGTAATATAAAGTTAGCATCATTTTACAGACAAACCAGGGTTGAGGCTCTACCATTGCTCAACCAGGGTTGAGCAATGGTAGAGCATGTGCTTAAGAAGCACAAGGCCCTGACTTCACTTAAATCAAAGCTGTTCCAAATTAACAACAGTTCTGTTTAGAGGTCATAATCTGAGAAAAGGGAGACTAATCATAAAGAAGCCCAGAACAGCTAGAACTGAGGTGACTTACTGGTTAGGAAATCCACTTAGGCTTTTTTAGTTGTCATCTCTTTAGGACATTGAAGGGAATAGACTAAGGATGGGGCCAGAGCCTTAAGAGATTCAGGCTAGAACTAAAGGTGTCAGCATGAAAACGTAGCACTTGAAAACATGGTGCTGGAAGTTTTCAGAGTCATTGGCCCTTTTATATTGGTGGACTCCACCAAGCACTGAGGCTTGTCTACCAAGAGTATAATGACTGGTCAAATATAGTACCTTAGTTTTTTGTTTTTTTGGACCTGGGATTGAACCCGGGGATGCTCAACCACTGAGCCACACCCCCAGTTTTTTTTATATTTTGAGACACAGTCTCATTGAGTGCTTAGGGCCTCATTAAGTTGCTTAAGCTTGGCTTTGAACTCACTATCCTCCTGCCTCAGCCTACCAAACCACTGGGATTACCAGCGTGTGCCACTGCGCCAGCCTTTGTGATAGCCCTTGTGATAAAATTTTTAAGACACCAGGCACAACGTAATAAAGGTAGAGCTCATATTATGTACATACCAACAAGAACACACAAGCTAATTTTCACTCCCTGAGAGATGGTAGTTCTCAAGCTGAAAAAACAAATATGGTTGCAAAATTACCATCATATCAGGATTTTTTAACAAGTGGAGCTTAGCTTTTATGGTATAGGCTAGACCAACATGATTATTGTCCTTGTCATGAAAACCTGAGGACAACGGAAAAGTTTAGGTACAACTCTCCTCTTGTGGAAAAGACCCTGCCCTTATCTGGAAATGGAAAAGAATTCACAACCTGTAAGAGGAAGGAAAACTTTGGAGAAGTTCCACAGTGCCATGTCCATCTGCCTGGACCCAGATGACAACTCAAGTCCCACTTGCCAGGCAGCTTGGCCTCTGAACCTCTCTGATCAAGTGTCTGCTGCAAAACATGAACATGAACAAGGGCCTGCCTTCCAGTATGATTGATAACCTCATAAAGCTCAACAGTGCCTGGAAGAGGCAACTAAATGCTGGTTCTGTTGGCTCTCTTCACTTTCCCAATTCCCAAATAATTCAACTAGCCAAATTAAACCCAATGGATGTGTGAAGCTCCCACTGGGTCCCACTGCTTAGGCCACTTAGTTCAGCCACAAGATGAATCTTGTAGCTACAGCTTGTAAGGTTCACTACCTATAAGCCAGTGTTCAGTTATTTTAAAACATTCACGGAGCACAGCACCTCCCCACCAAGGGCAGGGGAACTGATCTGTGCTATTCGATATCAAGACAGTGCTTACTCGTGGGGATGGGAGTGGACAGGAAGTGCCTGGAATACAGCCATGTTTTTTGTTTTTGTTTTTTGGTGTTGTTTTTTTGGTGGGGTTGTTACTGGGGATTGAACTCAGGTGCACTCGTCCACTGAGCCACATCCCCAGTCCTATTTTGTATTTTATTTAGAGAAAAGGTCTCACTGAGTTGGCTTAATGCCTCGCTTTGGCTGAGGCTGGCTTTGAACTTGCAATCCTCCTGCCTCAGCCTCGCGTGCCCCTGGGATTACAGGCATGCACCACCGCACCCAGCCAGCCATGTTTCTTCATCTGGGTCCTGGTTGATTTTGTAGTGTTGAGTTGGAGAAAATTAAGGTGAGCCAGTTTTTCCCACCTTTGCTTTCAGCCTGCATTTACCTCATCAATTTGAGACTGGGATTACATTCTTACAGACTAGGAAAAGAATCTCCTATTTGACACTGGTACCCTTCCTCTCCTCCACTGATTGGACTAGCATAAAAAGGGACTTCAGAAGATTTTTCTGCGTGATTTCTATTAAAGAGCTTTATGAAGGATGATGGGCTAGAAATGTCACTACCACATGGCTCAGCATTTACACGCACTTAGGGTCAGGGGTGCTCCAGCTTGATTCATAATCACAGATCCACCAGGTCTAACAGGGTCACCACCTTTCACCTCTTCTCCCCAAACTCTCCCTCTATCCTGCCCTACTCACCCAAAATATGAGAGAAGGGTAGAAGGAAAGAAGAAATAAGGAAAAGGAACAGGAGCAAGGAAGAGGGGAAGGGACAGAACAGTTTCAGTGGCCACAAAGAATGCGAGATGGTAGATGACACAGGAATCAGATGAAGCAAGGGAAGTTCCACATTACAAGAAAGTGATTTTTTCAATACTTCCATAGGTTGCTGATAATGCCCATATTAAATCGTGACATTGAAATCAGGAGTAACACCCAGTCTTTCCTGAGAGATGATTTCCCCAAGACCCTGGCATGATGGCTACCAAAGGGGAACCCAGAGAACCAAAGTAGTTAAAAAGCTGCTGCCACTGAGCCATGAAACCCTCCACTTGGCCCACTTGGTGCCTAGCCAGCCTAGCTCAGCCTTACTTTAGCTGTCCCCTGCCTTCACTTAACCTCCACCCTGCTGTGACAAGGCCTGAGGAACTCTGTGATCCACTAGTCCCTAAAAAGTTCTGGCCCCAGATGGCAAACTGATGTATGGCAAATTGTCTTATCTGCCTAACAGCTGGGGGAAAGCTGTCTGTTATTGTGAGATTAAAACCACTCCGTGTGATAATGGTTTTGTGGTATTTGCTTATACTTTTTCTAGGAAAAAGCACTTATTTGTCACAGTAACAAATAAGCATCTGCAGGCAGCACTACCACTCCAGATGTCCGCCTCTGGCTTTGCGGATGCTCTGCAAACCATCAGATTCTTTCCCATCAACTAGAAAAACGGGGTGAGCAAGATTTACTCATGGAGTTAGAGGAAAGAGTCAGCACAGCCCGTGTTCAGCAGGAAGATTCCTTTATGATGGCGAATTTGATAATACACAGTTCAAGTAGGGCCTCAGTCGCTGGACCACAGGAGGCAGGAAGGCGCAGGTCTAAGACCAACTCACTCCAGGGCTCACATCCCACGGATACTCACGCCAGGAATGGCTGCCCATGCACCTCCCCAAAGCTCCACCCACCAGCCAGCTCAGTCAGGAACCATGTTGCTTTAATTCTTCTTTTTTGGCCACTGAAGATAAACACCGCCCTGATGACAGGATTTCGGCACAACAGTCTCTTTCCAGTCATGATAGATATGGATGTCCAAGCTCTTGATGAGAAAACATTCATTTGACTTCTCTTGCATGGACCAAAGAGATAGAATTTTTCTTTTATGATCTGTTGAAATATTTATATATACTTTTAAAAAAACAACTAACAGTCCATTCTGTGCTCTGTTTCCCTGGAAGGTTTCTCGTGATCATCCCTCCAATAGCTAGAGGGGTTGTGTGTCTGGAAACAAAGAATTAAGACACTTTATGCAATAAAAATTCTAGTGCGACACTGAGAAGCAGATGATAGGTTCAAGGGGGAGGGGAGGAGGGTAGCAGGTGCTTTGATTTAGGAGTGGAAGTGCGGCCTTTCAGAAAAGCCTAGTGGAGACAGAAGCATTAACGAGCAGGAAAGGCTGCTGGGGAAGGCCCAAGTCTTTTGGGAATCTCCCCAACTACAGGGGACGTCACAGCACCTGCACTTTGACTTCTCAGGACTGAAGACCCAACCTCTGACCTTCCACACACTCCTGCGACCCGCAAAATAAGCTGGGTGGTCTCTGACTAAAAGAGGCTTAATCCAAGAATTGGGATTCAGCTCCCTGAGGGCCCAGGCGGAATTCCCTTCAGGCTGCCTCGAGTAGGCATTCCTGGGAGGCCCACCAACTAGGCAGCTGAGGGGCCAGAAGGGAAAAGCCAGGAAAGGGAGGCTGCCAAGGCTTGGAGAAAAGCAGCAAAAGGTGACCAGCAATGCAGTGGCTCTGGACCTGGCTCGGCTTTGTGGGGAAGACCTGCTGCCACTGCCACCCCATCCCTGTGGTGGGGACAGACTGGGGTAAGTCTTCACAGCCAGCAGCAGCCTCGACACACTCCCAAGTTCCTTTCATATGTATATGTCAATATATATATATATATATTTATTTATTTATTATTTTTAACTGAAATAAATGCAACGGATTTGGGTTCATCCCCCTTTGCTTTGAGCTGCTCGGTCCCTTGCCCTGAGGGGTTTATGCCTTCGGGCCTGCCGCCAGGCTCACCCCCACAGAGGGAAAGTGGCCCAAGGATGAGGAGAGGAGAGGACACATACCACAACAGGTGACTGGGAGGAGGGCCTACCTCAATGAGACTTTTGTTTCTAACCCTGAGAACCTAAGGAATTGTGAAGGACTCGGAAAGAGGGAGCTGGGGTTAAAGGTCACCGGGCTTTTTATTGCAGTTGAAGCAGACTCGGACAGGATGGTCCCAGCCACGAGAGGGGACAGCCCGGCGGTCATGAGAGCACTCATCGCAGAAGCCCTGTCCGCAGGCGCGGCAGTGGTGCTTGGAGAGCTTGACACTGAACTCCTTGCGGCAGCTGTGGCAGTGCAGGATCTCATGATCGGGCACCCAGTAGGCAGGCCTGGCCGCGTCCTTCACCAGGCCTGCAGAATGAAGAAGGGTGATGATGGGTCAGGACACAACAGACCCTGTATCCCAAGTCCCAACTGGCAAAAAGCATCTTCAGATACTGGCTTGTCATCTACTGCACACAGAATCTACTATAGTGCTTTTAAAAAATGCAGATGCCCGGCCTCTACCCTGACCATCCAGAGGGGAATCTTTGGGGTTGGGCCAAGGCACTGATATTTACTTATATATTAAGTACTCCAGGTGTACCTAAAGTATAGCTACACCAAGACCCACTGGAGAACTATAAAAAAGTCCTGCTTCTGAAATGAGACCTTCTTCGAAATCCAGTTCTGCTGAGCACAACTCAACTAGTGGCTGCTGCAGGATTAATAGTGGTTACTTCACTTCTCAGGGGCTTACTCATCTAACAACCCCCATCCAAGAGCTATTTATGAGGATGACAAGAAATAACATGTCTAACACACTTGCTGGGTTGGTGCTCAGTGAAGGAGTCTGGTAAGCAGAGGTAGCAGGCCATTTGTGCCAAGGGCAGCCCCTGCCTCTCCCAGGTGACCCTGAGGGCAGATGAAACCTGAGCTTCAAGCCTGGGCTAATCCACCTAATCCCACACCCTTGAGTCAAAAGCTCATCATCTGCTCATTTTGTAGGCCACAATGTTTAAGTCCAACCCAAGCTATTTTCATAACTGCCCACCCAGGAGATTTTGGTCTTTCCCGTCCAGTGTACCAAACAATCCCCAGGCCTGGCCAACCCTGCCAGTCCTCTACCCCACTGGTGGATTTTCCCTCCTGCAACCCTAGCTCCAAGCAGCCCTCACATCTGATCTTAAATGCTAAATTAATAATAGCTTGGCTGCTGTAGTAAAGACAGTCACAAGTTCTTTAGCTGCCTTCCATCTTTGACACTCCTGTACCCTTCCTTGAATCTAGGCAGGCTTTGAATGCAACTGAGTACAGAAGATGTACTAGTTGGCAAGCCCAGGAGGCTTCTATGTCCTCAAACATTAGCTCTTAAACCCCCAAGTCACCATTTAAGTCCAATACCATTGGACACAGCAAATGAAGAAGTCTTGGGGGCGCTGGGGTTGTAACTCAGTGGTAGAGCACTTGCCTAGCATGTATGAGGCACTGGATTCGATCTCCAGCACCACATAAAAAACAAAAAAACAAAAACTAAATAAAATATAGGTATTAAAAGAAGAAGAAGAAGTCATCTTAGGGGAACACGGAGAGGGAGGGCCACTCTGCTGAGCCAAGCTTCCAGTCCCCTTAAGGCCCCTGTAAATGAGGTCAGCTTAGACCTTCAAGACCAGTCCAGCTGGGCATAATGGTGCACCCCTGTGATCCCAGCAACTCAAGAGGCTGAGGCAGGGGTCTTGTACGTTTCAGGCCAGCCTCAGCAACTTAAGCAAAAACCTATCTCAAAATAAACACTAAAAAGGGATGGAGATGTGGCTCAGTGGTAGAGTGACCCTGGATTCAATCCCCCAATACCAAAAACATAAAAGATGAGTCCAGCTGCCATGCTGAAATATCACATAGTAACTTTAGACAATGCCACCAGGAGCAGAATAGTTACCTTTCCTGACATCTAGACCCACACAGTTTTAAGACATAAAATAGCTACTAACAGGCCTTTACATTTCAAGATAGTGCATTAGGCAGCAATGGAAATGTAAGAGGATGGCCTCTAGGAACAAAGAGAAAACCAGAGATGCTGCAGAAGCAAGCAAATGTAAAATTATAATTGATTTCTTGATGCCCAACTCAAATCTAGCCTTTCAAGCCTTTGAAAAAATCAATAACAACCCAGAGTACCCCACAAAAACTCTCATCCCACATCCTTTACATTCAAGACAGACACTGCAGGCCCACCTAGTGGTATGTCAATGGCTGTCACCACGGCTCCCAAGGTGTTCTGCACAGCCTCTCCCACCTTCCGAGCAATGAGTGTTCCACCTTCTTCGTCTACCTGTGCCTCAGTAACATCTGTGGACAATGGTAAAGGAAAAGAAATTGCCTTAGTCATCTACCAATGGAAAACTCAGGGCCACAGCAGAGATCTTTTGGATTCATCTCCTTGGACCACTGTGCTGGCCTACAGTGATTCCAAGTGTCTGGGCTATGGGCCAGGTCAGCCCAGACCCTGAAAGTGGGATGATAGCTATTGTCTTTTACCTCCAACCCTTTGGAACTATTTCATAACCTTCTCTTAAAGTAAGCCAGAGAGGTTCTGTGAGCATGACCTAGAACCTTCTCTAGGAAAAGGACTTAGTCAAAGCCATCTCTGGTAAGAACTGCAACTTTGCAGGGTTCAATGGCTATGTGTGGATTCCTTCCCTCAGAAGCACCTCTGTGGCTCACGAGCTTTGCCTCCAGTAGGTGGGAGCGATCTGGTCTGTCAGCCGGGTTCAAACTCCATCCCCCCAGGAAGCACTCACAGAACCCTGCTAAGAAAGAGCTTAAAAGAGGACCAAGAAAGTAGTTCAGTGGAAGAGCACTTGCCTAGCATGTGTGGGGCGCTGGGTTCCATCCCTGGTACTGAAAATGGGGGGAAAAAAAAGAAAAAAAAGCTTAAAGGATAACTGGCTGTGCCAGCAGATCAGCTGCTCTCAGAATAGTGATATGGTTAGGAATAGGGTTGGGGTAGCAGAATTCCTGTCACCAAAACCCAGTGAAAACAAAGGATGATGGACCCCCTCCACCCTTGAAGCTCCCAGGCCCCACGTTACCTAACTGGACATTCCTGGAATCGTAGCAGTTATCACACACCCGCACGGGTGCAGGGCCCCAGCCCCGCTCGGGCACTGGCCGGGTCTTGGATGAACAGCTGTCACAGAAGCCCTCCCCACAGGCCCGACAGTGATGCTTAGTGTCATTGTCTTTAAAGGATGTCGCACACTTGTTGCAGCTCTGTTTCAATCCAAAACACAACAGAGAGGCAGGAATTGTACATATATGTCAGCTGACACAAGATAGGGGAGGCCTGTGGGAGCAACTCAGGGAGGTAGGTTGCTTCTCAGGACCCAAATTATTTAGTAATAATATTTATTTGACCATGGGAAGGATAGGGAGTGTTTCCCATCAGAAGGTAAATGAGCTGAAGCTCAGTGATATCTGGTTGTGGGTGTCCTAGAGATTTATGTATTAAGCCAAGATGACCCTCAAAGACCTTTAAAAGGCTTCTTTCTCCAGATTCTGTTATCTATGGCCTCAAACATCTGAGCAATATTAACTGGCTCTCACAGGTAAAGAAACTATAAAAGAAAAGACTTGCAGGGGCTGGGGTTGTGGCTCAGCAATAGAGCAATTGCCTAGCACATGAGAGGCCCTAGGTTCAATCCTCAGCACCACATAAAAATAATAAAGGTATTGTGTCCAACTACAACTGAAAAATAAATATTAAAAAAAAAAGACTCGCAGATATTGGGGAATGAAACTCACCAAATTATGTGAACATACAAAATATTTAGCAACAAATCCTATAATCAAGTATAATCATAATGCACCAATAAAAAAAGAAAATATTTGTGAAACAACACAAAAGGAAGTTGGTGATCGGAGAAACTGCCTCAGAGTTCCTACCTGTTCCAATACCCTTTGAGATACTTAGACTGGGAGGAAAGCCACACCTCCTTCACAGAACCAGCTTAGTCCTGGACCAAGCAGTGTAAGAAGGATGGGCCGTGCCAGGGATGAAGGGGCATCCTGTCACACCATACCAGGATTTGGGAGTTGGGCCTCCAGTAGGCAGGGGCAATCTGGTCTGTCAGCCAGGAAGTCACAGCTTTGGTGGGCCCAAGGCTTAGCTCAGACACGGACTGAGCCATGAAGTTCATCCCGTCCAACAAGCGCTGGGCAGCATTGTTATTGTCCTTCAGAAACCCATCAGTCTGGAATGAAAATGCAAGATCCCATCATGCTCTGAGTGAAGGAAGTAAAAGGAAGATGAGAGGGGTCCCTGGTGCCAACTAGAACTACAAACTCCTTGGCATGGAAAAATGGAGCCCAGTGTGAATCTATGGCATCTAAGCAATGCTGCATCCAAACAACACTGATTTATTCTTGTTGAATTGATCATAAGACTTGATTTGTAGCTGTTTTTAACTCAGGACTTATTTTACCCCTACAGTATAGGAGGTGACACTTTGTCCATGAAGCATCTCAACCCAGGCTCAGTTAGGAATCCTTCCTCCCTAACTCCTCTAATACCTGCCTACTTCTAGAAATCCTATTTCTGTCTAAGTGCAATATCTATTATGTATCTGACTCCCGGCTAGTATCCAGTACAGTTTGGGGCACACTGTACTATACAACCTATGTTGAAATAATGAATGAGCAGACACATAAAAAGCAATGTATTCTCCTAATCCCAAAGACTATGAGAGAAGCAGCCTAAGAGTAAATTACTATACTATTGTTTTCCTGGAATAGAAACTATGTCATCATTTTACCTCCTCACTTTTAGGTCACATTAAATCCTTAAGATAGCATAGCCTTGGGCTGGGATTGTGGCTCAGCGGTAGAGCGCTCGCCTAGCACGTGCGCGGGCCCGGGTTCGGTCCTCAGCACCATGTACAAATAAACGCATTGTGTACAACTAAAGCAAATAAATAAATATTTAAAAAAAAAAAGATAGCATAGCCTTGATCATCAAAACCATCTGGCCAAGGATGTGGGATCCATAAAGAAGACTATGCTACAATAACAAATTTCAGTGGGCCCAGAAATTGGGGATGGAGAATGGAGGAAAATAAGGAAATTCTCAGTTTCATGCAACTGTAGGAACCAGGAAAGCTCAAAGGTGGATTGACAGGTAGAAATGGGCTATGGTTTGGCTCTGGAATGTACCCCCAATGGCCCATGTGCTAAAGGTTGGTTTTATTGGAAGGTGGTAGAAACTTTAAGGGTTTGGGCCCAATGTGAGGTTTTAGATCATTAGGGGCATGCCCTTGTGGGACGCTGGTTTCTTTCTTTTTGGATTGCTGGCCATGAGGTAAATGGGAATTTTCCATTACAACGTACTGTACCGCCACAGGCCCAAAGCAACAAAACCCAGTGATCAAGGACTGTTACTGAACCAGAGTAAAACTTTCTTCTTTATGAGTTGATTATCTCAGGTATTTGCCACAGTTATGAAAAATTGACTAATATAGACTGCTAGTCAGTAGAAATTATACAGCAAGGGGGACAACAGAGTGAAATAATTCCCTTAGAGAAAACCATTTGTCTTTTTCCATGAGGGGAAAAGGTGTTGGATTTGTTGTGATTCATGAATAATTCCAAGTGTGAATAATGACTTTTCACTTTTTTTCCTTTCTTCTTTTTTTCTTGAGAGGGGGTGAGGGATGGGAGGAGACAAGCTCTCACCAAGTTGCCCAGGTTGACCTTAACTCCGCGTCCAAACAATCTTCCAGAGTAGCTAGGACTATAGGCACACACTACACCCAGATGTGAACAGTGATTTGATGGAATGAAAGTACCAAATCACTGCCTCCTAAACAGGTCTCTTTTTCCAAAACCTTGCATTCAATATCAAATTAAAAAAAGCAAATAAAGGTCTACAAAAATTCCACTTCCTAGCATATCCTTCAAGAAAATTTCCCAGAACAAAGAAGTTACTTTCTTACATAAAGATGGTCACTAAAATATTTTTATTGGTAATAAAAATAATCATAAAGAACATAAATGTCCAAAAATAAGAGAATGGTAAATCTAACTATAGATTTGGACAAAATAAATTATGTCATGAGAAAAAGGCAGAAAAATGGCATTTAAATCACAATCAGGCTGAGTCCTAGGAGGCTGAAACAGGAAAATCACTTGAGTCTATGAGTCTCAGTCAAGGACAAGCAACACAGAAAATTTCTGTCTCTAAATAAATGAATAAATAAACAAGCAAAATATAAATGACTGCATCTATAAAAACATCTGCATATGGAAAATGAGTGAGAACATTAGAAAATTTGCCAAAGGAGGGCTGAGTTTGTGGCTCAGCGGTAGAGTGCTCGCCTAGCGTATGTGTGGCCTAGGTTCGATCCTCAGCACCACATAAAAATAAAGGCATTGTGTACAACTAAAACAAATAAATAAATATTAAAAAAAAGAAAAAGAAAATTTGCCACAGGAGAATGACAGATTAATTTTTTAGCTTACTTCACTTAAAGTCATGCTCCTACCATTTATGCAAGAAGAAAAAAAAAAGGACTGGAACAGGAAAGGCTTCCAGATCTTGCCTTTCTACACCACCCATGTTTTGAAATTCATGGCTGACCTTCCTTCTAAACAAGCTCCACTTCTCCCCACACATGAATAACTGAACAAAACAAAAGGAAGGAGGAAAAATCAATACAAGAGTTCTTACTCCAGGCCACACATGCACAATCTCTGTCCGCACCACAGTATCCACAGGATCTTGGTTCCCAAACCAGTACTGCCGGCTACGATAGACCACGCCACAGTTAGGACATTCGATCACATACCTACGAGGAGACAAATAAAGTATTATCCACACAGGCCCTCGGGAGACAAACACCAACAAACCTTTAGTTATGTTGTTTAAACTCACCCAGACCAGGCATATTTTGCAAGACCCATCCAGGGAGAGTCGGTGGAGGCAGATGTTTTGGGCACTACGCTGACTTCCTTGCCTCTCTCATAGCAGGCCTGCAATATGGAGCACTCTGCCAGCTTATTCTAGATACACCAGCCCCATGGCCTCTGCACTTCCCCATCCCCTCCAGACCATAATGGCTAAGAGTTTCACACAACACTTAGCACCTAAGAAGATTTGTTTCTCTAAAGAAGCCAGTGCAGCTGGGCGCGGTGGCGCACGCCTGTAATCCCAGCACTTTGGGAGGCTGAGGCAGGAGGATCGCGAGTTCAAAGCCAGCCTCAGCAATGGTGAGGCACTTAGCAACTCAGTGAGACCCTGTCTCTAAATAAAATACAAAAAAGGGCTGGAGATGTGGCCCAGTGGTCGAGTGCCCCTGAGTTCAATCCCCGGTACAAAAAAAAAAAAAAAAGAAGAAGCCAGTGCCCGGCCAGCTGGGCGCGGTGGCGCACACCTGTAATCCCAGCACTTGAGAGGCTGTGGCAGGAGGATTGAGAGTTCAAAGCCAGCCTCAGCAATGGCGAGGCCCTCAGCAACTCAGTGAGACCCTGTCTCTAATAAAAATACAAAAAAGGGCTAGGGATGTGGCCCAGTGGTCAAGTGCCCCTGAGTTCAATCCCCACTACCAAAAAAAAAAAAAAAAAAAAGGGAAGCCAATGCCCTAATAATGAAATGTATACCCAGCCCAGGTCTAAAACTTAGGCTCTAAATTACACACTTGTCACAGAAAGGAGAAATCCATCAAAACTAATTTAGCCGGATGTGGTCACACATACCTATTATCCCAGTGACTCAGGAGACTGAGACAAGAGGATCGAAAGCTCAAAGCCAGCCTCAGCAACTTAGTGAGGCCCTAAGCAATTCAGCAAGACCCTGTCTCTAAAAAATAAAAAGGGCTGGGGATGTGGCTCAGTGGCAAAGCGCCCCTAGGTTCAATCCCCAGTATCAAAAAAAAGAAAAAAATCAATAAATAAATGACCATAATTAATAGATATACAAAGCAACAAAGACATGTATTCCGTTGAGCACAGCTGGGGAGAAGTTCCAAAGATATTCAATTTGAATACCGAACACTTCAGGATGCAGCAAAGAGCAGCCCCAGACAATCTTTCCAGAAGAAGAAGGCATGCAGCAAGCCCGCTGCTGGCACAAGGAAACGCTTAGAGAACTTACCTTGCAGGTATAAACTCGGTTGTCATACTGGTGAGAATATCTGCAGCGGCTCTTGGCCTCATGAGGTACTCCTTCCTTCCCATGATTCATGCTGTTCTTACATCCAACCCTGAGGGAAACCCCAAAACAGACAATGAGAGAGCTAAAGGAGCCAGCACTACTTAGAGAAGAGTCCGACCCTGAGCCAGGCATATGGCTAAAAGCAGACCTTTGTTACTGAATGGGACTCAGAGGGCAGTTGACGCTGGAAACCCAGAGGCCCCTCTGTTACACTTCCAATCAACAGTATGACAGAGCAATCACCACCCTTGTATGAGGAAAAAGAGTCTCTTCTTGCAAAATGGACCTGGTCCCTCAACAGGAATGGAGAAGCCAAAGACACCAACTTGACCAAAGATGAAACCTGCATGGCTCTCAAGAAACGAAAAATCCAGAAAGGGTGAAATGGAAAGTTAAACCAGAACAAGCTGCCAAGATGCAAAATGCAAGCCAACCTCCAAAAGTTGGCAATGCATTAAGGGGAAGCTTATGCCAAACAAGAAAAACTTCCAAATGACAGTGAGCTCTGCCATCCTGACAAGGCAAAAACAGAGGTCAGGACTTTAGAATTTTGCTGTGATAAAACAGAAAATTCTGGAAACCCAGTGAGGCTCAGAATGGAAAAGCGATGATCCAGCAGTGCTGAAGCCCCTCATGCTGGGCTCACAGGGAGAACAGAAAGGAAGATAAGTAATACTGGCAACTAACTTTCCTCTTCCCATCCCAAACTGAACTCTCCAAGTTAATCCTTAGCTCTCTCTAGCCTACACTGTATGATCCAAGAGCCAAGACCTTTTAACCCAGGTCACAGGTGGTTCAGTACCTCATCAGGTGGTCTACAGGGTTCAATGCCAAAAAGCCAACACAGAACTGGGCTCAGGTCTCTGCCTGTAGATAGGCAAATGTGGACAACATGGGCAGTGGTCCTGATATGAGCAAAGTCTATGGTGAAGGGAACTTGGGGAGTATCTATAGGACATGAAGAGTGCAATCTGACCTAGACACACTAGGTTCAATCCCCTGGGGTTGATCAGACAAGTCACCCAGTCTGATTTAATAGCCATCAACAGCTTCAACTAATCCAGCGATCTTCACATGTGGGTCCAAAGAGCAACAGCAGCATCACCTGGGAACACATTAAAATTCAAAATTCCCAGGTCCGACCTCAGACCTACTGAATCAAACCATGGGGCGAAGGGCCCAACAATCTTTTTTAACATAGCCTTCAAGTTTTTCATATGCATATTAACGCGTGAGGATTACTCTTCTAATCCCTCAGTAACAAAGAAAAGCCCATAGACCAGCGCAGGCATGACCCTGGACCTTGTTCCAGATGCAGAAGAATCTTGGGTCCCACCCAGACCTGCAGGTTCAGAAACAGTATTGTAAATGAGAATCGCTGAAGGTGGGGCCCTGGCCTCAATAATTTTGAAAGCTCCCTAGAAAATTCTAGTATGAAATTCACAATGAAAAGAATCACCTAGGTTAAATATCTATCACAATGTTTTGCACATGGTTTGGGCATGGGCGTGGAGGGTACTCAAATATTAGTTTAAGAATTACTACGCAACCTATGAATAAATGATTGAAAGTCCTGGTTAAAGAAACAGAGAAAAGCACAAAACCCCAAATCTTCTACCATAAAAATTGCCCGAACCAGAAACCAGTTAACTTCACATCTACACCAGCTTAGAATCTTCAGAGGAAACTTCATAACTATCTCTTGCTATCTCAAACTGTGAATCATCATGATCACCTGGAAACTTGTTGGAAATGCATCATCTTGGGCCTTATTTGTCCTGGATGATTTTAATCAGAACCTGTAATTTAGGCAGACCCCAGGTGACTAGCACATACACTCAAGTCTGAATGCACTACTCTAATCCTCTAGTCCCAAGATGGGGGTGGAGCGGGACTGGCCTTACTTACCCACAGCTGAGGCACAAGGAGGAGCAGGTGAAGTACTCATCTGGAAAAAAAGAGCTGTGCGCCATCTGGTCATCAGGGATCTCACCACTGAAACGGTCACTCAGTGCCTGCCAAGGAGGGAAGGTGACACATGAAAACCCTCAACAGAGAGCCCGTGCTTTGGCCCTTCCTCTTTTACTTTTTCCTTTTACTGCTAGCATATTTCTTACCAGGACCACAGGCAAGGAGGAAACACAGTAACTTCTGTTCATTACCCTCGACCTTGACCCAACTGTACTAGTCCTCAACACAGGAAACCTTGGGAAGAACCCATTTGTGATGGCCCATTGCCTAAGAGGTTAAAATTGTGCAAAGTTATGTTCTCTCCTAACTGCCTGGGAGGTTATAAACACCTCAGTGTTTTCTTCAAGACCATCACAAATATGGACTATCATTTTTAGGAAGCTGGAGAAAACACTGAGGCTCAAGAGGGGAGACTCAGAAGAGAATGGCTCCAGAAGGCCAAGAAGTGAGCTGAGGTTCTGTGGCCTCTAACCCAGTTCCAACCACAGGTGTCCACTTGGAGTTCACTAGGCCACAGAACTATCTCAATGCAGATAATAAAACATCCCTGGCCAAGAAACAAGGAAGAATTATTATAGTGTTTCACAGTCATTTATCAACTCTACTAACCTACAAGATGGCAAACAGCCAAAGTAAATGCCAAAAAGAAAGAATTTGAGAAGCAAATAAAATTTTATGTTGAAAGGTGGCATCCATTTTTAATCTTCTATTGCCACGCATTACTTTATATTCAAAGAATTCTTCAAACTAATTATAACAATGGGCCTTCTAGGCTTTAAAAATTATCCAGTGGATTCTGTTCAGAGTGTCTGTCAGTCCCCCAGTCTGAGACGGCCAGACACTATTCAGGGGAAGAGAAGGGAAAGTGCTGAAAACAAAAGAATGAGATGTTACTTCCTTTGTAACAAGTGCAGAAGAAATTTTAAGATGAAATTTGGGTAAAGAGCAGATTAGGTATTAAGCTCAGAAGAATTCCCACTTAATGAGAACTTCTTATTTAAGGTTCCTTTTCAGCTGGCTACAGTGAAACACACCTGCAATCCCAGTGACTTGCGCGAGGCTGAGGCAGGAAGACTGTAAGTTCAAGACCATCCTCAGCAACTTAGCAAGACCCTATCTCAAAATAAAAAGGGCTGAGGATGTAGCTCAGTAGTAGAACATTCTGAGTTCAATCTTGGTACTATAAAAAATTTTTTAAAAAGGTTCCTTTTCCTATTTTCAATGAACTCTTAATACCAAGAGTTGCAAACTCAAGTGCCAGTAAAGATACGTGATATCAATGCTGAGACCAGTCAGGTTTAAGACAAGAGTAGTGGCCCATGACTCACCCAAGGGCATTTAAATTCAGGTTCCACAAAAATAATGGGCAAGGCCCATTAAACACCATCTGCTAGTGATACTGACCAAGTTGCAATCCTTGACTAAGATTAAGAAAAAATGGTCTCACAAACAACAATGAATATTAAGCCATATCCTCCTTGGGTATAATTTTGTGAAGAATAACAGTAAAAGCAAAGATTTTAAAAGAGTATGAATAAATTTATGAATAATGAGAATAAATAAGAAGCAGGACACAAGGTTCACCTGCTCGTCCACACATGGTTCTCTTCTCTCCTACTTGTAAATGGGACCCATCCTTCCTTTAGGAATTATTTTGGTCCTACCTCTTCCAATGAACCCTTCCCAACCACTGAAAACAATACTCCTCTGCCCTCTCTGAAGCCCTTGGTACTCAACTCCTAATCTATATATTAAGTAGACAGTAGTGCAAGGTATGGGTCTATTGTATGTATTTTTACCTCCCAAAACAGATCACAGATGCTATGAAAGAAGTTCCCTACCTTTGTACCCTCCTCCAAACCCTAGCTTTGGTCTCCACAGGCACTCAATTTGGACCTTCAGAATGAAATAGCCTAGCACCAAGCCCCCACTTGCAAACCAACTGCTGCTCTTCCTTCCTGGTTCCAGGCTTCATCCCATACCCACAGACCCTTCCAAGTTTAAGGTTAACTACTCCCTAACTAGCCAAATTATTGATAACTCTCCCTCCACCCCCAGTACTGGTGATTCCATCCAGAGCTTCAAGAATGCTAGGCAAGTGCTCTGCTACTAAGCAACAACCCAGCCCCTTTTATTTTTTATCTCAATTTAATTTTATTTATTTAGTGGTACTGGGGATTAAACCTAGAGGCACTCAGAATTACATCTCCTGATCTTTTTATTTTTTCATTTGAGAGCAAGGTCTCACTAAATTGCCACTGTCTCAGTCTTTCGAGTAGCTGGGATTACAAGCACACATCACCACACCCAGTAAATTTTTAAGTATCTCAAGGATTGGCATGAAACAATCCACAGTACAATTTCCCATGGTACTTATGCCCTTAGAACTACCATCATTCTCTGCCCCAGACAAATTAACTGTTGCTTTATGTTGCCCAAGGCAACAATAACCCCTTATGACATCGGAAAGAAAAGAGCTCTTAGACAAACCAGCCCTATCACTTCAGACACTGGTCACCCACCCTCTCACATACTGGGTAAGAGCACAAGTATGTCACTTTTTCACAAGTCACACACTGATAATAATGAATCAGGCTTTAGCAAGCTTCAGAAAGCATTGCAAGAATTAAAAGCATTGAGAATATAACAGTAACTGTTATAAGATATTTGATGTCAGTGTGTTTTAGACACAAGGATAGGGAGAAACTGCCCACATTTTTCTATAATCTGATTTTTCTTTTCAATTTAAAATAACCTACTACCTGATCCATATATTTTGCCAGTTCAATGCCAAATCTGGGGCTAGGGACATAGCTCATTGGTAGAGTGCATACATGCAACCCTGGATTCAATTCCCAACACCACAGGGGAAGAAAAAGTCCAAATCTCACATCATTCCATGGTGTTTCTTGGGCTCTCTCTTGAGGTCCCAAAGCTGGAAGGGGAAGGCAGGGAGAGCCTCTCCTGAGAGTGCCTGGGAAAATATTTGAGGCAAGTCTAGAAAAGGTTGCCTGGCGACCAGATGATCTTGAACTTCAGTTGCCTTGGCAACAGTATGCCTCTTTCTATTGTACCTATAAAGGTTAGCTCCAGTCATCAAGGAATAGCAGTGAAATTCCTAATTCAAAATAGACATTTCTTCTCTAATCAATGATGCCACCTGCAACAAACATCATAATTTTATAAATATTTAATAGATGCTTCCTGATCTGAAGGAATTGGAAAGTCAGCTTTTCTACATTTAGTGATCAGAGGCTAAAGAAGATATTACATGAAACCTATAGGAACTCAATTTTAAAATAGTTTTCCCAGTTATTCAGAACTATAAGTACTGACAATCACAATTTATTCCATATTAATTCCCCTATACAATTGGAACTTGAGCATCTTTCCTTTAAACACATTAACCCAGGCTAGGGTTGTGGCTCAGCAGTAGAGCGCTCGCCTAACACGTGCATGGTTCTGGGTTCGATCCTCAGCACCACATAACAATAAACAAATAAAATAAAGGTATTGTGTCCAGCTACAACTAAACAATAAATATTTTTTAAAAAATAAAAATAAACAAACTAGCCTGTGCAGTAAAGGTTATGTTTTATAGGTATCTTCACTGGTGCTACTGTGGATCCTGAGCAAAGGAGGAGGAAATAGCCCATCTAGAAAAAGAGGTACTGGGGCCTGGAGACTACAAAGTAGCGGAATGATAGAAAAAAGTGATGCTGTCAACAGGGAAACCATTCTCAGGCACATAAAGGCAAGCCTACCAGGGCAAAAGTGGCTGCAGATCTCTCCCCCTCTCATACACACACACACACACACACACACACACACACACACACACTCTCTCTCTCTCTCTCTCTCTCTCTCTCCCCCCCCCCAAACTCTCCATTCTTTCTTATCAATTACATTTCTAAATCCACACTTTCTGTTCAATAATGAACATGAAATACTTTTCCCTGGACCCCTTTTATCCAATAATGCTTTATCAATCAGGTGCAGTCCTCATGATAAAGCTAATAAATTTTTTAAAATCTACTAATGGCATTAAAAAGAATGAGGCATACATTATGTGTTAATATAACAAGATAACCAGAGCGGGCGTACAGCTATTGGTACAGTGCTTGCCTAGCATGTGCAAGATCTTGGGTTCAAACCCCAGCATAAAAATTTTTTTTAAATGTTTAAAAACCAACCCTAAGATTTATGATATTGATATATATCTTTTGGTTCCCAGCCACAGTTCCTGGCTCATAACTCCCTCCTCAAGGAAGGTTACAGAAACTACAATTTTTCTTCCCCAAGGTGAGTCACAGAATCTCTACTCTTTCCCTGCCTATCTCTCTTCAACCTATAAATTCTCTGACTTATCCTTGTCTGATAGTAGGTCATAAGATCCTCTTCATTCCAGAGGGGTCCTGCCCCATTCCCAGGAGGAAGTAATGCTGCCAAGAGAGGCCAAGAATCTGAACAGACAGGCCTTGCTGGGTTTTCCCACTTAGTCTATCAGCATTAGAGCATACCCTTTTTGTGAAATTTACATTTCAACACAGTTGCCCATGTTTAAATCAGACTTATGCAATGAAGTCTCCATCAAAACCCAAAAGGACACAGTTGGGAGAGCTTTTGGATGGTTGAATATGTGGATGTAGAGGTTCCTAAAGGGTGGCTCATCCAGAGATGGTATAGAAGCTCCATGCCCCTTTTCCCATACTCATACCTCATACTATGCACCTCATCATTTCTATCCTTTGTGTGTGTGTGTGTGTGTGTGTGTGTGTGTGTGTGTGTGTGTGGTACTGGGGATTGAACTCAGGGGCTGGGATTGTGGCTCAGTGGTAGAGCGCTCGCCTAGCACGCGGGTGACCCGGGTTCGATCCTCAGCACAACGTACAAATAAAACGCATTGTGTACAACTAAAAGCAAATAAATAAAAATATTTTTTTTAAAAAAAGCATGACATATAACTGCATATCCATACATCATGACCAAATTCTCTCTTTTTTAAAATAAGTAGCAAAGAATCATATAGTATTTATGTGTGGTGTGTGTTGTGTGGTGCTGGGTACACAAGGCCTCACATGTGTTAGGCAAGAACCCTACCACTGACCTACATCCCCAACCCAAAAAATTGTATAAATCACATTAAAACACATCCTAGTCCTTTGGAATGTGTTTATTCAGTGAGTTAATGAGAACTGGAAGAAGTAAAGAAAATAAGGAGAGAAAAATGGAGAGATATAGGAAGCCAAGTAAGTTACTCTGGCATTGATAATTTTTCTGTTTATACCCACCCCCACTCTCTTATCTCCAAAAGGATGAGTAGCTACTTCTAAAAATAAATATGCCATCATAAAACAAAATAAAAAATTAGTGAAGAACAGACATCCATTACATTATACACTGCTATGAACTACAAAGATGCCAGTTAAGAGTCAATTTTAAGAGCGATAAAACACTATTTGGTCAATTTGCCTAACAGACGTTGAAGGTAGCTTTCTATGAGTGATCATCAGAGATTTACTTACTCCAAACTTAAAGAAGGAGGTTGGTAACAAAACAAAAAGGAAAACAATCTTTTCAAGGATTCAGATAAGTTACAAGAACTGCACAATTCCCCAGGGAGAACCCAAACTACAAACCTAAAAGGATCACTCCTTCCCACAGACAGGAGCAGGTTCCACACATCTTAGTACAGCATAGCCCCTACCTCAGAGAGCAGGAAAAAATCAGGCACAGGTATGTGGATAAGAGTTACTAAGAATGATCACAATTCCAGCTGTCCTGGCTCATTTTAATCACAGAGCTTCATGAATCATATATCACATTGTTAAGAATATAGTGTAAGGATCTTTCTCAAAAGTACCTAACAGCGGGGCGCAGTGGCACACACCTATAATCCTAGCACTTGGGAGGCTGAGGCAGGAGGATTTCAAGTTCAAAGCCAGCCTCAGCAATGGCAAGGCACTTAGCAACTCAGTGAGACCCTGTATCTAATAAAATACAAAAAAAAGGGCTGGGGATGTGGCCCAGTGGTCGAGTGTCCCTGAGTTCAATCCCTGGTACCAAAAAAAAAAAAAAAAAAAAAAAAAAAAAAAAGTACTTAACAAACTGGCCTGGGGTAAGACACTCAAGCCCCTGAGGGGAAAATCCCTGAGCACCAATTACTGCATTCACCACTCAGCATCCTTAATAGTCTTATTTAAGCATTAAACTGGGCTCATTTAGAGAAGAGCTAAGGAAATGCTACAATCCAGCCACTGCCTATTCACCTCTTAATTTGTAGTGACTAGATTTACAATCCTAGGTATATGACAGCAAGGACTCAGCCTCTTTTGAGAATGTTTGCATTACTTAAGTGTAATCCTCCACCCATTGAGCCACTACATTTAAATACACTTTAATCTCAAATTCTAATTAGAAGATGGTATGTCATGAGTTATTCAAATATAATTTTCAGGATTGGGATTGTGGCTCAAGTGGTAGAGCACTCGCCTAAGCACGCATGAGGCACTGGGTTCGATCCTCAGCACCACATGAAAGTAAATTAAGATATTGTGTCCACTTAAAACTAAAAACTAAATATTTTTAAAAATCTATAAATTTTTGGGCTGGGGTTGTGGCTCAGCGGCAGAGCGCTCACCTCGCACGTGCGTGGCCCGGGTTCGATCCTCAGCACCACGTAAACATAAATGCATTGCATTGTGTACAACTAAAGTAAATAAATAAATATTTAAATATATATATGTATAAATTTTCATATCCATATTATTCACAGTAGCTAACATCCACTGAACATGGTTTTTTTGTGTGTGTGTGGTACCAGGGATTGAACTCAGGGGCACCCAACCACTGGGCCACATCCCCAGCGCTTTTTTGTATTTTATTTGGAGACAGGGTCTCACTGAGTTGCTAAGTACCTCGCCATTGCTGAGGCTGGCTTTGAACTCGTGATCCTCCTGCCTCAGCCTCCCAAAGTGCTGGGATTACAGGCGTGTGCCACCGCGCCCGGCTGAACATGTATTATATGCCAAAAATTCTGTTTCTTAAGCAAGTTCTCATTTAATCCCCACCTCAACTTGTTAGGAACACTCTACTACCCTTTTTTAAGATAGGGAAAAGGTTAGAAAAAGCCTTTTTTATTTTTTTGTCTTTTCTTTGCCACTATACTTTCAGTATTTCAAACTCTACCTGGCATATGAATGCATTCATTTATTTGTTGAAAAATAAACTAATTTCCCAAGACCAAGCAACTGGTTAAGAGGTAGAGCTAGGATTCCAACACAAGTCAATCTGATTCCAGAGCCCAAATTTTTAACTACTATGCAAAAGCCACAAATCTATGTAAGTGTGAGAGACATTCATTTAAAAAAAAAATTATTTATTTGCTTTAGTTGTACACGATGCGTTTATTTGTACGTGGTGCTGAGGATCGGAACCGGGGCTGCGCATGTGCTAGGCGAGTGCTCTACTGCTGAGCCACAACCCAGCCCCCAAGAGACATTCATTTTGACACAATTTCAAACTTGTAAAAAAGCTCCAGATTGTGTAAGGAACTGCCATGTACAGTTTACCCTGATTGACTAATTCTACACTGTGCCCCTCTGCAAACCTTTTAGGTTCAACAGGTCAAGCAAATCAGTGTATACTAAAGGAACCAATCCTCTTTTTCCTAATCCTTCCTTAGCCCTTCCATGTCTGTACTCTGACCACAGGGCATCGGCATCCCTAGTTCCAATCCTCCTGTCAACATCCCCCCACCCACCCTTTCTCCAAAACCCATCCATCCCTAGCACTGCCCTAAAAGCCAGCCCCTTCCTGTCCTCTGCCCAGAGCCTGCAGTCATGTCTATACAAAGGGTTCACAAAGTCAACTGCAAAAAGGAAGCAATATTCTCAGGGAATCAAGCTGATAAAGTCATTACAAAGAATGGTGAATTAAACAAGTATATACTTAAGAGATTAGCTTGAAGCAAATTTCTTAAAAATACTGTAAACAGACAAAACAGAAATAGATAACCAAAAATACAAAAGCACTTAAATAGGATTAAATATCAACTATAGGAAATGACAGAAATGCAAAAGATTTTCACTGTTAAAATATATATACAACCAGCCAGGCATGGTGGTGCACATCTGTAATCCCAGCAGCTCAGGAGGCTGAGGCAGGATAGCAAGTTCAAAGCCAGCCTCACCTACTTAGTGAGGCCCTAAGCAATTCAGCAAGACCCGGTCTCTAAGTAAAATATTTTTTAAGAGGGTTGGGATGTGGCTCAATGGTTAAGTGCCCCTGGGGTTCAATTCCTAGTACCAAAAAAAATAATAATAAATAAATAATTGGGAAATACACACACACACACACACACACACACACACACACACACATTTAAAAGTCATGGACATCATTATAGAAATAAGAATTCTAGTTTTATGGCAGTTTCTTCAGTGGTCAATTTCTATTGCATTTGTCTAAATTCATATCCTTCTGGCTTACCTAAGTAATACATGCTAAGTATAAAAAATATGGACAGAGGAGAGGATAACAGTAAAAACAAAGGCCACCTTGATCCTACCCTTAAGGATAGCCACTGTTAACATTTTTACATGTTAAAATATGTTCTGGGGCTGGGATTGTGGCTCAGTGGTAGAGTGCTTACCTGACATGTGTGAGGCACTGGGGTCGATTCTCAGCACCACATATAAATAAATGAATAAAATAAAGATCTATCAACAACTAAAAAAAAAATGTGTTCTGGTCATACACAGTGGCACATGACCATAATCCCAGATACCAGGTGGCTGTGGGAGTAGGATCAGAAGATCAAAGCCAGCCTGAGCAACTTAGTGAGACCTTGTCTAAAAATTAAATTTAAAAAGAGCAAAGGATGTAGTTCAGTGGCAAAGCACTTGCCTAGCATGTTGTTCAATCCCCAGTATCACAAAAAAAGTGTTTATATACACATATATTTTTATCTATCATATTAAGTCTATATGACATTATATACACATACATTATGATTATTAACATAACATATTATTGGGTTTTGGAGTGTCATTTCCACATATGCATCCTAACCAATTTGTTTTTTTTTTTAATAATCATTTATTTATTTTCAGTTGTACACAATGCCTTTATTTTTTATTTTTACCTGGTGCTGAGGATCGAACCCAGGCCAGGCACATGCTAGGCGAGCGCACTTTATCACTGAGCCACAACCCCAGCCCTATCCTAACCAACTTGTAAATGACAGTTTTCAATAATCTAATGCCCAAAGGCAACCATTAAGGTTGGCTGAAGGAAGATGCAGCTCAGGGTGGTCCAACTGCTTACTCAGTAATACCTCAAGTGAGTTACCAGCTAACCTACTCTACACTTCCACTGCCACTGTTTCAGGGATTTCTTGCCTACTGATGACAGTGACAATATAGGAGTGGTACAGTAGCAATACCACTGGAGAAGCAAAGTGATAATATTCAATACAGTGATCTCCTACCAGGGTAGCTGAGAGGCCTAACATGCTATTTGAAAAAGAAAGGGCAGCAGATTAATCCCTGAAGGTCTTTAATGGATTATGTAGCAATGAGCATGGATGAAGGGCTAGAAGCCCATCCAGGTGGGCTTGGAGGAGGTGGTAGGCTCTGTGTTGTGAAGAAGCAAGTGCCCTCCATCAGGAGGTGCTACAGCGGAAACAGCCTGCAGAAAACATGGTGCTTTATGGTGGGATTTTATTTTATCAACAAAATAAAACATTGATCCTACCACTGGAATACACAAGAAAAACAATTTACACAGTTTTTTTTTTTTTTTGGTGGTACAAGGGATTGAACTCAGGGGCACTCGACCACTGGGTCAACCCCAGCCCTTTTTTGCATTTTATTAGAGACAGGGTCTCACTGAGTTGCTAAGTGCCTTGCCATTGCTGAGGCTGGCTTTGAACTCGCGATCCTCCTGCCTCAGCCTCCCAAAGTGCTGGGATTACAGGCGTGCGCCACCGCGCCCGGCTAATTTACACAGTTTTAAAGACAAAAGATATAATGCTTAGAGATGGGTTTACCAAAAGGTGGATTTTACATCATATGTGATGAATTTTAGGTGATATAGGACATGATTATAGATGATACACTGTTTAACATCAAACTCCACAGCAAAAATTATCCCCTTTCCAAGTCTTTCTCAATTTTCAGAATCTATTAAGGAGAAGATCTCACATAGATAATAGTTTATCTATCGTCTCCCTACCTGCTCATCTCCTACTTAAGTAAAGAAAAGCTGGGCCCCAGTCTCAGAACCTTCCATGGGCAATGGTCACTTGCTAAGAAATAATGTTATTTTATTTGCTGAGAAGCTGTACAACCTTTGTGGTTATGAGAAGGAGATCTAGAATAAACTGCTGTCACTTGGTAAATGTAACCAATTACTTCATTGCTCTGTGCCACTTCCCCATCTTCAAAATGAGGATAATAGCACTTAACTCATGGAATTGATGTAAGGATTAAATTAATTACTGCATACATAGTGCTCTGAACTTTAGTATGTAATAAGCAATGTTATTATTATGCAACTGGTTTTGGTTGTCTTGATAATTTTTTTTAAATATTTATTTATTTACTTTAGTTGTACACAATGCAATCCATTTATGTTTACGTGGTGCTGAGGATTGAACCCAGGCCGCGCACGCGTGAGGCAAGCACTCTGCCGCTGAGCCACAATCCCAGCCCTTGATAAATTTTTTTTTTTTTTAATTTACTTTAGTTGTACACAATGCAATGCATTTATGTTTACGTGGTGCTGAGAATCGAACCCGGGCCACACATGTGCGAGACAAGTGCTTTGCCGCTGAGCCACAACCCCAGCCCCCCCTTGATAATTTTTTAACTGTAATACAAGTTTTCCATCTATAATGATAACATCTATAATGTTATCATTATGTTTCCATCTATAATGATAACAAAAAGTTTCCTTTTTGACTAAATTAATTTAAGTGATGTTATGACTTGAATATATCCCCCAAATTTCTTGTGTTAGAAACTTAATGCCCACATCATATGCTAATGGTATTTAGAGATGAGACCTCTTGAGGACAAATGAACAGATTAGCTCATTCATGGATTAATGGATTAATGTGCTAACAAGGGAGTGGCTTTGTAATAAAAGTAAGCTTCCAGCCGGGCGCGGTGGCGCACACCTGTAATCCCAGCACTTTGGGAGGCTGAGGCAGGAGGATCGAGAGTTCAAAGCCAGCCTCAGCAATGGCGAGGCACTTAGCAACTCAGTGAGACCCTGTCTCTAAATAAAATACAAAAAAGGGCTGGGGATGTGACCCAGTGGTCGAGTGCCCCTGAGTTCAATCCCCGGTACCACAAAAAAAAAAAAAAGTAAGCTTCCTCTGGAACACTTGCTCTGTCTCACCATATGATGCCCTACCATGTTATAATGCATCAAGGTGGCCCTCACCAGTTGCTGACCATCAGATTCTGTAAGCTGCCTGGTACCGAAACCCGGGAAAAAACTCTCGGAGGCAGAGTTAAGCTTTTACTACTTTTACTTCTACTTTCTTAGAGCTTAGAGAGGGAAAGAAAGATTTTTAGAGAGAAAGATTAAAGCGAGCTTTTCTTCTTGTCTTCTTAGCTTAGAGTCTTAGAGAGAAAGAAAGATAGAGAAAGATTTGAGCTTCTTTCTTCTCTCTCTCTTCTTTCTTCCTTCTTCTTTCTTCTGTCTTCTGTCTTCCTCAGGAGTCTCGGCCTAACTCTGACCAGTCATTACTTCTTCTATCTGGTTTCTCTTCTGTCTTCTATCTGGTTTCTCTTCTGTAACCGCTCTGCCTACGTTCTGGCCGCTCTGATTCTTCTGACCGACCGAGTGACTGCCCGGCTGACTGAATTCTCCGTTCTCCTAACTCGGACTGCTTTCACCCGGTTATATACCTTCAGGTTTGCGGGTGCCTACAGGTGCGTCACATACATATCAGGTGGAACTTATGGCTTCCAGCTAGCTGCAACAGCCCTTCCTAATTAGGGCTCCTTCATATTCCTTCCCTTTAGTTTAAAAAGGTGCTTTCTATTTTCTCTATTTTATTTTCTCTATTTTCTTTTATTTTACCTACCTAGCTTTTCACCTTTTATTTTTGAAAGGGTGGATATTTGAGCCCTTTTTGAGGAGGTGCTGCGGCTTTTAAGGAAGCCTACTGCTGAGGAGCAGCTAACGCACTTAGTTAAGCACAATTGCATAAGCGGCTTTGACTTTTTTTTTTTTTTTTCCTCTTCTTTATTTTTCTTTATGGCTTTCTTGCCAAAGCTCAATGGCTTTTTTTCTGCATGGTTTTTACCATGCTATTTAATTCTCTATTTTCTTTTAAGCTCATGGCTTTTTTTTCTTTATACTAAAGCTCAAGGCTTTTTCTCTATATTTTTTATGGCTTTTGGCCGGCTACTCTGCTTCGGCTTTTGGCCGGCTCGCTTCGGCTTTTCGCTGGCTCCTCTGCTTCAGCTTAATTCTTAACTGGCCTCAACTGAGTCAGAGGCTATGCTCTCTTGTTTACTACTCTTTTTGCTGGTCTCAACTGAGTCTGAGGCTATGCTTTTTCCTCACTATACTTCTACTTAGCTTCTTGTTCTTATTTCTTATCTTTTCTTCTCTGCCTGCCGAGCCCCGGACGGACCACCATTTGTAAGCTGCCTGGTACCGAAACCCGGGAAAAACTCTCGGAGGCAGAGTTAAGCTTTTACTACTTTTACTTCTACTTTCTTAGAGCTTAGAGAGGGAAAGAAAGATTTTTAGAGAGAAAGATTAAAGCGAGCTTTTCTTCTTGTCTTCTTAGCTTAGAGTCTTAGAGAGAAAGAAAGATAGAGAAAGATTTGAGCTTCTTTCTTCTCTCTCCTTTCTTCCTTCTTCTTTCTTCTGTCTTCTGTCTTCCTCAGGAGTCTCGGCCTAACTCTGACCAGTCATTACTTCTTCTATCTGGTTTCTCTTCTGTCTTCTATCTGGTTTCTCTTCTGTAACCGCTCTGCCTACGTTCTGGCCGCTCTGATTCTTCTGACCGACCGAGTGACTGCCCGGCTGACTGAATTCTCCGTTCTCCTAACTCGGACTGCTTTCACCCGGTTATATACCTTCAGGTTTGCGGGTGCCTACAGGTGCGTCACATACATATCAGGTGGAACTTATGGCTTCCAGCTAGCTGCAACAGCCCTTCCTAATTAGGGCTCCTTCAAGATTCCAGTACAATGCTCTTGAAATTCTCTGCCTCAGAACTGTGAGTAACTATACCTCTATTCTTTATCAATTAGCCAGTCCCAGCTATTTTGTTATTAGTAACATAAAACAGACTAGGACAGGTAAGAAAAAAACTGAGTTAATATAAAGAAAAGCATAAAGCATAAACTGAGCCTCAACCTAAAATCCACTCACCAAGACTGGGCCAAACTACCCAGAAATGTTTTTTTTCTATCCTCGAAAGTTTAGTTTTTCCCCAAAATAAGGCTCTACCAACTTTTTTACTATGACTCAAGATTCCTCCATATGCCTAGCATGAGTAGATTCATGACTTCTCATGAAGGTATGAGATAGGTGCAACACCACTCACATACATCTTCTTTCTATAACTTCTCTTTCCAGCCCAGCCTTCCAGTCACCTGCACCAAGAGAGCTAGAGGACTGAGTGTTCTAACTGCCCACTGGCACCCCATGAGAAGCACTTGGGCAAGAGCCAACTGACCTTCAGGGCTTTGAAGATGACCCCAGGGTGCCGGGGAGAACGAGTGGTGTTGTTCTCTAGCTGTTGCTCCAAAGCACGACGAAGCCCAGAAAAGTCTGTGGGGGGGTTGTAAGTCCTCGTTCCCTTGTAGTGAATGGAACTAAAAGCTTCCGGGAAGCGACCCAGCTTCCGGAACCGGTCCTGGATGAGCTTCTCTGGCACCTCTGACGGGTGATCTATACAAGCAGAAAAGAACATGTGAGCAGTGAATCCCCTGGGTTCAATCCTCAGACAGTGTGTTCACAGGCAGGCGCGCGCGCACACACACACACACACACACACACACACACACACACTAAAACTAAGACATAGCCAGGCACAGGGTTGTAAATCTGTAATCCCAATAACTTGGGAGGCTGAGACAGAAGCATTACAAGTTCAAGGCCAGCCTCAGCAACTTAGCAAGGCCCTTTGTTAAAAAAAAAAAGGGGGGCGGGGGTGGAGGGAGGATGAGGATATAGCTCAGTGGTTAAGCACCCCTGAGTTCAATCCCCATTACCAAAAAAAGAGTGAGACATAGTGTGGCTCCATATATAAAGTACACACACAGAGAGAACAAACAGCTGTTAGAATTTAAGTTATTCTCGCCTGGAAAGGAGCATGAGGAAGGCTTCTAGAAAGAGGGTATGGGTGTTTCATGATCTGCTACTGATTAGATGGGTGTATAAAGGTTGTGAAAACTCATCACACTACATACTTGGATATAATGTGTACTTTTCTATATGTACATTGTACTTCAAGGAAATGTCTTTTATAAAAAGTGTTCTTATAAGAAAAATCTAGCCAGCTTTATTGGCAAATGCCCAAAATTCCAGTCATTCAGGAGGGTGAGGCAGGAGGATATCAAGTTGGAGGCCAGCCTGGGCAACCTGGTAAGAACCTGCTGCAAAATAAAAAATAACAAAGGGCTGGAAGTGTTGTTCAGTGGTAGAGCTTTCCTGAGTTTAATCCCCAGTACTGCGAAAAGACAAAACTAAATAAAAATTTAAAAAAAAAATGAGTAAATAAAAAAGTGACATGTCAAGGCATGGCTCAGTTGTAGAGTGCTTGCCTAGCATGCATGAGGCACACTGGGTTGGATTCTCAGAACCACATAAAAATAAAATAAAGGGGCTGGGGTTGTGGCTCAGCGGTGGAGCGCTCGCCTAGCACATGCTGCACATGCGCAGCCCAGGTTCAATCCTCAGCACCATGTAAACATAAATGCATTGCATTATGTACAACTAAAGCAAATAAATAAATATTTATAAATAAATAAATAAATAAAATAAAGATATAGTGCCCACCTAAAACTAAAAAATAATTTAAAAAAAAAAAAAGTGAACATCTATGGGCTCAGCTCTCTTCTACTCCCCAGAGATAACTAAAGTTCAAAGGTAGGGACATTTTTTGCCTCTGACCAGATGTACTTGCAATATTATTACTTTATAATATACTGTACCTGTCCTTGTTATGAAACTCTCTCCCATACTGTGGAGATATTTAACCAGTCACCTACTAATAAGCATTTAAAATTCTATACTTTGAAAGGTTAAAAATTATAAAAATCATTTTTCTTGGTTCATAGCTATTACAAAAATTTCATTTTCAATTTTCCTTGTAAACTTTATAACTGTTGCCTGTTAATGTTGGGCAGAGGTACTGCTGCTAATAAAACAACTTGAGTTAATTTGAGATTATAAGCCATCACTTATAACATAGATAATATATAATGCTGACTTCTAGTACTAATACATCATGCTTTGAATATAGCCCTAGCTTCTCTGCCACTGAAACTTATTTTTTTAAATGGATGTTTCTTTCTCTTCCTCTCTTCCTGCTCCTCCCTAATCTCTCCCCCTCCCTAATATCAGGGAATCCAGATTACCTTTCTTCCTCATTTTAGGAAGACAGATCTAGCCTTGAGGACCCACCCACCATAGGAACTAGTAATCCAGGCTTCGGAATGGCACCAGAAGATCTCAGAAATGACTATCTCCCAAATTAACAAGTGAATTACAACTCCAATAGAGAACACATGGAATGTAACCTTTGAATCACCTCTTTAAAAGCCCCCTGCTGTTCCAGAGAATCACAGCCTTTAAGATAGGAGTCCCCTGTGCTTCTCCGGCTAGCAAAGCAATTTTTCCTTTTTCTCAAAATAAATAAAATAAAATTCTATATTTGCACTAGGCATGGTGATGCATGCCTGTAATCCCAGTGGCTCTAAGGAGGCTGCAGCAGGAAGATCCCAAGTTGAAAGCCAGCCTCAATAACTTAGCAAGGCCCTGTCTCAAAATAAAAAATAAAGAGGGCTGGGGATGTGGTCCAGAGGTTGAGGGTCCCTAAATTCAATCCCCAGTACCAAAAAAGTAAATTAAAATAAAATTCTGTACTTTGAAATTTCTGGTCTTACATGATGAAGCTGTGGACAAAGTTTGTGGTACAAATGAATTCAATAAGCAATTTGGGGGTAAAGCCTGTTTTAATTTAAAATTTTAATATTTTTATTTTAATATTTTTAAACAACAAAATCACTCCATTTAAAACTTAATTAGCACCAGGCATGGTGGTGCATGCCTTTATCTCAGCAGCGACTAAGGAGGCTGAGGCAGGAGGATTGAGAGTTCAAATCCTGCCTCAGCAACTTGGCGAAGCCCTAAGCAATTCAGCCAGACCCATCTCTGATAAAATATAAAAAAGAGCTGGGGATGTGGCTCAGCAGTTAAGCACCCCTGGGTTCAATCTCTGACACCACCACCCCCCCTCAAAAAAAAAAAAAAAAAAAAAAAACTTAATTAGCTCAAATTTAAGGTATAGGCAGTAAAGAAAAATAGCCAAAATTTTACAGTCATTCCCTACACTCATCTATCTTCAATTTTTTTCAGTGGCTGCTACCTTTGAAGGGAGCTGCAGAAAGGACCCTGGGGACAGCTCATCAGTCAAGCCTTCTCCCTAAGACACCCAGGAGCCAGCCTAGCTAACTTCACTTCCCCCCAATATCAGTTCACTGTCTGTCCCTGAACATGTATGTAATCACTACGCCAAAAGACCTGACTGGGCTCATTTATAAAAGCCAAATACAGGTTCAGCATCTCAAATCTGAAAATCTGAAGCCTGACATCATCCTCCAAATTCTGAAATTTTTCAGCATTAGATTTCGGAGCATTTCTAACTTCAGATTTTTGGATTAGGGATACTCCACTAGTAAACTCTATGCAAATATTCCAAATTCCTAAATCTGAAACACTTTTGGTCACAAGCATTTTGGATAAGGGATACTCTACCCGTAATTCATTTTCCTACTACCCTCCTGCCTATGTCCACAACTCTGGCACCCCTTTTACTGGCTGCCCTGGTTCTATCTTAAAGTTTCAAGAAGTTACAATGGTATTCCAGAAATAAATCTGGATTTATGAGTTAGAAGAACTTGATTTGAAAACTATTTTGCTAGGAACTCCTTTAATAAAAATTTAAGAGCCCTCTGAGTTCTGTAAAATGGGGCTCCAACTGACTTGAGTTGAATAACCAAGATACAGTTAGTTAGCATTTATATTAAAAATATATAGCATTGGGAGGCTGAGGCAGGAGGATCGCGAGTTCAAAGCCAGCCTCAGCAATATCAAGGCACTTAGCAACTCAGTGAGACCCTGTCTCTAATAAAATACAAAAAAAGGGCTGGGTATGTGACCCAGTGGTCGAGTGCCCCTGAGTTCAATCCCCGGTACCACAAAAAAAAATAAAATAAATAAATAAATAAATAAATAAATAAATAAAAAATAAGCCGGGCGCGGTGGCGCACGCCTGTAATCCCAGCACTTTGGGAGGCTGAGGCAGGAGGATCGCGAGTTCAAAGCCAGTCTCAGCAATGGCGAGGCACTTGGCAACTCAGTGAGACCCTGTCTCTAAATAAAATACAAAAAAGGGCTGAGGATGTGAGCCAGTGGTCGAGTGCCCCTGAGTTCAATCCCCGGTACCACAAAAAAAAAAAAAAAAAAAAAAAAATATATATATATATATATATATATGTATATATATATATATATATATATATATATAGCATACTACATGGTCAAAGCAAATAAATAAATAATTAACTTCTGAAAACCTTGTTATTTCAAAATCTTGAACTGGATATTAAAACCACCCCTCAAAGTTACAAAGATCCAACACAGCACAGAAGTATCAGCCACAGAAGGCATTCTACATCACCACATCTTACCTCTTCTCCTTTCTCTACAGTCACTTGCTAATGACTCTTTTCCTCTACTTGTAGAACATTCAGAGTTATCATCATCCTACAAGTCATGAGTCACTGAATCCAACACAATCAACTAGTTCCAGGTTCATCAAATCAACCTCCTTTATGCCCTAGTCTGTCTACTGCACTCCTGCTGCCACTGCCCTGGCCCAGTCCCCACCTCTTCTCACCCAAGTACTAGGAAAACCTACTGACTGGCCTGCACACCTCCAGACAAGCCCCTCTAGGTCACCCTCCAGTAGGCTGCCAAGGGAGCTTTTGAAAATAAGATCTGATCATATAACTCTGCTTAGGATCCTTCAGAGGCTCCTGTCATACTACAGAACTGAGTACATGGCTACCCATGGTCTCATCCCCAAGTATCTCCACCATCCCCTCCTATACACAAGACATGCTTCAAACACACAAGTTCTGTTCATTCAGCACATGTCTGTGTGTCAAACACTCAGCCATGCTCTTTAGACACAACAGTGAATAAAGCAGACAATGTCCTTGCCCTCATGCTGTTTCCATCCTAATAATGGGAAAAGGCCAATGACAAATGAACTTACAGGATGATTTCAGATGTAATAGGTGCCCTGGCACAAAGGAGCAAGATGATGAAAGGACCACATCACAGGGGTAGTCAGGAAAGGCTCTACAGAGGAACTGACTTGAAATTGAGAGACAAATGGCTAGTTGGGGCAGAGGGGTACAGGCAGACAGAGTAGCATAGGCAAAGGTGTGAACACAGTAAAGGCAGTATAGGCTGGGCACAGTATTACAGATCTGTAACCCCAGCAACTCTGGAGGCTGAAGCAGGACTGCAAGTTCAAGGCCAGCCTGGACAACTTAGCAATATCCTGTCTCAAAAAAAGGCGGGGAGCCGGGCGTGGTGGCGCACGCCTGTAATCCCAGCACTTTGGGAGGCTGAGACAGGAGGATCGCGAGTTCAAAGCCAGCCTCAGCAATGGCGAGGCACTTAGCAACTCAGTGAGACCCTGTCTCTAAATAAAATACAAAAAAGGGCTGGGGATGTGGCCCAGTGGTTAAGCGCCCCTGAGTTCAATCCCCGGTACCAAAAAAAAAAAAAAAAAAAAAGGGGGGGGGGGGACGAGGGGGGACTGTGGATATACTTCAGTGATAAAGAACCCCTGAGTTTCATCCCCAGTACTGGTGGGGGGCAGAAGTGGGTCAGGCGAGGATGTGGCTAGTGGGGGAATGTGTGTATTGCATGCACTTGCACACATTCATGGGCGCAGGCAGACATGGATACACTCACTCAAAGTAGGAGAGTGAAGAGGTAACTACAAAAGGATGTCAGCTACACAGGCAGAAGTTAGACTGAGGACACCATGTTTAGGATTTTAGATTATGTTTCAATGAAACTGAAAGTCAGTGACAAGTTATGAGCAGGAATATCACATATCTTAACTATATATTAAAATTTTAAAGCCATCACTAGGGATGCCGGGTGGAGAATGCATCAGAGGAGGCAGGAATGGAGTTTTGGAAGCTACTGAGAGCCTCCTCCAATTCCCTGAACACAACTCGCTCCTTGAAACCACCTGCTCTTCCCAGAATAGCCTTCCTCCCCTCCTCTACCTAGCCAAGACCCAAGAGTGCGAACAACACCTCCTCTGAGATCCCATTATGAGGTCTAACAACTCTCCTCTGCACTCCCACAGCTCCAGTGCCTACAACTGCTATGGAGCAGAATACCAGGTGGTCTCTCCAATTAGACTGTGAGTTATTTGAGGGTGGGAACTTTTTTTGTTTTTAGCTCTGTGCCCCAGTGCTCAGCAAATGACATGCACACTCAATCAACTCTGTTGACTGAATGAATAAGTGAATGATGTCATTGTTTAAGGACCATGCTACTATCCTCCCGGCATCCCATCACTGTGTTACACCTGCTCCCTCACCTCCCACTTGGGTGATGATGCTGCTCAGGATTTCTCTGTAACAGAAACACAAAAACTTTTGTTTGTTTGTTTGTTTTTTTTTTTGGTATGAGACATTGAACTCAGGTGCTTAACCACTGAGCCACATCCCCAGCCCTTTTTTTTTTATTTTATTTAGAGACAGAGTTTCACTGAGTTGCTTATAGCCTCAATAAGTTGAAGAGGCTGGCTCTGAACTAGTGATTTTCTTGCCTCAGCCTCCTGAGCCACTGGAATTACAGGCGTGCACCACCATGCCTGGCTCACAAGAACTTTTACACACACACCATCTATTGCTTACCTGTAACCACATCCATACACTCCACTCTTTCTCCTGTTGATGTGGATACTCCCTCCAATTGTTCCTGCTCTTTTTGTTGCACCTGGCTTATTCCCTCTCTAATAAGCCACTCTCATCAGTACCCCAATATCTATAATATCTCCCATCTTAAATTTTAAAAAGGGAAATTGTACATCAGTTTCCACTTCCCTGTTCTGCTTCCCTTTATAGAACTCTTCAAAGAGTTCAATTTAATTAAAACCTTAATTCTCCTCCTCTTATTCCTTCTTGTTCCCACTCTGCTCATGCTTTCATCCCTACCATACCAGGGAGATGGGTCTTAATCAGATCACCAAACATCTCTATTGCCAAAGCCAACTGGCAATTCTCAATCCTTGACATAGCTGATCCCTCCTCCATCCTTCTTGGAACACTTCCTTACATCTTGCCTAGGCAGAAAATTTCCTGAGTAATCCACCACCAAGGTGCTAGAGTAGCCCCATGGCCACTTCCTTGTACCCAGGAAAGGTCAGCACCCCATCTACTCACCAGAGCCCAGTAGCTGAGTGTGCACAGTCTCATGGAAAATAATAACTGCAGGGCCCAGGGTGGATAACGGGACATCCAGGCCACAACGGGCAGTGGTAGCCTTGAGCTCCTTGGTAAAGTGCTTCAGATAAGCTTCTGAGGCATCCCCAAGGAATTTGAAGAGGTCATTATGCAACCGGTCTGCATGAGTTCGATAGATGACAAGGTCCGAAATGGCCAGGACCTTAAGTAACAGTCGTGTTCTCTGGCTTAGATTCACGGTAGCTCCCAAGAGCCCTTCCGTGTCTATCACTGCTACTTTATGAACTGGGTCATAGGCTGCCCATACTCCCACAGTGCAAGACTCCTGGGCAGGGGAGGTTTTGAAGACTTCACGGCCATAAAAGAATGTGTGGTTGAGGGTATGAGACTTTCCATCACCAGTATTTCCAAAAATGGAAACCACCTTCAGATGCTGATCAGGTTTACAGTCCAATTTCCTAATAAAGTCCTCTTCATTTGTTACCTTCAAAAAAAAGAAAGAAAGAAAAGAAAATGAAATATGGAAAATGGAAACTGCAAAACAGAAAAACCTACAACAAAAGGAACACTTCCTAGGCTCAAGGACACTGACTGCCTTGTCAAGGTGCTAAGAGCTCAACCACCTCCCACCCTTGGCAAATGGTTCAAAAAAGCCTCTGAAGCCTCAGTCAGTATGATAACGTAGTGGCTCAATGAAAAGCCAAAATTTTAAAACTCTTAAAAGAAAATCTAAGCCAGGTGCAGTGGCACATGCCTATAATCCCAGGGGCTCAGGAGGCTGATACAGGAGGATCACGAGTTCAAAGCCAGCCTCAGCAACTTAGCAAGGACCTCAGCAATGCAGTGAGACCCTGTGTCTAAATAAAATACAAAATAGGGTTGCAATAGTAGAATGAAACAGACATTATTTTATGTATTTTCTTTTTTTTAATATTTATTTATTTGCTTTAGTTGTACACAATGCGTTTGTTTTTACGTGGTACTGAGGATAGAACCTGGGCTGCGCATGTGCTAGGCAAGCGCTCTACTGCTGAGCCACAACCCCAGGCCTACTTTATGTATATATGTGACTGCATGACCAATATGATTCTATAACGTATATACTCAGAAAAATGAGAAATTAGCTGGGCACAGTGGCGCACAACTGTAATCCTAGCACTTGAGAGGCTGAGGCAGGAGGATTGCGAGTTCAAAGCCAGCCTCAGCAATGGGGAAGACACTTTAGCAAATCAGTGAGACCCTGTCTCTAATAAAATACAAAAAAAGGGCTGGGGATGTAGCCCAGTGGTCGAGGGCCCTGAGTTCAATCCCCGGTACCAAAAAAAATTGAAACTGTACTGGAGTGACTCTGCACCATGTACAAACAGAGGAATGAGAAGTTGTGCTCCATTTGTGTCCAATATGTCAAAATGCATTCTACTGTAAAATAAATAAATTAAGTAATTTTTTAAAAATTTAAAGCTGTGCTGCAAAGAACACCATAAAGGCAGTGAAAAGACAACCTAGAGAATGAAATATCTGTACATCATATATCTAATGATATATTACTTCATATCCGCTAAAATCAAAAAGACAATAACAAGTGTTAGCAAGGATGGTGGGAAATTGCAATGTAGGCTGGGGATGTAGCTCAGTGGTAGAGTGCTTGCCTAGAAATTGCAATGCCATGGGAAATGTAAGATGGCACATTCACTCTAGAGAAGTCTGGCAGTTCCTCCCAAAGTTACACAGAGAGTTATCATATGACTCAGTAATTCTACTCCTCAGTATACACCCAACAGAATTGAAAATTTATGTCTATACCAAACTTGTATGTCCACAATGTTCACAGCAACATTATTATCCATAAGAGCCAAAAAATGGAACAGAGCTGGGGATATAAGCTCAGTGGTAGGGCACTTGCCTTATCATGTTTGAGGCCCTGAGTCCAATCCCCAGCACTGCCAAAAAAAAAAAAAAAAAAAAGGGAAAGGAAAAATTGGATACAACGCAAAAGCCCATAAGCTGATGAATGCATAAATAAAGGAGCATTCCAGCAGGGGCGCGGTGGTGCACACCTATAATCCCAGTACTTGGGAGGCTGAGGCAGAAGGATCTCGAGTTCAAAGCCAGCCTCAGAATGGCAAAGCACTTAGCAACTCAATGAGAACCTGTCTCTAAATAAAATACAAAAAAGGGCTGAGGATGTGGCCCAGTGGTCTTGTGCACCTGAGTTCAATTCCTGGTACCAAAAAAAAAAAAAAAAAAAAAAAAAAAAGGCAGCATTCAAAGCACTGAATATTATTCAGCCATAAAAAGGAATGAACCCTGAGGCAGCCTCAAAAACTTAGGAGGCCTTAAGCAACTCAGTGAGACCCTGTCTCTAAACAAAATAAAAAATAGGTCTGGGGATATGGCTCAGTGGTTGAGTGCCCCTGGGCTCAATCCCCAGAACGAAAAAAAAAAAAAAAAAAAAAAAAAAACAAGGAATGACCCCACTTCCACTTATTACTTCATTATACATCTGTTATTGTCACCTTTAGGACAAGTCTTAACTGTGTCCTTACTTTGACCTGATTTGCCAGAAAATCTTATTTTTGCCTTATTTTCTGTTATGACTTGGCCAGTTCTTCCCCTATATTCTTCCTAAATCTTTGCTCACTAAGCTTCAGAGGCTTAAAATGCTATAGTGAAACTACACATTCCTGCTGTTGGAAAATAATGTGGCCCTGTACTGGAGTAATGGCTACTGACCTAGTATTAGTTTGAAGGTTTTTTTAAAAAATTCTACTCTTTCCCTACTATCTTGCTCTGATTGGTTAGAAAACGGATGTGTCTAGCATTTAGAAGAAATTGTACATCTGAAAGATTCTATTGGAAAATATATCCTAAATCAACTCAATTAGTGTTTGAGTGGGGAAAATTATAGTGGCAGATTTTCCTTAAATACGTGGTATCTTTTATTTAAATTTCACTTAGTAACCTTGGAGTGGGAGAATGAGAAAAGTATGTCAATATAATATTTCTTTTATTCTAAAGATGTTAAATGCTTTTCACAGTTACAATGATAGGATTTGTAATATTTTGCATTATATTTTCTAAGTATTTTTTATTAGTAAGTCAACCCCCTAAATATGTTTCTGAAATGGAAAACTGACAGTTTTGCACTTCTCCACTCCCTAATAAAAATTTGGAAATAAACACTTACTTCATTGTTACCTAGTTAATAGGTAGAAATGTCAAAAAAAATTTGTAAAATGAAAGTAACTATCAAATAGTATTTGCTTGGCACTCTGGGGGAATAAAGGAATGACAATGACGTACTTATATGTGCTACAACATGGATGAATCTTGAAAACAAAATTAAGTGAAAAAAAATCAAACAAAAAGGCCACATATTTTAAGACTCCATTTATATTAAAAGTCCAGAATAAGCACATTTATGAAGCAGAAAGTAGATTAGTGGTTGCCAGAGACTATAGAGAAGAGGGAATAGGAAAGGGCTCCTAATTAGTACAAGGTTTCTGTTTGGGGTAATGAAAATGTTCTGGAATTACATGGTGGTGATACTTTATTAGTATTCTAAAAATACCTTAAATGGTTGAATTTTATGGTATGTGAATTATATCGCAATTGTTATTTTTTTAATGAACTTACTGTCTAAACTTCATACAACCAAAATCCCTAACAGCATGAAAAACACTGCAGTCCTTATTTAAAAAAAAAAAAAAATAAGCCAGAAATGAAGAGAACTGCCAGGTGCAGTGGTACTTGCCTATAATCCCAGCAATCTGGGAAGCTGAAGCAAGAGGACTGGAAGTCCAAGGCCAGCCTCAGCGATTTAGCAAGACCCTGTCTCAAAACAAAAAATAAAAAGAACTGGAGATGTAGCTCAGTAGTAAAGCACCCAGGTTCAACCCCCAGTATCAAGGAAAAGAAAAGAAAAAAATAAAAAACACCTAGGGCCAGTAAGATCCAAACTGGGGATTCAGAAAGATGCTCCAGGATCCTCTTTGGACTATAGAATCCCAAATCAAAGCTCCTAACCCAAAAAGGTTATGGCTGCTGGGCACAGTGGCGCACACCTTTAATCCCAGCAACTTGGAAGGCTGAGGCAGGAGGATCTCAAGTTCCAGGCCAGCCTCAGTAAATTAGCAAGATCCTGTCTCAAAATAAAAAGGGCTGGGATATATAGAGCTCAATGGTAAAGCCTCTCTGGGTTTTGTTATTTTATAAAAAATAATAATGCCAGGCGTTGCCAGGCCCCGTGGCGCACGCCTGTAATCCCAGCACTTTGGGAGGCTGAGGCAGGAGGATCGCGAGTTCAAAGCCAGCCTCAGCAATGGCGAGGCACTTAGCAACTCAGTGAGACCCTGTCTCTAAATAAAATACAAAAAAGGGCTGGGGATGTGGCCCAGTGGTCGAGTGCCCCTGAGTTCAATCCTTAGTACTACAAAAAAAAAAAAAAAATGCCAGGAGTGGTGGTACACACCTGTAATCCCAGCACTTGGGAGGCTGAGGCAGGAGGATGGTGAGTTCAAAGCCAGCCTCAGCAATGGCGAGGCACTTAGTGAGACCCTGTCTCTAATAAAATACAAAAAAGGGCTGGGAATGTGGCACAGTGGTCCAGTGCTCCTGAGTTCAATCACCGGTACCAAAATAATAATAGTAATAATAATAAAACTAAACAAAACAGTTATGTCTACTCCAGCCACAGAAGTGATGAACCTTTGCACCAATATCTTCCAGCCAGAGAATAAAATACCTTTCTGATTCAAGAGTCTGTTGGTTTGATATAGAGGAATACAGACAGACCACTGAGCTTGAAAATTCAAGTTCTTGATTCCTCATCAAGATGGTAATCCACCCATTATTCTATTAAATGACACCACTATTATTACATTGTTAATAGCGTTAATGTTAATGATAATACCAACAATTTATAGTATGCTCACTGCAGAACAGAACCCTTCATTAGGTCCATAAGCACAGGACCATGTCTATCTTATCTTCACACACACAGCACTTAGAGGACACAGTCAGGCATAAAGGAGCTCAATACCTAGGTACTGAGTGAACGGACGCCTGAATGCCAGGCACCTAGCTAGGAAATGTAATCACTTTCCCCAATTTAGCAGATAATTCTGAGGGGGGAAAAATCACAAAGAACAGCCCATTTTGGACCTGTTATAACCTGGTTCCAAGCTGATAAAAACTCCATAAGCCTCCACCTACTGGTGGAGTCAGGTGAGTTCAAGGTAGTTGCTGGGAGAGTCATCACCTTCTCAAACAGTCTGTGGGGAGGGAAAACTAAGTCTGGGAATTCTCTCCCATGAAAATCTACTGTCATGAATCTGTTAACCCACAAAACAGTAACTACTACCCAGAATATCTAAGAGCAGGCACATGATAAAGGGCATGTAGGCACCATTAGATACAGAATTAAATGTCTCAGGATTTACATTAAGCACCCTCCAGGGGCTAAAGATATAGCTCAGTTGGTAGAGTGCTTGCCTTGCATGCACAAGGCCCTGGGTTCTATCTCCAGCACCAAAACAAACAAACCAGCACCCTCCAAATGTTGTATGTAATATATACAAATAAAGATATCATTTAGTATGAAACTAATACTCCTGTTAGCATTTGTGGACATTATTTTGGCATTTGGTGTCCAGTGGTATTGTTAAGCACATATATTCATACGTCTGGGTTCAGAGAAAAAACTTGGAGAAAGAGCTAAAGGCCAACAGCTGTTTTTTCTTCTGAAAAGTATGGACAATCATTTAGCATGTACTGATGGCATTATTTTATTGTGTAAAATAAGGATATAGCCATCTCTGCCCTGACTTGATAGCATAATTGCCAATTAAATCAATAAATACTAGCCAGGCATGGTGGCACACGCCTGTAATACCAGCACTTTGGGAGGCTGAGGCAGGAGGATCGAGAGTTCAAAGCCAGCCTCAGCAATGGTGAGGCACTTAGCAGCAACTCAGTGAGACCCTGTCTCTAAATAAAATACAAAAAAAGGGCTGGGGATGTGACCCAGTGGTCGAGTGCCCCTGAGTTCAATCCCCAGTACCACAAAAAATAAAATAAAATAAAATCAATAAATACTGAGTAAGAAAACAACTGGCAAACCAAAACCAGACTTAATTTTCCCTTCTCCCTTTCATGTTATTTTGCTCCCTGTTATATGAATATATTCAGCCCTAACTTATGGTCATTTTCCTCTGAGCCAAAAAGGAGAGAACAGTCTTCTGCTTAGGTGATAGCAAGACTGGTTTTCTATCAGGGGAGGCAAAGGTAAAGAAAAGATAAGATCCCCTTTGATGAGGGAAGGAAGGGGCCTGTATGCTCCTGCTCTACTTGTTCTGCCTGTTTGCAATCAGTAGTCCCACTCTATTCATGGAGAGTAACAAGCTCCCTGACCCTGAGCCCTGCCAAAGGGCCACCCCACCCAATCCTACAAGTATGAAATAGTCGTGGGTCCTGACGTGAGAGCAAAAGCAGGAAGGACACCAAACTCACCCCTCCCCAACTTCTGCCTTTCTTTCAGAGCTTGCAAGACTCTCAGACCTTAGGCAAGTCAGAAACACCTGAATTCCACTCCTAGCTTTACCAGCCTGTGGCATTAGAAAAGTTACTTAACTACCAAAGCCTCAGGGACACAAGATAAGAGCAAATTGATGATCCTAGAGATAAAGGAAATGAAGTATGCTTCCAGTATAGCACAGTTCCTGGCACACAGTCAACACAAATGTGAGCCAGTGTAACTCAAAAGACCAGGCCCCTGGGAAAACACCCAGGTGCATAGCACTAGCTGCTGGACTTGCACCTGTTTGTAGCTCAGAAGTTACTCATTCAAGGACTATTCCAATGTGGTGAGATCTAAAGTGATTCTATACCTAAAAATTAAAGATCTCACTGCTCACTTCAGATTCCTCTTCCCCTATCAAAATAACTTGTTATTACTAATACTGGCCTTATTGCTGCCTTTTTAGTATGTCACCATCTAATATCATATTAATTTGTAAGAAACCCAACAGCTCACACCTCCCTCTCTGTCCAGCAGTCGACCTCTGACCCAACCAGGCTACAGGAATGACGACAGTCTAAAGCAACTCCAACTTAGCCCTCAGAATCATTCCAGGAAGAACCACCACCCAGGGATTCTCTTCCCAAATAGTCCTGGAAAGGGAAAAGGGATGGAAAAGGAACTAAAGAGCTTTGTTCATCAGACCACCACTAGAGAGTTTAGAAATTAAACCTCAAAGAAAACACTCCTAAGTAGCTCGGCCTCAAGGTCCTTCCAGTTCTGGACTCTCTGGCAAAAAAAGGATCTAATCTGTATCAACCACAATCCCACATTCCTCTAAAGTTTTATAAAGGTATTCCCTGTCATATAGAAGGCAACAGCCAGCTCCTTCCCCAAGATATGCAAAGAACTATGGGAAGTTTGGTTACTCCCATCACAACAGAGTGCTTATAAAATACTTCATCCATCAGCCAACATGTTATTTTATACCTTTCTACTGAGGTTCCAAAACTAACTTAAGTTCACAGTTATTCCCAAAATTAAGTTCCTATTTGTTGGTTTCAGGTTTATTTTGCTTTTTGGTTTGTTTTTAGCTGAGTTCAGAAGAAGAAAGACCTAGAGAAACAGAACATTCCCACTCTTATCAGAACTGGGATCAATACCCTAAAATGCAAGTAGATACTGATTCCTTATAGACAATAGATATGTAGTAAGCTTCATCTCATGCCCAGCACTGACCTCATGTTAGATCAGCACATATACAGAATTTGGTTAACATTTTTCTTTCTTCTTAGGGGAGGGAAATAAGGCAAGGGACTCCTCTTTGAGGAGTCAAAGCCACCTTCGTTATATTTAAAAGAACATCAAGGGGCTGGGATTGTGGCTCAGCGGTAGAGCACTCGCCTAGCGCGTGGGCAACCCGGGTTCGATCCTCAGCACCACATACAAATAAAATACATTATTGAATAAAACGCATTGTGTACAACTAAAGCAAATAAATAAAAATATTTAAAAAAAAAAAAGAACATCAAGCAATGATTTAGGTCCATGACCTAATTTTCAAACAGGGTTTTACTAAAAAAAAAACGTGTCAAGGCCAGGCGTGGTGGCTCATGACTGTAATCCCAGCACTTGGGAGGCTGAGGCAAGAGGATCGCGAGTTCAAAGCCAGCCTCAGCAATGGTGAGGCTCTCAGCAACTCAGCGAGACCCTGTCTCTAATAAAATACAAAAAAGGGCTGGAGATGTGGCCCAGTGGTTGAGTGCCCCTGAGTTCAATCCCTGGTACCAAAAAATAAAAATAAATAAAATAAAATGTGTCAAACAGATGAGTAGCCAGTCTATTTTTAAAGTCCAAATGATAGGGAGGTTCCATTCCAATATTTCCAGAAAGTTCTTTTTTTTTTTTTTTTTTTTTTTTTTTTTTTTTTTTTTTTTGTGGTACCAGGGATTGAACTCAGGGGCACTTGTCCACTGGGTCACATCCCCAGCCCTTTTTTGTATTTTATTTAGAGACAGGGTCTCACTGAGTTGTTAAGTGCCTCGCCACTGCTGAGGCTGGCTTTGAACTCGCGATCCTCCTGCCTCAGCCTCCCAAAGTGCTGGGATTACAGGCGCGAGCCACAAGAAAGTTCTATTAAATTTGTTTCTCCATCACAGCAAGTTCAGAAAATTTCCTTTCATTATATCCTAAAAGGAGTATATACTTTGTGTTTATCCATGTATGTGTTAATAGTTTCATGTAAAAAAAACACAATCATTTCTCAATCAAATGTTTTCTTTTTATATATATACATATATTTATTTATTTTAGTTGTACACGTGCCTTTTATTTTTACACGGTGCTGAGGATCAAACCCAGGCCGCGCACGTGCTAGGCAAGCACTCTACCGCTGAGCCACAACCCCAGCCCCAAATGTTTTCTTAAGATGACTGAAGTCACGTGGTTGGTCTCACAAACACATTGAGCACATTTGCTAAGGGCAAAGATCACTTTCTTCCACTCTAGTGTCCCCAAAGTGTTCTATTACTGGAGAGGTCAGGAATTCCCCTCCATGTCTTGTGACTTAGGGTGGTGCCTCCGACCTCAGATACTGCCTACAACTCCTCTGCTACCCAACCAAGGTGAAGAGAATGTTCCTATATAGATCCACAAATTCTTTTTTTGTGTGTGTGTGTGGTACCGGGAATTGAAACTCAGGGGCACTCAACCACTGGGCCACATCCCCAGCCCTTTTTTGTATTTTATTAGAGACAGGGTCTCACTGAGTTGCTAAGTGCCTCACCATTGCTGAGGCTGGCTTTGAACCCGAGATCCTCCTGCCTCAGCCTCCCAAAGTGCTGGGATTACAGGCGTTTGCCACCGTGCCCGGCCCACAAATTCTTTTAAAGGGGTCATTTTAACTCCAAGATCAGCTTCTTTGACCACACCCAACTCACTCAGCTCATCTTCCATTTACATCTGAATAAAGCTTTCCACTTCTAAGGTCAGGACATACCAAAGTCATTCTCAAGACAAAGGTCACACTCAAAAAACTGTTCAGAAGAGCTTCTAGATGGAAGATGCAGCCCCTTATTACACAGCATGGCATACCCATATTTTCCCAAAATGAAAACAGATGGAAGCTCTGATAAAGGCTTTGGGACTTAGCAATAAAAGCAACAGGCTAGACAAACAACAGAGAAGTAGGTTTGAATCACACCACATGGGAAACTGACAGAGTTCTTCTCTTACTCAAAGCCTGCCTTCCCACCCACCACCTCTGTTACCGTTTCCCATTCTTCCCAGCTCTGAATGTCCCAACTAGAATGTATGCCATGCTGGTAATGGTCTATCTGGTCTGTGCTATTCACCACTGTATCCTTAGCACAGTGCCTGACACATAACAGGAAATCAATACACATTTGTTAAATGAATGAATAGAGTACAGAATGTCTAGATGTACATTCTCTCTAGAGGAGGGGACAGTATGCTAAACATTACCATGAAGAATTCAGCCACTCATGACATTACAATAACCTGGAAGAAGTTATTCAACTTCTGTGGGACTCAGGTTTTCTCACCTATTACATGATAACATAACCTAATTCACCAGGTAGCTATAAGAATTAAATATAATCATGCACAGTGGAGATGTTGAAGAAATGCTAGAAGTGTTGACTGACATTGTAGTTATAGTTGCCCTGGATTACTGCTGAGTCACCATTACCACAGAATTTCTTTCCATGATCCCAAGAACCAATGCCCCATTAAAGAAATAGCGATAGGCAGGGAGAGTGGCACACACATGCAATTCCAGCAGCACAGGAGAATGAGGCATGAGGATTGCAAGTTCAAGGCCAACCTCAGCCACTTAGTGAGCCCCTCAGCAACTTAGCAAGACCCTGTCTCAACATAAAAATAAAGGGCTGGGATTATGGCTCAAGGTAGACTGCTTGCCTAATATGTGAGGCACTGAATTTGATTCTCAGCACCACATAAAAAAAAAAATTAAAAAAAGCTGGGTGCGGTGGCGCACGCCTGTAATCCCAGCACTTTGGGAGGCTGAGGCAGGAGGATCGCGAGTTCAAAGCCAGCCTCAGCAATGGCAAGGCACTTAGCAACTCAGTAAGACCCTGTCTCTAAATAAAATACAAAAAAGGGCTGGGGATGTGACCCAGTGGTCGAGTGCCCCTGAGTTCAATCCCCGGTACCACAAAAAAATAAATAAATAAATAAATAAAAAATAAAAATACTGTGCCCATCTACAGCTAAAAATATTTTTTAAAAAATAAATAAAAATACGCCGGGCGCAGTGGCGCATGCCTGTAATCCCAGCACTTTGGGAGGCTGAGGCAGGAGGATCGCTAGTTCAAAGCCAGCCTCAGCAATGGCGAGGCACTTAGCAACTCAGTGAGACCCTGTCTCTAAATAAAATACAGGGCTGGGATTGTGACTCAGCGGTGGAGCGCTCGCCTGGCATGTGGGCGACCCGGGTTCGATCCTCAGCACCACATACAAATAAAACACATTGAATAAAACACATTGTGTACAACTAAAAGCAAATAAATAAAAAAATATAAAAAAAAAAAAATACAGCCGGGCGCGGTGGCGCACGCCTGTAATCCCAGCACTTTGGGAGGCTGAGGCAGGAGGATCGCGAGTTCAAAGCCAGCCTCAGCAATGGCGAGGCACTTAGCAACTCAGTGAGACCCTGTCTCTAATAAAATACAAAAAAGGGCTGGGGATGTGACCCAGTGGTCGAGTGCCCCTGAGTTCAATCCCCGGTACCACAAAAAAAATAAATAAATAAATAAATATACAAATAGAGGACTAGGATGTAGCTCAGTGGTAAAGCACCCGTGTTGGGTTCAATGCCCAGTACAAAAAGAAAAGAAAAGAAACAGATAATTGGACATAATCAATCCCTACCCATTCCCTCCCTCAAAAAGATGCATCTTTTCAATTTTAAAAAATGGGGCCTGGGGTTGTGGCTCAGTGGTAGAGTGCTCGCCTAGCACGTGTGCGGCCCAGATTCAAACCCAGCACCACATAAACATAAATGCATTGCATTGTGTACAACTAAAGCAAATAAATATTTTTTAAAAAATATTGTTGTTGGATTCTAGGCAGAGGCTGCACCTCCCAGGCAGAAGGCCACACCTCCCCAGGTGCCTTGTGAAAAACTACAGCTCCCAGGATCCTCAGCGTGACCAAAAACCTGACCAGCAAGTCCCCTGTCCACTACCCCACCCCCTGACCTCTGCTGGCCTATAGGACAAGGACTCACTCCAAGGGGGTTTTATGGCCCCTACTCTATTTAAGCCAGCCCCAGACTGAGCTCTCCCCTTGTTCCTGCTCTCTGTTCGCGCTTGCCCTTGTTCCTGCGTGTCCCTATTTCCGTCCATCATCCCTACCCCCCTTCCCTTCCCTTCCTTTCCCTACCCTTGCCCACGTGGCACCCCAATAAACCCTTTTATTTCACTAACACGGTGTTCCCAGCTAAGTTAACTATGTTTCAGCAGTTTTCTAACAATTGTAACATTACATAATACATACATTATGCATAAAAAAGTATTAGTAAATCTTCCTTCGAAAGAATGATGTACATAATTCCAAGAAATACTACTATACCAAAGACTCACTGAAATGATGTTCTCAGCTTAAGATGAAGATCTTTTGTTGTTGTTGTTGTTGTTGTTGTTGTTTCATACCTTTATTTATTTTTTTTAATGTGGTGCTGAGGATCAAACCCAGTGCCTCACCAGCATGAGGCAAGTGCTCTGCCACTGAGCCACAACCCCAGCCTTAATATGAAGATCTTAACACAGCTTTTTTGTTTTGTTTTGTTTTTTTGTTTCCCCTTTGCGGGGAAGGGACAGGGTGTCTCTCTAAGTTGCCAAGGCTAGCCTTGAACTTGTGATCCTCCTGCCTCAGCCTCCTGAGTTACTGGTACTACAGGTATGCACCACCACACCCAGCTATGACATAGCTTTATAAAGAGATCTTTCATGTCAGAGGCGGAGAGTAAAAGAGGCCTGATTCCTATTCTATATGGATGTGACAGTGGAGTCTTGGTAAAGTAGCAATAAAACATATAATACTTTAAAGTCTGTAGTAATAGTAATGCTCCCAGCAATATCATCCATAGCATCCTCTCAGTACCACCTGGCCATTCTTCACCCTATTTCTATAGGCTAGTCTTCTATTATCACTACTCTACCCTCTCCCAATAGAAAGCTCTTTTTGCCTCAGGGCCTTTATCTCCTTCAGTTGTCAGCACATAGTTGCCACTTGTTGAATGTTTGTTGAATTAACTGATTTAGCTCATGCTGTGGTTTTAGGTTTGAGAAATGCATCCCCTCCAAAATTCACAAAATAACTTCATCACCAATGTGATAGTAGTAAGAGGTGAGGCCTTCCAGGTGCAAAGAACTCTCATGGATGGAACAATAGTGCTTGAAGAAACAGGATGCTTCCTTCCAACCCTTCTACAGTGTAAGGACACAGCATTTGTCTCCTGTAGAGGAAGAAGCATTCAAGTGGCACCATCTTGGAAGCAGAAAAATGCCTTCACCAAACACCAAAACTGCCAGTGCCTTGATCAGATCAACTTCAGGTATTCTGTTATATCACCATAAATGGACAAGACATTCATATCATTCATTCCACAAGTAATATTTGAATACCTAACTCTAATATAAATGCTGATGAACAGAAGAGTCAAAAACCACTACCTGATGAAAATGTTCTAAAATAGACTGGTGACAGTTCTGCGTACCTGTGAATACTACAGACCACTGAACTGTGTACTTTGAAAGGGTGAATTATACAGTACATGACTCATATCTTAATAAAGCTGGGGTTTTTTATTTGTTTGGGTGCTGTGGATTAAATCCAGGGCCTTCACATGCGAGGTGCAAGTACTCAACCAATTGAGCTATATATCTCCAGCACTCAAAAAAGCTGTTTTTGTTTTGTTTTGTTTTGTTTTGTTTTGTTTTTTGGTACCAGAGATTGAACTCAGAGGCACTGGACAACGGGGTCACATCCCCAGCCCTTTTTGTATTTTTATTAGAGACAGGGTCTCACTGAGTTGCTAAGTGCCTCGCCATTGCTGAGGCTGGCTTTGAACTCGTGATCCTCCTGCCTCAGCCTCCCAAGTGCTGGGATTACAGGCATGCACCACCACGCCCTGCTAAAAGCTGTTTTTAAAAATGTAAATGAGGGGGGATGGAGGGGGAAAAAAAAAAAAGGTGGTTGAATAAGATGGATGTCTTTATCCTAAATGCATGATTGAGGTTTGAATGGTACTAATATACATTTTATACAAACAGTGTTTTGTAAAAAGATGCTCTATATGTTTATTATGAATTATAATGCATACTATTATAAATACAACAACTTTGAATAAAAATAAAAAATAAAAAATGTAAATGCAACATTTAAAAGGATTAAAATACTAAGCTTTTTATGATAAAATTTGGAACTTTTCTGTAGTTTTTTAATTTCAGTATTTTCATATGCTAGGTCCAGGCTATTTTTATAACTAGAAAACAGTAAAGTTGTATTTAAAAAAAATAATAATAACTGTCCATGGGGAAAGACTGTTTTGGGCTACCAAAAATGTCTTAGAACTATATAAACAAGAGTCTGCATGACAAATATGTAACAACAAACCCTACCATTATAAATAATTACAATACACCAATAAAAAATATGGAAAAATAAAGTAAAATTTTAAAAATTGAAATAAAACTAGATAGGGAATAGTTGCACAATGTTGTATGTGAAGGTATCAAATACCACTTAATTGTACACTTTAAAATAGCTAATAAAGGGCTGGGGTTGTGGCTCAGTGGTAGAGTGCTTGCCTAGCATGTGTGAGGCACTGGGTTCGATTCTCAGCACCACATATAAATAAATGAATAAAATAAAGAACCATGCTCCCTTAAAAAAAAAATAGCTAATAGAGCTGTGGGTATACCTCAGTAATATAGCATGCATGAGGTCCTGAGATCTACTTCTAGCATGGAAAAAAAACAAAAACAAAAAAAGCTATTGTGGATTGTGCAATTTATAATTCAACTAAAAAGCAAAACTCAAAAACACTGTCCTCATTGTAATTACACTCTAATGGGGAGAAGAGAGGCAGTATTCAATTAAAAGTTATGGTACACAAAATACCCACAAAGTGAATAAACAAACTATGGTATCTCCACACAATGGGATAGTACTCCACAATAAAAGGTAATGAACAGCCGGGCACGGTGGCGCATGCCTGTAATCCCAGCACTTGGGAGGCTGAGGCAGGAGGATCGCAAGTTCAAAACCAGCCTCAGCAATGGCGAGGCACTTAGCAACTCAGTGAGACCCTGTCTCTAAATAAAATACAAAAAAAGGGCTGAAGATGTGACCCAGTGGTCGAGTGCCCCTGAGTTCAATCCCTGGTAACAAAAAAAAAAAGTTGTTTTTAAAAATGCTTGTTATGCCAAATGGTGACATGATATGAAGGAAAATCAAGACATAAAACTAGAACTACAACTGGGCGCAGTGGTGCACATCTGTAATCCCAGTGGTTCAGGAGGCTGAGTTAGAAGGATTGTATGTTCAAAGCCAACCTCAGCAAAAGTGAGGCACTAAACAACTCAATGAGACCCTGCCTCTACATAAAATACAAAATAGGGTTAAGGATGTGGCTCAGTGGTCCAGTGCTCCTGAGTTCAATCCCTGGCACCAAAAAAAAAACAAGTACAAGGTGAGGGGGGGATAAGAGTTGCTCTTTTTGGGCTGGGGTTGTGGCTCAGAGCGCTCGCCTAGCATGTGCGCGGCCCGGGTTTGATCCTCAGCACCACGTACAAGTAAACCCATTGTGTACAGCTAAAGCAAATAAATAAATATATATATATGATGGTCAAGGAAGATAGCACTTTAAAGCCAAAATGTTTAGGGCAGACTTTTCAAAAAGTGTTACAAATTCAATTTTCTATGGTAATGGAAGAAAAAGATATGTCACAGTGAAAAACAGACATTAGCTTAAAATCATTCATATTTAGCTGTAGAAACTTTTACCCCTGAAATTGGAAGATATAATTTCTTAATTCATGACAGACGTGTTGGAGGCAAGAGCAAGGGGAACGTATGGGAGAGGGAAGGGGAAAAAAGGAAAGAAGGAGGTTGTCTGCCAAATAACCCAGATCTGAATAATTTATTGAGACTTGGGGGAAAAACAAGTGACCTATCAACTACAAATTTAACCCACAGTCACCGGGACCTGAAAAGCTAGCAAAAAAAAAAAACCAACCTTGGGATCCTCAAATAATCTCTACTGAGAGACAAACAAGCTAGCTGGGTTTTCCAGGGAATGATAGCCTCTACCATCCCTCCCTAGACTTGCTTAATCTTGATGAGTTTTCATTTTAAAATATTTTTTAAGGGCTCAAAGGGTGTAGCTAAGTAATAGAGCACTTGCATGTGTGAAGCCCTGGGTTCCATTTCCAGCACTGAAAGGAGAAAAGGAAAAAAAAGGCTATTTTTTATAATTTTTTCAGAGAGATTATCCCAACTACTACAGCACGCAATTGGTAATTCCATAAATGCTTATGGCTGTTGTTGAGTGATACATGAAAGGTGAATTGAGCTCCTTGAAAGAAAAGGTAGCTCAGTGACAAAGCACTTGCCTAGCCTGTGTGAGGCACTGAGTTCAATCCTTAGCACCATATAAAAATAAACAAAGGCATTCTGTCCATCTACAACTACCAAAAAAAATTTTTTTAATTAATAAAAAAAGAGATTATGGAACATTTTAGCCATGTAATGGTAGACATCATTAAGCTGGAAAGCAAGAGAAATTTCTAGAATATTCTTTCACTGCTGGGTCATTCAGGATCGTGTTATCGCCTGATTTAAAGCAGGTGTGTCTGTGCCAGGATCTGATCCTGTCATTCTTTTTTTTTTTTTTTAATATTTATTTATTTGCTTTAGTTGTACACAATGTGTTTATTTGTATGTGGTGCTGAGGATCGAACCCGGGCCGCGCACGTGTTAGGCGAGCGCTCTACCGCTGAGCCACAATCCCAGCCCTTCCTGTCATTCTTTTTAAGCATTCTACAATGTAGAATCAAGCTCTCCCAAAAAGACAGTAATAATCTTCTCAATATCAGGAAGGGAAGAAATAATTTTGTAACAATGGTCCACTTTATACTTTGGATATAGCCCTTGCTTCTCTGTCACTGCAACTTATTTTTAAAATGGATGTTTCTTTCTCTTCTTCTCTCTCTGCCCCTCCCAAATCTCTCCCACTCCCAAATCTAAGGGAAAACAGGATTACCTTTCTTCGTCATTTCAGGTAGATTTATCTGTCCTTGTACACACCTGCCACAGGAACAAGTAATCTAGACTTTGGGGATGGTACCAGAAGATCTCAGAAATGACTATCTCCAAAATTAACAAGTGAATTACAACTCCAAAAGAGAACACATGGAATGTAGCCTTTGAATCACCTTTTAAAAGTCCCCTGTTACTGCTGATGGGGAGAATCACACAGCCTTTAGGACAGAATAAAACTTCTTTTTCCTTTTTCTCCAAACCATTTCCTCACTATTGGATTAGCATTGGGGACAAGGACCAAGCTTTTGGTAACAATTTCAGGAGCTATCAAAAAAGCCAAATTACCCTACAGCAAAATCAAAACAGAGGTCAGGGGCTGGGGCTGGGGCTCAGTGGCAGAATGCCTGCCTTCACATGTGAGGCACTGGGTTCGATCCTCAGTATCACATAAAAATAAATAAACAGGGCTGGGGATATAGCTCAGTTGGTAGAGTGCATGCCTCACATGCCCAAGGCCCTGGGTTCAATCCCCAGCACCACCAAAATAAATAAATAAGTAAACAAAAAAAAGATATTAAAAAAAAAAAGAGGTCAGGGGCTTACATATGGCTGGTACACATCTCTGCCCAAGAATCCCAGCCACCACCAGGCTGACCACATAAACCAGTCAAATACAGCCTCTTAATTGTTGGCAAAAGCCTCGAAAAGAGGGACACAATAAACCGGGCGGGGCGCAGGGATACATGCCTTTAATCCCAGCACTTTGGGAGGCTGAGGCAGGAGGATCACAAGTTCAAAGCCAGCCTCAGCAATGGCAAGGCACTAAGCAACTCAGTGAGACCCTGTCTCTAATAAAATACAAAAAAGGGCTGGGGATGTGGCCCAGTGGTCAAGTGCCCCTGAGTTCAATCCCTGGTACCAAAAAAAAAAAAAAAACAAACAAAACAAGTAAAGCTAAACAGTTGCCCAATTCCAAAAAAAAAAAATCGATCATCAATCACTTCCAAGGAATTACAGATAAGAAAAAAGAGAAGCACATAAACTGGAGATAACTTAAAATAGTTAAAGGCAGGTTCCCTAAAAAGCTGACTCACAGCCGGGCGCGGTGGCGCACGCCTGTAATCCCAGCACTTTGGGAGGCTGAGGCAGGAGGATCACGAGTTCAAAGCCAGCCTCAGCAATGGCGAGGCACTTAGCTACTCAGTGAGACCCTGTCTCTAAATAAAATACAAAAAAGGGCTGGGGATGTGGCCCAGTGGTCGAGTGCCCCTGAGTTCAATCCCCGGTACCACAAAAAAAAAAAAAGCTGACTCACAGTGGTTTCAATGGCTTATATAGGTCAAATTTTAAACACCCTGGTACTAAACAAAATAGTCGCCCAGGTTAAATGCCAGGAATCTGTTATAACTGAATGAACCCAAGGCTCAGAAAGCTCACAAGATGCTAAGCAGAAACTGAGGGCACATAATAGTGGCTCTTTCATCTTTCTGTTTGTCTGAGTCATCCTCAACCCTGTGTTTCCCAGTAATCCCATTTAATGCCTTCCCCTCTACCAGCATCACTAAACAAAGGGGGCCTTTACTTGAGTTTTGAGTAAAAGGCGGTGGTGGGGGAGGGACACTCTGCTACTCATCCAACTATTGCTTATTATTTTGACAGCTAGCTCACTCCTAAGCAGATCTACAGTTTTTGTTACTTTTTTTTTAAAAAACATGGTACCTAAAAAAACCCATGGTAAATGTATTCAGGTTCTAAGAAGAATTTGCCAAAGGGGTAACCAGCCACTGCACCAAAATTAGTCCTTACACTATAACAGTCTGGCCATTTGAAATGAAAAATGGGAAAAATCCAATAATGGAGAAAATTATGATTCCTCTGGTGCAAAATCTATTGACCAAGATGAAGTCCTGAGGGGTTTCTACCAGCCTCACTGAAACAGAGGGCCGGGACAGAACAAGCCCCAAGAAGCTACCCTAGACCAGAAATCAGAAGGAGGACAAGACCAAAGAGGCCAACAGCAGATGAGACTAAGATGTGACATAGAACTGTGACACACCAGCACAGTCAGTTTGTGGTGAAGAATTCCCATCCAGTAAGAAAACACACTCTGCTATTTTCCATTTCTGAATCCCACTAGAATAATGTCTCTTTTAGCCAATTAAAAAAAAAAAAAAAAAGTCCCAGTATTTTGGGCAGCACTATTCTGGGACTGTAAACAAGTGAAGCAGCCAAGCAACGTGATGGATCTTCTTAAAGGAACGGTCTCAATAAGATGACCAATGACTTGGCTGAAGGAAAGGAGAGAAGACTCTAATCTTGGACTCCCATTTCAAAGAAAGCACAAGACTACTTCTGAGTCCAGGAGTGCCTGGCCCAGGTGGACACTTTGTCAGCCTCTCATGAATCACTGGGTTTCCTTATGAGCCTGCATGGTCAGCATGAAAGCTTAACTGCAGAAGACATTTTGCCACAAAAAGCTCCTGGGCCCAACTGCTGTCCCAGTCTCCCAAAGCAAAAGAGGTGAAGTTTCTCTGCTTTGCTCTCTTTAAAAATATGACAGTCATGGGAAGTCTGTAGAAGAGACCAACTCTTGGTTGAATGGGGTGGTGGTTAAAAAAAAAAAAAAAAAAAAAAAAAAAAAACAGAAAACTGTGTGGGATTTGGTGTTTTTTTTAATACCAGAATGAAGGGAGGTGAAAACCCCTTTTAGTGTTTCACCCTTATTCCCCTTGACTGGTAAATATTCTGACAAAACTAGATGTCTGACTTCTTTGATACCCAACAGATAGGAAAACACGATGCTCTTCCTCCACTAAGAACCCTAATTGCTAGAAACTTTATTCATCTAACCTTTGAGTTATTAGCTAAGGGTGTTCCCTCTGGCTCCAGGAGATTATAGATGACTTGTCAATGTGGATCATTTATTTATTACAGGCTCTGAATCTTTGAGTCCTTTGGTTTTCCTACTACTGTTCCACTGAAGCCTAGTAAAATCAATATAACCCAGAAAGACTGATCATTTCAACTACAGAGGTAACAAAATATGCCAAACAGGAACACTGATTTCACCAACTGGATTATTTCTGAGGAGTGAACAGAACAAAAAGGAAAAGCTGGTGTATGGTTAAATTTTTTGTCCCTGATACATATACATACTATCACATATATGTATATACATCTTACCTGTACACACACACACACACATATACATGACATACATTTTATCATATGCATCTCCTTTTTAAATTTTTGATTTTTAGATACTAGGGATTGAACCCAGGGGCACTTAATCACTGAGCCACATCCTAGCCCTTTTTATTTTCTCTTTTGATACAGGGTCATGTTAAGTTGCTTAGGGCCTTGCTAAATTGCTTAGGATAGCCTTGAACTTGCAATCCTCCTGCTCCAGTCTCCTGAGCCACTGGGATTACAGGCATGCGCCACTGCACTTGGCTATCTCTGATATATTTTCCACTTTATTATGATCCAGATCTCCTATTAGATTGAATCTTCATCTGTTAGATCAGTTTCTCAGAATCTAAGCACTACTGACATTTTGTACCAGATAATTCTTTTTGTGAGGGGCTAGCCTATGCTCATGTAAGATATTTAGCAACCCCTGGACTCTATCTACTAGCCAGTGGCATATAACTCCTAACCCCAGTTGTGACACATAAATGTCTCCAAACATTGCCAAAGGCCACTGGGGGAACAAAATCACTCCTGGTTGAGAACTGCTATTTTAGATAACACCAAATGATATTCATTTAGCTCTCTGTTGTATAAATCTGGTACTTAAACTTATCAATTTAAGGCAATAAAACCTGGAGTATTAAGTGGGTGACATCTGCACAAGCCAAATGCCTAGGACTCACTACTGAATTCTCTTACTCCCTCACTCCTCCTTCCAATGTATCAGCATTTCTGTTTTTCACTTCCAGATTTTGTCCCAGATTCATTACTCTCTATCTTCCCCAAATCCATTTCACCTTCTGCAACAGGCTCCTATGTGGTCTCTCTGCTTTCCCTCATCTCTCTACAATCTCTACAATCTCATCTACACACTAATAAGAGTCAGCTCTTAAAAACTTCTACCAGGTCAGATGACTTCCTAGTATAACTCAGTCTCAGGCCTCCCATCTTAAAATTAAATCCACACTTCTTTCCATGGCCTACAAGGCCTCCTATATCTGGCACCTGCTTACCTCTATACCTCTTTCCTTATCACTCTCTGCCAGCTCACTCCAGCCACACTAGCATTCTTTCTACACCTCAAGCATGCCATCACCTTCAATTTTTCCCCAGTCCCTTCCACCTGACTTCCCCAATGATTAACAGGTCTCAGCTTAAAAATCACCTCTACAATAAGATCTTCTCTAACCATCCTTCAAAAGAGGATTTCAACTTACTCTTCCTTAATAATATTTACTATACCTGAATCATCTTTTTACATTTTTGTTGTTGTTATTTTTGTGGTACTAGGGATTGTGGTTATGTGGTTCTACCACTAAGCCACACCCCCAGCACTTTTTATGTTTTTATATGTGAAATCTGGTTTCTCCACATAAATGGTAAATTATATGAAGGCATGGGCCATGCCTTATTAATCTTGTGTCCCTGGAACCTAATAAGTGGCTGGCATGTAACATAAAAAATGTAATGAATGAATCAATGTCTTTGGCTATCAGGCCAAAGGTGTCAATTTAAGAACAAGTGACTTCCTACTTCTGACATCCAAAGTTAGTCTCTCGTCAAATTTACCACTGAAGCACACACTCAAATGATAAGAATAACATTTTTGCTTCTGAAAAAAAAATTTTTTTTTAAATCTTTTTAGATTTTTCTAAAAGAAGCTGAGTAATTCTTGAATCACAAGCAACAAATGTTAGAAAACTCTAGGCCACAAAATTTGAGGAAACCACATAACAGTAGCAGCCTACAAAGAGCTAAAATGATCCCTGTGAATTAAATGGAAAATTATCAAAACCCATAAATGCCCAGAAACACAAAAGGAAAAAAAAAAAAAAAAACCAGGGCCTAATTCTGAGTCCTCAGTACTATGAAGAAGGGATACTTCAATGTATGTAGAATTATGTTTCTTTTGATCCTTATAACCACCATGAGGAATCGGTGATCTGGTGCTGTTGACCATAATAATAAAGTTTTTTTTTAATATTTATTTATTTACTTTAGTTGTACATAATGCAATGCATTTATGTTTACGTGGTGCTGAGGATCGAACCCGGGCAGCGCACGTGCAAGGCGAGCGCTCTGCCGCTGAGCCACAACCCCAGCCCAATAATAAAGTTTAATTGGAAAGTTTATATGATTCAGTCAAAGACAGAAGAAGTATAATAGTTAAAAGCTAGGATTTTAGGGCTGGGGCTATAGCTCAGTGGCAGAGCCCTGCCCAGCTTGTGTGAGGCACTGGGTTCAATCCTCAGCACCACATAAAAATAGAACAAATAAAATAAAGGCATTATGTCCACCCATAAGTATTAAAAAAAGCTAGAATTTTTAGAGCCAGATGCCCATGTTCAAATCCTTTGCCACTTACTGCAACCTGATCTTGGCAAGTTACTTGTCTCTGTGCTTCAGTGTCCTCATCTCTCAAACACAATCTACTTCCTAGGGTGTGGTAGTCTGGATACTGGCTTCTCCCAGTGCTGTCCACATCCTAATCCTTGAAACCTATAAACATGTCACTTTATGTGGCAAAGGGAACTTTGAGATGTGATTCAGTTAAGGACCTTGAGATCAGGAGATTATGGTAGATCATCTTTGTGGGTGTAATGTCATCACAAGGATCTGAAGAAGAAGCCAGGAGACAAAAGGAAATGTGACAATGGAAACAGAGAGGCATAGAGAAGAATGAAAAGAAATGTTATACTGCTGGCTTTGAAATGGGTTGACAGGGCCACGAACCAAGGAATGCAAGCAGACTTTTTGAAGCTAGTAAAGACAAGGAGATAGACTCTGCCCTAAGACTTCTAGAAGAAACATAACTCTACCAACCTGTCTTAGGATTTCTGACCTCTAGAAATAGAATAAATTTGTGTAGTTTTAATGCACTGGATTTGTGATGATTTGTTACAATAGGAAAATAAATAAAATAATACAGTTATCATTAGGATTAAATGATTTCATATGATACAAAGATTAGTTCCAAACAGCAAAGTAATTTTAGCTATTATGAGAAAAGACCAGAAATGAGGGGATATTCATAGAAGTGATCCAGGTTAAGAAAGTGAATTTCAAGCCGGGCACGGTGGCGCACGCCTGTAATCCTAGCACTTAGGAGGCTGAGGCAGGAGGATCACGAGTTCAAAGCCAGCTTCAGCAATGGCAAGGCACTTAGCAACTCAGTGAGACCCTGTCTCTAAATAAAAATACAAAAAAAAAAAAAAAAAAAAAAAATGGTTGGGGATGTGGCCCAGTGGATTAGTGCCCCTGAGTTCAATCTCTGGTACCGAAAAAAAAAAAAAAAAAAAAAAAAAAAGTGAATTTCAAACTAAGCATGGTTGTGCACAACAATAATCCAGCTACTTGGGAAGCTAAAGCCAGAGAATGACAAGTTCAAGGCCAGCTTTGGCAACTTAGCAAGACCCTTTCTCAAAAATAAAAAACGGCTTTGGGATGTAGCTTAGTGACATAGCACCCCTGGTTTCAATCCCCATTACAGAGGGGCAGGGAGGTTCATAAACTTGGTAATGTCTAATATTTAAATTTCACATATCATTCAACAAAAGATTCCATTTCTAAATACAGATACAGGATATTCATTACATCCTTATTTGTAATAAATCAAAATATCCAGTAACCCATTAAGTCCCAAGTTTTCAATTCTACATAGGATGATGGGACATAATGGGTTAATAGGCTATATTACAGAAAGGCAATTCAAATAAATACTAGGCATCCTTTAAATAATGATAGACCTCAATGTCCTAGTATGAAAAGTCTCACAAGCTATCCTTTAGTGGAAAAAAGGCAAGAATAGCCAATCATAGTAACACATGCCTGTAACTCCAGCTATTCAGGAAACTGAGGCAGGAATTTAAGACCAACCTGGCAATTTAGTGAGAACCAGTCTCAAAAATAAAAATATAAAAAGAAAAGAAAGGGCTGAGGATGTAGTCCGGTGTAGAGCACCCCTGGGTTCCAATCTCCAGCATCAGACAGAGCGTGCAAGCGTGGGCAGAGTGGGGAGAGGAGGGAGTGCCAAGTACAGAGCACACATAGTAAGTTTCATTTTTACTTAAAAAGGAAAAACAAATATACTTATAATTACATATGAAAATATCTATAAGGGTATGCAGTTAACGATTAACGGTGATTGTTCTTTAAAAAAGAAAAAACAAGGGTACAAAATAGGAAGGAAACTCTTTTCATTATATGTTCTATTATTGTGGTCTTTTACTAGTTATATGTGTGATGGCCATTTTGAAAAACTTCAGTTGAGATATGACATCACATATTAATCAACAAGAATCTATGCTCTGATGATGTGCTTACCATTGTACATGGCACTGTACAGGGCAAAAAAAAAAAAAAAAGAAAGAAAAAAGAAAAATTCTCTTACTCTCCAGGAATTTATTACCTAGATTTGTATCAAACAATCACCTTTCTCATTGTGTTGGACAGTCACCTATCAGAAAACTGAACCAGATAATTTCCTTAAGATTTTTCTACTTATTAGTCTGTGAGAATGAATGTTCACTTAAAATAAATAAATTCTAACTGGGCGTGGTGTGCGCGCCTGTAATCCCAACACTTGGGAGGCTGAGGTAGGAGGATCACAAGTTCAAAGCCAGCCTCAGCAGTGGCGAGGCACTTAGCAACTCAGTGAGACCCTGTCTCTAGTAAAATACAAAAAAGGGCTGGGATGTGGCCCAGTGGTCAAGTGTCCCTAAGTTCAATCCCCGGTACCAAAAAAATAAAATAAAATAAAATAAATAAATGAATTATCTGTCTAACCCATTAGTTCCAATCAATATTGCTTACAATTAATAAACTATTATTTCCTGGGAACTGGTCAATATTTATGAAGAGAAAAAAAGCAGAAGTCTTTTTACCAACAGACTCATTTTATACATATGACACACACACACACACACACACACACACACACACACACACACACGCAAAGATGAAGGACAAATGTCATCTCCAGGTAGTTGGATTTGTCTTTCTCTTTACATTTCTTTACACTTTCCTAATTCTCTAAGGAACATAAATCACTATTAAAAAATAACAATACAGGGGCTGGGGATGTGGCTCAGTGGTAGAGCGCTCGCCTAGCGCGTGTGTGGCCCGGGTTCAATCCTCAGCACCATGTAAAAATAAACACATTGTGTATAACTAAAGCAAATAAATAAATATTTAAAAAAAATAACAATACACATCCTTCTTCCTCAAAAACATTCTTTTTTTTTTTAATTAGAAACAGGGTTTCACTGAGTTGCTAAGTGCCTCTCCATTGCTGAGGCTGGCTTTGAACTTGTGATCCTCCTGCCTCAGCCACCCAAGTGCTGGGATTACAGGCATGTACCACCACGCCTGGCTCACATTCTTTTTTCTTTTTTTTTTTTTTTTTTTGTTTTTGGTACCAGGGATTGAACTCAGGGGCACTCGACCATTGGGCCACATCCCCAGCCCTTTTTGTATTTTATTAGAGACAGGGTCTCACTGAGTTGCTAAGTGCCCCGCTATTGCTGAGGCTGGCTTTGAACTCATGATCCTCCTGCCTCAGCCTCCCAAGTGCTGGGATTACAGGCGTGCGCCACCACGTTCACATTCTTTTTAAAAAGTGCGAACACAATATTCATGAGGATTACTGGCTCACCCCAAATCTTCCTTGCTTTAGGAAAGTGCCAACAATACAAACTGTGACTTTCCAAAGACTGACATTAAGGAGAATTGATAGCAAAACCAATAAGAATCATCCAAATCCAAGTGCTCCATTTATAAAATATTTAGTCCACAATGTCGCTCAATTAGAGCATAATCCATAATGAAGACATTATTGCTGACAAGGGAGGCAGAATGGGATCTGAGTCACTCTTCCATAACTCTTTTAGTTCTTCTCAAACCAATAAAGAAAAGTCTGTTAGCAAAGTATTTAGCTGACAATGAATGGACAGACATAGGCATCTATCAGCTTACCCAAGGAGGAAAAAAGTAGAGATGAAATATATTTAGTGGGTAAGTGGTAAATGGTAACTTACACAGGTAATCCTCCCATCGGAAGACTGCAGTCATCATCACCACACAAGTACTGAGTCAATGGACCACAAATACCCCAAGGATACTGACAACTGGTACTGGACACTGTGTGCCAGGCCCTTGTGATAAGTCCTTTCAATTCCTAATCTCTTAGAATCCTCTCAATAATCCTATAAAGTTGACATGAAACTACTGAGTTGCAGAACTTAAATAACTTGCCCATAGTTATACGGCCAACGAATGGTGAACTAGTATGTGAATTCAAGCAGTCTTCCCTTTAAAGCCCACTAGAATGCTTAGACATTATCTTACCACTTCCCTGGTCAGACATTACCATTTCCTGGCTTTACCCATGCATGCTACCTTCCCCCCAACTCAAATCAAATATTCTCTAGTTATTCTAGATGCCCATACTGGCTTCCATTGATCAGAAGTTGCTATGGTTAAAATGTCTCTTCCAAAATTTATGTTGAAAGTTAATCTCCAGATTCATATGTCCATGAAGCTTTTGGGAAGTAACTGGGGTTAGACAAAGTCATAAAGCTAAGGTACACATAATGGGACTGGTGGCTTTTTAAGAGAGACCTGAGCAGTAAATAGCATGCTTGCTCTGTCTCATCCTACAATGCCCTCTACCAGTCTCATGCTCTTGAACTTCCCAGCTAAAAGAATCTTTAATCTTTGTAAACTACTCAGACTCGGTATTTTGCCACAGCAACTAAGAAAAGTCTCTACATACAAAACTAAAACTATCCTTATAAAAGACACTTCTTGCTGGGGATTTGGGGGGATAGTTAGGGAATCAAGCCCAGGGTGTTGTGCATGCTAGGTAAAGGCTCCCACTGAGCTACATCCTCAGCCCTAAAAGGCACTTTTTAAAGACCTCTCTCTCTAAATCAAGACAGTAAGCTCATACCTTATTACCTAACACTACCTGGACCCACTGTTAGTATTTCTTTCCCTGGACATGCACAGTTCTTCATCAAAGACATTTACACACAACTCGCCAAGTATTCTCTTTCGTGACACTGTTTTAAAACAATTCTACCTAATAATAATAACAGTTGGCATATGCTGAGCATTTAGAATGCAACAAGTTTTATAGTCTCATTTCATCCTCACAGCAGCCCAATGACGTAGGCACTGTTCCCATTTTATAGATGAAGAAACTAAGGCTCAGAGAGAGGTAACTCATTAAATCTGACTCTAAGCCCTTAGAGGTGTTGGCTTTTAATGATTAAAATGTAAGCTCCTAGCTGCACATGGTGGCGCATGCCTGTAATCCCAGCTCTTGGGAGGCTGAGGCAGGAGGATCTCGATTTCAAAGCCAGCCTCAGCAATGAGGAGGCATTTAGCAACTCAGTGAGACCATGTCTCTAATAAAATACAAAAAAGAGCTGGGGATGTGGCCCAGTGGTCAAGTGCCCCTGAGTTCAATCCTGAGTGCCCCTGAGTTCAATCCCCAGTACAAAATAAATAAATAACAAAAAGAACTGTGGGTGTAGTTCAATGGTAAAGCGTCCCAGGGTTCAATCCCCAGTAACAACAAAATAGAGAGATACCTTCTAAGAACATATCTGCTCCAAGGCCATGTGAATCCCACCATGCCCAAGTGCTTACCTGAATCTCTTCGTTTTCATCTACTAGGAGGAAACTCACAACCTTCTCAGTCATCTTCTTCCTCTTGGTCTCCTCATCCATTTCTTCCCCGTCCAGGGACTCCTGGACCTTACTAACATGGTACACAGTAATGGGGTGTCTCCTCCTGTTACCCCCAGAATGAGTCCTCTTCTGGCACTCCAGACACAAGTTGATTTTACAGGTCTGGCACCTCACACCTGCCCTCTGCCTAACACCAGGAGAATGCCCATTTGGGCCCTTGCAGGGGTCACAGTAAGGGACGTGGCCAGCTTTAAGTCTTATCCGCTCATGGTTTCGAAGGCGCTCCTGCCTATGGAGCTCCTCCTCACAGCGGAGACACTGCAAACTGCAACACTCGTCACACTCAAAGACAGCTTCATCAGTCCCGCTACAGGCATAACTTTCCTGGCACATCAGCCCAGGATTCAGGCCCTTCTCTGCTGGGGAAGTCTGGGCACTCATAACTCAGAATGGTAAGGAAGCGCACCCACCATATAACAGTCACTGAACTTTCCCAAGGAGCAAAAACAAAGACTTCACAAAACTTCCACAGGGTTCTAAACTTAAAAGAGAAAACTTGTCCAATTATAATTATTTACACACTTGCAAATGGTTGATTTTTTTAATTTTCTGCCTCCAAGATTCTTGTAACAGCAGCAACATTGATTTGGTTTGAAGATTTCATCCTTCATAAAGTGCAGGCAAAAATGCAGTCAAATGAATTTTGACAGTCTTTGATGGCAATCAGAGTTGTGATGGGTTCACACATGTGGGCTCATCTCTTGTGCCTCAGCCACAAAGTTTTTGTAATGAAATAAAGTGGTCAGGAGCTCTTCAATATAATTCAACCTCAAGTCGATATTTCAGGAGATACCTACAATAGAGGAAGGAAAAGGATTTCACTCATCTAAAAAACAGAAGTGCACCTTAAACAAACAAACAAGACTGATTAAATACTAAGACAAAATTACGGAAAAGGGCTGGGGTTGTGGCTCAGCAGCAGAGCGCTCGCCTCGCACGTGCGCGGCCCGGGTTCGATCCTCAGCACCACATAAACATAAATGCATTGCATTGTGTACAACTAAAATAAATAAATAAATATTTTTTTAAAAATTACGGACAGAACTCTCATTCTTGCTGGTAAAACTTAACACTGGCTTTTCTGATACTAGAAATTTCTTCCCAAAATCATAGGTAAGGGTCCTCCTTTTAAAAACAAACATCAATTCTAGGCCCACAGCATTTAAAAGACTGCTGCTCTATTCCCCAGATTGATACACTCTGTTCATTTAATTATTAAATTTAGAATCAAAATCACTAAGCAAACTGTCCTCTGCACCCCCCATCTGCACCTCACAGTTAGGAGGTGGAGAAAGAGACCTATAAAAAGCTAAAGAAAAAAATTAGTAACAATAAACTTTAGACCCATCAAAGTCATGAGCAGATCTGGTTATCCTTGTAACTGTACTGTTTCAATCTAGACAGATGCTTAGTAAGGCCTCTAAAGCTGGAAACAACAATCAGTATTTCAAGTTCAAAAACAATAACAATTATTGAACTTCCTTTTGTCCCTTCTTTCTGAAACTGGGGGGGTGAGGGGGGAGCAACAGGAGGTAGGATTCCTGCACTATGGCCCTCGGCAAAGACAGGCCAGTAGTGAGTCAAAACAATTTTTCTCTTGGTCATGCAAAAACTAACTTAAAAATAACTTCAAAAAAAGGGGGGGGGGAGATAACTGGGGCAGGAAAGAGGCTTTGGTAACTTCTACAATTACATTCCGAATCCCCCCTAGCCGTGACCCCCATTCCAACGCCACAACCTAGAGTAAAGTCTTCCTTACAGATATTCACTCCTCTCCCACAGTAATCAACCTATCAATCTTATTTTTAGATAAACAAGGAAAGCGAAGGGAGTGACTAGGGGACCTTATTTACACCCTAACCTCTAGTCATGCCCAGGCTGCTCCCAAAACGGAAACGAAAATCAAAACTTGTCACAAATATAAAAAAGCATAAAATCATCCTTCAAAAGAATACCTCATCCCGACCAGGCCAAGCAAACAATCTGCCCATTCGGGCCCCCACCTCGACGCCTCTCTCCAACCCGGGTTCCTCACCTCTGCTTCCTCCCGGACAACACCACCACAACCCGAGGGGTAGGAGCGGAGCCGAAGAACAAAGAAGGCCCCCCAAAATCCCCCCCACGCCGGCACAGTCCGGAGCCGAATCCATTGTTTATGCCACCCCACCCCCACTCGAGCCGCACCCGGCCCCCCTTCCTCCCCGGGGCAGCCGGAGCCCCAGGACGACCGCTCGCCCGGTGCAGGGCCGTGCCCTCCCCGCCCTACCAGCGGTGGCCCGGGGATCCCACCACTGAGCAGGTCGGCCGCGGCGAGGCGGCGTCTGGGTGCCGTGGGGCGCCGGTGGGGGCGGCGGCAGTTCCTCAGGGCACCGGTGGATCCATCCTCATCTCCATCTCCGCCCCCCTCCTCCTCGGTTGCCTCCCGGGCTTCCTCCTCTCCTGTTGTCAGTTGGGATCAGCTGATCGGAGTGAACTTCTCCCAGCTCAGACTAACAGGAAGGCGTGAGCCGTGCAGCCCCGGGAGGGAGGAGCGGCAGGGGGCGGAGCCCGTCGCCGGGGGGCTGGAGGACACGCACCGCCTCCTGGGAGTTGTAGTTCTCGCGATGCATTGTCTTCCCCACAGCCCGGAAGTGCAGTTTCCATATGACTACAATTCCCAGACTCAAGCGCTGCTCTTGCGAGCGGGCGGTGAAGGCAGGCCGTCGAGCATTTCGGGACTTGGAGTTGTTGCATTGACTGTGGTTTCCGCAGGTTTCAGAGTTGTTTAGAGTAGAGGCTTGAGGAGGAATGGCGCTAAATTAGATAACTGATGTGATAATGTTTAGTGTAAATGGGAAATGCCGAGGCAAATAATGTAGTTTCAAATAACCCTTTATTGCAAATTATTCCTTCAGAAATGTGTAAAAACAAGCGGTCTCCACTTAGCCAATTTCATCCAGCACAAACTGGAAAAAAACCGAAAGAATTAAGATAAGTTTAAGTAGTCTTGAGGGAGTTTTGTTTTCCCGGCAGAGGTGGTCTCCAAATCCAGCATTAATTTTTTCCCCTGCCCGTTCTTTTCCTGACCTTTCCCTATATAACTTCAGAACTTATACATTTTAAGTTATCTTTAAATTAGGGTATGCTTTAAATTAAACCTTTCCTAATAATTGTTAACACTATTAGCTGGCTTCTTCTTCTTCTTCTTTTTTTTTTTTTTTTTAACTCAGAGGCAATCAACCACTAAGCCACATCTCCAGCCCTATTTTGTATTTTTATTTAGAGACATGATCTCGCTGAGTTACTTAGCACCTCCCTTTTGCTGAGACTGGCTTTGAACTCAAGATCTTCCTGCCTCAGTCGCCTCAGTCGCTGGGATTACAGGCATGCCCAACCACGCCGGCTAGCTAGCTTTTTTAAAATAGCCTTATATTTGTTTAGTGCATTCCCTTTTCTTTTCCATTTTTTTTTTTCCATTTATTTCTTGAAACAACAATGAAAGAATGCCTGATATAATGCAAAGAGCACTGGTCTGTGATGCCTAAGATTCGGTGCTTGTTCTAGAAAAGTTCCTGACTACATAGGTGGCTTTAAAAAGAAAGAGAAAGAAAGAAAAAATATATATATACATAGATATGACTAGGAGGTAAGACACTCTGTCTCTCCATACAATAAAGGAATTAACACCGTGTAATCTCTGAAGTTCCTCCAGTTTTAACATTCTGTGATTCTTTCTTGAAAATCGTTAACCCAGGAGAGAAAACCAAGATTAACTGACTTGCCAAGGTCAAACAGCAAGTTATTGACAAAGCTGTGAAAAGATTTTATCTCCTGATTTCAAGTAGGATCCTTTTTCACAGGACATAATTAAATAAATAGGAAAAAAAGCAATCTACATAATAATAAATGAGCCATGTATGAGGATTATATTGCTGAAAATTATGTCTCCAAAACTGGGTAGTGGACTTACTGTGCAACATGACTGAGTTTCATTTTGTTTTTTTTCCTATGTCAGATCACAAACCAGGATATTAAGAACTAAGCTATCTGTGGCACTTTAAAATTGAAACGTTCTTCAAAGCCAGCCTCAGCAATGGCGAGGCACTTAGCAACTCAGTGAGACCCTGTCTCTAATAAAATACAAAAAAGGGCTGGGGATGTTGCCCAGTGGTTGAGAGCCCCTGAGTTTCAATTCCCGGTACACAAAAAAAAAAAAAAAAAAAAAAAAAAAAAAAAAATTGAAACGTTCATCAGACACAAGGGGATGTAAGGAGAGGAAAAGGGGGGATTCCAGGAAGAAAGTCAAAATAAAAAAGAAACTAAGCCAGCAGATTGGCCAGCAGATCAAATAATTTCCTTAGAAAGTTTTATTCCTAGAACTACCAATATAATTTCAGCTGGTCTTGGTGACACACGCCTGTAATCCCAGCACTTGGGAGGCTGAGGCAGGAGGATTGCGAGTTCAAAGCCAGCCTCAGCAATAGCGAGGCACTTAGCAACTCAGTGAGACTCTGTCTCTAATAAAACATAAAACACAAAAAAGGGCTGGGGATGACATCGGCCCAGTGGTCGAGTGACTCTGAGTTCAATTCCTGGTACAAAAAAAACAAAAAAAAAAATATATATATATATATATATATATATATTTCCTTTAGCCCAAATAGATTGCTTCATATCCTTACTTATAAAATAAGGAGGGCTGGGGTTGTGGCTCAGCGGCAGCCGGGTTCGATCCCCAGCACCACGTACACATAAATGCATTGCATTGTGTACAACTAAAGTAAATAAATAAATATTTTTTTTAAATGAGGACTTTTATGTATTCTAGGAACAAAATGATAGTTAATAAATTCCATTAAATTCTTTTAGAAGCCGGGCGCGGTGGCTCACGCCTGTAATCCCAGCACTTTGGGAGGCTGAGGCAGGAGGATCGCGAGTTCAAAGCCAGCCTCAGCAGTGGCGAGGCACTTAGCAACTCAGTGAGACCCTGTCTCTAAATAAAATACAAAAAAGGGCTGGGGATGTGACCCAGTGGACGAGTGCCCCTGAGGGTACCACAAAAAAAAAAAAAAAAAAAAAAAAAAAAAAAAAAATTCTTTTAGAACGGTGGCGCACACCTGTAATCCCAGTACTTGGGAGGCTGAGGCAGGAAGATCTCGAGTTCAAAGCCAACCTCAGCAATGGCGAGGCACTTAGCAACTCAGTGAGACCCTGTCTCTAATAAAATACAAAAAAGGGCTGGGGATGTGGCCCAGTGGTCAAGTGCCCCTGAGTTCAATTCCTGGTACCAAAAAAAAAAAAAAAAAAAAGGTAGAGTTTTAATGCTTAGTCCTAAAAGAATCCCTAAAACCGTGAAAATGGTTACCTCCAAGGAGAGCAACTAAGGGAGTGTAAAAAGAGTTTTCATTTAGACATACTTGTGCTCTTGAATTTTTTCCTTTTCTTTTTCTCTTTATTTGGGGGGTGGGGGTTGCCATGCTGGAAGTTGAACTCAGGATTCTTGAATTTTTTTTAGCATGTAAGTGTAATATGTCAATCATAATGAAAACATGAGTTTGTTTCTTTTAGCAGATAATTACAATGATCAGATCTATGTCTGTTGTCAGTTGTTTTTTGCTTATTTGCAGTCTTTGCATGCTCACTTTTTTTTTTTTTTTTTTTTTTTTGTACCGGAGATTGAATTTAGGGGCCCCCGACCACGGGGTCACATCCCCACATCCCCAGCCCTTTTTTGTATTTTATTTAAAGACAGGGTCTCACTGAGTTGCTAAGTGCCTCCCCATTGCTGAGGTTGGCTTTGAATTCGTGATCCTCCTGCCTCAGCCTCCCAAAGTGCTGGGTTTACAGGCGTGCGCCACTGCGCCCAGCTCGCTTATTTTTTTACTTAAGTTTCATTTTCCTTGGAAAATTTTTTGTGGAAATTCTTTTGAGGCCTAGCATAGAGGTTTATTCCTCCAAAGAGAATTCGCTTTTGCTTTTGCCTTGTGAAACTACTTTAAACTAATTCACTATTTGATATTTTATTCATTCTTTTATTTGTTTATTTGGACCACCAAGAGATTTATATCTGTGCTACATACCCCTGGAAGGGATGGTTTATGGGTGCAGTGCCTCCCATGTATACCTCTACAACTTCTTCCCTTCCATAGATAACTCTCTGATCTGTTAGGTAGGGAGGTCTTTACTTCCTATACACCCATATGGGTATTGAAGTTCCTAGATTTAGATTTCCCACTTCCACCAGGTCCTGGACTTTTCTTCTGTCCCATAAGGCCTAAAAAAAAACAAGCCTAAGTTTACCAAGTAAGGCACTTGTCCTTAAAGTAAAGTGACATCATTGTTCCACTTTCTAAATCCTCCTTTCTCCTAGATTTTGCTCTGATAATTCTTATCTTCTTGTTGATTTTTTTTTTTTTTTTTTTTTTTTTTTGTGGTACTGGGGATTGAACTCAGGGGCACTCGACCACTGGGCCACATCCCCAGCCCTTTTTTGTATTTTATTTAGCGACAGGGTCTCACTGAGTTGCTAAGTGCCTCGCCATTGCTGAGGCTGGCTTTGAACTCGCGATCCTCCTGTCTCAGCCTCCCAAAGTGCTGGGATTACAGGCGCGCGCCGCGCCCGGCTCTTGTTGAATATTTTACCAAAGCCTTTTAACTTGTTATCAGCAGGATAGTCAGTTTGACATATTATGAGCCATATTGCTGGGGGTGGGGATCAGGCAAGCTAATAGTTCATCAGGTCATATGGTGGGCTTCTGTCTGTTGGCAGTGTTCTACCCTTAACCTGGGTGGTGGTTGAACTAATCTTCAGTTGATAATCATTAAACAATTCATGTCTCTTGCACTCTTCTATTTGTATGATGCATCTCACAATTTAAAAATCAAAGCCAGGGGCATGCCTGTAATCCCAGTGGCTGGGGAGGGTGAGGCAGGAGGATCATGAGTTCAAGGACAGCCTTAGCAATGGAGAGGCACTTAGCAACTCAATGAGACCCTGTCTCTAATAAAATACAAAAAAGGGCTGGAGATGTGTCCCAGTGGCCCAGTGGCCCAGTGGCCCAGTTTGAACCCGAGTGCCCCTGAGTTCAATCCCCGGTACAAAAAATAAAATACAAAAAAAGGGGTTGGGGATGTGGCTCCGTGGTCAAGTTCCTGTGATTTCAATTCCCAGTACCAAAAAAGAAAAAAGAAAAAGATGGCATTCATTGCCTTGGTAACTTGCCAGACACCAGAGAACCACCTTCAGGCCCAGGAATTTTGTTTTATCACCCACCTAAGGTGAATCTCTTGGTGGTGAACACATATTAATCAAGCTTACCAGACTAAGGATATCAATACAGTAGTTTTGGGTGAGATATTACTGTAATCAGATTAGAATTCTTAAAACTAGCACAAGGAGAACATCGATTAATTTTTTTTTTTTTTTTTTTTTTGCTTGGGCTGAGTGTGGCGGTAAATGCTTGTAATCCTGGTGAATTGAGAGACTGAGGCAGGAGGAGCATGAGTTCAAAGCCAGCCTTAGCAATTTAGCAAGGCCCTAAGCAACTCAGTGAGACCATGTCTCTAAATGAAATATAAAAAGGGCTGGGAATGTGGGAATGTGGCTCAGTGGTTAAGCACTGAACCCAAAAGGGTTCAATCCCTGGTTGAAAAAAAAAAATGGTACTTGGTGAGAAAAGAATCAGAGCAGAATAGAATCAGAGCAAGAGTCAGACCAATGAGTAATTACAGTAAAAGGCTAATGTGGCATTCCGTTATAGCAACAAAAAATAGATTAAGACACTTTGGCAAAAAGGACTTTGCACATATGACCAAGGTTAATGACCTAGATAGGAAAATTATCCTGGGTTATAAATCTAATCCTAAACCAGAGAACCTTTACCAGCTGTGGCCAAAGACTGATGAAATCTCAAAACAAAAGCCAGGGGAATGGGGTTGTGGCTCAGAGGTAGAGCGCTCGCCTAGCACGTGTGCTACCCAGGTTCGATCCTTAGCACCACATAAATAAACATGTTGTGTACAACTAAGGCAAATAAATAAATATTAAAAAACAAAAAAAACAAAAGCCAGAGAGTTGCTGACTCTGAAAATGGAAAAAGGGACCGTAAGTCAAGGAATGCTAGCGGAATCTATATCCAATTTCTGACCTATAAACTAGGTCTAAATTATAAAATATTAAATTCGTGTTATGTAGAGCCATAAATTTGCATAATTTGTCACAGATGCAATATAAAACTAATAGAAATGCTGTGAATGATTTCTATATTCTCTGAATTCGCCCCATCACCCACCTAAATCAAAATTCTGAGCAGGAAAATCCAATTTGTCTCACATGAATCACATACCCATAGTTGAATGTAAGGGAAAATGAAAAGAGGGAGGACTTTTTCTCTTGATTTCTGGAGAAGAAGGCATGACACAGTGGAGGATTGTTCCCAAATAGGAAAGAGAAGTAGATAGCAGACCACAAAAGAACAATAGATGTCTGTTTGAGGCAATCATTAATTTGCCAAGAATATTTTCCTTTTTCTGTGCTTAAATGACTTACCTACTCCACTTCTTGTTGAGATATATTTTACTGTAAATATAAGAATATATTTCATCAAGCCGGGCACAGTCACACACGCCTGTAATCCCAGCACTTGGGAGGCTGAGGCAGGAGGATCACAAGTTTAAAACCAGCCTCAGCAATAGCGAGGCACTTAGCAACTCAGTAAGACCCTGTCTCTAATAAAATACAAAAAAAGAGCTGCGGGGGCTGGGGATGTGGCTCAGCGGTAGGGTGCTTGCCTAGCACGTGCGTGGCCCGGGTTCGATCCTCAGCACCACGTACAAATAAACGCATTCTGTACAACTAAAGCAAATAAATAAATAAAAAAAAAAAAAAAAAAAAAGAGCTGGGGATGTGGCGCAGTGGTCAAGTGCCCCTGAGTTCAATCCCTGGTAAAAAAAAAAAAAAAAAAAAAAAAAGAATATATTTCATCAAATTATTTAAAGTCTATAAACTATATCTTTCCTCCATTAGTGAAGAAAGAAATTGCAAGTCAAACTGGCTTAATCAATAAAAGAATCCCAGCCTCTAGGGAGGCTGAGACACAAGGATTGCGAGTTCAAAGCCAGCCTCAGCAACAGCGAGGTGCTTAGCAACTCAGTGAGACCCTGTCTCTTAATAAAATACAAAACAGGGCTGAGGATGTGGCTCAGTGGTCCAGTGCCCCTGAGTTCAATCCCCAGTTCCAAAAAAAAAAAGTATATATTGGCTCAAATAATGAACATCTAGAGATTATAGTGTTAGCCAAAAATCAACCCAGGACCTATTTGCTTCTGTGCTTCTCAGCATTGAAAAATGCACCCAACCAATTTTTTAAAAGACTTATTTATTTGTTTTAGTTGTACACAATGCCTTTATTCTTACACAATTCCTTTATTCTTACATGGTGCTGAGGATGGAACCCGGGCCGGACACGTGCTAGGCGAGCGCTCTACCGCAGAGCCACAACCCCAGCCCCCAACCAATTTTTATTTTTTATTTATTTTATTTTATATATATATTATACATATATATACATATGTGTATATGCATATATACACACACATATATACATATATATATATTTCTTCCATCCTCAACACCACGTAAAAATTAAAGCCATATGTACACCTAAAAAAAATAGATATTTAAAAATTTTAAAAAGGATCATAAATTTAAGTATAAAACTTTTAGAATAAAACACATAAGAAAATTTCAGGACCTAAACAACACACCAAGTTATTCCCTCCCCTCCCCCGCATTCTGTACAGGGGATTGAACCCAGAGGTGCTATACTCTGAGTTACATCCCCAGTCTTTTTTATCTTTTTTTTCAGACAGGGTCTTGATAAGTTGCTGAAGCTGACCTCAAACTTGTGATCCTCCTACCTCAGCCTCCTAAGTTTCTGGAATTATAGGAATATGTCATTGTACCTAGCAAAGCATTATTAAACAGGACACCAAAAACATAATTCATAAAGAGAAAATGGACACAATTAGACCTCATCAAATTAAAACCTCTCTGTGAAAACTACTAGTAAAGTCTATGTGAGACATATCATGAATTCAGAGAATAAACCAAATCAATAGCAAAGTTGCATTCAACATAGGAACGGGGGCAATATTCAAACATTGCCCCTTTTTTTTTTTTTCTGTGTGTGTGTTTGTGTGTGTGTGTGTGTTGTGTGTGTGTGTGTGTGTGTGTGTGTGTGTGTGTGTGGTGCTGGGGATTGAATCCAGGGCCTTGTACATGTGAGGCAAGCACTCTACCAACTGAGCTGTATCCACAGCCCTGCCCCTTTATTTTTAATACTAATGTTAAAACAGTTATGTGAGGAGCTCTTTTGAAGCTTTTTAAAGTAGGTAGAGAAGATGAAACAGATACCTTTTAAAGCATCTTCTCAATATGTAACTTTTTTTGTACCTACCAGGGATTGAACTCTGGAGCACTCAACCACTGAGCCACATCCCCAGCCCTATTTTGTACTTTATTTAGAGACAGGGTCTCACTGAGTAGCACCTCGCTTTTGCTGAGGTTGGCTTTGAACTCGCGATCCTCCTGTCTCAGCCTTCCGAGCTGCTGGGATGATAGGTGTGTGCCACCACACCAGGCTATGATTATTTTTTTTTTCCATAAACTGCTACCAAGAGGTAGGCCCTTACCAGTCACATTTGTTTACATCAGCCTGTGCCAATCAGATTATCCAGGCAGGGAATTTGGAACTGATGTCCAAAAACAGTGAGCAGAACAGACATTCACTACTGAGAGTATGCCCAACATCTAATCTCCTTCCTGTGTTTGGAGAAATGCCCATTGTTTGCATGTTGATCGGACATTTGGCCAATGAGCTGACCAAAGACCATGAGTCCAAAGCTATGACTAAGAAAAAAGGAACAGTCTGGAATTTACAATGAGACATCCATGTCCAAGAGTATGCCAGACTTCATAATCTAAAAAGGCTTATATACCAGAATACTCACATGTTGAATAATATACATATATATATGTATATTAATAATACATATATATGTATTACTGAACTTATAAGAAAATAATACAAGGGCTGGGGATAGAGCTCAGTTGATAGAGTACTTGCCTTGCATACACAAGGCCCCAGCACCAAATAATAATAATAATAATAATAATAATAATAATAATCTCCAAGTGTTAGGGGAAAGTAAAGCTGGGCATGGTGGCACAGGCCTGTAATACCAGCTGCTCCAGAGACTGAGACAAGAGAATCCCAAGTTCAAGGCGAGCCTGGGCAATTTATAAGACCCTCTCTCAAAAAATAAAAATACAGTAAAAAGAACTGGGGATATATAGCGCAGGAGTATAAAGCCCCTAGGTCTGTCCCCAATACTGTGAAAACAAACAAAAAAGAAGGGGATGGGGGCTGGGGTTGTGACTCAGTGGTAGAGCACTCACGTAGCACATGCGCTGCCCGGGTTCAATCCTCAGCACCATGTAAACATAAATGCATTGCATTGTGTACAACTAAAGCAAATAAATAAATATTAAAAAAAAGAAGAAGAAGGGGGTGGAGGCTAACTCCAGAGAGGTAAATTATGGAAAAGCCCTAGAAACCTATAATAAAGTCTGTGTGTGTGTGTGTGTGTGTGTGTGTGTGTGTGTGTGTGTACGCGCCCAAAGGGGCTGTATAACCCAGGGGCACTTTACCTCTGAGCTACACTCTTTTTTTTTTTTTTTTTTTTTTTTTTGATACTGGGTATTGAACTCAGGGACACTTGACCACTGGGCCACATACCCAGCCCTTTTTTGTATTTTATTAGAGACAGGGTCTCACTGAGTTGCTAAGTGCCTCACCATTGCTGAGGCTGGCTTTGAACTTGAGATCCTCCTGCCTCAGCCTCCCAAGTGCTAGGATTTCAGGCATGCGCCACCTCGCCGGGCTGCCACACACCCTTTTTTTTATTTTATTTTATTTTATTTATTTATTTATTTATTTTTGGTATGGGGGATTGAACTCAGGGGCACTCAACCACTGGGCCACATCCCCAGCCCTTTTTTGTATTTTATTAGAGACAGGGTCTCACTGAGTTGCTAAGTGCCTCGCCATTGCTGAGGTTGGCTTTGAACTCGTGATTCTCCTGCCTCAGCCTCCCAAGTGCTGGGATTACAGGCGTGCACCACTGTGCCCGGCTTATTTTTTATTTTTTATTTTGAGACAGACTCTTGCTAAATTGTGAAGGCTGGCCTTGAATTTAGGATCTTTCTGCCTCAGCCTTTGTAACTGGGACTGCAGGTGTGCATCGACCATGCCTGGCCTGTCCTAGAGTCTAGATCATTAATAACTATGTAGGAGAATGGGAGTGTAAGTCTTAGACAATGAAATAAAGCTCTTGAATGAAAGCCTGGACCTTGCAGATTGAGAGTCAAAGGGTGAGCTAGACAAAAGGAAGGCAAAAAAGAAACCTACGTTTTGTGTATATGACACTAGCTGGACTATACTTCAATAATGGTAATAGTAAGAGTCTCTTCTAAGCATTTATAAACATAGTTTTCTCTAATAAAAGTCTGAGGTTTGAATTGAAGTGATTGCACACTGGTAGTATACTTCAGCACACAGGGAGTGTAAACATAAACCCTTGCTGTCCTGGTGGCTTACACCAGTAATTCCAGGGGCTCTGGAGTCTGAGGCAGGGGGGATCATCTATTTCAAAGCCAGTCTCAGCAATTTAGTGAGGCCCTAGGCAATTTAGCTAGATCTTGTCTCAAAATAAAAATAAATAAATAAAAAGGGCTGGGGACGTGGCCCAGTGATTAAGTGCCCTTTGGTTCAATCCCTGGTATCAAAAAACAAAAACAAACAACCAAAAAAAAAACCTCTGGGAGAACAACACATCCTCAGCTCACAGAGAAACTTAGGCTAAATACAATCACAAACACAAGTCCCCATGAATAAAGATCAGCAAAAAGCAAATTGTTCTTACCTCTAAGAGTCTCAGTTATTATAATCATCAAGTAGATAAATGAAGGCAAAATGAAGATTTTTCAGACAAGGAAAATTATAGAGAATTCATCATAAGTAGACCTGCTCTGCAAGACACGATAACGAACACTACTCAAGCAGAAGAAAAATGAGACCAGAGGGAAATTCAGATTGATACAAAGGAATGAAAAGTGCCAGAAATATCTGCTATACTTTGAATAATTGTGTCCCCTCTAAAATTCACGTAGAAATTTAATCCCCAATGCAGCAATATTAAGAGGAGAGGCTTTTGTCCATTGTATGCAAATACTTGGGAGGCTGAGACAGAAGAATTTCAAATTCAGGGCCAGCCTGGGCAACTGAGTGAGATCCTGTCTCAAAATAAAAAATAAAATAGACTGGAGATGCAGCTCAGTGGTAGAACACCTCTGGGTTCAATCCATAGAAGTGGAAGAAAAAAAAAAAAAGTGGGGCCTTTTAGTAGGTGATTAATGCATGAGGTTCCATGGATGGGGTGGATCTGTGACCTTATAGAAAAGTTGGAGGGGAGCTGAGGTTGTGGCTTAGTGGTAGAGTACTTGCCTAGCATATGTGAGGCACTGGGTTCAATTCTCAGCACTAAATATAAATGAATAAAATAAAGGTCCATTGGGCTGGGATTGTGGCTCAGCAGTAGAGCGCTCGCCTAGCATGTGTGTGGCCCGGGTTCGATCCTCAGCACGACATAAAAATAAACCACATTGTGTGCAACTAAAGCAAATAAATAAATATTTAAAAAATAGGGCTGGGGTAGTGGCTCAGCGGCAGAGCGCTTGCCTCGCACGTGCACTGCCCGGGTTTGATCCTCAGCACCACATAAACATAAATGCATTGCTTTGTGTACAACTAAAGTAAATAAATAAATATTTTTTAAAAATTTAAAAAATAGCCGGGCACAGTGGCGCACGCCTGTAATCCCAGCACTTGGGAGGCTGAGGCAGGAGGATCACGAGTTCAAAGCCAGCCTCAGTAATGGCGAAGCACTTAGCAACTCAGTGAGACCCTGTCTCTAATAAAATACAAAAAAGGGCTGGGGATGTGGCCCAGTGGTCGAATGCCCCTGAGTTCAATCCCTGGTACCAAAAAAAAAAAAAAAAAAAAAAAAAAAAAATTTAAAAAATAAAATAAAATAAAGGTCCATTGACAACTGAAAAATATTAAAAAAAAAAAAAGCTAGAAGGAACTAACTAGACACCTTTTGCCTTCTTCTTTCCAGCATATGAAGACTCAGTAACAAGGTTCCAACTTGAAAGCAGAGAGCCAACTCTCCCAGACACCAAGCCTGTCTGCACCTTGATCTTGAACTTCTAACCTCTAGAAATGTGAAAAGTAAATTTCTATTCTTTATAAATGACCAAATCTCAGACATTTTGTTATAGCAGCAGGAATGGCTAAGACAATATTTTTTAAAAAATATTTATTTATTTGCTTTATTTGTACACAATGCAATAGCATTTATGTTTACATGCTAGGTGAACACTCTACCGCTGAGCCACAACCCCAGCCCAAGACAATATCTTTTTTTTTTTTTTTTTTTTTTTTTTGGTACCGGGGATTGAACTCAGGGGCACTCGACCACTGGGCCACATCCCCAGCCCTTTTTTTTTGTATTTTATTAGAGACAGGGTCTCACTGAGTTGCTAAGTGCCTCACCATTGCTGAGGCTGGCTTTGAACTCGTGATCCTCCTGCCTCAGCCTCCCAAGTGCTAGGATTACAGGCATGCACCACCACGCCCGGCCCAAGACAATATCTTTAAAAGGTAATTAACTGGGATGGGGATGTAACGCAGTGGTAGAGTGCTTATCTAACATGTACCAAACTCTGGGTTCATTCCCCAGTACTGAAAAAAAAAAAAAAGGTAATTAACTTTTTTTTTTTTTTTTTTTTTTTTGTGGTACTGAGGATTGAACTCAGGGGCTCTCGACCCTGGGCCACATCCCCAGCCCTTTTTTGTATTTGTATTAGAGACAGGGTCTCACTGAGTTGCTAAGTGCCTTGCCATTGCTAAGGCTGGCTTTGAACTCGTGATCCTCCTGCCTCAGCCTCCCAAAGTGCTGGGAATACAGGCATGTGCCACCGCACCTGGATAAAAGGTAATTAACTTAAAAAAAAATGCAATGTATTATAAAGTTCATAACATGAAAAAGGAAAATAGCAACACAAAAGATGGAAAGGAAGTGAAAGTATACACTGATAAATTTCACATAATACTGTGTGTTTGTAATAAGACTATAATAAAGGTATATTTTGTGATCCCCATTAACTACCAAGAAGTAAAGATGTGAAATGAGTAGACCAACATTAGCAATAAAATTGAACAGAATTCTGGTGTGTGCCTGCAGACCCTGCTCCTCAGGAAGCTGAGGCAGGAAAATCATTTGTATCCAGGAGATCAGGACCAGCCTGGGCAACACAGCAAGACCTCACCCCCAAAATATGGATAATAAAAAGCACTCAATAGCCGGGCACAGTGGCCCACACCTGTAATCCCAGCACTTGGGAGGCTGAGGTAGGAGGATCATAAGTTCAAAGCCAGCCTCAGCAATGGTGAGGCACTTAGCAACTCAGTGAGACCCTGTCTCTAATAAAATACAAAAAAAGGGCTGGGTATGTGGCCCAGTGGTCGAGTGCCCCTGAGTTCAATCCCCAGTACCAGAAAAATAAAAAAGCACTCAATAGGGGCTAGAGATTTAGTTTCGTTGGTAGAGTGCCTGCCTCGCATGTACAAGGCCATGGGTTCAGTCCCCAGCACCACACACACACACACACAAAAGCACTCAATATAAAATAAGGAAAAGATAGAAAAAGGAGTAAAGGACACCTAGAACAAGTAGAAAACAAATAGCAACATGGTATAATTAAATTCAGCCAAAAATCCATGCTAAAGAGGCAAAATTGTCAGATTGGTTAAGAAAGGCAAAGTTTAGCCGGGCGCGCGGTCACGCATGTAATCCCAACTTTGGGAGGTAGGCAGGGGATCTGCCTCAACACTACAACTGAAAGTCTCTAAATAAAAGGCAAAAAAATTGTCAGATTGGTTAAGAAAGGCAAAGTTCATCACTTCTTGGCCTTTTGGCTAAGATCCAATGTAGTATCTGTTCATATAGGTTTAATATCTGATATGTCCTCCATTCTAGGACAATATGTCTAATGAATTTTTGGAGCAAGGAGATGGAATAGGAGCTTGCACTATCCATTCCATGCATTGATGTGGGATTGCAATATTTCCAACAACGGTGCACCTGCTTCTGGGGGATTAAAAAAAAAAAAGAAAAGCAAGGTTCAATCATATTCTGCCTATAAGAAACAACTTACATAAAGTATAAAGACACATAGTAAAGGTAAAAGGATTTTAAAAGATACACTATGCAAACTAATTAAAACTAATCCGGGGGCTGGGGTTGTGGCTCAGCGGCAGAGCGCTCGCCTCGCACGTGCGCGGCCCGGGTTCGATCCTCAGCACCCGTAAACATAAAACATTGCATTGTGTACAACTAAAATAAAACATAAATATTTTTTTTTTTTTTTTTTTTTTTTTTTTTTTTTTTTTTTTTTGGTACCGGGGATTGAAATCAGGGGCATTGCATTGCCCTTTTTTGTAGACAACTCACTGAGTTACTAAATAAATCCCAAAATTACAGGCGTGCGCCACCGCGCCCAGCTAATAAATAAATATTTTAAAAAAAAAAAAAAAACTAATCTGGTGGGCTGGGGATATAGCTGAGTGGTAGAGAACTTGCCAAGCATGTTTGAAACCCTGGCTTCAATATTCAGTACTGTGAAATTAAATAACAATAATTAACTGGGTTTTTTGGGGGGGGTATTGGGGATTGAACTCAGGGGCACTCGACCACTGGGCCACATACCCAGCCCTTTTTTTGTATTTTATTAGAGACAGGGTCTCGCTGAATTGCTAAGTGCCTCACCATTGCTGAGGCTGGCTTTGAACTCGCGATCCTCCTGCCTCAGCCTCCCAAGTACTGGGATTACAGGCGTGCACCACCGCGCCCAGCTAATTAACTGTTTTTTTAAAAAAATCAATATATCATAAAGTTCACAGCTTGCAAAAAGAATATAACAGCACAAAGAATTGAAGGGTTAAAGGACAAAAACAAAAAGAAAAGAAAAACTAATCTGGAGTGACTACATAATATCAGACAAAGAATTATTTTTTTAAATATTTATTTTAGTTGTAGATGGACACAATACCTTTACTTTATTTATGTGGTGCTGAGGATTGAATCCAGGGCCTCACACATGTGAGATGAGCACTCTACCACTGAGCCACAGCCCCAGCCCCACAAGGAATTTTTTAGCACAAATATTACCAAGGTTGGAGAGACATTTCATTATGATAAAGAAGTCATTTCATCAAGAGATCATAATTCCGCTGGGCATGGTGGCTCATGCCTGTAATCCCAGCACTTGGGAGGCTGAGGCAGGAGGATTGCGAGTTCAAAGCCAGCCTCAGCAATGGCAAGGCACTTAGCAACTCAGTGAGACCCTGTCTCTAATAAAATACAAATAAGGGCTGGGGATGTGGCCCAGTGGTCAAGTGCCCCTGAGTTCAATCCCCGGTACCAAAAAATATAAATAAATAAATAAATGAGACTCAAATATGTTTGAAGATTTTAAATTCCTCTATCAGAAACCAATAGAACAAGTAGGCAGGAAATCAGTACATTATTTAAGACCTGCACAATATTATGAGCCACGTTGAGCTCATGACATTTATAGAATAATCCACCAAGCAATAGCAGAATACATATTCATTTCAAGTGCATACAGGACCTTTTAGAAGGCCAACCATCTTTTTTTTGTGTGTGTGTGTGTGGTACCGGAGATTGAACTCAGGGGCACTCGTCCACTGGGTCACATTCCCAGCCCTTTTTCGTATTTTATTTAGAGACAGGGTCTCACTGAGTTGCTAAGTGCCTCGCCATTGCTGAGACTGGCTTTGAACTCGCGATCCTCCTGCTCAGCCTCCCAAAGTGCTGGGATTACAGGCGTGCGCCACCGTGCCCGGCAAGACCGACCATCTTTGAGCAATAAAAGAAAATTCAGTAAATAGAGAAGAACTGAAATCCTATAAAGGGTCTTCTCTAATCACAATGGGATTAGTTATACATTTATAACAGAAATATAACTGAAAAGTCCCCAATATTTGGAAATCAAACAATACACTCCTAAATAATGCTTTAGGGACAAAAAGTGTGTATCTCCATTGTAAAATGTTGCCTATCACGAACAAGGCCCTGGGTTCAATATCTAGCACCAATAAATGAATAAGTTAAATAAATAAATATTCAAGGAAGGATCCACAAGGGAAATTAGAAAGTATGTTGGACTGATTAAAACTGAAAACACAATAAATAAAGACAATTCTTAGACATTTATAAGATATAATGCTCATCTCAGAGAAGAAGGCTCAAATCAATTATTTGGGTTTCCATTTTATAAAACTAGAAAAACAAGAGCAAATTAAGTTCAAAATAAGCAAAGAGAAGAATATATTTAATTGCTTGCATAGCATGCTCAAGGCTTTATCCTCTGCAAGAAATGTGGAGGGGGGGGTGGTGAATGGATGAAATCCAAGAGTTGGTTCCACTGGTATAATTTCTCCACACAGCAAAAGAATAATAAGATAATATCATTATTAATTTTATATCAATAAATCCATCTTCTTATAAGAACTGACCAAATTCTGCTAAGCATACAAACTGTCAAATATCTATCACTCAAAAAAAAATACACAATCTGAATGACCCTATCTTTTTTCCTTTGGGTACTAGGGATTGAACCCAGGGGTGCTTTACCACTGAGTCACATCCCCAGCCTCATTTTGTTTTGAGACAGGGTCTCCCATTGCTTAAGACTCCCTAAAGTAATTCTGCCTTTCCCCATATTGGGTTCTGGAGTTAATCTATCATTGGGTATATATTTTTGGGAAATACAAATAATTTTACATATAATTATATTAGTGAGAAACTGTCATATAAATTGTATCTACATAGTGATAGTATGACTGAAAGCATTTGCTAGTAAAAGTAAGTCAAAAGTGTCTTAAAACTGTGGACACTGACATCCTGGACATAGAGTCAATTTGATTAAAAATTCTTTTCACTTGTGAGTGAATCTTTTAGTCAATAAATTTTATGCAAACGTTAAAAAAAAAAAAAAGACTCCCTAAAGTATAAAGCTGGCCTTGAACTTGGGGTCCTCTTACCTAAGCCTCCCAAGTTGCTGGGATTACAGGTATGCATGGCTGACCCTATTTCTACTAAGCAAATTGATTTTAGTTAAAAATTTCTCACAAAGATGATTAAAGCCCATCTGGCTTTGCCGTGTATTCTACCAGACACTTAAGGAAGAAAAAAATACTAATTCTAAAGACACTTCCAGAAAATAGAAAAGGAGAAAATATTTCCCAACTCATCAATGATACAGGGGCTTGGGGTGTAGCAGCACAGCGTTAGCGTACAAGCTTACCATTCATGATGCCCTGGGTTCAATCCCCAGTGCCAAAGCAAACACACACCAGAGCAACATATTAAAAGAGTAATTAATTATGACAAGGTGGTCTGTGACCCAAAAATGTAAGGGTTATATAATTGTTAAAGACCAAAAGAAAACAGGGGGAAGACCCTGTGGCATTGGTCTATGCTGACTTTTTTTTTTTTACATGACCTCAAAAACATTGGCCACAAAAGTGAAAGGAGACCAATAGGACAATGACAAAATAAAAAATCCAACACTCTCAAAAGGAAATCAACAGATTGAGGAGACAACCTAAAGACATGAGGGGTCCGCAAACTATGAATTTGATAAAGAGTTAATATCTAAAATATATAAGAAACAGAAACAACTCAATTGCTAGAAAACAAACAACCCAATTTAAAAATGGAAAAAAGATATAGGTGGACTTTGCTTAAAAGAAGACATGAAAATGCCAACAGATAAAGGAAAATGCCAATATCACTAGGCATCAAGGCAATTAATTACATTACCATACCAAGAAAAGAAACAAAATATGATTTTCTCAACCGACATCAAAAAAGTATTTAAGCCGGGCGCGGTGGCGCACACCTGTAATCCCAGCACTTTGGGAGGCTGAGGCAGGAGGATCGCGAGTTCAAAGCCAGCCTCAGCAATGGCGAGGCACTTAGCAACTCAGTGAGACCCTGTCTCTAATAAAAACACAAAAAAGGGCTGGGGATGTGGCCCAGTGGTTGAGTGTCCCTGAGTTCAATCCCCGGTACCACAAAAGAAAAAAAAAAAAAAGTATTTGATGGGCTGGGATTGTGGCTCAGCAGTAGAGCGCTCGCCTAGCACACACACACAAAAGTCTTTTTTTTTTTTTTTTCTTTCTTTTTTTTTTGGTGCCAGGGATTGAACTCAGGGGCACTCGACCACATCCCCAGCCCTTTTTTTGTATTTTTTATTAGAGACAGGGTCTCACTGAGTTGCTTAGTGCCTCGCCATTGCTGAGGCTGGCTTTGAACTCGTGATCCTCCTGCCTCAGCCTCCCAAGTGCTGGGATTACAGGCATGCGCCACCACGCCCGGCACACAAAAGTCTTTGAATGGGGTTGGGGTTGTGGCTCAGCAGTAGAGCACTCACCTAGCACATGCGCAGCCCGGGTTCTATCCTCAGCACCACATAAAAATGAAGGCATTGTGTACAAATAAATAAATAAACATTTTTAAGAGAGAGAGAGAGAGAGAGAGAGAGAGAGAGAGAGAGAGAGCGAGAGCCAGGCACGGTGGCGCAGGCTTGTAATCCCAGCACTTGAGAGGCTGAGACAGGAGGATCGTGAGTTCAAAGCCAGCCTCAGCAATGGCAAGGTTCTTAGAAACTCAGTGAGACCCTGTCTCTAATAAAATTCAAAAAAGGGTTGGGGATGTGGCCTAGTGGTCGAGTGCCCCTGAGTTCAATCACCGCCACCAAAAAAAAAAAAAAAAAGTATTTGAATCCTGGTGCGGTGGCTCACGCCTGTAATCCCAGTACTTGAAAGACTGAGTGAGGCAGGAGTATCTTGAGTCCAAAGCCAGCCTAAGTAATGGCAAGGCACTTAGCAACTCAGTGAGACCCTGTCTCTAAATAAAATACAAAAAAGGGCTGGGGATGTGACCCAGTGGTCAAGTGCCCCTGAGTTCAATCCCTGGTACAAAAAAAAAAAATGTAGTAGCTTTTTATTTTGGGATCATTTATATACTAGTATTGACAAAAAGTTTATTGGTTTAGCCAAGAATTGTATACCTATATGTAGTTTCTAACTTCTTTTTTTTTTTTTTGGGCGGGGGGTTGGGGGGGTAGTGTACCGGGGATTGAACTCAGGGGCACCCAGCCACTGAGCATCTTCAGCCCTATTTTGTGTTTTATTTAGAGACAGGGTCTCACTGAGTGACTTATGGGCCTCACTAAATTGCTGAGGCTGGTTTTGAATTTGTCATTCTCCTGCCTCAGCCTCCCAAGTTGCTGAAATTACAGGCAGATGCCACTGAGCCCCATCCAGGTGATTCTTAATGTACAACTAAGAGCAGAAAATTCTAAAGCTCAATAAGTGAGAGAGATGAGTCAAAGAGCCTGTCTTTCTCTTAGCAAGAAAAATTTACCTTAAAATGAAATCCTTAGACAATATAGGAACAAATTCTTCAAGATGCCTACTACAATGCATCAAAAAGATAATTTATCAGGGCTAGGGCTGGGGCTCAGTGGCAGAGTGCTTGCCTAGCATGTATGAGGTCCTGGGTTCAATCCTAAGCACCACATAAAAATGAATAAATAAAATAAAGTTATAAAAATATGTTTTAAGAAAATTTTATTTATCATATTATTTAGCTCTTACCATAGAAAAATACCTCTAGGGAATGCCTGCAGGATAAACATGTTTGGATGGATTTGAAGGAGAGACTATTTTTTTTTTTTTTTTTTTTTTGTGGTACCAGGGATTGAACTCAGGGGCACTCGACCACTGGGCCACATCCCCAGCCCTTTTTTGTATTTTTTATTAGAGACAGGGTCTCACTGAGTTGCTAAGTGCCTCGCCATTGCTGAGGCTAGCTTTGAACTCGCGATCCTCCTGCCTCAGCCTCCCAAAGTGCTGGGATTACAGGCGTGCGCCACCGCGCCCGGCTGAGAGACTATTTTTATATAGTAATTATAGTACTTTGGAGTAGGAAGGAACCTCAGAGATCAGTTTATCTATAGGAAGGGTTGTCAAACTACACATCACCTGTTTTTATATGATCCACAAATTAAGAATAGTTTTGATATTTTTAAAGGATTGGAAGGATTGCTATTAATCACTATTATTGAACACTGAATAGTTTTAGAAATTAGTTTTTGCTGAAGATCTAGTAGTGTTTCTTAATTCATCCTAAAATTACATGGTAAAACAGACTAGTAAATATATGATATTTAAGCCAGGCGCCATGGCTCACGCCTGTAATCCCAACATTTGGGAGGCTGAGGATCATGAGTTCACAGCCAGCCTCAGCAAAAGTGAGGCTCTGAGCAACTCAGTGAGACCCTGTCTCTAAATAAAATACAAAAAAATGGCTGGGGATATGGCCCAGTGGTTGAGTGCCCCTGAGTTCAATCCCCAGTACAAAAAAAAAAAAAAAATGATATTTATACTGCTATTGTTTAATATACTTCCCATCCTGTCAAAAGCTAAAACAAGAATATCTTCATTCCCATGAAATTTTGTAGTGAATGTATTATCTAAGCCCAGACTTCTTTTACACCAGCATTTTTCAGATAAGTGCAATAAGTACAAAGCAAATTTTCATATTCCAAAATTCATTTAACTATTCAATAGAAGAACTTCCAATTAAATTACAACTGGTGGGGCTGGGATATGGCTCAGCGGTAGGGCGCTCGCTTAGCACGTGCGCGACCCGGGTTCGGTCCTCAGCACCACGTAAATATAAATGCATTGTGTACAACTAAAGCAAATAAATAAATATTAAAAAAAACTACAACTGGAAGCGATTAGGCTGCAATGTCATATATCAAGAGAAGAACTAGGGCTGTGGACATAGGACAGTAGCAGAGCACTGCCTGACAGACCTGAGGATCTGGGCCCAACCCCTAGCACCACTGGTTTAAAAAAAACAAAACAAAACTTGTCAGCATTTTATAAATGTCTTTCAACTGCTGGATATCCTACATGAAAATTACATACTAATAGACTAAAATCAGTATTTAGAAGTACCTATCTATGGTAAACCTTCATAAATAAAATACATAAAATATTATTACTGGTCAGCATTTGCAATAGATTTTGGTAATGAGAACAAAACTTTGAACTCCCAGTTAAGTGAAGACATTATTCCCTCCAAAAAATTATTTTTCTCATTAGAAGGCCTGTATTAAAAAAAAATAAACTTATGTTGAATTATTACATAAGTCCATTAAAACTTGTGTGAAGCTGGGTACGGTAGAGCATGCCTGTAATCCCAGTGGCTTGGGAGGCTGAGGCAGGAGAATTGTCAAATTAAAGACCAGCCTGGAAAACTTAGCAAGACTTGTCTCAAAATAAAGAATAAAAGGGACTGGGGGTATACCTCAGAGGTAAATCGCCCCTTGGTTAAATCCCTAGTACTGGGGGCTCCTGTGGTATCTCAGTGGTAGAGCACTTGCCTAGCATGTGTGAGGCACTGGGTTCGATTCTTATCACCACATATAAATACATAAAATAGAGGTCCATTGACAACTAAAGAATATATTTTTTTTAAAAAATCCCTAGCACTGGGGGGAAAAAATTCAAACAACAACTTATACACAAATGTCCACAGTACCATCATTCATAATAGCTGAAAAGTCAAAACAACTCAAATGTCCATCAACTGATGAATTTATAAACCAAATATGTCATACTGGGGCCATACTTGGTAGTTTAGTGTGAAGCATGTGCTTAGCGTGTTCCAGGCCCTGGGTTCAATCCCTAGCACTGAAAAAAAAAGAAAGAAAGAAAGAGAAAAAAATTACAGCATATTCATTCAACCATTAAAAGGAACAAAGTGGGTTGGGGATATAGCTCAGTGGCAGAGTTCTTACTTATCATGCTCAAGGCCCTGTATTCAACTCCCAGTGTTGCAAGGAGAGAGAAGAAGAAGGAGGAGGAGGAGGAAAGAAAGAAAGGGAAAGTAAAGAAAAAGAAAAGAAAAGAACAAGGTACTGATATAGATGAACCTTGAAAACATTATGACAAAGCCGGGCGTGGTTAATCCCAGCACTTTGGAAGCCAGATCGCGAGTTCAAAGCCAGCCACAAAAGCCAACTCATATTTTAAAATACAAAAAAAATGGCCCATTTAGTTATGACACAAAATAAATTTGTAATTTCCATTTATAGAATAAATGTAACCAGAATCGGCAAATGCATATTACCTTAAGTCTGTTTTCTATTGCTGTAACTGAAAACTTCAGGCTCATAATTGATAAAGAAATTTATTTATCAGAGTTCTGGAGGTTGGGAAATCCAAGAGCATGTCATCAGCACCTGCTCAGCATTCAGTGAGTTTCTTGTTACATCATTGCGTAGTGGAGGGCCTCACATGGCTAGCCAGAGCAAGCCAGAGAGAGCTTACATTCATAACAGCCACTCCAGTGAAGATGACCCATTAAGCCATCAATCCTGAGTGGATTAATTTATTCATGAGTGCAGGAACCTCATGACCCGATCACCTCCCAAATGTCCCACCTCTCAATGTCATTAACATACATGACTTTGGTGATTAAGTTTCCAACACATGAAATTAAGGGGATGTATTCAATCATAGTACATAGAGACAGGAAGCTGCTTTGCAGTTGCCAGGACTGTGGAAGTGGATAATAGGGAGTTACTGCTTAATGTTTATGGAATTTCTATTAGGGTGAGGAAAATGTTCTGGAGTTAGAAAGCAGTGATGGTTGTACAACATTGTGACTGTACTAAATGCCATTGAATTGTATACTTTAAAATACTTAAAAAGGTGAATTTTTTTTTTTTTTTTTTTTTTTTTTTTTTTTTTGCTACTGGGGAATGAACTCAGGGGCACCTGACCACTGAGCCACATCTCCAGCACCATTTTGTATTTTATTTACAGACAGGGTCTGATTGAGTTACTTAGCACCTTGCTTTTTGCTGAGGCTGGCTTTGAACTTGTGATCCTCCTGTCTCAGCCTCCAGAGACTCTGGGATTATAGGAGTGTGCCACCGCACCTGGCTTAAAATGGTGAATTTTGCTGTGCAAATTTCACTGAAAAGAGAAAGGAAAAGAAAAAAAACAAGGGATATATTAATAAGTGTAGTTTAGGTGATCTTGTATTTTAAGTGCCCATGGTGGAAATGGGGGTGGAGCTCAATGGTAGAGCACTTCCCTAGCATGCATGAAGCCCTGGGTACCACTCCTAATACTGGGGGGGCGGGGGGAGGTGTTAAGGAACATCCTAGTGGAGATGATCAGTTTGTACCGGGGCAGAAAGAAAGAAATTTGAGTTCCTTGTAGGCCAAACTATGAGCATGTTCAAAGAAGTTTGAGATACTGGGAAGTTTTTTTTTTTTGGTACTGGGGATTGAACTCAGGGGCACTTGACCACTGGGCCACATCCCCAGCCCTTTTTTTGTATTTTATTAGAGACAGGGTCTCACTGAGTTGCTAAGTGCCTCACCGTTGCTGAGGCTGGCTTTGAACTCTGGATCCTCCTGCCTCAGCCTCCCAAGTGCTGGGATTACAGGTGTGCGCCACTGCGCCCAGCACTGGGAAGTTTTGTTGTTGTTGTTGTTGTTGTTGTTTTGTGGTTACCAGGGATTGAACTCAGGGGCACTTGACCACTGGGTCACATCCCCAGCCCTTTTTTTTTTTTTTTTTTAAACATTTATTTATTTGCTTTTAGTTGTACACAATGCCTTTATTTTTACATGGGTCTGGGGATCGAACCTGGGCCACACACATGCTAGGCAAGCACTTTACTGCTGAGCCACAACCCCAGCCCACCCCAGCCCTTTTTTGTATTTTATTTAGAGACAGGGTCTCACTGAGTTGCCAAGTGCCTCGCCATTGTTGAGGCTGGCTTTGAACTCGTGATCCTCCTGCCTCAGCCTCCCAAAGTGCTGGGATTACAGGCGTGTGCCACCGCGCCCGGCACTGGGAAGTTTTTAAGACAAAAATTAGGAGGATTAGGCTGGGGTTGTAGCTCAGTGGTAGAGCGCTTGCCTAGCATGTGTGAGGCACTAGGATCGATCCTTAGCACCACATATAAAAAATAAAAATAAAAAATAAAGGTATTGTGCCCATCTACAACTAAAAATATATATTTTTTTTAATTAGGAGGATTACTTCAGATATTTTGAAACAATAATCCTTGGTTACAGTGAATAATAACATGACTAGTATCCATCTGAGGTTGAACAGACAGTTGCTGGGCAGATGTCCTTGTGAAAATACTTTTTTTTTTTTTTTTTTTTTTTTGGTGCCGGGGATTGAACTCAGGGGCACTCAACCACTAGGCCACATCCCCAGCCCTTTTTTGTATTTTATTAGAGACAGGGTCTCACTGAGTTGCTAAGTGCCTCGACATTGCTGAGGCTGGCTTTGAACTCGCGATCCTCCTGCCTCAGCCTCCCAAGTGCTGGGATTACAGGCATGCGCCACCATGTCCGTCTGTGAAAATACTTTTTGTATAAGGTTGTAGTGGTTTCTGCAATCTGTGGTTCTGGTAGAGTGTTTGTGATAATTACTACCAGGAAATCATGTGTAAGAATCCTTTCCTCAGAAATTTCTGGCTTTATCTATTTATTTTTTGTTAGGACTGGCACAAGAAACTCCATTTTAATTCTGAGAACTCTCACAATTCTCTCATAAACAAAATTAGATGCCATTGTCTCCCATTTATTTTAAAGTTTAAGCTACATATAAGACCATAACGGGGGCTAGGGTTGTGGCTCAGCGGCAGAGCGCTTGCCTGGCACGGGTGCGGCCCGCGTTCGAGCCTCAGCACCACGTACAAATAAACCCATTGTGTACAGCTAAAGCAACTAAATAAATATTTTATAAAAAGTTCTGAACTTTAAAAAAAAAAGACTATAACGGTATATAATTGGAAAAACTAGTGTTAGTCTAATTTAGAAATTTGTATGCCCTTCCACCTTGTAGGTATCAGCCATAGAGAATTATAGGCACATATTTAGAAGGAAGCCTGTAGAAAAAATGGTGGTTACAGAATTGTCCATATGTGGACAAAGTGGAAATGGATGTCTGCAGGAGCCCTGTTTGCGGAGATAGCTAAGATTGCGGTTGACTATTGGGCCATAGACATTTTTGGGCATTTCCGCTTTCCGTAGTCTCACGGGATCTCGCGGGACTTGGTCGAGGCTCTCGAGAGATTTGAACGGTGATTCAGCAGATCGAGCGAGCGCCATTGCTGCTCGGGCGCATGGGAAGAGACCAGAGGGAGAAAAGACAGGGTTATCGCTATTGTGTAGATATATTGTAGTTTCTTGTAAGATTAAAGAATATTTTCGTCTCCATCCTGTCTCCGGACTCCTTCCCGCGGCGCTGCCATTCCAGGCTGCAATCCTTTTCCGGCGACAACAGTTGGTGGCCTGTACGGGGAATTCAGCACGGCAGGTAAGAACTGAGAAACCTCGCAGGAGTCTCTAGTCAGAGCGGTTAAAATGGGTTCGAAAATATCTAAGACCCAAGTGTACGAGGCTCTTGATGAATTCTTTGATATAGATGAGTCTGTCGTTAGCGAGGAGGATTTAGAAAACAGTGAAGGCGATCATGAAAGCGTAGATTCCGCTGAGTCAACTAAGACCAGTAAGGAGAGTATTAGAAGCGTCCCCAAAATGACAAAGATCCGAGCTGCTAAAGCTACTCAAGATTTATTAGAGATACTTCAAGGATACATGGTCTCAATTGAACCTGGGACTCAGGATGTTACTGAGTCAATTAGGACCAATGAGAGTAGTAGTAGTGAGGAGGAATTAACTAAAGGTGATTTTGAGAAAATGAACAAAAGGAAATTAAGGAAGACCAAGATAAGGGATCATCAAGTGGAGGAACTTGTTTCCTCTACTCCCCCATGGGTGAAATCGATTACAGAAAATATGAAGGGTATCACTAGGCGTTTGCATACCCTAGAAACAGAAATAAAAAGTCTTTCTGAGCGCTTATGTGCTCTCGAGGGTAACTCACAGATACGTTGGGAACTGCCAGTATTTGAATATGGAAATGGACGGAGGGACCACCAGCCAGTAGATTTCAAAACAATAAAAAATCTCAAAGAGGCAGTAATGACTTATGGACCCCAAGCTCCTTTCACGTTGAGTATACTGGAGTCCCTTAACACCTTTAGCTTAACCCCCGCAGACTGGAAACGTCTATGTAAAGCAACATTAAGTGGGGGACAATACTTGGTTTGGCGATCGCAATTTCAAGAACTTTGTATAGAAACAGCTAAAAGAAATGCAGATGCGGGGTTTGGAGACCATAATATAGAAATGCTCACAGGAGAAGGGCGATTTGCAGACGTACAGGATCAAAAATATTATACCCCAGGAGTATATGCTCAGATAAACGCAGCTGCCTTAAAGCATGGAAAACTGTACAAGGACCTGGGGATCTACAAGGTAGCTTGTCCAAAGTAATTCAAGGACCTAATGAACCATATGCTGAATTTGCTGATCGACTTTTGAGAACTGCAGGTAGAGTTTTTGGAGACATTGATCAAGTTATGCCATTAGTTGTCCAATTAGCGTACGAAAATGCTAATAAGTATTGCCAGGAAGCCATCAGGCCATGGAAAAATAAAAAGGATCTTTCCATATATATACAATTATGTAAAGATATAAATGATGCCTTTGTCACAGGGAATATGATTGCAGCAGCTGTGAGAGATGCTGCCCCTCAAAATTTTACAAGAGCTCAACATAGACATTATAATCAATCAGGATATTCTAGGCAAAATTATCATAATCAATCAGGCTATTCTAGGCAAAATCCTAAAAGAGAAATAAGACCAAATTCATACCATGCTCCAGGTTGCTGCCCCAGGTGTAAGAAAGGAAATCATTGGGCCAATAAATGCTATTCAAAATTTGACATCCATGGAAATCCTTTATTCAGGAATTCAAAAAACGGGGCAAGGGGCCCAATGCCCCGGGGCCCACAAATGTACGAGGCATTGGAGGAGGAGTATCCTCAAGCATCCACTCAGATGCTTCCCCGACACAATCCCTATTACCCATCCACTCCCTCGCCAGAGGAACAGGAGGAAATGCAGGATTAGACCTCTGTTCCACCGCCCGAATAGTGTTAACACCTGAAATGGGGGTTCAACTGATTCCCACAGGAGTCAGGGGACCTCTTCCCTCAGGGACTGTAGGACTTATTATCGGGCGAAGTCCTGAGAGCTTATTAGGTTTGCAAGTGACCCCAGGCGTAATAAACTCAGACTATAAAGGGGAAATAAAAATAATGCTTAGCTCACCCCAAAGTATAAGTTCTATTAATCAGGGAGATAGAATTGCTCAGTTGCTCCTCCTTCCAAATTTACATAAGTCATTTAAAATGAATATGCCTCTAAATAGGAACAATAGAGGATTTTGTTCCACTGATTCGAAACCCATGGTTTGCTGGATTCGGGACTGTACAAGGAGGCCTATGTGTAAAATAAGAATCCAAGGAATAGAAATGGAGGGTCTTATAGATACTGGAGCTGATTCTTCCATCATTAATTTACGTCAATGGCCCAAACACTGGCCTCTGCAAAAAGCTTCAACCAGTTTAAGAGGCTTGGGATATAATAACCTCCCAGAAAAAAGTGCGGTAATTTTAAAATGGGAGGATGATGAAGGACATAAAGGCACGTTTCAGCCTTATGTTTTACCTAATCTACCGGTTACTTTATGGGGAAGAGATATTTTACAACAAATGGGAGTACACCTTGCAACCAAACCTGCAGGTGTTAAATGTAAAAATCTACAGAGTAATCTTAACCCTATAAGAAATCATCAAAAAGTACAGGGTAAGCTTAACCCTAAAAGAAATCATTATCATATAGGAAAAAGACATTTTTCTTCGGGGCCACTGAGAAAATAATTTTGAAAATACCATGGCTTTCTGATAAGCCAGTGTGGGTCCCTCAGTGGCCCCTATCTAAAGAGAAATTACAAGCGGCCCACCTACTAGTTCAGGAACAATTAGAAGCAGGACATATAGAACCTTCCACCTCTCCCTGGAATTCCCCCATATTTGTGATCAAGAAAAAATCAGGAAAATGGCGATTATTACATGATCTTAGACAAATTAATAAAACCATGCAAGTCATGGGCCCTACTCAACCTGGACTTCCGAATCCTATAGCTATTCCAAAAAATTTCCATGTTATTAGTCTTGATATAAAGGATTGCTTCTTTTCTATTCCCCTACATCCTCTGGATGCCCCCAGGTTTGCCTTTTCAGTTCCTTCTATTAACAATAATGGCCCTGATCAGAGATATCAATGGAAGGTTTTGCCACAGGGAATGGCTAATAGCCCCACCATATGCCAAATATATGTGGACAAGGCCATCCAATCCATTAAAAATAAATATCCAAACCTCATGTGTCTACATTACATGGATGATATTTTACTGGCCCACCCTAATCAAAAAATCTTATTTAATATATTCAGTGATGTGGTAGAAAATTTAAAAAAAATACGGATTATATATAGCAGAAGAAAAAGTTCAAACCAGATCTCCCATATTATATTTAGGATTTAAAATCATGGATACTTTTGTTAGACCCCCAAAAATTTTAATAAATAAAGAACATTTAACCACCCTCAATGATTTCCAAAAACTACTGGGAGACATTAATTGGCTTCGCCCTACACTAAACCTCACTACTGGCCAATTAAAACCTTTATTTGATATCCTTCGAGGGGACCCTGATCCATCCTCACCGCGAACATTGACTCCTGATGCTAGGAAAGCTTTAAAGGTAGTAGAAAAAGCCATCGAAGGAGCTCATTGTGACAGATTTGATTTAACTCAACCGCTGATATTGATTATTATTTCTTCACAATATACACCCATAGGAGTATTTTGGCAACAAGGGCCTTTATTATGGATACATTTGCCTGTCTCTCCTAAAAGCATAATTGAGTCTTATACCTCCATGGTGGCTAAACTTATTCTTCAAGGACTTAAAACTTCTACTAAAATATTTGGCATTCACCCTGCTACTATTATTACTCCATATTCATCATCACAGATTGAATATTTATGCTTCAACGATAATGACTGGGCTATAGCTAGATGCTCTACCTCTGCAAATTTTGATAATCACCTTCCTAAGTCTCCTATATTATCTTTTTGTATTAATCATCCTATTATATTTCCACAGGTAATAAAAAATCAACCTATTCCTAAGGCATTTAATGTATTTACAGATGGGTCCTCAAATGGTACTGCTGCAGTAGTCACTACAAAGGAAAGTATGACTTACATAACTGCACACAAATCAGCTCAACTTGTGGAATTGGAAGCTGTGGTAAGAGCTCTGGAACATTTTAGAGACCAGCCCATAAACATTTTTTCAGATAGCCACTATATTGTACAAGCCGTCCCAAAATTAGAGTTAGCAGGACCAATAGCACCTCATACTCCAGCCTTTAAATTGTTTTATCAAATACAAAAACTTTTGTGGGCAAGAAAAGAACCTCTATTCATAGGCCATATTAGAGCACATACTAATTTGCCTGGCCCCCTCCATGAAAGTAATCAAAAGGCTGATGAACTTACAAAAACTATATTTATACTTTCAGCGCTACAACAAGCTACTTTATTTCATTCCCAGTTTCACGTCAACAGCACCACCTTGCAACGTAGGTTTAAAATCACAAAGGAGCAAGCCAGAACAATTGTAAAAGATTGTAAATCTTGTACGACACATTTGCCCAATCCTCATTTTGGTGTTAACCCTAGAGGATTAATGCCCCAATCATTTGTGGCAGATGGATGTTACTCATGAGCCAAGTTTTGGAAAATTGCGATTTATTCATGTAACCATAGATACATGCTCAGGCATGATTTTTGCTTCCTTACATTCTGGAGAAAAAGTTAAAGATGTCACATCTCATTGTTTACAAGCTTTTGCTGCATTGGGCATCCCCAAAATGCTTAAAACAGATAATGGCCCCGCATATACGTGCATTGGGCATCCCCAAAATGCTTAAAACAGATAATGGCCCTGGCGTCTCATCTTTCAAAGAGTTTTGCGCAAAATTCAACATATCCCATAAAACAGGCATCCCATACAATCCTCAGGGTCAGGGCATTATTGAAAGAGCAAACCGCACACTAAAAGTTATGTTGTTAAAACAGAAAGAAGGAAACTGGAAAAATCCTAAGGACAGATTGGCAGTTGGACTTAAATTTTTTTTTTTTTAAGATTTGCTTTTGTACACAATGCAATGCAGTTTGCCCTAGGCGAGCGCTCTTTCCCAGCCCTACCTTAAATTTTTTAACTTTAGACTCTGATGGTTATTCTGCTGGAGACAGACATTGGAACCCACATCAACAACATAAACCTTTGGTTTACTGGAAGGATGTTCTTTCAGGTACATGGAAGGGTCCAGATCCAGTGTTAATTTGGGGGAGAGGATCTGTTTGTGTTTTTCCAAAGCATGAATCCTCTCCAATATGGATACCATCTAGATTAATAAAGCAAGTACCAAATCAAAAGGATCAAGATGAAGTTGTTGAGGAATCAAGATTAATAAAAAAGGTACAAAATCAAGAGGACCATGATGAAGATATGGAATGATTCCCTTAAAAGAGTCCTTCAAAATACATCACAACTTAAGTGTCATTCCTCCCAGCTGGGACGAAGAGATCTCTCTTTAGTGTGCACACAATTGTATTTTTTTTTTATATATATGTGTTTATGTCTGTGTATTTGTCTAAATTTCATGTTAATGTGACGTCACAAATATATGTTTGTATGTGCGTCTGTCTGTCCAGTGTGACATCAAAAATAACAAAGCGCTTGTGAATATATATATATATATATATATATATATATATATATGGATCCAAATAACTCTAATTCATTTAAGTTTAAGAGTATTCAAATTGGGTAAATAATTTAATAAGTGAAGGTACCTTCAATTTTGTTTTATAGGTGTCCCAGGGATTTCTCTTTAGCGAAAAATATGACTAGGGCTGTATAACCTGATATTTTGGTGTTTTGACATAAGGTTGCTTATTTGTTATTAACTTCATTTGTTTAATAAATGATTAATTTCAATTATTTCAACAGGTAAAGGACTGCTGTATATGCAGAAACACGAGAGTTCCAGCTAACAAATTATTTCTCCAAAGTGCTTTTAGTTTTTCTTTAATCTATCTTTAATACAGTAAATACCCTCAGTCTTTCTTTGTTTTGTTCTAAACATGATGTTTTGCCAGCTTATGTTTGTGGGAGCTCAGGCTGCAATGTGTGTGAGCAGAAATCAACTTTAATTTTCTAATCTAATAATTCTATTTTTTTTAGTTTGACAACTCGCCTCTTGACTCAGTGCTGGAATAGCACTGCCTTTCCTTTAATAATTGATGCTTGAGTCTCTAGGGAGCGGGCCCTGAAGATTTGCCGGTGGCATTGTCTAGACATAAAAAAGACGGCTGCTGCTACAGATGCAGGGATCGCGGTCGCTGCAAGCATCCCTGCTGCTCAAATGTCAAACAACCTCACCAGCGGTGTGGCCTCTGCTCTGCATGCATGGGGCCTCCTAGATCTATGTGTTATAACAAGTGGACATTTTGATCTTTCATTGTTTGGGACTTCATGGGACAGTACCTTGGGGGTATTTGTTTAGAGAACTCAGTGTGTTACTTGATAGAACTTAAGGCAGCTGATTTGTTTAAAGAATTTGATATGCGCCGGGCGCGGTGGCGCACGCCTGTAATCCCAGCACTTTGGGAGGCTGAGGCAGGAGGATCGCGAGTTCAAAGCCAGCCTCAGCAATGGCGAGGCACTCAGCAACTCATTGAGACCCTGTCTCTAAATAAAATACAAAAAAAAGGGCTGGGGATGTGACCCAGTGGTCGAGTGCCCCTGAGTTCAATCCCTGGTACCACAAAAAAAAAAAAAAAAAAAAAAGAATTTGATATGCTATGCAATTTGGCTCGTCACCAAAAGGCTTGTCGCCTTAAAGCCGCAGCATCTCCCCACAATTGGACGGCTGTTAGTCAACTTACACAGTCGATCCTAAAGGGCTCCATTGGATGGCTGGTTAGCCAATGACGGGTAAGATCCCCAGAGGGGGACAACCTAAGACAGGCACAGTCGCACGGGATAGTCTCATGTGGCCGACATATCAACCTAAGACAGGAGTCAAGGGCACAGCCTTGATTATCCGATGACGGGTAAGAATGTTGGTTGCACATAGACGTCCTAGAGCATCCCCTCTTTTAAAACAAAAGGGGGAAATGCAGGAGCCCTGTTTGCGGAGATAGCTAAGATTGCGGTTGACTATTGGGCCATAGACATTTTTGGGCATTTCCGCTTTCCGTAGTCTCACGGGATCTCACGGGACTTGGTCGAGGCTCTCGAGAGATTTGAACGGTGATTCAGCAGATCGAGCGAGCGCCATTGCTGCTCGGGCGCATGGGAAGAGACCAGAGGGAGAAAAGACAGGGTTATCGCTATTGTGTAGATATATTGTAGTTTCTTGTAAGATTAAAGAATATTTTCGTCTCCATCCTGTCTCCGGACTCCTTCCCGCGGCGCTGCCGTTCCAGGCTGCAATCCTTTTCCGGCGACAACAGATGTCCATAATTAAGAGAATAAGTAAATAAATTGTATAGTGGATGATGATTGTTTCTTCAGTATTCATTTCCCTCTTCCTCTCTCTCTTTTTTTTTTTCTTAACAGAATTCTAATTTTGTACAAATATCCACCTTTCCCTCCTAACAAAGCTTGGATTTCAGAGAAAACTGAACCTTAGCTTATTCTTAGATCAAGGAACAGGTCTGATTGTAATTGGTAATTGGATCTGTCTCGCCAATGATTTTTCCAAGAAAGAGTATGAAACTCAACTTAGCATGTAACTCAATTCAGATTCCAGGGGCTTCTTCCTTGATCTTTTGGGAGAGTTTCTGAAATCAACTCAATTTCTTTCCTGAATTAAAAGCCTATGGAGGGCTGGGGTTGTGGCTCAGCGGTAGAGCGCATGCCTAGCATGTGCGCGGCCTGGGTTCGATCCTCAGCACCACATAAACATAAATGCACAACTTTGTGTACAACTAAAGCAAATAAATAAATATTAAAAAAAAAAAGCCTATGGAGCCAGGCGCAGTGGCACACGCCTGTAATCCCAGCACTTGGGAGACTGAGGCAGGAGGATCACAATTTCAAAGCCAGTCTCAGCAATGGCAAGGCACTTAGCAACTCAGTGAGACGGTGACTCTAATAAAATACAAAAAAGGGCTGAGGATGTGGCCCAGTAGTTGAGTGCCCCTGAGTTCAATCCCCAGTACAAAAAAAAAAAAAAAAAAAAAAAAAAAAAAAGCCTATGGAACCTGGGCATGGTCGGGCAGGCCTGTAATCCCAGAGTTTTGGGAGGCTGAGGCATGAGGATGGCGAGTCCAAAAGCCAGCCTCAACCTATGGAAACAGGCGTTGTGGTGCATGCCTGTAATCCCAGCAGCTCTGGAGGCTGAGGCAGGAGGATAGAAAGTTCAAAGCCAACCTCAGCAATGGCGAGGCACTAAGCAACTCAGTGAGACCCTGTCTCTAAATAAAATACAAAATAGGTCTGGAGATGTGGCTCAGTGGTCGATTGCTCCTGAGGTCAATTCCTTGTACCAAAACCAAACAAAACACACATACATACATACACACAAACACACACAAAGATTAATGATTTAAGAGTAAGTTGGGGCTGGGGTTGTGGCTCAGCGGCAGAGCGCTCGCCTTACACGTGCGCAGCCCGGGTTTGATCCTCAGCACCACGTAAACATAAATGCATTGCATTGTGTACAACTAAAGTAAATAAATAAATATTTTTAAAAAAGTGTAGGTTTAAGCCGGGCGCGGTGGCGCACGCCTGTAATCCCAGCACTTTGGGAGGCTGAGGCAGGAGGATCGTGAGTTCAAAGCCAGCCTCAGCAATGGTGAGGCACTTAGCAACTCAGTGAGACCCTGTCTCTAATAAAATACAAAAAAAAAAAAAAAAAAAAAGTGTAGGTTTATTTGGGTAGAAGAGCATTGTAATAGGAATACACATGCCATAGTAACCTATGAGCATATTCAAGTAGGTTGAAGCAAGGGGAAGTTTTCAAAGGCAAATGAGGAGGATTACATCAGCTATTTTGAAACTATAATCCTTGGCCACAAAGATTAATAACAAGTATGGTACCAGTCTGAGGTTGAATACACAGTTGCTGGACAGATGTCCTTGCAGAAGCTTTTTTTTTTTTTTTTTTTTTTTTAATAAGGTTAGGTTGTTGCAGTCTTTTGTAAATAATTCATGTTATCAGGCATACATGCATGAGATCTTTCCTTCAGAATCTTCCAGTTTTATTTATTCACACAAGTGACTTCATTTCGATTCTGGCAATTATCACTCCCATGTATATGTTTCTGCCAAAGTGGTTTTACCAATACATCTGTCCACCAGCAATGCCTAAGTGTTCCTGTTATTCTCCACCTTTGTATTATCAGAGTTCTTAATTTTTACCAATAATTTTTTAACCAAATATGGTATGATCTATGCTCTCACTGTGGCAGGAGCATTTCTATGGACTATTTTTCATATTTGGTTCATCAATTGTGGTTTCTTCTTTGAAATACTACACTGTCTTTGTCCTCCATTGATCATAAATAATATCAATTTCAAGCAATTTCAAAATATTCTATTTACTGATCTCTTGTGAGTTTCATAGACATATCTTACGTAGCTTCTCAGTTTTTCTCAGCCTCTGTTCTGTTTTGGATCCTTGACTCATTGGCCTCAACCCATTTACCACCACTAATTTTTTTTTAATCTTTATTTTATTCATTTACTTATATGTGGTGCTGAGAATCAAACCCAGTGCTTCACACATGCCAGCAAAGTGCTCTACCACTGAGCCACAAACCCAGCCCACCACTAACTCTTTAGGACCTGCCACAACTTCTGCCTGTTTGCTACTCCTTTTGGATGCCAGGTGGTGTAAGATCTGACATCGCCAGTGCCTGTAAGAAGGGGCCAAGTGAGACAGCCCAGAAGTTTGCCACAGGGTAAATTTTATCAAATAGGAAATAAGACATGTATAAGAAATAATGGCTGAATTCCTTTCCTTTTTCATCTCTAATGGAATATTTGTGACAATCTTCCCATAAAGACTGCTCAGATATTCTTCACCGTCTAATGGGGGCATTTGCTGAGAGAACAATACAGTCTGTTGTAATAATGCATTACCTTGCATTTACGTCTAGTTCCCAGTTCTCTGTCTTTTTTTAATGTTTATATTTTAGTTGTAGGTGGACACAATATCTTTATTTTACTTTTATGTGGTGCTGAGGATTGAACCCAGTGCCCCATGCATGGTAAGCAAGCGCTCTACCTCTGAGGCAAAACCCCAGCCCCAGTTCTCTGTCTGGTTTTACTTTTCATTCATTCTTGATGCCCTGACATTGCACCTCCCAAATAAGCATTAACCTTAAAACATTGCCTCAAAGTCTTTTTGTTGTTGTTTTGTTTTATGGTTCAAGTATAAGGTCAGGTGACACCTTTGATTTGGACCTCTGTCAAGAGTGGCACATCATTATGAGAGAGCATGTTGGCGGGAGTGCTCCCATCTCCAGTCAAAGCAGAACAGGAGAGAGAGGAAGAGACTGGTGTCTCACAATTCCTTTTGAAGCCATGCCATCAAAGACTTAAGGATATTCCACTAGGCTTTCTCTCTTAAAGATCCATAGGAACACTGTTTTAGTCAGCTTTTTTTTTTTTTTTTTAATGGTAACTTTGGTGTACTTTAATGCAGTTGAGTTTATTGATATTTTCTTTTTAGATTACATTCATGCTATGTTTAAGGACTCTTTCCTGGGGCTGGGGGTGTAGTTCAGTTGTAGAGCACTTGCCTAGCAGGCTTTAGGTCCTGGTTGAATCCCCACTACCAGAAAAAAAAGTTTTTTTTTCCCTATCACGTGTTCATAAAAATATTCTTAAAGTTTTATCATTGACATTTAAGTAGTATGATCATTTCAATATTTGCTTTAAGAATTCTAGCCGGGCATGGTGATGCACGCCTGTAATCCCAGCACTTGGGAGGCTCAGGCAGGAGGATTGCAAGTTCAAAGCCAGCCTCAGCAATGGTGAGGCACTTAGCAACTCAGTGAGACCCTGTCTCTAATAAAATACAAAAAAGGGCTGGGGATGTGGCCCAGTGGTCGAATGCCCCTGAGTTCAATCCCCAGTACAAAAAAAAAAAAAAAAAAAAAATCTATAAAGTTTAACACATACTGATGACTCAAAATTCCTGTATCCAACTAGGAATAAAAGGGACTGGGGATTGAACTCAGGGGCATTCGACCACTGGGCCACTCCCCAGCCCTTTTTTGTATTTTATTAGAGACAGGGTCTCACAGAGTTGCTAAGTGCCTCGCCATTGTTGAGGCTGGCTTTGAAATTGCGATCCTCCTGCCTCAGCCTCCCAAGTGTTGGGATTACAGGCATGCGCCACTGCACCTGCCTCCAAAAATCATAAAATTTAATTGGTGTTATTTTAGGGAATGTTCTTGATATTCTTGGGATCCTCCTTCCTTAGCCTCCTGAGCCTCTGGGATTACAGGCATTAACCACCTTGCCAACTGGTCTTTACTCTTGATAATTTAAAAAAAATTCTTTTGAACATTTCATACATAGTTATTTTATGTTCTATGTTTATTAATGTCACTATCTGAGTTAACTGGGAATTTAAATCTGCTGTGTGTGGGGGTGTGTGTGTGTGTGTGTGTGTGTGTGTCTGTGTCACTGGCCCTTATTCATGGTGGCTTGTTCCTAATGTTCTTCTTGACACTTTTTAATTGTAAGCCCATATTTGACATCATAATCATGAAGTCTAAATTAGAGTTTATTCTCCTCCATAAGGAATTTGTGTTCACTTTGCTAAGAATTTAAGGATGCTCGTGAAATGAAACCACTTTATCTTTCTTTCTTGGCCCGACTTAATTTGGTAAACTTCAGATTGTTCATATTTTGGGGGACTCTAGACTGGATCTCAAATCCCATTTTATCATTTATACTCCCTCTGCAGTATTAGATAAGTCACAGCTCAGGATAATACTTCTTCCAGGACATCTCCCTGATCTTCACAGGTGCCCAGACTGGGCTAAGTGCTGCCCATGATATTCTGATATTCCTATCTTTTTTTCAGAGCTGAGGATTAAACACAGGGGCACTTTACCATTGAGTCATGCTGGGGTTTTTAGCTCCCCCCCCCCCCCCCCCGGACCCGGGATTAGCCCTCTCCGGCCGGCAGAGAAGCCTGGGAGAGCACGCCCCAGCGATGAGGCAGAATTGGGAAGAGGCAGGAGTCGACTGGTGGCCCACACTCAGCCCTCACGGCAGAGGACAAACAGAGACACCAGGGAGGCCAGTCAAAGCAGGAACTCAGTTTATTGAGGAAGTTGGACGGTCTTTATAGAAGACATGGGCCAATCAGCAGAAAGATCATAGGGGAACATAGGGAGTACGAGCAGATCACATTGGTGGAGCCACTAGCCTATTCTTGAGGCGGTCTGATCTCTTGTCATGTGTCAGGGCAACACCCCTTGGCTAGGCCAAGACCACGTATCAGGAAGTGGGAGACAACCAAAGAGTTAGGTTTTTGTATTCTTTTGGCTGATGTGTTCTTAATGTCCCCAACAGAGTCACATCTCCAGTCCTTTTTATTTTTTCTTTTGAAACAGGGTCTTGCTAAATTGCTTAGAGCCTCACTAAGTTGCTGAGGCTGGCCTTGAACTTGGGATGCTCTTGCCTCAGCCTCCCAAATTGCTACAACCATACCTGGTCTTGTACATATTTCTTTCTTTCTTTCTTTCTTTCTTTTTTTTTTTTTTAACAGTTTGGTGAAAATCTCTCCCTCTTTTATTTGTTTATTTATTTTTTTTTGTTTTTGGTGCCAGGGATTGAACTCAGGGGCACTAGACCACTGGGCCACATCCCGGCCTTTTCCGGTTTTTTTTTTTTTTTTGTATTTTATTAGAGACAGGGTCTCACTGAGTTGCTAAGTGCCTTGCCATTGCTGAGGTTGGCTTTGAACCAACGATCCTCCTGTCTCAGCCTCCCAAGTGCTGGGATTACAGGCGTGCGCAACCGCACCCGGCTTCTTTTTTTAAATATAAAAAAATATATTTAGTTGTAGATGGACACATATCTTTATTTTTATTTATTTGTTTATTTTTTGTACTGGGGATTGAACTCAGGGGCACTGGACCACTTGGCCACATCCCCAGCCCTTTTTTGTATTTTATTAGAGACAGGGTCTCACTGAGTTGCTAAGTGCCTCACCATTGCTGAGGCTGGCTTTGAACTCAGGATCCTTCTGCCTCAGCCTCCCAAGTGCTGGGATTACAGGCGTGGGCCACCACACCTGGCTATATATTTATTTATTTTTATGTGGTGCTGAGGATCAAACCCAGGGCCTCACACATGCAAGGCAAGTGCTCTACTACTGAGCTATAATTCCAAGGGACTGTGCATTTTTCAAGATTATTGAGTATCTCTTCTTCACAACCCAAAGTATAATCTAATTTACCATCTTTAATTGAAAATTGCCTTTATTCACATCCATTTCCTCTTGCTTCTTCCACCCAGTATTGCTTCTTTTTCTTTGACAACTTTAGAAGCTCTTATAAACACAACAATGTATCTCTTTTATATAATTATACAAATTTTTCCCCTACAAAGTATTGTTTATTTTCAACCAATCTTACTTCTATTTTGCTGAACAGCCTATGGAAAAACAGCTGAAGACCACCCAGTAGCTGTTCCTGTCCCCGCAGTGACCTGGGCAGGTGGAGCAGTGGTTCAGTCTTTCTGGGAAAGCTGAGCTTTCCTGTTTTCAGTAGCTGAGAAGGTACCTGTATATCTTACAACTAGTCTGCAACCTCAGGCCAAGTAGCAAGAGGAGCTGGAGCAGTCCATTCCCCTGAAATTCCTCCTTAGTCACAATTTTTTTTTTTTTTTTTTTTTTAAGCAGGGGCCTGCTCTTTTTTTTTTTTTTTTTTTTTTTTTTTTTTTTTTTTTTTTTGTGGTACCGGGGATTGAACTCAGGGGCACTCGTCCACTGGGTCACATCCCCAGTCCTTTTTTGTATTTTATTTAGAGACAGGGTCTCACTGAGTTGCTAAGTGCCTCGCCACTGCTGAGGCTGGCTTTGAACTCGCGATCCTCCTGCCTCAGCCTCCCAAAGTGCTGGGATTACAGGCGTGAGCCACCGCACCCGGCTCTGCTCTTCCTTTTTAATCTCTTCAGGATCTCTCCAGGAGAGATCAGGAATGACCTTTTATGGGTATTTACCACAGGTGGTGCAACGCATGTGCAGATCCTCCCAGGCCAGGATGAACCACATCAGATCCCCCAAGTAGCAAAGTTCACACAGTTCACAAGTGAATCTACAACTGCACATACACAATCACACATACATACACAAATTTTTTTTTTTTTTTTTTGTACTGGGAATTGAACCCAGGGTCACTCTGCCACTGAGCTACAGCCTCAGTCTTTTTTTTTTTTTTTTTTTTTTTTTTTTTAATGTACCAGGGATTGAATCCAGGGGCACTTAACAACTGAGCCACATTCCCAGCCCTTTTTTTTTTTTTTTTTTTTTTTTTTTTGTGGTACCGGGGATTGAACTCAGGGGCACTCAACCACTGGGCCACATCCCCAGCCCTTTTTTGTATTTTATTAGAGACAGGGTCTCACTGAGTTGCTAAGTGCCTCGCGATTGCTGAGGCTGGCTTTGAACTCACGATCCTCCTGCCTCAGCCTCCCAAAGTGCTGGGATTACAGGCGTGCGCCACCGTGCCCGGCTTCCCAGCCCTTTTTATTTTTTATTTTGAGATACGGTATTGCTAAGTTGCTGAGGCTGGCTTTGAACTCAAGATCCTCCTGCGTCAGCCTCCAGAGCCATGGGATTATAGGTCAGCACTGTACCCATCCCCATTCCTTATTTATTTATTTATTTACACATACCTTTAGTTTATTTATTTATTCTTTATGTGGTGCTGAGATCTAACCCAGCACCTTGCATGTGCTAAGCAAGTGCTCTACTGCTGAGCCACAACCCTAGCCCCCTTTTTATTTATTTTGACAGGATCTTGCTAAATTGCCAAGGGGGCCTCTAACTTTTGATCCTCCTGCCTCTCTCTCCCTAGTAGATGGGCCTGTAGGTGTTCAACACTGCACCAACCACAAATATTTTAATAATGTCAAGTAGTTTGAAATTCACATAAAAGTCTATATCCTGATGACAAAGCTTGACTTGGAGCTCTAGGTTCCAATTAGAAAAAAATAGACTGAATTATTTTGCTGTATCTTGTTATATTTTAGAGATACACTATGATTCTTTCCTCATCCAACATTACTTTTGTGAACATGATATCTATCTTGGCATTTAAAGATGAATAAATACGTGGTTTCTGCCTTTGGCAACTCAATATCTAACAGGAAAGAATGTGAACAAATGATTATTATACAGTGGAATACCTTCTGAAGTGCAAGAATTCCATGGCTGGGCTTTTGGGTTACTACACCATCAGGACACCATCTTGGCTCTAGTAGTCTGATTCCAGCTCAGGTATGTCGGCTAGATTTTTTAATAGTTTCTACCTCCTAATTCAGGGTACTAAGGTAGGCGCTTATTTTAGTTACTTTTTTTTGTTTTGTTTTGTTTTGCTTTGTATAGCAGCAGAGATCAAACTCGGGTCTCATGCATGTTAAGCACATGCTACCACTGAGTACACTCTCATCTCCTGAGACCTTTTGTTATTTTAGTTTTTGGTACTGGGGATTTAGCCCAGGGGTACTTTTACCACTGATATACTTCCCTAGCCCCCCCCCCCTTTTTTTAAAGGAATTTATATCTTCTATTTCTAATATAGTTTTTTTTAAAAATATTTTTATTTATTTGCTTTAGTTGTACACAATGCGTTTTATTCAATGCATTCTATTTGTATGTGGTGCTGAGGATCGAACCCGAGTCGCCCACGCGCTAGGCGAGCGCTCTACCGATGAGCCACAATCCCAGCCCCTTCTAATATAGTTTACCAAGAAAGCACTAAATCTTTTTAAACACTAGTACTGATGTTGGTAATGTTTAAAATCAGTGTATCTATTTGTTTATTTTTTTTTATGTTTTTAAATTTTTTATTATTCTGGGCTGGGGTTGTGGCTCAGCGGTGGAGCGCTGGCCTGGCATGTGTGTGACCCGGGTTCGATACTCAGCACCACGTAAACATAAATGCATTGCATTGTGTACAAATAAAGCAAATAAATAACTAAACATTTAAAAAAATTTTTTTATTATTCTAATTTTTGTTATACATGTTTGCAGAGTACATTTCATTTCATATTACATATAAAGAACACAATTTTTCAAGTTGCTGGTTTTATATAAAGTATTTTTACAACAATTGTGTCTTCATACATGTATTTAGGGTAATCATGGATAACTCAGTCTGCCATTATTCCTATCTCCTTGCACCCTCCTCTCCCTCCCCCACTTTGTTCTATTTAAAGCTCTTTTATTCCTCTCATTCTCATTCTCTTGCCTTTATAAGTTAGTATCTTCATATCAAATAGATCCCTAGCCCTTGTAATTATTATTATTTTTATTTTTTATTTTGAAACAGGATCTCACTTAAGTTGCTGAGGCTGGCCTTGAATTGGGATTCCTCCTGTCTCAGCCTACCAAGTTTCTGGGATTATAGGCTCATGCCATGTGCCCAGTTGACCTTTTTTTTTAGTTGTAGTTGGACACAATATCTTTATTTAATTTATTTATTTGTATGTGGTGCTGAGGATCCAACCCCGTACTGCACACGTGCTAGGTGAGTGCTCTACCACTGAGCCACAACCCCAGCCCCTGACCTGTTTTTAGTAGGACTCTTATTCTATGAATGCTTTTCTCATCTGCTGTCATTTTATCAACTTTCTCCACTATACCTCCAGTTTAAATTATTGAGGATATATTCTTTTTTTTGTTTTGTTTTGTTTTGTGTTAGTTGTACACAATGCCTTTGTTTTTACATGGTGCTGAGGATGGAACCTGGGCCGTGCACGTGCTAGGTGAGCACTCTAGCGCTGAGCCACAACCCCAGCCCAGAGGATATATTCTTAATTCAGCTAAACAATATTTTTCCCATTAAAGAAGTTTTCCTGCTGGGCATGGTGGCACATGTCTGTAATCCCTGTGGCTGGGGAGGCTGAGGCAAGAGGATCCCAGGTTCAAAGCCAGCTTCAGCAAAAGTGAGGTGCTAAGCAACTCAATGAGACCTGTCTTTAAATAAAATACAAAATGGGGCTGGGGATGTGGCTCAGTGGTTGAGTGCCCTTGAGTTCAATCCCTGGTACCCTGCCCCTAAAGTTTTCCAGGCAGGTCACTTGATAAGACTGCTGACCAGCTGTGTTTGAATGTGGCCATGGGGTTAGGGTCAGAAAGCACAATGTGGCTACTAATATCCAAATCAATTATCTGCAGCCACTTTTCTTCAGCAAGGGCCTGTGAGGATAAAATCTTTGGAGGGGGCTGATTGGCCTCGCAAGTGAATGGCTTAGCCTGTCCACCATAGGTGATATACAAGTGAATCATTGATGGCTCTTTCTATTGAAGGAACAGAAAATGCAATTCAAACTGATTTAGGAAAAGGAATTTATTAGCTTACATAATGACAAGCCTGGAAGTACAGTGGGAATGGCTGAATCCATGTTCTATTTCTTTCTTTCTTAATTTCCAGTATTGGAGATTGAACTCAGGATCTTATGCATGCTAGGTGAGTGCTATACCATTAGGCTACATTCCCATCTCTTTTAAATAATTCTATTTTGAGACAGAGTCTTGATAAGTTGCCTGGATGGCCTTGAACTTGAGATCCTTCTGCTTCAGCCTCCTGAGTACCTGGGAATATAAGCAAACACCATTTGCAGCTAGAATTAATAATTACTTTTATAATATTAAGGTAATTAATTAGTAAAGATAGTATCAAGACTTTTTTGCACTCACGACCAATTCATTATAAGCAAATGCCAATCTTTTTTTTTTTTAATATTTATTTACTTTAGTTGTACACAATGCAATGCATTTATGTTTACGTGGTGCTGAGGATCGAACCCGGGCCGCGCACGTGCGAGGCGCGCTCTCTGCCGCTGAGCCACAACCCCAGCCCAGCAAATGCCAATCTTAAAAACAATTCTGGAATAAGTGAAGTCACACTGAGTACAGATAAGAAAGCACAAATTACTCACTGGCTATGCTACACTAAGAGGATAAGAAGCAAAATTAGCTGGGCGGGTGGCGCATGCCTGTAATCCCAGCACTTGGGAGGCTGAGACAGGAGGATCCTAAGTTCAAAGCCAGCCTCAGCAATGGCAAGGCACTTAGCAACTCAATGAGTCCCTGTCTCTAATAAAATACAAAAAAGGGCTGGGGATGTGGCCCAGTGGTCAAGTGCCCCCAAGTTCAATCCCCAGTACCAAAAAAAAAAAAAAAAAGAAAAAAAATATTTTATACTGTAGATCTATATAAATAAATAAAATCCTGTCCTTTTTTTAGTATGTATGTTTAGATTTCTTCTACAAATAATATTTCATTTCATTCACTTCAGTAAGATGAACTCTTTAGAAAAGTTTGAAGAGAATAATCAACTTTAAATTTTATGTTTATCCTTTTTTTGAGGGGGGGGGGGTACTGGGTATTGAACTCAGGAGCACTCAACCACTGAACCACAGCCCCAGCCCTATTTTGTATTTTATTTAGAGACAGGGTCTCATTGAGTTGTTCAGCATCTCACTTTTGCTGAGCCTGGCTTTGAACCTGGGATCCTCCTGCCTCAGCCTCCGGAGCCGCTGGGATTACAGGCCTGCGCCTTGGCACCCAGCAATTTTATGTATATTCTATGACTTTCTTGATATTTAACACAGCAGGAATACCTTCAATACTTTTTTTTTGGTATCAGGGATTGAACTCAGGGGCACTCAACCACTGGGCCACATCCCCAGACCTTTTATTTTTTTTTTTAATTTTATTAGAGACATGGTCTCACTGAGTTGCTAAGTGCCTCACCATTGCTGAGGCTGCCTTTGAACTCAGGATCCTCCTGCATCAGCCTCCCAAGTGCTGGGATAACAGTCATGCACCACTGCGCATGGCATCTTCAATAAACTGAGCATGTGAGTCCACAAATGTTTTGAAGAACTCTGACAAATTGCATAGATCCTATGCTTCTTTTGGTTTCCCATCTCTTCTTTCTTTCAATCCTCTGTATGAATTTCTTTATAAGCAGTTTGTGAAATTTCAGCCTCCTTTTTGGCTTTTTCCAGGTTGTGGTAGGCAAGTGTTTTGGCAATTTTTATACCAAGGCCTGGAGTAGCTAGGTGGTTAAGTTCCTCAGCATTCTCAATATTCTACTCCTCCACAGTCTGTGTCTATCCTCTTTTTAAGGCCTGACTTGCCAAGCCAATTTTTTTTTTTTTTTTTTTTTTTTTTGGTACCAGGGATTGAACTCAGGGGCACTCGACCATTGAGCCACATCCCCAGCCCTTTTTTGTATTTTATTAGAGACAGGGTCTCACTGAGTTGCTAAGTGCCTCGCCATTGCTGAGGCTAGCTTTGAACTCAGGATCCTCCTTCCTCAGCCTCCCAAGTGCTGGGATTACAGGCATGCGTCACTGTGCCCGGCCCAATTTTTTATAATATCTTTTTTTAGTTGTAGACAGACACAATACTTTCATTTTATTTATTTTATATATGGTACTGAGGATCCAACCCAGCTCCTCACATATTCTAGGCAAGTACTCTACCACCGAGCTGCAACCCCAGCCCCTGACTTGCCAATTTTTAACAGAGCATTTGACTCCAAAATAGTAAGTAAACTCCTTCTACTGTGTTTCATTTGAGGTCTGTTGACTAGATCTTATTTTATTTTTCATTCTTCAGTTTATCTTTTTTGTAGGATTAAAAAAAATCTGCCGGGTGTGGTGGCGCAGGCCTGTAATCCCAGCACTTGGGAGGCTGAGGCAGGAGGATTGCGAGTTCAAAGCCAGCCTCAGCAATGGCGAGGCACTTAGCAACTCAGTGAGACCCTGTTTCTAATAAAATAAAATAAAAAAAAAAAAAAAAAAAAAAAAAAAAAAAAAAAAAAAAAAAAAGGGCTGGGGATTTTGCCCAGTGGTCGAGTGCCCTTGAGTTCAATGCTTGGTACCAAAAAAAAAAAAAAAAAAAAAAAAGAAAAGAAAAGAAAGAAAAGGGATGGGGATTTTGCCCAGTGGTCGAGTGCCCTTGAGTTCAATGCTTGGTACCAAAAAAAAAAAAAAAAAAAAAAAAAAAAAACCAACTTTCAAGTTTTTACTAAAGTGCAATGATGATGATCCAGAATGGAAATTAGATCTTGTTAAAAGCAGCCTATCGCCGGGCGCGGTGGCGCACGCCTGTAATCCCAGCACTTTGGGAGGCTGAGGCAGGAGAATCGCGAGTTCAAAGCCAGCCTCAGCAATGGCGAGGCACTTAGCAACTCAGTGAGACCCTGTCTCTAATAAAAACACAAAAAAAGGGCTGGGGATGTGGCCAAGTGGTCAAGTGCCCCTGAGTTCAATCCCCAGTACCACAAAAAAAAAAAAAAAAAAAAAAAAAAAAAAAAAAAAAAAAGCAGCCTATGGACCAAATGTAGTCGCAAAAGCAGTGATGTGCTCCTTCAGCATATCTGCTCCAAATTTATCATCTTCAATTATACACAGTATTTGAAGTTATTAAATTCCATATCCCACTGGAACTAGTTTACAGGAGTCACAGACCAAGTCATCTATCTGCTTGAATTCTCCTGACATACTCTGATTTTGCTATATATGTCTTTTTAAACCTCTGAATCTTGGGGTTGAAGTTTTCTGTTTAGATTTTTGTTGTTGTTGTTGTTTTGTTTTGTTTTGTACTGGGGATTGAACTCAGGGGCACTCAACCACTGGGCCACATCCCCAGCCCTTTTTTGTATCTTTAGAGACAGGGTCTCCCTGAGTTGCTAAGTGCCTCGCCATTGCTGAGGCTGGCTTTGAACTCATGATCCTCCTGCCTTAGCCTCCCAAGTGCTGGGATCACAGGTGTGTGCCACCGTACCTGGCTCTGAGGCTGACTTTTGAACGAGTGATCCTCCTGCCTCAGCCTTCCAAGTGCTTAGGGGCACGTTTTTTTTTTTTTTTTTTTTAATATTATTTTAGTTGTAGAGGGACACACAATATCTTTTTTTTTTTTTTTTTTTTTTTTTTTTTTTTTGTGGTACCAGGGATTGAACTCAGGGGCACTCGACCACTGGGCCACATCCCCGGCCCTTTTTGTATTTTTATTAGAGACAGGGTCTCACTGAGTTACTAAGTGCCTCGCCATTGCTGAGGCTGGCTTTGAACTCGCGATCCTCCTGCCTCAGCCTCCCAAAGTGCTGGGATTACAGGCGTGCGCCACCGCGCCCGGCTCCCAGACCTTTTTTGTATTTTATTTAGAGACAGGGTCTCACTGAGTTGCTAAGTGCCTCGCCGTTGCTGAGGCTGGCTTTGAACTCGCGATCCTCCTGCCTCAGCCTCCCAAAGTGCTGGGATTACAGGCGTGCGTCACCGCGCCCGGCAATATCTTTGTTTATTAATTTATTTTTTATGGGGTGCTGAGGATGGAATTAGTGCCCCACACATGCTAGGCAAGCACTCAGCCAGTGAGCTAAGGCCCCAGCCCCCTAGGGGCACTTTTTGAGACAGGGTCTTGCTAGGGCCTCGCTCAGTTGCTGAGGGTGGCTTTGAACTTGTGATCCTCCTGCCTCAACTTTCTGAGTCACTCTGATTACCGGCATGCTAGACAGCATTCCGACAACACCCTGCTGTTTCTTTAAGGCCAAATAAAACACGAATTAATGTACAATGTTTCTAACAATACAAAGGAATACAGAATAACCTAAGAGGACCTCAGTGTTTATCCTCCTGGTCGTAAAAAAGGCACAGAATTTTTTTTTTTTTCCTTTTGACTATGGATTGAACCTAGAGACAGTTTACAACTGAGCTATAGCCCCAGTCTTTTCTTTGTTTACTTTCTTTTTTTTTTTTTTTTTTTTTTTTTTTTTTTTTTTGTGGTACCAGGGATTGAACTCAGGGGCACTCGACCACTGGGCCACATCCCCAGCCCCTTTTTTGTATTTTTATTTAGAGACAGGGTCTCACTGAGTTGCTAAGTGCCTTGCCATTGCTGAGGCTGGCTTTGAACTCGTGATCCTCCTGCCTCAGCCTCCCAAAGTGCTGGGATTACAGGCGTGCGCCACCGCGACCGGCTGTTTACTTTCTTTTTAATGAATTTTTTTTACATTTATTTATTTGTTTTAGTTGTATATAATGCCTTTATTCTTACGTGGCGCTGAGTAAAGAACCCGGGCCGCGCACGTGCTAGGCGAGCGCTCCGCCGCAGAGCCATGACCCCAGCCCTCTTTGTTTACTTTCTTCCCCCCCCCCCCCCGTCGGTCCTTTTTTCCTTCCTTTTTTTCTTTCTTTCTTTCTTTTTTTTTTTTTTTAAGTTTAGGACAAGGTCTCAATTGCTGAGACTGGCCTAAATTTGCAATCCTCCTGCCTTAGCCTTTCTAGTTCAGTAGTAGGGATTCCAAGCTTTCTGAACCACACCTAGCAAGGCACATTCTTTCATTTACAAAATGTAAATAGCATTTAATTAGCATTTTAATGAACAAAGTACTTTCACACACATTCCTTAATTTAATCCTTGCAAAATCCCAGGGGAGGGCTGGGGGTGTGGCTCAGGGGTAGAGCACTCGCCTAGAATGTATGAGGCTTGGGTTCAATCCTCAGCACCATATAAAAATAAATAAATTGCCGGGCGTGGTGGCGCACGCCTGTAATCCTAGCACTTGGGAGGCTGAGGCAGGAGGATCGCGAGTTCAAAGCCTGCCTCAGCAATGGCGAGGCACTTAGCAACTCAGTGAGACCCTGTCTCTAATAAAATACAAGAAAAGGGCTGGGGATGTGGCCCAGTGGTCAAGTGCCCCTGAGTTCAAGTCCCCGGTACCCCCCCCCCCCCCAAAAAAAATAAATAAATAAAAATAAATAAATAAATAAAGTCATTTAAAAAGAAAAAAGCCCTGGTGAGAAAGTACTCAGGGGCACTCGACCACATCCCCAGCCCTTTTTTGTATTTTATTTAGAGACAGGGTCTCACTGAGCTGCTAAGTGCCTCGCCATTGCTGAGGCTGGCTTTGAACTCGCGATCCTCCTGCCTCAGCCTCCCAAAGTGCTGGGATTACAGGCGTGCGCCACCGCGCCCGGCTATTTCTCCTTATAAATGTTAATACTGGAGCCGGCTATTTCTCCTTATAAATGTTAATACTGGAGCCGGGTATTTATCCTTATAAATGTTAATACTGGAGCCGGGTATTTCTTCTTATAAATGTTAATACTGGAGCTGGGCGCGGTGGCGCACGCCTGTAATCCCAGCACTTTGGGAGGCTGAGGCAGGAGGATCGCGAGTTCAAAGCCAGCCTCAGCAATGGCGAGGCACTTAGCAGCTCAGTGAGACCCTGTCTCTAAATAAAATACAAAAAAGGGCTGGGGATGTGGCCCAGTGGTCGAGTGCCCCTGAGTTCAATCCCTGGTACAAAAAAAAAAAAAAAAAAAAAAAAAAAAAAAAAGAAAGAAAGAAATATATAGGAATTTAAAGTTTAGAGATGGCAGTATTGTTACATGCAGACTCTCCCCTTTGGGCTTTCATTGTATTGTGTTCTGTTGGTTACCTATGATATCGTAATACTTTCATTCACCAATAATTTAGTGAGTATTTGCTCAAAACCAGGCACTTGTTCTAGGCACTGGGGTTACAAAAGTGAATGAAACATCCGTAAGTTTGTATTTTAGTAGGGTAGGAGCAGGGTGACCATAAAATAAATAAGAAAAATATGTGATGTGGTAGATTGCAATAGGCGCTATGGATCAAAATTAAGTAGAGAAGGCAAAAAAGGAGTATGCAGCAATGTTTCAATTTTATGTAGGGTGTTCAGGGATTGTTATCTATTCTATTTCCACTGCAATTCCTCTTGGGTAGATACAAATCTCACCAGCCATTTATCTTCGTACTCCTTCACTTCTCACAGCCTAGGCACTCAGGGAGGAAATACTTTCATATCGAATGAACTGTAAACCTCCTGAGAAGCAAACAGTCAGGAAACAAAGACCTATAAGTAGGTATTGCTTAAAAGTCTATGTATTGGGGCTAGGGTTGTGGCTCAGTGGTAGAGCGCTTGCCTACTATGTGTGCGGCACTGGGTTCGATTCTTAGCACCACATATAAATAAGTTAATAATAAAGGTCCATTGGCAACTAAAAAATATTTTTTCAAAAGTCCCTAAATTGAATCATCTAATAATTTGCGACTACTTTTATTATTCATTTCCATTAGTTTAATAAGTGCAGTTCTTTTTAGAATGTTTATATTACAGGATAAAAACTACATTAAATATTCTTACAGGCTCTTTGATGTATTTCAAACATCTTCTGGTTACCTCTTTGATCTCACTATGGTTAAGTTTCAGTGTGCGTGGTCACTTAAAAAAAAAGCCTTTGCCAGTTATTTCTTGATAGGAAGAGTAAGTATCTTTTTGGGAAAAATTAGCACTTGGGGTTTCTACTGAGGTTCTAGGTCGGGATCAGTTACGAGTGCGTCGAACCTTAGTGAATCAGAGAGCAAGATTCTAATTCCTGGAACACAAACCACGAAAAGTGAGAAATCCTCCAACAAGCCTCGTGCGGTGCCCAGCAGGAACCTTGACCTCAAGATGGCGTCGCGTAGTCATAAGATTCAGTCAGCTCCAATCAAAACTGGCAGGGTGGGTCCTAATTTTCGGCTCGAGCCTTTCTAGTCCCCACTTGGCTGTCCTTTTCTATGGTTGTTCGGCTCTGCGTGGTGACTCAAAGCCAACAGGGGAGACTATCTATACACGCTCTTCTCTATGGTTTCGCGCTCCACGCCCCCGGTCGCAGTGCACGCCGGGCAAGAGGAAGACCTGAAGCTCCCCGCGCATCGCGGCTGTGTTTGCGGCCTGTGCGAGTAGGCGCTTCGAAATTAGTCTCCCGGGCGAGTGGCGCGCAGAAACCTCGAACCGGTGGAGCCCCGCTCGTAACGTGGAGCCCAGAAGGCCGCCAAGACAGTACTGTTTTCTCAGCGGCGGGTGAGTTCACGCCTCTGAACGCCTGTGGAAACCGGAGGACCTGGTACCTCAGCTGGAGGAAGAGGAAAAGCCAGGGTGGCTACGAAAGGGCTGGGGTGGGGTAGGGGTGAGGGCTGGAGTGGGGGAGGGGACGGGCACGAGGCTTAGGTTTCTCCGCTTCGCTAAGGCCTCGAAAACCAGTGGGCCCAGTAGCCCGTGGAGGTCGGCCTCACCGCCTGAGCGTTCCTCTTCGCATTGTCGCCCAATTTCCCTTTCCCTTCCACGTTCTGCTACGGAGTGAATCGCCTCGGTCCCATCTCGGCTGCGCGTTAGTCACAAAATGATCGGTATGCCCCTGGGGGGCATTTCCCTGAGGTTCCTTTCTTTATGGAGCTTGCGGAGCACCCCAGTAGATTTTCCGGGCCTAGGACACACTGGCCCCAGGCTCTGCCTTGAAGCCAGCCTGCACCCATCTTTTTTAGCGAGGTGCTGGCCACCAACGGATTTCTTTCTCTTTCTCTTTGGCCAGCTAGAGCCCGCCCCCCTCGCATTTAGCTAATGCTCACCGTTTTTAAGCATATTCCTGGCTTGCTTAAGGTTGTGATGAGTTTTGCCTTGCCTTCCTGCCTTCTTTCCGCATTGAAGGATGCAGTAGTCTGTCTCCATTCATTTTAAGTGATTACCACCCTTGGCATTAAAATGTTATTTCATTTTCACCGTTCCTTGGTCTTAAGTATTGCTTTTAATCTAAGTTTTTTGAAATAGGTTTAGGAGTATGAAGGTTATTTTGATGTTATGTAATATGGCTGTAGATTGTCATGGAAATGCTGTTTTTTGATACTGGGCAGAGTAAAGCAGACCAAAAGGAGGGAAGACGTTGGACTTCTCTTGCACCAGACCGGTTAGGTAGTTGACAGTGTATAAAGATTTGTATCGTCCTTGGAGAATTTTTTGTTGTTTTTAGCATTAAAAAAAATTTATTTTGACGTTATTTTAGATTTACAGAAGAATTTAAAAAGTAGTGTAGAGGATTTCTGTATGCAGTTGGTACTGTGTTAAGTCTGTAGATAAATTGCAAAAGGTTCAAGAGAAACTTTTAGTTTTTTAAAGGTTATTACCAAAACATTTAGAGGCCCAGGAAGGCATTCAGTTGATCATCAGTTCTCACGATTCAAGTAGATGGTATACTATTCTAATAATTCACTTTTTTTTTTTTTTTTGTACCGGGGATTGAACTCAGGGGTACTCGACCACCGAGCCACATCCCCAGCCCTTTTTTTTATATTTTATTTAGAGACAGGGTCTCACTGAGTTGCTAAGTGCCTCGCCATTGCTGAGGCTGGCTTTGAACTCGCGATCCTCCTGCCTCAGCCTCCCAAAGTGCTGGGATTACAGGCGTGCGCCACCGCGCCCGGCTTCTAATAATTCACTTTTTTAAAGCCTTGGTTTTCTGTAAACGAGTATTATAATAGTGATCACATTTCTTCCAGTGTACTCTGAATAGACTTTCATAAGCAAAGCCATAACTGACCCTCAAATTAATTAATTTCTTATTGGTATGTTATTGCTAGAAAGAGGCAATAGAGTCTTTCAATTAGTAATTTTAGGACAGTGGGGAGCCTTGGGAGTCTCCACCCACTTGCTGTGTTCAATTGGACAAGTAAGAATCTTCAGTAAAGTGAGCAACAAGGCTTACACCTGTAATCCCAGCCATTCAGGAGACTGAGGCAGGAGAAGAGCAAGTTCCAGGCAAGCCTTGGCAGTTTAGCTGGACACTGTCACAAAAAAATAAGAAATATAAAGGACTGGGGTGTTTGTAGCACAGTGGTAGAGCACCTCTGCAGTTCAAGCCCCAGTATCTCCTCCCAAATTAACGAATTTACTTTTGATAATTTGGGAATTAAATAGATAACGAAGACTTTCCAATAAAAATAAATAAAATGTTTATTAAATAATTTTGAGATAACCATTATCAGATTTTCTCATTTATGGTCTTTTTTTTGTTGTTGTTGTTTTTTTTGCCTTTCCTCTTTCGTTTTCTTTTGGTGGAGTACCAAATGACTTATAGGGAAATAAAAGTTTGCTGTCTCACTCTTGCATATAGGCATCATATATTAATAATGATTTTGACTAATTTTTAAATTTTGTGATTTATCTTTTTATTATTTTTTTGTGATTTGTCATTATTGCACTGTGTTGACTCTCAATATATATGTATATATTTATTTAAATTTTAAAAAATTGTTTATGGACCTGTATTTATTTATATGTAGTGCAGAGAATCGAACCCAGTGCTTCACACATGCTAGGCAAGTGCTCTACCATTGACCCACAACCCTGGCCCTCTCCATATATATATATATATGCATATATATATATATATATATGTTTTAAATATTTATTTATTTGCTTTTAGTTGTACACAATGCATGTACTTTTACATGGTGCTGAGAATTGAACCCGGACCGCGCACGTGCTAGGTGAGCGCTCTACCACTGAGCCACAACCCCAGCCCTATATTTTTAAAATAAAATTATTTCATGTTAATATTGGGCAATGACTTTGGACCTGATAGGAATTTGGCCACAGATAAGTACTTTTCACATTTTTATAATTTGGAGAAAAATGATATTGATTATAGCTTTGAAAGCAAAAGTTGTCATTAACATCATTAAATCATTAATGTCACTACAAGTAATCTTGTATTAAGAAAACATTCTGTGTATTTTTTAATCTCTTAATTGCCTTTTCTTATACTACTATAGCCATTTATTTTAAGACCGGACATTGCAAGTTGCCCAGGCGGACCTCAAATTTATTATCCTCTTGCTTCAAACTTCTGAGTACAGATATGTGCCACTGTGTCAGGCTTAGCTTCTTCTTTTTTTGTTTAAAAATATTTTTTAGTTTTATATGGGCACAATATCTTTATTTTGTTTATTTTTATGTGGTGCTGAGGATCAAAGCCAGTGCTTCACATGTGCGAGGCAAGCGCTCTGCCACTGAGCTACAATCCCAGCCCATCTTTTTCTTTTCTGAAACATATTTTAGTTGTAGACAGTCACAATACCTTTGTTTTATTTATTTATTTTTATGTGGTCCTGAGGACGGAACCCAGTGCCTCACATGTGTCAGGCAAGCGCTCTAAAACTGAGCCACAAAACCAGGCCCTATGCTTAGCTTCTGTACCATTTGAAAAGTTTTTAAACTTGCAGAAAATAAGTGGACAAACACTACTCAGAATTATGGATATTCCATTTTTAATTTTAGTTTTGACACGATTTAAATTTACAAAAATGTTGAAAGAATAGTATGAAGAATTCTCAATTGTCACCCACATTCCTCAAATGTTAACATTTTACCAATTGACTTCATTCTTTTCCTGTCTCCATAGTTTCCTTCTGAAAGTTTTGGGAGATGTGATGCCTCTTAACATAAAAATACTAAAGTGTATTTCCTTTAAAATTAGGAAATAGGCAAGGTGCAGTGTTGCACACCTGTAATACTAGCTACTTAGGAAACAAAGGGAGAAAGAATTCAAATTCAAGGCCAGCCTGAGGAACTTAGTTAGACCCTGTCTGGAAAGAAAAAAAGAAGAAGAAAAGGGGAAAAAAAAAAAAAAAAAAAAAAAAAAGGCTGGGTATGTAGCTCAGTGGTAAAGTGCCCTAGCACTTTTTTCCCCTCTCTACCAGAAAGGCAAACTAGGACATAGTTTCTGTTATTTAATGACAGTATAATGATCAAAATCAGGACATTAACATTGATACAATATTATGTAATTTTCAGGTCTTAGATTTTTGTCTCTTGTCCTGGCATTTTTAAAAAATATTTATTTATTTGCTTTAGTTATACACAATGTGTTATTTTTACGTTGTGCTGAGAATCGAACCCGGGCTGTGAATGTATTAGGCGAGCGCTCTACAGCTGAGCCACAATCCTAGCCCATCCTGGTATTTTTTTTTGTGTGTGTGTGGTACCGGGGATTGAACTCAGGGGCACTCGACCACTGGGCCACATTCCCAGCCCTTTTTTGTATTTTATTTAGAGACAGGGTCTCACTGAGTTGCTAAGTGCCTCACCAACTCAGTGATGACTCTGTTTCTAAATAAAATACGAATAGGTCTGGGGATGTGGCTCAGTGGTTGAGTGCCCCTGGGTTCAATCCCCATTACTACCCCCAAAAGAAAAAAAAAATAGCTTATGAAAGTGTATTTGACATATAAATGGGGTGGGATTTTTGTTGTTGTTGTTTTTTGTAGTAATCATACAGAGTTAAGCAGCCAGTCCCTAAAAAAAAACTCTCTGCCTATTTGCCTATTTGTAAGTCACTGTATCCCAGGTTCTGTTTTGTTTTGTTTGCCTTTGGGGTAGGGGGAGATGGAGGGTGGATACTGTGGATTGAACCTAGAGGCATTTACCGCTGAGTTACACCCCCAGACCCCCTCTACCCTTTTAAATTATTTTTAGGGGTGCCAGGGATTGAACTCAGGGGCACTCAACCACTGCGCTACATCCCCAGACCTTTTTTTTTTTTTTTTTTTTTGTATTTTATTAGAGACAGGGTCTCACTGAATTGTTAAGTGCCTCACCATTGCTGAGGCTGGCTTTGAACTTGTGATCCTCCTGCCTCAGCCTCCCAAGTGCTGGGATTACAGGCGTGCACCCAGCTTCCCCTTTTAAATCTTGAGACATGTTCTTACTAAGTTGCTTAGGGACTCACTAAATTGTTGAGGCTCACCTGGAACTTGTGGTCCTCTGGCCTCAGCCTTCTGAGTCACTGGAGTTACAGGCCCCTTCCCCCCATCCCCGTCCCACCCCAGTTTGTAGGGACCACTAGTGTTTCTGTGTACATAGTGTTGCTTTTTAATAATTGAAAAATGACATAATAACAAAGTGGAAATCTCAGGGAAAAAATCAATTCCTTTTTTAGAGAGTCAAAAGTCTTTTCCTGCACTGCTGGGGGTTGAACCCATGGTGTTCTACCACTAAGCTATATTCTCCTAGCCTCTTGAGTATTTTCATACCTCTGAAAAGCTTTGCTGTAAAAGAAATTTTTTTTCTTTTTTTAGTGGTACCGGGGATTGAACTCGGGGGCACTCGACCACTGGGCCACATCCCCAGCCCTTTTTTGTATTTTATTGATTTTATTGGAGACAGGGTCTCACTGAGTTGCTAAGTGCCTCGCCATTGCTGAGGCTGGCTTTGAACTCACTATCCTCCTGCCTCAGCCTCCCAAGTGCGGGGATTACAGGCGTGCGCCACCACACCCGGCTAAAAGAAATTTTTTTTTTGTCAAATATTCCCCATTTTTCTATGGACTTTGAACACTTTTTCTAGTAATAATGTCTGTAGACTCCAGTTCTGTGGAAATTTAGTTAATGAAGTAATGCATTTTAAGGGAATGTTTTGCTTAGGTTGAGGCAGGCAGTTATGTCAGTGTCCAGTGTATCTTGCAGGCTATGAGCAGGGCAGGAAACAGTGCATGTTACACTAATAGACACTTATAGTCCCTGTATAGCCTGTATAGCCTCTGGACTAGCTATTAAACTTTATGTAGTAACTTAAATTTTACCCTTTCAGGAACATGTACAAATAATACCTGAAGGAGAACTGGGCACAAAATTGAAACTATTTATTGGATGAATGAATGAATTGTCTGTTAGTGTTTGCAGAGGGGCAATATATTGGTTCATTCTTACCATTTCAAAAACTTGACACATAGTGCCTGATGGAGCTAATTTATAAGTCTATCCTTGGTGAAATAATTTTGTTTATGTCTGGATAAGTCTGAAACAAAGGGATGCTTATAAGCATCACTACTATATTTTGTATACCTGTAGTATTATTCTCAGAAGTATAGAAAACTAAAGAATGCTTTGAAAGAGAAAAAAGTGAAAAAAGCAGAATGCATGCATGTTAATGTAATATAGATAAATCTTACTTGGATACTTTTTCTTTTTTGGATTAAATCTATTGATAAAATTACAAAAAAAATGCATTCATTTTAATTTCAGTGAGTTTTGATGTATACATATGCCTGTGTGACCACCAGTATGCTAGATAAAGACAGAAAATACTTCTTCCATTGTGGATGCTTGTTTTGGACCATAAGGTTTTTTACTTCTAGGTAAAAATGCTTTGGATCTTATGTAATAAGTTAAGCGTAGTATTTTTTCAAATGCTATTTAAATAATTTTAGTGCTAACAATTAACTCTGCATCTCTCTTTCTTGAACTCCACGTGCAGTTCTTCAGCAAATTCTATTGGTGATCTTCAGTATATCCAGAATCCAACAATTTGATAACCACTTTCACCACTACATGTGTTTCAAACTGTCATCTTGTATGGATCATTACAATAGTCTCAGGCTTCCCTTCTGTTCTCATCCAGTCTTACTTAATACAGTGGCCATTGATACTGTTAAAATGTCAGTCAAGTTAAAAGTCTTTGGATGTTTTTCACTTCATTGAAAGTAACAGTCAAAACTTTTACAATGTACTACAAAGTCCTACATTCTCTGAACCCCCTCCCTCAGCAATAGTATTTTCACCTTTCTTCAGCTACTCCAGAGATACTGTTGACTTTGCTGTCTCCCTTGAACACACCCTGAAGTTGAACACACTATGTCTACTTTAGGCCTGTGTTTGCTGTTTCCTTTGCTTGGAAGATGGTTCCCCAGATATGATTGGACTTCCTGTTTCAGCCTTTTTCAAATCTTTGTTCAGAGCCTCACTTTCTTTGTGAGGCATATAAGCAGATTTGAAATAAATCTCTCCCTAGCTCTCATCCCAGCTTTATTTTCCTGCAATATGCCTTCCAGTGTTCAATATACCTTAGCATGAGTAATTATAATTTATATTTTATTTGTTATCTGTAAGAGCTGATAGGTTTGTCTATGAATATAAAAGTTTATTTGCACATAGCAAAACAAAATTTTATGTTGAATTATGTAATTGATGCATTTAATGTTTAAATATTAATGTTTTTCAAAGATAACAGGAAATGTTTTTTGATTTTTCAAGGAAAAATGAAATATTCATAATAACTAACCATTAGCTGTGCTATTTTTCATCTGTTTCAAACTAAAATAAATAAATGGCTGGGGTTTCAGCCCGTGGTAAAGAGCCCCCTTGGATTTAATCTCCAATACCTCCCCCCAGCAAAAACAAAACCTTAGAAATGAATGTAATGGGTATACTAGCATACGCTAACATTAAAAATTACAAATATGGCATAAACTCCAAGAATATAGTTTTATTAATAAAATATCTAATAGTGGGGGGAGTGAAAAGTGGTTCTAAAAACTGAATCAAAGTCCATCATTCATCATTGTGAGGCTAGCACTGGGCCATTGCTAGCATAGTACCTGGCGCATGGTAACTGCTTAATAAATGTCTATTGAGGCCCTCAGACTTTGTTGACTGATACATTCATTAATCAATTTATTTATTCAACAGGTACTATACCAACTGCCCTCCTAAGAAAGTGCTGAGATAGAGTATTATAATGATAATACAAGAGCTTCTGTAAGTAGGACAGTAGCCTTCTCTGTTTTAAAAGAAGATACATCCCCTTTCCACCCTTCTGTATAGAGTATTTGTTTTTGTTTTGGGGCAGAAAGTGTTACCAAAAAATTATAAGAAACTCAATACATTTATAGTCTAACAATCTTGTGTTTTTCCTTTGTAGTACATCCTGATACGTACCTAAAATTTAAAGTATTTCTAATACTTTATGTGATAAGTATTTGAATCATCGTAGGAATTCCTTTACTTATAAAAACGTTCTAAATATTTTAAATATATTGTTTTCTGAAGTTGAAGTTTAGATTGTATAGACGATTGTTTGTGGGCATCAAGGAAATACATTTTTGTTTTAAAGAAATGTCTAATAAACAGGTAAAAAGATACTGAACCTCATTAATGAAATACAAGTTTTTTTAAACCTACCAGATAATTAGAATTTAAAAACCTATTTATTTCAACAAAGGTGAGGATATGAGAAAAGGGTATAAAATTTGTATACTAGTTTTGGGGACTGATTTAGAGGTAGAGTTTGGATATATACAGTAATAATCTGTTATGGAATTATTTGCACAGATGTATAGGGTTATGTGTCTAAGAATCTTTAGCATTATTTGAAAGAGATAAAAAAAGTAGCATCAACCATTAATGTTGGTTGGATAATTTTTGTATATCTGTATTAATAATAATTACTGCATTATAAAAACTGAAATAGAACTTTATAAGTGAATATGAATAGATGTCAATGAAAGTAGGGGAAAATGTAGGTAATAATATGATTATACTGTAGAAAATCACAAATTATTATGTATTACTTTGTATATGTAAAGATATGTAGAAAACCATGATATATGCCCAACTGTTCAGATTAGGGAAAGAGAAAGTGAAGAGTTACACTTTTTTTCTTAATTTTTTTTTTTTAGTTGTTGATAGAACTTTATTTAATTAATTTTTTATATGCGGTGCTGAGAACTAACAGTGCCTCACACATGCTAGGCAAGCACTCTACCACTGAACCACAACCCCAGCCCCCAAGAGTTACACTTTTTATCTTCTCTCTCCTAAAGGGTGAGTAAAACAATTACAAAACACAAGAAAGACATTTTAAAAGTTTAAATAGCTTTGGACTTCTTCATTTATAGAGTGAGGAAATTTTCCTTAGTGTCTAATAGAAATATCTCCAGTTTATCAAATCACTGACTTTAGTGGAGTCACTGATGTGGCATAGACTTAATTATTTGAGCTCCCTTACCCCCATGCTGGGAGTCTAACCTGAAACCTTGAGCATGATAGGAAACACTCTACCACTGAGCTATGTCCCCCAGCCCCTTGGCTGCTTTTAAAAATTGATGTATAAAACTCTCATAGGAAATTCTAGCATCGTTTTTCATTTTTTTTCCCAATAGATCTGGGTGCTAAAACATGTTGATGAAAATAGAAGCTTTTCAAGGAAGGAAAAACTTAAATACTTCCATTCATGTAAATAGAGGATGGCTAGGCACCTGTAATCCCAGCAACTTGGGAGGCTGAGGCATGAGGAATGCAAGTTCCTGAAACCCTGTCTCAAAAAGAAGGACTGGGGTTGTAGCTCTGTGGTAAAGCACCCCAGGGTTCAATCTTCAGTCCCACATTGGAAGGGAAAAAAAGTTTCTTTTAATATGACAGACTAAACAGTTTAATGTGCTTTTATGTTTTAAAAAGTCAAATGCTACTATCTGATTCAAGAGTGGTTAAAAAAAGAAATGGTTAATTGGATGACTTTTTCTCATTGTCAGTAGTCATATGTTCTTTTCACATTTGAGTGGTTACTGTATGATCTGGTATTAGGAGTTGGTGTGTGTCCCTGCCCCCACCAGGTTTGTAATTCACTGACACATTTGTCCTTGAAGAACTGCCCAACATTGAATGAAATACTGTGTAACCTTGTAAATTTAGTTTTCAGGGTTCTGATAGATATTAAAAAAAAAAAAAAAAAAAAAGAAAAGAAAGTATCACAGCACTTTATAAAACACTATTAGTTACCCTCCAGGATTCTGAGTTTGGTTTTAAAAGATTCATTGATGTTTGGTATTTAATTTTTGGATATTAACTGAACCTCAAAATTTTTTTCTTCCTTTATATGTATTCCCACATGATTGTAGGAGTCTATCCTGAACTTAGATCGTGTACATTTTGGGAACTTATTTTAGAAAAGATCTAAGTTTTAAAAATTCTCAATGGACAGACAGAGAAAAGAGGGTCTTTGCCAACTCCTTTGGGTAAGAAAACTTTAGAATTTTGCAGATACTCTAAAAATGAAGGCCAACAAAACTAGGCAGATTCAATTATAAAGTTTTCAAGTAAAATGATTTGTTATGATTTCTTTCTTTAGACTGCTGCAGTAAGAATGTCTTTCCCCCCTCATTTGAATCGCCCTCCCATGGGAATCCCAGCACTCCCACCGGGTATCCCACCCCCACAGTTTCCTGGCTTTCCTCCACCTGTGCCTCCAGGTAAGTTTTTTGATACTTTGTTTTTTAAACCTATGCTTTTGCCATTGTGATATTAACTTTAGGAAAATGATATGTAAGTGACTACGTTAGCATTAGTCTGTTAGCAGTATCTTAGCATCTTTCTGAAAATTGATTTTTCATTTTCCTATGGCAGTGGATTTGATATGTGACTGTTAGACTCATCTTGGAAATTTCTTTTAAAAATTCTAGGTGGGGCTGGGATTGTGGCTCAGCTGTAGAGCACTCACCTAGAGCGTGGGCGACCCGGGTTCGATCTTCAGCACCACGTACAAATAAAATGCATTGAATAAAACACATTGTGTACAACTAAAGCAAATAAATAAAAATATTTAAAAAAAAAATTCTAGGTGGCTGGGGATATAGCTCAGCTTAGAATGCTTGCCTCACATGCACAAGGCCCTGGGTTCAATCCCAAGCACCACACACACAAAAAAATTAATAAAATAAAAATAATTTTTAAAAACAATATAAAATACATAGGGCCAGGTAGAGGTGCAAGCTTGTAATCCCAGCGACTTGGGAGGCTGAGGCAGGAGGATGACAGGTTCAAAGCCAGCCTCAGCAACTTAGTGAGACTATAAGCAATTCAGCAAGACCCTGTTTCAAAATAAAAATAAAAAGGCTAGGGATGGGGCTTAGTGATTAAGGCCCTTTGGGTTCCATCCCTGGTACCAAAAATGTGTGTGTGTGCACATACTACATTCACACACTACATTCACATGGTTCAGAAATAAAAAAATAGAGTTATGGTGAAAAATTTCCTTCACTAATGTAAGTGCTATCACTATTCCCTTTCGGAAATGGGGAAACAAAGTAGGGTTATTAACCTTAATTTTAGAAGCAAATATAAGTAAATATTTTATCTAAGTTTGGTTTTTTTTTTTTTTTTTTTTTTTTTTTTTTTGGGGGGGGGGGTGGCGGGGGAGGTACCAGGGATTCAACTCAGGGCACTTGACCACTGGGCCACATCCCCAGCCCTTTTTTGTATTTTATTAGAGACAGGGTCTCACTGAGTTGCTAAGTGCCTCGCAATTGCTGAGGCTGGCTTTGAACTTGTGATCCCCTCAGCCTCCCAAGTGCTGGGAATACAGGTGTGCGCCACTGCGCCCAGCAGATTGGTTTTTTTTTTTTTTTTTTTTTTTAAATATTTATTTATTTACTTTTAGTTGTACATAATGCAATGCATTTATGTTTACGTGGTGCTGAGGATAGAACCCGGGAAGTGCACGTGCAAGGCGAGCGCTCTGCCGCTGAGCCACAACCCCAGCCCAGATTGGTTTGTTTTTAAGCACAGATGCACAGTAGCATGCTATATCAACTAGTTTGCACTTTTGCTTTTTTTCACTTGACAGTGTACCTTAGCTTTCCAAATCAATATTTAAACAGCTTTCTTCAGAGTTCTGCGGAGTTAAAACAATGTTCAGGTCTTATAACAAATCCCTGAATCAGATCCTCAGAAATTGGGGCTCTGGAATCTTTATTTTTTTAATTTAATTTTTATTTTTTTTGGTACCAGGGATTGAACTCAGGGGCACTCGACCACTGGGCCACATCCCCAGCCCTTTTTTGTATTTAATTTAGAGACAGGGTCTCACTGAGTTGCTAAGTGCCTCGCCATTGCTGAGGCTGGTTTTGAACTCGCGATCCTCCTGCCTCAGCCTCCCAAAGTGCTGGGATTACAGGCGTGTGCCACCGCGCCCAACTGGAATCTTTATTTTTAACAAGTTTGCAGCTAATTCTAGGTTTCAGTTTAAGTAGATGGAACCCATATTTGAGAACAATAATGCTGAAGTACATAACATTATTTGACTTAAGGGTATGCAGAGAGTTCCTTTGGTTCATTGGAAATACTTCAGGTATTCTACCATATCTACCTTAGGTCTTCAATATTATTGCCAACTTGGTTGATATTAAACTAATGTGAACATTTATTCAGAGTGGTAATTCTGTAATTTTTTTTTTTAAAATATTTATTTATTTGTTTTAGTTGTACACAATGCAATGCATTTATGTTTAGGTGGTGCTGAGGATCGAACCCCGGCCGCGCATGTGCCAGGCGAGCGCTCTACCTCTGAGCCACAACCCCAGCCCTAATCCTGTAATTTCTGATTCCATTTATACTAGTCCACTGTACTAGTCTACTATACTATTTATACTATTCCATTTTATATTATTCCATTTATTACTAGTCTACTATTCCATTTCTCCTAGTCTATTCCACTTATACTAGTCATTTTCGTTTAGCAAAGCGTACTTTACTTGACTGATATATCAAAATTTAGTTGTAGCTCAGGCACTACCTGCATTCTGTGTGCAACATCAGTATTTTAAAAGGTAAGTCATGAAAAAAAGAAAGGTAGGCAATGGACTGGGTACGTGACTCAGTAGTAGAGTGCTTGCCTTGCATGCTTGAGGCCCTTGGTTTGTTCCCTAGCACTGGAAGGGGTGGGGCAAGGTAAGTAATGAAAGAGTATAAAAACAACTGTAATAATTCAGAAATACAGTACCCTTGGTGCATAATTTTCATGTTTGGCTTATGAGTATAGTTAATAACTCTTAGTGCAATAATTGAACTTTGAAATAATATATGGTGAGTGTGAGTTTTTTTAAAAAACTTTTTGTTGTAGATGGATAGATTACTTTTATTTTATTATTTTATGTAGTACTGCTGAGGATTGAACCTAGCACCTCACATGCTAGGCAAGCACTCTGCCACTGACCTATAGCCCAAGCCCTAGTGATCATGAATTTTAAATGAGAAAATAAGTTTGGTAACTAGCTGTTATTTTTCTTTAAAAAGTAACACATGCCTACAGAAAAAAGTTTTTCCCCACACTTTTTAGTTCCTTCCCCAAAATCAATCTTGTCAGTTTTCTAGGGTGTTACCTCTCCAGAGATACGCTATACATTTCCTACTATTTGCTTGTGTTTTTCTCTTTTCCTACTTGCTTTTTAAAAAACTCAAGTGGTGGCCGGGCGTGGTGGCACATGCCTGTAATCCCAGCACTTGGGAGGCTGAAGCAGGAGGATTGTGAGTTCAAAGCCAGCCTCAGCAATGGCGAGGCACTTAGCAACTCAGTGAGACCCTGTCTCTAATAAAATACAAAAAAAGGGCTGGGGATGTGGCCCAGTGGTCGAGTTCAATCCCTGGTACAAAAAAAAAAAAAAAAAAAAAAAAAAAACCTCAACTGGTGATATGCTCTTCCTTCACATTTTGTGTGCATTATTTTTGCCTTAGCATGCATGACCTTTATGAAGAGCAGCAGTGCTTTTTTTTTTTCTACCGGGGATTGAACTGAGGGTCACTTGACCACTGGGCCACATCCCCAGCCCTCTTTTGTATTTTATTTAGAGACAGGGTCTCACTGAGTTGCTAAGTGCCTCGCCATTGCTGAGGCTGGCTTTGAACTTGCGATCCTCCTGCCTCAGCCTCCCAAGTGCTGGGATCACAGGCATGAGCCACTGCGCCTGGCAGCAGTGCTTTTTCAATGTGAATTCTGAACTCTATTTTGCTTATTTTTGCTTTAGCATGCATGATTTTTATAAAGAGCAGCAATGCCTTATTTATTGTGAATGCTAATTATAGAAATCTAATCACAATATTAGAGCACATGCTTAGCATGCACAGGCCTTGAGTTGTAACCCCAGCACCAAAAAGAATGAGAAAAATAAATAAATTTCAGGTATTAGTAAGTTGGAGTAGGAGACATTATTAGACTTTGAGTAATTATAGAAAGGGAAATTTCAAGATGTCTTTCTGAATGCTTTGTTTAATAGAAAGTTTACTTATGAAAGAGGGGCCATATGGGGGGGTACCATTATAGTTGGTAAATAGAGGAGTATTTTTTTTTTTTTTGGAAAGTTAGGGTACAAAATTTAGATGTCAGCTGGTTAATTATAGGTTGTTTTTGGAATTGGGATTGAACTGGGGGGCGCTTTACCGCTGAGCCATATCCCCATCCCCTTTTATTTTTTAATTTTGAGACAGGGACGTGCTAAGTTGCTTAGGGCCTCACTAAATTGCTTAGCTGACCTTAAACTTGTGATCCTCCTGCCTTACCCTTCTGAGCTGCTGAGATTATAGTCATGTGCTACCATGCTGGGTAATTAATTATAGTTTTACATACCCACAGTTATTTAAAAATACTTTTTTGGGGGGTGGGCAGTAATGGGGATTGAACCCAGGCCTTGACATATGGTAGCAAGTGCTCTGCAAGTATCTACTTTATTTTTAAGTGATTCATATAAATTATCACAATTTTACAGGCTCTCTTGAGGGACTGATTATTTTAATAGAATTAAGGAAATTGCAGCAGAAGTTAAAGTAATTTTCCAAAGGTTCACAAGTTAAAGTGATAGAATCAAGAATCAAACGCCAATTTAACTTTTTTAGTCCTCAGTAGACCTTTAATTAATTAATTAATTAATTAATTAATTAATTTATTTATTTATTTATCTATATGTGGTGCTGAGGATTGAACCCAGTGCCTCACACATGGTAGGCAAGCGCTCTGCCACTGAGCTACAACCCTAGCCCAATGCAAATTTGATCCTGAAGTCTGTTTTGCACAGTTTATTCTGGACATTGATAGGAACTGTGATCTATATCTTTAAAAAATATTGTGAAAACTGGAATTATTTTAAATAAAATATATTTGAACATAAAGGGACAATGTTATATGTTTAAGCATTTATTACCATGGGACTGGTATTGTGGCTCAGTGGTGGAGCGATCACCTAGCATTTGCAAGGCCCTGGGTTCCATCCTCTGCACCACATAAAAATAAATAAAAAAGTTAAAAAAAGTGTGTGTGGGGGGGGGTTGGGGATATAGCTCAGTTGATAGAGTGCTTGCCTCACATGGACAAGGCCCTGGGTTTGATCCCCAGCACCACACACACACACATACACACACACACACACACACACACACACACACACACACAAATTACCAGTTTTAGATGGAGAATTATCTTGAATTGATGTTAAATTTGACCTGAAGGGTGATTTCAGAACTTTGTGATATTTGGAAGAATGTATTTTTATTTTTCCAGTACTGGGAATTGAACTAAGGGGTGCTTGACCACTAAGCCACATTCCCTAGTTTTTTTTTTTTTTTATATTTTATTTAGAGACAGGTTCTTTCTGAGTTGCTTAGGGCCTCACTAAATTGCTGAAGCTGGCACTGAACTAGTTGATCTTCCTGTCTTAGCCTCATCAGCCCTGTGGGCCACTGCTCCCAACCCTTTTTTTTTTGTTTTGGTACTGGGGATTGAACTCAGGGGCACTTGACCACTGGGCCACATCCCCAGCCCTTTTTTTGTTTTTGTATTTTATTAGAGACAGGGTCTCACTGAGTTTCTAAATGCCTTGCCATTGTTGAGGTTGGCTTTGAACTTGAGATCCTCCTGCCTCAGCCTCCCAAGTGCTGGGATTACAGGCATGAGCCACCGTGCCCAGGCTGGTTTCAAATTTGTGAACCTCTTGGCTCAGCTTGCGGAGTTACAGAGATTACAGGCATGCAACTGCACCTGGCTATGTAGAAGCATTTTAAAATTTATATTAGAACAGTAGCCACATCTTTGATTAATTTTTATCTCATTGCAAGCTTTTTCTTAGTTCTAAAATGATGTAATTTCTTCCTTAGTTCTGTGAACAAGGAGGGATGAAAGGAGTCTATATAGCAGCTCTTGCTTAGCAAACAATGTAGTTGAAAACAGATATCCATAAATTGTTAATAGTAGACAGCCCATTGATAGCTCTTAAACCTTCACTGTGAATTATTTAGAACAGAACATGCCTATCTTAGAGATTAGTTTTCTTTTTGATAACAGCTGAAATTACCGATCTCATGTTTTGGATGATATTCGTTTAATCTTGGGAATCATTGGTACCATTTCTTTTCCAATTGAAAAGTGTTTTTAAAATCAGAGTCTTAAATCTGTAAAAACATAATTTTGTCCCACTGTGTCCATCAGATCAGGCTCCTGATATATCCTGAGGGTTTTTTTTTTTTTTTTTTTTTTTTTTTTGGTACCAGGGATTGAACTCAGGGGCACTTGACCTCTGGGCCACAACCCCAGCCCTTTTTTTTTGTATTTTATTAGAGACAGAGTCTCACTGAGTTGCTTAGTGCCTTGACATTGCTGAGGCTGTCTTTTGAACTGGTGATCCTCCTGCCTCAGCCTCCCAAGTGCTGGGATTGTAGGCGTTCGCCACTGCGCCTGGCTGAAAGGTTGTTAGTTTAAACTCTGTGGTCTTTTTTTTAGTTGCATGATTTAATGTATTTTTTTTTTAAAGATGGACAGAATATTTTATTTGTTTATTTTTGTGTGGTGCTAGGGATTGAACCCAATGCCTCATGCATGCTAGGCAAGTGTTCTACCACTGAGCCACAACCTGGCCCCCTTCATATAGGTTTTTTTTTTTTTTTTTTTTTGGTGGTACCGGGGATTGAACTCAGGGGCACTGGACCACTGGGCCACATCCCCAGCCCTTTTTTTTTGTATTTTATTAGAGACAGGGTCTCACTGAGTTGCTAAGTGCCTCGCCATTGCTGAGGCTGGCTTTGAACTCGCGATCCTCCTGCCTCAGCCTCCCAAAGTGCTGGGATTACAGGCGTGTGCCACCGCGCCCGGCTCCTTCATATAGTTTTTATATATTATTGGTACCATTGTTCACTCATAACTATGAATCTGTTTGTGAAGGCAGCTTGTTTTGAGGACCACTGAAACAAATGAAAACAAAGTGATAATTGTCCAGAATTTTATACTCCTTAAAACTAAAAAATGGGCTGGGTTTAATCCTCAATGGTGGAGCACTTGCCTAGCACATGCAAGGCACTGGGTTCGATTCTCAGCACCATATTAAAAAGCAAACAAAGAATAAATAAAAATAAAGTTACTTAAAAAAAAAAAGGCAAGCTGGGTTCAGTGGCGCACGCCTGTAATCCCAGCACTTGGGAGGCTGAGGCAGGAGAATCGGGAGTTCAAAGCCAGCCTCAGTCGTGGCGAGGCACTTAGCAACTCAGTGAGACCCTGTCTCTAATAAAATACAAAAAAGGGCTGGGTATGTGGCCCAGTGGTTGAGTGCCCCTGAGTTCAATCCTCGGTACCCCCCACCCCCAGAAAAAAAAAAAAAAGGCAAAAGACATGGGATGCCATTTTGGTTTCAGAATAGTTTTTTATTGGTTTGTTCATAATAGTTATAGGAATTGAGCCAAGGGGTGATTTATACTGCCATGTTCCCCCACCTTTTTTTTTTTTTTTTTTTTTTTGGTACCAAGGATTAACCCAGGGTGCCTAACCACTGAGTCACTTCCCTATCCCTTTTTATATTTTATCTCAGTTGCTGAAGCTGTTCTGAAACTTGTGATTCTTCTGCCTCAGCCTTCTGAGCAGCTGGGAATATAGGCTTGTATTACTGTGCCCAGCTCAGAGTATTTTTTTTTTTCCTTAAATATTTATCTATCTATTTTTAGTTGTACACAATGCCTCCATTTCTACATGGTGCTGCTGAGGATCGAACCCAGGCCGCCCACACGCCAGGCGAGTGCTCCACCGCTGAGCTACAACCCCAACCCCTCAGAGTAGTTTTTCTTTTTCTTTTTTTTTTTTTGCGACCAGGGATTGAACTCAGAGGCACTCGACCACTGGGCCACATCCCCAGCCTTTTTTTTTTTTTTTTTTTTTTTGGTATTTTATTAGAGACAGGGTCTCACTGAGTTGCTAAGTGCCTCGCCATTGCTGAGGCTGGATTTGAACTCATGATCCTCTTGCCACAGCCTCCCAAGTGCTGGGATTACAGGCGTGCGCTACTGGGCCTGGCTAGTAGTTTTTGTTTATAAGTTCATACAGACCAATCTGATACCACATTACTTAAGAAAATAAGACAATAATGTCTTATTTAATTGTTAATGTTTCATTTTCCTTTATCCTGTGTTTCTATTTATATTAACTGTGATTAGGATAATTACTTGTATGGCAGTTGATATAGAACATAGTCATATTTTGGTATTCTTTTTTTTGGGTACCATTGCTTGAACTCAGGGGCACTCAACCACGAGCCACATCCCCAGCCCTATTTTTGTATTTTATTTAGAAACAGGGTCTCACTGAGTTGCTTAGCACCTCGCTTTTGCTGAGGCTGGCTTTGAACTCGTGATACTCCTGTCTTAGACTCCCAAGCCACTGGGATTACATGCACGTGCCATTGCACCAGACTCATAGTATTCTTGAGAGACACATTGTGCTTTTTTTTTTTTTTTTTTTTTTTTTTAGGGACCCCAATGATTCCTGTACCAATGAGCATTATGGCTCCTGCTCCAACTGTAAGTATAATTTAAAGGAGGAAAGTAGTTATAATAGTCCTAAAATGTGCTTTTAAAGCTAAAAAACTTGATATAGTGAATAAGTAGTAAACAAATGATGAGATTACCCAAGAATATTCAACCACTTATAAGTATCACTTAGCTACGCATAGAGATATGTGATTGTGTGTGTGTGTTGTAAACCATTCCCTAAATTAATCAATTTTATGATCTATCCCTCCTGCTTCTTTCTTTTTAGACTTTTCACATACTGGCTTCTAGAGATTTAGTACAGTGGCTCTTTGATCACTCCATCATCTCATCTTGGTCCTGGGAAATGGGAGAATGATCTGACCCTAAAAGAAATGTAGGAATAAATGGGCCCATTAAAAATTTAAATGTTGACAAGTAATTTGTGTAAAATAACTTTACTCTCCTCCCATCTCTAGTGTTTGGTCCTTTTCACTTATGTTATTTTCTCTTTCTCTAATATATCTTCACATTTTGTAAGCCTTTCTTCTGCTGAAGTGTTCATTTTTGTGTCTTAAACCTTAATTCTCCACATTAATCAATTTTGAAGCGTTTTAAAGAATGCTGATTGTACTGTAGCATGTGAATTATTAAGAACACTCTTAAATTTTATTTAGGTAGAATTTTTCTTTGAGTTAATTGGTATAACAGACTTCATTTGGAATTCTGTGAGGGTGAATAGATCTTATTTTAACTGTTTGTTTGTTTGTTTATTATCTTTGGGGTTTGAAAAGGGAGGGGAATATTACTCATGTCACAGGGAGAGGAAGGAAATACATTGGCAATTGGAAATCTGCTCTGAGGTAGACCACTGGAAATGTTTCTTTCTCAGCCCATGGGAAGTCCAGCTTTTCTTGCATTGGACACCCATATTTAACTATTTTAGAAAGTCTCCAAGTGATGTGTACTCTTCCCCCCAGTATTTCAGTATAGGAAAAGATGAAATTGGGGTTTGGAGGAGCTTCCTGAGCTTGGCACTATTTATTCAGTACTTACTGAGGGTCTGTGGCTGATTTAAGTACAAAGAATAGTTCTTTCCTCCAGAAAATCGAAAGCCGGGAAAGCAAACTTGGAATTTGAACTTTTAACAAAGGGTAAAGTGTAAGTTTGGAAGAGTGCTATGGAATGTTTGAATATTCTGTTAGAGGATTAGCAGCAATAAATGGAATTTGCTTTTATACGGATACTAAGAATATTAGATGTGAAAAGTTTCTGGATTTCATTTTTTAATCTTAAATGACTTATGATGTCTTCAACATTTAAAAATATGTGTCTTAATGACTTTTTATTTGCTTTTTTAAGTATTTTGAAAACAATCTAATGGCAATAGCTGGTTATGAATAAATTTGCAAAATTGGAGCATCCTGTCTGCTTTGGGAGCTTCAGATTAAAGAGAAGCTTTAATGATGTGCTATATATTCACCAATTTTGTTTTTAGCATAATATTACATTACATGTGATAGGAAGTTTAATCATTTTCCAGATAAAATTTTATTGCCCTTCTTTATCACAGGTCTTAGTACCCACTGTGTCCATGGTCGGAAAGCATTTGGGAGCAAGGAAGGATCATCCAGGTTTAAAGGCGAAAGAAAATGATGAGAATTGTGGTCCCACTACCACGGTTTTTGTTGGCAACATTTCCGAGAAAGCCTCAGACATGCTTATACGACAGCTCTTAGCTGTAAGTTAAACTATTTACTTTTCATTTAAAAGTTTTTTATCATAAATTTTAAAAAACAGGATTTTGAATGATTATTTTTTCCCTAGTTTTTATTTTGAAGAAATTTAAATCTGTAGAAAAGGTGAAAGAATGGTTCAGTGAACACAAACACATTTTGATAGATTTATTTTGTCTCTACCATACACATTCCCCATCCTGAAAAACTTGAAGGTGAGTGTCATGTGACATTTCACCTGAGTCTGAAGTATATCTCTTAAGAGTAAGGATAATCTCCTGCATAATGACAATGCTATTATTATTATTATACTTAAGAATTGTAACTCTGTGCAATGTCATTTTTCTCTAGTCCCAGCTCCTTGGGAGGCTGAGGCGGGAGGATCACTTAAATACAGGAGTTAAAGAATAGCTTGAAGCCGGGCACGGTGGCGCACGCCTGTAATCCCAGCACTTTGGGAGGCTGAGGCAGGAGGATTGCGAGTTCAAAGCCAGCCTCAGCAATGGCGAGGCACTTAGCAACTGAGTAAGACCCTGTCTCTAAATAAAATACAAAGAAAGGGCTGGGGATGTGACTCAGTGGTCAAGTGCCCCTGAGTTCAATCCCCGGTACCACAAAAAAAAAAAAAAGAATAGCTTGAGCAACATTGTGAAACTATATCAAAAAGAAACTTAAAGTTCATAAGATATTGTTAACTAATACATATGTAATTCATATTTAATCTTTCAATCATGGCCATAGTAAGTTTTCAGTTTACAATCTCTGATCCAATGAAAGATACTATATTTCGTTTAATTTTCATGCCTCTTTAGACAACTTTTTTGCTTCTTTTTTTCTTCTTGCACTATTGGGGATCAAACCCAGGTCCTGGTGCTTGCTAGGCAAGCTCTCTACCACTTAGTAGATCTCAACCCACACCCCACACCTCTGTTTTTCATTTTATTTTGAGATGGGTCTTGCTGTGTTGTCCCAGGCTGGCCTGGAACTTGTTATCTGTCCTCTTGCCTTAGCCTTCCAATTTGTTAGGATTATAGGCATGTGCCACCACACATGGCTAAGCAGCCTTTTTTTTTTTTTTTTTTTAAGTCAGCTTTTTAATATGGAATAATTCCTTGCCTTTTTTGCTTGCTTGTTTTTTTTCTCCCTGACATTGATATTTTTGAGACCAGTTCCTTTGCAGAATATTTCTCCCAATTTGGATTTGTCAGCTTGTTTGCTCATTGATTCAAAGTAAGCATTTTTGATAACTGATGCATTCTTCCTAGTATATAATAGCAAGAGACAAGAGATGATGCCCTATTGAGCTTGGTTTTGGTGGTGTTGAGTTACTTGGTTAAGATGGTCAGACCTTTTCTCTGTTAAGGGTACCTTTTCCTCTGGTATCCTAAATAAGTAATATCAGAGTTTATGTTTTGAAACTATGTGAGTCCTTTACCCTACCAACTGTTAAAACAGTGATCTTAGCATCCAGTGATGATTGAATCCCTTTGAAGTTTTTATTCCAAATAAGTGTAAGTTATTTAGATTTCATGAAATCCTTTATTTTCCTTTTTGTCTAGTTTAAAACAGTTCAGTTTGGTGATATATGCTGATTGTTATATGAATAATATTCCATGATTTTATAATGAAAAAGAAAGTATTTGTATACATTCTCCCTATACCATTTATTGGGGAAGGTATTTTTAATCTTTTCCTTGTTTTATAAATAGATTATAGCCATTTCCATTTTATAAATTGTGTTCCTTTCATTGGATGTTTAGACAATAACCATCCATAAAACCTAGCTTGTTGAACTTAATAATATGATTCTAGCTTCAGATTTTTTGCAAAGAAATAGAACATTACAGTGAAAATCCAAATCCCCAATTCTTTTCTCTTCAGAGGTAATCAATTATTCTAAACTGAAGGGATATAGCATTACTGTGCATATTTTCTACTTTATTGCATGTTACAGATTCATAAATACACATTATTTGTAAGGTTTAATTTTGTATTTCAGTTTGATTTTTTTTTTTTTTTATCACCCAACATCTGTGTTGCTTTTCACTGCCATATACTGTTGCATTGTAGAAATACGTCATAAATCATTACTTTTCTATTGATAGCCATATGGATTGTTTTCATATTCTGTTATATTACTGGCAATAGGTCTTCCTAGGTACAAGTGAAAAATTTTCTGTCACATATCCTCTCAGAAGTGAAATTTCTGAGTATTAGAGCATACTTGAGTTTTTCCCCTCATAGTTAGTCATACCAATATATTCTTAACTGCAACAGTGTCAAAGTTTCCGTTCTTGTACATTTTATTTAAATATACTGTTTAAATTTTTAACTCTTTGGAAAATCTGATAGATTTGAAATGATATCTCCTTCCTGTTTTTATTTGCATTTTATTACTGTCTTTATTACTTTTGAAATTATCTGTTGACTTACTATTTTGGTAAATAAAGCTTAGCTTGTGTATTGGTCTCAAATCTCATTCCCCAATTTCCTAATATAAGTATTTAAATTTAGTGAAGTCATTAATCAGTGTTATGATGGTTGGTAAATAGTTTGGTAGAACTAATTCTTGTACCATGATTACATTTTCATTGCTCTCTTGGCGTTGTTAATTGTGTTATTCTTTTGTTTATGGTTTCTATAAATTTGTTAGAAATTTAGAATTCCCCATCATTTCTACCTCACACCTGCCTTTTTTCTTCAATTGTTAAAATATGTCAAATAATATTAATTTCCCTTCTTTTCTAAATGCCTTTCTGCCAGACCCCTCTATTTTTGTTTTTGTTTTTTTTGGGGGGTTTTTTGGTACTGGCTATTGAACCCAGGTGTGCTCTACTACTGAGCTACATCCCCAGCCCTTTTTATTTTTTATTTTGAGATAGGGTCTCGCTACGTTGCCAAGGCTGTCCTCACATTCATGATCCTCCTGCCTCAGCCTTCTGAATAGCTGTGAGTACAGGTGCATGCCACCATGTCTGGGATATCTGTTCATATTTAAAAGTTATGAATTAAAAGAATGTTGTGTGCATAAGATTAGTTTAAAAAATGAGGCTTTTCCCAAACATGGGGTGATTTAGCAAGCAGCCAGAGGATTTGAATGTTGTTATGTGGAGGTCTTTTCTTTGGGGCTGGTTGGTTTCTCTAGAAAACTTTTCTGTGCCTACGAATTGACTGCTTACATAGTGTTGGGGGTGAAGTGCTGGGTTCAGCCATTTCTTTATAAATTCTTTACTATCTTCCCTTTAACCCACTTTCCCTCATTCTGGGTCTTCTGTCTTATCTGGTACTCCAAACCCCAAGCCTGTTCTCTTAATTCTTAAGACATAAACACTTCAGATTGAACTACTAGGCTCTGTTTATTTCATTCATATTCATAAAGTTAGGCAAGCCCCTTTTAAAATTTAGCATCATTGTTCATTCTGCACTATACTTTTTATTCCCATCTAGCTTCACTTGTCTTTCTAGAATGAATTAGTCTAATTCTTTGCCCTTAGTATCTGCCTCTGTAGACATATTAAGGTATAAACTTCCTTATTGTATTGAATGAGTTACCACCCAGCCATTTTTTTTTTTTTTTAAAGTCTGGACTGCTACTCTTTCCCCATCCATAAGATCTTGTGCGTTTCTTCTGTCTTTTATATTTCTTGACTATCATTTTAATATGTTCCTCTGAAGGGAGATGTGAAAAATGTACATACATATCTTTTCAACTTTAATAGGCAGTCTCTATTTTCCACACCAAAAAAGAATTTTTTTTTTAAACCTTCTGGGTTATTCTTTAATATTTAGAAATAATATTAGGAAATTTTGTTAAATGTCAAAATATAATTCCCATCCTTCACGTAACCCCATTCCCCTTAGCATTTTTTTTTTTTTTTTTTTTTTTTTAAAAGATGATACTGGGAATTGAACCAGTTCCTTCCATGTTGTTACATGCATATTTACCACTGAGCTACACCTCCAGCCTGTGGGATATCTCCAATAATTTTAGAGAAAAAAAAATATGTATTTTTTACAGTTAAAATCTCATTGTATTTAGTGATTTAGGTTCCAAGTTATTTTGTAAATCATATCAAGCATTTTACTACATTGTTACATATCAAATACAGGGGGTTTTGTTTGTTTGTTTTTGTGGTGCTGGGGTTCATACCTAGTTCCTTCCATGTGGTATACAAATGCTATACCACTGAGCTAAATGCCCAGCCCTATAATATATAGTTTTAAAACATAATGGCCTCAGGCTTATGTGAATTTATTTTAAGTACACGTAACCATATTAGGCACTTCAGATTTTAAATACATTTTTTGATAGGATAATTGATGGTATAAATCTCTCTTTTATTAAAAGATAGGAAAGGGAATTTTGTTACAAAGAATCAGTGAAAATTTTATATTTGTCTTAAAATGATTTGTTTTGCATATTATACAAATTTGTGGGGATTGAGAGAATTTCAGTATACTTAATTGCTGATATGATCTTATTTATGGTTTTGCTTCTTTTTCCTCCTAGTGAGAATATAATTAATTATTCTCTTACTTGCATTAAACTTAACTTTTCTTTTTCTTTTTAAGAAATGTGGTTTGGTTTTGAGCTGGAAGAGAGTACAAGGTGCTTCTGGAAAACTTCAAGGTAAGTCATGTTTTCCTCATTTGTTACATACATTCCTTATTTGTTGCATACATATGTAACATTTGTTACATATGTCACTTTACATGTTAGTAAAATAGTTTTTTTAAAAAAATATTTATTTATTTGCTTTAGTTGTACACAATGCAACGCATTTATGTTTACATGTTTATGTGGTGCTGAGGATCGAACCCGAGCTGCGCATGTGCTAGGCGAGCGCTCTACCACTGAGCCACAACCCCAGCCCAGTAGAATAGTTTTAAAAGTAGTTGAGACGATATTAGCTGAGAGTTGAGATTAATGTGTGGAAAAGTGGGGCAGCAAGAAGTTAAAAGAAGAAATAATTAAAATTACTCAGACTTGTATTTTATGATTTTTAATAAAATTTAAATGTTTTGGAAACATTACTCAGACTTATTAGTTTTTTATAAACAAGAGATCCTTTTTGTATCCGGGCACAATTGTGCACACCTGTTATGCCAGGGAGGATTGGGAGTTTAAAGCCAGCCTCAGCAACGGCAAGGCACTAAGCAACTCAGTGAGACCCTGTCTCTAAATACAATAAAAAATAGGGCTGGGGATTTGGCTCAGCAGTTGAATGCCCCTGAGTTCAATCCTTGGTACACCGCCCCTCTAAAAACAAGAAGTCCTTTCTGTGAAAGCAGGACGATGTAATCAAGATGGAAAAATTGGAACTTAGGAAAAGAGTAGGAGAAAAGATGATCAGATATGACCTGTTACTTTTGAAAACAAAATAAAGCTGAGCTCAGTGGTGCACGCCTGTAATCCCAGCACCTGGGAGGCTGAGACAGGAGGATCCTGAGTTCAAAGCCAGCCTCACCAATGCAAGGCACTTAGAAACTCAGTGAGACCATGTCTGTAATAAAATACAAAAAAAGGCTGGGGATGTGGCCCAGTGGTTGAGTGCCCCTGAGTTTAATCCCCAGTACCGAAAAAAAAAAATGCTTTTTATCTTTGTCTGTGGAAACAGCCATTGGGTAATTAGAACAGTGTGACAAACTCCCATATACTCATCATCCATTGTTAATGTGTTTTGTCAGTACCGTACCCAATTCATTTTCTTTCTTTTCTTTTCTTTGCTTTCTTTTTTTTTTTTTTTTTTTCCTGAGACAGGATCTCACTAAGTTGCTGAGGATGGCTTTGAACTTGTGATCCTTCTGCTTCAGCCTTCCTAACCACAGGGATTACAGGCGTGCACTATTGTACCCAGCTGATTTTATCTTTATGTATTTTAGTACATATCCCTGAAAGATATAAGATTCCTTCTTTCCTCCCTGTTTTTTTTTTGCAGTGCAGGGAAATGTGAGGATGTTTTAAAAATATATTTCCAAAATAGGATTATGAGACATCAAAATAGTGACTTTAAATTTTCACTTCTATAAAATTTGTCAGTTTTTGAAATGTTTATATGGGTCTGTACTTTGCACTCAGTTGGCAGTTGGTTTTAAATGTCCCTTGATTTTTAAACATTTAAAAAATTTTGTAGTGTGTATTGCACCAAGGGCTGCTTTGCCAATCTGCTTCATCCCCAGTCCTTTTTATATTTTATTTTGCTACAGGGGTCTTGCTAAGTTGGTTAGGCTGGCCTCAGACTTGTGATCCTCCTGCTTTAGTTTCCTGAGTAGCTGGAATTACAGGCATTCGTCACTAGATCTGGCTGTGTTTCTTCATGTTTTAAGTTAACTTGTCCTTACTTTTCTTTTAATTTATTTCCCAATAGCATTTATATTAAGGTCTGTTTTTGCTTACTGAAGCTTTAGTAGTATATTTGCTATGAATCTATCCTCTCATGTTTTCTGTAAACTGTTTTGCAGTTGTGTTTTGTTGTAATAGGGATGAAACCTAGGGCTGATTGACCATGGTGGTATATCTGTACCCTGTTTTGTGTTTTATTTTGAGACAGTGGGTTTCATTAAGTTGCCTAGGCTATCCTTGAGCTTGTGATCCCACTACCTCAGCCTCTCAAATACCTTGTGTTACAGGCATGGTGCTTGTCTTCTTTGTTTTATAATAGTAGCAGTTAGTTCATTAACATGGCTTAAGTTGAGTCTTTCATTAGGGGTGTTCAAAAAGTAGCAGTTTGTTTTGAAGAAGTTAGTCTTTCCTTCATTGAAGAATAAGTGGTCATTTATTAGTATAGTACTTCTACCAGGAAATTCTTTCTCCGTTTACTAATTGGTTAGTTAGAGGTATGTGTGTATGTTTGTGTTTTGGGCAGAACTGGGGCTTGAAACCCGGGGGTGATCTGTCCTTATTTTAATACAATCCCACTAAATTGCCCAGATTGGTGTTGAACATGGAATTTATTGATCTTCCTGCCTCAAGCATATGGAGTAGCTGAGAAGAGGTACAATTTATTGAGGAGAGAAAGGATAAATGGCTTTGATTCTTTTTTTCTGAAAAGATATTAAGCTGATGCTCTCATCTCAGCATTGTTTAGCTCTGATTTTTTTTTTTTTTTTTTTTTTGGTTGGGGGGTGGTGCTGGGTGAACCCTGGGCCTTAGAATGTGCACCCTATCCCCAGCCCATAGATAGCCCTGTGGCTTTTTTAAATATAATTTTTGAATCTAAGGATTGAAGAATATTTAATGTTACTATGTTTAGTATGGATTCATTGTAGTTATTATTATGTTAAAGCTTAAGTTGGCTTAAGTTAGCTCTGCACATTGGATTTTCAGCAGTTTTGTTTTGACCCTCATTGCCTTTGTAGCTTCCCTATTATCTGATGTGACCTGATGTTCATAGCTGATTATTCTGATATTTTTTCTACTCCAGGCTTGGAATCATCTATTTCTTTAAGGAGCTTTGGTTCCTTTTAATGAAAAATTATTTTGAAAATCACAATCTTTTTTTTTTTGTTGTACCAGGGATCAAACTCAGGGGCACTCACCACTGGGCCACATCCCCAGCCCTTTTTCGTATTTTATTAGAGACAGGGTCTCACTGAGTTGCTGAGTACCCCGCCATTGCTGAGGCTGGCTTTGAACTCGCGATCCTCCCTCAGCCTCCCAAGTGCTGGGATTACAGGCATGCGCCATCGTGCCCAGCTCTGAAAATCACAATCTTGTGTAATTCATTGTAACTGGTTTGGTTTTTGCTTTTAGGTTATTCCAGTGTATTTTCATTTACGTTCTGGGATGAAAAATTTTTATTAAACCTCTTCTGACATTCATCTGTTCTTTTCTTTTTCCCCACATTGAGAATCTGGTGTTTCAAGGTCACTGGAGGCAATAGCTTATTCATTAATCACTATCTTGTTTTTGTTTTAGTTCATATTATGTATATAACAGTTCAGACTAAAATAATACCAATGTTATCAACATTGTAATTTTTGAAAGTTACCCTTTTTGACCAGTCTTTTTGTCCTTATGTTATATCATATTAAAAATCTATGCCTGAATTTGGTGCTTTAATGTTATTGAGAATATTTCCTCTTTGTGTAGTTATGGCATTATTTGTATACATATTTAGAATAATTTGTTTTCAACTTTGGGTTTTCTGGGTTGTTTTTAACATCCTTATTTAATTGATATGGTTGTTCTTTTTTTTTTTTTTTTTTTTTTTTTTTGGTACCGGGGATTGAACTCAGCGGCACTAGACCACTGGGCCACATCCACAGCCCTTTTTTGTATTTTATTAGAGACAGGGTCTCACTGAGTTGCTAAGTGCCTCGCCATTGCTGAGGCTGGCTTTGAACTCGAGATCCTCCTGCCTCAGCCTCCCAAAGTGCTGGGATTACAGGCGTGCACCACCGTGCCCGGCTTCCTTATTTAATTTATAAAGACAATCTCAGAATTGAAAAGTGCTTTGCTTAGGTTCAACTAGTTTGTCATTGCCTATTTGTTGCTGTTAGGATGTCTGGATGTAATGATTAGTGAAATAATCAATAATAGGTTTAATCATGAAATTCATTGATGTTATTAAATTTTTTTATCGCAGCATCCAATAAGTTGGTACTTAAAAAATTGGTACTTACCAATCTGCTTAATTTGAGTTTTTCTTACTTTTCTCTCTCTCTCTCTTTTTTTTTTTTTTTTTTTTTTTTTTTTTTTTTTGTGGTACCGGGGATTGAACTTAGGGGCTCTTGACCACTGGGTCACATCCCCAGACCTTTTTTGTATTTTATTTAGAGACAGGGTCTCACTGAGTTGCTAAGTGCCTCGCCATTGCTGAGGCTGGCTTTGAACTCACAATCCTCCTGCCTCAGCCTCCCAAAGTGCTCAGATTACAGGCATGCGCCACCACACCTGGCTTTTCTCTTGGTTTTTGAGGCTGCTGAAACCAAAATGATTATGAAAGAGAAATGAAGGACAGAGGTGGAGTGATGAATTTAATTCATCCTTATATTTTAACATTTGGTCTAATGATTTTGATTCTTTATCAAATTTTGTCTTTCATTGATATATCTTTAACTCTTTATACCTATTGCTAGCTTTTGGATTCTGTGAGTATAAGGAGCCAGAATCTACTCTCCGTGCACTCAGATTATTGCATGATCTGCAGATTGGAGAAAAGAAGCTACTTGTTAAAGTTGATGCAAAGACAAAAGCACAACTGGATGAATGGAAGGCAAAGAAGAAAGCTTCTAATGGGGTATGTTTTCTATAGTATAAACATTTCTACGTGAGATATGCTCTTTCACTGTGAATACTTCCCATTATAAATGAATCTAACATGGGGATTCACAAGATTGCTATTATTGTGTGTGCTTATGGATTAAATGCAAGAGGATATTTTATAGTTTGTAGTTATGTCTTTTATCTACCCACAGTGGGTGCATGACTGTTGGTTTGCTTATTCCAGGTTGGGATGAAGGTAGTAAGGGAGGCTGGACAAGTTTAACTTGCCAGAGAAAACACTGGTACAGACTATTCCTTTTTTTTTTTTTTTTTTTTTTTTTTTTTTTGGTACCGGGGATTGAACTCAGGGGCACTTGGCCACTGGGTCACATCCCCAGCCCTTTTTTTGTATTTTATTAGAGACAGGGTCTCACTGAGTTGCTAAGTGCCTCGCCATTGCTGAGGCTGGCTTTGAACTCGCGATCCTCCTGCCTCAGCCTCCCAAGTGCTGGGATTACAGGCGTGCGCCACCGCGCCCGGCTTGGTACAGACTACTCCTAACAGAGATAATTCATTAAGGCAGCTTTGTAAGTAAGTACAAAATATATTTACGCCTACACAATTTTTATTAGTTGCCCTTTATTTTAGATGTACACAGATTATAAAATGAATGAAAATAAGTCATTACCTAGTTGGGTTTCTTTTTTTTTTTTTTTTTTTTTGTGGTACTGGAGATTGAACTCAGGGGCACTCGACCACTGGGCCACATCCCCAGCCCTTTTTTGTATTTTATTTAGAGACAGGGCCTCACTGAGTTGCTAAGTGCCTCGCCATTGCTGAGGCTGGCTTTGAACTCGCGATCCTCCTGCCTCAGCCTCCCAAAGTGCTGGGATTACAGGCGTGCGCCACCCCGCCTGGCTACCTAGTTGGGTTTCTTTATTCAGGCAATCTTAAACTCAGGTAAAAGAACCTTTTGGATGATGTTGTATGTAGTATCACCTCCCCTTCTAAAGCAAAACATATCTTAAACCTGAATACATATTACCTCTTCATCCCTTCCTACTTCTTTTTGACACATCAGGCTTAATGGATGTTAAAATAGATCCAATGTGGCTCAGTGTCAGTATACTCCTGCATTTTAATTCCCATCACCACCCTACTCCCCTGAGAAAAAAACTCAAGTAGCCCTTTGATCTCAAAGCTCTTATTACCTTTCCAGATAGAAAATTTCTTTCTTGTTTTTTCTCCATATTTTTTCTTTTTTTAGTTGTTAACAGACCTTTCCATTTTACAAAAAACATTTTTATGTTTAAAAAAATATATTGAGTTGTTAATGGACCTTAATTTAATTTATTTATTTATATGTGGTGCTGAGGATTGAACCCAGTGCCTCACACACATGGTAGGCAAGTACTCTACCACTGAGCTACTACCCCAGCCCTATATGTTCTTTTCTTAAAAAAAAAAAAAAAAAAAAAAAAAAAAAAAAAAAATTTTGAAGCAAACTATAAAACACAAATTACATATCACCCGTTCCCATCATTATAAGTAATTATTGAAGGCTACAAGAGGAAAGTACCAGATTACATATCGGAGGAAGCCAATTCAGACCTTAGCAGGTTTTTAAACCCATACTCTCAAAGCTAGGAGGTCCTGGAGTAACATATACCAAGCTCTGAAACAAAATGGGTGCCAAGCGGGGCCTGGGGGTGTGGCTCAGCGGTAGAGCTCTTGCATAGCAAGATTGCGGCCCGGGTTCGATTCTCAGCACAATGTAAAAATAAACGCATTGTGTATAACTAAAGCAAATAAATAAATATTAAAAAAAATAAAGAAAATGGATGCCAACCATGAATCTTACATCCAGCAAAATTGCACTTCAGATTTGATGATGAAATAAAAATATTCCTTGATAAACAAAAATTAAAAGAATTTACAACTACAAAGCCTGCACTACAGAACAGTCTCAGCAAAATATTCCATGAGAAGAAAATGGAGATAAAAAATGATGAAAATCAGCAAATGGAAGAAAAGCCAATTGAAGGAGAAAACAAGTCAAATTAAAACCCAAAACCCAAATGACCAGGAATACAAATCATATCTCAATAATAGCTCTGAATGTTAATGGCCTGTGTCCATCAATCGAAAAACATAGATCAGCAGATTGGATGTTAAAAACAAACAAACAAACAAACAAAAAAACCCAGCAACATGCTGTCTTTAGGAAACTCGGGAAAAGAGATCCACAGACTGAAGTTGAAAGGATGGGGGAAAAACTGTCACTCATATGGACTGCATAATTAATCGGAGAAAGTGGAGTTCGAAGTTAGAAGGGATAAAGAAGGACATTTCATTCTTAAGGGAATCATACATCAAGAAGACATAACAATTGTAATTATTTATGGCCCAATCAAACCCTTTCAATTTCAAGAATCAAATAGACATCAACATAATAATACTGGGTGACTTTAACATACCACTCACCAATGGATAGATCTTCCAAAGAAAAAATAAACTATAGAACTAAATAATTACAATCAATAGTTTAGGCTTAACAGACATATATAGAATATTTAATCTACCAATGAGCAAATATGCTTTTTTCTTAGCAGCTTATGGATCCTTCTCTAAAATAGACCATGTGTTATGGCACAAAGTAACTCTTAGCAAATACAAAAATAAGAGGTACTATTTTGCATTCTATCAGGTCATAATGGAATGAAATTAGAAATCAATGATAAAATATAAGCTAAAATCTCCTCTAACACCTGGAGACTAAATAATATGCTATTGAATGATGAATAGATAGAAGAGTAAACCCCAGAGGAGATGAAAAAATTCTTAAGAGGTAAACGAGAACACAAGTATTCTGGGACACTGAAGGTAGTGCTAAGAGGAAAGTTAATGACATTGAGCTCATTCAATAAAAGAATAAAAAGTGGGGCTGGTGTTGTGGCTCAGCGGTATAGCGCTAGCCTAGCACGTGCGCATCCCAGGTTCAATCCTCAGCACCACATACAAATAAACACATTGTGTACAACTAAAGCAAAATAAATAAATATTTTCAAAAAAGAATAAAAAGTATGCTGGGGATGTAGCTCAGTTGGTATAGTGCTTGCCTTGCATGCACAAGACCCTGGGTCCAATCCCCAGCAAACCCCCACACCACCCCAAGAAAAAAAGACTAAAAAGTCACAATAAATGACCTAACGTTACATCTCAAAGCTCGAGAAAAAGAACAAATCAACAACAAAAGTAGTAGAAGACAGGAAATAATTAAAGTCAGAGCTGAAATAAATGAAATTGAAACAAAAGAAACAATTCAAAAAATTTGACAAAATGAAAAGTTGGTTCTTCTAAAAAAATAAAGTACATAAACTCTTAGCCACACTAATGAAGAGAAAGATAAACTCAGATTATTAAAACTTGTGATGAAAGGGGAAATTCACAATGGACAGTACTGAAATATAGAAGATAATCAGAAGCTGTTTTGAAAATTTATATTCCAATAAAATAGAAAATCTCTAAGACATTGACAAATTTTTTTTTTTTTTTTTTTTTTTTTTTTTGGTACTGGGGATTGAACTCATGGGCACTTGACCACTGGGCCACATCCCCAGCCCTTTTTTGTATTTTATTAGAAGCAGGGTCTCACTGAGTTACTAAGTGCCTGGCCATTGCTGAGGTTGGCTTTGAACTCGCGATCCTCCTGCCTCAGCCTCCCAAAGTGCTGGGATTACAGGCGTGCGCCACCGCGCCCGGCTCATTGACAAATTTTTTGAGTAATATAACCTACCCAAACTGAATTAGGAAGACACACGTAATTTAGTTAGATCATTTTCAAGCAATGAATGAATAGAAGACTCTACCAAAAGCCTGCCAACAAAGGAAAGCCCTGGGCCAAATGGATTCTTAGCCAAGTCCTATAAGACGTTCAAAGAAGAATTAACAGCAGTACTCTTCAGTTTATTCCATGAAATAGTGAAGGAGGGAACCCTTCCAAACTCTTTTTATAAGGCTAGTATCACGCTGATATCAAAACCAGACAGAGATACATCGAGGAAAAGAAACTTCAGACCAATATCCCTGATGAACATATGTACAAAAATTCTCAGTAAAATTCTGGCAAATCACATACAAAAACATATTAAAAAAGATAGTGTACCATGATTAAGTGGGGTTCATCCCAGGCATGCAAGGTTGGTTCAACATATGGAAATGGATAAACGTAATTCATCACATCAATAGACTTAATGATAGGGATCATATGAATATCTCAAAGATGGAGAAAAAGCTTTTGGCAAAGTACAGCACTATTTCATGAATTTGGGATCGTAGGAACATACCTCAACATTGTTGTCAAAGCTGTCTATGCTAAGCCCTAGGCCAACATCATTCTAAATGGAGAAAAATTGAAAGCATTCTCTCTAAAAACTGGAACAAGACGTGGATGCCCTCATTCACCATGTCTAATCAACATAGTTCTGGAAAAACTAGCCAGAACAATCAGACAGATGAAAGAAATTAAAGGGATACACATAGGAAAAAAGGAACTCAAGCTTATCACTATTTACTGAGGACATGATTCTATATTTAGAAGATTAAAAAACAATTATACCAGAAAACTTCTAGAGTTTATAAATGAAGTCAGAAAAGTAGCAGGATATAAAATCAAAACCCGTAAAAAATTGCATTTCTATACATCATTGATAAATCCTCTTAAAGAGAACTTAGGAAAACTGCCCTATTTGCAATAGCTTCAAAGAAAATAAAATACTTGGAATCAATCTAACAAAAGTTATAAAAGACCTCTACAATGATAATGTCAGAACACGAAAGAAAGAAATTGAAAAAGATCTTAGAAAATGGAAAGATCTCTCAAGTTCTTGGATAGGCAAAATTGTCAAAATGGCCATACTACCAAAATGGTTATACAGATTTCATGCAATTCCCATGAAGGTTCTGATGACGTTCTTCACAGAAATAGGATAAGTAGTCATGAAATTCATTTGGAAAAACAAGAGACCCAGAATAGCCAAAGCCATCCTTAGCAAATAGAATGAAGCAGGAGGCATCACAATAGCAGACCTTAAACTATACTGTGGAGTTATAGTCACAAAACCAGCATGATATTGGCACCAAAATAAAACATAGACCAGTGGTACCAAATAGAAGACACAGAGACAAACCCCCATAAATAGTTTTCTCAGACTAGACAAAGGTGCCAAAAACATACATTGGAGAAAAGATAGCCTCTTCAACAAATGGTGCTGGGAAAACTGGAAATGAGTATGTACCAACATGAAATAAAACCCTTAAGTCTCATTTGCAGAAAACTTAGAAGTGGATTAAAGACTCAAGAATTAGAACAGAGACCATGCCCATTACTAATAGAAGAAAAGGTAGATCCAAGTCTTCATTATGTTGGCTTAGGAACTGACTTCCTTAACATGACTCATTAAGCACAAGAAATAAAATCAAGAATCAACCAATGGGATGGATTCAAACTAAAAATCTTCTCTGAAAAGGAAACAATAGCATGAAGAGAGATCCTGTAGAATGGGAAAAAGAGTCTACCATATACACATCAGTTAGAGCACTAATCTCCAGGATATGCAAAGAACTCCAAAAAATTAACACCAGAAAACCCCCAAATAACCCAATCAATAAATGGGCTAAGGAACTGAAACACACCCTTCACATAGAATGTATACATCAGTCAACAAATACATGAGAAAATGTTCAACATCTGGCCTGGGGTTGTGGCTCAGTGGTAGAGCACTCGCCTCGCACATGTGAGGCCCTAGGTTCCATCCTCAACACCACATAAAAATAAATGAAATGAAGGAATTATGTCTAACTACAACTAAAAAATATTTTTAAAAAATTGTTCATCATCTCTAGCAAATAAAGAAATGTAAGTCAATACTACTCTTAAGATTTTTATTTCACTCCAGTAAGAAGGGTGCAGTTATCAAGAATACCAGCAACAGTAAGTGTTGGCGAGGATATGGGGTAAAAGGTACTTTGAGTGTACCTCATTGCTGGTAGGACTGCAAATTGCACTGTGGAAAGCAGTATGGAGATTCCTTTGAAACCTTGGAATGGAACCACAATTTGACCCAGCCCAAAGGACTTAAAATCAGCACACTACTGTGTTGTAGACACATCAATGTTTATAGTAGCTCAGTTCACCATAGCTAAACTATGGAACCAACCTAGATGTCCTTCAACAGATGAATGGAAAAAGAAAATATGTATATACATGATGGAATATTACTCAGCCTTAAAGAAATATGAGATTATGAAATTTGCAGATAAATGGCTGGAGTTCGAGAATATCATGCTACATGCAATAAGCTAATCTCCCCAAACCAAAGGTCAGATATTTCCTCTGATGTGTGGAGGCTGATCCATAATGGCAAGCCGGGTTGGGTTGAATGGATGAATTTTGGATTGGGTATCGGGGAGTGAGGAGAGGGCAGGGGTGGGGAAAGATGGTGGAATGAGATGTATAACATTACCCTATGTGCATGTACTATTGCACAAACGGTGTGACTACATTGTGTACAGCCAGAGAAATGAGAAGTTTTGCTTCATTTGTGTAGAATGAGTGGAAATGCATTCTGCTGTTTCATATAACTAATTAGAACAAATTTTTAAAAATAGTAATTACTGCAAATATTATATTTGTATGCTTTTCCAGATGTTTTCCTGTGGTGAGTGAATATAATTTCATTTGGTACATATAATTTTGTTTTTCTGTCCTGAAGAGGATTGAATTCTAAGTATGTTTTATAAACAGGTTTTTTTTCCCCACTTAATCCTAATCCTGTTTAACCTTGTATTACCTTGACTTTTACCAGTATATTCCCTGATTGCTGTGCATTTAGTTTCACCTGTTCCAGTATAGCCTTTAATTATTTTTTTAATATTCATTTTTTAGTTATAGTTGGACAAAATATATTTATTTATTTATTTATTTACTTGCTTACTTATTTATTTTTACGTGGTGCTAAGGATCAAACCTGGGGCCGCAGCACACAGGCTAGGCGAGCCCTCTACCACTGAGCCACAATCCCAGCCCTACCTTTAATTCTTTTTTTAAAAAAATATTTATTTATTTGCTTTAGTTGTACACAATGCGTTTATTTTTACGTGGTGCTGAGGATCGAACCCTGGCTGTGCACGCGCTAGTCGAGCACTCTACCGCTGAGCCACAATCCCAGCCCCAACATTTAATTCTCTCTTTAATTTTGGTGTGAAGAAATCCAGGGATGCTATAACCATGGAGCTGTGCTTAATATTGACACAAGGTTTTGCTAAGTTTTTGATGACCTCAGTTTTGTTGCTGAGACTGGCCTCAAACTTGAGATCCTTCTACCTCAGTGTTTGAAGTTGCTGGGATTACAGGCATTCACTGCTATGCCTGGCACTATGGCCTTAATTTTTAAAATGTAATTATTTCAAACTGCTGCTTATTATATCAAATCCATCCTTAAAAGTTTGAGTTACTATGGACTGGGGTTGTGGCTCAGCGGTAGAGCGCTCGCTTAGTACGTGCGTGGCCCTGGGTTCGATCCTCAGTGCCATGTAAAAATAAATGAATAAAATAAAGGTATTGTGTCCAACTACAACTAAAAAATAAATAAATATTTTTTAAAAAGTTTGAGTTACTTTTTGGGGGACAGGGCACGTGGATTTGAACTCCCGCATTTGACCACTGAGCCACATCCCCAGCCCTATTTCATATTTTATTTAGACACAGGGTCTCATTGAGTTGCTTAGCGCTTCACCATTGCTGAGGCTGGCTTTGAATTGTGATCCTCCTGCCTTAGCTTCCTGAGCGCGGGGATTCTAGGCATGCACCATCATGCCTAGCAATAGCTTGAATTTCTTATAAAATAAATCCCACATTTTAGTATGGCAATCATGTTTTGTTCTCATTTGGTTTTCCCCTTACTACTCCTTCCACGTAGCAGTCTATGTACTGCCATAAACTTCCTTTGTGCTTTGCTAACATCTCAGGTCCATGTTGTCAGTTGTCAAATGCTGTGAATTGAAGCACTCTGTGTTGAAATTCTATCCATAGAGTTGTCAATCTAACATGTCCCTTGATTCATATAGGTTTCATTTACCCTAGTCTCAGAATTAAATTTTTTTTCCCCACATAAAGTAGATTTACTGTTGTATGTCAGTCTGCTTTGTAGTGTGTGTGTATGTGTACGTATATACATATAAACACACCCACACATATAAATGTAATTCTCTTTTTATTTTTTGGTACGGTCATTGAACTCAGGGGCACTCGACCACTGGGCCACATCCCAGCCCTTTTTTGTATTTTACTAGAGACAGGTTCTCATTGAGTTGCTAAGTGCCTTGCCATTGCTGCAGCTGGCTTTGAACTCGTGAATCCTCCTGCCTCAGCCTTCCAAGTGCTAGGATTACAGGTGTGAGCCACTGTGCCCAGCTTTGTAGTGTATATTGTTTAACTCTGTTTCACAGAGCCCTTTGCACCCTCATTCTTCTATCCCTCCCTTCTCATATGATTTTAAATAGAAATGGCAATAAGTTAACTCTAGTAGAATTGAATGAATATTTGTTGAATAACAGTTGTTGTTATATTTCCTACCTGATGGTTTTTCTGTCCTCATCTAGCTTTATAAAGAAATAATAAGGTATAATTTCTCTAGAATATAAGTTATGTCTCACATCAGCAATGTTGACTGTCATGTTACTAAAGCCTTAAAAAATTGTCTGCAACAACCCTCAGATTTTTCCTTGCCTGAATTCTTATTTCAAAAGAAGCAGGTATTTAATATCTTAAGAGTTTTTTCTAATTCCTTAGGAGTTATTGGCTTTAATTGTTGGTTTGTGAGGTGCTTCAGTTTATAGCATTTGAAAATGGTATGCTGATACTTTTGAAAATGAAGTCAGTTTATTAAATAGATAAATAAGGAAATGCACATTTGTGTGACTTTTTTTGTAATCACCATTAGGCAGAGTGTTGATACTTTACATTTGTTTATATTTTTCTTCAAGATTGGAATTGAAGAAAAAAAAAAAAATCACAAAGAATAGCCAGGCGCGGTGGTACACGCCTGTAATCCCAGCACTTGGGAGGCTCAGGCAGAGGATTGCGAGTTCAAAGCCAGCCTCAGCAATGGTGAGGCACTTAGCAACTCAGTGAGACCCTGTCTCTAAATAAAATACAAAAAAAGGGCTGAGGATGTGGCCCAGTGGTCAGGTGTCCCTGAGTTCAATCCCTGGTACCAAAACCAAAATAATCACAAAGAACAAGCCGGATGTGATCATTCTTGCCTTGTATTCCCAAAGACTTGGGTAGGGGTAGCTGAGACAAGGATGGCAAGTTTGAGAACAGCTTCTGTAACTTAGCAGGACCCTGTCTTAAAATCTAAAAGTTCAGTGGTGTGTCCTTTGTTTAATATTCTGTGCCTCCCTTCCCAAAAAAATCCACAAAAAACAATTTTGAACGATTTTTCTTTTATATAAAATTAAAAACACAGATGTTGTTTATGGATTTTATTTTTCCAACCATTAAATGTGTACTTTTGAATGTAGATTGCATATTGCACTGGATTACTTGAAATAACAGGATAAATGTTATTTTGTTGCTGAAACATTAGTTTATTCAACAATATAGGATGTGAGAAAAAAGTTGAACAATCCTATGTAATATAAATGTTTTTCCAAATAACCTTAGGAAATAGAACTGTTTAGTGAAGTACTTAGTATATAGATTTGCCATGAGTTTTAAAGAGAAAACATGAGTGGATGCTTGTTCTTTGCCCTTTATTGTTGATTATTTGAAGGGATTTAGGTAGCAGTCACTTAGATCATAGGAGAATGAGAGTGAGAACCTTGTGTTACTTCATTCAGGCTTTTTCTTAAGAATCTGGGTCAGAAGAGAGAAAACCATTAGTTACATATTTCTCACTGTATATATTTAATCCAGGGCCTTGCACATGCTAGTGATATCCATTCCATTGAACTGCATCCCTAGCCTAGTTCTGTACTCCCGCACCCCACTCCCCCGCCCTTTTGTGTGTGTGTGTGTGTGTGTGTGTGTGTGTGTGTGTGTGTGCGTGCTGGGGATTAAGCCGAGGGCCTTGTGCATGTGAGGCAAACACTCTACCAATTGAGTTGTATCCCCAGCCTCCATCCTAGTTCTGTAGTTCTTGTTGACTGAAAATAAATATGAGTTTGAAAGAGCAAGGTATTTTTTATGACCTGGAATTTTAAGGGGATTTATGTACTTAAGATATCTTGGCATACAGTTTGAAAATTTTTAGATTTGTTGTAGATCTTTTCCTCTTTTCCATGTTATTTATGTATGTATATGAATGTTAGACTGAAGTTCAGAGGCACTTTATCATCGAAGTAATCTCCAGCTCCTATTTATTGAGACAGTATCTTGCTATGTTACCCAGACTGCTACCATCCTTGGCATCCTCCTGCCTCAGCCTCCCAAGTGGGCGTCTAGCTGTCATTCATCTCTTTGATCTCTCAGGAGGACAGAACAGTAGATAGTAGAAAGTCAGGTCAGGGTGGATAAATGTCATCCTCAAAACCGAAGTAGCTCTGTAATAGTTTCAAAAGCACATGCCTCCGCAGGCAAAGGGACCTTCCCAAATGTAGACTCTGCCTGTAAGGTGGAACTATTTGCCCAAGATTTCTAGTTGTTCCTGCAACCCAGTAGGGTTGGAGATTTGGTCCACATAGGAAAACATGTTGAAATTTTACGAAGGACAAGTAACCGCTCTCATCTTTTCCTCTAAAGGGGAGGAGTTTAAAACCAGTTGTAACATAAAACACAGAAGTTAAACATTTGGAGTCTATTCACTGAAAGATTATAAAGCTTGGCTTTGGATCTTTGGCTTCAAGTCCAAATTATATTTGTACTTCTAGGGCAAAAACAGGTATCTGTAAGGCTCCTCCACCAGGACTGAGCAGAGCTGACCCATCTACGTTTACTGCATGCAGGGAATGGATATCCTGAGGACAGACTGACCAAGACAGGGGCAGAGAGGGATCAGCCTGAGCATTCTCAATTTATTCTTTCAAAGTTACCAATAAGTTGCCAGGCGTGGTGGCACATGCCTGTAATCCCAGCACTTGGGAGGCTGAGGCAGGAGGATCACGAGTTAAAAGCCAGCCTCAGCAGTGAGGAGGCACTTAGCAACTCAGTGAGACCCTGTCTCTAATAAAATACAAAAAAGGGCTGGGGATGTGGCCCAGTGATGAGTGCCCCTGAGTTCAATCCCTGGTACCAAAAAAAAAAAAAAAAAAAAAAAAAAAAGAACGAATTGTCGCAATTTTTTGAAAGAGGCAAGTGTATTACCCTCTAATAGAGGACAGATGCTCTAGAATATATTCACATCTTTGCGTAGAAATTAGTTGGGTTGAGTTAACATTTTTGTAGATCTGTGCATTTTCCCAAAGATGTTCTTATTTGACAATAAAAGTCAGTGTCAAAAGAGTGAGACATGGCCGGGCGCTGCGACATATACCTGTAATCCCAGTTGCTTGGGAGGCTGAGCCAGTCTCACCAAAAGTGAGGTGCTAAGCAACTCAGTGAGACCCTGTCTCTAAATAAAATACGAAATAGGGGTGAGGATGTGTCTCAGTGGTCAAGTGCCCCCCAGTTCAATCCCCAGTCCCCCCGAACTCCTCCAGGAAAAAAAAAAAAAAGACTTGAAGAGCTATTTGACACTTCCCATTCCTCTTAAAAATGTGCAAAAAACGTGGTGCATGTAAACATCCCAGATAATCAGTTAATATCTGTAAACCTTTTCTACTGTTAAACTGTTTACTTCTTTGCTTCCCAATTTTTTTAATTTAATATTATTTTGTTTTTTGGTTCTGGATATTAAACTCAGGGACACTTTACCATTGAGCTCCATCCTCAATACTCCCCCCCCCCTTTTTTTTTTTTGGGTACCGGGGATTGAACTCAGGGGAACTCGACCACTAGGCCACTTCCCCAGATCCCCTCCCCCCCCCTTTTTTTGTATTTTATTAGAGACAGTGTCTCACTGAGTTGTTAAGTGCTTCGCCATTGCTGAGGCTGGCTTTGAACTCGTGATCCTCCTGCCTCAGCCTCCCAAGTGCTGGGATTACAGGCGTGTTCCACCAGGCCGGCTACCATACTCCTTATCTTTTTATTTGTTCAGTTACTTGTTTGTTTGTTTATTTATTTTGGTACTTGGGATTGAACCCAAAGGCACTTCTCGTATCTCCAGCTTTTTCAAATTTTGAGATAGGGTCTAGACCTTGTTAAGTTTTTGAGGCTGCCTTTGAATTTGGCAATCCTCCTGCCTCAGCATCCTGACTTGCTTGGGTTATAGAATCTTTTAATTTTTTACTTTGAGACATGGTCTGAATTGCTGAAGCTGGCCTCGAATTTATAGTCTTCCTATCTCAGTCTCCAGAGTCACTTCAATTACATGCATGTGCCATCTTCCCCACTCTCATTTATTTTTACCCAGTATGCTTTTCTAGTTGGTGAAATAGAAGAAGAAAGTGGGAATCAGGAAATCATTTATGATTGAGTTTGTAGAGTTAGAGCTGTAGGTTAAACTTGCCAGTCTTTGGAATGGTCTCTGTAACCAAAAATAACTTCACCTTTTTATGTGTTAGATTATTTTTTGTTTTTCTCACATTAAGAATCAGTTTAGACATTAGGCTAATAATCTGTCCTAACTGTGTTGATTGAGGGATTATTAGCCCTTTCAGTATTGAATGAGTGTATTCCAAATGGCTGTTTTGTAATTTGGGTAAAATAGCCAAATATTTGATTTTTTTTTTTTTTTTCCTGGTGCCGGGGATTGAACTCAGGGGCACTTGACCACTGGGCCACATCCCCAGCCATTTTTTGCATTTTTTTTTTATTAGAGACAGGGTCTCACTGAGTTGCTAAGTGCCTCGCCATTGCTGAGGCTGGCTTTGAACTCACGATCCTCCTGCCTCGGCCTCCCAAGTGCTGGGATTACAGGCGTGCGCCACTGCGCCCGGCCTTGAATTTTGTTTTAACAGTAGGGTGATACTCAGTATAGAGACTAAACATTTTTGTATGAACAGGGCTTTTGATTTATAATGACAGTTTTATTCCTGTATTTATAGAGGTGTGGAGACTACTCAAACCAGAATGAAGAGAATATGCCAACAATATATGGGTTGAGTGTATTTTGATATTAGAGATTTCATGTTTGAAAAGATAAGTTTTTTGTAGAAATGTTCATGTGTGTCTCAAGACAGAAGGTTTCAGTGCCACTTCTTCAGAGGATTTACTTTCATAATAAAACCATTGGAGAAACAGGGCAAGAAGTGTTTTTTGTGACAGGTGTGTAAGTTGAAGACCTTACTGTTATATATAATAGATTTAAAATAAATACATTATCACAATTTCAGTTTACTTAATTGTTGGTAAGTTTTAATAGTTTAATTTGTAGTCATATATAAATAATTTGTAGTCATATGTAAAACATTTATCTTAATCAAAGATGCCATGTTGAAAGTGGGCTATAAGAAGATTGGATATAGGGGCTGGGGATATAGCTCAGTTGGTTTGAATGCTTGCCTTGCATGCACAAGGTCCTGGGTTTGATCCCCAGCACTACCACCACCCAAAAAAAAAAAAAAAAAAAAAAAGATTGGATTTAGAAACAGGTTTGAGAAGTAAGAAGCTTACTTATAGTGGCTAATTTTATTATACCACATGATACATTATATTGAACTTGTCTATGTCATAACCCAGTTTTATACCCTATAATGGTAGATATCTGAGGGTAAAATTATCTTTAAATGTTGGAATTTTATGCAGGCTTACTGTGTCTTTTTTACACAGTATGCTCTCTGAATGAGAATTTGTTTGACCAATTGATAACATAAAATAAATGCTCGCTGTATGTAATGGAAACAGCCATAAGAATACTGGTAGTGGAATTATGAATTTGGTGCTAGGTTATATTGTTAAATAACGACAAGGTGGAAAACTTGCCTTCAGCAAAGTTGCAGGCATGTGTCCAAAAGATCATGGTTCTGGTATGTATATGAAAGATTGCATGATATATATTAACCAAGTAAATTGATAAATCATAAGGATATATATTTTAATTATAAGAAAAGTCTTTGTACATATGCTGTTTTATGTTTCCCTTGCCAAGTTTTAAGAATTTTACCCCTTCACATGTTTTGAGTAGAGAAGAGATTAATTGGAAATTATGCAAAGTTTTAAGGTCAGCTTGTAAATTGAAGTTTTAACTGGATAAGGTCCTTAATAAGAGAACTTAAGATAAACCAAGAATAGTAGTATATTAGAAGACAGTAAATATTTTTCCCCACAGAAATAGTTAGCAATCAGATCTTTTATTTTAATTAAGTATGAATAGAATCTAACAAATAACCAGTTAATTACTTATGAGAAACATTACATTGTTAATTTAAAAAAATTTTTTTTCAGTTGTAGGTGGACACAATATCTTTGTTTTATTTGTTTATTTTTGTATGTGGTGCTGAGGATGGAACCCTGTGCCTCACACATGGGAGGCGAGCGCTCAACCACTGAGCCACAACCCTAGCCCTGAATTGTTAATTTTTATATGCACCTGCAAATCGTGTGTAAGAAGAAAAATCTTTAAACTTGATTCCTTAGTGTATGTGGTTATTTTTTTAATATATATATTTTTATTTGTAGATTAACACCCAGTATCTCTCTCCTTCCTTCCTTCCTTCCTTCCTTCCTTCCTTCCTTCCTTCCTTCCTTCCTTCCTTCCTTCCTTTCTCTCTCTCTCTCTGTCTCTCTCTCTCTCTCTCTTCATTTTTTTGTGGTACTGGAGATTGAACTCCGGGGCACTCGACCACTGGGTCACATCCCCAGCCCTTTATTGTATTTTATTTAGAGACAGGGTCTCACTGAGTTGCTAAGTGCCTCGCCATTGCTGAGGCTGGCTTTCAACTCATGATCCTCCTGCCTCAGCCTCCTAAAGTGCTGGGATTACAGGCGTGCGCTGCTGTGCCCTGCTGTTTATTTATTTTTATGTGGTGTTGAGGATTGAACCCAGTGCCTCACACATGCAAGTCAAGCGCTTTACCTCTGAGCTACAGCCCCAGCCCCGTGAATATGGTTATTCTATTTATTTATGTATATATGTATGTATGTATGTATGTATGTATGTGGTGCTAAGGATCGAACCCAGTGCCTCGCACGTGTGAAATGAGCTCGGTCTACCACTGATCCCCAGCCCCTGTATATGGTTATTATAGGTAGCATTTCCTGCGTTACAAAAATTGTACAAGAACAGGAGGAAGAAGCCATAGTTTTAGCTTCTAGTCTCTCTTATGCATGCATTTTGGTGTATATTGCTGTTTGGTGTTTTTGTTTAACTATTTATGCTTTTTCTTATTTGACGTGGTAACTATCAGTAAAACCAACTCTGTTTAATAGGACTGTGGAGATGTTTTGGAGAAAACATACTTGTTAACACTTAGGATGATTATCATTTTTTGCTTGACTGTTCATGTGAATTTTTCTTATTTCTCCAAGAATGCCAGGCCTGAAACTGTCACTAATGATGATGAAGAAGCCTTAGATGAAGAAACAAAGAGAAGAGATCAGATGATTAAAGGGGCTATTGAAGTTTTAATACGTGAATACTCCAGTGAGCTAAATGCCCCATCACAGGAATCTGACTCTCACCCAAGGAAGAAGAAGAAGGAAAAGAAGGAGGACGTATGTGTCCAGAGAACTTGTTGTCATTTCTATGATTTATGTGTTTATGATATCATTCTTATTCTTTGTATTTAAAAAAAAATTTTTTTTAGGTAGATGAACACAATATCTATTTTATTTATTTTTATGTGGTGCTGAGGATCGAACTCAGTGCCTCATGTCTGTGAGGCAAGTGCTCTACTGCTGAGCTACAAACCCAGCCCTTATACTTGGTATTTTAACTTTTGAGGGTAAATAGAATGGGATTTATAGTATGTGTTTCCAAGTTAAAAGAAAATATGTGACTTGCTCATACTAATTTCTTTTGAGTAAACTTAGAGAAATTGTGGACAATGTTCTTTAAAAATATTTGAAGTAGGGCTGGGGTTGTGGCTCAGTGGTAGAGCGCTCGCCTAGCACGTGCATGACCTGGGTTCCAACTTCAGCAACAGGTAAAAATGCACTGTGTACAACTAAAAGCAATTAAATAAATATTTAAAAAAAATATTTGAAATATTTTATATATGTGGATTGTATACACTATGAAAAGTAATATAAAAGGTGTGCACTGTGATCAGTTGTCAAGGGATATTGACGTTTCATATTATTTTGGATCTCAATGCATTGGCCATTTTCACTTTTTTATTTTTTTATTTTTTTTTATTGTGGATTAAACCCTGGGGCAGTTTGCCACTGAGCGATTATCTGCAGGCTGTTTTATTTTTAGGTATCAGTGATTGAATCCAGGGGTACTCAACCACTGAGCCACATCCCTAGTTCCTTTTTTGTATTTTATTTAAAGATCGGGTCTCTACATAGCTTCTAAATAGGGTTCCTAAATAGCATTCAAGTCACAGATATTACAGGCATACCTCACTGTGCCTGGCCTGTCTTCATTTTTCTTCTTGGCCAGATATGTTTTTATTATTCAGCATATTTGTTTGTTCATTAAAACCTGTCCAATTGGGGTACAGTTTATTGGGAATGGTGATTAGAAGAATTAATGTGGTGTAAAGGATATCTGAAGTCTATAGAATTTCTTCCTATTCCCTGATCAATGGGAAAGGAGAAATTTATTTTAGGACATTTGCAATGGGTTTGAGGACAGAATCATACCAAAAGGCAGGATTTATGGGAAATCTTTGTTGTATGGTTGTTTCGTGTACTGTAGTGTTTCTTTTTTTTTTGGTACTGGGGATTGAACTCAGGGGCATTCGACCACTGGGCCACATCTCCACCCCTTTTTTGTATTTTATTAGAGACAGGGTCTCACTGAGTTACTAAGTGCCTCGCCATTGCTGAGGCTGGCTTTGAACTCTCAATCCTCTTGCCTCAGCCTCCCAAGTGTTGGGATTACAGGCGTGCGCCACCGAGCCCAGCTGTAGTGTTTCTTATACCTTACAGGAGACCAGAGAGTAAGCTCTGGTATCTTCTTGTTTTTTGTACTCTAGACTAATACATCCCCAGTTATTTTCATTTTTTATCTTGAGACAGTCTTATTAAGTTGCCCAGGCTGCCCTTGAACTTGAGATCCTCCTGCCTTCGCCTCCCATGTAGCTGAGATTACAGGTGTACATCAGTACACTCAACTTATAAACCCCTTTTTGTTCGATATTTTGTGGATGTTGGAAGGAGAATAGGTAGTGGGTGATAGGGGTTCAAAGAGAATCAAATTGTTTTTACTCTGAAGTAAACTGAAATGAAGAAAATATCAAAAGTACTCTATTTATAGTCTAAATGTGTTGGGCACTCAGTTGCCCAGTGATGTGAACATTGTTTTTTAAAAATTTTGTGGATTTTTCCGCAGATTTTCCGCAGATTTCCAGTGGCCCCACTGATCCCTTATCCACTCATCACCAAGGTTCGTTTAAATCTTAGGATTTGACAATACTTTTGTTTACTGCTAATTGCCTGATTTGATTCCTGTCTGATATTCTTCATTATTTAACTTTAGAATGTTACATTTGTTACTGTAGGTGTTTTTGTTTATTTAGTCATATTTTGTTAAGACTTGTACAAGATGTCTAACCTTTAACTTTTTGTATTGATGTGGATTGATCTTTATTCATTACCTCCTGTTCCCCTTGTTTTTTAGGAGGATATAAATGCTATAGAAATGGAAGAAGACAAAAGAGACCTGATATCGCGAGAGATCAGCAAATTCAGAGATACACACAAGGTAGTATTCTTGTTTTTTCACTTGATACCAATCTAGACTTTTTACAGAATCCAAAGCAAACAGACAAGAAAATCAACCTTACATTAGAATATATTTTTAAATGCTTTTTATAGGTTTAATTGATATTAGGTAAAAACAAAGCAACAGAAGACTAGTATCATATTAAAGTGGTTCTTGACATACTGTGCTTAGTTTTTTTCAGTTACTGACTACTCTGCAGTCATTTCACTTTAATATGAATAAACGTTAATTTTTAGATTTCAACATAAACATCAAAGTCAGATTTAAACTAGATTCACGGGGACAGTAGGATAACATACATATAGTGTAGTGTATTTCTGGGGACATTTTAACTTAATTTTAGGAAAACCTTTTCTTTAGAGCTGAGATTAAAATTTAGGATTTATATTTGTTTAGATTTTAGTTGAGTGGGGGAGCTTTTTAAAAGTAGGTCAGTGGTTACCAGACTTACCAAATTTTAGATGCATGGAAGAACTGTAAATTCCCATAAAGCTAATCTATTCATTGACCCCCACCATTATGATAGAGATCATATGGTGACTAATGCAAGATGAAACTCTCAGCTTGGAAAGTAACAAGGAATAGGATGTAAGTATGAGCTTCTGTTTTTTATTATATTTATGGATGCCCCCTCAGAAAAATATGCAAAGGGGTAACTGGCTTGGAAATGGGTATTTGTGTCTAGTAAATCCCACTCACGAGTTTTGCCTATTTAAAGCTTCTCTCAATGACAGTGCATCTGGGAATGTTCGCTGGTGTTAAAGGTGATGTTTACGGATGGTGAAATGCAAAACTGCATGAAATGTATTTTGAAGGTAGAGGTAATAGGATGTTACTGATTCTTGCTCATAGTCTGAGAAATCTTTAACTCAGTGACATGTTAAGTGTTCATTTTGTCTCTATTCAATTTGATTTTTTTTCTCATTGCTTTCCATATCCCAAGTTCACAATGAATGCCAGTGAATCAGTGTTGCTGAACACTTAATGTCCAGAGGCCCAGCCATAGCCCACCTACACAGTGCTATTTCAGGAATTTAATGAGTCTGAAAGCACAATTTCAGTTCTCCTAAAATTTGAGTCAAATGATGATCTGTGGGAGTTCATTTTACAGGAATACTTTTGTTTAGGTTCAATACTCAAATTCAGGGCTGAGTAAGCTTGAAAATGGTATATAGTTGTGTGTGTGGTTTACCCCCTTTTTTGTTTTCGTTTATTTGTCAAACCTTGTTGTGCTATTAGTAAATTATGAGGAAACCATGTTTGAAAAAAATTCAAAAGATAATTGCTTCATAATTTAAGAACCTTCAGGCATTTTATTGCCTTACTATTATTTCAATGGGTGGAATATTTTGAATTTCCAAAATGTTTAAATACTAAAAAATCAAAAGAAAAACAAAAATAGTTCTCATTGGGTGGTGTGATTAAAGAGGGTATTTGAAATTCCAGTAACAAGAAATGAGCTCAGTGAACCTTTGCATGTTTTGATATGAGTTTATTAAATAACCACGGACTGTCAGGGTATCAGCGTGGCAGGGGGCGTCCATTTACAGCACGGATGAGTCTGAAGAGAGAATAAGGTAAGATTTTTGATTTTAAAAATCTGTCCTTTCCTTTTTTTCTCTTACTATCTTACATTTTTTAGACACACCCCATTTCTTATTTCTCCAATCTTTAAAAATATACATATATATGCTATATATATCTATATATATATCTGCTTGTGTGCACATACATACATACATATATAGCATATATAAATAAATTTTTAGAAAAACATTTAGTATGGAGTAGATTCCCTCATTTTCATTTACATAGAACCAAATTTTTGAAATGAGTTTTATAACAAATTATATAATGGAATAAATAGTATAGTGAATGAGGAAGAGAACAGAATTGAGCAGTTGTACAGTAGAAATTAATATTGGAACAGCTAAAATATTCTGTAAGTATCTACAATCTCAGAAATAAATTTCTTTATAAGTGTATGACATTGAGGTAAGTTTTATGTAGTCTAGCCTCATTTTACAGTATAAGTTTTTATCTTTCACTAGAACTGTTTCAGAAATGAGATTTTTTGCCCCTTTAATAGTTTTCAGTTTCTGTCTTTCTACCATTTCTTATCTCTTCCCTTTGTAGTTTCAATGTATTCAGTACTGGCTCTGCCTGCACTCTGCTTTGATTTTGACGGGCATGGTAGCTGAATATATTGATGTCTCATACATTAGCTTTTCTTTCATAATCCTCTATCAGTTCTCTGATCCATGAGAAGAGGAAAAAGAGTATCTCACAGGTAAGACTGCTTTTAAAGTTGTTTTAAATGCTTTACATGACTGAGAATAGAAAAATGCACATTTTATTGTTGCAGTTTAAATTTCATTTTGGTGAAACTAAACATGGAACCAAAGGGATAAATGTGTTTTTGTTTTGTTTTGTTTTACCTGTTTGGGTTTTTTTTTTCTTTTCTTCTAAGTTTATATAGAAATCTTGTGGTACACGGGTAATATTTCAGGGTACGAACTTGGTCTGACTTTGTTATTTGGTTTATTTGTGAACCATGTACTTGCTCTTCCTCCCAGAAACATAGCTTGTAGGCAAGGTTAATCCAGTGTTGGCGATCCATGTCCTAGCACAACATCTGTAAGTTAATACACAATCATTCCTTCCAGGATGGATTTATCATTGTAAATATATTTTTATTGTCTTACAGGCATAATGGCATAAATATTTTGCTTTTACATGTGTTATGTGAAAATATTATAATAATATACATTTTTGCTTGAAGTGAGTGATATTCAAAGTTTTTGTATTTGGTGGGCTGTCCATCTTGTAATGGTGGGAGTAAATATTTCCATAGATAAGAAGGCAGATCTTGGCTGAATTCAGGTCGTGTGTCTTTTGGAGGGTGGGCAAACCAGAGGGCAGAATATTGGTTACCTAACAGTGACTTGACTCTCCTCTGCCTTCTTTAAAGTCCTCAACTAGTAATGTGTAGGTAATGGAAAGTCCATGTTTATAATTAGTATTAGTATTTTCACTAATTTTCAGAGATTCATACTGGGCAGAATTAAGTTTTAGTCAAGTGATTGTATTTCTAGAAATTATTCAGAACCACCACATTTCTCATGGTCATTTTAGTATTAGTCATTGAGTGGACAGCCACACTTGACACAATCTCCCAGCATCCAAGATTGGAGATTCCTGGTCTGTGTAGAGTATATGGTTTTGCACGAAAAAGTAGTCTTGTGATTGTTTCAGTTTAATTTGTCAAGTAAAACCACAGATATTTAATATAAAAGTACCAGTAGTTTGATGTTTTGTTCCCAATAATGGGCATTGCGCCGGGAAAAACCTGAATACTGGAGCTGCAGAGTTAACTCTAAAAGTACTTTTATTGGTTTCTAGAAACTGGAAGAAGAGAAAGGCAAAAAGGAAAAAGAAAGACAGGAAATTGAGAAAGAACGGAGAGAAAGAGAGAGGGAGCGTGAAAGGGAACGAGAAAGGCGAGAACGGGAACGAGAAAGGGAAAGAGAACGTGAACGAGAAAAGGAGAAAGAACGGGAGCGGGAACGAGAACGGGATAGGGACCGTGACCGGACAAAGGAGCGAGATCGTGACCGGGATCGAGAGAGAGACCGGGACCGTGATCGGGAAAGGAGCTCAGATCGTAATAAGGATCGGAGTCGATCAAGGTAAGGCCTTATGGAAGTTGTTGTGGTTGATGGATTTAGTCAAACTACAGATTAGTCCTCCCTAGTACCATTTATGAATCTAGAGCATTTTCCTAGCCAGGAAGCATGCCTGGCTTTCTATACAATGTGGATAACATTGGTGAAATTAATAATTTCAGCTGTGGTTAATTTTTCCATGATGCCTGTTTTTACAGACCTCCAGTATGTACAAACTATCTACTTTTTTTTTTTTCTGATTGGCAGACATAATTTCTTATATGCTCCGGTGGGCAGTTTTTCTAGTTGGCCTTTCATTGAAGTCCTATATATTGAAAAATCTGCTGTAGCATCATTCCTTTCAGCCCTGGAGTGTGTTTTTATTTGTATTCCCCCTGTCTGCCACAGCTTACCTTTCCGACTCCTAGTAATTTCACTTTTTTGGACTGGTTGTTTTTTCATTTAAAATTACTTTGTAATATGAATTCATTTGATAAGTCATCTCATTTTTCATAGGAATTAGAGCAGATATGAACAAAGGAAGCAAGGAGATAACAGGAGGAGGGAAGAAGAGAAAACTCAACATTCTTTTTCACTCTAGTTTTGAAATACACATAACTGTCGCAGTTTTCTACTTGATTGTAGATGGAAGGAGGTCCACTTTGGTGGTCCACCATGTTCTTACTATAATGTTCTTACTATAATGTTCTTACTATAATCTGTACTTGACATTAAATTCCTTCCTTCTCCAACATAGCTGTTATGGAGAATTTGACATGTAAAAAATTAAAGTATTATTTTAAAAACTTTTATGGCAGATATGTACGTAGGTTTAATTAGATCACTGGCATCATAGTCTGGATATTTTATAAGTTATCTTAGGACTGTATGTTTGACATCTTTAAATGCTTATATGTCAATATTTATACTGTTATCCAGGCAGTGTGACAAAATTCTCTTCATGTTTGTCAGTACCATATTACTTGAGCACTAGTTAGGTACATTGACTTTTAACATGTTCGTTAGTCCATTGTCTTTCCTTTGGAATTGAACAATGTTCTCTTTTTTCCTATTATATACTATTATATGATGTTTTATTTTAGTGTAATAATTAGTCATTTTTTTTGATCTCCTGTGTTGTTGTTTTTTTAATCCTAGGTTTTATGTATTTGTTTTCTGACATACAAATAAGCAGTAACTTTCATTGTAGACTTGATTTCAGAAATTGGCTACAATTTGTCATTCTCTGCTTTGCCCCTTTTCTTTTGCTTTCCTGACTTTTTTTTTTTTTTTCCTGACTTTTTTTAAACATTCGTTTTGTTGTAACACAGATCTACACTCCTAGTGCCTAATGTGTGTCTTTCCAAGGAGCATTAGAGAAGTTTAAAATTCTGAGGAAACCAATGTTGAATTCTGGCTTGAGAGTTTGGAAGTTGGTTTATAATATATGTTGTTCTTGGTCCTTAAAAGAAAACTTAAATCTGTAAAAAATCTTTCATTTATATAGAGAAAAGAGCAGAGATCGTGAAAGGGAACGAGAGCGGGAAAGAGAGAGAGAGCGAGAACGGGAGAGAGAGCGAGAACGGGAGCGTGAGAGAGAGCGAGAACGGGAACGGGAGCGAGAAAGAGAGAAAGACAAAAAACGAGACCGAGAAGAGGATGAGGAAGATGCTTATGAACGAAGAAAACTTGAAAGAAAACTCAGAGAGAAAGAAGCGGCTTATCAAGAGGTAAATTTAAGGGGCTGGGGCTCAGTGGTAGGCCGCTCTTCTCACGTGTGTGAGGCACTGAGTTCCATCCTCAGCACCACATAAAAATAAAGAAAGATACTGGTGTCCATCTACAATTAAAAAGTATTAAAAAAAGAAAGGTAAATTAAGGAAAAGCTTTCATTACTCTGTGTGTGTGTGTGTGTGTGTGTGTGTGAATGAATGATATTGTGGGTCAAACATAGGACCTCTCATGCTTGCTGGGCAATTGTTGTACCACTGAGCAACTACTGTAGAGCTGTTTAAAAATTTTTATTTTCTTGTTCACGGTGGACTTGAACTTGTAGTTATTCTGCCTTGGGTTCCTGATTATCTTGGATTAAAGATGTGTACTATCACACTCACGTGCATATGTACGTGCACACACACTTTAAAATAATTTCTGCAAGTTTTAGTACATTTTTACTCATAACATTTTTTGCTTTTTTTTTTTTTTTTTTTAATGTGTTAATTCCTTTGTGTGTTTATGTTGCTGGGGATTAGAACCCAGGGCCTTGTGCTATATCCCCAGCCTGTGTGTTACATTTTGTATGTTAGTCATTGTGGAATCCTTTGTATAAATTTTTAAGGCTTGAAAATTTCTTTTTTAGCGTCTTAAAAATTGGGAAATCAGAGAACGGAAGAAAACCCGGGAATATGAGAAGGAGGCTGAAAGAGAAGAAGAAAGAAGAAGAGAAATGGTAAGATTGTAGGTTAAAAATAAGTGATTTTATGGGTTGCAGTTGTAGCTCAGTGGTAGATCGCTTGCCTAGCATGTCTGAGGCACTGGGTTAAATCCTCAGTACCATATACAAAAAAGATGTTAAATAACATAAGAACATTTTTAAAAAATTGTTTTTAGGTAAAAACCAGATTGATTCTTACTGATAACTAGAAGTAACCTTATAGTTGGAATGTATAAACTTCATAGTTTATAGATGATTTTTGTGTGTATTTCAAGCCTTGAGACATTTTCAGTACACAGATACTTTTTTTTCTATTTTTTTAAATTTTTGCTGCCCATAAAATTATATCTGTGTTATATTTAAATAAATATTATAATGTATAATATTATACATTATAATATATATTATAATATATATATTGTAATAATATATATTATTATTATTATATATTATTATATATATGTATATGTATAATATTTATACATTATAATTATACATTTAAGTTTGTAGAACATGTTTTGGTTAAGAATCCACAAAATTGTTGAATTCCCATAGTGCATTTGGATAAATCAAATAATTTGGTGAAAAGAGTTGCTTTAATAAATCCAAAGTATTGTTTTTTGTATATAACATAAGTTTTTCCTTTTGACGACAATATTATTATTTAACAACAACATGAACATAAATTGAATTTTGCCATTTGTATTTACACTGTTCATAAGCTAACAGTAAAGCAATTGGCGTAGTTATTAAGTAAACTGATGAAAAGATTATTTTATTATAGTATTTGTTTTAGTGGTATGTTCCATGTGTTCTGTCTTTGCCAGAATATGGAATTTTCTAAATCTCCAGTTTGGAGATTATTCATCCAAAACTTCACTGGAGTTAGGAATCTTCTCCAAATAGCTTTTGACCATGAAACATAGAGGGATTTTTTGTAAGTAACCTAAAGGGTGCATGCAGCAAGTACATAGATATGGCTTTTCCAGATATTAGATCTAATGTCATAGACATTCATTTTAATCTTAAAAAATTAGGTTAAAAATTAAAAGGCAGGCTGGGGTTATACCTCACTCGTAGAGTGCTTGCCTAGCATGTGTGAGGCACTGGGTGCCATCCTCAGTACCACATAAATATAAATAAAATAAAGGTATTGTGCCATCTACAACTAAAAATAAAAAATAAAAGAAAAGGCTGGAAATTTAGGACTGTGTTAGTGTGTTCCTGGGTTCAATCCCTAGTACTACAACTAAAGGCAGTAAAACTCCCATTTTAGAATTACTTTTTTATTCTTAGATTAGAAACTAGGAAGTGATAATATATGAGAGAGAGAATTAATTAGGTGAAGAAATGCGATCAACAGCATTGTGGAATATACTTCTTGTAATGATTCTGCTCCTTACATGCTAATCTGAAACTTTTCTAGACAAACCATTTCCTATGAATTAGTCTTATTTACGAGCTTTAAGAAAATCCAGTTACGTAAGCAGTTACTTGCTCATGTTCTTGTAATAGGTTTCCCCCATCATCTTATGAGTAGTAAACTCTGTGTATATTTCATAATTACGTGATGGGCCTTCATGTGTACCCATAGTTCAGTAATTAAAGACATGTAAATACTCTCAATTGCTATTGCCAACAGACTAGCTCCTTTGATTCATTTGACAAATTTGAGTGTATCCCACCTTGTGTCTTAAGTACTGGGCATATAGAAGTTACTAATGATCCTAATTTTGGAATGAGTTACCTTATTGAATAAGGCAGTTACTCTAAGGGGCATGCTTGAGGTGTGTTAAAGTTATCTTCACAGTATTTTGGAAGCACAGGAAGAATACTATTTCTGTTTGCAAGAAAGGTTTTTCATGTGTATATGATTATATTGTGGAAATGTTTAAAGAGCGGTGAATTTGCATTAGATGAAATGTGTCAGAAACCATTTCTGGGGCCTGGGGTTGTGACTCAGTGGTAGAGCACTTGCCTAGCATGTGCGCAGCCCGGGTTTGATACTCAGCACCATGTAAGAATAAAGGCATTGTGTACAACTAAAACAAATAAATAAATATTAAAAACAAAAATGAAACCATTTCTGCTTTGTAAATAGACATGAGTTGTTGATTTAGTTGTTACTATAGATAATAGATCTATGGAGATAAAATATATTTAAAATAATTAGATGTGATTGTTAAAATAGTTGTTAAACTGAAAATTCCAAAAATAAGTGATTTCATGCAGTGTCATGGTTGTTTTTGTCAGTTTAATGTTAGGTAGACAGGGCAGGAAATTTAATCAGATTTTTAAAAATTTGTTCTTTATAGATATACATGGCCGTAGAATGCATTTTGACATATTATATATACATGGACCATAACTTACTCTAATTAGGATCCCAGTCTTGTGGATGAACATGATGTGGAGTTACAGTGCTTACGTATTAATACAGGGTGGAAATTTTTTTTATTTTTAAGTTAGGTAGGCAACCTTTGTATTGGTGCATGAACATAAATTAAAAATTGCCTTTTGGAGCTGGGCACGGTGTTGCACGCCTGAAATCCCAGCACTTTGGAGGCTGAGGCAAGGAGGATCATGAGTTCAAAGCCAGCCTCAGCAATGGTGAGGCACTCAGCAACTCAGTGATACCCTGTCTCTAATAAAATACAAAAAAGGGCTGGGCATGTGGCTCAGAATTTGACTGCCCCTGAGTACAATCCCCAGTACCAAAAAAAAAAAAATTTTTTTTTCCCTCTTGGATATTATTAGAAACAGCATCATCTATGGATAAAATAAAATTTAATGTATTTTTCTGATTAATAAATTTAATAACTTCTATTTCCTAATGTGCCCAGATTTCATTGGTGAATAATTATTATACCAGTGAAGATTATGTTCACAGATTATATTATTTGAAACATACTATGTCTTTTTTTCAGTTTTCATTTCATACATAAATCCTAAAGCTAATTTGTTTTTTAGATAAAAAGAAGTGTGATTTACACTTAATATATGAAGTGTATAAGAACTATAAAATTTATGTAGTGTGAATAAGAAAAATGTGTGTTCCCAAGAAAGGATAATTGGATAATAAGAATGACTCTTATATGTTACTTTTGTATACTTTGTTCTTCATTTCTGCAAAGGCTAAAGAGGCTAAACGACTAAAAGAATTCTTAGAAGACTATGATGATGATAGAGATGATCCCAAATATTACAGGTAAGGAAGCTTGGCTTTATGAATTCATACTTCGGGATATTTTGTTGTTGTTTACGGTGTTGTTTCTGTGGTGCTGGGGATTGATCGCAAGGCCTTGCCCATACTAGGTGAGTGCTGTACCACTGAGCCACATCCCTGGCTAACTTGTATATTGCCTTGTCTACCTGAAAATGCAGGTTTCCTAAGTGGAGTAAGAAAGCATGAAGTGATTTGTGGGACCTGGCAGGAATGGGAAGAAGGTATTAGGAAAGAATAGACAATTCAGTGTATCTTTTTGAGTGGGGAAACATATGCCAAAGAATACTTTTTTGTTCCTTCATGTGTTTTAATAGGTCCAATTTTTTAGCAAGTTATATAACAAATCCTTATGGGTATTTAGGGTTTTCTAGAAAGTTTTGTTTTTGAGGACTTCAGGAGTGGTATGTATCAATCTTCTCTCCCAGTTTTGTACTTCATGCCTACAGTGATTCATTACTGTGAAGTAAAGATTTTAATTTACTCCTGTTTCTGATTCCCTGGTATTTACTTTTTTTGTGTACTGGGGATTGAACTCGGGGGCACTGGACCACTGAGCCACATCCCAAGCCCTATTTTATATTTTATTTAGAGACAGGGTCTGAGTTGCTTATTGCCTCGCTTTCGCCACGAGTGTGGCTTTGAACTGGCAATTCTCCTGCCTCAGCCTCCCAAGATGTTGGGATTATAGGTGTGCGCCACCATGCCAAGCATTCCTTGGTATTTATAATCTCCCCTTTTAACATTTATGGCATGATGGTAAGATTTTTTTGTTAATTCCCAGTCAAACTGTACATTCCCTAAGGAGCTGTACACTGTCTTGCTGACATTTTATTCTATCTATTGTGTGTCATGATGCAGATGTAATAATGGGATTTGATGTATAGTTAAATTTTATACACTATAGGCAAAATATTTAAACACTGATATTAATAACTTTTTTTTTTTTTTTTTTTTTTTTTTTTTTGGTACCAGGGATTGAACTCAGGGGCACTTGACCACTGGGCCACATCCCCAGTCATTTTTTATATTTTTATTAGAGACAGGGTCTCACTGAGTTGCTAAGTGCCTCTCCATTGCTGAGGCTGGCTTTGAACTTGTGATCCTCCTGCCTCAGCCACCCAAGTGCTGGGATTACAGGCGTGCGCCACCACGCCTGCCTTGAAATTAATAACTTGAACTGAAGGGAGTGCCAATGATTTGACTTTGTAAGAAATGCTGTAAAATAGGTAAAATTATTGAATGCTAGAATCATAAAATAGTAACACATAATTATACATTCTGAAACATAATGAATTATTAAATAGGAGGAAACTCTTATCTTTTAAAAATATTTTTATTAGTTCTTGATCAATTTTTAAATTTTATTGTATGTGGTGCTGAGAATCCAACCCAGTGCCTCATACAAGCTAGGCAAATGCTCTACCACTGAGCCACAATCCCAGCCCAGGAACCTCTCATTTCTATGGATTGTGCACAACTTCATTCTGTAATTTTTCTGTAAGGAAAAGAATGAATTAAGGATACATTTTTTTTTTTCCTTTTTTGATTGGACTAGATACTAGGGTCTTGAATATAATCTACCATTAAATTACATCCCCCTGTCCTATAACTGTTTTTATTGGTATTAATGCTACTTGCATGATTGTCCTCTAATTTGACATTGAAATAATGCCAATGATGTTGGCATTTGAGAAAATTTAAGTTATGTATTGGGGGTTCACTGTGGAATGGGCATGTATGTAATGGAATCTCCATTCCCTCTGAAAGTTAGCATTTTACTTGTTTTAGATAATTAAGTGACGTTCAGAATGAAAAATGGTAATTAATGTCAAGAAAGTACTAACTTATGATATGCTAACATGTTCAGATTGCATTGTCAATATCCTATTGACATAGGACATTATTAAACTATTTTAGTCCTTAGCAGAGATGCTGTTGGATATATCTGATATAATAGGCAGTGACCTAAGTATTAAATGAGAACTGTTACTTTTGCAGAGGGAGTGCTCTTCAGAAAAGGTTGCGTGATAGAGAAAAGGAAATGGAAGCAGATGAACGAGATCGGAAGAGAGAAAAGGAAGAGCTGGAGGAAATTAGGCAACGCCTTTTAGCAGAAGGCCACCCAGATCCAGATGCAGAGCTCCAGAGGGTGAGAGATACTACAATATCTTTAATGATTTTGTTTTATGTTTAAAAGCTGTATTTGTGGTTAAGCAGAATACATGTGGGGCTGGGGTTGTAGTTTACTGGTTAGAGCAGTGTGATGAACCGGGATTGGATAGTGCCACATCTAAGTAAATATTTTTAAAAAGAATACATATTATGCTTCATGGAACTTACTATTTTGTACTGTTGTTTAATTCATTTTAATTACAGAAATCACCAGGATTTAGTTCATCTTTATTATAAGTAGTTTACAAATGTATGATCAAACAATTACAAATCATTTCTTTTTTTTTTTTTTTTTTTTTTGGTGGGATTGGGGCTAGAACCCATGGACAATCTAAAACTTAGGTACATCTGCAGCCATTTTTATTTTCTATATTGAGGCATTGTCCAGACTGCTTTCAACTTGGAATCCTCCAGCCTTAGCCATCCAAGTTGCTGGGATTACAGTCATGTGACACATCATTTCATTTGTAAACATCTTAAAAGTCAAATAATTCCTTTGTTTTTTACTTTTTTTTTCCTCCTCACTTTTTAAAATTAGTGTTTTATAGTTGTACATAGTGATGGGATTTTTACATATTTGTATATGCACACAATATAACAATGTATTCACCCTTTCTGTTGCCTTCTCCCTGTCCCTTGTCCCTTTCCTTTATTCTAGTGATCTCCCTTCGATTTTCATGAGATTCTCCCCACTGCCACCCCACCCCACACCCTTCTGTTCCATTTCCTTTCTAGCTTCCACATGCGAGAAAATATGACCTTAATCCTTCCAAGTTTGGCTTATTTCTATTAGTGTAATATCCTCAAGTTCCATGCATTTTCTTGCAAATGACATGATTTCATATTTCTTTATGATGGAATAAAGAATAAAATGGATAAAAATACCACATCATTTTTTCATCAATTGATGGGAAACTATGGTTTCATAGTTTGGCTGTGAATTGTGGTGCTTTAAACATGGTTTATATGTATTTAGTATAATATGATGATTTTGCTTCTTTAGGATAAATACTGGAGTTGTATAGCAGGGTTATTTGAGGAACCTCCATAGTGATTGCCATAGTACTCAAGCTAATTTATAATACCACCAGCTGTGTAAAAGTATTCCTTTTTCTTCATGTCCTCTCCATTGGTGACTCATTTCTTTTAATGAAACTTGGCTAGAATTGTGTCCTTCCTGTGATTTGCTGATGTTTAATGACTTTTTGTGATTTGAATTGCCCTCCCTCCTTTTTTCCTCCCAGTTCTGGGAATGATTTTAGGGTGCTTAACCACCAAGCCACATCCCCAACCCCTTTTTAGACAGATTCTCACTAAGTTGCTTATGATCTCCATAAGTTGCTGAGGCTGTCCTCATACTTGTGATCTACCTGTCTTAACCTCCTGAATTGCTGGTATTACAGACATGCCCCAGCTCAGTCACCTCTCATAAAATACAGATGTTTTTGTCAGCAGAATGTCATTTAGAGAAGGAACAGACCCTATTCTTGCATTTAAGAATAGAGTGTCATTTTATTTTTTTAATATATAATTTTTAGTTGTAGTTGGACACAATACCTTTATTTTATTTACTCATTTATTTAATTGTTTGTTTTGCAGTGCTGGGGATTGAACTGCTGAGCCACAACCCCAGCCCCTAGAGTGTCATTGTAGAAAAGTTTTTATCTTTTTTTGTGTTGGTCTTTGACTCAGATTCATTTCTTTTCCCTATTTCTTTCTTACCTCGTTTTGGAATAAAAAAATGACAACGAGCTTTAGTCATTACCTAGAGAAATCAAATAATTGTCTATGACTGTTCTGCATTCTGATGATTTGAGTTCCCTTTTATGTGTTGCCTATATTCTAAAACTAAACTTTCATTTACAGTTTCCTTAATGATAATACAAACATGCTGGGCGTGGTGGCACATGCTTGTAATCTCCCAGTAGTTCAGGAGGCTGAGGCAGGGGGATTGCAAGTTCAAAGTCAGCCTTTGCAACTCAGCAACTCAGCGGGAGACCCTGTCTCTAAATCAAAGGGGGGGGGGCACTATGGGGCTGGGGTTGTGGCTTAGTGGTAGAGCATTTGCCTCACGTGTGTGAGGCGCCCTGGGTTCAATTCTCAGCACTACATATAAATATATGAATAAAACAAAGGTCCATCAACAACTAAAAAATATATATTAAAAAACGGCGGGTCTGGGTATGTGGCTCAGTGATTAAGCACCCCTGGGTTCAGTCCTCAGTGCCCCCCACCCAAAAGAAAAAGGGAAAATATAAACATATACTATTTCGTTTTGAATTCAGCAGATCAGTTTGTCTTTGTAATCTTTGAAGATCTTATACAAGTCACTGAAAAATGGTAATAAATTTAAAAAATGCTTTAAAAACATGTTGAACATTACCTAATAGGCAACTTAGATTTATTCAGTTTTCTGATTTACAAGGAAATAGTGTTCACTTACTTTTAAGTAACAAAAAAGGGTAAGGCTGTAGATATAACTCAGGTAGAATTTATGGTTAGCATTGTAAAGCTCTGGGTCCACCAAAGAAACGTTACTGTACAAAAAAACATTGTACAGCAAGAAAACAAGTTATAGTTATGTTCTCTTTCAAATAACTTTTTTCTTTGTAGATGGAACAAGAGGCTGAGAGGCGCAGACAACCACAAATAAAGCAAGAGCCAGAATCAGAGGAGGAAGAAGAAGAAAAGCAAGAAAAAGAGGAAAAACGAGAAGAACCCATGGAAGAGGAAGAAGAACCAGAGCAAAAGCCTTGTCTGAAACCTACTCTGAGGCCCATCAGCTCTGCGCCATCTGTTTCCTCTGCTAGTGGAAATGCAACACCCAACACTCCTGGGGATGAGTCTCCTTGTGGTATTATTATTCCTCATGAAAACTCACCAGATCAACAACAACCTGAGGAACATAGGCCAAAAATAGGACTAAGTCTTAAGCTGGGTATGTTAACATTTCCCCTCACCCATGTGTACATTTTGCTTTAAGGAAAAATAAATAATGTGCTCCTTGGTAGGTAGATAGAAAGAAAAGTATTAAAAATGCCTTTCTAGCTCACGATTGTTTTCATAGTCCTACTAGTGCTCCTTATCTGCAGCTGCCTCGAGTTCTGAGAAGAAGTGAAAAGTTAAATTTTCTAGCACTTGTGAGTAGTGAGTTACTTTTTACAGTTGGCCTCTTCCTCTGAGAATTGTGAAAGTATATTTTGCACTGCTTTTGAGGGATGGTGGGTTGTCAAATGTTGACATTTGACATTGAAGTCGTCTTGGTAACATAGTGTTTTTACTATAGGTGCTTCCAATAGTCCTGGTCAGCCTAATTCTGTGAAGAGAAAGAAACTACCTGTAGATAGTGTCTTTAACAAATTTGAGGATGAAGACAGTGATGATGTTCCCCGCAAAAGGAAACTTGTTCCCTTGGATTATGGTGAAGATGATAAAAATGCTGCCAAAGGCACTGTGAACACTGAAGAAAAGCGCAAACACATTAAGAGTCTCATTGAGAAAATTCCTACAGCCAAACCTGAGCTCTTTGCTTATCCTTTGGATTGGTCTATTGTGGATTCTGTGAGTAGCAAATTGTATGTCATCAGGTTATTGGGAATGGTTTTAAATATGGTATGCTTATTGACAGCAGGTAGGGATAATCTTGACACTGAGTAAATGCCATAGTCAAGGAATTTCTAATAGGAAAATTCTTGGTAGTTGACATTTTTGTAGATTAAAACAACTGATTATTTCTTGGTATGTGCCTGTCTTAGTTCAACTTGGAAAGGAACATACTGTGTTTTACTTTAGTCTTTAGTACGTGTAATAAAAAGCTTTAATTCATTAACCATATTATGTTTTGCAGATACTGATGGAACGACGAATTAGACCATGGATTAATAAGAAAATCATAGAATATATAGGTGAAGAAGAAGCTACATTAGTCGATTTTGTTTGTTCTAAGGTTAGTCTTTTATTCTCTCCACCACTAACATTTATTTGATCATTTAACGTAGTAGACATTTTCTGAAATAGAAAGTCTTACAGAGTCTAGTCCTTCATAGTGCAGTTTCATTTAAGTGACCCATTGCTACTTTAATGGGCCCTTTCACCCTATTTTAGATCCACAAAACCACTTGCTTTCCATTAAGAGTAAAAGGAGGACAGAACTGTTGACTGATGCCTAATCTGCTTTGTCTTATTACTTATGAAAATCCTGTGCCATCCTGTTGTCTTGGTTAGAAGAATGCTATTGAAATACAGAGTCACCTATCCTTTGGAAAAGGAGCCAATAGTCTTTTCCATATCATAATTGTGGTTATCTATTGACTGATTACAAAGTTATTGATAGGTTCTATGTTAACATTTTGTAAACTTAATCTTCTTTAAACCTCCCCAAAACTTTAGGAAATCATTAAGTCACTAACATTATTCTCATGAAAAAACAGGTTAATGGAGAGGTTTTTTCTTGGCCATGACAAGGGGCCAGACCAGGATTTCCTTTAAAAGGTAGAGATGAAAAAAAACTGATTAAGAGAAGTCGATTATGGTTAGAAAGAAATAAGTAACAGCATCTTGCCTCTAAAACCCATGTTCTTGGGCTAGGGATATAGCTCAGTTGGTAGAGTGCTTGCCTCTTATGTACAAGGCCCTGGGTTCAATCCCCAGCACCCAAAACAAAACAAACAAAAAAACACCATGTTCTTCTACGTCCAAGGTGTTATATTATGTCCTTTCATTGTCACCCCGAAGAGTATAATAGAAGAGTTACTGATAGTAGAAACATTATTTTCCTGTAAAGGTGTAATTGTGTCATTCTTCCACCAGGAATGCTTGTTTTTCCTTTTTCTTCCTCCCCTTCCCTTTTGTTTCTTTTCTTCCTTGTCCTGCTGGGGATGATATCCAGGGCCTTAAGCATTTTAGTTGAATGCTATACCACTGTGCTTGAGTTTGAGGGTCCATACCTTAAAACCTTTTGGCTATATTGTAATGTTGTAATGTTTTGTTTTTAGTGTGAATTTTTCCCCTCCTCTTTTTTTTAAGGTTATGGCTCATAGTTCACCTCAGAGCATTTTAGATGATGTCGCCATGGTAAGTTAGAAATTCATTATTTTTATTAATATCTATATGAACAAACTAGTTTGTGAATTTGATTCATTTTCTATCTGTGCTGATTTTAGAAATTTTTTTGGTAAGCCTGTATTAAAATTTGAATGTGTGGGGCTGGCATTGTGGTTCAGTGGTAAAGTGCTTGCCTAGCACGCATGAGGCACTGGGTTCGATCCTCAGGGTCACATTAAAAAAATAAAATAAAAGATATTGTGTCCACCTAAAACTGAAAAATCAATATTTTTTAAAAATTTGAATGTGCATTAAAAGATTAAAGGAACTTAAAGCAATGTAAAAATTTAAATTCCAGATTTATTTATTTATTTACTTACTTACTTATTTATTTGTGCTGGGGATTAAACTCAGGGGCACTCGACCACTGGGCCACATCCCCAGCCCTTTTGTGTATTTTATTAGAGACAGGGTCTTAGTTTCTAAGTGCCTCGCCATTGCTGAGGCTGGCTTTGAACTCGCGATCCTCCTGCCTCAGCCTCCCAAGTGCTGGGATTACAGGCATGCGCCATCTCGCCCGGCCTAAATTCCAGATTTATTTGTAAATTCTGTGACCATTTATTAAGTGCTTACTGATTAGATTAGTATGCTAGGAGTATAAAAAGTACACCACCTCCCCTTAATTATCTGGTTGCATTTATTTAATGCATTTTGTGATTTTATGAGAAAAGAAGGAAAAGAGAGTTGTGATTAATTGAATGAATTATGAGGTCCACATTAGAAAGAGAATGAAATAATAACCTGAATAGAACTGTGAATTAAGGACTGATGGTTCCAACATAGTTCTGGGAAATATGTTGGAATTAAACAGCTGGAAAGAGTGGTTATGGGTGTAAGTGGTTTCTGAATGTCCGTGGTAAATCAGTCCTGGATGATGGCAAGCTGCAAAGTGTAGATAGAGGAAATTTGAAGGTAAGGATTGGAGAATAGTATTGGAGCCAACTGCCAGAGTACTCATTTTAATTTGGGGTGAAGAATAGGCATTGGCTAGGTAAACTGCTGTTGGAGCAAAGAGGCTGATGTATTAATCTCAAGCCGGGCGTGGTGGCGCACGCCTGTAATCCCAGCACTTTGGGAGGCTGAGACAGGAGGATCACGAGTTCAAAGCCAGCCTCAGCAATGGCGAGGCACTTAGCAACTCAGTGAGACCCTGTCTCTAAATAAAATACAAAAAAGGGCTGGGGAATGTGGCCCAGTGGTCGAGTGCCCCTGAGTTCAATCCCCGGTACCACCACTCAAGCATGTCCATGGAGGTGTTTTTTTTTTTTTTTTTTTTAATATTTATTTATTTGCTTTAGTTGTGCACAATGCATTTATTTACGTGTTGCTGAGGATCAAACCCGGGCCGCGCACCTACTAGGCGAGCTCTATACCGCTGAGCCACAATCCCAGCCCCAATGGAGTTGGTTTTTTTTTTTTTTTTTTTTTTTTGTGGTACCGGGGATTGAACTCAGGGGCACTCGTCCACTGGGTCACATCCCCAGCCCTTTTTTGTATTTTATTTAGAGACAGGGTCTCACCGAGTTGCTAAGTGCCTCGCCATTGCTGAGGCTGGCTTTGAACTCGTGATCCTCCTGCCTCAGCCTCCCAAAGTGCTGGGATTACAGGCATGCGCCACCGCGCCCGGCTTGGAGGTGTTTTTAATAAGAATAGAAAGAGGGAAGAACAGCAGCCTTTCTGTGGAGACTAAAACATGGTTCTGAGAATGGTCCTGAAATGCCAGAGGCTCAAGGGGCCAGATCAGGGTTTCCATTAAGGTAAATTGATGAAAAAACTGATTAAAGAAGGTGATTATGGTTAGAATGAAATGGAATAGGCATCCAAAGGTCAGAGTCAGAAGGCAGCAATGGCGCGAATCAGAGAGGAAGAAGAAAAGTCAAACATGAAGAGTGATAGGACTCGGGTTGGTGCTCAGCGGTAGAGCATTGGCCTAGGCGCTGGTTTTGATCCTCAGCACCACATAAAAGTAAAATAAAGGCATTATGTCCAACTACAACTAAAACAAAAGTATTAAAAAAAGAAGAATGAATAATTCTCCATTTATACCTTTCATTATTTTACATAAATTAATTAACTTTGGTTTTACTTTGTATCTCTATTATTTATGAAGTATGACTAACATGAATTAGTATTGCAAACAGGCTTCAAGCTAGGAGCAAATGTGGATATAAGACTGATTAAAAGCCCTTTAGTCGTGATTTTTGAAAAATGGAAAAAATCAGTCATAAGAATAAAAATTTTGGGCTTCTTATAATCACTCAACTGAGCAATAATTATGCACTAAGTACTCTTCAAAGTACTTTGTGCACATGAACTCTTCTTTCCTACAGTAGTACCTAATGTTCTTTTTTTGTGTGTGTGTGTGTGGTACTGGGGATTGAACTCGGGCACTTGACCACTGGGTTACATCCCCAGCTCTATTTTGTATTTTATTTAGAGACAGGGTCTCACTGAGTTGCTAAGTGCCTCGCCATTGCTGAGGCTGGCTTTGAACTCGCGATCCTCCTGCCTCAGCCTCCTAAAGTGCTGGGATTACAGGCTTGCGCCACCGCGCCCGGCTTGTACCTAATTTTCTTATCACAGATAGCTGCGAGTCCTCCATTTTACAGATGAGGGGAATGTTAAACATTGTAAGGTTGTTTATGGGAATAAATTATTTGAAATATATTCTATATTAAGTTATTATTAGTTGTATATTTAGTTCTTCCTAAGTCACCATGACAAACATTTTGCTTTCCTGAGTATGTAGTTTTGCCAGACATGTTTAAATGTATCTATAAAGGTGACAGTAAATGAATAAAAATTGGATGAAAGAGTATTGTGGTGCTAAGTGCTTAGTAAGCCCATGAATTTTGCTGAATTAATTTTGGTGGGTAATTTACACATATTTTTTAATATACTTCTCATACTAGACAGCTTTCCATTAAGTCATTTTATTGAAAATAAATGCTCTAGCCACGCGCAGTGGTGCACACCTATAATCCTAGCGCTTGGGAGGCTGAGGCAGGAGAATCCTGAGTTCAAAGCCAGCCTCAGCAATGTCGAGGCAGTCAGCAACTCAGTGAGACTCTGTCTCTAAATAAAATACAAAAAAAAGGTCTGGGGATATGGCTTAGTGGTTGAGTGCCCCTGAGTTCAATCCCCAGTACCAAAGAAAAAGAAAATAAATGCTCTAGCCAGAGTAATCAGACAAAAGAAATTAAAGGGATGTGCATAGGAAAAAAGAACTCAGACTATCACTATTTGCCTACCACATGATTCTATATTTAGAAGATCCAAAAAATTCCACCAGAAAACTTCTAGAACTAATAAATGAATTCAGCAGAGTAGCAGGATATAAAATCAATATTCATAATTCAAATCCATTTCTATACGTAAGTGATGAATCCATTGAAAGAGAAATTAGGAAAACTACCCCATTCAAAAGATAGTCTCAGAAAAACAACAACAAGAACAAGATACTTGGGAATCAATCTAACAAAAAAACAGGTGAAGAAGACCTTACAAGATGGAAAGATCTCCCATGCTCTTGGATAGGCAGAGTTACTATTGTCAAAATGGCCATACTACCAAAACTGTTAGACAGATTTAATGTAATTCCTATTAAAATCCCAATGCCATTCTTCATTGAACTAGAAAAAGCAATCATGAAATTCATTTGGAAAAATAAAAGACCCAAAATAGCCAAAGCCATCCTTAGTAAGAAGAGTGAAGCAGAAGGCATCACAATATCATACCTTAAACTATATACTACAGAGCAATAGTAACAAAAACAGCATGGTACTGGCACCAAAATAGACATGTAGACCAAAGGTACAGAATAAAAGACATAGAGACCAATCCACATAAATTCAGTTTTCTCATATTAAACAAAGGTGCCAAAAACATATATTGGAGAAAAGATAGCCTCTTCAACAAATGGTGCTGGGAAAATTGGAAATCCATATGTAGCAAAATGAAATAAAATCTTTATTTCTCACCAAGCACAAGATTCAAAGTGGATGAAGGACCTAGGAATAAGACCAGAGACCTTGTGCCTAATAGAATAAAAAGTAGGCCCAAATCTTCATCATGTCCGATTAGGCCCCAACTTCCTTAATAAGACTGCTAAAGCATAAGAAATAAAATCAAGAATCAATAAATGGGATAGATTCAAAGTAAAAAGCTTCTTATCAGCAAAAAGAAACAATCATTGAGGTGAAGAGAGATCCTAGTGTATGGGAGCAATTGTTTATCACATGCACAGCACACCAGATATAGTGTGAATCTCCAGTATATATAAAGAACTCAAAAAACTTAATACCAAAAAAGAAAAAAATCCCAATCAATAAATGGGCTGAGGAACTGAACAGACAGCTTCTCAGAAGAATATATACAAATGATCAACAAATATATGAAAAATGTTTAGCATCTTTAGTAATTAGAGAAATGCAAATCAAAACTACTTTTGAGACTTCATCTCACTGCAGTCAGAAATGGTAGTTATGAAGAATATAAGCAGCCGGGCGCAGTGGCTCATGCCTGTAATCCCAGCACTTGGGAGGCTGAGGCAGGAGGATCACGAGTTCAAAGCCAGCCTCAGCAATGGCGAGGCACTTAGCAACTCAGTGAGACCCTGTCTCTAAATAAAATACAAAATAGAGCTGGGGATGTTGCCCAGTGGTCAAGTGCCCCTGAGTTCAATCCCGGGTACCCCCCCCCCCAAAAAAAAAATAATAATACAAGCAATAGTAAGTATTTGCGAGGATGTGGGGAAAAGGTATACTCATACAGTGTGGGTGGGACTGCAAATAGGTGCAACCACTTTGGAAAGCAGTATGGAGATTCCTCAGAAAATTTGAAATGGAACCACTATTTGACCCAGCTATCCCACCTCCACGGTTTATATCTACAGGACTTAAAATCAGCATACTATAGTGACACAGCCTCACTAATGTTTATAGTAGCTGAATTCACAATAGCTAAACTGTAGAACCAGCCTAGATGCCCATCAATAGATGAATGGATAAAGAAACTGGCATATATACATAGTGGAATATTAATCAGCATTAGAAGAGAATAAAATAATGGCATTGTAGGCAAATGGATGGAGTTGGAGAATATTATGCTAAGCCAAGTAAGCCAATCCCAAAAAACTAAAAGCCTAATGTTTTCTGATTAGTGGATGCTGATATATGATGGAGGGGGCATGGGAAGAATGGAGGATCTTTGGATTGGGCAAAGGGGAGGGTGGGGAATGGTTATGGGGATATGAAAGATGGTGGAATGAGATGGACATCATTACCCTAAGTACGTGTATGATTGTACCAATGGTGCGTCTCCACATCATGTACAACTAGTGAATTGAAATGTTGCGCTCCATTTGTGTATGATGAATTTAAATGCATTCTGCTGTCATATACCACTAAGTAGAAAAAATAAAAGAAATAATAAAAAAAAGAAAATAAATGCTTTTTAGTTTTAAGTTACTTTTGTTGGGAGATGGTGATGACTACTTAACTTCCATGTGCTACTTACTGTTTTTTTTCCTCTTTCAGGTACTTGATGAAGAAGCAGAAGTTTTTATAGTCAAAATGTGGAGATTATTGATATATGAAACAGAAGCCAAGAAAATTGGTCTTGTGAAGTAAAACTCTTTTTACATTTAGAGTTCCATTTCAGATTTCTTCTTTCCCACCTTTCAAAAGACTTTGAATATTTCTTTGCCTTCAAAGACATTTGTGAGATCTGTAATTTTTTTTTTTTAATGTAGAAAATGTGAAAATTTTTTTTGTCCTCTAATTTGTTAATGCCCTGTGTACTCCCTTGGTTGTAAAGTCATCTGAATCCTTGGTTCTCTTTATACTTACCAGGTACAAATTACTGGTATGTTTTATAAGCTGCAGCTACTGTACACAAGCCTATCTGATATAATCTTGTTCTGCTGATTTGTTCCTTGTAAATATTAAAATGACTCCCCAATTCTTTTGCAGAATTCCACTTAATATTGAACCATACTGTATAGGAACCAACGTGAATGATTTAATTGAAAGAATATCAGTCATATCTATTACCATCCCCCTTTGATGAGAAGTGACAAGCCCTTGTGAAGGCATGAAATTTAAAATTAGAATGCAAAAATTAGCCGACAATCCATTCTTACTGTATCCCTGTATGAATGTGTTTGTGTGAATGTATGTATAAAAGTCTATCTTTTCCCTAATTTGCTTGGGTGGGGTCCCTTGAACGTTTTCTAATTGAACAATAGAATCATAAAAGGAAAGTGATATTGTCCCAATCCAAATGTCTGGTATAATAAGGTTAGAGGTTCCCAGAGCATGGTATTCTCCTGTGGTGAACAACAGTCTGCTGTTAGGATTGTTTTTCCCTATGTATAACTGACTGCTTCAGATTCTTTTGTAAAGGAGTATTTGTCATAGTGATTCCTCTTCATCCTCAATTTCATTGCTCAGAAATGAGGCAGATTCTAAAATTTTCGGAGAGTTTTGTTTAACCCATTTTGTCCCATTGTCTGAGATGTGGAATACATATAAAACTTAATTGAGCAACACTTGTGATAACTTTGAAATAATACTTGAACATATTTTTGCAGAATTGAAAACTTGGAATTTAATGGGTTCAGTACATTTGTGCAATAACTTTTCTTTGATCTTGGTGTACTCCTTTGTTTAAGGGGAAAAAAAATTCATTAAAAAAGCATCAGTGGGGAAGAAGGAAAGAACAACTTTTAAAAACAAAAGGGCTTGAGGATGTAACTCAGTGATAGAGTCATACTTTTCATGATAGAGCTCTGGGTTCAATCCCTTGCACCAAGAAATTTAAAGTCAAAACAAAAGATAAATTTAGATAAAGTTCACAAGTTAGAAGAATTTGACAACAATTGATTTTGCAATTTACAAAGTCAATACTTATTTGCAGGGGTAATTGAGTCAAGGCATTTACCAACCTCTTCTCATCCAAGTTTAAATATACTGATGATATGTTTAGAGACATACCAGGGGCTTTTAAAATGATAGACGAGACAATTACCAAGGAGCGAAATTTACCTGAAAATATTAACAAGTTTTAAACAGTGGTTTCTTAATACAAATTAGGTGCAGCTGTTCCCATGCGTATTTATTTAAAAGAAAAAGATTGGCCTGATAAGAAAAACCTAACTGAGGTTAAGTTACTAGGTTTTTTTTACATCTTTTGAGGACATCTGAAAACACTGTTCTGAACATTGAACCATGACATGGTTCCATAATGTAAATATTTGAAACATTAAAAATGTATATATTTGATCTTGGGGATTCATTCTTTCAGAGTCTTGTAAATAATGGCATCATGTTGTAATCATGTAGTACATGCTAGAAAACTGGAAAATATGGGCTGAATTTTTAATGGACTTGGTTTTTATGATTTGGTGTTAGTTCAAAGAGGCCTTTAACCTTATTTTGGATGAATCTACAATATATGGAAATATGTATATGTGGTGATAAAATATTTTAAGTTTTGGTTTCTTAACAAAATTTCAGAAAGATGCTCCTGTGATTTTATAAATTTATTAGCATTTTCTCAGATTCATCCTTGCTACCAGCCTAAGACCTAGGCCACAGCAGTTTATTTTGCTCCTTTATCTTAACATATTGCATAGTTGTTGCTTCTAAGGCATTATATTAGGTGGCATTTATTTAGTCGATACTAACATTTTTTTTAGAGCAGAGCAGAAGAGGCCATAGGAAGTAGCAGGGATTTAAAGACTTAAATTCACTTTCTAATGCTAGTTCAAACCACGTTTTGTCCCTAAGCTTCATCAAAAACCTTCCGGTTTTCAGAGTTTCTTTATAATTGCATATAAAGTAAAGAATTGGATATATATAAAGTAGCATATTCTGGTGTCTTGGAAAAATGTTTCTATAAAATTCCTTGTATTTTTCTCTTTACCATAAGCCTATAAATTAATTTCAGTTAGGAAACCTTATGTTAACTAATATTGCCCATTATGTTAACTAATATTGCCCATTCAGGAAATTGTTACAAAACAGTATGCAAAAAATTCTTTAAGAACCATTGCTGATTGCTCTGCCATTTAGAAAACTAAAATGCTTTCCCCTCATTTGACCATAAAAATAATTTAAGTATATTTAAGTATACAGCTATTTACAAAGGAAGAAAGGTAAGTAAAAAAAAAAAAATGAGGTAATTTTTCTCAAACTTCAGTGTGTGCTTGAATCACTTGGGGGACCTTGTTAAAGTTGATAACTTAGTAGGGCTGGGTAGGCCTCAGATTTTTCAGCTCCAGAGTGATGCCAGTGACAATGATCTAAGGACTGTACTTTGATTAGCACTTTAAGGTAACTACTCAGTATTATTTTATTCTAACAGACCTACACAAATGCAACTTATTTTCTTCTTTTTAAGTAGATTTTAAAGAAAAAAATTTTTTTGAAAACAGATATATAAAAAAAAATGTTCTGTTCAGGAACATAATCTTCCAGGGTGATGCCTAAGAACAACCCTAATATTCTAGGTTTTCTCCCAGCCAGCCTTTGATGTTGTTCTCGTTTAGAGAGTTTTTTTTTTTTTTCCTTTTTTCTTTTTTTTTTCTTTTTTCTTTTCTTTTTTTTTTTTTTTTTTTTTTTTTTTTTTTTTTTTTTTGTGGTGGTACCGGGGATTGAACTCAGTGGCACTCGACCACTGGGCCACATTCCCCAGCCCTTTTTTGTATTTTATTTAGAGACAGGGTCTCACTGAGTTGCTAAGTGCCTCGCCATTGCTGAGGCTGGCTTTGAACTCGTGATCCTCCTGTCTCAGCCTCCCAAAGTGCTGGGATTTCAGGCGTGCGCCACCGCGCCCGGCTTTTTTTTTTTTTTTTTTTCTTTTAATTTTATCATCGTCATTCCCTATAACTAGATAATAGTATGAATTAGTAATTATTTTTCAGGGTGCTGTTTCAAGTTAACCAATTAGGCATGAATACCAGCTCTGGTGGACATATTGAAAAAACATTGGGCTTGAGAGCTGAATTGAACCGGCATTCTTCCCCCCCCCCCCCATTCATATGAAGTAGAAAAAATTTTGTGATACAAGTAAATGTAATCAAGTATTATACAATGTTTATGTGGGTCTCTATCCAACTCCTGGTTATAAGTTCTATGAATGTTCTAAATTAATAACCCAAAACTGATGAAAATTTTTCTTTTGTCAAAAGTGTTATAGATTTTTCTGGTCATGTTTCAACTTTCTACAACAGTATGAAATTGAGAAATAATTTTGGTTAGGAAAAGATGATGAAATTGATTTGTGAATGGTGCTGGAGGCAAAAATATACAGTATGAGAAAGAATCCAAACATGCAAACAAACAGTGTAGGTGTCAAAAAAAAAAAAAAAAAAAAAAAAAAAAAAAGGAAATACATATTAAACCCAGGAGCTATTTCTATTACATTCATACTGTAGACCAAAATGAGATTATACCTTTTTGATAAACTGGTAGGTTTTTTGGGGAATGTGATTATTGTAAATTATTGAAATATTTATGTTTATTATTTTGTATTTGAGTGCTTGCTTTTTCCATCTTTGATAGATTTCTTTGCATTTATTGTTTGAGTTATGAAGGCCAATTTAGGAGTGGCAATATAAAATGCCCATTAAAAACAATTTCTTATTAAAAAAATGAATTAAAATTTCTTTCTAAGCAATGTTGTTGGAATTACATGACATGCCAGAGTTTGTGTACTCTGCTATATCTCTGATTAGTTCGATTGATGGTTTTTTAGATTGTTGAGCACAGAAAGGGAGCTGAATTGTTAAACAGCTAATGCCTCTATTTTTGGTGTATGTTTACTTAGTCATTGAAGCTCATGGTATTGAGGTCACAGCTGTTCTTGTTATATAGATAACTCTACTATGATTTAACCCATTAAAATGTATCTTGTAGTTATGTATTTTTATATATACTGTTTTGCATTCGATGAACATTTTTTGTATACTTTCGTGCCATTCATGCCATCAGCTTAGGTAGATCTGATACATAAGACTTAAGATCCTCTATTACCTATCTAATTTTGGACAAAAATTACACAAGAAGTTAAGGAATCAGCAGTGTGTGTACATAAATAATATGTATGAATTATTGAAGTTGCCAGTCAACTTCGCATCTGAGTGGGAGGGAGCCAATAGATACGTACTTAGCCCCCTTGTACAAATGGTTATCTATCCTGTATGTGGGATTCCAATTAATGGTCTAGATTTGCATTGTCAAAGAGTAACCACTAACGACAAATGATTTCATAATGAAATTTAAAAGCTTAGTTCTTCAGTCACCCAAGCCATATCTTGGGTGTTCAAGAATCATATGAGACTAAGAAAATTTCCAGTTTTAATTTGTACTACTTTCATGTTATGTGGTCAGTCATCATATGTAGCTAGTGGCTACCATGTTGGATGTCAGATTATAGAAGATCATCATTTTTTCAGAAACTTATATGGGACAATGCCAATCTAGATGCTAATATGGACTTATGGGGGAAAGTGGTTGTTAATTAAAAAAAAAAAAACAGAATTTAAGGCATTTTTAGAAAATTTTTTGTTGACACAATAAAAGTATTGTGAATTGAAGAATTCACAAACAACTACTTTCCCTGCCTTTTTATAATAACAAAAAGAAAAACTCTGTGCACTTTACATTGTTGAGTCCAAAAAACTGAAGATCATTTTTCCCCCTTGTCAATTTACAGAGTTGGTAACTGCCCAAAGAGACTTACTTTTATTGTGGGTGGAAAAGCTATAGGTGTTCTTTCTGTTCAGCTTATTTAGGCAGATTCTTAAAGGGGGGTCCAAGGAAATTAGATGTGTGAAAACAGAAACAAACATGTTTAGAACCTTACATTAGAAGAAGCCAGGTGTGGTAGCAAATGTCTGTAATCCCAGGTACTTATGAGAAGGAGACAGGAGGATTGTGTTAGAGGCCAGCCTGGAGTATGTCTCTAAAAACTAAAAGAACTAGGGATAAGCCTCCAGTGGTGGAGTGCTTAACTACTTAGCATGCACAAGGCACTAGGTTCCATCTCCAGTGCCACAAGGCCTTTTTGGGGTGGAGGGCACATTATAATAAAAGTTGTTAGTCATGTTCTTTGCTGTTCTAGTTCTCAAGTTTGTGACAATACCCATCTTAAAACCTCTGCTTTCTGTAGGTACATACACTCTACGTATTCTATGAAGAAGATCTCCCTCACTTCACTTGCTCTGTTTGCTAACCACATTTCTGCTATTTTTTGTGCCTTGTTTAGTCATTTCCATTTTCTTAGCCTGGAACATGTTTGAAAGAACACCACAAAATTTTATCTTGTATCCTCTTTTCCATTACAGTATTGAGATTCCAGAAAGAGTGTTTTATGTGCTCTCCAAATGTTTCAAATCTCACTTAACCTGTGTTGTACCTCACCATTCCACTGATGGATGGTGACTGGTGACAGCCTTATAAGAGGCTGTGGACATTAGCTCCTTCTCTTCACAGTGTCTAGGATATCGCTTTTGCCTCATCCAAATCTGTCAGTGTCTTGCTCAGTGTACCCTGGATGTTCGAATTACTAAAAAGATGAAGGGATATAGAAAACTGAAAAAAGTTAGGTTACTCAATCTCCACCTTTTTAATGCCTTTTTTGTTTCCTTTTCCAAGATATGTTTTGATGTTGAGTGTAAATAGTTCTGTCTTTGATAGAATGAATTTTTTTAATTGCACATCATTTTTAATGACATCAAGTGGGTGATTTATTGTAGGACATTTCACTTAACAGTACTTGCCACATCAATACACCATGAATACCATTGCACAAAATTTTTGTATCAAGATTGTTTTTAAGAACAGCATTGTAAGGGGCTGGAGTTGTGGCTCAGTGGTAGAGCTCTTGGCCTGGCACATGTGAGGCACTGGGTTCGATCCTCAGCACCACATAAAAATAAATATAAATAAAACTATATGTGTGTGTGTATGTATATATATGTGTGTGTGATATATATGTATGTGTGTGTGTATATATATATATATATATATATAATCAGCATTGTAAGACATTCTACTCAGATTGCAACGAAGAGACTGAAGTACTAAACAAATTAGATGGGTTTTAGCCATGTTTCACAAATGTATAATAGAAGTCTTCTATATGTGAGGCATTGTTATCAGCACCCTTACCCTTACAATATTTAAGGCTGGGAGAGGTCAGCCATTTCAAAAATTCCATTTCATTTGTTGTTCAACTCCCCTTTCCATTTCAAAACAAAACAAAAACCCTGTTAATGAAAAAGATGTTGGAGCTATTTTGTTAACGCTTCAAATTTGTTGATATAACGGAGCAGTGCTGAGTGGTGAGCAGGGGAAGGGGAGAAATTGGGGGTTGATGTTCTGGAATGCGAAGGTTTATTTTGAGATAAATTTTAGAAAATGATAAAAGTAACATTTGACCAGATACTATGTCAGTTTTAAGATTACCTGGAGTTTGAATACTTCCATTATTCATTCACCTTTGGATACTTTCAAATAAAAATGTATGAGCGTTGGTACACAGGTCTATAAAAAGACATGCAGAAATGACCAGATTGAGCAACCCACTTTATGCTGTTGAGAAACTTCTAGGAATAGTGGAGTTCTCAAACTTGGGAGACACCGGAAGTTTTTTTTCATTGGATGGGGAGAGGATACATATTTTTTAAAATTTTAGCTATCCTTTTAATAGTGATGCAGCTGATTTGCATTTTGAGTTAACTGTACAAACATGTATTATAGAGGGAAAAAGTTGAAATGTCATCACTTGGAGGGTGGAAGGAACACGCTGGGCCGGGCCCACAGGGGCCTCAGGTCTCTGACCGCCTCCGACCTACGCCAGCAGCCTGAACCGGTTGCTCCAGTTGCGCGTGGCTGGCTGTGGCTCAGGGATCCCCCCACCTCCGCAGTTTGCGCTCACCGCCGGAAGCTCCGCCTACTTCTGGGGTAGCAGCCAACGTCGCCAGAGCCGGAAATGACGACGCCCGTGAGGCCTCTAGGGCGGGGCCTGGGACTGGCAGCTCAGAGGGCCGCGATTTCACATCGGAAACAAAACAGCGGTGACTGAGGAAGGAACGTCGGCTGCGAGCGGGTTGCCGCAGCCGGGAAGGAAAAGGTGCGTGACCGGGTGTCTGGGGAAAGAGAAAGGTCCCTAACCCGGTGTGGACAGAGGCGGCCGCAGACAAGGCCCGGTCCTTTGTCGTCCCGGGTTGCGGAGCCGGTGTCCTCGAGGATGAGGGGCGGGGCGCGGCCGGGTGGAGACCGAGGAACCCCGCGTGGGAAACGAGGAGGGGCGGCCGGTTTCCCGAGCTCCCAGCGCGGCGCGCGGTCAGGTTGGAGATTTCCCTCCTAGCTTTGGCTTGGAAATGCTGTCTTCCCGAAGGCACCTCTCAGGGCGCAGGTGCTTGGAGTGGAGCAGGAAAAAGAGGAAGCGCCCTGGGCTGGGTCGGCTTGAGCAACTGCTGAAACTCTCGCGCCTCATACTCTGTGTCCTTGTCCAGAAGTGAGTGGCACTCAGGGCCAAGTTCCCCAAGTCTCAGTTGCCACGCGGAAAGCCGGTCTGTTGTTTTTTCCTTGATTGGGACTGTCATGATGCATGTGTGTCTGGTGATCTTCAATATTTGCTTCCTTTCCTATTCACATTCTTTTCATATTCGTGGTACTGTGGTGGTCAAGAGTTTTGCTTTAGGCACATCAGTCTGGTAGTGGAGGCTGGAACGGCTAAGGTGACTTTTGCATAATTCAGGTGAGATAATGTTCGAACTGCGGTGTTGGCAGAGGTTTAGGAGACAAAAACCTGAACTGGACATAAACGAGTTGAGCAGGGAATGAAGTGTGAAGTTGAGTAGGAGGTTTTAAGTTTAGAGGATGGGAGGCAGTATCTCAGAAATAAGGAAGTTAGGAGGAAAGAACTAAAGAGGAAGGACCAGGAAGTGGTTTGGAAGTATCACTTTTAAAGTGTCAGCAGGTGAAAATGTCCTGTGGCCAGGAAAGGAGCAGTAAACATGAGTCACTTTCCCAGTTGATGGTGGAGTAATGGAGGATATACCTAAGAGAAGGAAGGGAAGGAGGAGGCCAAAGACAAGACTAGGGAACATTTATAATGAGTGGGCGGAACAAGGGTGAGGAGGCAGCTGAGGAGAATGAGTGTGGGAGGAGGGGAACCACAACAGTGTAATGTCAAAAAAGCTGAGGAAGGGAGGGAAGCTTCAGGAAGGAAGATACTATCAGGGATTTCGAGTGTTTGGCCTGGTGTAGCAGAAAGAATGGAAAATTTAGAGCAGCACTGTTCAGTATAAACATATGTGAGCCACAAATGTTAATTTTAAATTTTGGAAGAGACATTTTTTAAAGGTAACAACAAACAGGTGAAATTAATTTGAACGGTATTTTATTTAACCTAATATAACATATTTGTTTCAGCATGTAGTCAATATAAAATTTACTTGTTTTCCTTTCTAGATAGTAAGAACCTTAAGTAGAGAAAAGCAATATATGATTTCATGGCATCCCCAGTACCTATCACAGTTTAGCCAGACAAGGTGGTGCATGCCTGTTATCCCAGCTACTTGGGAGGCTGAGGCAAGAGGACCACAGTTCAAGGCCAGCCTCAGCAATTTAGTGGGACTCTGTCTTAAAATAAATGAAAAGGCTGGAGTTGTAGCTCAGTGATAAAGTGCCCCTGTGTTCAACAAGACTGTTCATATGTTTTACTGTATTTTTTTTTTTTTTTTTTTTTTTTTTTGAGGGTGGGTTACCAGAGATTGAACTCAGGGGCACTCGACCACTGGGCCACATCCCCAGCCCTTTTTTTGTATTTTATTAGAGACAGATTCTCACTGAGTTGCTAAGTACCTCGCCATTGCTGAGGCTGGCTGTGAATTTGTGATCCTCCTGCCTCAGCCTCCCAAGTGCTGGGATTACAGGCGTGTGCCACCACGCCCGGCTTTATAAAACTTTTAGAATAAAACACATGAGAAAATTCAGGACCTAAACTACACACAGAGTTATTCCCTTCCCCTCCCCACCATTCTCCAAAAATTTATGAACACCACATGTGTGGGTTTATCTACAATCAATTACACCCAAAGGCTCACTGTATTCTTAATAAGGTGCTTTTTTAAATTTTATTTTATTTTTATTTTATTTTTATAATTTTTAATATGTACAACTCATAGTCCATATTTTAGTATCTTTTTACATACAACTGTTTGTATACAAAGTATAGTTAATAAGGTACTTTAATTTGTGATTCTAAGGCCCTGTGGCGGACCTATACAGCATGTGGTATTTGCATCATGTCCTTTATAAAACCAAAAAATCAAAATTGTAAACAGGACCAAAGGGTTCAGATAAGGGATTCTGGGTTTGTCTTAGTTCATCTTTGTTGTATCCTCTGAGCCAGCATCACCATTATTTTAAAACGAGTTGCTACAGTAACTCTACCCAGTTTACCTCCCCCAAACTCAGCAGATTAGAGCATTTATTCTCACTCAAACATTTATTCTCTGCTTTCAAGATGTAGGTGTGTGACTAGTGTAGGACCATTCTGTTTTGCCTGTCTATTCTGGGGCCCAGGAGCTACCCCTGGTAAGCTCAAAACAACAGCAGAAGTACAAGAAGGCAGCCAGTCATGGTGACACACACCTGTAATCCCAGCAACTCCAGAGGCTGAAGCAGGAGGATTGCAAGTTTGAGGCTAGCCTCAGCCACTTAATGAGGTCCTAAGCAACTTAGTGAGATCCTGTCACAAAATAAAAAAGGGCTGGGGATGTAGCTGATTTTTAAAGCACCCCTGGCTTCAATCCCTTGTAAAAACAAAACGAAAAACAAAAAAAAAACACCCAACCCAACTATAATTAATCAATTGCTATCTAAACTTTTCACCTTAACTTTGCAAAAAAGAGAAACAAATGCCTTTCTATTTACCATCTGAGAATGCTCGAGAGCTTATATAAAATGGTGTTGTATTTTGCATATAACCTACACATATCTTCCTGTAAACTAGATTCTACCTAATATAATGCATATGCTATGTAAATAGTTGTATTGTTTGGGGAATGACAAGAAAGTCCGTTTAGTAGGGACAGTTCTTTTATTGTCCAATGTTTTCAATCTGTGATTGAATCTGAGGATGCTGGACCTGAGGATATGAAGGGCTATATCTTCCCCTGGAATGCTGGGGAAGGGAACAAATATTTGGTGGATAATAATCTAATCTACCACAGATGGTTCACAGAGGTGGAGTGGGATGGAAGGAGGGGGCAAAATCACTAAATAGGATGCATCACTGTCCTTGCTCATTTTAGCACTTACCACTTTGAAATACTCTCTTCTGGGGTTGGCAAATGATTTGCTCCTAATTTCTTAAAAGTCAGAAGTCTTCCCAGGATGTAGTCCCAAAGTTTTCAATTAATTTTAAATTATTTTTTATTAATTTCAATTACAGAATGCAGTTTAGTGTGGTTTCATGTACTGTTGGATATGAGCCTTTAAATACCCCGCCCACCTGTGTAACTAGAACTTGAGCTGCCTGTAGGGAGGAGCTGTCAAAGTGACACCCAGAGCGAAATACTTTCTTTGGGAAAGAAAAAGTCAGAAACTGACTGGTCCTTGAAAAGTTTTTAACTTCACAATGCAGATGCAGCAAAAAAATACTTCTGGCAGTTTTCTAAGTGAAAGAGAAACTGGTCAAGTGGTTTAGCCAGTCAAGCAAGTCACAGACTTTTTGTGCTGGAGTAGCTCATGACTAAGTCTCATGAAGATATTTCTGTACAATATCAGTTTTTCTTTCTTTTTTAATGTTTGTTTTTGAGAGTGAAGAAAGAAATGGTGTAAAAATTCAGTAACTCGTGTTTTATATGAGCTTAAGATTTAGTTATCTTGGGAATGTAATGAAAGGGGAAAAAAATACACAGTTTTCTGTTGGTGCTTCCTCTAATAGGATTTTTAATAAACCTAATTTGAGATTCTAAACATTTCCTCAGTGATACTTTCTGGAATGCTAAAGGATAGAGAAGGTTTCCAGTTGGACAGATTTTTCTCATTTCAGCCTTGAGGTTATTTGTAGTTCTCCTGGGGCTTTTTTAGTCTCTTTGTATAAAGAAATTTTAGTTGTTCATCAGACCACAGTTTATCTTTCCTTTTGTCTGATTGAGCAAATATCGTGAGAGAAAGGAATGTATGGCTCTGAATTCAAATGCTGGACTGTCAGTCTTCTGCAGGTGGCCAGTGAGGAAAGCACCTGATCGACTTCTGTCCCTCCTTCTCCTGTGCAGATCACATGAAAGATCCTCTCTTCCCAGCTACTATTTTTTTTGGGTTCAGAGGGCTCAGCTGAAATGTTATAAAATCTAAGAGCGTCTTTTGTCATGCTGCCTGAACAGTGGAGTCGTTGACCTTCTCCATGCAATCATCAATTGCTTTCAGCTGCTGCTGGACCCAAATCAAGTCTGCTTGGCCTGCTCCTTTGTACCAACAGTATGTGTTTGTTCTCCAGGCCTGACCAGGCCCTGCTTGCCTGCCTGTGCTTCCTTCTGAGCTCCATGTGAAGCCAGCTCTTCCAGGGATGATCCTCCTGTAACTTTGTGATCTTCACAGCATCGGGGAGGCCTGCACTTTCTCTGAGTGACCGGAAAACCCCGCCACTAGATAGCAGATTACCTGGGTTCTAAAACTAACTTTCTGATGCACTTGTTCCTTAACCAGCTCAGGCAAATGCTTTTACCTTTCCTGAGTTTTTGTTGTTGTTGTTTGTTTTTGGTTTTGTTTGATTTTACACGTAAATACTGATTCTTTTCCTCATGGGATTTTTTTTTTTTTTTTTTTTTTTTAAGAATCAAATGGAGAGCCGGGTGCGGTGGCGCACGCCTGTAATCCCAGCACTTGGGAGGCTGAGGCAGGAGGATCGCGAGTTCAAAGCCAGCCTCAGCAACAGCGAGGCACTTAGCAACTCAGTGAGACCCTGTCTCTAATAAAATACAAAAAAGGGCTGGGGATGTGGCCCAGTGGTCGAGTGCCCTGAGTTCAATTCCCCGTACCACAAAAAAAAAAAAAAAAAAAAAAAAAGAATCAAATGGAATAATGGTTGTGAAAAGAACTTTGAAAATGGTATTGAGATATGCTAAGTGACTACCTTGATATTGATAATTCTTGTTAAGATTTGTCTGAGAAAACTACAGTGTGGTGATCAGTTTGTATGTGTTCTGGTTAATAGCTGAACAAATCCTACATAAAAAATGGAAACTGTTTGAATTAAAATGACCAGGCCTCATTGTAGTTTATCCTTTTAAAAAATAAATACTAGGGGGCTGGGGTTGTGGCTTAGTGGTAGTGCACTTGCCTAGCATATATGAGGCACTGGGTTCAATCCTCAGCACCACATATAAATAAATGAATAAAATAAAGGTCTATTAACAGCTAAAAAAATAAAAAATATAAATAAATACTAGGACTGTATGTGGAGAATGGTTTTGGCACTTCAGGTTTTAATTTATAGTTAGAGCAGTTATTGAAGTTAAAGATCTCATTTACTTGTAAGCAGTAGGTTTTACTGGTAATAAAAATCAGCTCAAGCCGGGCGCGGTGGCGCACGCCTGTAATCCCAGCACTTTGGGAGGCTGAGGCAGGAGGATCGCGAGTTCAAAGCCAGCCTCAGCAATGGCGAGGCACTTAGCAACTCAGTGAGACCCTGTCTCTAAATAAAAAATACAAAAAAGGGCTGGGGATGTGACCCAGTGGTCAAGTGCCCCTGAGTTCAATCCCCGGTACCACAAAAAAAAAAAAAAAAAAAAAAAAAAAAAATCAGCTCAATATACTTTAACCCTCATTGCTATAATTCCTAGAGGGTAGAGATGGAATTTTACAAAGGCAATAGAATATAACATTCAGTTCTGTTGTTTGCCAGATCCGATTTGGACAGGTTAATTAACTCCCGTCTGCCATGTTTTCATCTGTAAAATAAGTACAGTGAATATAATAAGTTTGTTAAATCCCAGTTTCTGAGTTTTGTAAGGAAGTAGATAGTGTTTGTCTTATTTAGCAAAAGAATAATCACTTTCTTATTATTCAGTATTATTTTGAATTTATAGCACAAGGTTATAGGTTATTCTGATCTTATGTAAATGTATAATCACTTTTCTCCTGCTTTTATTTTACCAGTAAATGTAATATACTTTATTCCATTTATTTACCTTTTATTTATGTTTGCCTGCATTACCCTTTCTTGCCCTCTGCATTTGCTTTATTTGGCTAACACTGTCTTGTATACTTATTTTGTGTCTTTAATATTATATAAGAATGTTAATGGCTGGGCGGGGCCTGTAATCTCAGTGGCTGGGGAGGCTGAGGCAGGAGGATTTCGAGATCAAAGCCAGCCTCATAAAAAGTGAGACACTAAACAACTCAGTGAAACCCTGTCTCTAAATAAAATACAAAAGAGGGGCTGGGATTGTGACTCAGTGGTTGAGCACTTGCCTAGTACGTGTGAGACACTGGGTTCGATTCTCAGCACTGCATGTAAATAAATAAGTAGAATAAGTGTCCATCAACAACTAACAAAAATATATTTAAAAAATACAAAATAAAACCACTGTGCCTCAGTGGTTGAATGCCCCTGAGTTCAATCTCTGATACCCCTTCCCTGTCCCCCCCCCCCAAAAAAAAAAAAAAGAAGAATGTAAATGTTAATGACAGATTCCTAAGGATTTTCTATACTAGACCTGTACTTTCAATGATACAGTTGTCAGAATGATACTGCCGGTTATCGGTGACGAGTTCCTTACATATTGAAGTATAGCATTAGAGAAGCACGCGGAGGCAAACATATTAAAGCAGGTTTATTTTAAAAGGGGGTAACATAGACTCCTCCCAAGGCGGGAGAAGGGGGCCACAGCTGGCATCCTGGTATCCCAAGAAGTGAGAGCGTTCTGCCTTTTTCATACGTCCAGGCCTCCTTTGTCCTCCTGCTCTCTCCCCCTCATCTCTCTCCTTCCTGCCTCTGTGACTAGGCCCAGGAGATGCTGGTGGGATGCCAAAAGGTGAGAAGCAGATGAGCAGGGGAAGGGCCAGATGGGGCAGCCCAGGACACATTAATTAACCACTTTTATAACTCCCTGTAGGGAGGGACAATTCCTGGGACAGGTTACCTTAGCATCAGGTTGGAGCAGGGCTAGATTATCTTGATAAGGGTGGAGGAAGGGCTCTGAAAACACTTCAGTCCCTCAGGGGGAGGTCTCGACTTTCTGGACTCACTCAAATTGGCCTCCTTAATCCGACCTGACTCGATTTACTTATTTATCCTGACTGCCTATCTAATTCTGGCTTCAGGAGCAGCCAGTGGACATAACTGTTAAGAAATTTTCCAATGTGACATCTTTAAGCAATTTTGGATTAGTTGAGGTAGTAAGTGCTGTAGTTTTTGTGGAAAGGAATGGCATAATAAATATGTACTCTGCTCACTATTAATGGTACACTAATGTTAAAATTTCAACCACATAATTAGCTTAAAAATCTAGTAAGGTGTGGGGCACATGTCTGTAATCCCAGAGGCTTGGGAGGCTGAGGCAGGAGGGTCACAAGTTCAAAGCCAGCCTCAGTAAATTAGTGAGGCCTTAACCAACTCAGCAAGACCCAGTTTCTAAATGAAATATAAAAAAGGGCTGGGAGAGCTGGGGTTGTGGCTCAGTGGTAAAGCACTTGCCCAGCATGTGTGAGACACTGGGTTCAATTCTCAGCACCGCATATAAATAAATGAATAAAATAAAGGTCCATCAACAACTAAAGACATATTAAAAGGGGTGGGGTGGGGATATGGCTCAGTGGTTAAATGCCCGTGGGTTAAATCCCTGATACCGCCAAAAATAATAAGTGGAAAATAAATAAGAAATAAAAATCTAGGAGTTTAGGGTAAGGACATTTACTTCAAATACTTACTGTTCATTGAAGTATAATATGGTAGTGCCACAGATCATGGGACTGCAGCTCAGTGCATTTTTACAAAGTGAAACACCTTTGTATCTGACACCCAAATTAAGAAGCAGGACACTGCCAGTACTCCGGAAGCTTTCCACAGCCCTTCTTCCAGTGAAGAGACCCCCTCCCCCACCACCACCACCATTAAAATAACTGTTTCTATTTGCATTTTCAATTCATTTTATTCTAAAACATTTACATTTACCATGTCTTAGTTGATACTGGTTTGCAACTCACTGATCCCATGCCAGTTGGCTGTAGGCTGAGGGGAAGGGAGGAGAAAGGTGGACATGGTATATAAGAGCATGTAGGAGAGACAGGAAAGCCTAGTTGGTTGGGAAGTTGACATGAGGGGCTGGAGTATAGTTCAGTGGTAGTGCAGGTGCCCTAGCGTGCTGGAGGCCCTGGGCTAGGTCCCCAACACCCCCACAATCTTCATGATTTGAATGACCTAAATACAGGTAACTGAGGGCTAATTTGAACTTTATACCTTTACTAAAGGAAAAAGGTGCTTCATGCATTTTTTTTAAATGACAAATAATTAGAAGAAAAATAATTGGGATATTTAGAGGGTAGAGAATCCTGAAGTTAAAAGTGAAAATGAAACAGAACATTGACAAAATGCTTTTTAATGTAAATATGTACATGATGATGTTTTATTTATTTTGTTGTGTTTGTTTTTGTGGTGCTGGGGCTTGAACCCAGGGCCTCATGTGTGCCAGGCAATTGCTCTAGCCCTGAGCTACACTGCCAGCCTCCATGATAATGTTTTAGATATTGTGTTTAGTATATTCCAGGATACTTCTTAGGTATGTAAACAGATCATTCTCTTCTATATTTCTGAAGAGTATCTATGAAAAGGCAAAGTTGAAGTCCTAAAGGATTGGCTGGTAGAAATTAAGGTAGCCAGGCAAATTGAAATTTGGCCCCCAGGAGGCTGAAGTGTGAGAGAGAGACAGTCATGTCTGTAAATAGCTGTGCCAGGTGGCAAAGGAGAGACCTGGGGCTGGGAGTCAGAAGTCTGTGATTCTTGTCCTGTTCTCCATGACTGTATGTCCTTAAGCAAGTCACTGAACTACTGAACTTTTCTGGGTCCCTTTCTACTTTTTTTTTTTTTTTTTTTTTTTTTTGTGGTGCTGGGTATTGAACCCAGGGCCTTGTACATGCGAGGCAAGAACTCTACTGACTGAGCTATATCCCCAGACCCCCTTTCTGCTTTTTAATTTTTATTTATTTATTTATTTATTGGTGCCGGGGATTGAACCCAGGGCCTCAAGCATGCTAAGTGTATGCTCTAGTACTGAACTACGCCGTAACCCTTTCTCTGCTTTTATGAAATGTGTTACTTGTCTACCATGCCTTGGGGCATTGTATTAGGTAGGATAAAATAAGATAATGGAAATAATTTTGCAAATTTAATAACTAGACAAAAGTTTTGTTTTATTTTTGTGGTGATGGGGTTTGAACCAAGGGCATCATGCATACAAGTGTTCAACTACTGAGCCACTCCCCCAGCCCATAGACAAATGATTTTGTGGAGATATAAAAATTAAGTTGCAGTGGGACATGCCTATAATCCTGGCCGCTCAGGAGACGGAGGCAGGAGGATTTCAAGTTGGAAGCCAACATGGGCAGTTTAGGCAGACCCCATCTCAAAAAGGGCTGCAGGTGTAGTTCAGTAGTAAAATGCCCCTGGTTGAATCCCCACTACTACACACACTATATATCTATTGATTGGAGTGGTTAGCATGGCAAAAGAAGTGTTAAACCTTCCTTAAGATTGTCTCTCTTTGCTGTTAATCTGAAGTAGTTGAGTATCTTTGTATTTGAGATCTCATTGTCAAAGAGGTGCCTTGAGCTGACAGTGCATCTCTCAGTCAAAGATCATGGCAAATTACCACATTTCTGGTTTGCAAATTGGCCTTGTAAGTATTTAATTAGTATGAATTGATTTACTAGGATTTGACTAACTAGGACTGACCTGGTTAAATCCCATTTCAGATCTGATACAAGTGACAACAGCCTTCAAGGTCTTAGACAGCTTGGCTTGGAGGAGAACACATGAAAGAAAGGTTTGTTTTTGCTGAATTTAATTTATGAAAGAGTTTAAAAACTAAAAGTGTAATTGTAATGCAAAAGTTCTGTTTTTCCCTTTCAGAGCCCCAAGAAGTTTTGTTTTCTGTGAAAAAGTATTTCTACACTGTTGCTCCAATGACAGAGATACCTGCACCCTTGTCCTATTTCCAGAATGCACAGATGTCTGAGGACAACCACCTGAGCAATTCTGTACGTAGCCAGGTACAGTGTCAGTCTCTGAAACTTCCCTTGCCAGATTGTGGGTTCAGTTGTCATCTCCCTCACTTCCAAGAGAGGCTAAAGGGGATGGGCAGGCTTTTTCTACCATGCTAAATGTGTTTGTGAACTTCAACTGAGAGCAAAGCATTGTACCCTTTGGTGCTGGGGGACAAAAGGCGAGTGTTGGCTTTTTGTTTTGGTTTTTTTTTTTTTTTTTTTTTGGTACTGAGGATGAAGCCTCCTTTATACTAGCCAAGTGCTGTACCACTCATCTACACTCCCAGCTTTGCAAGGCTGTTTAAGACATAGACGTTAATGCATTTCCTCAATTGAAGCCTTCTCCAACTTCCTGAAGTATAAGCATGTCACAGTCCACATTTTACCTGTCTTGCTCTTAGTCTTCCATGGGTTGAGGGCATTTTATTTACTTTTCCCAGTATCTGGTACAGTTCCTGACAGTGTTTAGTAAACGTCATCAACAAAATGATTGCACAATGTGAGGATTAAGTAGAAAAGTCCTGAGTTCAAAGGAGGGAATCAGGTAAGGGGCTGTGTTACGTGGCATGGGACATGGAGACTCTTCACTGATTGTACACAGACATCAAATCTGCCTGCAAACCCATTAGCTAATCATTATAGATTAAGTGCAGACTCCACTGAAGGCTTGTGAGATGACTAGAGAACTGGTAGGATTTTTAGAAGGTGGATGAAGAATGAAGGAAAACAAGGTTAGCTATAGTCTCTGCAGGGGCTGCCTTCTGGGCTAGTGTGTACTTGTCACCAAAAGCAGTCACAAGCCGGGCGTGGTGGCGCACGCCTGTAATCCCAGCACTTTGGGAGGCTGAGACAGGAGGATCGCGAGTTCAAAGCCAGCCTCAGCCATGGCGAGGCACTTAGCAACTCAGTGAGACCCTGTCTCTAAATAAAATACAAAAAAGGGCTGGAGATGTGGCCCAGTGGTTAAGTGCCCCTGAGTTCAATCCCCGGTACCACACAAAAAAAAAAAAAAGCAGTCACAAAGGGCAGATCAGATCTACAAAGGGATAGTTCATAGAATGGGCAATTAATAATTATAATATAATAATAATAATAATGAGATGGACATCATTATCCAAAATATATGTATGAAGACATGAATAGTGTGAATATACTTTGTATACAAACAGAGATATGAAAAATTGTGCTCTATATGTGTAATATGAATTGTAATGCATTTTGCTGTCATTATAACAAATTAGAATTTAAAAAAATTAAAAAAAGAAAAAAGAAAAAAAAAAGAATGGGCACTCACACTAGAGGACTAGATGGCCTGGAAGTTTTTTACATTCTGATGGTTTAGGATTCCTTACTTTTCTCATCTGTAAAAGTAGGTGGTTTACTAGATAATCTCAAAATTCTTTTCATATACATAAGCAATTTTTTTTTTTTTTTTTTGGATACTGGGTATTGAACTCAAGGGCACTCGACCATTGGGCCACATCCCCAGCCCTTTTTTGTATTTTATTTAGAGACAGGGTCTCACTGAGTTGCTAAGTGCCTTGCCGTTGCTGAGGCTGGCTTTGAACTCGCGATCCTCCTGCCTCAGCCTCCCAAGTGCTGGGATTACAGGCGTGCACCACCATGCCCAGCTCATATACATAAGCAATTTTAATTAAATAATACTATGCATGTTTTAAAACTATATATAAATGTGTGTGTCTAAAAGTTGTAGAGGAAAGTTCCTACATTTTAAAAATTTAAACATGTAAGTGTATGTTTAGTTTATGGAATTTATGCATGTTGTCCTTCATTTATTTTCTCTTCTGTGCAAATATAAAAATTATTCTGTTTATGAATATTAGGTAGTTTTCAGTTTTCATAGTAACTAGCAGTGCTGTAGTGACATTCTGATTCATTAATCCTTGTGCTCATGTATTGAGTTTCTCAAGAATAGTTTCTGGGGCTGGGGTTGTGGCTCAGAGGTAGAGCGCTCACCTATCATGTGTGAGGCACTGGTTTCGATCCTCAGCACCACATAAAATAAAATAAAGACATTTTGTCCACCTATAGCTGAAAATTAATATTTAAAAAAAGAAAGAATAGTTTCTGTAATTTAGTGTATGGATCTTAAACTATATTAACAATTGCCAGAATGCTGTCCAAGATGATTTTATGTCAGGAGCATATATATATATATTCTGTACGTATATATATATATAAATATATAAATATATATATTTAATTTTTTCTCTTTAGTTATACATGACAGTAGAATGTATTTTGATATACATACATGGAGTATAACTTTTCATTTTTGTGGTTGTACATGATGTGGAGCTACACTTGTTGTGTATTCAGATACGAACATAGGAAAGTTACGTCAGATTCATTTTATTTTCTTTCCCATTCCCATTCCCCATCCTTCCCCCCATCCCCCCTTGTCCAATTCGGTGAACCTCCGCTCCTCACCTGTTGTGAGTCAGCATCTGCATATGGAGAGAACATTTGGCCTTTGGTTTTTTGGGATTGGCTTATTTCACTTAGCATGATAGCATCCAGTTCCATCCATTTACTGGCAAATGCCATAATTTTTCAGGAATATGTTGTAGGGTCCTTTCTTTAACATCCTTGACATAATTTAGTTAGACAGTTATGTCTATCATCTAACTCATTGCCTGTCAGTTTGATGGGCTTAAAATGGTATATTATTTGTTTATTTATTTATTTTTATTGTTTATTTTTGGTGCTGGGATTGAACCCAGGGCTTTGTGCATGCTCAGCATTTACTCTACCAGTGAGCTATATACCCTCAGCCTTCATGCTATTTTAGTTGTAGTTTCATAATTATGAATGAGGTTGAACTTTTTTTTTTTTTTTTTTTTGGTGGTACCGGGGATTGAACTCAGGGGCACTTGACCACTGGGTCACATCCCCAGCCCTTTTTTGTATTTTATTAGAGACAGGGTCTCACTGAGTTGCTAAGTGCCTCGCCATTGCTGAGGCTGGCTTTGAACTCGAGATCCTCCTGCCTCAGCCTCCCAAGTGCTGGGATTACAGGCGTGTGCCACCGTGCCCGGCTGAGGTTGAACTTTTATCTTATGCTTATTGGCCATTCTCCCAAGTGCTGGGATTACAGGCGTGTGCCACCGTGCCCGGCTGAGGTTGAACTTTTATCTTATGCTTATTGGCCATTTTTCTTTTTTGTAAATTGCACCTTTATGTTCTTTGCCCATTGTTTTATTGGTTTGTGTCTTTTTCTTACTGATTTTATAGAAATCGATATTTTGGGGGGTACTTATCTCATGTTGAGTGTATGCTTTTCATCTGTTTTCTCCAAGCCTTAGTTTCATTTTGTTTATGCTCCATAGTTTAAATGTTTTAAGTAAGGAAATTGATCTTTCTTTTAAAAATGTGAATTTTTTAGCTGGGCTTGGTGGCACATTCCTGTAATCCACACATTCCTGTAATGCCAGCTATTTGGGAGACTGAGACAAAAGGATTATAAATTCTAAGTCAGCCTGGGAAATTTAACAAGACACTGTCTCAAAAATAAATTCAGAAAAATAACTGGGCTATATAATATAGCTCAGTGGTAGAGAACCCCTGGGTTCAATCTCTAGTACTGCAAAAAGATAAAGTAAAAATAATGATGGTGATGATGATGAATGTATTCATAATTTTTCAGTTAAAAATAATTTAAGAGCTGGATATGGTGGTGCTTGCCTGTAGTCCCAGTGACTGGAGAGGCTAAGGCAGGGGGATTGCAAATTTGAGGCCAGCTGGGCAATTTAGGGAGACCCTCAGCAATTTAGCAAGACTCTGTCTCAAAAGAAAAATAAATAAAAAGGTCTGGGGAATGCAGCTCAGTGGTTCAATTCCCTGTACACCCCACCAAAAAATTTTTTAAGTGTTTATTATAGATCTGGCAGCCTTAAGTATGAAAAAATAAAAAACCTTTTTGTGTCTTATATAGACTGAACTAAAGTACTCAACCCAAAATTTCTGTGTAGTCAGCTATTTAGCTGTTCCATCATTGTATCAACATTTGTATATATATGAAAAAATAAAAAAAAGAGGGGGTAATCTTGACAATTTTCCCTTTTATTTTCCAAATGTTCTACCTCATAGTTACCTCATCTCATAATTTTAAAAAAATTTTAGAAAGGGAAAAATTTTTTTCTTTTGGGGGGGTACCAAGGGTTAAGCTCAGGGGCACTCACCACTGAGCCACATCTCCAGGCCTTTTTTGTATTTTAGAAACAGGGTCTCACTGAGTTGCTTAGCGCCTCACTTTTGCTGAGGCTGGCTTTAAACTCATGATCCTCCTGGCTCAGCCTCCTAAGCCGCCGGGATTACAGGCATATGCCACCACACCTGACAAGAAAATTTTTTAATGAGGAAAAGTCACAAAAAGGCAATATGCTACCTGAGGAGTCTGTGGAAAGAGGGCGGACATTCAAGGGTTTCTGTGATGGCTGACTGGAATAATTGGCAAGTTAGAACAGCTGATGTAAAAGAAACCAAAAGAGCTTGATATTGTAGAGCCTCTGAGAGCATTCATTTTTGGTTATTGGAGTTCATATTATACCCTTGTCATCAATAAAAGCTTCAGTTATGTCTTTTAGTCTACATTTTAAAAGGCTGAGGGGCTGAGCATATAGTTCAGTGATAGAGTATGCACTTAGCATGAGCAACTGGGTTCTATCCCCAGCACCAAGAACAAAACAAAAGTAAAAGATTTAAATTCTTATAATGCATTATAGAAAATTTATATCAAAAATTTAAAAAGTTTTTGCATTTATCCTTTAAGTTTTGATTATCTGAAAAACTAACACTTGGGCTGGGATTGTGGCTCAGCGGTAGAGCGCTCGCCTAGCACGTGTGCGGCCCGGGTTCGATCCTCAGCACCATGTAAAAACAAAGGCATTGTGTACAACTAAAGCAAATAAATAAATATAAAAAAAAAAAAAAAAAAAAAAAAAAAAAAAAAAAAAACTAACACTTATAAAACATCTTTGATCCCTGCCAGTGCCAGCTGAGAGGGGTTTTTGCAATGTTCTCATCTTTTCACTTTTTGGAATTCTTTACTTTTTTGTTTCTTGACCATGTCTGGATAGTAAATCCCCTAAAAGCAAAGTTTGTTTCTGAGCTGCCTTTAGAGATTTTTGGGCATCCAGTATCTCTAAAACAAAAACTCTCCCAGCGAAAGAGCAAAGAAGTTTTGGAGTTTTTTCCTTATGATAGTAAGAAATTTTAAGATTTGATAACCACAAATAAAAGTCTAAAGTGAATCATATCAGTTACTAAGAACTTCAGCTTTCCTATAGTGATTTTCTGGGCTCCCTCTTCTCTGGGTACACTTCCTTAGCCATCTCATATCCCTGCTCTGGCTGCCATGTTCTATCTGCATTGCTCTCACCATGTGGGGCACATCTGTAATTGTTACGAGGAACATCTATCATGATAGCTTGACCTGTCACAAGAGTCCAGTGGAGAATCCATTTTATTATTTTCCCTCAGGAATGTGCATTCGGCCTCCCTTAGAGATGGCATTCAGGTGAAGGTTTCACTGCCTTCCATTCCCTTACCTTTCACCTTTAACTACAAGTTAGCATGGACTTCACATTTGTTTTGGCTTTTGATTGGCTGTATCTTTTTTTTTTTAATTCTAAGTTGTTATATATGATAGCAGAATGCATTACAAATATAGAGCACAATTTTACATATCTCTGGTTGTATACAAAGTATATTCACACCATTTGTGTCTTCATACATGTACTTAGGGTAATGATGTTCATCTCATTCTACCATCTTTTTTACCCCCAAGCACCCTCCCTTCCCCTCCCTCCCCATAGTCCTTTCTAGAGTTCATCTAATCCTCCTATGCTACCCGTCCCAACCCGGCTGTGTCTTTTAGGCACTGGAGACTAGAAGACAGACTGACTAATGACTCAGCTGTTTCTGAAAAAGGGCAAAGTGTACAAGTTGTGAAATATCTGAATTTCTTTATTTATAAATTGGGTATTAAAATAGCTCTGATAAGAACATTGGGCACATAGTTTGTCAATAGACAATAGATTATTACCTATCATAATTTTTTGGTTTATTTTCTCTATATTAATTTATAGGGTTTTATTCTGTTGCAAAATTTTGACAGGAGAGTGCTTTTTCCTTGACTTGTCATATTTTTGCTAAAGTCAGCCTCCATTCCATTTCTACAGACATTACAGGATATGCTGGATCCAGACTGTTACAGGACTGGAATCTGCCAGGAAACTGAGTGCAGAGACCTCCTTCAAACCTGAGTCTTGTTATCAAGCCACAAAGATTCCAGACATGTTGTCCATAGTAACCGGCATGAATTTATTAGAAGAGAGGAAAGGGGAAAAGTAGACAGACAGACATAAGGAAGAGAGTAGATCCTCTCAGAGAGGTGAGGGACAGTGCATCTCTCCTGCCCTCCAGTTTTATTGGGGCTCCTAGGAAAGTTTCCAGAGAGTCCCACCCAGTTTACCTCTTGACTTTTGACTGATGACAGGATGACCACTGCCATAACAACGTGAGGTCACTTTGGCCTATGCTCACTGGCTCTAACTAGAACCTGTCCTTAGATTTTATGATTAGGGGGAATCATCCTTTTCTGTTTGAGTTCTGGGATCTGTCTGGTCTGTGTAAGGGTCACAAAAGTCCCCCTGTTCAGGGTCTCATGTTCTTCCTGTAGGCACTTCAGGGCCTGCATTTCTCCTGCAGATAACAGGTTGTTTGCTGCAGAGTGTAGCATACCTGTGGATTTAAGCCAGGCAGGGCTACAGGTAAATTGTTTTTTTTAAGAGAAAGCATATGGGGGTCAGTACAGTGGGCCCATTTTATAGAATTATTCCTCGTGTGCCTACCACTTATGTCTCTGTCCTCTATCACAGATGAAATTGAAAATGTAAGCCTCACAATTGTGAAAATTTATGGTTTTGATTTGGTATAGATTTATATCTTTTTGTGGATCAACTGGAACTGTTCTGCTTTTCTAAGATATAAAAGAGTAAAGTTGTTATAAAGAAATCTAAAAGTAGTTTATATTGTTATTTAAGCCTCATGAACTATATCTTACAGCCTGGTGTTGAGACCTTAGTATGCCTTGGAATTAATTCCCTGGAGGAAATGTTAAAACAAATTCTGTGGCCCCAAACCAAATTCCTGATTTGTACATTTGGGATGAGGCCAGAACTTGTATGTCTGACCAGTTGCCACGTTTTTTTTTGTTTTTGTTTTTGTTTTAAATATTTATTTATTTGCTTTAGTTGTATACAATGTGTTTTTAGTTTTACGTGGTGCTGAGAATTGAACCCGGGCTGCACACGTGCTAGGCGAGCACTCTACCGCTGAGCCACAATCCCAGCCCCAGTTGCCACGTTTTGCCATTGTTTCTGCTCTGGGAACTGTAATTTGGGAGCAACTGCATTTGCATAGAGAACTAAAATGACTTTAGAATGTCATAGAAAAATTACATCAGAGAAAAACAATTAGATTTGTAAGTTGAAACTTCTGCATTTTATTCATATTAGTTTATCCTGACTTCCTTAAGGAAATAAATTCTCAACAGCTTTTTGATTTAGAGTAGAAAATAATCAGTTATTTGTAGTAATCATTAAAAGACCAGGAATGATTTACTGTATAAAAGCAATTGCTGAAGAACATTTATGTTAATCTACTTTCAGCTGCCAAATTGACACTAAAATGTGTCTGGTCTTTTGGGCTGGGGTTGTGGCCCAGTATTGGAGTGCTTGCCTAGTACGTGTGAGGCACTGGGTTCGATCCTCCGCACCACATAAAAATAAATAAATAAAATAAAGTCATTGTGTCTATCTGTAACTAAAAATAAAATAAAACATGTCTGGTCTTTATAAATGAAGATCAACCAAAATAATCTTTCCAAACGTTGAAACGTTAGATGCACAGAACTTTAGTAAATTGTTAGCAAATCATAGCACAGACTGGCAGAAGTAGCGTAATTTCCTGGATGATGCAGGATCACTTTTTTGAACGTGAGAAATCTATAAAATCAAACAGAAAGCAAGTCTACAAACTGTTTAAATAATATTTAACTTCTTAGGACCTTGAGAAGAGAAAAATTTTAAACTGCAAACTGAATTGGACCTACAGGCCCCATCATCCTGGCAGTGTACTGTCTGAAATAATGAATTTGTTTTCCTAGTTATGTCAAAGTGAAATGAGAAGGAAAAGAACAGAAAATCTTGTTGACCTCTGGAAGATTGTGCTAGCTTTTGCTTTACGGAAAGTCAGAAATCTTACACACAGATCTCAATAATTTGTTGAGAAACACAAGCCTAACACAACAGCCCCATAAATGTTAAATATTATCTCTAACCCGTTACGTCAGTTGTTCAGGGAAATGAGAGTCTTCTTTGGCGTAGACTAATGGTTACACCTCTGACTCCAGGGAATCGCAAAGCTTGGGCAGGTGCCGGCTGGACTTCTGTGTGTTGTTGAAAATATATTGCCTATGATTAAAAATGTTTTCAAGTTTTCCACTTAACTTGCCAGTCCTTTGGTTAAGTTACTTTTCCAATTCATCCAGTAGTGCAAGCTTAGAACACCTCATTTCTAATTGTAGAAATCCAAACAATAAAGTCTTTTTTTTTTTTTTTTTTTTTATGGCAACTCTGCTTACGGTATAATTTATTTTTAAATGAATGATAGCAAGACTTTATAAAAGTTAACCCCAACTTCCCTGAATATTGCCAAGAAAAACTCATTTTTGTCACAAAGACAGTGAGACTTTTTAAAAAGCAGTTTGTCTCCTTGATGCTACTGTATCAAACAATAAAGTCTTATAGAATTATTCTTTGTTTTTTTTTTTTTTTTTTTGTGGTGCTGGCGTTTGAATCTGGGGACTGGTGTATGCCAGGCAAGCCCTCTACCACTGAGTTATATCCCAGCTCTATGTGTGTATATGTTGAAAAACATTAGAATTTGAGACATTGTAAAATAAGTTTTTATTTTCCTTGTAAAGTTACCTGTTAGTATTCAGTTACACAAAATTATACACTTTTTTTCTTTAATATTTATTTATTTGCTTTAGTTGTACACAATGCGTTTATTTGTACGTGGTGCTGAGGATCGAACCTGGGCCGTGCACGTGCTAGGTGAGCACTCTGCCGCTGAGCCACAATCCCAGCCCCAAAATTATATACTTGATTGTGGCAAAAATTGCCATGAACAGAGTCAAAAAACAGACTAAGCTGGGCGCGGTGGCACACACCTGTAATCCCAGCACTTTGGGAGGCTGAGGCAGGAGGATCAAGAGTTCAAAGCCAGCCTCAGCAATGGCGAGGCACTTAGTAACTTTGAGACCCTCTCTCTGAATAAAATATAAAAAAGGGCTGGGGATGTGACCCAGTGGTCGAGTGCCCCTGAGTTCAATCCCCAGTACCACAAAAAAAAAAAAAAACAGACTAGGGCAAAGCCTTATAATGCATAATGACACTCAGCATTCCCACTTCTAGAAATTTATTTTATAAATATATTACCATAAGTTTGCTAGGAAACAAAGACAAGAATTTTTATTAAGGGCTAAAGATATGGTTCAGTGGTAGAGCTTTGCCTAGCATGTGCAAGGCCTTGGATTCCATCCTCAACACTGGAAAAAAAATAAGCATTATTTGTAGTAGTGAGAATTTGGAGGTGATCTCACATCTTCATCATTGGGGCATTACTTACTTATGGTTATCCTGGTTAGTAGTACAAGGTTATGGCTAACAGAAAGGTTTTTTGATAAAATTGTCTCACTTTGAATTTCTGCTCTAGAACTTCTTAGCTCTATGATCTTTGGCAAATTATCTGTTCTTGTTAACCTTTTGTTTCTTTATCTTTTAAATGAAGCTTATAATAATAAATTTAAAGAGTTATAAGATTAAGATAATTCACTAGATGTTCTTAGCATAGTGTCTAGCACATACTTGTTCATTAAATTATCAAAATTGTCAATATTATTATGATGATATTATATTTAATAATGAGGCATATTTGTATGTCCAGCATAGAAAGACACTCAGTACATTAAATGATAAAAGTAAATTGTAGAATAGAATTTTTTTTTAAAAATCTAAAATTGATGACATGTGTGGTGGCGCATGCCTGTAATCCCAACAACAGGGGCTGCGGTAGGAGCATCTCAAGTTTGAGGCCAGCATCAGCAACTTGGTGAGACCCTGTCTCAAAATAAAATTTTAAAAAGGGCTGGGGATGTTGCTTAGTGGTAGAGCCACCCCTGTGTTCAACCCCCCAGTAACAAAGAAAAAACAAAACAAAATCTGAAAAGTGTGCCAGGTACAGGGGTGTTCAGCGGTAGTCCCAGCTGCTCAATAAGGCTAAGGAGTCTGAGGGTTGCCTGATTCCAGGAGTTTAAGACCAGCCTGGGCAACATAACAAGACTCCATCTCAACAAAACAAAAACAAATCTAAAAGTGGATTATATTGCTCACCATGCTCATATTGTGGATCAGGTGAGATTAGAGAGATACTTTCTCTGTTATAAACTTGCTTATAACGTTTCTTACAATTATAGAAATAATTTTTTAAAAATCCAGGCAGATACTAATATTGTATTAAAAATACCTCTCCACTTTGCTGCTTGAAAAGTAACCTCCCCATTTGAAGGTGCATAAGCCTTGTATGGCTGGACCTGTGCTTGCATCATGTTCTCAGAGTGCATGCATGTAAATGAAGCCCTGATAAAATGCTGCAGAAGCTTTGAGGAACCTGGCTCTGAGGACTAACCTCCCACACGCTCACTCTTCCCACAGGACACCCCTCCCTCCTTGAGACTCACAACATTTATATAGTGAGTAATGTTTCTCTTTGCCACTGAAATGAAGTAATTTATAATGGCTACAACACTGGTTTTTCTGAGCTTTAAGAATAGCCTTTAAAAACTATGGTAGCCGAGCCGGGCATGGTGGCGTATGCCTGTAATCCCAGCACTTGGGAGGCTAGGCAGGAGGATCGCGAGTTCAAAGCCATCCTCAGCAATGGCAAGGCACTTAGCAACTCAGTGAGAACCTGTCTCTAATGAAATACAAAAAAGGACTGGGGATGTGGCCCAGTGGTCGAGTGTTCCTGAGTTCAATCTCCAGTACAAAAAAAAAAAAAAAAAAACTATGGTAGCTAGGCGCGGTGGCGCACGCCTGTAATCCCAGCACTTGGGAGGCTGAGGCAGGAGGATCATAAGTTCAAAGCCAGCCTCAGCAATGGCGAGGCACTTAGAAACTCAGTGAGACCCTGTCTCTAATGAAATACAAAAAAGGGCTGGGGATGTGGCCCAGTGGTCGAGTGACCCTGAGTTCAATCCCTGGTACCCCCTCAAAAAAAAAAAAAAAAAAAAAAACTGTGGTATATATACATATACACACAATGGAATATTACTCATCATTAAAAGAGAATAAAATCATGGCATTTGCAGGTAAATGGATGGAGTTGGAGAATATCATGCTAAGTGAAGTAAGCCAATCCCCCCAAAAAAGCCGAATGTTTTCTCTGATATGTGGATGTTGATCCATAATGGGGATGGTGGAGAGCATGGGAGGAAAGGAGGAACTTTAGATAGTAGGGTAGAGGGGAAGGGAGGGTGTATGGGGGTAGGAAAGATGGTGGAATGAGATGGACATCATTACCCTAAGCACATGTATAAAGACAAATGGTGTGACTGTATTTTGTGTACAACCAAAGACATGAAAAATTGTGCTCTATATGTGTACTATGAATTAAAATGCATTCTGTAGTCATGTATAACAAATTAGGATAAATAAATTTTTAAAAATAGCCTTTAAGAGCCAAACTATGGAGACAGTTGAAAAATCAATGGTTAGGGAAGAGAGTGGGGCACAAATACTGCAGTGGTAGATAGGTGTCATATACACTTGTCCAGTACTGCAGAATGTACACCAAGACTGAACCCTAGTGAGCCCCTGTGGGCTTTGAGTAATAATGACATGTGAGTATAGGTTCATTCATTGTAATAAATGAACTACTCTGGTGCCATGGAAGGGGTTGTTCATGTGCGTGTGTGGCCAAGGGGTTTATGGGAACCCTACTTTATGCTTTGTTTTGATCTAGGCAAGGGCACTACCACTGAGCCACAGCCCCAGCCCTCTAAATTTATTTATTTATTTATTTATTTGGTACCAGGGATTGAACTCAGGGGCACTGGACCACTGGGCCACATCCCCAGCACTTTTTTGTATTTTATTAGAGACAGGGTCTCACTGCATTGCTAAGTGCCTCGCCATTGCTGAGGCTGTCTTTGAACTCGCAATCCTCCTGCCTCAGCCTCCCAAGTGCTGGGATTACAGGCGTGCACCACCATGCCCGGCTTCTAAATTCTTTTTTGAAAGAAATGAGCTATCAAATCATACACCAAAGCCTTTAACTTCCTATCTTTTAGGAATACATACCAAAATATTTATGAAGGAAATTATATACCTGAGATTTGCCTCAAAATAATTCCAGAGAGATAAAATAGATGGAAGAATAGAGAAATAAGATTAGCTATGAGTAAATTTCACAGTATACTTCTGATAGTACTTGTTTGAACTTTTTCCATAATGAAAAGTTTTTTTTGTTTTTTTTTTTCATTAACCTTGAAAATAATGCTGTGCCTAAATCAGTCTAATTTTTAAAATCCCTCATATTTCTACTATCATCTTTGTCTCAATTTACAGTTTTCAAAGCACCTATATACCCTTTTGATAAAGACATTATTTTAAAAATAGCTTTATTGTGATATAATTGGCATAAACTATACATAATTTAAGTATACAACTTGCTAAATTTTAACATATGTAAATACCCTTGAAACTACCACAGCAGTCAAGATAATGAACATTAAAATAAATGTCCATCAACAACTAAAAAATACAAAATTTAAAAAAAAATTACATTTTTTGTTCCTTTTGTAATCTTTTGCTTCTGTCCTTGCCTCTTTTCGGGCAACCACCAATAAACTTTTGTCACTATATTGTGGTTTTTGTTTCCTAGAATTTTATACAAATGGAATATGCAGACTCTTTTGTCTGTCTTCTTTCATTCAGAATAATTATTTTGAGATTTATCAATGTTAAGTATCAATAGTTGATGTAGTTTATTCCTTTTGATCCTTGAGTTGCATTCCATTGTAAGTATATGCCATGTTTATTTGTTTGTTTTTAATTCATTTACTTGTTTGGATCTTTAGGTCATTTTCTAGTTTTGAGGTAAAGTACTATGAATATTCATGGTCAAATATTTGAACAAATGTTTTCATTTACCTTGGTTAAAGTCTGGGATAGAGTATGATCTAATATGGTAGGTTATATTTAACTTTTTAAGAGACTACCAATTTTCCAAATTGTTTGTATAATTTTACATTCCTACCAGCAATGTATAAGAGTTCTAGTTCCTCCACATCTTATCAGCACTTGACACAGTCAGTCTTTAACTCTTAGCCCTGCTAGGATGTATGTAGTACTATCCCATTGTGGTTTTAATTCACATTTCTCTAATGAGTATTGGTGTTGAGTTTCTTTTCATGTGTTTGTCATATTGATACAATCTTTCATGAAGTGTCTGTTCAAATCTCTTCCCTATATTGCTTTCTTACTGGATTTTGAGAATTCTTTTTTTTTTTTTTTGGTGGTACCAGGGATTGAACTCAGGGGCACTCAACCACTGGGCCACATACCCAGCCCTTTTTTGTATTTTATTAGAGACGGGGTCTTACTGAGTTGCTAAGTGCCTCGACATTGCTGAGGCTAGCTTTGAACTCAATCCTTCTGCCTCAGCCTCCCAAGCCTGGATTTTGAGAATTCTTAATATTCTGGATACAAGTCCTCTATGACACATATATTTGTAAATATTTTCTCCAGTGTTTGGCTTCTATCTATCTATCTAAATTTTTTTAGTTGTAGATGGACACAATACCTTTATTTATTTATTTTTTCAAATATATATTTATTTGTTTTAGTTGTATACAATGTCTTTATTCTTTCATGGTTCTGAGGATCAAACTTGGGCCACTCACATGCTAGGTGAATGCTCTACCACTGAGCCACAACCCCAGCCCAGTACCTTTATTTTTATGTGGTGCTGGGGATCGAACCCAAAGCCTCATTCATCTTAGGCAAGTGCTCTAGCACTGAGCCACAACCTGGGCCCTGGCTTTTCTTTTTTTTTTTTTTTTGGTACCGGGGATTGAACTCAGGGGCACTCGACCACTGGGCCACATCCCCAGCCCTTTTTTTTGTATTTTTTATTAGAGACAGGGTCTCACTGAGTTGCTAAGTGCCTCTCCATGGCTGAGGCTGGCTTTGAACTCGCGATCCTCCTGCCTCAGCCTCCCAAGTACTGGGATTACAGGCGTGCGCCGGCTTGGCTTTTCTTTTTATTAGTAGTGTTTTTTCCTTTCTCCTCCCCCCTCCAACTTTGATGAAGGTTCCTTTTACCAGTTTGTTCTTTTAAAGATTCTCTAAGAAATCTTAGCCTAATCCTCAAATTCTCAAAAAAAGTTTTTTTTCCTATATTTTTTTCTGTTAGCTTTACAGTTTTGTGTTTATATTTAGGGCTGTGGCTGAGCATTGTAGTCTCAACTACTTGGGAGGCTGATGCAGGAGGATTGCATGAGCCTAGGAGTTCAAGACCAGCCTAGGCAACATAGTGAGACCTAGTCTCAAAAATAAACAAATTATGTTTAGATCTGTGATCTTTTTTTTTTTTTTTTTTTTTTTTTTTTTGTGGTACCGGGGATTGAACTCAGGGGCACTCAACCATTGGGTCACATCCCCAGACCTTTTTTGTATTTTATTTAGAGACAGGGTCTCACTGAGTTGCTAAGTGCCTCGCCATTGCTGAGGCTGGCTTTGAACTCGTGATCCTCCTGCCTCAGCCTCCCAAAGTGCTGGGATTACAGGCGTGCGCCACCGCGCCCGGCTCCTGTGATTCATTTTGATTTGATATTTTTGTGTATGGTTCAAGGTATGGATGAAAGTTCTTTTTTTGCATATGAATATTCGATTGTTTCAGCACCATTTTTTGAAAAAGACTATGGTCTCTAATGAGGTGCCTTTACATCTTTGGTAAAAGTCACTTGTCCATTAATTATGGGTCTGTTTCTGGGCTCTCTATTCTGTTCCATTGGTCTGTTTATTTTTGTGTCAATACCAGGTTTTTATGATTAACTATAACTGTAGATTAAGGTGATAAATAACACATAACATAAAATTGAACCATTTTAAATGTACAGTTGTTTTTAATGTACATCTTAACCTTTTTTTAAAAAAATTTTTGTAGTTGTAGATGGACAGCATGTCTTTATTTTATTTGCTTATTTTTTGTATGTGGTGCTGAGGATCAAACCCAGTGCCTCACACGTGCTAGGCAAGTGCTCTGCCACTGAGCCACAACCCCAGCCCCTACATCTTAACCATTTTAAGGTATAGTTTAGTATTAACTACATTCACATTGTTGTATACCAGATTTTCTGCAAAACTGAACATGTACCCATTGAACAACTCCCCGTTTTCCCCTTCTTCCAACTCTTGCAATCACAATTATATTTTGTTTCCGTGAGTTTGACCACCTTATTTACCTCATTTCAGTAGAGTCATATGGTATTTATCTTTTTGTGACTTGCTTATTTTGTGATGTAGCATAGTGTCCTTGAGGTTCATTTATATTATAGCATATGACAGAATTTTCCTTTTTGATTTTTTGAGATGGGATCTTACCCAGGCTGGTCCTGAAATCTAGGCTCAAGTGATCCTGCCACATGAGCCTTCTGAATATAGCTGGGATTATAGGCATGTGCCACTGTACTGGGCTAGGATTTTTTTAGACTGGATAATATTCTCTTGTCTATATTTACCACATTTTCTTTATTCATTCATTTGCCAATGGACATTTGGCTCTTTTCTTTTTCCTTTAAATTTTTTTTTTAGTTGTATATGAACATAATGCCTTTATTTTGTTTATTTATTTTTATGTGGTGCTGAAGATCAAACCCAGTGCCTCTCACATACTAGGCAAGCGCCCTGCCACCGAGCCACAACCCTGACCCCATAATTCTTATTCTTGACTGTAATGAGTAATGCTACAGTGTACGTAGGTATGCAAGTATCTCTTGAGATCCTGTTTTCAACTCAATTCTTTTGGGATTACTGGATTACATGCTAATTATGTTTTTAAATTTTTGAAATCCCTCTATATTATTTTCCTTAGTAGTTGTACCATTTTATATTCCCACCAACAATGCATAGCATAGAATTTGCATTTTCTTCTCAACATCACCTGTTATTTTCTGGTGATTTTTTTTTTTTTTTTAAACAGTGCTGGTGATCCAGCCCATGGCCTTAAGCATGCTAGACAAGCACTCTACTACTGAGCTAAACCCCTACCCCCTAGTTTGTTTTTTTTGATGGTGGCCATTCAAAGGAGTGTGAAGTGAAATTTAGTACATTCTCTAGATGATTTGCAGGTGTTTTCTCCTATTTTGTAGGTTACCTTTTTACTCTGTTGATTTTTTTAATGTTATGTGCAGTTTTTAAGTTTGGTGTAGTCCCACTGTCTACTTTTGCTTTTGTTCTTTAATTTCTCTTAGCAATATTCTGTTGTTTTCAAGTGTGCAGGATTTGGGGGGCTCCCAAGATCACCCTCAGGTTCAATAATGCATCTGAATGAGTCACAGAACTACCAAAAGTTGTAGGTGGACACAATACCTTTATTTTATTTTATTTATTTTTATTTTTTTATTTTTTATTTTTTAAATTTTTTATTTTTTTATTTAATTTTATTTTTTTATTATTTTTTTTTATATGGTGCTGAGGATCAAACCCAGGGCCTCACACATGGGAGATGAGTGCTCCGCTGAGCCAGAGCCCCAGCCCCACAAAAAGCTTTTTTTTTTTTTTTTTTTGTGGTACCGGGGATTGAACTCAGGGGCACTCGACCACTGGCTCACATCCTCAGCCCTTTTTTGTATTTTATTTAGAGACAGCGTCTCACTGAGTTGCCAAGTGCCTCGCCATTGCTGAGGCTGGCTTTGAACTCGCGATCCTCCTGCCTCAGCCTCCCAAAGTGCTGGGATTACAGGCGTGCGCCACCGCGCCTGGCCACAAAAAGCTTTTATACTCATGGTTACAGTTTATTACAGTGAAAGGATACAGAGTAACCTTAGCAATAGAAGAAGGCACATAGGCAGGGCCCAGGGGACACAAGGCACAAGCTTCCAGTTGTCCTTTCCCAGTAGAATTGTACAGAGAGCACTTAATTCTTTAGGCAACAGTTGGGTTTTTATTTTTTTGTTTGTTTTTGTTTTTAGTTGTACACAATGCCTTTGTTTTTAAGTGGTGCTGAGGATCGAACCAGGGCCACGCACATGCTAGGCGAGCACTCTACTGCTAAGCCACCACCAACCCAGCCCCCCGTCCCCTGTCCCCAGGGTCAACAAGTTTTAACAATACTCTTAAGAGTTTTTCCAACCAGGGAAGCACACCCAACCTTGGTGTCCAGTGCTTTTATTGGGGATGGGACACATAGACCTGTCCCTAGTTCTCTAGCCCCTTCAGAGGCCATGTGACCCAAAGCCCTACTGTAGATCACATTTTTAGCACAAAGTAGCTGGTATTACCCAAGTCCACTTAAAGATATAAACAGTCTTTTTTTAAAAATATTTTTTTCAATTGTAGATGGACACAATATCTTTTATTTATTTTTTTATGTGTTTCTGAGGATCAAACCCAGTGCCTCATGCATTCGAGGCAAGCACTCAACCACTAAGCTACAACTCCAGCCCCTAAAGATATAAACAATCTTAACAGGCAAGATATTCCAAGAACTTAGAGGTTATTTTCCAGGAACTAGGCAGAGGCTAAATCTTCTTTGGCATATGCATGGTTTGGACAACCTTCATGTTCTGAGTTAATCTCTTTACTCTACAATAGGCCTTTCTCATCTTTTTAGCTTTCAGTCTCAGCTCAGGTGTTACTTCCTCAGATAGGTATTTTCTGGTCATACTGTCTAAAAGTAGACCCATCCTACATGTTCTCTATCATCCTGTTCATTCCTTTTACAGTACTGTTTTACTCTATAATTATCTTATTGTCCGTCTGTTTCAAAGCTGTACATGAGAGCAGGGACTTTTTTTTTTTTTTAATTTTGTATTCTTTTTAGTTATACGTGACAGTGGAATGTATTTTGACATACATACATACATACACAGAGTATAACTTCTCATTTTTGTGATTGTACATGATGTGGGGTTACACTGGTCATGTATTTATACATAGGAAAGTTATGACCAATTCATTCTACTGTCTTTCCTGTTCCCGTCCCTCTTCCTTCCCATCATTCCTTTCCCCCTTCACCCCCATTGTGAGTTAGCATCCACATCAGAGAACATTTGCCTTTGGTTTTTTGGGGTTGGCTTATTTTATTTAGCATGATAGTCAGTAGTTCCATCCATTTAGTGGCAGATACCATAATTTCATTCTTCTTTATGGCTGAATAATATTCCATCATGTATATGTACCTTATTTTCTTTATCCATTCATCTGTGGAAGGGCCTCAGCAACTAGGTTGGTTCCATAGCTTAGCTACCATGAATTGAGCTGCTTTAAATATTGATGTGGCTGCAGCACTGTAGTATGCTGATTTTAAGTCCTTTAGGTCTTTGCTGATGAGTGGGATAACTGCATCAAATGGTGGTTCCATTCCAAGTTTTCTGAGGAATCTCTATACTGATTTCCAGAATATTTGCACCAATTTGCAGTCCCACCAGCAATGTATGAGTGTACCTTTCCCCCCACATCCTGACCAACATTTATTGTCACTTGTATTCTTTTTTTTTTTTTTTTTTGCTTTAGTTGTACACAATGTGTTTATTTGTACGTGGTGCTGAGGATCGAACCCCGGGCCGCGCACGTGGTAGGCGTGCGCTCTACCACTGAGCCACAACCCCAGCCCCCATCACTTGTATTCTTGATAATTGCCATTCTGACTGGAGTGAGATGAAATCTCAGTGTAGTTTTAATTTGCGTTTCTCTAATTGCTAGAGATATTGAACATTTTTTTCATATATTTATTGATCAATTCTATTTCTTCTTTCGTGGAGTGTCTGTTCAATTCCTTTGCCCATTTACTGACTGGGTTATTTATTTTTTTGGTGTTAAGTTTTTTGAGTTCTTGGTATATCCTGGAGATTAAAACTCTGAGTAGCAGGTGGCAAAGAAGGCGCTCTCTTCATGTTTTTTATTGTTTCCTTTGCTGTGAGGAAGCTTTTTAGTTTGGTGCCATCCCATTTATTGATTCTTTTTAGGGGGGTGGTATTAAGGATTGAATTCAGGGACTCTTGACCTCTGAGACACATCCCCAACCCTATTTTGTATTTTATTTGGAGACAGGGTCTCACTGAGTTGCTTAGTGCCTCACTTTTGCTGAGGCTGGCTTTGAACTACCCCTGCCTCAGCCTCCCAAGCCACTGGGATTACAGGTATGCGCCACTGTGCCTTGTGCATTTATTGATTCTTGATTTTATTTCTTGCACTTTAGGAGTCTTGTTGAGGAAGTCAGTTCCTAAGCCAACATGATGGAGAGTTGGGCCTAATTTTTCTTCTAGTAGGTGCAGAGTCTCTGGTCTAATGCCTTTGATACACTTTGAGTTGAGTTTTGTGCAGGGTGAGAGATGGGTGTCTAATTTAATTTTGCTACATACGGATTTTCAGTTTTCCCAGCACCATTTGTTGAAGAGGCTATCTTTTCTCCAATGTATGTTTATGGCATCTTTGTGTAGTATGAGATAACTGTAATTATATGGGTTTTTCTGTGTGTCTTCTATTCTATACCATTGGTCTTCGTGTCTGTTTTGGTGCCAGTACCATGCCATCTTTGTTACTATAGCTTTGTAGTATAATTTAAGGTCTGGTATTGTGATGCCTCCTGTGAGCAGCGACCTTATCTGTTTTGTTCACTTGCTATGTCCTAGCACTTAGCACAGTGACTAGAACATAGCAAACATTCAGTATTTTTTTAAATTAGTGAATCTAATAATTAGTACTTAGAAACTAAAACAAATTTATCATCAGCCAAATGGCAAAATATATGGATAGATGATTCATTAAAAGAAAAAGTGAAAAAAGTGGAAAAAAAAAAAAGTGTTCAAATTTCCTGATACTAAGAGAAATTAAAATTACATTGAGATTTCCACATTTTACCTATTGAGTTGGCAGAATTTAAGCAATGGCTAACAAAACGTGTTAGCAAGGGTGTGGTAAAGTAGGTGGTCTCTTAATTTGCTGAACCTCTAAATCTACAGGGAGTGGGTGCCTATATGGGATTTGACAAAATATATCAGTATGAAATGCGAATATACTTTAATCTACCAATTGTACTTTAAAGAACTTACCCTATAATGTGCCCACACATGTTAAGTGATTTATGGGAGCATTTCATTGCAGCATTGTTTGTAAAGCAAAACACTGGAAGGAAGCAAGTTAAATGTCTATCATTAGAGGATTGGCCAAATAAATCATGATACATTCATATACTGGCTATTAACTTTTCTTTTCTAAACAAAAAGAATGAGGAGCCAGGCATGCTGGCATGTGTCTATAATCTCAGCTACTTGGAAGGCTGAGGCAGGAGGATAACAAGTTTGAGGCTAGCCTGGGCAACAGCAAAGCCCCATCTCAAAGAAAAGAAAAAAAAAGAATGTGGATACGAGGATGTCTTTATGCACTGATATATAAAAATTTCTAAGTTCAACAGTTAAGAGGGCCAGGGATGTAGCTCAGTTGCTTAGCATACACTAAGTCCTGGGTTCAATTCCTGGTACCAAAAACCAAACCAATCCATATAGTTGGTGAAGAAAGCAAAGCATAGTGCATTTATTTTACTACCATTTATGTAAAAAGGAGGAATATATATTTATGTTTGCCTGATAGGCTTGAAGAAACTTAGAAAGGAGTTGCAGGAGAACAGTAACAGAAGTAAGCTGGGAAGTTAGGAAATGAGGTAGATTGTATAGAAGGAGGTGATTTATTGTACACATTTTTATAGCTTTTTTACTTTAGAATCATGTGTTTTATGTTTTACATAAAATATATCATTTTTTAAAAGAAAAATTGAAACATTTTTAAGCCCACCTGTAATCCAAGCTGCTTGAGAGGCTGAGGCAGGAGGACCCAGATTTCAAAGCCGGCTTCAGCAACAGTGAGGTGCTAAACAACTCATGAGACCCTGTCTCCAAATGAAACACAAAATGGGGCTGGGGTGTGGCTCAGTGGTCGAGTGCCCCTGAGTTCAATCCGAAGTAGTCATTCTTTGTAGTATTTTGGATAATTGGGGGGTGGGGGAGAACTAGAAATTTTGAGGTGTGACTATTGTCAGAGACCATTTCAGCCTGGAGGCAGGGCAGGGTGGGGTTGGTTCTCCTTCTTTATGAACCAGAACATCCAGTATAGTGAATGAGCTTGTGATTACCTCTTTCCTGCCCAATTTACCTAATTAAACAATTCATATAGCCTAATAGGAGGTCTGTGGTACCAGAAAGAACACAGGTTTTGTTTTTTGTTTTTTGTTACTGGGGATTGAACTCGGGGGCACTCAACCACTGATCCACATCCCCAGCCCTATTTTGTATTTTATTTAGAGACAGGGTCTCACTGAGTTGCTTAGCACCTCGCTTTTGCTGAGGCTGGCTTTGAACATGCAATCCTCCTGCCTCAGCCTCCCTAGCCACTAGGATTACAAGTGTGCGCCACCAAGCCTAGCAGAACACGAGTTTTGAAGCAGGAAATTAGAATTTGATTCGTGGCTCAGCTGTTTTCTGGTTGTAAGATTTTGGACTAGTTGTTTCTGTGAATAAATGAGATAAAGTAAGAGGGCTGTGTGAATTACCAATTACTATGTAAAGGTAGCTATTATTACTTACATTAATCAACCCATCAAGTTGGTCATAATCACCTTTTATTTTAAATAATTGTTAAAAAATTTTTTTTAGTTGTTGATAGATCTTTATTTATTTTATTTATTTATATGTGGTGCTGAGAATTGAACCCGGTGCCTCACACATGCCAGGCAAGTGTGCTACCGCTGAGCCACGGCCCCAGCCCGGTGAACATTAATCACAGAGGTCACAATTCACCCAGAAGGCCTAGTCACCTCCTTTTCTGGGAGAATAAAAGTCTGAATTTTCTCAACTCTGCTGTTTCTCAACTATTGTCACACTATGTCCCTGCCCTCCAGACCTCACCTTCCTCTTAATCATTTCCATCCTGCTGGACTTTGGCCGTGTAGTAACTTGGGTTCAGCAAACATTATCTTTCTTGGCAGGTGGTATTTCTGTTTCTGCTTTTAATGCTTTGCAATAGTTTCCTTTCCGTTCCTCATAGGATCTGGGTTCTCATAAACACTTTCTTTGTGCCACCTACAACTTACTTCCTGACCTTCAGACTGAAGAAGAGCGCACCGATGCCTTTGTGAGGCCCACTCTGTTTCCCTCCTTTTCTCCCCTACCCGTTTCCATTAGTTGTCATTCTCTTGTCTCGCCATTCAGTCTCTTCTGACCTCTGTACTTTGACCTGACAAGTATGCTCAAGTTTCTTTGGGTTCCTCTCTCATCAAACTTTTTTTTTTCCTTCAGTGATCACCTTTATTTTCTTAATTTCCATTATTTCCCCAATCCATTATGATTTATCGTCTAATTTCCCTCTTCATTGTTTCACTTGGTGAACTTCCCCATTGCCAAATTCAGTGAGCTTTTGGCTCTCCTCCTCCCTGCCTGTTGAAATTGCGCTTCTCTCTCCCTTCTGTGTTGTGTGAACTCTTCAGGGTGTCTTTCCCTCTCCTGTTCTCTTCTGCTTTTTCTCTCATCACCTGATGCTTAAGCCTGGGGTTATTCACACTTCTTGATCAGCTTCTGACTGCGTTATTCCTTCCACAGCTGTTTATATTATATTAATGAATAATGTGTCCATACCAACTTGTGTTTTTTTTTTAATATTTATTTATTTACTTTAGCTGTACACAATGCAATGCATTTATGTTTACGTGGTGCTGAGGATCGAACCCGGGCTGCGCACGTGCAAGGCGAGCGCTCTGCTGCTGAGCCACAACCCCAGCCCCCATCTTGTGTTTTCTATCTGTACTCTTCCCTGCAATTTTATTGATTCCCATGACTGTGGAGTAACAACTGCCCACCTCTCCTCTAAGCTTGACTTTCCTATTGCTAACTGCTTTTGGACTTTCCTACCTAGTTGCAGGTACTTAAGATTCATTTATATTTCTAAAATATTTCTTCTCTCTCCAGCTTGCTTATCTTTTTGTGGACCCTGTCTCTATCAGTGCCATCATCATCAACCTGATCCCTTACAGTTGACATATAATTTGCAACAAGCCCTATCAGTTCAACTTCTGAAATATATTTCTCATGCTTCTAGTTTTCATTGCCAATCAGATTTCTTAAAAATGAAACATAATCTGACTGTATCACTTCCTCAACTTTAACAATCTTTATGACTTTTTTGTTGCTTCACAAGAAGGTCTAAAGTCCTTGGCATGGCAAACAAAGTGCTCAAAAATCTGTTCCTTAAACAAACTTTACAAAGTTTTGAAGTACAGAGTCTTAGATCTCATTTCAGTATTGCCACAGCAAAGTATCTGGAATATAGTAGAATTTTGAGGATTACTTGTGGGATGGTTATATTGGAAATGAAATAAAAAAGAACCCCCAGGCCTCACCATGTCTGCAGAGCCCATGTTGTCTTGTGAATGGCAAGTTAGGAGGTGGTTGAGAACTTGACTTCTAGAGGCGGCTGGTCTGTGTTCAGAACCTCTGACACACACTAGCTGTGACTATTTCCTAATTTATGAAGAAGTGATGATAGGGTGAATGTGAGAATTAAAGGTAATATATATATCACAACCTCTGTTACATTGGAATTATTTTAAGCCATTATTAAATGTGTAATGTGTTTTTTTTTTTTTTTTTTTTTTTTTTTTTTTTTGTGGTACCGGGGATTGAACTCAGGGGCACTCGTCCACTGGGTCACATCCCCAGCCCTTTTTTGTATCTTATTAGAGACAGGGTCTCACTGAGTTGCTAAGTGCCTCGCCATTGCTGAGGCTGGCTTTGAACTCGCGATCCTCCTGCCTCAGCCTCCCAAAGTGCTGGGATTACAGGCGTGCGCCACCACGCCCGGCTTGTTTTTTTTTAATATTTATTTATTTGCTTTAGTTGTACACAATGCAATGCATTTATGTTTACGTGGTGCTGAGGATCGAACCCGGGCTGCGCACGTCCCAGGCGAGCACTCTACCGCTGAGCCACTACCCCAGCCCCTGGAATGTGTTTTTAATGAATAATAGTAATGCTCTACAGCAATAGTTATATTCTGTAGTTAAAAATGAGGTACAGCCGGGCGCAGTGGCGCACGTCTGTAATCCCAGCACTTTGGGAGGCTGAGGCAGGAGGATCGCGAGTTCAAAGCCAGCCTCAGCAATGGCGAGGCACTTAGCAACCCAGTGAGACCCTGTCTCTAATAAAATACAAAAAAGGGCTGGGGATGTGGCCCAGTGGTCGAGTGTCCCTGAGTTCAATCCCTGGTACCAAAAAAAATTAAAAAAAATGAGGTACAAACCAGGTGCAGCAGTACATGCCTGTAATTCCAGGGACTTGAAGGCTAAGGCAGGAAGATTGCAAATTTGAGGCTAGTCTCAGCAACTTAATGAGACTCCACCTCAAAATAAAAAATACAAAGGACTTGGGGGGTAGTTCAGTGGCAGTACACTCCTAAGTTCAATCCTCATTACCAAAAAATATACATATAAAAAACTCAAAAGGTACAAATATGGGTTGTTCTCAAATGACCCTCCTGAGTAACAGGGACCAACAATCTACCTTCATCTCCTATTCACTTACCCATCAGAAGGAGGGGTACCTGAGGTTTTTTTTCTTTATTATTATTTGTTGCTGTTGCTTTTGTTATTTATTCAACCCTTTTAAAAAAACAAGTTTTAAGGTAGGAACCTTAGTAGCAAAAGAAAAGTTTAACTTGAAGAATAAGAAAAGATAAGCCCAGGAGCCTAGGAAGTAGCTCAGTGGTAGAGTGTTAACCTAGCATGTTGGAGGGCCTGTGTTTGGTCCCCCAGCACTGCAAAAAGGAAAAGAGAGGGGGTGGGGATTGAGCGCAGAGAAAGAAGAGGAGAGGGAGAGGGAATGAGGAAGAAATAGAAAAAGGAAAGAAAGAAAATAAATTAAAGACCAGGATAAGTAAAAATGTAACAAAACAGTGTCTGGATTAAGAGTTTGAGGACAGTAGAATCTCAAAAAGTTTCTAATTTCATTCATCAGTCATTAAGTATTTATTTATTGTTCCCTTATACAGGGTGTAGTCAGGGATGTGGAAAATAAGGACATGGATCATCAGAATTAAGGCCTAGTTGCTCTCTAGGGGATTTTTTTTCAATTTTTAATATATTAAAATTTTAAATGTATTTTTGAAGATAATTATAGCTTTATATACTATTGTAAGAACTAATGCAGAGAGATTTCTTGAGCAACATGGATTTTAGTCTTATTAGTAATGGAGGTTAGTTTCTTGTGTAACTAACGTGAACCTGCAGGTAGAAGGCATTTCTTTTTTTTTTTTTTTTAAATATATTTTTAGTTGTAGATAAACACACAGTATCTTTATTTATTTTTATGTGGTTCTGAGGATTGAACCCAGTGCCTCACACATGCAGGGCAAGCGCTTTACCACTGAGCTACAATCCCAGCCCCTAGAAGGCACTTCTTGAATATGAAAAGGTGAGTTTACTCTGTTTGCAACTGCTGCAAATAAAGGTTTGATAGTGATGTCAGTTTGTAAGCCAAACCTCTGAGTTCAGTCGTCTTAGCCTGAGAATGGGAAGAGAGAAGAGGTGAGCGGAGACCCAGGTAAGGGGCAGGGCCCTGCCTTCAGGGAACAATGGTAAAAGATCTAGACTTTTGAACTGCACACTGCCTGCAAGTTGCTCTTTCTTGTCTCAAGTTTTTAGAACTCAAGTAATGAATGGCCTAATTGTTATATATTTCCTTTTTGATGTAGAACCCCTTATTCTGCTGAGCGTCTGATTTATTAACAATGTTTTTCTTGTACTTTTAGAATGATAGTCGAGAACGGCAGGATCATGGTGATCGACGAAGACCTGGGAACCCTGAGCCGGTATCTAATGGCCAACCTCAGGGTAACTCACGGCAGGTGGTGGAGCAAGATGAGGAAGAGGATGAGGAGCTGACACTGAAATACGGCGCCAAACATGTCATCATGCTGTTTGTCCCTGTGACTCTCTGTATGGTGGTGGTGGTGGCTACCATCAAATCTGTCAGCTTTTATACGCGGAAAGATGGGCAGCTGTACGTATGAGTGTTTGGTTTGTTCTTAAGGCCAGTGTGACTTTTCTTCACAGTGTGTCATCATCACCTTGAGGGCCTCTGCACTGAAGGAGCATGAAGGAGTCCATTTTGTCTGATGGCCAGAGGCAATTGAGAGATAGGGGTTATTACTTGGTGCTTTAAGTGGGAAAACAATGCAATCGTTTCCTGGATGGTGTCATTGGATAGGGCTGAATTTATTTGGAACTGAACAGATTAAGCATGATTTTCCTTCTGAGGAAGGAAAATGGCCATAGGGCCATTGTTCTTATATTTGTAATGTTCTTTCCTTTTCTTATTTTGGTGGATAAATTTCTATCATCCTTCTCATTTTGGCTTAAATATTAAATCCTCAAAAGTAACTTCCCTCGCTGGGCCGGGTGGTGCACGCCTGTAATCCCAGCACTTTGGGAGCCTGAGGCAGGAGGATCACGAGTTCAAAGCCAGCCTCAGCAATGGCGAGGCACTTAGCAACTCAGTGAGACCCTGTCTCTAAATAAAATACAAAAAAGGGCTGGGGATGTGACCCAGTGGACGAGTGCCCCTGAGTTCAATCCCCAGTACCAAAAAAAAAAAAAAAGTAACTTCCCTCATCTCCTAACACCTCCTTCCTAATATTCTTTCTCATAGCACCCTATTCTTTCTCATTTGTCACAATTTGCAAAAATATATTTATTTACATTATTTAATGTGTGATTTCCTTTATAGTAAGGCCCTGAGAGCACTTTGTCTGCAGAAATAAATACTCAGGGAAAAAAGTTGTTAATTGAAAGGATGAATATCTAATGTAAGCTAGCACTCTCTAGAGCTGGGGAACTGTCGTGTAGATGCCATGGTGCTATTGGTGTTGCCTTTGGCCTCCAAGAAAAATGCTCCAATTCAGATGTCATCTAGTCCTGTCTCTAAGAACTAGAGTTTTAAGAAGAGTTTTAGAATGTGAATTTGGGAAATGTCTGAAAAACCGATGGTGTTCTGAAAGCCAAGCTCTTAGCCTTCTGGTAGTATGGCTAAGACATGAGTGAAGGGCAAGGTCAGAGACAGTAACTGCCTAACGGATGGGGAATATTATCTGTATAAATCGGATTTAGGTTTGACTACGTATTACAGGACAGAGGTTGGCAAGCCCAGCTCTGCCTGCCTCCTGTTTTTGTGAATAAACTTTCACTGGAACAAGACCATGTCCATTTGTTTATTTTTGTCTGTGGTTACTTTCACATTTTAGTAGCAAGAGACCATGTGACCCATAAAACTTAAAATATTTGCTATCTGGCCCTTTATAGAAAGTTTGCCGAGCCTGTTAGAGATAGTATTGGTTTAAATGGCACCTTTTTCTCTTGCCTATAGAGCAGCACAGAGGTAGACTGTCCAGATTGGTATAGCAGCTTCACGTTCATTAATTACTCAGGCTTCTATTTAATTTCTTTCTTTGACTACTGTCAAAGGTTACTTCAGGGTCCAGGATGGAGCCCCACCCTTCATCCAGAAAGCAGGAAGTAGTGAGGGAGAAAAAGGCAGAGGACATCTACCTCTCAGCAGAATGCACTCTTTCTCAGAAGCTCTTTATACAACATCCCCTTATAACTAACTCATTGGCCATTCCTTAGCCATTCATTAGTGTCATGGCCATATCTAACTACAAGGGAATCAGAAATAAAGTCTTTCAGCTGGAAACATTGGCACCTGGAAGTATTTTTATATGCGTGAGATAAGGAAGGTGGATATGTGACATTATCTCAGAACAACTCTACAGATGAAAGACAATAATTATGAGCCATATTATCTTCCTCTGCCAACCACTTGTCAACCTAGGTAATTTATGTTGCAGAATCTGGTTGTGTAACAGATTAATAAGCAGTGGAGAATACATTTGATGAGGCAATTATTTCAATACAAAGCATCCACTAGGTGGAGCCAGTGCCTGGCTCACATAAGTTCATCTCTCCACATCTTAGATATTTCCTTTTATTTTGCAGCAACTATTAGAGTATAGCTATTTTCTTAGGTTAAAAATTCTGAGGTAGATTGGGGAAATGGGGAAAAGGAAAAGTGACTTACAAGACATTAATCAAAAGGAAAACAAAGTTATGGTGTTGGAGGGAATATGTGGTTTGGAATATCCATTAACACTTCACTAGGGTTTTTGTGTTTTGTTTTCTTATAGAATCTATACCCCATTCACAGAAGACACCGAGACTGTGGGCCAGAGAGCCCTGCACTCAATTCTGAATGCTGCCATCATGATCAGTGTCATTGTCGTCATGACGATCCTCTTGGTGGTTCTATATAAATACAGGTGCTATAAGGTGAGCTGTGATACTGTTTGCTTTCTGCCTCGTTCTGTATATGACTGTGTTTTCCTTTTACATACCTTTCTTGGTCTAGTAAAGAAAAAGGTCTTATCTTTTAGACCTAAGTTAGTTTGTATTTACCTTCCCCTCATTGTGGAACATTTTAAGAATACAAAAAGGATAAATGGGAAACAAATATTTTCATGTAATATCACAATCTGAGTGGTTTTAACATTTCAGTTCATGGTACATTTATGATATTCTGCAGGCATATACCTTAAAACCTTTGTGTATCTGCTCAATTCACAAATAGCAGAAGGGGCCAGGCTCAATAGTGCATGCCTGTAATCCCAGTGGCTCCAGAAGCTGAGGAGGAGGATTGCAAGTTCAAAGCCAGCCTCAGCAAAAGCGAGGTGCTAAGCAACTCATGAGACCCTGTGTCTAAATAAAATACAAAATAGGGCTGGGGATGTGACGCAGTAGTCCAGTGTCCCTGAGTTCAATTCCCAGTAATGCCAACACCCTCGCCCCCCAAATAGCATAAGGGATATAATTTTCCCCATAAAATTAATTATGACCAAAAGAATTCAGATTCTCACATTTGAGTATAGAACAATAAGGCCACCTTCAGATGCTATCGTTAGACTCCTTGGTGACCAGCCATACCTTGGTCCTAAATTGCTCTCCATTCACGTACCATCCTTCTTGTGGTAGCACTCTTTCTTTCCTTGCAAAGTGAGGTCAAGGCGTTGTGCAGGAAAGACGCAATCACAATCCCCCCAGCCTCTCCTCCCCTTGTTCTCTCACTATGTGACTCCTAAATCTCAGCCTCTTGGCACATGTTTCAGACTCAAGTCTCAGAAAAGTTACAGATTACTACACATCTTAGAACTTTAAGATCATTCTTAAATAATAGAAATTATAAATGTTAACTTTCCAAATAATGGAGTCTCCTCATTTCTTCTAGTATTTTTAACATGTTTAAAGTACATAATCAGTATGTGTCCTTTCTTAACTTTTATTTCGGCATAAGCATTTTCCCATATTATAAATTCTTAGAAAATATTTCTATGGCTGCATAATAATTGACTCAATGAATATATTGTAATTTATGTTTTCTAGTTTCTCTGGTGTTGGACATTTTGAGTTGTTTTCAGTTATTCACCATTTTTTTTTTTTTTTTTTTTTTTTTTTTTTTTTTTTTTTTGGTACTGGGGATTGAACTCAGGGGCACTTGACCACTGGCCACATCCCCAGCCCTTTTTTGTATTTTATTTAGAGACAGGGTCTCACTGAGTTGCTAAGTGCCTCGCCATTGCTGATGAGGCTGGCTTTGAACTCACGATCCTCCTGTCTCAGCCTCCCAAAGTGCTGGGATTACAGGCGTGCGCCACCGCGCCCGGCAGTTATTCACCATTTTAAAAAAATCATATCTATGCATAGAACTTTTAAAATTATTTCCTTAGAGTACAGGCCTAGACATGGAATTTTGGAGGCAAATTATCTGTGTTTTTAACACTCTCAGTATGCTAAATTCCGTTACTCAAAATGTTGTATCAATTTGTACTTAATAATAGTAGAATATGCTTTTGCCTACCTTCACCAGCATTTGAATTTTTTTAAATTATGCTAATTTTTATAGACAAGCATATGTCTTTTTAAAATTGATTTTATTTCATTTATTATTTGTTAATTTTTGTGATACTGGAGATTGAATCTGGGACCTTGTGCATTCTAGGCAAGCACTCTCCCACTAAGCTATATACCCAATCTATAAAACAAATGTCTTAATTTGTATTTAGTTGGTTATTAGTTAAGATCAAATATCCTTTCAAAGCTCACAAGCTCTAAAATAATACAGAATTTAACCTTGCTTGTTGAACTTATGAGTGGGCAGATATGTTAGCCTACGTGATGAGTATTTGTGGTCTGACATTATCACATGGAGACCGTTGAAGATAGAGGCATGTATAATAACAGGTTGTTGTCAGTGCTCAGGAAGCCAGAGCAAGTGATTGAAATCCTCCCTCTGAGAGCTAGGCGCTGTGGCGCACGCCTGTAATCCCCACATTTGGGAGGCTGAGGCAGGAGGATTGAGAGTTCAAAGCCAGCCTCAGCAGTGGCGAGGAACTTAGCAACTCAGTGAGACCCTGTCAAATAAAATACAACAAAGGGCTGGGGATGTGACCCTGGATGAGTGCCCCTGAGTTCAATCCCTGGTACCAAAAAAAAAAAAATAAAGAAACCCTCCCTCTGCTTTGAATATACTCTTTGTTAGTTTTCTTCATCCTTTTAATTACCTTCTATGTATTTTATAAGCATATAAGCTGGTTCTATTTCTCTGCTTCATTAGAATCGCTTTGTGAGTTTTGTGGGGTTTTTTAATCATATGGTACTTTTTTTTTTAAACATTAATTTATTTTAGTTGTACACAATGCCTTTATTTATTTTTACATGGTGCTGGGGATCGGACCCGGGCCATGTACATGCTAGGCGAGCGCTCTACCGCTGAGCCATAATCCCAGCCCCGATCATATGGTACTTTTGTTCTTCTGTTTCTTTTTTGGATTTTATAAGGGGATGGAATTCTACCTCTTCTTTCTTGTAATCTAGAAATTGCTCCCAGATTTCTTGCTTTTCTTTTTCAAAATACCTGTGTAATTGAATAGATGGAGCTCTGGACTCATTATTGCATTTCCTGAGTTCTTTTCCCTGGTGATCTTAGGAAATTGTTTAATTTCTGTGTGTTTTCATATTTTTACATGAAAAAGAGAAAGCACCATCTTTAAATGACCCCTCCTCTCTAATTTTAAGCATGAATGGATTTTCCCAGTCTCAGGCAATGACGTGTAGAGGACAGTATAGCAAGCTATGAAGACTATCTGTCTGCTTGGTTTCATTTCTTCCTCACACCAGCTCAATGGTATAGGCCCTACTATTATCCCAGTTTTTTTCATATGAGGAGAGTTGGCAGGGCTCACGTGGCTGGTGTTGGTTGGAAGCTAGGTCACTATGGGGCTTTGAGCCCAGAGTTTGGCCTGGATTGATGCAGAGCCAATACCTAAGACTTCTTTCAAATCCAACCCTCAGTTTATTGAAATGTGGTTTCTATTTTTGTGCCTCTGTGGAACCTGCTTGTCCTGTGGTTGCCAGTATTTTGAACTTAATTTCTCTGGAGCTTATTGCCATTGGCTTGTCAGTCATCCTTTTCTGCTGGACTTTCTTTTTGATGTTCACTTGTCTCCCTACCTTGTTCTTTGCAGTTTCTCCTAAAGCTCACCAGTTTTGAATCTCAGACATTGGACTGTTTTTCTCTCCCATTGAAAATTACATCTAATTTCATGGTTTAAGTTTACATCCTCAAATACAACTTTTAAAAATATATATATTTATTTATTTATTTTAGTTTTACACAAAGCCTTTATTTTTACGTGGTGCTGAGGATCAAACCTGGGCCACGCACGTGCTAGGCGAGCGCTCTACTGCTGAGCCACAACCTCAGCCCCCTCAAATAAAACTTTTAATTCAATATTTTTAGCTTAGAAATCTGCTTATTAGGCCCATGTTTAGAAGGTTATTTCCCTTGGCATTAATTCTATTCAGATGTCTGATGGCACATAAGTTTAACTAATTATCTTTCATGCCATCATTATCATCAGTGGGTATACTTTGCTGGGACCTTCTAATTTTTAATTTTGTAATCACTGCCATCTGTTATCTTCTTTATTACCCATGACTAGTTATTAGCTTGATTTCTTGGCTGACCTTCTAAACTTTCTCTCTTTCAAATACCACAAAAGCAAAAAACTCATGTTTTACTTTTAATAGTTAATAAAAGCAGGACATGTTTACAGTTTAAAAACATTCAGACTAAGTGTAACTATACATACCACAGTTATCACCATCAGTCCTGTTCCCAGATATAACCACTGTTAATAATTTGATGCACATCTTTTCTTTTTCTTTTTTTTTTTTAAACTTACTTTGTTAATTACATATGAATATGTACTTTGTTGCTATTACTGGGGAGTTGAACCCAGAGCCACTTTACCACTGAGCCACATATCCAGACCCGCCCCCTTTATAAATTATTTTGAGACAGGGTCTTGCTAAGTTACTGAGGCTGGCCTTGAACTTGGGATCCTGCTGCCTCAGTCTCCTGGGTTGCTGGGATTATAGGCATGCTGGCAGAATATGTACTTTTTTAAGAATAGAAATTGACAGTGCACCAATTAAAAAATATGGACAGAGATGAAAAAAAGGTATAGAAATTGAGGCATATTAAGCCCACTATTTTATAATAATAAACAATGCTTCCCTTCCTCCCATCTCCTTTCTTTTTACCTTTTTACCTTTTTTTTTTTTTTTTTTTTTTTTTTTGTACCAGGGATTGAACTGAGGGGCACTCAACCACTGGGCCACGTTCCCAGCCCTTTTTTTGTATTTTATTTAGAGACAGGGTCTCACTGAGTTGCTAAGTGCCTCTCCACTGCTGAGGCTGGCTTTGAGCTCATGATCCTCCTGCCTCAGCCTCCCAAGTGCAGGGATTACAGGCATGCGCCACTGCACCCAGCCTTTCTTTCTAATCTAATAGTGTATTTTGGACTTCTTTCCATTTCAGTTGACTTTGTTATTATCACTTCAAATCTTGATAATTAGATATTTTTTTTTCTAATTTCTAGAGTTTCTATTTGGTTTATAAAATATGTTTTATCATTTTGAATGTTGTCACTTTCCTTGCCCATGTGTTTAAATTTTCTCTTTTCTTACACATGTACTTATTTTTATGTTCTATAGTAATTTTAATATCTGACTTTTTCAAGGAATATGAGTATACTGACTTTTACTCTTGGTGATTTGCTTCCTTGAGTGTTTTATGATCATTGTGAGTTTATATTCACTAAGATTATATTGAGAAATTCTATGAGACCTGTCTTTTGCATGGACACTAGAACCTAGAATTCTATAGTATTGGAGATTAGCATACACTTATAACCTACATGATAACGTCAGTACCACATAACCCCCTGATTGCTGCTATTTTGGGGGGAAAGGGTGTTCCTGAAATTTTCCCTTCTTTGTGACCTTAAACTGTATTTGAAAGTATATTTAAAATATTTACTATTATTAGTATCTTATAGGAGGAGGATTTTTAGCATCTTATCCTCCATATTGCAAGAACTAGAGGTCCTTAGTTACTTCAGTGATTTCAAGTTTATCAAATAAAATTAAAATCTGTAATTGTGGACTAAAGGGCATTTCTTCAAGTGCTGTCTGACTTTTCTTAACTACCTTCACCTGAAAAGATTGCTTTGATTTGTGCACACAAAAGTGTTTACTGTGTCCTCTTCACTCTCTCCTATTTGCCATTGTGTCATTTGTCTAGAAAACAAATAGTTGCCCCATTTTCCTGTAGCCCTAGTGCTGCCTTCTTACCACTGCGCTGATTTCCTGTCAGCTCTGTTAACTGTTTGTCCAGCAGTTAGGGTACAAATGAGATTGGTTTGGTTATTTTATTTGTGTTGCCAGCATTTTTTCTTTATATCTTTATATATATATATATATATATATATATAATAATTTTTTAAAGTTGTGGATGGGCATAATACCTTTATTTTATTTATTTATTTTAATGTGGTGCTGAGAATCAAACCCAGTGCCTCACATGTGGTAGGCAAGTGCTCTACCACTGAGCTAAAATCCCAGCCCCAGTGTTTTTTCTTTTTAAATATTTTGCTTTTGTTATTTTTCTCAGAGGAACTATGTGTGCTGTGAACATTTTCTTTGTCCCTCCCCACTAACCCTAGGAAAGGTCCTGTGCACACTGAATCAGCATGCACTAAGTGATTTTAACCCCCACAATGATAGGTGGGTAGAACAGAAGGTTTATGTGGGATATAATATATAGGCCCATTGTTGAAGGTAATTGGATTTTGTAGTTGGATCTATCTCCCCAGTTTTCTAGTTACTTTTTTCTTCTGTACTTAAAGAATTAATGATAAAATTGAAGAGTGCAAAAAGGGCTAGGAAAGGTGTGTTCCACAAAAGCTTTATAGCACTAGCTGAAACTTTTAGGATGATCCTGAATAAAAGTAGTTAAGGTGGACATACATGTATTATTATACTGTTTTGGGTGAGGGAAGCATTTAATCTTTTATCATTAAGTATGATCTTAGCGTTAGGTTATTTATAAACACTGTTTATCAGGTTGAGGAAATTTCCTTTCTATTTCCAACTGAAAGTTCTTACTGTAAATGGGTGTTAAATGTGTCAAATGCTCTTTCTGTATTAGTTGTCATGTGAATGTGGTTTTTCGTCTTTATATTGTTAATATAGTTAATTAAATTGATTTTTGAAGATTGACCCACCTAGCATTCTTAGGATAAATCTTAGTTGGTGTTGTAGATTCTCTTTATCACTGAATTCAATTTGGTAATATTTTTGTTGAAGATTTTGCGTCTGTGCTAGTGAGGGATGTTGACTTGTATTTTTCTTGTACTGTCTTTGAAGGGGTTTGGTATCAAGGATAATGCTGGTCCTATAAAATGGTTTGGGAAATATGTGTTTCCTCCTAATCTGTTTTCTAGAAGATATCAGTGCTGTTTCTTCTTTAAATATTGAGTGAAGGTTGTCAGTGCTTGGAGTTTTCATTTTGGGACGATTTTAAACTATAAGTCTGATTTTTGTTAGTTATAGGATTATTCAGTTAATCTGTTTTATCTTCCTAGTCTACTTAAAGTCAATATATCACCACTTCAAGAGAAAAGTAAAAAACCTTACTGTTGTATACATCCCTTTGCCCTTTACCCTTATTTATTAAATCTAATACATTAAAAAGTTTGTCAGTGTTATAATTTTTACTCAACCACCAAACATTTATTTATTTATTTTGAGGTACTAGAGATTGAACCCAGGGGTGCTTTATCACTGAGGTATATCCCCAGCCCTTTTTTTTTATTTTTTTTGCTTTGAGATGGTCTTGCTAAGTTGTCCAGATTGACCAAAAACTTCGATCCTCCTACCTCTGCCTCCTGAGTCACAAGGATTATAAGCAAACATCACTGTGTCTGGGCATCAGACATACTTTAAAACATATGTTAAGGTCTGGAGTGTAGCTCATTGGTAGAGCACCTGCTTAGCATGCAGGAGGCCCTGGGTTCAATCTCTTCCATCAAAAAAGAAAAAAATGTATGACAAAGAATACATTGAGAAAATATAATCCATTTTATTTATCCAGATGTTAACCATTTTTTCTTGCTCTTATTTCATTCTTGATGTTCTTTCTTCTAGCATTATTTGCCTTCTGTCTAAACAACTTCCTTTAATGATTCTTTTAGAGCAAGTCTGCTGGCTTCAATTCCTGTTAGTTTTCCTTTTTCTTAGAATTTTTAAATTTCATCTTTATTACTGTGAAGGGTATTGTTACTGGACATAGAATTTAGTCTTGGTTCTTTTAACTTTTTAAAAATAGTGTTTTAAGCCGGGCGCGGTGGCGCACGCCTGTAATCCCAGCACTTTGGGAGGCTGAGGCAGGAGGATCGCGAGTTCAAAGCCAGCCTCAGCAATGGCGAGGCACTTAGCAACTCAGTGAGACCCTGTCTCTAAATAAAATACAAAAAAGGTCTGGGGATGTGACCCAGTGGTCAAGTGCCCCTGAGTTCAATCCCCGGTACCACAAAAAAAAAAAAAAAAAAAAAAAATAGTGTTTTGATCCCCAGTATAGGAGGTGGTGGGGAGACATTCTACTCCTAGCTTCCAGTGGTTTCTGAGGAAAATCAATTATTTAAATCATTCCCCTATAAAGTAACGACTTCCTTTAGTGATTCTTTTAGAGCAAGTCTGCTGGCTTCAATTCCTGTTAGTTTTCCTTTATCTTAGAATGTTTTTATTTCACCTTTATTACTGCATGATTTTTTTTAGTCTGTTCACTTTTAAGGTTTTCTTCAGTTTTCAGGAGTTGATGTAATTGTTAAGCTTTTTTGGAATTCACTGAGTCTCTAGTTTATGTCTTTTACCAGATTTAGGAAATTTTCAACCATTATTTCTTAAAATATTTCTTCTGGACCACATTGTTTTTCCCCTTTTTTTTTAAGACTGTTGACACAAATGACCTGTATCAGTTGAGCATCCCTAATCTGAAAATCTGAAATGCTTCAAAATGTAAAGCTTTATTTTTGGAGACATGGTCTTGCTGTGTTGCCCAAACTGGTCCTGAAATTTTTTTTTTTTTTTTTTTTTTTTTTTTTTTTTGGTACCGGGGATTGAATTCAGGGGCACTCGACCACTGAGCCACATCCCCAGCCATTTTTTGTATTTTCTTAGAGACAGGGTCTCACTGAGTTGCTAAGTGCCTCACCATTGCTGAGGCTGACTTTGAACTCCCAATCCTCCTGCCTCAGCCTCCCAAGTGCTGGGATTACAGGCATGCACCACTATGCCCGGCTTGGCCCTGAAATTTTGAGCTCAAGTAATCCTTCTGCCTCAGACATGCCAAGTAGCTAGGACTATATAGCTTGGGTGCCTTTTTTGTTTGTTGTCCTTTGGATTGAACCCAGGGCCTTGGACATGCTGAACACACACTGTACCACAGAGCTGCATCCCCAGCCCCAAGTTTTGAAACTTTTTGAGTGTCAAATTAGAGCCTTTCAATTTTGCAATTTGAGGATTAGAAATGTTGAATCAGTAAAGTCTATGCCAATATTCCAGAATCCAAAATCTCTGAAATCTGAAACACTTCTGGTTCTAATCATTTCAAATAAGAGATTCCTAACCTATAATATTGTTCCACAGGTCTCTTTACTCGTTTTTTAAATCTTCTCTCCTGTTTTTGTTGGACTTCAAGTTCTCTGACTTTCCCTTGTCATCAGCTACACTGTTGAGCCCATCCAGCCCATTTTTGTTGTTACTGTATTTTTTAGCTCTAAAATTTCCATTTGGTTTTTGTTTACATTTTTTCCTCCCCTGGTACTTTGTCTATCTCCTTTTATTTCAAGAGTATTTGCCCTTACTTCTTGGAACATTATTAAAATAACTGCTTTGAAGACTGTTAGCATTCTAGCATGTGTTGTCTTGGTATTTATTTATTTATTTTAAAAGGTTTTTTTCTTGATATTTTTAAGTTGTAGATGGACACAATACCTTTATTTTATTAGTTTATTTTTATGTTGTGTCAGGGATTGAACCCAGTGCCTCACGCATGCTAGGCAAGCGCTCTGCCACTGAGCAACAAGCCCAGCCCCTTGTCTTGGCATTTATGTTCATTGAATCCTTTTTTCATGCAGACTGGGATTTTTCTAGTTATTTGCATGACAAGTAATTTGGATTATATCTTGGGCATTTTAAATATTATGTAATAAACTCTGGTCTTGTTTAAACCCTAAGAGTATGTTGATATTTTTGTTTTGTGGGCCAGTTTGTTACAGGGGAGAGCCTACTGCAAAGCTGAGGTAGCCACAGAGATCCTTTCTTCACTGGTTCTTGCGATCATGCCAGAAAGATTTCAGACATGTTACTCTGAGTAGCAGTCATGATTTTATCAGAAGAATTAGGAAAAGGGGATATTCTCAAGGAAGAGAGTAGATCCTCTCAGAGAGGAGAAGGACTATGTGCCCTTCCTGCCCTCCAGTTTTATTGGGATTCCCAGGGAGGTTTTCAGAGAGTCCCTCCTAGGACCGCCTCTTGACTTTTGACTGACAGCAGGATAACATCAGACTTTCAAGTCCCCACTACGTAGGACAGCTCTAGGCCTATGCTGACCTCAACTGGCCTTGCATTTCTCCTGCAGATAACAAGTTTTTTGCTGAGGAATGTAATATATACTGTGGACTTAAGCCAGGCAAGTGAATTGTGGTTTTTTTTTTTTGTTTTGTTTTGTTTTGTTTTAAAGAAAGCATGTGTGTGTGGGAGGGGGAGGTCAACACAGTGGGCCCAGAGGGACTGAGAAATGAGGGTGACATACAATGAAGGAATGCACTGATGCCTTGAAGAGAAGATGGTTTGGTGTTCACAGAGTTGGGTTTTCAAGAAAATTGAGTACTCTTGTTTTTGCCTTACTTTCCTTCCTCCTTAATCGGTTTATTACCCTTTGAGTAGTCCTCAGCAAACTTTATTTGTGAGGGTCTTGATGTTTTGGTTGACAGGTTGATTGGGGTTTGTGACATAGTCTTGGTGATAGAGGAGGATCCAGGCTACCTGGTAGGGTGTGGTCTGATCTGGAAATAACAGTTTTTCTTAAGGTGGTGTAATTAATTATGGCTAGTGAGGTTTTGACTTACCAGGGCCCGCCTCTTCGAGCCTGTCAAATAAGGCTCCCCATGGTTTTCAGTTGTCTGTCATTGTGCTTTTCCTATTCACACATTTATAACCAGCTTCCCAACAAACTGATCTGGTTGAGTTAGGCTGCAAGTTCTAATCTGTAGACTATGGCGATAATCAGTTCAGTTTTCAAAGCCTTTGCAGTGCTTCTCAGATCTGGCTCACCTGTGTGCCATTCACTTGTCAGAAGTCTGAATGCTCTTGAGGATCATATCCACACATGCTTACTGTAGAGGTGGGTCCGCAAGTTCATGAACAGCTTAGAGGTTGCTTTCATGAACTTCTGGTTTCTCTGGGATTCCTCTTGCATCCCTGCAGCAGAGAGCTGGGGTCTGATTTCCTAATGTCAGGACCAAGAGATGAGAGATCAAAGTGAATAAAACAAGGGCTGTTTGCCTTATTCTGGGGGACTAAGGATCCCCTAATCAGAGAGAAACATTCCCCTCTTTCTGAATTTTAGGCTTCTGCTACCCCTTTTGTACCACCCAAGATTGATTGAGGGCTGGGCATAAGAGAAGAAAGTGGGGGGGAAAGGCTTTCTCTCTGGGTGTTAAGATACTTACTAGTTCCTGCTCCTTAGACCAGAACTAGACTTCTGGAGCTCCCTTGTCTCACTGATACCCACTTAGCTGGTGTTGAGTTCAGGTGGAGGAGGAGGGTAGTATACTGGAAGGACAAAAGTGGAAATTCTTCTGCTGTCTGTGGCTTCCAATTCCCCTGGCCTCTTTACTGTTCCTAGTCCTCAGCTAGCTGTGGCAATGCTTTTAGCCAAGTTTTGTAGTTGCATTCAGTGGGAGAGATCAGGCAGAATGTGCTTACTTCATCGTATTTGGGGTCAGTTCTGTGCATCTTTTAATTATGCTAAGTTTTAGACAGTCTAAAATGTTTATATCCAGCCAGATTTCCACACGTGCTCATTTGTATTGTTTTGTCTTTTAATGATCAAGTCTTAGCAAGCAGAGCCAGTTCTATAGAAGGAAGTTGTTCACTTTGACTGCTCGTGTAAAGTAAAAGGAGCTTTTGAGTCAGAAATTCAGAAGCTTGTCAGGACCTGTTTGAAAATAAACCCTGAGGATTTCTCATATCAGAGGTTGATTGTGCAATGCTTGCAAGAAGCTAAATAAAACCAAACAAGCCTTACAAAGGTAGAAATAGAAAATGTAGTTAATTATTACATACCATTTGTTATAGATGGAGCTGTAACTTATTAAAGTTACATGATTTCTGGCTTGGATAGTTCAAGGTTCAGAAGAGGTACACACTGTTGTGCACTGAAATAGGGCTCTTGTCTTTCAGAGCCTTTAGCACAGGGAAGCTGAACTAGGGATCTTTGCAAGATGAGAAGGGTCTGTTTACCACCTGATGTTATAGAAAAGGAGGGTGCTATTTAGTCATCATCAGAAGAAGCTTTGAATTCAGGTAATAATTCAGAAAATCATAACATAAATCACCAATCTAAGTAGGAAAGCTGTTTACCGTTATTACAGTCAAAGAGCTAATACTTTTACAATATAAAGAACACTTACAAACATCCCAAATTAGTCAAAAAACTTGAGCAGAGAAGGTGTGAGGAAAATATATATGATTAATAACTAGGTAATTGGGTAAATTTATGTGTGTATTTCCTCACTAGTAAAAAAAAAAAAATGTAGGACTGGGGTTGTAGCTCTATGGTAGAGAGCTCGCCTAGCACATGCATGCCCCGGATTTGATCCTCAGCACCATGTAAACATAAATGCATTGCATTGTGTACAACTAAAGCAAATAAATAAATATTTTTTAAAAAATCTTTTAAAAAAATGCATATTAAAATATCAAATGAACATATTTGATCTATTGACTTGATAAAATTAATCCAGCCTTTTTTGTGAAGTAGCTAGACAGCAATGTGTATTAACACTCAGCAATTAGAAAAAAATTTATGCACTTTAATAATTTTGCTTTTTCATTTATCTCAAAGAATAAATTTTTAAAAAACTGTGCTAGGGTGTTCATGTTAGTATAAGTTATAATTGAGGAAAAAGGAAAATACCAAATTTTCCAAATGGCAAATTGCTAGTGGTAGAATCTGGGGTGAGATATGGGTGTTCACTGTAAAATTCTTTAAATTTTGCTGTGTATTTGGAAATTTTCATAGTAAAATGCAAGAGAAATTTTTAATGAATGAATGCCAGAAATATATTTATTGTATTTCAATAGTAAATTTAGAATATTATTTACATTTAGTCTAAGTACTAATTTCTAGGTGAAGCCTTCATAGGTGGGGAGTAGGGACTTTCTCCAAAGTCTACCATTTTATAAAGTTCTTTAAAATATGGTGAGAATTTTTAAGAAATCATTTCTTTCAAAGGAATTAACAGTTACTGACTGAAAAGTCCTTGGGTGATCAAAACAGAACCAGAGAGAAAATTAACACAGTCTTATCACAGCTAGATTTTGGCTTTTTTGTTTTGTGGGTTTTTTTAGGTGTTTTTTGTTTTTTTCTTCAGTGCTAGGGATTGAACCCAAAGCATTGTGCATGCTAGGCACGTTATCTGCCACTGAACTATATCCCTGGCAGCCCCAACTGGATTTTGATACCTCAGAACTGATTATTGGGACAGTTGATCTGTGGTGAAGGGAGGAAATTAAAAAGAACAAAACAGTATTCTCGATTTGGGGATTTTATTTCATTTCCTCAAGGTTTGACTAGATCTGTACTGGTTAAGACAGAGATTTGAAAAAGTTATTGGTTATGTAGCTCCTTCTGCCATTGAATAACAAAGTCCCTTGAAAAGTTAAAGCCAAGAAAAAGTGTAGTCACTTCAAAATAATTTTACCTTGGTGGTGGGACATGTTGCTAAATGGTAGAAGGCTTGCCTAGTATGCATGAGGCCCTGGGTTCCATCCCCAGCACCACCAAAAAAAAAATTTTTTTTTTCACTTTAGGTTAGTAATTACTTGACAGTTTATCAGTGGACATACATCTCAATTCTCTTTTTAAAACCCCCTTCTTGGATTGTATAGTATTTCCCAAACATACCTCTTATATGAAATTACCATTTAAAATGTTTTTCTTATAAAATAGTTTGCAATAATCACATTCTGATTTTATCCCTTACATTAGTGAGATGTACAAGAGTAACAGTGACTAATAGGTATATAATGTTATATGAATTCTGTGTGATAATGCTTGACTGACTGAATTTTTTTTGAATTCTTTTAGTTGTAGGTAGACACAATTCCTTTATTTTTTAATTTTTAAAAATCTTATTTTTTATTTTTTTTTAGTTATAGGTGGACACAATACCTTTATTTTATTTATGTGGTGCTGAGGATTGAACCCAGGGCCTCCCACATGCGAGATGAGCTCTACTGCTGAGCCATAGCCCAGGCCCCATCCTTTATTTTTATTTATTTATTTTTATGTGGTGCTGAGGATTGAACCCTGTGCCTCACCCACACTAGGCGAGTGCTCTACCACTGAGCCACAACCCCAGCCCCCTGACTTAGAATTTTTAATATTAATACTTATTAATGAATCTTGTCAAATAAGCATAGAAGTATTATAGTAGTTACTGAAACTTCAGATTCTGAGTATTCTTTTTTTTAAATATTTTTAAAATTTGTTTATTTTTTATTTTAAGTTGTTATAAATGACAGCAGAATGCATTACATTTCATATTGTACTTATAGAGCACGTTTTTACATATCTCTGGTTCTTAAATGTTTTTTAGATGTTGATGAACCTTTATTTTACTCATTTATTATATATGGTGCTGAGAATCGAACCTAGTGCCTCACACATGCTAGGCAAGCGCTCTGCCACTGAGCCACAACTCCAGCCCCTAAGTATTATTTTATCAAGTGATTATGTAGTTTAGAAGGCTTGTTTTCTCTGTAAATTTAATATGTATATATACATACGTGTACACACACACATACACACACACAGATCACTTAACTGAAGATCTGGTTTTCAATTATTTTTATCATTATTACAGAAATACTATAAAATTCCTCCATTGAAAACATTGCTTTTTTAAAGTCAAAATGTCATCTTTTAAAAAAATATTTATTTGTTTTTAGTTGTACACAATGCCTTTGTTCTTAAGTGGTGCTGAGGATCAAACTTGGGCCATGCATGTGCTAGGCGAGCGCTCTACCGCTGAGCCACAACCCCAGTCCCTCATCTTTTCTTGATAATTTGATATTTAAAATTTTCACCTATTTTTTCAAAATATTTTTGTTGTAGATGGACACAATACCTTTATTATTTTATTTATTTTTATGTGGTGCTGAGGTGCTCTGCCTCACACATGCTAGGCAAGTGCTCTACCACTGAGCTAAAACCCAGCCCAATTTCTAAAATTTACATGTCTTGTTTCAATTTTATATTCTGACTAATTCAGCCACGCCCCCCCACCCCCGCCGCCTGCTTAAAATTCCATGTTACTATGCATTGATCCCAAAGCCATTTTTGTGCTCTCCCATTTAGAAAGCAGAACAGGAGCTGGATATTGTGGCACATGCCTATAATCCCAGCGGCTTGATTGGCTGAGGCAGGAGGATCACTAGTTCAAAGACAACCTCAGCAACTTAGTGAGATCCTATCTTAAAATAAAAAAGATTGAGGGGCTGGGGTTGTGGCCCAGTGGTAGAATGCTTGCCTAGTATGTGTGAGGCACTGGGTTTGATTCTCGGCACTGCATGTAAATGAACAAAATAAAAGTCCAAATAAAATAACATTAACTTTGTTTAAAATAAAAATAAAAAGGATTGGGAACATGACTCAGTGGTTAAGCACCCCTGGGTCCAATCCCTGGTACAAAAACAAAAAACAACAAAAAAACAGAACCTGGACTGGGACTTGAGACATAGTTATGTGGTGGAGTGCTTGCCTTCACGTGCCAGGCCCCGAGTTCCGTTCTGAGTACCGCAAATAGGGATTGTGGGGAGCAGAACATTTATACATATACTGTTTTTGTGTGTGTTTATTTGTTTTTGTTCTTTGCAGTACTGGGGATAGAACACAGGGCCTCACACATACTGGGCAAGTGCTCTACCAATGAGTTGTGTCCCTGTCCCTTTTTAATTTTGGGACAGGTCTCACCTAAATTGCTGAGGCTGGCCTCTATACTTGCAATTCCCTTGCCTTAGCGCTCTGAGTAGCTGGGATTACAGTTGTACCACCACACCCAGTTTACATATTCATTGTTTCTGATGTAAGAAATTTACATTGTTTAAGGGTTATGGGATTTGCTGATCATGTTGGAATGCTTTCCTTTCTAGGTCATCCATGCCTGGCTTATCATTTCATCTCTATTGTTGCTGTTCTTTTTTTCATTCATTTATTTGGGGTAAGTGATGAAATTTTGAGTCTCTTTTTCAGACATTAACTGTTTGGACTCCATAACTGTCCTTAAAGCCATGTACCTTGAGAATGAATTACTCTTAATTCATACTTGTATACTAATTGTCATATGGACCACTGTATACTAATTGGCATATGATGCATTAATTATGAACAACTGAAATTGGCAGAGAAAATGATTCAAAGACTGAGTCATCATTTCCAACCATATTGGAAATAGTGTAAATAAAATGTGACTTCATGACTAAAATAAAGCAAAAAAGTTTTCAGGTGTTTAAAAAAAAAATAGGGATATTCATTTTTGTTCCTTGCTCATAATAAGTGAAAGAACTCATAGCTGCAGTTAATTCTAAACCTTTTTCAAGACTTATATTCTTCCAGTAGAAATCTGTAAATTGCAAAGTTAAAAAAGGATTTTAAGAATGTATGCTGGTGCAGTGGGCACACGCCTATAGTCCCAGTGGCTTGGGAGGCTGAGGCAGGAGGATGACGAATTAAAGCCAGCCTTAGCAAAAGCAAGGCACTAAACAACTCAGACCCTGTCTCTAAATAAAATACAAAACAGGGCTGTGGATGTTGCTCAGTGGTTGAGCACCCCTGAGCTCAATCCCCGGTACCCCCACCAAAAAATTCAACACTCATTTCTCATCAGATTCGTTAATAAAACAAATAGATAGTTACTTCTCTCACAGATAAAATGTACAGTTGTCATTTTCTTTTTTTTTAATATTTATTTATTTGTTTTAGTTTACACAATGCCTTTATTCTTACGTGGTGCTGAGGATTGAACCCGGGCCATGCATGTGCTAAGCGAGCACTCTACTGCTGAGCCACAACCCCAGCCCTTAGTTGTCATTTTCAAGGCCAATATTATCCTCATATAGAAACTCCAGGTCAGAAACAAGAATACAGTTTCCTTTGCCAGCATTGCTGTCTAACTATGCTCTGGCAAACACAGCTAAATGAGGAAAAGAAAGAGGAGCTATTTAATTTTGAAAAGAAGGTTAAATTATCAATAGTTGTAGATAAAATGTTTACTTGGTTTTAGAATTAGCAAGAAATAATTAGAATAACTAAGTATGGAATTTAATAAGGCAACCAAAACCAAAAAATAGTAAATACATATCAACAACGGGCACATTATCTGTTAAAAAATATAGTGAGAGGGCAAAATCCCATTTTTATTAGCAAAAAAAAAAAAAAAAAGGTAGAATACCTAGGATTAAATAAGCATGTACAAAGATCTATAATTAAGAAAATTTTCAAAAGCTTCTGAAGGGCTTGATAAAGAAGACACAAACAAGTAGAAAAGGTGTACCAGGGTTTATAGGCTTAATGTCATAAAAAGGTTAATTTTCTTTAAGTTTATTTTAAAATTTACTATAAGCCCAATAAGAATACAAATAGGATTTGTTTTATTTTTTAAAAAAATTATTAAACCCTCTAGATTGAATCCAGAGGCATTTAGTTATCCAGTTGCATCCCAGCACTTTTATTTGTTTATTTATTTTTTTATTTTGAGGTGGGGTCTTGCTAGGTTGCTGAGGCTGGCTTTGAACTGCAATCCTCCTGGGTCAGCCTCCTGAGCTGCTGCGATTACAAGTGTGTACCACCACACCTGGCTAGGATTTATTTATTTATTTTTTTTTTTTTTTTAATTTATTTTTTTTTTTGGTACCAGGGATTGAACTCAGGGACACTTGACCACTGGGCCACATCCCCAGCCCTTTTTTGTATTTTATTTAGAGACAGGGTCTCACTGAGTTGCTAAGTGCCTCGCCATTGCTGAGGCTGGCTTTGAACTCACGATCCTCCTGCCTCAGCCTCCCAAAGTGCTGGGATTACAGGCGTGCGCCACCGCGCCCGGCTAGGATTTATTTTTAATCTGGACAAAATGATTATAAAGTTTATTGGGAAAAATAAATAAATGAGGCTATCCACAAAAAGGGAAGGAGTCCTAGGCCTACCTAATATGAAATTATTAAACTATAGTATTAATAGTGATGGCTGCACCATGATTAGACAAGATTATGAAGTCTAGAAAAATGCTCAGATATAAAACAATCTAGTTTATGAAAAAGGTAGCGTAGCATCTGGAGACTGTAGATGGATGATGTAGTAATTGGTGTGAGGATAATTGAGTAGTGATCTAGGAGAAAAATTTGGAATGGATTAACATCATGAATAAAATCACAGAATGAATAACAAACTGCTAAACATTTTCTCCTTACTTCATATAGAAAGACTATATATAAAGAACCTCTACATGGCAATAAGACCAACAACCTATCAGAAAAAAAACAATGGCCAATGTATATGAAAAAAACACAAAAAGATAACAAAAGCACAAATTATTCTTAAATATACAAAAATTGCATATTTACTTGTAAAATTAATTTTAAAGATGCACATTAAATTAATGAAGATTAAACAGCTACATAATATTCTAAGCTGACAAAAAAAATGCAGACAAGTAAATGCCTAATAGCATATAACTTTTGTTAAGAGCAGTTCTACATAGCTATTAAAATTTTAAATGTATATGTTCTAAACCCAGTATTTATAGGAATAATAATTAAGCATTGTTTCTGAAAGCAAAAGAATAAATTTGTCTAATTGCCCATCAATAGAAAACTGGTTAAATAAATTATTGTACATCCATGAAGTAAAACTTAAAAAATAAAGCAGGTCTAGGCCTGCTCCAGGACTGTAGGGAGAACAATCCGAAAGGATCCCTAAGGAACTAGGCAAAGGCTCCAGCTAGGATTTACCAAAGAGTAATATGGCATTTTAGGTGATATAGTTTTGTACTTATTTTTATAATTGTAACCTGTGATACTGGTTTCCCATTTATACGAATGATACAGTTTCCTGTTAAAATAAGCTCCACGTGAAGAAAAAGTGAATCTAAAGAAAAATGTTAGATAAATAATAGCATAGTAAATGTAGGCCATGGTAAAAATATGAAGGTGGGATTTGAATATCCCAAGGTTTAGAACTCTAAACATGGCCCAGCATGGTGTTGCACGCCTATACTTCCAGTCACTTGGGAGGCTAAGGCAGGAGAATGAGAACCACAAGTTTGAGGCTAGCCTAGGTAACTTAGCAAGACCCTGTTTCAAAATAAAAAGGACTGGGAATGTGGCTCAGTGGTAGAGTGCTTGCTAAGCATATATGGGGCCCTAGCTTCATTCCTCAGTACCACACACACACACACACACACACACACACACACACACACACACACACATAGTCTTGGTGAGAATTATTGTACATAATTTTTTCTTTTAAATCTTTTTTTTTTTTTTTTTTCAGGGAAGTGTTTAAAACCTATAATGTTGCTATGGACTACATTACAGTTGCACTCCTAATCTGGAATTTTGGTGTGGTGGGAATGATTTCCATTCACTGGAAGGGTCCACTTCGATTGCAGCAGGCATATCTCATTATGATCAGTGCCCTCATGGCTCTGGTATTTATCAAGTACCTCCCTGAATGGACTGCGTGGCTCATCTTGGCTGTGATTTCAGTATATGGTAAAACCCAAGACTGACACTTTATTCATCACAGAAATGCGTCACTGGTGTGTTTTCCTTCCTCTTCTAGTTCTCTTAACAAAAATCTTAAGTTATACCCATAGCTCTTCAGTAGATAATTATAGTATTTTTTTTGTGGTGCTAAGATGGAACCCAGAGCCTTGAGAAACACTCTGCCACTTAACTCACTCCCCGTGCCTGAGGTTAGGTTCTTTAAAAATGCTTTATCACTGTTCCAAATTTAACTCAGTGATGGGTTGTGGGTGGAGCCAGGGTCTTCTGGTCAGAACACTTAGAATCTAAACCCCATCTTTTAGCATGCCTGATTGCAAGCATCACAGAAAACAAAAAAACATCTTGGCCACCAACAGTTTTTATGATCTTAAGAAAGTGACACCAACTCTTTGAGCTTCAGTTTCCTCATTTGTGCATTGGAAACAGTGCTTCAGAGTTGTAAGAGTTCAGTGAATTGAATATATCTTTAAAAGCATTTGCACAGTGCTTGACATACCCACATAAAATGCTTGTTTCATTTTTAAAATCAAAATTAGGTCAACCTGTGTATAAAGCCACTTGAGTGGAATTAACCCTTTAAAAGTTGAAATTAGCCGGGCGCGGTGGCGCACGCCTGTAATCCCAGCACTTTGGGAGGCTGAGGCAGGAGAATCGCGAGTTCAAAGCCAGCCTCAGCAATGGCGAGGCACTTAGCAACTCAGTGAGACCCTGTCTCTAATAAAAACACAAAAAAGGGCTGGGGATGTGGCCCAGTGGTTGAGTGCCCCTGAGTTCAATCCCCAGTACACAAAAAAAAAAAAAAAAAAAAAAAAAAAAAAAAAGTTGAAATTAATTGGACAATGTGAGATTCAAATTCTTTAACCACTGTGACATGGGTCCCAAAAAGTTAGAATGTACCCTAGCCATGAGAAACCAAGTCAGCCAAACAGGTATGTAATCCTGACAGTTACCCCACAGGAAGGCCAAAAAGAGATGCATTTTCAGATGTCAGTCAGTGGTCTCTGTATTCTAAACACCTTGCTGTTTTATCACTGTTCAAATACTTACTTTTAAAATGTTTGTTAACCTGCAGTAGCCAACCTTGTCATCCCCATTTGATGAAGAAAAAGTCTGTGGAAATAGAAAACACACACACACACCACAAAATACCAGTTCTGAAGTCAGAATGCTGGGGCTCAAATCCAGACTTTTCTACTAGTCTTACTTATTGGCTCTCTGATCACAAGCAGGTTACTCAACCCTCGAGTCTCAGGTATTATGAACATTAAATTAAATGATGCTTATAATACACTTAGTACAGTATCAGTAAATGTTGGATTTTTTAAAAGATTATAATCACATGAGGTAAGCAGGGTAGTTATTAACCCTGTTTTACTGCTAAGTTTATAGAGGTAAATTATTTGCCCAAGCTTATGTGGTTTGATCTAGAATCTGAATCCCAAGTCTAGTATTCTTTCCACTGCCTTATACTGTTCTACCATCAACCATCTACTACTTCCACACATAATACAAATGATTATCTCTACAGATCTTTGAGTTCCTTTAAAATAAGGAAGAGTTTGATATCCAGTATTTAAAGTAGTGATTCTCAACTCCGTTTTTACAAAGTCTCAAGATGTTTTGTCAGCAACATTCTGAAATTTTCAAAACAAAATTAACTTTCATTCACTTTAATTGCTCTAAAAATAACTGAGCTTTTCATTTAGAAATTCTATAAGGGGAAGTGTGTCATAAAACCAAAATAGTTAACAGGATGTGGCAGCTGCAAACAAGCTGAAGATCTCATTATTTCAGAGCAAGGCAAATTTCCCTTTTCTCATTCAAGCAAATGGAAGTAGAAGTGGTGAGGGTGGACCACTTCTGTGTATGTGTGTGTGTGATTACTGTGTTGTTCTTGATTTTATTATATCATCATTAATTATTATTTTATAGAGATACGACCACTTAGAGATTTGAAGTTTTTTTTTTTAGTTAAATGCATGTAAACACTAGTAATGTCAACATCAGCCATCAAGTCATTCCTTATAAATTCAGCTATACCTGTTTTATATTCTTAAATTATTATTAGAAATTTTCTATATTTCAGTATTCCAAATTTTCATGACAGAATATCTAAGAAAAATTGCAGTTGGTAGAAGGAAATAGTGGTAGAATCAGAAATAATATAAGCATATTGCTGCTTCTCTGAGTTGCTATTTTTTTTGTAAAATAATCCAGTTTTCAGCACCACATATGTACTAAGATATGAATATTTGTGAAGTGCTTGCATTTGACTAGAAACTAAAGAAATGCTAAGCTTTACCATACGAAGAGTTAGTAATTATTTTGTTTTGTTTAAATTTACTGCCCTTTTATTTCAGGTATACTTAAGTAGTACATATACTTGTTTTTCATAGTGCTGGGGATGGAACCCATGGCCTCGCCCTCTCTAGGCAGGTGCTATTATGGCGGAGCCAAGCCCCCAGCCCTATACTGTTTTTAATATGGAGAAAGGATAGATTTCTTCTATTGTACTCTCCATATTTTGAAAAGCTCAATATTTTGAGTAAAGCTTCTGTTCAGCACCTATAGGTGAGATGTGTTTGGGAATGATTCATCCCATTTCTGCTTGTTGTAGATTGATTGGCAGCTGCTCTAGAATAGTTCTGTCTTATTAGTTCTGCCTCTTTCCTTCAAACTAAGAAGACTTATTCTAAAATCCAGTGATGATACTGGAGACTAAGTAAATAGCAGTCAAACCTGAAAAGCAGTTTTCACAGATCTTCTGTGGTTTTTATTTTGTTTAGGTTGTTTTTTTCTTCCACCAGTTGACCTGCCAGTTATCTAATGTTCAATCGACATTTTTTTGTATTAAGAAAAAAGAAAAAGAAAAAGCTAAGCCTTTTCCCTTGGTTAATTCCTGCATAAGCCCATTTACACATTCAGCTGATAAATTTTATTGAATGCTTTTTTATTTTCTTTCTAGATTTAGTGGCTGTTTTGTGCCCAAAAGGTCCACTTCGTATGCTGGTAGAAACAGCTCAAGAAAGAAATGAGACTCTCTTTCCAGCTCTTATTTACTCCTGTAAGTATTTTAGAATGATGTTGAATTTGTAATCAACTTAGAATTTATGGAAGTCAAACGTGTGTGATAATGGTAATTATCATGATGCTTTTTCTCATCTTATATATATAACTATTGTTAATGGAAGTCCTGCAGATCTCCTGTTTTCTTTTTCTTTTTTTTTTTTTTTAATATTTATTTATTTACTTTAGTTGTACACAATGCAATGCATTTATGTTTATGTGGTGCTGAGGATCGAATCCGGGCCACGCACGTGTGAGGTGAGCGCTCTGCCGCTGAGCCACAACCCCAGCCCTCTCCTGTTTTCTTGCAATTATTGTCTGCTATGTTCCCATGGTTCACGAGTTCTCAATAAAAGTTGAAAGAGGGGGGCTGGGATTGTGGCTCAGCGGTAGAGCGCTCGCCTAGCACGTGCGCGGCCCGGGTTCGATCCTCAGCACCACGTACAAATAAACCCATTGTGTACAACTAAAGCAAATAAATAAATATTAAAAAAAAAAAGTTGAAAGAGGAAATATTTAGAGATCGGAAGCTGTTTTTTCTGTATGAAATCTTGTTAACCAAGAATTACTAAAGCCGGGCGCGGTGGGCACACATCTGTAATCCCAGCACTTTGGGAGGCTGAGGCAGGAGGATCGCGAGTTCAAAGCCAGACTCAGTAATGGCGAGGCACTTAGCAACTCAGTGAGACCCTGTCTCTAAATCAAATACAAAAAAGGGCTGGGGATGTGGCCCAGTGGTCGAGTGCCCCTGAGTTCAATCCCCGGTACCACACACACACACAAAGATTGAGCAATAAGTACATATATTACAGGTTAATCTTGCCCTAGTTAATTCAAAAAAATTATACTGTTTGTTCCAAATATGTTGTTTGTTTTGTTTTTGTTTTATTTCAGAGTCATACTGTCCTTATTCATTCAGTAACTATTGATGGAGGAGAGTACTAGATGAATCTTAAAACATAGATTAGGGGACTGGGGTTGTGGCTTAGTGGTAGAGCACTTGCCTAGCATGTGTGAGGCACTGGGTTTGATTCTCAGCACCACATATAAATAAATAAAATAAAGGTCCATTGACAACTAGAAAAAAATATTAAAAGAAAAAAAAAAACATAGAGTGACTAATTCAGATACCTGGGGTGCTACTTGGTGATCACTGGGAAATCATAGAAAGTTCTTGTGCGAAAGAGTAGTGTGATCAGAGCTGTGACTGTAAATTGGCAGCACTGTGTGAGATGAATCGCAGGGTGCACACTGAGATAACAGGATGCTTAGGAAGCATCACTGAGAGGATATCGCCCTGATGAAAGCACTGTGCACCTGAATTATGGTATTGGCAGTGACCATGAAGGGAGAGACTTGGTGAAAGGCTTCAAGGGAGAACTATTGGTCCTTAGAAACTAAGGAAAGCAGTGTGAAGCATGAAGGACAGGTAATGTGGAAGAAACTATTTTCTTGTTTGAGGGATCTACTTAGTCTCATATACTTCTGTGGCCCATATCTAATTTAGTTTGGGGGACTTGTGGGTCATTTGATAGAAATTTCCAGTAGGAGTTCAGAAATGAAATTCACTTGGGGAAAAGTTGATATTAGAGATGTAGAGTTGAAGAATCAACATGGAGGTATAGTTAAGATCTGGGCCAGGTGTGGTGGCACACACCTGTAATCTCAGTGGCTCGGGAGGCTGAGGCAGAAGGATCATGAATTCAAAGCCATTCTCACCAAAAGCAAGGTGCTAAGCAACTCAGTGAGACCCTGTCTCTAAATAAAATACAAAATAGAGCTGGGGATGTGGCTCAGTGGTTGAGTGCCCCTGAATTCAACCTTTGGTACCCCCCCCCAAAAAAAAAGAGACCTGGAATGGATGAGTGGTTCAACTACAAATAGAAGAACACCAAGGGTATAACTTTGTCAACTACTGTGTTTAGAGAATAAGAAAATGAAGTGAGAATACTATAGGGGACAGAAGAGAATATTAAAAGTTGAGAAAGCTAGTGTTTTTGTTTATTTCGTTTTGTTTTGTTTTTGTACTGGGGTTTGCGCCTGGGGTATCTACCACTGAGCCACATCCCCAGCCCTGTTTCTCTTCTTAGAATCTGGATATAGTTTAATAGTGTATTGCCTCATGGATTATAATATAATGAAGCTTGTTTGGTCTCAGAAATGATAAGGCCATGATGAATGAGAAAGTGTGCCTACTATGGAATTTTCAGCCTTTTTGGTTGTGAATTTCTTTATGAGGTTTTCAAGAAGCCTAAGAGTATTAGGAACCTGGATGAAGTTATACACCCATGATGAGAAAAAGCCAGATACACATAGTTATCAAGTATCTTGTTTAAAATCACTTCCTGGGGCTGAGGTTGTGGCTCAGCAGCAGAGCGCTCGCCTTGCACGTGTGCAGCCCAGGTTCAATCCTCAGCACCACGTAAAACATAAATGCATTGCATTGTGTACAACTAAAGTAAATAAATAAATATTTTTTAAAAAATAAAAAATAAATAAAATCACTTCCTATGACCAGATTGGCCTCAGATTTCTACTGGCATTCCGTTCCCACTGTAGCCCTGTATGGAACATTTGTTAAATATTTTTGTATTATTGTTAATGTATCTTCAGGATAAATTCCCAGAAGTGGTATTACTGGGTCAAAGGTTAATGTACATGTAGTTTCGTTTGATGTTACCAAATTCCTCACCAGTGGAGATTATACCATTTTCCATTCTGCCTGCACAGTATCCGAGGAAGCACCATTTTGAAGTATTCGCCTTGCCCTTAACTAAAATGTGATTGAGAGGAGTGTATATCTGATCTGTACAGGTGTGCTGATACATATTTCTGTGCAAGGCACATAAAAGAGGTCATCTGACTATCCCCTTTATGTTTATTGAATTTAACCTTTTATTTTTCTCACTACATGTCTAAAACAGTTTAGAATTATTGAAAATAAAGCGAAATATAACGCAAAAGAAGTTTATTCCCAAAATAATAATAATAATAATAATAGAAAAAAAGAAGTTTATTCCCTGCATCTTTAGAATTATAATCATCCCGTGAGGCTTTTATGAGCCCGTCTGTCCTTGAATTTAAGTGGGTTTTCATCAATATGTTCATGTTATCTTAGGACATTCACCCAATGTAGCCATCACTCCAATGTGTCTTGCTGGCCTGAACAGATTTCCTGTGGCTTTATGGGGGAGTAACAAATTCTGATGGACAGTTTGGTGACACTAGCTGCTGTGCAGGATCAACACTACAGTTTCAGAGTTTTGTTGTTTGTTTATTTTTAATCTGTTAAAACCAAAGAGAATATTTTATGGTTTTTAATTTACTTCTGATTGTTAAGAATACTTAAAGCAGCATTATAATGACTGGTGGCTTGTGTGGAGAGAATGGCCTACTGATTGTTCATATAGTTTCCTTCTGTGTTTCCACTTCTCACCTAGAATTTTGTTTTTCTCAACAAACAGCAACAATGATGTGGTTGGTGAATATGGCTGAAGGAGACCCAGAAGCCCAAAGAAGGGTGTCCAAACACTCCAAGCATAACACACAAAGTAGGTGACTTTTATTTGGGAATATCCTAGTTTTGTGGGGTCATTGTCATCTCATAGGCTAACAGTGGCTTATAAAAGCATTGGTTTTAACTTTTTTTCTTTGGTCACAGATTCCTTTGAGAATCTCCTGAAAAAGCCATAGTCATCTTCAGTAAATAAACATACTATAGCAAAGTAGCCTCATCAATGTTCATAGCAAGCTCAGTTCACAATAGCTAAGCTATTGAACCAACCTAGGTGCCCTTCGACAGATGAATGGATTACAAAAATGTGCCATAAAGAAGAATGAAATTATGGCATTTGCCAGTATGTGGATGGAACTGGAGAATATCAGCTTAAGTGAAATAAGCCAATCCCATAAAACAAAGGCTGAATGTTCTCTCTGATATGTGGATGCAGACTCACAATAGGTTGAGGTGGGGGGATATTACCAGATCCCCTAGGGATGTTACCAGATCTACAGGGCAGAGTAGGGGGAAAGAGGGGGGTTGGGAATGGGAAAGATAGTAGAATAAATCGGACAAAACTTTCCTATGTTTGTATATGAATACATGACCAGTGTAACTCCACATCATGTACAACCACAAAAACGGGAAGTTATACTCCATGAAAGTATGTATGTCAAAATACATTCTACTGTCATATGTAACTAAAAAGAACAACAACAAAAAAAGGTTCTGCCATTAAATATATAATACCAGGTTAAAAAGTTTCAAGTTGAGGCTATGATTTAAAAAACAAAACAAAAAAAACCCCTAAGCTCTCCCTGTAATCCCAGCTACTCAGGAGGCTAAGATAGGAGAATTGCAAGTTCAAGGCCAGCCTTGACAATTTAGCAAAATACTGTCTCAAAAATTGTTTTTTTTTTTTTTCCTTTTGGTACCAGGGATTAAACCCAAGGGTGTTTAACCATTGAGCCACTTCCCAGACTTTTTTTTTTTTTTTCTTTTTGGTACAAGGGATTGAACTCAGGGGCACTCGACCACTGGGCCACATCCCCAGCCCTTTTTTTTTTATTATTTTTTATTAGAGACAGTGTCTCACTGAGTTGCTGAGTGCCTCACCATTGCTGAGGCTGGCTTTGAAGTCGTGATCCTCCTGCCTCAGCCTCCCGAGCCACTGGAATTATAGGCATGAGCCACTGTGCCCAGCTCAAAATAAAATTTTAAAACGTGCTGGAGGTATAGCTCAATGGTAGAGGACTTGTCTAACATGTGCAAGGCTAGCACTGAAAGAATGAGAGGAGGAGAAAAAAATGTATTGTTCACTTACGTATTTTAATTATTTTTTTAATGTGTGTAAGTTTCTCAAAACTGTCAGGCTCACCGTTTTCAGTCAGCTCACCCATTTTGTTTTAATGGGCCATTTATAACATAAATGCTGGCCCATAAAGAAATTCACAACCACCCACCATGAATCCACTTTTATAATATAGTCATTAAAGCCAGTGGTGAGTGCCATCAGGTCAGAAGTTTCAACAAGAAATGCATTCTCTCATATGACAGAAAGTCCCGAGGCATAGGTAGGGGTCTGTAGAGTTGGTTAATCTGGCAGTTTACTGATGTTAAAAAGGGCCCAGGTTCTTTCTACCTCCTCTGCCATCTTTAGTGTTTGGTGTGGTCTCAGCCCACTGCTCCTCATGGTCATGACAGCTACAGTTACAGGCATCATATCCAGATAGGTAACATACAGGGAAAGAAAGAGACTGTTTTTTCTTCCTTGAAAAGAGGAAAGAGAAAAATTTCCTCCAAGTTCCTAGCAGACGTTGCTCAGCACTCTCTGCCTAGTACCAAGTCACAACCCCTCAGCCTTCAAACTGCCATAGGAAAGAGGAATGATGGGTACGCCATGCTTGGCTTGAACAGTTTGCCACCGGAGTCATGTGGGCGAGGGGTGGAGACCCCAGCAAACTAGGACTCTGCCCTCAGGAGATGAGGGGAGATGACTCCTGGACAAGCTTAACCTGTGTTAGTTTTTAGTTTCTGTGATTAAACTACCTGACAAGAACTTAGAGGAAGGAAGATTGATTTTGGCTCACGGTTTCAGAAGATTCAGTGTCGTTGTGGTTGGCGGGCTTCAAGGCAGAAACGCCATGGTGGAAGATCATGGAAAAGGAAGGGGCCAGAGAGAAGAACCCTTCCAGGGCACACCCCCATGACCTGCTTCCTCCACCTAGGTCCCATCTAGTCTGTTCAGCCAGCAGTGGATTAATCCACTGACGAGGTCATAGCCCTTATGATCCTGTCACTTCCAAAAAGCCCCACCTCTGCACACATGAGACTTTGTAGGATGTTCCAGATCCAAACCGTGACCGCAGCTTACGGGCACTGCTGCGAATCATGCTTTGTGGTTGAAGAACCTTGTTGTCATGACAGGTTATTATTGTTTTCGTGTAATTTTCTTGAATTTCTGAAGAAATTTTTCTAACAGAGCTGTAATTTCCACTTTCTCTTGAAGGCACAGAAAGGGAGGCACAGGACAATAGTGCAAATAATGATGATGGCGGCTTCAGCGAGGAGTGGGAAGCCCAGAGAGACAGTCATCTAGGGCCTCATCGCTCTACCCCCGAGTCACGAGCTGCTGTCCAGGAACTTTCCAGCAGCATCCTAACCAGTGAAGATCCAGAGGAAAGTATGTGCACTTCTCTATGTCACAGAGTCATGAATTTCTTTAGCTGCCTGGGTTATCAACCTCTCAAGAATAAAATGAATCGAGAACATGACCATCACTCTTAGCCACACTATGGCTTTTAGTGGGAAATAGTTATAGGCCAAATTCTGTTTGTAACTACTCCAGTGGGTATAAGGTGGTCTCCCAGTGCAGTTCTAATTTGCATTTTCCTGATAGTTAATGGTGTTAAGTGTTTTTTCCTGTGCTTTTTGGCCGTATGTGCATTTTCTTTGGAGAACTAGCCATTCAGATCCTTTGTTTGTTGTTTTGTCTTTTTATTATTGAGTTGAGTTGTAATCATTCTTTATATATTCTAGATACAAACACTTATATACTTATCAGATAAGTTATTTACAAAAATACTTCCTCTATATTCTGAAATTTTGTAGGTTTTTTTCAGCTTCTACAAGTGAGTTTCTTATAGCACCCAACATTTAAAATCCAAAGTCTATAGCTAGCATTTGTTTAAGTCCCTATATATGCCAAGAAGTTTTCCTGTACTATTTTTAACCCTATGAATTCCCATCTCAGAGCTGAGGAATTTGAGAATTGAAGAGGATAAGAATGCTTAGAATTGAATAATAAAATAATAACCCAAATTAAAAATGGAGAAGTGTTTTGAATAGACCTTTCACAAAGGCTGGAAATGTCACTCAGTGATGTAGTTCTTGCTTAGGATGCGCAAGTCCCTGAGTCCAGTCCCCAACACTGCTAAATAAATAATAGACCTTTTACCAGAGGAGAAATATAGAGACTAATAAATGCATAAAAAGATACTTAGCGCCGGGCGTGGTGGCACATGCTTTGTAATCCCAGCACTTGGGAGACTGAGGCAGGAGGATCGCAAGTTCAAAGCCAGCTTCAGCAATGGCAAGGCACTTAGCAACTCAGTGAGACCCTGTCTCTAATAAAATACAAAAAAGGGCTGGGGATGTGGCCCAGTGGTCGAGTGCCCCTGAGTTTAATCCCTGGTACCCAAAGAAAAAAAAAAAGATACTCAGCATCATTCATTGGGATGACTGTGATCAAAAAGACTAATACCAAGCATTGGTGAGGATGTGATGAAATTGAAGCCCTTGTGCTTTGCCAATAGGATTATAAGCTGATATAGCTAGAGTAGAAAACAGTTTGGCAGTTTATTGAAAAGCTAAACCTAAATGTACCATATAACCCAGCAATTCTTCTCCTAGGAATCTACCCAATGAAAAATGAAAACTACCTGTGTCCACAGAGACAAGTATACAGGTGTTCATAGCATGATTCACAATAGCCCCAAACTAACTATCAGATGTGCATCAACTAGTCAATGAATAACCAAAGTATAATATATAGTGGGAAAATATTCATCAGTAAAAAGGAACCACATGGCTGTGGATATAGATCAGATATAGAAAGAGCATAAAAACTGCAGATACAGCCGGGCGTGGTGGCGCACGCCTGTAATCCCAGCACTTGGGAGGCTGAGGCAGGAGGATCGCGAGTTCAAAGCCAGCTTCAGCAATGGCAAGGCACTTAGCAACTCAGTGAGACCCTGTCTCTAATAAAATACAAAAAAAAAAAAAGGGCTGGGGATGTGGCCCAGTGGTCAAGTGCCACTGAGTTCAATCCCTGGTACCAAAAAAAAAAAAAAAAAAAAAAAAAACTGCAGATACATGCAGTATCATGGATAAACCTCAAAAACGCTATGTGAAAAAGACCAGCTAGCGACAAGACTTTGTTTATGGGTTTAGCTCTATTTATATGAAATCTCTAGAAAAGGCAATACTACAGAGGTAAAAAGTAGATGAGGGGATATTAACTATAAATGGGTTCAAAGTATCTTACGGGGGGATGGAAGTGTGGACTATGAAGATGGTTGGGAGCTCTATACATTTTCCACTCTCATTGAATCACACTCTTACAATGGGTGCATTTTATAAGATAGAGCATACCTTGGTCAAGCTGTTGAGGGGTTCTTATGAGGATTTATTAGTACAAGTGCTGGGTGTAAACTAGGCATTCAGTAGATGACAATTATGGTTGGTGGTGGTTGTAATAGCAGTGTCTGTTGAGACTCCAGAGTTATTGACATAGAATCCAAAACTCCCGTTGTAGAAAATCAAGAAAGAAGGGAAAGCTTAATTTTTGTCTGTCATCTACTGACTTTTCATTCAGTGCAGGGTTATATTTTTTGTTATTTGTTTTGGTTTTTGAGACAGTCCCACTGTGCTGTCCAAGCTGCTCTTGAACTCCTGGGCTCAAGCAGTCCTCTCTGCCTCCCAAGGAACTAGGACTACAGGTGTGCACCACCGTGCCCAGCTCAGGGCCCTATTTTTGAATTATAAACTCAACAAAGAAGGACAAACTTTTTTACATTTGTAATCTTTCCTTTTTAGGGGGAGTAAAACTAGGATTGGGAGATTTCATTTTCTACAGTGTTCTGGTTGGTAAAGCCTCAGCAACCGCCAGTGGAGACTGGAACACTACCATAGCCTGTTTTTGTAGCCATATTAATTGTAAGTATACACTAATAAAAATATGCGAGTGCTTCTAATGTCAGAATTTCTAGTTCTGTATCCCTTGAAGATAATTCGCTTTTAACCCCATGTGAGCCAAGAGTGCCAGTCACCCCAGAAGCTTTTCCTGAACACGGGTAACTGGACCTCACCCAAATAGTTCTCCACTCTGGCCACGCATTAAAATTACCTGGAAGCTTTTTTTTTTTTTTTTTTTTTTTTGGTACCGGGGATTGAACTCAGGGGCACTCGACCACTGGGTCACATCCCCAGCCCTTTTTTGTATTTTATTTAGAGACAGGGTCTCACTGAGTTGCTAAGTGCCTCGCCATTGCTGAGGCTGGCTTTGAACTCGCGATCCTCCTGCCTCAGCCTCCCAAAGTGCTCGGATTACAGGCGTGCGCCACCGCGCCCGGCTCTTACCTGGGAGCTTTTAAAACTGAGCTCTGCCCTGAAATATCTCATTTAATTTGTTTTCATTGTGTTGTTTTAAAAAGTTCTCCAGGAAATTCTGAGCGCTTCTGATGAGGAGTCCCCACACTGAGCTCTGCACAAGCTCAGTGTTAAAGGGCCAGCAGAGCCTCTGGTCCCTGGACTAGTCACTGAGGATTTGGCTGTTCTGCATTGAATGACACAACCTGCAGTGTACAGTGTTACTGTGGGCAACATGTGCAAAGCAAGAGTCTTAAGCCAGACCACTGTGTGGGCCCAGGTTGAGCTTGCTTACAGTGCTGCAGCTTGGGAACCCTGAGACTGTCCAGACTGTGATTTAAGTATATAGCCCATAAACTATTTCTTATTGCTCTTTATATTTCTTGTTGTGATAGCGTAGATATATAGTATGCAAGTGAAATTAGATGAAAGTGTAAGTTAAAGAGCCTTCATGTGTTTTATGATACATTTGTGATTTATGTTACAACCAGTTAGAATTTTCACACATTTTATCTCTCTTTTGAGGATAGTTTTCTGACATTGAAAGTATTTATTGGCTGCGTATCTTTTTGCAGAGGCCTGGGGAGTGCTGGGGATCAAAGCCAGGGTCTTGTGCATGCTAAGCACATATTCCACCACCGAGCTGTACCTCTGGCCATCTTTAAGATGAAAATTACTTATTCTGAATAAGCTGAAATGATGCCCAGTCTCCAGGCTCTGTAGGCAGAGTCTTAGTAACCAGGGTAAAAAATGAACCATATGTTGAAGCTGCTCTGTTTACAAGAAAGCCACTGTACCACTCAGGCTGGTTTTTGTCATCAGTTGGTTCTGTGAACATCTCTTTGTCCCCTCATGGCATAAGAATTGTTCTTTGCCTCTGGTATTTTAACCAGCCAAATTAAAATCACATTAGGCCTATTTTAGATAGAAATTTCAGTTTGGTTTTTTTTTTTTTTTTTTTTTTTTTTTTTTTTTCAAAATGTTTTACTTCTTTTCAGACTTTTTTTTTTTTTGTACTGGGGATTTAACCTAGGGGTACCATCAAGCTACATTCTGTCTGCTTTTATTTTTTTTATTTTGAGATGGGCTCTTACTAAGTTGCTTAGGGCCTCACTAAGTTGCTGAGGCTGTCCTCAAACTTATAATCCTCCTGTCTCAGCCTCCTAAACTGCTGAGCTTACAGGCATGCACCATCTCAAATTCTGTTCTTTTCCTGGAATTAGGGAATAAAATATCAACACTGTGTGCATAGTGAACTTTGTACAACAAAGGAACGTGAATATGGTTTCCTTTTATCAAGAAACTGCATTTTTGGTAGAGCGTGCCCCAAGTTCAATCCCCAGTACAGGAAGGAAGGAGGGTGGGACGGAGGGATTTCTTTTTTCCCCACAGCTTTTTTTCCTGATTTGATGAAACATTGGTGCTAAAACTTAACCCCAAAGGGAAGTGTTCAGTTAACCAAGATTTGTTATTGAGTTGTTGTGTGTGAAAATGCCTCCATAGTCCTATGTGAGCGTGTGCCTTTCCTGTCTCCTCCGCAGGGCCTGTGCCTTACGTTATTACTCCTCGCCATTTTCAAGAAAGCATTGCCAGCTCTTCCCATCTCCATCACCTTTGGGCTTGTTTTCTACTTTGCCACAGATTATCTTGTGCAGCCCTTTATGGACCAATTAGCATTCCATCAATTTTATATCTAGCATATCTGCAATTAGAATCCCATGGATGTTTCTCCTTTGACTATGATAAAATCTGGGGAGGACAAAGGTGACTTTCCTGTGTCCGCATCTAATGAAGTCAAGATTCCCAGCTGGGCTTCTGCAGCTTCCTTCCAAGTTTTCCTGACCACCTGCACTATTGGACATTGGAAGGAGGTACCTACAGAAAACGGTTTTGAACATATTTCAGCATGGTGGACTGTGTCCCTCGGTGCAAAAACTACCAAATTTGAGGGACAGGACAAGGAAATGTGATGGGCCAAGAAGTTGCTGAGCTCCACCAGCAGTTGGACCCTTGGTCACAGGAGACTTTACCAACGTTGAGAACTCTCAGGACTACCATTACCATAAGGTTAAATGAAGTGGTTTCAGCCAAACAGAACTTTCATCTTAAACTACGTAAATCAGCCTAATAAATCTGTATTAATTCAATTCTGAACCTTTTCAGGAGATACTGTGAGGAGAGCAGACACCAGCCACAAAATGGAAAGGTGGGAAGGGGCTTAAGCTTTCACTTTCAGACTCTTTTGATGCAGACTTTAATTTTTAAAAATGATGGTTCCCCCTACTTTGAGTCACATCAGATGCATAGGTTGGTTTTGATGATTTTTTTGTTCTCAGGCACTGAAACTCATTACCATCTGTGGTGGCCATTTCTTCCCAAGGCCAGTCTGAACTTATGCTTTGTCCTTGAAAGTCTTAACCTCAGGTTCCAAATTCAGCAATTTCTGGAAATAATGGAACTGTTGCTCAATGATTCCCTATCATCCTTAAGTAAATTCTATTTTCCACCAAATTGCTAATTTTTACGTACACTTGTAAGTTCATTTGCCCCAGATGCCTCCTCTGCTCCTCATCTTTCCCTTTATCCCCCAAACAGTTCTCTTCTACAGCAAATGTGGCAGCTCTGTGCTGGTAGCAGGTGATCCTGTTAATCCCATTTACTCTTTGTATGATGCAAAGAATGTTGTGAATCAGTGCTATCAGCCTTGCTGTCTCAACTCTTTTTGATAGCAAGTATGATGTGTGCCCAAAGATAGTAGAATTAAAGAAGAGTAAAATGGCTGGTGAAGCACTTTTCTGTCCGGGTTTTTCTTCTGTTACTACAAGCTACTAACTCTGACACTAGGTCAGAATTGGGACCTGGGGATCTGGCTCAGTGGTAGAGCACTAGCCTGGCGTGCACGAGTTCCAGAGTTATATCCCTAACACCAACAAAAACAGAAAATCATAGAATCTGAATTAATAACTCAATCCTGGTGGTTTATGTTTATGAACCAGTCACGTCAGTACAAAGCAAGAGTTTGGAGAATGTATTATTTTGCTTGGTGAGCTGTGGGAGAACCTGGGGTCCAAGAACCAGCTGCCAAGAGGAAAGAGAAGGGGCCTCCCACAGCCAAGGGGCAGAGTGAGCTCACAGCCCACATAGGCGGAGGGGAAGGAGGAGACCCAGGTTGTCTTCAGGAACCTCACAATGGGTGCTTTGTGGTCTCTGCGGCATCACCTTCATCTCGATGTGCCTTGGTGTGAACTGAGCAGTAGAATTGCTGGCTGAGTCACAGTTGTGTACAGTTCAGTCAGACAAAGCACAGACACAGAGTCAGCAGCCTGGTGGGCACAGGGCACCTCTAGGTGAAGCTTTGCAGGGCCCAATCCTTAGTTTCCCAGAGAGAGCCCTTAGCCATGGCGAGGAAACCATAAGCATCTGTGACAAGCTGTTTCCTCTTTGGCTGAAGAAGACTGGCTTTTCTTCTCTGGCCTGCTGCTTTCTCTCCGAGCCTCTCTTGGGGGGTTCTCTCTGGAGTTCAGAATATTTTTTTTTCAGTCATGAGGCAGGAGGAATAGCCCTCAGCAATACTTAGAAACTAACTCTCAGGCTGGGGTTTGTGGCTCAGCTCAGTGGAGCGCTCACCTAGCACATGCAAGAAACTGGGTTCAATCCCCACACCACACAAAAAAGGAACTTTAGAGAAGGATTGCGCTAGCATTAACCTCAGTATCAGTTAAAATAGGCTCATCTCAGGCAATTGAGAAGAGCAAGAAAAGAGCTACACAGTGAAAGAGTGAGGCTCATGGTGATAGGTTCTATCTTCTGTTTTTTTTCATTTAGCTCACTTTTACCAAGGTTCTGTCTTTTGGGGGACGGGCAGTATAGCTCAGTGATAGAGCACTTGCACTGGCCTAGCACATGCAAGGGCCTGGGTTCACGCCCTAGTACCACATCAAAAATAGAAATAAATGATTCTTTTTCTGCTCCCAGGCAGGTAGCAGTGCGGGTGTTGGCCTCTAGAAAGCACAGCTGCCACCAAACCACCCCCACTCCCACCCTAGTTTGTGATTCAAGGCATTCTTGGAGCTCTAACCTAGAGCAGTTTGTGTAAGGGTCCCATGTGTTGTGTCTTTCACAACAGAGTATGTAATTTTGTGTGTGACTGTGTCAGTCCATCCTATGTATTACTGCCCTGTAGAGAAAGATGGCAGTAATCCTGTCTTTGAGTTTGAACCACGTCTGGGCCGTCATAAGATGGCATACAGAGAACCCATCTTATTTCTTTAAATCACTGATCTCAGACACAGAACTTTTCCTTCAAACATTGTTTCAGAAGTGGTTCAGTCATCCTGAAATATCAAAGTGCTAGTCTCCCACCATGAAAAATAGAATGTCACCAGAGGAAACAGTAGCAGTTTCACTGAGGATGTGCAGTCACATAGCACAAGGGGGTGGCTGTGAGCTGATGCTAAAGCATACCAGCCAGCCAAACTGACAGACAGAGGAAGACAGGAAGAAAAGCAGCCGTGGGGGTCTGGGACTGACCTCCTACATTGCCCAACAGAGTGCCAACCATATTTGGAAGACTCATAGACTTTTGCCAGAGGAAGTACTCACCTTCCTGTTTTTGATTTTCAGTAGGTGGGTGTGCGGTCTAGGGTCACAGCTCTTAACTCTCAATTAATGAGAAAAAAATGAAAAGTTTTCTAAGCAACTAGGGAAAAAACAGTTGTAAGAAAGCAGTTTATTGAGCTGGGGGTATAGCTCAGTGGTGGAGCGCTTGCCTGACACGCACAAGGCCTTGGGTACCATCCCCATCACTAAAAGGGAAAAAAAAAATGGCTGTATTTTCTACTTTTAGACTCTTGCAGCTGGAACCTCTTGTTTTTTGACATTTGACAACTTTCCCCTCCCTAAAAGACTGAGTGTTTGTCAATGACCACTTCTCACTGTTATCATTACTGAGGGCTTATAAAATTGATGAAGTTGACAATTCAGAAACCAATCATTTTAGTAAAGTACTTATTCACTCAATCTCTGAAGGTCTCTGAAGAACAGCCTGACCTGTCATTCTCACGTCCAAGGGTATTCCAAAGGCTGAGTTTGGACAGATACTTAGAACGTGGTTTTGCCCTTGGGATGGAAACAAGACCATATTATCATTGTAAGTTTAAACCCAGAAGTGATCCTTAGATCACCTTACTTTTAAATTAAAAATAAATTAAAATAAAATCAAACAAAAGGACTGAGTGGTAGAGCACTTGCCTCGCACGCATGAGGCACACTGGGTTTGATCCTCAGCACCACATAAAAATAAATAAAGATATTGTGTCCATTTACAACTAAAAAATTTTTTAAAAGCCCAGGAGATTATAAACACTGGCTTCAGCTCTTCAGAACCCTCACCAAACTTGCTGGCCAGAGGGGACCAATAAGGCTGTCCTTATACTTGGGTCTCTGCATCATCATCTGCACATTAGCTTCAGAACAGTCCACTCATCCTCTGACTTGTTTATTACAAAGCACCCTGGTGCTGAAATGAACCCCTTTCTTCAATATCAAAGCCATTTCCCAGGGCCTTGGGCAGCAGCTTGCCTCTTAGGGATGCAGGGTCCACCCTGGGCCCTGGGATATGGTGCTGGCACTTCTACTTGGTCTGGGTAGCGGGGAAAGACTTCCCAGAAAGCAATTTTCCTTCCAAAAATCATAACTGTATATTGTGCAATTGTGTCAACTGCGTAGAGTGGCAGTACAGGATTGTCTTGTTCATGGTGAGACTGGAGGTGGGGGGAGGAGGGTTTCGGCAGGAACATTTCTTCCATGCAGTTACTGATTGGTTTCTCCCTTCTGTGAATACTGCCTTGTACATAATTCAGATACACTGTGAATTCAACTTTTTTTTTTTATAAATGTCTTTCAATTTTTGGTAAATTATTTTGATAGATGATTGCAGATTTTCCTGTATTCGTCAAATTAGTAGAGACCGTGAACCCAGCTATGCTAGTTTTCTTATGGGAAAGTAATATGATGTGTGACTGCAGACTGTTTAGCTATCAAGACATAGTTTAGAAACAATTGTATTATTTCTATCCACTCATAACAAAGTGGGAAACGTTATAGCATGCCACACCTCTGAATGGTACAACATTAAATCTGTTAATAACAACTACAGTCAACTCTCCATATCATTGAGTTCTGCAGCTGTGGATTCAACCAACTTACGATCAAAAATATTTGGAAAAAATTGCTTCTGTGCTGAACATGTTAAAGAACTTCTCATTATTCCCTAAACAATAAAATACAACTATTTACATGGCATCTATTTGGTATTATAAGTAATCTAGAGATGATTTAAAGTATGAAAAAGATGTGCATAGATTATATGCAAATGCAACACCATTTTATTGCATCTGTGGATTTTGGTATAGAGGGCCCTGCTCCAGTCCCCCACGGATACCAAGTAATGAAACTTCTTTTTTTTTTTTTTTTTGGTACCAAGGATTGAACTCAGGGACACTTGACCACTGGGCCACATCCCCAGCCCCCAGCCCCTTTTTGTATTTTATTAGAGACAGGGTCTCACTGAGTTGCTAAGTGCCTCACCATTGCTGAGGCTGGCTTTGAACTCACGATCCTCCTGCCTCAGCCTCCCAAGTGCTGGGATTACAGGCGTATGCCACCGCACTGGCTTGTAATGAAACTTCTTTTTTTTTTTTTAATATTTATTTGCTTTAGTTGTACACAATGCATTTATTTTTACGTGGTGCTGAGGATCAAACCCAGGCCGCGCACGTGCGAGGTGAGCACTCTACCGCTGAGCTACAACCCCAGCCCCTGTAATGAAACTTCTTAATACTTAGTTTCTGAAATTATTTTTTCTAGAAATTTTCACATTAAATAAAAACCAAAACAAATTATGAATTTACAGGATATGTTTTAGTACAATGTAGATATTTCATGTGCTAGAGGACTGTCATTAGAAATTACTGGGGCTGATGGTAAAGATAGAATCAGGCTCTGGGTTTGATCCCCAGCACCAAAAAAAGAAGGGGGTGGGGAGGAAAGGAAAAGGAGGAGAGAAAAAAATCATTGCATAAATTGCACTAATGGGAAAAGGCAACATTATTTCTATTGACACAGTGTATCCTCTCCATCCCCAAACTCTACAAAATGTTTTGTTCAAAACAGTAGGTAAACCAGGCATGGTGGCACACGCGGTTCAGGGAGGCTCAGACAGGAGGATCGAAAGTTCAAAGCCACGGGCTGGCGTTGTGGCTCAGGGGTAGAGCGCTCGCCTAGCACGTGCACAGCCCGGGTTTGATCCTCAGGACCACATAAAAATAAACATTGTGTACAACTAAAAGCAAATAAATATTAAAAAAAAAAAAAAAAAAAAAAGTTCAAAGCCAGCTTCACCAACAGTGAGGCCCTAAACAACTCAGTGAGATTGCCTCTAAATAAAACACAAAATAGGGCTGGATTGTGGCTCAGTGGTAGAAAGCTTGCCTCACGTGTGAAGCACTGGGTTCTATTCCCAGCACCACATATAAATAAATGAATTTTAAAAAGGTCCATCTAGCCGGGCGCGGTGGCGCACGCCTGTAATCCCAGCACTTTGGGAGGCTGAGGCAGGAGGATCGTGAGTTCAAAGCCAGCCTCAGCAATGGCCAGGCACTTAGTAACTCAGTGAGACCCTGCTTCTAATAAAATACAAAAAAGGGCTGGGGATGTGGCCCAGTGGTCAAGTGCCCATGAGTTCAATCCCCAGTACCAAAAAAAAAAAAAAAAAAAAAGGTACATCAACAACTGAAAAAACATGTTTGTTTAGAAATGAACATCATAATGGGGATATGTGTGATTGTATCCAAGGAGGAAATGGGAGACAAAGAATTTTTAAAGGTAAAATGAAAAGTGGTACATAAGTTGTTTTCAAGTAATTACCCTTGGCTACCAGGAGCAATAACAAGGTTGGCATAAGTCCCAGGTTGGACAGGCAGTTGTTGGGCAGATGTCCTCATAGAAGTATTTCTTGTATAAGGTTGCAGTGGCTTTTGTACAAGACTGTAGCCCTGGCAGAACCTCCTGTGAAAATTACTGTGTTCAGGCATGTATGCATGAGATCCTCTCCTTCATAACCTCTAGGCTTTATTTGGTTAGGGTTTCACACAATGACTCCATTTTTATTCAGACAACTTTCACATTTCCCCTTTTGATCATCATCTTTCTCTGAAAGCATTACTAATTAACCATCCAGAAGTTAGGTTTTGGTTGCCCTTGGTGCCAAAATGGACCTGTTCCAGTTGTTGGTATGGTCCCATGTTGGAGACCAGTGATTGACAAAGAGGAGTCAGTATCAAAACTCTTTTAGCCAAATTTGAGCAGCAATGAGGTTAGGAAGGAGTGGCTCTTGGGCTATGTTTTCACCTGGTGTCCATTGTTAGTTCAGTTTTGTCTGTTCAGGAAGCATAGCTACCAAAGTGCTTGGCCAGCATTAGTCTGTTAGGAGTTGTGCTTCTAAATAACAAAGTTTGGAAAGAAAATACAAAGCAAAATCAATACGAGTATAATATCCAGTTTGTATAATAATTCTGAACCAAGGGCTCAAGACTGAGGGTAGATGTTCTGGGCGTAGTAGCGCATGCCTGTAATCCCAGTGGCTCAGGAGGTACAGGCAGGAGGATCACAAGCTCAAAGTTAGCCTCAGCAACTTAGCAAGGCCTTAAGCAACTCAGCAAGACCCTGTCTCTAAATAAAATATTTTTAAAAAGGGCTGGGATATGGCTCGGTGGTTAAATGCCCCTGGGTTCAATCCCTGGTACCAAAAAAAAAAAAGACTAAGGGTAGTCACCTTAATAAATTAAAAGATTGGAGCTGGGGTTGTGGCTCAGCGGTAGAGTGCTCGCCTAGCATGTGTGCTGCCCAGGTTCAATCCTCAGCACCATGTAAAAATAAATAAAGGCATTGTGTACAACTAAATAAATAAATATTTTTTAAAAAGACTATAGGGAGGGGGCTGGGATTGTGGCTCAGTGGCAGAGCGCTCGCCTCACATGTGCGCGGCCCGGGTTCGATCCTCAGCACCATGTAAACATAAATGCATTGCATTGTGTACAACTAAAAGTAAATAAATAAATATAAAAAATATTAAAAAAAAAAAAAAGACTATAGGGAGGCACAAATGGTGTGAAAATACTTTGTATAGAACCAGTGACTTGAAAAATTGTGCTCTGTATCTGTAATATGAAATGAATTGCATTCTGAAAGCATGTATAACAAATTAGAATAAATAAATAATTTAATAATAAAAAAAGACCGTAGGGAGGGGTGAGACTTTTTATTACCAGATATTAGAGGAAACTAGAAGAATTTAGGGTTCTGTCCAGTTCGGGGGTAAATAAAAAATTTTAAAACAATGAATGTGGTTATAATCTAATAACAGGTGTGCTGTAGTTTTTCTTTAGAAACATAATGAATTTGTGAAATAAGTTTAGTTTCATCAAGTTTGGCCTGATCGATTACATAAGTGCAATAGTGATTGACGACATAGTACTCTCAGGGTGGACTGTTGAAAACCTCTCAAGGACTAGGAGTGTGGCTCATTGGTAGAGTGTGTGCTTAGCAGGCACAGGCCCTGGATCTGATCCCCAGATTCATCTTTCATAAACCTTTCGCAACTTCCTCTGACCTTTAGGACTTGCTCCAAGCTTTATCACTTGGTTAAACCTTCAGTGTTGTCCCATTTCTTTGTTTTTTAAACGAGAATCATTGCACCTTAAGACAAAATTGTATTTTTCCTATTCCCTAATCACCAAGACCACACAAAAGTCTAATACAAAACTAATTTTCTGTAGGGCATGGTGGCGCATGCCTGTAATCCCAGCACTTGGGAGGCTGAGGCAGGAGGATCGCAAGTTCGAAACCAGCCTCAGCAATGGCGAGGCACTTAGCAACTCAGTGAGACTCTGTCTCTAATAAAATACAAAAAAGGGCTGGGGATGTGGCCCAGTGGTCGAATGCCCTTGAGTTCAATCCCTGGTACCAAAATAATAATAATAATAATAATAATAATAATAATCTTTTTAATGTTCTTTACCAAAAAATACATCTGCATATCTGTGATTTCCTTTGCATCTCTCTCTCCTATTTACTAGTTCCTTTCTGTTTTGTTCTTACTTTCTTTCTAAATCCACCTTTTGGGAAAAAATATTAACCCTCAAATAAGGCAATATTCTCTTTAATGCCATTTTATAATTTTTCTCATCAAAAAACTCTTATTTTCTTTTACACTTTGCATATAGAATAACATATATTCTAGAATTTTTTAATTACTTTTTAAAAAATATTTATTTATTTGCTTTAGTTGTACACAATGTGTTTATTTTTACATGGTGCTGAGGATTGAACCCAGGGCAGGGCACATGCTAGGCGAGCGCCCTACCACTGAGCCACAACCCCAGCCCACACTTAGTAATCTTATTTCTGGTGAAAACCTAGGTTAGAAGCAAATTTTGAAATGTTCCTCATATATGAACATTTGGGAATATTCTATTTCTTGAAATGAGTGCTTCCTCACTGAATTTTTCAGGATAGAAGAGGACATATTTGCTAAGAGATCCAGGTGTATTTTGTCTCTTAGTAAAAGAAATCAAAAGTTGGTGGCTGGGGTTGTGGCTCAGCGGTAGAGCGCTTGCCTAGCACATAGCCCGGGTTCGATCCTTGCACCTAAAGGCATTGTGCATAAATATTTTTTTTGCAAGCCGGGCGGGTTCGTAATCCTTGGGAGGCACCATCGTAAAAGCCAGCCTCAGCAAGGCATTGTGTGAGACAACTAAAACAAAAAACATGTGACCCAGTGGACGAGTTTTCAATCCCCAGTACCACAAAAAAAAAAAAGAAAAAAAAAAAGAAATCAAAAGTAAACACGTGCCCGGCTTAGTAATGGTTTTTAGAAGATAGTTTTTGGCTTTGGCTATTTCTGGCCTGTGTGGCAGACAAAACTTTTATTTTTTTAAATGCTGCACAGAGCCGGGTGCAGCAGCGCACACCTGTAATCCCAGCACTTTGGGAGGCTCAGGCAGGAGGATCGCAAGTTCAAAGCCAGCCTCAGCAATGGCGAGGCACTTAGCAACTCAGTGAGACCCTGTCTCTAAATAAAATACAAAAAAGGGTTGGGGATGTGGCCCAGTGGTCGAGTGCCCCTGAGTTCAATCCCTGGTACCAAAAATAAAAATAAAAATGCTGCACAGACCTTTTATTATTGCTCTGAGCTCAAGATTTTGACTTGATTTTGTTTGTTCTGTGGGTCTAACTTTTATAAACATTTATCTAGTTCTTTTTCTCTTTTTCTTTTCTCTTTTTGGACTATCAGTCTTTTTTTTTTTTTTTTTTTAAGACTTTAAAAAAAATGTTTATTTATTTTTAATGTGGTGCTGGGGATCAAACCCAAGGCCTCATACCTGCAAGGCAAGCACTCTACCACTGAGCTACAGCCCCAGCCCCTAGACTGTCAGTCTTTTAACTAACTGTGCCATAGCTCTAATCAGTTGCTAGCCAGGCAAACCTCAATTTTATTTCCAACAGGGATGACTCAGGCAGCTGGGTTGCTGGTTGCCATGGAGTGGCTGTGATTCGCAAAGCCATTGACTTGAAGTCTTCTTTTTTCTTTTTTTTTTTTTTTTTTAATATTTATTTATTTGCTTTAGCTGTACACAATGGGTTTATTTGTATGTGGTGCTGAGGATTGAACCTGGGCTGCGTACATGCCAGGCGAGCGCTCTACCGCTGAGCCACAACCCCAGCCCCAAGTCTTCCTTTTTCTTATCTCAGCTAAAAGGCTCCAAGAAAAACTTTCCAGAACAACAAAAATTGCCAAGAGTAAATTTATTTTTTATTTTAATTTGCAACAGTATTTTATCCTAAAATATAGCAAAAAAGTCACCAGGTTGGGAGCATAGGGGAAAATAAAGAAAAACAGAGAAGTTAGAAGCTTCTAGCCTGCTAGCATCCCATCCAGATTGCTTAATCCTGTAGTCACCACTTAAGAATGAATCCTTGGATCCGGGCACGGTGGCACACGCCTGTAATCCCAGCACTTGGGAGGCCGAGGCGAGTCACGAGTTCAAAACCAGCTTCAGCAATGGTGAGGCACTTAGCAACTCAGTGAGACCCTGTCTCTAATGAAATACAAAAAAGGGCTGGGGATGCGGCCCAGTGGTCGAGTGCCCGAGTTCAATCCCTGGTACCAAAAAAAAAAAAAAAAAAAAAAAAAAGAATGAATCCTTGGTATGCTTTTCCTATTGGTTTAAAAAGAATGTGCATGAGAACAGACCATGACACTGCTGCCTGGGATCTCAAAAGAACTCCTGTTCTATGTCTCTAAAATTTAGGGATCCCATTCTATTTCTTATTTGTCTTTCAAGATTCTAAGAAAAATCTTAGAAGCCTTTAGGAATAAATATTTCTACTCCTGAAAAGAATTCTGAAGCAAGCAGAGGGGAGAGAGTAAATGCTTGCAGATCCATGCCATCTAATCAAAGCAAACCCCAAAAAGTGCTCACAAAGAAAAAAAAATTAAGTCAGATGTAAAGAACAAACAAATTTTAAACTAGGTCTTCAGAACTAAAGGTAAATTCCCGAGAAAAGACACAAGGTCCTCACAGACTGTGTCAGTGTGTCAGCTCTGTAGAGACCAGAGGACTCTCCTGGGTGACAAGAGTCCTCATGTCAGAAAGGGCTTGCTAGAAGAGATCCTCTTTTATAGTCTCACGAGGGATGCGAGGTCTTTCATTAAGTTTCCTTATAATCAAACCAGACACCAAACACAGCTGAACGAACTCACCATGAAGAGAAAGACACTGGGTCAGCAAAGGAAAGTAGTGAAAGCAGAGAGCTCAAAAGGACTTGGTGTCACACCCTGGACTCCAGCCTTCCAAAGTTGACCTTGCTGCAGGTCTCCCTCCCTCCCTCACTCCCTCCCTCCCTTCCTTCCTTTTTTTTTTTTCCTTTTCTTTCTTTTCCCACATCTGACCCCAAATTATGTCCACCTAAATAACAGATTCTCCAAAAACAAGGAATTTATTCAGGAATGAACATTGCAATGGGGATGCATGGATGTATCCTAGGAGTCAAAGGAAGAGAAGGAATTTTTTTTTATAAAAATATTTATTTATTTACTTTATAGCCGGGCGCGGTGGCGCACGCCTGTAATCCCAGCACTTTGGGAGGCTGAGGCAGGAGGATCGCGAGTTCAAAGCCAGCCTCAGCAATGGCGAGGCACTTAGTAACTCAGTGAGACCCTGTCTGTAATAAAATACAAAAAAAGGGCTGGGGATGTGATCCAGTGGTCGAGTGCCCCTGAGTTCAATCCCCAGTACCAAAAAAAAAAAAAAAAAAAAAAAATTTATTTATTTACTTTAGTTGTACACAATGCAATGCATTTATGTTTACGTGGTGCTGAGGATCGAACCCGGGCCGCGCACGTGAGAGGTGAGTGCTCTGCCGCTGAGCCACAACCCCAGCCCCAAGAGAAGGAATTTTAAGGGAAAAATGAAAAGGGCTACATTAGTTGTCTTAAACAATCATCCATGGCCACAATGATCAATAGCAAGGTTGGCATCAGTCCCTGGTTGGATAGGCAGTTGCTGGGGCAGATGTCCTTGGAGGAGTTTTTTGTTTTTTGTTTTTTTTTTTATGAACTCGAGATCCTCCTGCCTGATCCTCCTGCCTCAACCTCCCGAAGTGGTGGGATTACAGGCGTGCACCACCACACCCGGCTCTTTTTTTTTTTTTTTTTTTAAGTATTTATTTTTTAGTTGTAGTTGGACATAATACCTTTATTTTATTTATTTATTTTTACGTGGTGCTGAGGATCAAACCCAGGGCTGCACACATGCTAGGTGAGCGCTGTACCACTGAGCCACAACCCCAGCCCAGAGGAGCTTTTTTTTTTTTTTTTAGTAACTGTAAGAGGAGGCTTTATTCAAGTGTGTGTAGAAATAGAAGTCCTGCAGGATGAGAGGGGATCTGACAAGGGGTTTCCCTGGAGGAACTTTTTTTTTTTTGTCAGGTTGTAGTGGCTGTGGTGCAAGGCTGTGGTTCTGGCAGAGCCTCTGTAATAGTTCTTGTCATCAGGGTCTGTACATGAGATCCCCTCCTTCACCACCTCCCAGCTGTATGTATTTATTTATTTTGTTGGGGTTTGACACAAATGACTCCATTTTTATTCTGGCAATTATCATAAATCCAAGCCGGGCACGGTGGCACACGCCTGTAATCCCAGCACTTGGGAGGCTGAGGCAGGAGGATCGCGAGTTCAAAGCCAGCCTCCGCAATGGCAAGGCACTTAGCAACTCAGTGAGAACCTATCTCTAATAAAATACAAAAAAGGGCTGGGGATGTGGCCCAGTGGTCAAGTGCCCCTGAGTTCGATCCCCGTTACTAAAAAAAAAAAAAAAAAAAAAAAAAAAAAAAAAAAAAAAAAAAAAAAAAAAAAAAAAAAAAATTATCACAAATCCAAGGTCAATTTCTCATGCAAAAAAGGAAAGGATTAGGTTCCCCCTGTAGGGTAAACTCATAGCATACCTCAAGGTTCACCTGCAGGTAACGATCTCAGCAAACGAAACTAAACTCAAGGATGTAAAATGGAAATATCACTTGGAGCTAGACAAATATGTTCATACTGCATTTAAATGTCTGCATGTGTCAGCGTGTGCACACAAGTGTGCATGCTGGGGACTGCACCATGCTGAGCACACCCTCTACCACTGAGCTACACCCCAACCACAACACCTGGATACAGTGGCTGTCACAATGGTGGAATGTGACATCCCAGGGAGGTACAGGGCTGGTTCTGTCTCAGGAGTCTGCACAGGGCCCAGCAGTCTGAGGCTACAGGGAGGGGGCATCTGCCTTCATGTTGCCGCCTACAGCAACGATACTGCAGGAAAGAAATCGAAGGCAGACTGGGAATGACTGGTTCCTTTATTCTTGCTTCTTCTTCTCTGCTCTCTCCTTTTTTTTCAAGACAAAATATACTTTATTTTGACAGCAAAATCACATAGTGATGTAGGTAAGGCAGTATTGAGCGGGGGGACAATATTTAGTTTGGAGGTTGCAATTTCAAGATTCCTGTGTTGAAACAGCTCGAAGAAATGCGGCTGCAGGATTTCCAGATCGTAACGTAGACATGTTAACTGGAGAAGGACAATATGCTGATTTACAGGTTCAGATTCAGTACGATCCTGGAGTTTACGCTCAAATATATGCCGCAGCTGTTAGGGCATGGAAAACTTTACAAGGATCTGGTGATTTACAGGGTAGCTTGTCTAAAGTTATTCAGGGACCTAATGAGCCATATGCCGAATTCCTTGATCAACTTTTGCAAACAGCAGGTAGAGTGTTTGGAGACATTGATCAAGCCATGCCATTAGTTGTTCAGCTGGCATATGAAAATGCCAACAAATATTGTCAAGACGCTATCAGATCTTGGAAATCTAAAAGGGACCTTTCTGTCTATATAAAGTTTTGCAGAGACATAAATGATGCATTTGTTACAGGTAATGTAATCACAGCAGCCACGAGAGGTGCTTCTCCTCTTAATTTTACAAGAAGGGCTCAGCCTAAAAGTTATTATAGTCAATCAGTTATTTTAGAAAACAGTATCCCCAAAGGAGGCAAGAGACAATAGAAATAAGGCCAAGCTCGTCTTGTGCCCTAGGCCGCTGCCCCAGGTGTAAAAAAGGAAACCATTGGGCTAGTAAGTGCAGATCCAAAACTGATATTTATGGTAACATTTTTGTCTGGCAATTCAAAAAACGAGGCACGGGGCCCAATGCCCCGGGGCCCACAAATGTGCAGGGCATTAGAGGAGGAGTATCCTCAAACATCCATCCAAATGATTCCTTGACACAATCCCTCTTACTCATTGACTCCCTTGTCAGAGGGACAAGAGGAAGTGCAGGACTAGACCTTTGTTCCACCACCCAAATAGTGCTAACACCTGAAATGGGGGTTCAACTGATTCCCACGGGAGTCAGGGGACCTCTTCCCTTAGGGACTGTAGGACTTATCCTCGGGCCAAGTTCTAAAAGCTTATCCGGACTTCAAGTGACTCCAGGTGTGATAGATTCAGACTATCAGGGAGAAATTAAGATTATGCTTAGTTCACCTCGAGGCATTAGCTCTGTTAACCAAGGTGATAGAATTGCTCAGCTGCTTCTCCTTCCCAGTTTACATGACTCATTTAAGAGTATGCCTCAATTGGGAGGCTGAGGCAGGAGGATCGCGAGTTCAAAGCCAGCCTCAGCAAAGGCAAGGCACTGAGCAACTCAGTGAGACCCTGTCTCTAATAATATACAAAAAAAGAGGGCTGGGGATGTGGCCCAGTGGTCGAGTGCCCCTGAGTTCAATCTCCGGTACCACCAAAAAAAAAAAAAAAAAAAAAAAAGTATGCCTCAAAATAGGAAGAATAGGGGATTTGGTTCCACTGGCTCGGGGACCTATGGCTTGCTGGGTTCAAGATTGTTCATAGAGGCCTATGTGTAAAATAAAAATTCAGGGGATAGAGATGGAAGGGTTGATTGACACTGGGGCTGACTCTTCCATTATTAACTTACAAAAATGGCCCAAACACTGGCCTTTACAAAAGGCTTCAACTAGTTTGAGAGGCTTGGGATATTCTAATAGCCCAGAACAAAGTGCAACAGTTTTAAAATGGGAAGATGATGAAGGGCATCAAGGAACATTTCAGCCTTATGTTTTGTCCAGCTTGCCAGTTACTTTATGGGGAAGAGATATATTACAACAAATGGGAGTACACCTCGCAACCAAGCCTGCAGGTGTTACTAATAAAAGCCGGAGTCTCAGGGGAAAACAGGGATATGTTCCAGGTAAACGACTAGGAAAAAATCTACAGGGTGATCCTAACCCTATTGAGCTTAAAGGCAATCGTCATCGAAAAAGTATAGGATTTTTTTTTAGGGGCCACTGAGAAGACAATTTTGAAAATACCATGGCTTTCTGATAAGCCAGTTTGGGTCCCTCAGTGGCCCCTATCTAGAGAGAGATTACAAGCGGCCCACTTACTTGTCCAAGAACAACTAGAAGCAGGGGGATGGAGAATACAGAAGAGAGAGCAGAGAAGAAGAAGCAAGAATAAAGAAACCAGTCATTCCCAGTCTGCCTCCGATTTCTTTCCCATGGTATCGTTGCTGTAGGCGGCAACACCTTCACATTTTCTTTTCATCTGCTCTGGGGCAGGGCTGGGAGAGCTGAACTAGTACCTCACATTTTGTAAGCATGGCTTCTCTGGTTCTCAGGTTACTTCTATGGGCTTCCAGAAGCCAATTCCATGAAGAGCTGTTAAGGGCCTTCTGCCTTTGTCAGAAGCTGACAGTGAAGCCAGCTGGTCCAGGTTAATGTGCTACTGAGGGCACAGGCCCTTTGCACTGGCCATGTGGGACACTACCTTTCAAGCCTTTTTTTGCCAGATGGGCCCATGGTGATGGCCCCAGAGCTGCATGCTCTAGAGGACAGGGATGTCAGTCCTCTCCCTGTCTCCATGTGACAGGTCATCCTTTAGGGGTACTGCTTCCTAACTAGCAAGGATTAGAATTCCCCCTTTCTAGGGCTGGGGTTGTGGCTCAGTGGTAGAGCGCTCGCCTAGCACGTGTGCGGCCCTGGGTTCAATCCTCAGCACCACGTAAAAGTAAATAAATAAAATAAAGGTATTGTGTCCAACTACAACTAAAAACTAAATTTTTTTTTAAAAAGAATTCCCCTTTCTCCTCCTGTACTATATAGATAAATCATAGACATGTTATAAGTGATTATACAACTTTTTTTTTTTTTTTTTTTTTTTGTGGTACCAGGGATTGAACTCAGGGGCACCCGACCACTGGGCCACATCCCCAGCTCTTTTTTTGTATTTTATTTGGAGACAGGGTCTCACTGAGTTGCTAAGTGCCTCGCCATTGCTGAGGCTGGCTTTGAACTCGCAATCCTCCTGCCTCAGCCTCCCAAAGTGCTGGGGTTACAGGCGTGCACCACCGCGCCCAGCAATTATACAACTTTTGTCATTAAAGATATATATGTTAGGGCTGGGGTTGTGGCTCAGCGGTAGAGCGCTTGCCTCACACCTTGAGACACTGAGTTCGATCCTCAGCACCACATAAAAATAAATGAATAAAGCCGGGCGCACGCCTGTAATTCCAGCACTTTGGGAGGCTGAGGGAGGAGGATCGCGAGTTCAAAGCCAGCCTCAGCAATGATGAGGCACTTAGCAACTCAGTGAGACCCTGTCTCTAAATAAAATACAAAAAAGGGCTGGGGATGTGACCCAGTGGTCCAGTGTCCCTGAGTTCAATCCCCGGTACCACAAAAATAAATAAATAAATAAATAAAGATATTTTTTAAAAAAAGATATATATGTTAGGGCTGGGGTTGTGGCTCAGCGGTAGAACACTCACCTAGCACGTGCGAGGCCCTGGGTTCGATCCTCAGCACCACATAAAAAATAAATAAATAAAGGTATTTTTAAAAATTATATATTCAGATTCATCAAAATGCTCCAAATTTTTGATAACTGTTACATGAACTGATTTTTTATCTGCCTTTCTCTCTCTTCCATGCTGGGGCTTGAACCCAGGGCCTTGCCGGTGCTAGGCAATGGCTCCAACCCAGCCCCCAAGAAATTTGGTTTTAAATAAAAAATACACTTTCGGTAAACATTCTGTGAGGGGATAATCTCACTCGGAGAGGCCCATTCCAAGTCCTGGTTGGAGCCGAGTCCCTGAGACCCGCCTGGGGGCTCCTCCGCTGACAGAGCCACGGGAAGTGGGGCCCCTTTGTCTCGTCTCCCGGCTTCCCGGCATCGCCTCCCCGCTGCGGGCGGCTGGGAGGAGGGTGAGGCCTCGCCACCCGCTCCGAGGGGCCCCTGCCCCTGGAACTGGAGGCACGTCTGGCCCCATCCTCTGGCCGGGCACGGAGCCAACCAGATGTTCCCCGCCCCTCCCCTGGCTCGCCCTCCCCAGTGGGCCCACCTCCAGCGCGCTTCTCTCACCTTCCAGACCCTCCCTCGCCAGATGTCTAGCCCGACTTCTGCCCCCCGCTGGACAGGGGCCAGGGACCTGACCCTTGCCTCCATTTCCCTGAGGTTCGACATTCCTGCGTCTTCGCCACCCACCTCTGGTATGCTCAGAGGGAACCCGGCCTTTGTCTGCAGGCTGGCTCTCAGGACAGGAAGCTGGCAGGAGAAAATGCCTCCTTTGCTCTCCTACCCCCGAGCCAGAGAGAGGCCCCCTGGGTGACAACTGTACACAGGCCGTGGGTGTGCCTGCTGGGCTCCCCAGCTGCCAGACCCTCCAGGGGCCCTGCTCCTGAGGTGTGGGACGGCCCCTCCCCAGGCTCCTGGGAGTCGTTTGACAATGGTTTGAATCCATGAAGTCAGTCATGGGGGGAGGGGTCTGCGGGAGGGGATTTCCATGTGGAATGACGTCCACGGGCTGTGCGTGGGTCTGTTTTGAGGCAGAACAAACACTAAGCAGCTTGTGCCCCTGTTTACAACCCCTTCTCCACTGAGGAGACCCCATGTTTATAAACTGAACCCAAACAAGATTCCTCCTCCAGAGCGCATTTATGACATCTTGAGAAATGCATGGGTTTGTCCTGGGTGAATGTTACAGCGTTGACTGCAGGAAGAACACGGGATAATGTGATTATCCTGTGATATTCTCTCTCTCTCTCTCTTTTCTCATATATTTTATTGGGGCATTATAGTCTTGCGTAATGATGGAACTCATTGTTACATGTATTTGTACATGCCCATGATATGACAATATAATTTGGCCAGTATCATTCCACAGTAGCCACATCCCAGCCCTTATTGTATTTTATTTAGAGACAGGGTCTCACTGAGTTGCTTAGGTCCTTGCTAAGTGGCCAAGGCTGGCTTTGAATTCACAATCCTCCTGCCTCAGCCTCCGGAGCCACTGAGATTACAGGCGTGCACCACGGCGCCTGGCTGATAATGTGGTTCTTAATACTTAACCCTCATTGAACCAAGAAAAGTCCTAGAGGAATGTCCTTGCTCTACAAAGCCAGTGTTTATTGAGCATCTACTACTAATATGTCCCAGACTCTGTGCTAAGCCCATCACAAGTACCATCTCATGTCATCCTCACCCACCCTGAGAGTGGGGTTGGTTACCCCCATTTTACAGTGGAGAAAAATAAGGAAATGAGTAACATTCCTGGAATTATACACACCAAGTAAGGGGAACGGGCATGCTTCCCAGGGCTGTCTGGCCCCAGGCGCCCCAGGGAGAGGGGCACTGGATCCTGTGCCTGGGTGGGCCCACTGTTCTCCCTGGTAAAATGAGCATTCCAATGTCTCTCAGCTTTCTCATGGAAGCTGCTCCAACCACATAGGGAGGTGAGAGACCCTAGGACACAGTCCAATGGCTGCCTCAGCCAGAATTTTCCCTGGAGTTTAAAATTATTTTTTAACTTGATTTCATAATATACATTTTTGTTGTTTTATTTGGTGAAATACATACAATACAAAATTTACCATCGTAACCATTTTGAAGTGTTCAGTTCAGAGACATTAAACACATTCATGTTACCAGGCGCAGTAGCGCACACCTCAGCTTGGGAGGCTGAGGCAGGAGGATCCCAAGTCCAAAGCCAGCCTCAGCAACTCAACAGGGTCCTGAGCCGCTTCACCAGACCCTATCTCTAAATAAAAAATAAAAAGGGCTGGGGATGGGACTCAGTGGTTAAGTGCCCCTGGGTTCAATTTCTGGGACAAAAATAATAAAAGGTCATCCCTTCTCCAGAACGTCCTCCTAACCCCAACCAGAAACTGACACCATTAAACACTAAATCCCATTTTCCCTTCTCCCAGCCCCTGGCAACCCCACTCTGCTATTTCTATGAAGCTGACTGCTCTAGGAACCCGGAGGAGTGAAATTCTTTGTCTTTTTCAGGTAGGCTGAATCCTATTTGTTCCTTTCTGACTGGCTTGTTTCACTTAGCATCATGTCCACCAGGTTCGTTCATATTGCATATTTAAGACAGAAATAACCCCAACACGGTCCTAAGCCATCACCAAAACTACTCACCTCTCCCAGTCTTAAAGCTGCTCCCAGAAGCTGCGTCTCATCTGCTCAGGGTCAATGTATCCCCAAGGTCACGTGCCCAGCCAGGGCTCAGCTCCCGCTCTGGCAGGTGGGTAGTTCATGGCCACAGTCTGACATTCAGGGTCTGCACCTCACAGAGGCCAGTGTGGAGGGTCTTTGTGGGCCAGGGCATGTGCCACACCCTTCCTGGGACACTGCTGCCTCCATCTTTCTGTCACCAGCCTTTGCTCTCAGCTGTGGATTTCCAGGAATTTTCAATTTTATGTTTATGTGTATTGACATTAATCTATTGTCATCTTTTTTTAAAGCTGAGGAAAACGGCCATGCAGGAAGGTTAGCTTGCCCAAGATGTCACAGCCAGTAAGTGGTGGCCCACCCTGCGGCTGGGGCAGACTGTGCCGCCTCATGCTGGGTCCAGGGGACACCAATTGGGATGCGATTCCAGCCTGAGAAGGTCACTCCTTGGAGTCCTGGTTCCTTTGTGGTTGTGTCGTATTTGGTTTAAACAGGTCTGCAGTCTCTTACTTGAAATACAAAATTCAAAATTCTCTGAAACTGAAAGGTTTTTCTTAAGTGGGTCAGATCTGAGCTGATCCACTGTAGGTCATTGAGGGTCTTGATTACCCCATGTAGGTGAATATTTATGTTTTGCTACAGAGTCAGGAATATGAGTGTTGTTCTGTTTGTTTTGATTAAAGAGGGCTTCCAGTCCTGCTGGGGATAGTGTATAATATTCAGTTTAGTAACTTCTGATATCTGAAAAATTCTCAATCCTGAAAAACATTTCACCCAAGTGTGTCTGATGAGAGATTGGGACTGAGATACAGTGATCCCCTTATTTGAGGGTGAGATGTTCCAAGACCCCTAGTGGTTGCCTGAAGTCGCCTACCATATCAAACCCCTATATATTATTGTTTTCCTATTCATAAATTTAGTTTACAAATTAGGCATAGTGAGAGATTAACAGTGACAATAAACTAGAAAAATTTAACAGTATATTGTAATAAAAGTTAAATTTTAAGCCGGGTGCAGTGGCGCACGCCTGTAATCCCAGCACTTGGGAGGCTGAGGCAGGAGGATTGTGAGTTCAAAGCCAGCCTCAGCAATGGCGAGGCACTTAGCAACTCAGTGAGACCCTGTCTCTAATAAAAATACAAAAAAAGGGCTGGGGATGTGGCCCAGTAGTCAGTGCCCCTGAGTTCAATCCCTGGTACCAAAAAAAAAAAAAAAAGTTAAATTTTAAACATATGAATGGTTTATTTCTAGAATTTCCCATTTACTATTTCCAGATTTTCAAACCACAGTTGACAGCTGCTATCTGAAACTGTGGAAAGGGAAACCGAGGATAAGAGGGATTGCCATAAGAATAATAGGATTTCGGTGACAGAAATGTTGTAAAAATAAAGAGCTTAGACCTAGTTTTCTGTCTCTATCTTTAAGTGGTATTATGCTTAAATAGGAGTTCCATCTGGGCACAGTAGCACATTCTTGTAATTCCAGCAACCTGGGAGGCTGAGACAGGAGGATCAAGTTGGAGGCCAGCCTTAGCAACTTGGTGAGATCCTGTCTCATAATAAAAAATAAAGTACTGAGGATGTAGCTCAGCAGTAAAGTGCTTCTGGGTTCAGTTCCCAGTACCAACGAATAGATGATAGATAGATAGATAGATAGATAGATAGATAGATAGATAGATAAGGAGTTTCTGGATTGGGGATGTAGCTCAGTGGTAGAGCACGTGCCTAGCATTCAAAAGGCCCTAGGTGCAATCCCCAGCACAGCAAAATAAATAAATAAACTAAAGCAGGTCCAGGACAACAGGTCTCAACGTTACTGAAGTTAGAGAAGCATCTCCAAAATGGCAAGTTGCTTCCCTCACTGAAGTTAGCTTGCAGAGCCTGGTGGAGAGCTGGGAGGCCCCAGTGCGTGAGTTTCTGAGTGACGCTACCAGACTTTGGCCCCAGACTCAGGTGAGCTGTAGGTGTCTGGGCCCAGAGACATCCAACACTGAGGCTGCAGCCTGGGAGGGGACGAGAAGCGCCCCGGGCTGGTGTGGAGGCTGAGACCAACAGGAAGAGACCCCAAGGGCCTTCACTTCTGGCCTCTGGGGCTGTCAGTCCAGAACCCCTCTCCCTGGAGACTCCAGGGATTACAGCAACAGAGCAGGGACACCCGGCCTGGAGCCTGCTGTGCAGGACCTGCTGGGGCACCGAGGCCACACCACAGGCGTCCACCCTAGGCTGTGAGGCCCAGAGACGCCGTCTGGACCTGTTCCCTGTGGGCTGGCTCCACATCCACACTGGCCCTGTGGGGTCTAGACCCTGAGCCCTCTCTGAGGAAACTGACAGGTTCTTCCCAACAGCTCCCTCAACATCGGGAGGAGTCGGGTAATCAGCTTCTCCTCGGGGACACAGCCTCAATCCTCACAAACAGAACAGGGTGTAGGGGGGTGACATCTCTTGGGAGGCCGTCAGGACAGGGCACCAGGAAAGCCCTTCCTTGCCCTCTGTCCCACTGACCACCTGCTCCATCCCCAGAGCAGTGTCCTGCTGCCACTGCTTCCCCAGGGGCCTCTCTCTCCTCCTGATGTCCCTTCCTGGGATCTGAATCGAGGAGGGGCAGAGGGAGTAGGTACACACTAGGCCCGAGGTCACTGAGGGGACATCCCAGGAATTCCTGTTCTTTCTCTCCAGATGACCCTCTTGTCTGGAGGAGGAGTGATCCTTCTGCCCCAGCTTTGAGGAGGAAACCCTCTCCAAAGGCCAGGTGACTTATTTGATGACAGTCACCTGTCAGACATTCCAAGCTCGGGGCTCTCACTCCGGTAGGCTTGGCTGGTGTTTCCAAGCTCGGGCTGGGATGCGACAATAAGAGGGAGGACCGAGGGTGGAGATGGCACCTGGAAACAGCGTAGAGTGGAGGGCCGGGCTGTCCCGCGAGTTTCAGTGCTCTCCTTCCCTGGTTTTTGAGTGACTGCACAGAAGATGCTGCTTGATTTATGACGGGATCACAAGAAAACCATCCTAGATTTAAAATGTAGAAAATGTACTTAATACTCTGACCTGCCGACCTTCATAGCTTAGCTGGGCAGTGCACTGCAGAGTGTCCCTTGTTCCCAGTGGTGATCGAGTGGCTGGCAGGTGCCTCCAGATTTAAAATTCAAAGTAGCTTTTTTACAGAATGTGTGTTGCTTTTTTTTTTTTTTTTTTTTGGTACCGGGGATTGGACTCAGGGGCACTTGACCACTGGGCCACATCCCAAGCTCATTTTTTGTATTTTTAATTTAGAGACAGGGTCTCCCTGAGTTGCTAAGTGCCTCGCCATGGCTGAGGCTGGCTTTGAACTCGCGATCCTCCTGCCTCAGCCTCCCAAGTGCTGGGATTACAGGCGTGCGTGGGCCACCGCGCCCGGCTGTGAGTTCTTTCACGTTCTGTCATCATCCATCAGCTGTGAGTCAGGCCGTGGTGAGATGGGGACTGCTATGTTCTGGGTCTGGACTGTCCCTCCAAGTCTCGTGTTTTGAAGCCTTAGTCACCAAAGCAGCAACATCCAGAGGTGGCCTTTTAGGAAATGAGGGCTCTGAGCTTATCAGTGGAGTGACCCATTTGATAGACGAATGGTTTGAATGGACCCCAGGGAGGTGGTGGAAACTGCAGGAAGCTGGGGTGTGGATGGAGGAAGCAGGTCACTGGGCATTATATTTTATCCCTGGCTCCTCTCTCTCTCTCTCTCTCTCTCTCTCTCTCTCTCTCTCTCTCTGCTTCCTGGCTGCCACGAGTGGACAGCTTTCCTCTGCTACACCCTCTCCGCCAGGTTGTTCTCCCTCACCTTGATCCCAAAACAATGGTGTCAGCTGACTGTGGACTGAGAGACCTCTGAAACCATGAGCCCAAATCAGTCTTTCCTTTTTTAAGTTGTTATGGCAGGTATTTTGGTCACATCAATGTCAACCGATCATAGGGGCCATCTGTATTAAGGGAAACCATATTTAAGTTTAATAATAGGACCATTTGAAGCCGGGCGTGGTGGCGCACGCCTGTAATCCCAGCACTTGGGAGGCTGAGGCAGAAGGATCGCGAGTTCAAAGCCAGCCTCAGCAATGGCGAGGCACTTAGCAACTCAGTGAGACCCTGTCTCTAAATCAAATACAAAAAAAAGGGCTGGGGATGTGGCCCAGTGGTCGAGTGCCCCTGAGTTCAATCCCCAGTACTAAAAACAACAACAACAACAACAAAAAAAAAAAAACAAAAGTGAGCCACTAAGTAACTCAGTGAGACCCTGTCTCTAAAAAAATACAAAATAGGGCTGGAGATGTGGCTCAGTGGTTGAGTGCCCCTGAGTTCAATCCCCAGTGCTCTCCCCAAAACATTAATACATAGCACTAGAATGCAACCCCTTACTAAAGTGTAAACTCACCAAGGGAAGGGGCCAGCGGGTGTTTGGAGTGAGGTTATGGTGGGGCATTATACCATGAGACCTGATGGACCCTACCCAGCAGGGCTCCTTCTTCTCCAGAGTGCTGGCTGTTAAACATTTACCACGGCCGGTTAGGGCCGCTTCCAGCTTCTGGAGCAGTCTAGGCACTTAGATATTCCAGGAATAAATACATGCACGAACAACCACCACCACAAGAAGAAGGAAGCAGAGAAGTTTAGTTCAAGAATTCAACAGAAGTCACGCTCCAGGTGCCTCAGGGAGACGGTAGATGTTCATTTTCTAGGGATAGCCCAGCATGCCACCTTCCCATCTGGGAGGCTGCCAGGTCCTGGGGCCTGGCAGATGAGGTGCAGGCATGCTCTATGGGGTTTGAATCAACAAGGACTGTTCAAGGTGTTTTCTTGGGGTGACCTTGGTCAGCAAGGCCTGAAAGTGGTGGTGGAAGCAGCCCAGCATCCAGCAGGATGGTTCCTAACCAGAACCATTCCTGGGCCACAATCTAACATTCACAGAGGTCCTCCAGCCTTCCCGTCAATTCCATGAGCTCCCAATGTCTTTCCTCTAAGCAACTTTTCTATTTAAGTTGACTGGGTCCTTTTCTGTGGTTTGCACCAAGAACGCTGTGAGTCAGTTCAGGTCCTCGGAGAAGCAGATGCCAAGATGGGATTAGGTATACAAGAGAGCAGTAGCAGGAAAGACCCATGAAGATAAACATGGAGACATGGAGGGAGCCCTGTGGGGAGCCTTGGGAATGTGGAAGAGAGCCAGGCACCAGCTGGAGGCTGCCAATCAACTGGGCTTCCCACAACACTCTCCAGAGGGCAAACTTCAGGACCACTGCAAACCTCTAGCACAGGATATAACAAGGGAAAAGAGATTTCAGCACTTGCAAAGTTCCCAGTTTGGAGGGAGAAAACAGACCAGTATAATAATGCAGGGCAAACCCTGGCACAGGGGGCACAGAAGCTGGGGTAAGGGCTAGAGGAGAACACGAGGCCTTCCGGATGTGAATGCTGAAGCATCTCCCTCTCTTAACCTTGAGCCTTCCACCCCAACCCAACCACACAGAGGTCTGGCCACTTATTTCTTAGCTTTGTCCCTAGGTATGCAATTTACAGAAATGATCAAATAGTAGAGACTTAGGGGCACATGGGGCAGGAGGAATTAGCATGTATTCAGATCCTAGTGGGAGGCATATGGAAGCATGCCATCTCCATGGGGCTCATGTGAGCAGGCTATGACTTAATGAGGTGACACGACTCGCCCAAGTTCACACACAGTGAGGAGCAAAGCCGGTGTCCAATGCAGGTCTGTCTGTCTCCTTGGACTGTACTCCTGCTGCTACCCCAGGCTACCTGGTTCCCCAAATGGAAGGGGGTCTTTGGTACTACCAATGAGTGGTCAGTACAGAGGGCAATTTACAATGGGAAGGAAGGCTTTATGCTTTTTCCTGAAAACTTTCTGAAACGGCCTTATTTCTGTGCACTGATTATTGCTGGGCACTGTGCGCCCATGTCTCTCTGGGGTGGGCTAGAGGAGAACGTGAGGCCTGCCCAAGCCAGTGAGTGATGGGGCCTGGCTGTGGACGCGTCCTGCTTCCCCAGCCTCAGGGCCTCTCTGCAGCTGGGGTGAGGAGTAAGAAGTCTGAGGTCTGGGTGTCTGAAACAAGGGATCAGAGGAAAGCCAGAAGCAGATCAGGAGGGTGAACTTCTCAGGCCTCAGCTGCCCCACCCTGCCATGAGAGAAGCATTTTCCTCCCACTAACAGGGACCTTTGGCCAAGCTCAGAAAGGTCCTAGCTGGAGGGGCCAGGGAGTAGGACTTTCAGAATGGAAGAAACTATTTTCTTCTTCTAGAGAGGCTCTGGATAATTCCACTCTGCTTTCTCTGCCAAGCTTTCTCTTTGCCCAAGAATTCACACAACTCCCCGGGGGCCCCTGGGACACAGCTGTTTCAGCCCCTCCTCTCTACATTGATAGGTAAGAAAGGCGCTGAGGTTTATGTTTTAAAAAGCATTCTGACCCAGCATCAATGTGAGCTCAGGGCAGCCGGCTGCAGAAGCCCAGCTCTGAAGAGGGCTGAGCTGCCAACGGGTGACTTTTCTCTGCTCACAAGAGATCAGGGAGAAGGGACAGCCAGAACCAGCAAGGGGCCAAAGGCAGAAGAGGAGGGGGGAAGGGAACCAGCCTTTGTGAGCTCCCCACCTCCCGCAGGTTCAGGGCCAGTGCCATTTTCCTACAGATGAGTGAGTTCCAGTTTTAGAAAAGGAATGGCAGGCAAGGGGTGACTTGCTTGAGAAAAAGGACAAGCGGGAAAGGAAATTAAATCTATCACATTCTTTACTTAGCTCCTGTCTTGAGGCCAACCTGTGCCCTGGGCAGAGGAGATGGGGATGCAGGCTTTACCCTCTGGGAACTCAGAGCTGACTCAGGAGACTGAGCACCACTGTGATGCACCACAGAACTAAAGCAGACGGGACAAAGACTGAGGGAGCAGCCGTTGCTGGGGGGAGGTCTGGGGAAGGCTTCAGCAGGTGAAATCTGACCAGGGTTTTCAGAGATGAGTAGGAGTTAGAGGGGCTTGGGATAGTACATTCTAGACAGTGAAAAAAGCTGGCTGGGATGCGGGGATAAGCAACACGAGTGGAGACATTCAGTAGCAGCTGAAGTATAGAACACAAGGGTGGAAGACAAGAGGGTGGCTGGACCCGAGGTGGGTGGAGTGTGGTGGAGGGGCTAGGTTAAGGAACTGCAGGGCACCGGCCAGGGCAAGTGGGATCGAAGAAAGGACTGGCGCAGACCCAAGGCAGGAATGACCTGGAGCCCACGGAGGGAAGGAGAAGCCAAGCCTTGGCAAGGACCCAAGCGGGTGGAGGCATGGGGCTTCTCTGGTCACCACGGAGGCCTCTCCGCAGGGGCACTGTCCGCCCACGGAGATCGGAGCCGGTGTCCGCAGGGCTGGGTCGGGGGAGATGGGTGGGATAGGTGGGCGGGGAGGAAGCCAGCCAGCGGCGGGGAGAGAAAGCCCAACCTCCACGGGCGTTCCGCGCGGCCGGGCCGACCTCCGGGCTAGGGCTGGGGCGGGCACCGACGGAGCGGCCCTGGCAGCGCTGCGCGGCGCTCTCGGCGCTCTCGGAGGCAGGTAGGAAGGTGGAGAGGCCGGCGGCCGGCGTCAGGGGCAGCATATCCCAGCTTCTGCAGGAATTTGCCCCGCCTGGCTCGCAGCGATTGCGGTGTCGGAGAAGTGGGGCGTGGGGCGCCCACCTCCGGCTCCCTCCACCGAGGTGGGCGCAGGGCGGGGTCGCCGTTCCGCACCGGGCCGTGCCGACAGGGTGCAGAGAACAGCTCGGCCAGGGCCTGACGGACCCACGCAACCCCGTGGTTCCAGCGCCCACGCTTCCCACCACCTTCCCTCGGAGGGACGCCGTTCCCGGCGCGTCGCGAAGGCGAGGGCTGGGGAGGCCGAGTGCGTCCACTCCCGACCTGACGCTGGGGACCTGGGCCTGGGGACCTGAAGCCACAGCAGCCACGGCTGCTGCCACAGGTGCCCGGCCGCCCCGCTTGAGAACCGCACCTCCGGCCTTCGGGGGACGCACAGGCGCAGTCCCGGGTGGGGACGCGGAGCGCCCCTTCAGGGTGAGGCTGAAAAGGGGGACAGCGTCATGCCAGCCCCAGCAGAACTGCAGTCAGTTGGGGACAGTGCAGGCTTACGGCGCTCAGCGCCACCAAGGCGCCAGTCCCAGGTCTGCTCCGCGGGAAGTCCCAGCCCGGGTCCCGCCCGCCGCCTTTGGGTCTGGTTATGCACCGTCGCGTTCCGAGAGCCTGTCCTGCGGTCCGGGCGCTCGGTCCTGCCCACGCCCAACCCCGGGAGTAGCCCGGTGGCCAGATCCGGCAGAGTCGGCCCTGGAGCCGGACAGGTTGTTTGCCACCACTATTTGGAAAAACAACTTGACAGGCTTCCGGGACTTTGGAATTGCAGATACAGGATTGTAGTCCGGTGCATTCGTAGAGGCTGGGGTAGCGCTGGTAGCAATTATAACTTTAATTTTTTTTTCTTCCTGTCATTTCTTCAGTCTCTCCCATAGCTAAGCTTACCCGCCCCTAAAGGTTTGTCTCCCGTAGAGAAGCATCTCGCATAGCCCATCTTCGTCATCAGCCTTAGGCTCCTGCAGCAGCGCCGCGTCCCCTCCCGCGCAAATGCGGTCCTAGGCGCTGGCTCCTGCGAGGCCGCGGCCTAGAGGGGCTGGGGAGGGGAAGGCACAAACCTCCCTCCCGCCAACCCCAGGAATTTCGGATTTGACTATGAAAATAGTTACTAGAGGAATGGTTGTTTTTACCAAATTATGTCGACACGTGTGCCAGGGAAATTTTTGCCAAACTTGGCTTATGTATGTTGTTTTATCCTTTTAACCTGAAATCATTTCATATTAAAAAAAAAAAAAAAAAAGACTGGTAGAATTACAGATTTTAAAATTCAAACATACAGGTCAGTACTTGTTTAATGTTTTGTACTGAACAGCACACAATGCTTATGTCATTCTTTGATACAGTAACTAGTACATACAAGCACAGTGTGTGCATACTGAAAGCACATATACCACAACTGCCTGTGCACACACGGTACACACCAAATCACACAGCCACTGTATGCACTCTGCACTATCGTTACTTAATCTTGCACAACACACTGAGCACCTGCCTGTATGCACACTAGTTATGGAGCCTGTTGATGGAGATTCTGTGCAGAGAAAAGCTGGCCTGGGTTTAAAATCAGACACAAAGCCGGAGTGGTGGTGCAAGCCTGAAATGCCAGCGACTGAGATAGGAGGATTGCAACTTTTTTTTTTTTTTTTAATATTTATTTATTTGCTTTAGTTGTACATAATGCAACACATTTATGTTTACATGGTGCTGAGGATTGAACCCGGGCCTCGCATGTTCTAGGCGAGTGCTCTACCGCTGAGCCACAACCCCAGCCCGAGGATTGCAACTTGAAGGCCAGCCTGGGCAATTTAGTGAGACCCTATTTCAAAACAAAAGTAAAAAGAGAGGTAGCTCAGTGGTAAAGTGACCCTGGGCTCAATCCCCATTATTTGTGTGTAAATGTATATATGATACTATATATACAATACCATATGTATGATACAATTATGTATGAGTGTGGGTGTATGTGGATGTGTGTATTGAACCCAGGACCTTGCATATGCTAAGCACTCTCTCTACCACTGAACTACACTCTCAGCCCCCAATTAACTTTAAAAATTTTTTAAAATATTTATTTATTTACTTTAGTTGTACACAATACAATGCATTCATGTTTACGTGGTGCTGAGGATCGAACCCGGGCCGCGCACGTGCGAGGCGAGCGCTCTGCCGCTGAGCCACAACCCCAGCCCAAAATTTTTTTTCTTTTAATATTTTTTTTACTTGTCAGTGGACCTTTATTTTATTTATTTATATGCAGTGCTGAGAATCAAACCCAGGACCTCACACGTACTAGGCAAGCGCTCTACCACTGAGCCACAACCCCAGCCCCCCAATTAACATTTGTAAAAGCAGTTGAATTTCAAAATTATCTTCAGACCTTTAAAAAACATATTTTTAGTGATAAAAACTGATATACAAATCTATTTTTACCTTTTTTTTTTTTTTTAAACCAGGGATTGAACCCAGGTGCGGTTAACCACTTAGCCACATCTCCAGCACCAGTTTTATTTTTATTCTTGAGGGCCTCGCTAAGTTTTTGAGGCTGGCCTTGAACTTGGGATCCTCCTGCCTCAGACTCCTGAGCCGCTGAGATTACAGGAGTGCGCCCCTGCGCTCGGCTTTTATGAGTTGTTTTTAAACAACTGGTGTAATGGCTTTTTTCAAAAGGAATCTCTTGATGAATTTAAAGCAGTGACTCTGGTTACTTTTAGTAGAATTCCCTGTTTTCAACAACACAGTAGTGCTTTAATTGCCCTGTTTCTTCTCTGGTTCCCTGAAACAAGTTGTTCCTGAATGTCCGCCAGTTGCCGGGCACTTTCTTTCCCATGTGTGTGAATGGCACAGCCGTGGCATACGCCTGTTGTGTGTTCTCTGTTTTGCACCCTGGCGGCGCTCCCTGTGCAGGGCGCCTATGGGACCCCACACCTAGGGCCGCAGCGGCGGGGGGTGGTGCCCTGCTCCTGCCCGGCCAGCCAGCTCTAACCCGAGACCTCTCCCGCAGGTGGAAATGCTGCTGCACCTGCTTGTGCCCTTGCTGCTGGCTCCGGAGCCGGGGTCCTCGGTGAGTGCAGCGCACCCCGCCCCTGGGGGGACCCTGCGGAGGAGGGGGGGCCAGGACGCCCCAAAATCGCGCTGGAGCCCATCGGTGGTAGCAGTTTCCCCAGGAGAGGGGGGCAGTGCTAGAGAAGATGGGAAAAGAGGAGGCAACCCACATCTCTGCTCTCCAGCTCCTGCAGGAGTGCCGGAACTGCCCGCGGGGAGGCAGGGAACAATCTGCTGGGATGGCAGCTTGCCACCTACCTGTCCCTTCAGGGCGAATGCTGAGAGCCCCCTCTCTTGGTGGTGCTCCAAGGAGGAAAGTCAGGTGGGGACGATACCAGGACCAGTCAAGGTGTAGGGCAAGATGGCCCATCCCACTAGACAGACACCTGAAGTCCACTGGAACCAAATACTGCTGTCCCTCAGCTGGGCTAGTGGTTTGGGGTGTTTGTCACCTTGCTCTGTCTTTGGGGTTTGCACCTAAGCAGAACTGTCCAGTAAACTTTCTGAGAAGAGTTGCATCTTAGAGATGTTCTGATGTTCAGTAGGCGGCCACTGGGTCCCTTGTGGCTATTGAATAGTTGAAATGTGGCTATTGCAACTGAGGAACTTTTAAATTTGACTTGACTTTTATTTAAATAGTCACATAGTGGCTAGTGGCTACAGTAACAGAACAAAACTTAGTGGATACAGGAAGCCAACTGGCCATCAGAGTAGCTGTTTCATTAAAAGGGAGCTGGGCGCGGTGGCGCACGCCCCTGTAATCCCAGCACTTGGGAGACTGAGGCAGGAGGATCATGAGTTCAAAGCCAGACTCAGCAATGGCGAGGCTCTTAGCAACTCAGTGAGACCCTGTCTCTAATAAAATATAAAAAAAGGGCTGGGGATGTGGCCCAGTGGTTGAGTGCCCCTGAGTTTAATCCCTGGTACCAAAAAAAAAAAAAAAAAAAAAAAAAAAAAAAATCATTAAAAGGGACCCAAAGGACAGGGTTCCTTGGAGAAGGTACTTGGGGCCTAAGGATATGTGGGGAATGTTCTAGACTGCAGGACCCACTTTGGGGAGGACAGAGTCTGTGGAGTTGGGTGCTGCCCTGGCTTGGTGGACAGAAGAGAGAGCATAGAGGTAGCCAGGCCCCATTCTGCCCCTGGAGAGCTCTCACTGGGGAGACCACAGCCCTGCCCGGCCTCTGTGAGGCAGGCACAGGTAGGAGAGGAAGGAGCCCCCCAAGAAAGGACCAGAGCTGTGTGCTGCTGTAGGAGGGCAGGGGCAAGGCTGCCTCTGTAGAGTTCAGGGGGTGAATGAGCAGGGCAGGCCAGGATGGAGGTCAGTGGTGGGCACTGCACGGTCCTCCAAGTGCCTGAGGATCCAATGCTGGTCACAGAGCAGTGGGTGGGCTCCAGCCATCCTTCTCCACTCCCTGCCAGCTTCCCATGTCATTCTGCTACCCTGTGACCCTTGCTTCCTAAATGCTACACTCAGATCCTTCAGGGAGTACTGATGTCCCAGCTGCATGCAGGTCAAAGCCCAGGACAAAATCCCAAAGGTACCGCACAATGGCTGCATAAACCTAGCCAAGTCACCAAGCCTAAGATTCCTCTAATTGGGGAGTTATAATGCCCATCCCACAGGCTGTCACTCATTGAAACAAATCAGAGCACTCTGGGTCCTTTCTCCCTTAGGAGTACCTGGAGAAATCTCCTGCCTCCTTCTGTTCCCAGCATTTAGTCCCAGATGGGGCTGGTCATGGCCTGGGCTGAGAACCCTGCTCCTGTTACCCTCTCCCTATCTGGTGAAGGGGTGTGGCCCAAGCTGGAAGCTCAGCTGCCTTCATTTCTGGTTCCAGCCAGGGGCAGGGTCTACCGCAAGATTCCCAGTACCTGGGGATTATTCTCCGTGCTGGCAGGGTTGCCTTGAACAGAACGAGTAGATGATTAAATGAGGTGGCTAGCCTCCATTCCCATGATTAAAGGCTGGTGCCCCAGCCTCCACTCCCACCTGCCTCCTCTCCATCTCTCTCCCTTTCACATACACCACCTTAAGCACAGCGGGCATCTGATTCCCCTGGAAACAGCACAGCAGAAAGGGGGCTCCTGATTTGCTCCTGGTGGGGCGGGGGGGTGTCGAACACAGCATAGGGCAGGCAAGAACAGGCCCAGGGAGAGGCTGGCTGCACCCGCCCTTTCTGGCTTCACACCATCATGCAGTTTGTGGTCTGGATAATTATAGGGAATAAAACATGCTGGTGCCACGCGTGACTAAACGTGTTCCTTTCTGTGGAGAGACGTATGGAGAGGTGCACAGAGCACAGCAGGGGATCACCCAGGCTGGGGCTCTCCAGTGCTGACTGCTGGTGGCCTGGCACATGGATGCCATTCTCACGGTGCTGGGTGCAGGAGGCAGGAGAATGTTTGTAAGGTACCTGACCAGGGGCTCGCCTCCAAGAGAGCCCTGTGTTCACACAGGGCATGGTGACACATGCCTGTGATCCCAGTGACTCAGGAGGTTGAGGCAGGAGGATCATAAGTATTTGAGGCCAGTCTCAGCAACTTAGTGAGACCCTGTCTTTAATAAGAATTAAAAAGGACTCAGTGGTAGAGTGCCCCTGGGTTCAATCCACTGTACACACACACACAGCCTGTATTCAGACCAGTCCCCACTTCATCCTGATGGACACAAGGTGACTCCATGACAGGGAGGCCCCACTTCACCTTGACCGAATCAGCTTGCCCAGCCCTGCCTTAGGGAAGGGGGAATTTGGAGAAGCTCAGGTAGCTGGACTAAGGAACCAAGACAGACATCCAAACAGGCCTTGGTCAGAGAACACTAGCTAAGCCCACGCCAGCAGGGACAGAAGGCTGCAGCCCTCTCACCTTGGGGTAGCCAGGCTTGGTGCCCACTGGGAAGAGGTGTTAGAATCCCGGCCTGCACTGTGCCTTATCCCTGGAAAGCCACTCCCCACTGCTCAGTCACTTCCTTTCTAGAAACTTAATCCAAGTAAAAATCAGTTTATATTTCATTGAGATAGTTTGGCTCACTGGTTTTGAAAGCTTGTAGCTTTTGTGACAGCCAGAACTGAAGGCGCAGATGATGCTAATGACTGAGAGCCCCGCTCTGGTGTGGCTGGCGCAGCAGGTTCAGCGCAGCCTTCTCTGCTCTGGAGTTCTGGTCTGTTATTAAGCGAGGGTGACCAGGTGTTCCGCGCTGGAGATGAGCAGCCCTCTGCCATCACCTGAGACCGTTGCAACAGCCTTAACAAGAAGAGCTCGCGTTCCCACCTGAGCTTTCTCTTAAAAATGGGGGTGCTTTTTTTTTTTTTTTGGTACCGGGGATTGAACTCAGGGGCACTCGACCACTGGGCCACATCCCTAGCCCTTTTTTGTATTTTATTTAGAGACAGGGTTTCACTGAGTTGCTAAGTGCCTCGCCATTGCTGAGGCTGGCTTTGAACTCGTGATCCTCTTGTCTCAGCCTCCCAAAGTGCTAGGATTACAAGGCCTTTTTATTCTGAAGATTCTTATGCGGTAAACCCTAAAATAAAGGAAAATGGGACATGTTTGCAGTCCATCATCTGCTTCCTGGCAAATTGTGAAGTCAAGTCAAATTCCTGTCTAGCTCCTTAGGACTCATCTAATGTCTCATTTGGTTGCTCCTGAGAGGTGCAACAGTCCCAGGATGAGAGGGGAGGCCTGGAGTGAGGCTGGCCTGCCCTTATGCCTGATTGTTCCTGTGTGGCTTCCTTTCTTTCTGTCTCACATTTCTTATTCAATGGGTTCTATTGGGTTGTTCTGAGGATTAAATGAGAGAATGTGGGTGTCATGTGTGGGCTTCTGAATCCAGGACTTAGAATCCTTCTATCTTTACTTATGAAGCCTCTATAGTCCCACATCCTCCCCCCCCCCCCCCCCCAGATTCAAAGGCTGCTCCAATTCCAGCCATCACATCTGTTTTCCAGCCGTCAGAAAGGCATGAGGAGGAAGAAGAAAAGAACAAATACACATGCAAGCCAAACAGTTTCACTTACATGACACGGATGAGAACTTAGTGATGTAGCCACAGTTCACTGCAGGAAATTAAGAGAATTTGGCTAAAAGTCATGTTTTCAAAGATCCTCTCATAATGGGAGAAGGGGAGTGGATATGGAGGTACTCCTGGAAATCTCTGTCATGGATCAGCAGGAAGAGACCACAGGAACCTCCCTCCAGGATTAAATTAAGTTCCTAGTTTCATAGGCCAGAGCTATAGAAACTTCTAGAAGTAAGATTGCCACCAAGGACAGAAGCAGGTGCCACAAGGCTTGGTGTGGGAACCTGGGGAAGCTCTGCACTGCCTATAGGTGACATTTCCGTCCTACTTGAGGTCTTCCTGCCCTTTTATATGTCCATCTTTAGGGGCTCATGCTCGTGATCCGTGGGCTCCACTCAAGGGAATATGTGCAGACCCCTTAGTTCTCAAGCTAGGCTCTGCCCTGGCCAGGGTGTATCATTGTCAGGGGAAAAAGTCTCTGTTCCTGGGTTGGCAGTTTCCCCACTGTGTCTGGCAAACAGTAGGAGCTCAAGAGATGCTGCTGGAGGTGGCTACTTTGCCAGATCAGAAAACCACAGCTGCGTGAGGTTAGGTGATTGACCCAAAGACATGCAGCTGTGTGTTCCTGTCTTATGTTGCATCCTTTTTTTTCCTTTAAGATTCCCTCTCCAGGGGCTGGGGTTGTGGCTCAGGGGTAGAGTGCTTGCCTAGCATGTGCGCGGCCCGGGTTCGATCCTCAGCACCACGTAAACATAAATGCATTGCATTGTGTACAACTAAAGCAAATAAAAAAAAAAAAAAAAAAGAGTCCCTCTCCACATCAGTGTTGACCCACAAAAGCCTGTGCACAGCCCTGGCCATAAGGCCCCTCACCCAGGTGATGGGCCCCGAAGTTCTGGCCCTTCCCTGCTACCTGGACCCTTTCAACACCCTCTCACACACACTCAGGCCTGGCTTAGTTCCTTATGGTGAAACCTGGTTAATTTAATTCTTATTTTATTTTTTGATTGAACTCAAGGGCACTTAACCACTGAGCCACACCCCTAGCTTTATTTTGAGACACGTGCTTGCTAGGTTGCTTAGGGCTTTGCTAAGTTGCTGAGGCTGGACTTGAACTTGTGATCCTCCTGCCTCTGCCTCCCAAGCTGCTGGTATTAACAGGCCTCTAGTGCCCCACCACCACTGCTCTGAATCTTGCTATTTTTGTAAATGAGCACTTTGGGGTGCCGGGGCAGTGTTGCTGTGTTCTACAGTCTTTTTGAACAGGTAGGGGAGTGGTTTTAGGCAAAGGACCCTTGTGGGGGCTCCTAGCTCCAGTCCCTGATGGGTGATGCTGTCTTTTTCAGGCTCCCAAGGTGAGGCGGCAGAGTGACACCTGGGGCTCCTGGGGCCAGTGGAGCCCCTGCAGCAGGACCTGCGGAGGAGGCATCAGCTTCCGGGAGCGTCCCTGCTACTCCCAGAGGTAGGGGAGACTAACATGAGGCAAAAGAGGGCAGGTGCAAGGGAGGCTGGCTACTGGATCAGGAGCTAGGCATCAGGGGCCAGCCAACGACATTCATTTTGGAAGCAGCCTCAGTGGAGTATAGGAAAGCAAGTAATTTCCTGTGTACTTACACTCCCATTTCAACCATCAGCCTTGATTTGGGGGAACTGGAGCTGGTCTGCTTCTTCCACCCCTGAGCCTCTGGCTCCTGATTTGCAGTAAATTGTCGTGGAGTTAATGAATAATCTTAAACCAACAATTTTTAATTCCCGCGATTTTTATTATTATTTCGCCTACAGCAGCTTTGTCAAGTATAGATGCTTGCCACTTAAGTGATTTCTTAAGCACTTATAATGTGCTTTGCACTCTGATAGGTTCTGTAGAGGGAGTGGGAACCAAAAGAAGAGTAATGAGTTGTGTTCATCCAATTCATTCCTGAGAACACGTGTGAGAGGGAGAAAAAAACGTGTTATACTAAGTGCCTTATACTTATTTACTCTTTAAATTTTAAACTAACCTTACAGGTGGGTAAATATTACACCCATTTCCAAGGGCAGAATTTGGATCTTCCCTGGAAATTTGCTCTAAAAGAGGCCTCATGGTGCCGAGTTAACCAGCTAGAGCATAGTCAGGCTTATGTTACTTCTCCAGCAGGAACAAGGACTAATTACGCCCAACTAAGGGGATTGTGTGTGAGCACACCCCTCCCCACCTAGCTGCCCCTCTGACCCAGCCTTGCCCACTGGGAAGTCCCACCAAAGCTGGGGGCCTGCAGGAGGGCCCAGGATGGGGCGGCGATGGTGGGGTCTTCCTGGTGCTCTGCCCACAGGAGAGACGGAGGCTCCAGCTGCGTGGGCCCAGCCCGGAGCCACCGCATTTGCAGCACTGAGGTAAAGGCCCGCGCGGCGCCACCTCTCCAAGCCGCACCGGGCGCCCTCCTGGGGGTCGTGAGCGTCTTTGGCATCCGCACCCCGGGGAGCGGCCTTGCGCGCCGCAGCTGGGTGGGGTGCGGGCGGGAGGCTGAAGACCCAGGGCTCCAGGCAGGGGAGGCGGGAGGGGACAGGTCCCGGCCTCCGGGGCGACCACGCTGGGACCCACTTTCCCGCTCCGGCCGCGCAGAGCTGCCCCGACGGCGCGCGGGACTTCCGGGCCCAGCAGTGCGCAGAGTTCGACGGCGCCGAGTTCCAGGGCCGGCGGTACCGGTGGCTGCCCTACTACGGCGGTAAGCGCCTGGCGTCTTGGGGTCTCTTGTGTACACCGACTCGCAGTCCTTGTCACCATACCGCAGACGCCTGGTGACATATATGTCTCCGCAATCTCCAGTACCGCTAGCTCGTGCCCGTTGCAACACAGTTCGGTTGTCATTTTGACGCCCTTGGGGCCTTTTCCCGGTCTGTGCGTATATTCTGAACGCTAGGGTGCGTCTGTGGCGTTTGGAGCGGTTTTGTACAGTCCGCAGTCCGCGCTGCCTGTTGCACAGAGCTGCAGGTGGGGAGTGACCTGTAGGTGACGCACGGGGCAAACTGCAGGCGGCGCTCGGAGGGGTTTGGTAGAGCAAGACCCCATTACCCAGACCCTGGGGTCTGAGGACATGGTCTGGGTAACGCTGAGCAGGTGGAGGTCACTAAGTTTTAGAAAAACACAGCTCAAGATAAAAACACCAACGTGTACTAATTAAGACATTTTAGAGAAGTCAGAAGCCTTGGGATAATCCTGGGTGTGTGTTTTCACTACTGGAAACAAATGACTTCTGGAAATTCCAGAAGTTGTTATGGATCCAAATCAATGAACACCGAGTCATCTGTCCTCCGTGTGTGCTGTGTTAGGGGTTACCCTGGCCAGTAGGGGTGCCCCCTGCTGCCCCTGCGGGCATTCAGCTGTCCTCCTGGATCCTGAAGTGGATCTGTGCTAAAAAATAATTTTTATCTATCCGCATCATAGGAAAATGGAAACAGAAGAAATGTTAAAAAGAATAGTCTAGCTGGGCGCGGTGGCTCATGCCTGTAATGCCGCTTGGGAGACTAAGGCAGGATCACAAGTTCAAAGCCAGCCTCAGCAAAAGCGAGGTACTAAGCAACTCAGCGAGACCCTGAAAATAAAAAAAATTAAAAAAATAAAAAAGGGCTGGGGATGTGGCCCAGTGGTCGAGTGCCCCTGAGTTCAATCCCTGGTACAAAAAAAAAAAAAAAAAAAAAAAAAAAAGAGGTCCAGGACTGCCTACCTCATTGTGGAGTTGATTAAAGTCCTGTTATCACTTTGGCTGTTTATGTGTAATACCTAGATATTAAATACAATCACTGTTAGCAGTTCATTCTAGCCCTTTTTACATTTTCTTTATGTTATTTGCATATGGGCAATTATTATGTAGTAATTTCCATCCCCCCTTCCCCCGTGCTGAGTATCAAACCCAGGGACCGGCACATGCTAGCCAAGTGCTCTGCCACTGAGCTATACCCCCAGCCCTTATTTATTTATTTTATTTGATACAGGGTCTTGCTAAATTGCTCCAGCTGGCAACTTGGGATCCTCCTGCCTCAGCCTCTGGAGTAGCTGGGATTATAGCTGCCACTGTGCCCAGCATCATTTTGTGTTTGAAAGCATCTTCCCACATAAATGTACAGTCTCCATAATTTTCATTTGAACTGCATGGTCAAACATGCACAATACTTTGTTGATAATCAGAGTAGACTATGAACACCTGAGCTACTCTAATGCTACGGTAGACCTCCTTAAGAGTGCAGCTTTTTCCTTATTCTGGGATTTATCCTGGACTGGGTCCCCAGAGATGCAGGACATCTCTTCTGCTTGGGTGAGATTCTGTGCCACCTTGGGGGCTGTGGCAAGGGCCTCCTCTCCCAGTCACACATGTGCTTCTGGGCCTGCCTGAGCCTCCCTGCTTCAAGGCCAGGCCTTCGGCCCAGATCTCAGCTTTGCCCTCTTGCCCATCCCAGCCCCAAATAAGTGTGAGCTGAACTGCATTCCCAAGGGGGAGAACTTCTACTACAAGCACAAGGATGCCGTGGTGGATGGGACACCCTGCGAGCCTGGCAAACGGGATGTCTGTGTGGATGGCCGCTGTCGGGTGAGTTATGTCCTTCCCCTGCTCTGAGCTGGCTGGAGGCCTGTGTGGAAACCTGTTCACCACCAGCAGCGCCAGGTGGCTGTCAGGAGCCCGATGTCTTCTCAAGTTACCAGGACACCAAGCCTAACTCCTGGGATGCTTTACAGCTGTCACAGATGCCCTCTGACCCCCTTATCCTTGCCCTTTAAGAAGCTGACCTTGTAAAAGAGTGGCATGTTAAAACTGACTTCAGTAAAAACCAAACCCATGCCAGGCATGGTGACACAAGCCTGTAATCTCAGTGGCTTAGGTGGCTGAGGCAGGAGGATTGCAACTTCAAGGCCAGCCTCAGCAATTTAGCAAGGCCCTAAGCAACTCAGCAAGACCCTGTCTCTAAATAAAATATTAAAAAAAAAAAAAAAAGTGCTGGGGATGTGGCTCAGTGGTTAAGCACCTCTGGGTTCAATCCTCAGTACCAAAAACAAACAAACAAACAAACAAAAACCAACCCAAACCAAACCCATCATTAAGGGATGGCTTTAGGTGCTTGAATGCAGTGCTGGGACTCTCTCCTCTTGGTTTCACTCCCCTCTGGGTCCAAGTCAGGCAGCAGCTCAGGTCCCTGTGGTACCAGCTGGCAACTCCCAGGGGATGGCCACTTTTCCCAGGAGTCCCGGCAACTTGGGCTTGCCTCTGATCTGTCTTGGCCTCACCGGACCACTCTCTGAGGAGGGGGATTGACCGGCTGGTTTGCCAAAACCACTTTTGGGGAGCTCCATCCAACTTGTGTGGGGAGAGGGGACATCCAGTGGAGTTAGGGTATAGTCACCAGAGAAGGGGAGATGCCACAGGCCAGGTTTGCACACCTGGCTTGCAACTGTCCTGAGCACCTCTGTCCTGCCTGGAATAGGTGCTGTCACCCGTGACTGGAATCCTGGTGTGTCCATGTCTCCTTCTGCTTTCTCATGCCCCTCCCCTGCAGGTTGTTGGCTGTGACCATAAGCTAGACTCCTCCAAGCAGGAGGACAAGTGTCTGCAGTGTGGGGGTGATGGCACCAGCTGCTACCCGGTGACAGGCACCTTTGATGCCAATGACCTCAGCAGAGGTAGGCGGCCCCCGGAAGGGGGTCTGTTGCCTGCCTATCTTCCTCTCTGGACCAGGCTCCAGGCTGGGTGGGCTTCATGACAACCAGTGGGTCTACTGGGTCTCATCCTAACAGCCCCCTGTGGCTGCAGGGAGGAGACCACATTCTTAAGTCTGATCTCATAGTGCTGACACCTAGAAGCCCCTTCCCCCTGCCCATCCTGTCCCTTCTTCCTCCCTACCTGCTCTGACTGTCCCAAGCCTTCCTGCCTCTCTGGCCTTCATAAAGCTTTTTCCTCTGCCAGGAACACTGACCCCCGAGCAGCCCAGCCTGCCTGTCTCCCCCTCCCTTCTTCTGTGCTTCTTGACACTTGAACCCTCTGGGGCAGCTCCTTCCTGTGGTCTGAGTGGTGCCTGGGAAAAGTAGCTCAGACCCCCACCCCCGAATCTCTGCCCATCAGGCTACAACCAGATCTTCATAGTTCCCATGGGCGCCACCAGCATCCGCATCGAGGAGGCTGCTGCTAGCAGAAATTTCCTGGGTGAGGCAGCAGCTTGGGTGCTGGCAGAGTTTGGGCTGCGTGGGAGGAGCCTCTGCCCTCGGGGCTGACTAGGGCACCTGTCCCCGCACAGCGGTGAAGAACATCCGCGGTGAGTACTACCTCAATGGGCACTGGACCATCGAAGCAGCCCAGGCCCTGCCAGTGGCCAGCACCATCCTGCAGTACGAGCGGGGTGCCGAGGGGGACCTGGCCCCTGAGCGGCTCCAGGCCCGCGGTCCCACCTCAGAGCCCCTGGTCATCGAGGTGAGCAGGGATCTGGGTGGCGCAGGGCCTTGCACACAGGGAGTGGGAGTCTCAGCCTGAGGCCGGCCAGCGGGAGGGCCTGAGCTCAGCAAGGACCCTCCCGCTCAGCTCCTCAGCCAGGAGCCCAACCCCGGCGTGCACTACGAGTACCACCTGCCCCTGGGCAGCCCCCAGCCCCCTGTCTTCAGCTGGAGCCACGGCTCGTGGAGTGACTGCAGTGCCCAGTGTGGTGGCGGTGAGCTCTCGGTCGGAGGCCAGGGGAGGGAGCGGGCCCTGGGTTCAAGGCACTGCACGCCACACGGGTGGGAAAGTAGCAGCCCCCTCCTCAAGGCAGTCCTCTGGGCAGGGGCGGTGAGGACTGGTGGGTGAGAAATCTCATGTTGTGGGGTCACCTTGGGGACACTTGGGAGTCTAGGATTCCATGCAGGACCCCAAGAGGGAGGACTTGACAGTATTCCACAGGGAGTGGAGGCCAGGCCAGCAGCAGATGACCAGGTGTCAGGCACAGCTGTCACTCAGCTAAAACTCTGAGCCTTGGTTTCCTCATCTGTAAATTGGGGGTGATGATCATGCCTACCTCAGGGGGTCATCTGAGGCATAATCAGGACGACCTGTGGGTAGAGTCCAGAGCAGTGCCTGGCCCAGAGAGCGAGCGTTTCCTGAGGGTTGACTGACAGCTGCCCTCCTTGGCTCTGACCCCACACAGGTCACCAGTCCCGCCTGGTGTTCTGCACCATCGACCATGAGGTCTACCCCGACCGCCTGTGCCAGCGCCAGCCTCGGCCAGCTGACCACCGCTCCTGCAATCCTCAGCCTTGCCCGCAGACCAAGCGGTGAGGCCCTCGTGGGCCCCTTCCACTCATGGTGGGGTCCAAGAACCTGGGTGGGAAGGGAGGGGGTGTCTAAGGTGCTTTTGGAGTAGAACAAAGAGGTTGGGGGGCCCAGGGCTCTGCACAGCTGTGGCCGGGTGGCAGCTTTCTCTGAGGGAGTCAGTGAAGGGCCCTGAGCATGAGGCCAGGGCTCTTCTCTCCACCCTCGTATGTCCACGCAGTGCTCAGAATGTCCAGGCTGGTGGCAGCAGGCTGGGGACAGTACTGGAGGTCCCTGTCTGAGCCACAGGGGGCTTAGCTTGGCAGATGCCAGGGGTGAGCCAGGGGTCTGGCCAAGGGCCTGTTGGCAGTGGCAATGCCTTTGTTCGTGCACAAAGGATCTCTTACCTGCACCGGCCCGGAGCGTGGCACCGTGCTGGGGCCCAGCGTGTGTGTGGGAACAGGTAATCTGGCCCACGGGCTCTCGCAGTGCTGCCCACCTGGCCTTGGTGGCAGCTGTCCTTGTGAGATGGTGGTGGGCTTGGCTTTGCATGGTGTGTGGGGTCACCGTTTCCTCCAGGGCCACACATGGGGGAGCCCAGCCCTCTAAGACTTTCCCATCTAAGGTTGGACACAAAGAATGGGTCTGGCTGGGGTGATAGGGACCTGGTGAGAAGGAAAAGGGACTTGGGATGAGTGAGGATAGGGAAGCTGAGGGGCAGTGGCCAGGCTCTGAGTTGTCAGGATTCCTCCGATGGCCACTGAACAGGGGGCATGCCTGGGAGGGCCTGATATTGATCTTGTGTAGAGCTCTTCGTCCCCACCCTCACAGGCCGGGATGGTCAGAGGGTGGGTTGGGCTGGAGTTGGGGTCCTCCGTCTGCTCCTGTGGGTGAGAGCAGCTGCTCCCGTCCCAGGCCAGCCTTACCCAATTCCCATCCTCACCAGCTGGAAGGCAGGGCCGTGGGCACCCTGCTCAGCCTCCTGTGGAGGTGGCTCCCAGTCCCGCTCTGTCTACTGTGTCTTGTCTGATGGGGCCGGGGGCCAGGAGGCAGCCGAAGAGGCCGCGTGTGCAGGCCTGCCTGGGAAGCCCCCGGTCACGCAGGCCTGCAACCTACAGCGCTGCGCAGCCTGGAGCGTGGAGCCCTGGGGAGAGGTGAGGCCCTGGCCCCAGCCAGGCTGGGCTGGAAACCAGGAGCTGGGTCTTGGGCCTGGGCAGCAGCAGGCTGGGCGGGAAGGCTTGTGCTCTGCTGTGGAAACTGAGGAGGGCATAAGTGGTTGTCTCGGAAGCTGTGACTAGAAGCAGGTTCCTGGATCCTGGTCCTGGGCTCTTCCCCCATCCCAGGCTGGGTGGGAAGACTCGGCCTTGGCCTGAAAAAGCAGCTGGGCATGTAGTTTGAGGGCAAGGGAGGGGCTTCCAGGGGCTGGGGCTGCTGGTCATTGCTTCAGCACCTGCATATACTCAAGTTACAAATGAAGGGATGTGAAAAGTGTCCCTTGGCCTGGTGTCAGTTGCCATGGTCAGACTGTGTGACCTCAGGGGAGTGACAGCATGTCTGGGCCTGGGGGCAGGACACAGGCAATGGGATGAGTATGCCCTACACTCCAGGCTGGTGGGCCTCCAGCCATGCTACCCAGCTGTGTCCCCACACCGGGCAGCTCTTGCTGACAGCCTGACCTTGCAGTGTTCTGTCACCTGTGGTGCCGGCATCCGGAGGCGGAGCGTTACTTGTCGGAGTGATGAGGGGTCTCTGCTCCATGCCTCTGCGTGCTCCTTGGAGGACCAGCCACCGCTCACTGAGCCCTGTGTGCGTGAAGCCTGTCCCCCCCTCAACGTCCAGGCCTGGCATGTTGGCGCCTGGGGTCTCGTGAGTGTTTGTCCTTCCCCACACCTGCCGACCAGCCTGGTTCCTCGTTCTTGGATCTGATGTGCACCGTGGGGTACCTTCCCTTTCCCCTCTTCCTGTGGGTGCCCCAGCCTTAGCGTCTCTATCTTCCCACTCCCACCCTTGGCCCCAGTGCTCCAAGAGCTGCAGCTCTGGGACTCGGAGGCGACAGGTCGTCTGTGCCCTTGGGCCGCCCAGCCACTGTAGGAACCTGCAGCAGGAGAAGCCCACGGAAGTGGAGACCTGTAACCCGCAGTCCTGCCATCTTCCTCAAGGTGAGGACGGGGAGGGAGGGCCAAGGACTGACTTTTCCACTCACTGCAAACCAAGCCAGCACTCCTGCAGGCACCCCCTGACTGCCCTCTCCACCTGTCTACTGAAGCCTTTGCCCTGGCAAAGTCCATCTTTCTGCAACCTCAGGAGCCAGCCCTGCTTCCTCCACTGGGCAGCAGTGTCTTCCCCTCATCTCTACTCCCCAGCAGCTTCGTGTCTGAGCCACTCAAGTCATGCTGCCATGGTGGTTGGCATACAGCTGCTGCTGCTGCTGCTGCTGCTGCTGCTGCTTTTTTTTCATTTTTTAATTTTTTTTTGGTACTGGGGGTTGAACCCAGAGGCACTTAACCACTGAGCCACATCTCCAAGCCCTACTCTTTTTTTTTTTAAGTTGTCGATGGACCTTTTATTTATTTATTTATTTATTTATATGCGGCGCTGAGATTCAAACCCAGTGCCTCACACATGCTAGGCAAGCACTCTACCACTGAGCTACAAACCCAGCCCCCCTTTTTAATAGTTTATCAGAGACAGGGTCTCGCTCTGAGTTGCTAAGTGCTACAATTAGTTGCTGAGACTGGCTCAGCCTCCCGAGCCTCTGGGAATACAGGCATGTGCCACTGCATCGGTGGCTTACAGCTGCTTAGTCCCACTAGCTATAAGCTCTTTGAGGCGGAGTCCATGACTTCCTGTTCCTCCTTATGCCCCCCACAGAACATACCTAGCAGGAGGGAGGTACTCAGCAACTGTTTGTTGAATACCTGGGTGCAGGGGGAAGGAAGGGTGTCCAGGCACGAAGGGCATGGGGCCAGCATTTGCTGGTGTGCAGATGGGACATTAAGGAATGGGATGGTTTATGGCTGAGACAAAGGGGAGGATATGGTAGAAACATATTTGACTTTGAAGTGCTAGTGATGGGGACTCTGGGCTATAGGGACCTTGAGGAGGGGACAACAGGATGGTGGTGGAGGCGTATGGCAGAGGGGCCAAGAACCAATGTCTCTGAGTCCACAGCACAGTGTTTCATTCACTCCGGGCTCACTAGTTGTGTGGCCCTCAGCAATTACCTCTCCTTTGACTGTGCAGGCTGTGGTGGGTCCCAGGTAAATGGCAGTGGTGGTAGTGATTCTGGGTGGGCAGGCCTAGCCTCAGTGACCATCTGGAGGGTCCCCAGGGCCAGAGCTTGGGCCTGGGCCTGGCTTCTGGCCTCACCAGCAGGAAGACACTTGGGACTCCCAGCTGTGGGTCTCTGGTGGAGCTACTCTGCTGCCCAGGGCCCTGATAGCTTCCTGGAAGAGGCAGTCTTGAGCCTGCCCAGGGACTAGTAGGGGTCACATAATTCAGGAAGGGTTGTCTCAGACCAGGCTGAGAGGTAAGATAATTAAATGCATTGCTATTTTTATAACTATAAAAATGATGTATGTTCAGTGAAAATTTTGGAGAAATTAGGAAGTAGTATGTAAAGAAGAATTAAAATTGCCTTTAACCCCATCCATTAATGGGATTCATCTTTAAGGTAATTTCCCTGAAATGTGTATGTAATTTTGATTCTGATTCTTCCCCTTCATTCTATTCTCTGTGTGAACATTTTCCAGCCTCTTGAGTTCTAGGGCTTCCACAGAAGTCCACAAGGGGTGATTGTTTAGGATTTAGATGGTTTTTGATGTTCTGAATAATGAATGCCACAGAGCCTACTGGTGTGTGCCAGAAGGAAAGGAAGTGGTTTGGGGATGTCCCTTGAGGAGATCCACTGGGGGTTAGGTGTCCAAGTGCTTTCTGCTCCCTCTTCTTTCTAGACCCTAAAGCAGTACTCTCCAGTGGAAGTAGAATCTAAGTCATGTTATGTCATTTCAGATTTTCTAGAGCCACATTAAAAAAGCAAAAAGTGACCTGAGAGTGAAGTTCAGGGGTAGAGTACTTGCCTACCATGTGTGCAGCCCTGGATTCTGTCCTCAGGGCTGCAAGGGGGGTGGGGCGGGGAAAGTAAAAGGAAACAGATGAATTTATATTTAAGAATATATTTTGCCGGGCGTGGTGGCACACACCTATAATCCCAGCACTTGGGAGGCTGAGGCAGGAGGATCACGAGTTCAAAGCCAGCCTCAGCAATGGCAAGGCACTTAGCAACTCAGTGAGACCCTGTCTCTAATAAAATACAAAAAATGGCTGGGGATGTGGCCCAGTGGTCGAGTGCCCCTGAACTCAATCCCCGGTATATATATATATATATATATATATATATATATATATAAATAGGCAAGACTGCCTCTTACAGGTATTGTAGTACATGCTTGCAATTCCAGATATTCAGGAGACTGAAGCAGTAGGACTGCAAGTTCAAGGCCAGCCTAGGCAACTTCGTGAAACCCTGGCTCAAAATAAAAATTTTTAAAAAGGCTGGGAGGAATGGGGATATAGCTCAGTTGGTAGAGTACCTGTCTTGTGTGCACAAGGCCCTGGGTTCAATCCCAGCACCACAAAAAAAAAAAAAAAAAAAAAAAGGAGCTGGGGAATTAGCTCAATGATAGAGTACCCCTGGGTTCAATTTCCAACCATAAAACAAAAAGGAATAGATTTTATTTGATCCAATGCAAATATTTTCAGTATATATTCAGCATTTTTTTTTTTTTTTTTTTTTTTTTTTTTGGTACTGTAGCTCGACCCCAGGGGCACTTTACCACTGAGCTACATTTCTGATCCTTTTTCTTTTTCAAGACAACGTCTTGCTAAGTATGCCTGGCTCAACATAAAAATGTTTGAGAGTCTGCATTATCCCCCCCCCTTCTTTGCAGTACCGGGGATTGACCCCAGGGCCTTATGTGTGCTAAGCAAGTGTTCTACCACTGAGATGCACTCTAGCCCTTGCATTTTCTTTTACAAGATTTTTTATAAAACTGTCTTTAAAATTTAATGCATAATTTATATTTATGGCTCATATTAATTCAGATGCTAAATTTTCACCAGAATACTTGCTCTGTAACTAGATTTCATGAAATTTGGAGCCCAAGTTATTACAAACATATTTAAGTGTTCTTCAATAAATGAATCAATATTGATTTTAAAATTTTAAATTTAGTTGTTTGTAATTAAATGAAATTCAAGACTCAGTTCCTCAGTCACTTAGCCACATTTCAAGTACCCAGTAGCTGTGAGACCAGCAGGGTCCTCAGCCCTGGGGGTGAGGTGATGCTCTTAAGGCTGGATAGATGCTGGAGGCCTTCAGGCTTGGGACTCAAAAGGCCCAGGGGAGACATTGACTGTTTGGAGTTAGAGGGTGACACCATGAAATTTAAGAATACAAATTTGGCACCTGCCTAAGGATCAAACTGAAGTGGAGACAGATGGGATCAAGCGTCTGTGGGAGCAGACTGCAGGAATTCATGCACTAGAAAGAGCTCTGGGACCTTTCATGCACTTATTTGTTTAAAACAAATAAAAATGGTGGGAATGAGGGCAGGTGCTGGCCCATGAGGGCTTGCTGCCCAGGGCTTGCACTGAAGTTAAGCCTGAAGAAGTGGAAGAGTCCTGTGAGGGAAAGCCAGAGGGCAGGGTTTGAGGTGACCAAGTGACAATGGGCAGTGATCCCAAGGCTGTGAACACAGGGCCAGAGATGGTGGGCACTTGTCTGAGAAGGATACAGATATAGGAGAAACTGTAAATCAGCCTCGTCCCAGTTTCTCACCTGGCTATGTTAAGAAATATAATTAAGGATTTTACTGCACACCTATAGGTGTCTTCCAATCCTAAATTATTATTTTCAATATTCCTAGGGACTGGCAAGCCGTATCCATGTAGAAAGGGAGTATTCACTTATCTATTCTAATTACTCTGTTACATAGTAACATGCTTACTGTAGAAAATTAGAAAAAAAAAAAAAAATGTATGGTGAGCAGCCACGTACCCACCTTCTAACTTCTACATTTAGTTGTTTTTCACTTTTTTTTAATAGGGGATTTTTAAAAGTGAGGTCAAATTTATATAATATACAGCTAACTCTTTTAAAGTGTACAGTTTAGTGGTATTAATATATTTTTTTATTTCTTATTTTAATTTTTTTTTTTTTGTACTGGAGATTAAACTCAGGGGCACTCAACCACTGGGCCACATCCCCAGCCCTTTTTTGTATTTTTTTAGAGACAAGGGTCTCACTGAGTTGCTAAGTGCCTCGCTACTGCTGAGGCTGGCTTTGAACTCGTGATCCTCCTGCCTCAGCCTCCCAAGTGCTAGGATTACAGGTGTGCGCCACTGTGCCTGGCTTGGTATTAATGTTATTTTTTCAGCCTTTTTTGCATATAGACATCCTAGTGGGGCCAAGTGTTATCTCATTGTGGTTTTGATTTGCATTTTCTTTCTTTCTTTCTTTTTTTGTGGTGCTGGGAATTGAACCCAGAGCCTTGTGTGTGCGAGGCAAGCACTCTACCAACTGAGCTATATCCCCAGCCCTGCATTTTTTTAATGACAAGCAATGATGAACATCTTTTCATATGCTTGACTATTTGTGTATGTTTGGAGAAATGTCTAAGTTCTTTGCTCATTTTAAAAATTGGATTATTTATCTTTGCTTTGTTCCAGTTTGTGTGTTGTGTGTGTGTGTGTGTGTGTAATCAAACCCAGAGCCTTGAGCATGCTTGGCAAGTGCTTCACCACTGAGCTACACCCCCCAGCTCAATTAAAAGGAAATCTACCATATTTTGCTTTATGTGGTTGGGATGCTAATTTCATATCTGGTACTTCTTTTTGCTGGACTCTGTCCTCTACACCCATTGTCTTGGTTTCGTGCAGAGGTCCCCAGTGTGCAGAACTTGCATGCCGGTCCCAGGGCTCCCTGGATGCCTTTGGGTCCTCGGGAAACTCCAGCTCAGGTGAGAAGCTGGCCTTGGCTGCCTACCCAGGGCTCACCATCTTTATGTCTGAGTAGGTGGTACCTGGAGGTAGAAGTCAAGACTGAGGGATGTGCCAATGGCTGGGGGAGGAGTGGTGTAGGGGAATGCAGGAAATTGGTTTTGATGGGGACACAAATGGAGGGAGAGGAGCCAGTGGACACATCACTGTGGCTTTTGCTTTGCCTCTATAGACTCTAGAGACCAGCTTTGGGCTGCTCAGGAGCGACCCTGGATCCAGAGCAACCCCAGAAGGGACCAGGGCCTTCATCTGCCAGCCCTGGGCCCGGCCCCCTCTCTTCAGCAGTCCCCACACTGGCTGCCCCCAAGGTCTGGTGCGGGGACTAATGACTGTAGACACAGTCCCCATGGGTGCTGCCCAGATGGCCATACAACGTCTCTTGGGCCACAGTGGCAAGGCTGTCCTGGGACTGCGGCCTTGTGTCAGCAGAGCAGGTAGGTACTGGGCACAATTATTCCTCTTCACCAGGTGAAAAAAAAAAAAAAAAAAAAAAAAAGTGGGACTGGGTCTGTGGGTGGGCAGTGTCTTCGCCCAGAAAGAGGGATGGGTGGGTTTGCAGGGCTCAGGATTAGGACTCCCAGGGTTTTGTCTCTGAGCTGTCCTCATTGTGCGATCTTGGGGCCTTGGCCTTGGAGCTGGGGCACAACCTCCTGCTTTCCCTGCTGAAGTCAGCCTGTGGAGAGGAAGCCAGAGGCTTGGAGAGGGTGGAGGGACAATTCTAGCTCTAGATCTGGACCTAGCTCTCTCTAGATCCAAACCAGGCACAGGGAACCCAGTGTGACGCAACCCGTTCCCAATACCCCCACCTACTCCAGCCTTGCGGAGAAGGCCTGAGCCATTCCACCCTCTGCCAGATGCCCTGGGTGTGGGTTTTTTCCTTCCAAGGATTGCCCTGGGCAGATACCCCTCAGGGCCTGGAGTGGTAAGGGCCCAGGTTTTGGGGTCACCAGCCTGGGGATGATTGTCAGCTCAGCCACTTACTCGCTGCACAATGGGTGAGTTAAGGCAAGTTACTTAATCTCTGATCTTGGCCTCTTCTGAGAACTGGGAACAATGGTGGCCACTTGGTGGGGATTAATGTGAAGGTGAAATGAGTTAGCAACTGGCACAAAGGTGGTGCCTCACCACATTTCTTTCACCTTGCTTCCCAACACCTGGTTGGTGGAGGTGGGATAAATGGTGGGCTTTTTTTTTTTTTTTTTTTGTGGTACCGGGAATTGAGCTCAGGGGCACTTGACCACTGGGTCACATCCCCAGACCTTTTTTGTATTTTATTTAGAGACAGGGTCCCACTGAGTTGTTAAGTGCCTCGCCTTTGCTGAGGCTGGCTTTGAACTCGCGATCCTCCTGCCTCAGCCTCCCAAAGTGCTGGGATTACAGGCGTGCGCCACCGCGCCCGGCTAAATGGTGGGCTTTTAACCCCCCTTTTTTTTTGCCCTGTCTGCCATCTGCTGTTGTTTTGTAAAAGCTCCTTGGGAGCCTGCTATTTTGGCAGGCTCAGATGGATTTCCCTTCTTGGTCTTGTGGTGGGATGTGCTAATCAAGTATTAGTTTTTGGGGCTGCAGCCTCTGCTGACTGTTGCCTTCCCGGCAGCTGCAAAGTGGCAGTGGACGTGGGTGGGGACAGGGACACATGGAATGGTGCTCTCCCACCAGGGGTCTCACCTGGTTGGAGCCCCACCCTCCATGCAGGGAGCCTCAGAGCCTCCTCCTGTGGTGCTGGAAGATCAGGCATGAGGGTCCCTGGGGGCTGGGGCCAGGGCTGGGCAGTGAGGGGTGCTGTGTGCTGTCTGCCTAGGTACGGGTGCTGCCCTGATGGGGTGTCTGTGGCGGAGGGGCCCCAGCAGGCTGGCTGCGCAAGATCTGGGAGGAGACCAGGGTCTCAGGCAGTGCCTTCCACGGTAAGCGTCTGGCTCACGTGAGACGGGTAGGAAGCTTGTCCCTGGTTTGCTCAGTGCTACTTGTCCCAGGATCTTTCCAGCTTTGACCTTGGTGCAGGAACATTCCAGCAAGCTGTCTGGCCTGGGCATCTGTTTGAGGGCAGATGGTTTCAGAGATGGGCCTGGCTTATGGTTGGGGCTTCACTCCACATTCTCCTGGCCTCTGATCACCCCCAACACTGAGGCTATGCCCCTCCGACTTGTGGCCACATCCTGTCTCTTCCCTGTCCTTGCTGCCCTTCCCTACGCAGCCCAGGGTCCTCACCAAGAGCCAGACCCATTTTCAGCTCCTCAACCCTGGGCTTTCTCTCCAGGTTCCTGAGGCCCATAGACCCCAGGCCCAGCAGAATGAGCCCAGTGAGTGCCGGGGCTCCCAGTTTGGCTGCTGCTATGACAATGTGGCCTCTGCAACTGGCCCCCTTGGGGAGGGCTGCACAGGCCAGCCCAGATACGGTGAGTGGACACACTCTTCTCATCCTCCCAGAAGGTGGCCTCTAGTTCCACTGTGTCCTGTACTACCCCCACCCAGAGGCAAAGACCTTCCTATCAGCTCACTCCTTCCTCCCACAAGTACCCGAGTGCCTGCTAGAGGCCAGATTGTTCTTGTATCCAAGATTGTACTTGAGGCCTTCTGGCAGCTTTGGGAGTTAGGCAAAGTGGTGAGGTGGGAGCCCAAGAAAAAAGAAGGCCCATCCTGCGCCTGGGAGTCAGCCTCGTCCTGAAGTGGAGACAGTGTCAGGGTGAGCAGTGCCAGGAAGGGGCAGGAGTGGCCTTATCCTGCTTGGGATGTGGATGGGGCAGTGGGAACCGTCTTGGAGAGAGTGCTGGGGCTGGGGGGCGGGGTCACTGAGGCTGGAGCACAGGATGCATGGGTACAGCTGCCAGGGACCACCATGGAGATATCAAAAGTCAGATAGGCTGGTGGTCAGGGTTTTGCAGGAAGCCAGACACCTGCATGGGTAGCCATGGTCACATCTGAAAGTTGGTTGGGGCAGGCCATGCTGGCCAGGAGAGCTGTTAGAATGGGCAGGCTGGCCGCTGGAGGCAGGTTTAAAGGCTGGTGTAGGTCCTGGGGACCAGGGTGGGCTCTTTGCTCAGCATCATCACAGACCCACCAGGGTGGGCACAGTAAGGTTAAGCTCTAGGTGGGGTGTCCAGGTTGGGAGGAACAAGAGGGAGCTGGCCAAGGGAGCTGTGGCCTCGCCTAGGGCAAGTCTGGCAGTGGACACTCTATAAAGTGTTTTGTGCTCTCAGGGCCTGGTCCGTGGCCTGGGCAGGATTGTAGTCACACTCCATAAACTGAGAAGGATGTGGTTCCCAAGTCTGAGGCTGAGGGAATGGTGGGTGCAGCTTTCATTGGCCACTTTGGTGACCCGTCTCACTCCTTCCCCTTCTAGCCTACCCTGTGCGGTGCCTGCTGCCCAGCGCCCACGGCTCCTGTGCAGACTGGGCTGCCCGCTGGTACTTCATCGCATCTGTGGGCCAGTGTAACCGCTTCTGGTATGGTGGCTGTCACGGCAATGCCAATAACTTTGCATCGGAGCAGGAGTGCATGAGTAGCTGTCGGGGGCCCCAACATGGACCCCACCGTCCTGAGCCTGGGGTCTCTGGCCAGAGCACACACACAGATGGTGGTGGCAGCAGTCCTGGAGGCCCACAGGAGCCTGGTCTGCACGTGGCAGGAGCTACTGCTCCAAGACTGCCCTTGCCTTCTGGCGGCCTCTGGTGGAGAGAACAGGAGCGTGAGGCCACCTTTGGAGAACAGCCTGGGGGCCAGGAGCTCGGATCCAGGACCCCCGGACTGGGTGGAAATGCCAGACAGCCGGTGCCACCCTCCCACAGTTCTTCCTACAGGTGAGGCCCTCCTTCCTGAGGTAGGAGGATGGAGTGCCCGGGCCAGCTGAGCTGGCTCTGTCTTCCGTCCCTAACTTCTGATCCCCAGACAGCCTATGGGTGGGGAAGCTGAGGCATCAGAGACTCCATGAGGCATTGGTATAGACGCCAGCTTCTGGGTTCTCCACCAGATCTTGCCAGTATCTAGGGCCTATCTAGCTAGAAAATATGGCTTCATGACCTTTGGCAAGTTACCCAGCTTCTCTGGGCCTCAGTTTCTTGACCTGTAAAATGGTGATGTTATTTCCTACCCTGAATCTCTCTTGGATTTGGTGTGGGTTCTATTCATCATTATTCTTGGGATGGGGTCATCATTAATAAGGGATTTGAAAAAATTAAAAAAACAAAACGTACAGGCCATAGGGTCAAGCATGTAGCCCAGCCACCTATGTGACTCTTGTGTGGGGGTCACTCCTCAGCCTCCTCCCAGCCCCTGAGCTCCATGTGCCTTGTTACTCTTGAAAGGGCAGGCAGCGGGGCAGCGCGGGGGGCACGGTGGGCAGGTCGGGAGGGGGTGGAGTCCTGAGTCCCTGGGGTTCGGAGTTGGCTTCCCATGGGACTCTGTGGCCACACAAGTGTCTGTGAGAAGCTGTCTGTTCTGGTGCTCAAGAGGCGGTCCCTGGCCCTGATGCCAGGAGGCAGAGCCTCACCTCCCATTCCTCAGGATTAGCGTGGCAGGTTTGCAGCCCTTCCTGGTGCAGGCAGCCCTGGGGCAGATGGTGCACCTCTTCTGTCCCAACGACACCTCCCTGGAACCACAGGGTGGGTGGCGGAAAGATGGCCATGTCATCTCCTCTGACAGGTATGTTTAACAGTGACAGTCCTGTTTGTGTGAGTCTTTCCCCACAGTGGCCCCTCTGACCTCCCCTGGGACAGAGGTACTTGGGCTCAGGAGTGCTCTGTGGAGCTGGGACCCACTCTGGTAGCAGCACTGGGGCCCGAGGGGGAGCGTGTTGCCCTCAGGAGCCCTGAGCTCGCATCTTCCCCTCTTTCAATTCAGGCACCAGTTGCAGCCTGATGGCTCCCTGGTCATCAGCTCCCTGCAGGCAGAGGACGCTGGCATCTATAGCTGTGGTAGCAGTGGACTAGGCAGTGACGCCCAGAAGATCCAGCTTCGTATCACAGGTGTCACAGGCCCCAGAGTGGGACTGGATGGGAGGGCCTGTGCTAGGGCTGCCCCCACATTAGAGGGGTAAAGTGCTTCCATGGGTCAGCTCCTCCTGACAGCAGGAACCACGCTGTGGCTCTCATTTCTCCACCCTTCCTTCCATTCCCTTCTTCCCCAGCTCACGCCTTGCCTCTCCTGACCTCGTGACAGGGGATGACATGGTGGTGCCGTCTGAGACCGAGCTGAGGCACTTTCCTCAGACCAGGGACCCGGACCTGGACCACAGTTCTCAGGATTTCAGCCTGACGGGGGATGCTGGGGGCCTGGGGGCTGTCTCCTCCTCACATCCACGGCCCGCAACCAGGTAACAACTCGGCAATGCCACCTTGCCCTCAGCCTCTCCCACCTGAGGGCCAGGGATCACAGTCTCAGTGGGTGAGAGGAGGGAAAGGTGTGTCGTAACCAGGCCTTGATGGCTCCTGCATGGGCTTTGCTCTCTGAGCTGGACCTTGTGGAGAGGAAGGGAAGCCCTTGCCCATCAGCTGCTCTCCAGGCCTGGGATGAAGGGAAGGGTATCCAGAGCTAGACAGTCCAGCCAGCTTGGAGGAAGGAGGCCTTGAGGGTTGGTTCAGTTTATGGAGGGTGTGTGGAGGGTTGGTGGGGTGCCCAAGTCAAGGACCTGGTAGCAAATGTGTAGGGTGGAGAGAAGACAGATGGAGCTGGTGGGTATGTTTAGCCAACCATGGGCTAACTAACCAAACAACCCCAGTTCCTGATTGTGTTCTAAGCAGAACACAGAGGTGATTTTAGGAAGCTAAATCTGGCTGGAGGAGAAGGCTCACGTGGAGAACTCCAGGGGAGTAGGGGAGGCAGCTGCAAGGGACTCTCATGGCTGTTGGTGGCGTGTTTTGTAGGCTGCGTCTGGACCGGACACAGCCTGGGGTGGTGGATGCCAGTTCGGGTCAGCGAATCCGGTTGCCCTGCCATGCTGAAGGCTTCCCTCCCCCAACCATCGAGTGGCAGAGAGATGGGCAGCCCCTCTCCTCTCCCAGGTTCACCCGGCTCCTCCCTGCCCTCCTGTTCTGACCCAGCCCCACACCATCCTGTGGAGGCCTGAGCAGGACTCCCAGGCTCTTGAAAGATGGTGGGCCAATAGTTGGGTCTCTGGGTCTTTCCAGAGTGTGGTTGGTGGACAGAAATAAGAAGTGGGTTAACAGAGGCAATGGCTGAGGACGGAAATGGAGTCTGAACACAGTTCTGAATAATTGCTAACATCTTTTGAGCACTTAGTGAGGCTTTTCTCTCATATAATCTTCAAAGGAGCCATACTGAGGCTGCTCTTTTTTCTGCATTGTACATATAGAGCTTAACATCTCATAGCTCACAAATGGTAGAACCAGTATTTGAGCCTACTCAAGAATGGCAAATACTAGAAACCCAAACCAGAATTGTATCTGAAAACTTGAAGAGATTTATTGTGAGGCTAAAAGCCAGATGAATTTGCAGTAAAGTGCTGGCAGTAGGAGGTAGTGAAGGCCTGAGGCCTACTGGCTCTTTGGCTAGACCTCACTTGATAGTAGGGGCCGCTCAACCTCTTATCCCAGTCGCTGTCTCTCCCTCACCCCCTACTGACCCGTTCGGCTGGAGCCAACTCACTGTGCTTGGTCTCCAGACACCAGCTCCAGCCTGATGGTTCTCTGGTCATCAGTGGAGTGGCTATGGAAGATAGTGGCTTCTATACCTGTGTTGCTTTCAGTGGGCAGAACCGGGACCAGCGCTGGGTCCAGCTCAGAGTTCTGGGTAAGATGGCAGTTCTGAGTGGGGCCAATGGCCTTTGAGGTCATGTGGCATGGTGGGGCCAGAACTGTATAGTGTCTGACAGTGTCTCCTCCTGTGCCCAGGGGAACTGACAATCACAGGGTTACCCACTACTGTGACAGTGCCAGAGGGTGACACAGCCAGGCTGCTGTGTGTGGTGGCAGAAGAGAGTGTGAACATCAGATGGTCCAGGTAAAGCTCTGTTCCAGAAAGTCCCTGCCCTTACAGCCCTGGGTGTGGGTGGCCTACCTCTCTGCCAGGGCCATTGCTATCACCACTGCCTCTGTGCCTAGCTCCATCCCTCCTCCAGGCCTTGTGCTGGGGTGGGGGTGCAGCACCCTCATCCTACACAATGAAGCCCTGTGGGACAGCTTGCTTTTCCACTGGTTAGGCTATACCAGGGTTTCTTAAGCTAAGTATTATTGACATGTGGACCAGATAAGTTTGGTTGTCTCAGTCCTGGGCATTGCAGGATACTTATCAGCAGCCAGATGTCCACCTACTAGCTGCCTGTAGCCATATGCCCAGGTGTGACAATAGAAAATATCTCCAGGCTGGGAGCAGTGGCACATGCCTATAATCCCAGCGGATTAGGAGGCTGAGGCAGGAGGATTGTGAGTTCAAAGCCAGCCTCAGCAAAAGTGAGACGCTAAGCAACTCAGCGAGACCCTGTCTCTAAATAAAATACAATGTAGGGCTGGGGATGTAGCTCAGTGGACGAGTGCCCCTGAGTTCAATCTCTGGTACCTCTCCCCCCACAAAAAAAGTCTCCAGACATTGCCACATACCTCTGGGTGGCCAAATCTTCCCCACTGTGCTACATTCAACTTTGGGGGACTTCTGTGGTCTTTTAATCCAGATCAATTTGTCTTTTGTTCATTTAACAAGCTCCCACACCCCCACCCTGCCCCAGTCCCTGGAATGTGTCAGGATTGTTGGGTTCTGGGGATTTTGGGGTCATTTAAGCCCTAGGGCACTCCCCAGCAAGAGTTGGTTCTGTGGCCCAGGAGCTCCCAAAGAGGAGTCCCAAGTGCTGTGCACAGAGGAGGGGAAGCTGCTTCAGGTCTGGAAGAGTCAAAGAATGGGAGGCTGGGGAGGTGACTTTGGCTGGGCCTCAAGGCTAAGGAAGGGAAGGATGTTCTTGGTGGGGGAGGCAGCAAGTGCCAAAGGTAAGTATTGAGAGAGGATGCTGGAATGGGAAGGGGCTACACACTGGCGGGAGAATTGATGGGGTCATAAGGCTCAGCTGCCTCCTGTGTGGCCTTGGTGTCAGGGGCTTGCTTCAGCGTTAGTGTCCCCTTCATAGCACAGCTTCCTAACCTGGTTGTCTCCACTTGTTCGTCACTCTCCTCCAATCCAGACCCTGTTCCAGGAACACTGGCCTGGTTAAGGCCACCAACCACCTCTTTGTTCCCATTAGCACAGGACCATCTCAGTCCTTACATGACCTGCAGCAGTGTTGTTCTGCTGACCACTCCTTGACATGCTCTTTCCCTGGATTGAGGAAGCCACTGTCCACTGGTAGTCTTTGGTAGTCTCACTGTGACTTTACCTGGGACCGCCTTGGAGAGGCACACTTCGTGGGGCCACCACCTTCTGCTGCTACACATCTGGGTTTGGACTCTGCTGAGCTCCAGACCTCAACTCTGACACATCACATCCTGTATCTCACAGCACACATATTCAAAATGGTGGAACAGGACTTCGACACTCACTCCTCACCCCCTGCCCTGGGTTTCCCCAGGTTGGAGGGACATCACCATCACCCAGTGATGCAAGCCTGATTGCTTCCTCTCCCCTAGCACAGGACCCTGTGGCTTTTTCAGTGAAAAGCCAGAGTGCGACGCCCTTGTGGATAGAGGTGAATTTACAGTAACTTAGATCAGCATGCTTACTTTGTGTTTACCTCACTTGTGTAATTTTGCATTGATAATGGTCCTCTACCTTTTTGGTGTGCCTGTTCCCTCTCTTCCTTAAGGCAAGGGTCATCTGCTTACTCTCAAGGGGAGGATTGGCTCTAGAATGGCCAATCACCTTTGATCACCTCCTCCCCCTATCTTCCAATCTCCTAGGGCCTGAAGACCAGAGGCCTGGGACAGCTCACCCCATGTCCTTTCCCCTGCAGGAATGGGCTGCCAGTGCAGGCCGATGGCCACCGTGTGCACCAGTCCCCAGATGGCACACTACTGATCCACAACTTGCGGGCCAGGGATGAGGGCTCTTACACATGCAGTGCCTACCGCGGGAGCCAGGCAGTCAGCCGTAGCACAGAGGTGAAGGTGGCCCCAGCAGGTAAAAACGGGGTGGGAGGGCATGTTCCCCAGGGCATTTGCTCACTGTTGGGGCCTGGCTGGTTGTGAGTTGTAGAAGGATGCAGGCTCTTGTTTTAATACTTATGGCCCATAGACCACTAAAATCTGTCCATTCTAATCAGTGTGGCAGAAAGTGCTCCAAAGACTGAAAAGCACCTTTTTGGCCATTTGAGCACACAACCCAGAAAGGAGAGGGAAGGTTATCATCACTCTACAAATGAGACAGGTACCTGGAGAGATTAAGGGATGTTTCCACTAGTCACACAGCACATTAGTGGCCCAACTGGGACTAGAACTCTGCTTTTTTGACTTCTCATGGTTAATCTTTTTTTTTTTTTCCCCTGAATGATTACATCTGTAACAAAGTATAATTATTCACCAATTTGATATTTTAGTCTTATATTCTCCAGCTGTTGCTCTTTGTAAATTTTCATAGTTCAACAATTGAAGTACTATATAATAGGGTGGTATCAGTGTGAAAAGTGATGCTGTCAATTAAATGATGATGGCGAGACACCATCATCAATTAATATGCAGACCAATTTGAGAGATGTGAAACGAAGTACATCTTGGAATTGGTGACAGACTGTTTCAATGCTCAAACTCATTAGAGCTGTGTGGGAAAGGAGGGAACTGTTCACTGAGCTCTCCCTCAGTCGTGGTTCACTGAGGGACTGAATCTGGACAGTGTCCTGGGCCAAGCAGCCTGTTCTCATAGACCTGATGCAGAAGCTCAGATAAAGTTGATACCAAATTTACTGATTTTTAGAAAACAATATGCATAAATGACCTGGTTATTCATATTAATGTATGTAGTTAGTCCTCTGGTTATTAATATATCAAACCTTTCTAAGGCCATTCGCTGGTTAGGTTGAGCTTTTCCTGGTCATCTTGTGAGAAAATGGGAGAGGATGAAAGTTCTCTCTCCCTGGAAGGCCTGGCTTTAGGGAAGGTGCAGCTTGGATCTAAGTGGAGCTTAGCTATAAGAGCCCCTTCAGAAGGAAGACACCTTAATTCAGTAAGGCCACTCAGTGCTAAGATGAAGCTTCTAGTAGAGGTAGAGGGACAGGCAACAAAAGCTTTGTTCTCAGGGTAGCATTTGAGCCACTCCAACAAGACTTTTCCTGACACTTGTCATATTCATTACTTTCTCCGGGAGAAGTGGAAAAACTAGAAATATAGGGATCTAGGTGACTAAGACAAGCTGGGTAGGGGTATATTTTATATATATGTAATAAAATATATAGCAAATGTTGCATCATATATAGCTTAGTTATATATATTGATTTTGTGGTGCTAGTGATGGAACCCAGGCCTTACATGTGCTAGGCAAGTGCTCTACATTCCAGCCTTGGTTTCCCTCTTGGTTGGCCAGCAGCTGCCCTTACTGCCTCCTCCTCAGGACAGATCTCAGCCACCTCTCTCAGGGAAGGCTGTCCTGAACAACTGTACCCTCTCCCCAGCACCCTGGGGCAGAGAGTGCTCAGTGCTCTGTGGGTTCATCCTGGGTGGCTTTTTCAGTGAAAAGCCAGAGTGTGATAGAGGTGAATTTATAGTAACTTAGATCAACATACTTACTTTGTGTTTACCTCACTTGTGTAATTTTGCATTGATAATGGTCCCCTACCTTTTTGGCGTGCCTTTTCCCTCTGAGGATTTGGACGGCACAAAACTTTGGGGGATTGGAGGACCCCAGCAGTAAAAAGAAGACAACATGGGTCTTGTTGAGTCAAATTGTACTGAAAGCTGATCCTACCCCTTCCTTCCAAACTAGAGGCTAAGGCAGTTGTCATTTTGCACATCAGCTTTCAAGGGTAGAGAGTTAAGAGATGTTTAATCACCCAGTCAATGAATACTTGGGAGTCTGGGAAGAGCTCTGCATGGGGCTGAGGCCACGAATAAGAATGAGGATGAGCACTGGATGCTGAAGTGAGGTCAACAAATGGGTAGAAACTCTTAATTGCTCCTTGTGTTGAGAGTCTGCAGTGTACACAGTGCTGCCTAAGCCCTCTCCCCCCTGTTGTTCTGTAGCACTGGCCGCACAGCCCAGGGACCCCAGCAGGGAATGCATCGACCAGCCAGAGCTGGCCAACTGTGACTTGATCCTGCAGGCCCAGCTCTGTGGCAATGAGTATTACTCCAGTTTCTGCTGTGCCAGCTGTTCCCGTTCCCAGTCACACACTCAGCCCGCTTGGCAGCAGGGGTGAAGGCTACCTCTGGCTCTGAACAATCCTCTGGGGAGAAGGAAGATGGACTCAACCTCCTCTCCCTGGCTGGCATCATATTCCAGAGACACTGGCCCTTTCAGACACCCACTCAGTGTTGTGCTTCAGCAGCTGCAAGGACCAGCCTTCTTCTGCAGACCCCAGCAGTGCCTGTGTCCCTGATTACCGATGGCTGCTGCTGAGTTGTCAAGAAGAGGAATCTGTTTGAAGAAGGGACAACCTTTCCTTTACAACTTCCCTTTGTAAGTTCTGTTACAGGTTGAGAACTCCTTGTTTGAAATGTTGGGACCAGAAGTGTTTCAGATTTTGGAATATTTGCAGACTTTATAAGTTAGGCATCCCTGATCCAAACATCTGAAATGCTTTAAAATCTGAAACACTGAGTGTCATGTCATCACTTAAAGCAAACTGTCAGGGCTTTCACTTGATTTAAAGCTAGGTGGAGAGGTATTGATTTCAAAGTTAACACCTGCCTTGTAAATGGAATGTCTATTCCTGCTGTCAGGAAAGTATTCTGTGCTGTAACTGGGTTTCATGTGAGGTCAAACATTGGTCCATTGCTCTAGTCTCTTCCACCTTTTGAAGGAGTATAGTGGTCAGCTTCAAATCCTATAAGGTCAAGAGCATAATGCTGATGAAACCTCTTAGCAAAGTGGAATATAAGGCCTTAGTATAGGGATTAGGAATAAAAGAACCACAGTTGTCATCTGAGCATGAAAGAACTGGAAAAACTGCTTACTTCATTGGAAAGCTGGACCCCAAAGCCTTCTTGAGGCTGACATGCAAAATTGGCTATGGAGGTTCATCTGAATCCTTTGTAAAGCTGCTCTGTGCAGTGACAATAAGAAGCCTCTCTTCCTTAAGTAATCTATAAAGCAGAATGTTTGTTGCCAGAGAAAGATCAGACTACAGTTAAAAACAGCATTAGGCCGGGCGCGGTGGCGCACGCCTGTAATCCCAGCACTTTGGGAGGTTGAGGCAGGAGGATCGCGAGTTCAAAGCCAGCCTCAGCAATGGTGAGGCACTTAGCAACTCAGTGAGACCCTGTCTCTAAATAAAAAACACAAAAAAGGTCTGGGGATGTGACCCAGTGGTCAAGTGCCCCTGAGTTCAATCCCCGGTACCAAAAAAAAAAAAAAAAAAAAAAAAAAAAAAAAACAGCATTAGTGGGCCAGAGTTGTGGCTCAGTGGTAGAGAGATTGCTTAGCATGTGTGAGGCACTGGGCACTGGGTTGGATCCCTGGCACCACATTAAAAACACACACACACATACACACACACAAATAAAATAAAGGCATTGTGTCCATCTACAACTAAAATAATAAAAATTAAAAAAAAATTAGCAGGATGGGGAACCAGTGGGTAGGGGGTGAGGGCAACGTAATAACAGGGAAGTGGTTTAGAAATGGTTTGAGTTGGAGGAAGTCATTTTTTTTTTTTTTTTTTGTGGTACCGGGGATTGAACTTGGGGGCACTCGACCACTGGGCCACATCCCTAGCCCTTTTTTGTATTTTATTAGAGACAGGGTCTCACTGAGTTGCTAAGTGCCTCGCCATGGCTGAGGCTGGCTTTAAACTTGCAATCCTGCCTCAGCCTCCCAAGTGCTGGGATTACAGGTGTGCGCCACCACGCCCAGCTTCAGGAAGTCATTCTTTACCTCTCAGAATTTCTAATTCCTCAATGCTGAAACAAGAGGCTTGGATTCAAGGAGCTGCCAAGTCTTATTCCATTTAACTTTCTTCTATGAATCCTCCAGAGAACTGCCTAGTAACAAAGGTTATTCTTTGACAGAGGAGAGACATAGGGACCAAACCTGTAAAATGTAACTTTTATTATCAACATACAGTCTGGAATAGAAAAATGTATCATGGGTGATACTTCCTGGTCTACCTCTCATTCAACAAAAGAAACATGGGCCAAGGGCAGAGGTTTTCTCTTTCCATTAAGTACTGAGATGCATCTCTTTTCACTTATCATGGCTGGTTTTGTTATAGAAATAGGAAAATAAGGGTTGTTTTCATGGATTTCATAGTTTAATGAAACCAGAATTTAGCCTACTGGCACACACTTTAGAAGTTACATCTAAAAACAGCTAGCTCTTTTGAGCTATCCCATTTTAGAACTAGTCCCAGAATAGTGGCTTAGAGGAGAGGGCCAAACTCAAGACCAATGGTTCTCAACCCTCTTCCAGGGTCACTGAACCTGGGGTCCTCTGACACCCCCCCCCCCCAAGTGAAACTGATTTGTCCGTCTTTGTGTATAGGCTGGGCATTCAAATTTGTGTGTGTGCTGGGGGTGGGGGCTCTCACATGCAAAGCATGTGCTTCACTACTGAGCTACACCCTCAGCTCTAGGCATTAGGATTTTAAAAGCTCCCCAAGTATTCTTCCATGAAGCTAAAGTCAGGAGGCACTATTCCAGCCCTGGGGTGTGGCTGAGATTCTGCCTTTCCAGCCAGCTCCTGGGTGAAGCCCATTATTCCAGATCACATACTGAGCAGCAAGAATCTGACTTTAGCCTTTGATTCTGTTGGCATCTCTTAAGTATGAACGAAAATGTGAACTTTTAGTATATACTAGTCGCAATAAAAGAAATCTGGCTACTAAACTAGGAATCTGCAGAAACAGCAGAGTGGAGAGATAATAACACAAAAAGAGAACTAAAAGCAAACTCATTTGAAAACAAATGGAAAATAAAAACAGTCCTTCATGGAACAAAAGCTTCTACCACGAACATTTATTTTGTTAAAGCAGATTATAAATTCTCATCAGTACAAAAATATATATATATATATATGTATATATATATATAACTTACATTTGATTGTAAGGCCAACGTTCAAAAGTAAAAATGAGATGGGATCTCATGTTGTTACCCGAGGTCAAGTGGCTGCAACTGGCAATGGGATGATTTGCTCACCGTAAAGGAGGCGGTGGCGGGGGTGGGAGTGGGGTGTGGGGGTGGCAGGGAGCACATACACAAAGCTAATAAAACCAGAATCCCCATCCCCACAAAACTCGTGGGAACAAAATTCAAAGGACAAAACCCACCAAGACCCACATTACAAACCAACACAGTAACCTGTGTTCCCTTCTGTGGATGATTATGTCATTGTCATCTTAGTGTTAAAACAGTAAAGAATTAACATAAGGAAATTGCAACAATATGTAAAATACATATTTTCTAGAACATATTTAGATTGATTCCATTAAAATAATGACATTAGAATTTCAACATAGGTTTAAAACCAGGACAATACTGCTTTCATTTTCTTTAAACTACAATCTAGTGAATGTATTGGTCATAGGCATGATTGTTGTTGCAATGTGCTACTTACAATGAATGATAGTGAACAAGCTAGGGATCCTGTCTCCAACTTCCAACCCTTTCTCTTTTTACTTCCATAGGCATCAATGATAAATCAATCTTATGTACAATTTCTTACAACTAACCCTTTTACTTTTGGCAAGATTACTTACAACTCATACAATTTTTTAATATTGAGAACTATTTAAAATATTCTAAATGCATAAAAATAAAGATTTTGGCTTTTTTGATATATATTTATAATATTTATTCTGTTACTCAAAATGGAAGCTCAACTTTACCCCCAAAATATAGCTCTTCTGGGCAGTTGCTGATGTGCCCTCCCTGGAATTCTGGCAGTACCCTCTGCCTTTCTTCCCAGCCTGAGCACAGACCACTCACTCTTCTTGGTCAGTACTGGGAAGAGGCAGGAGAATGGCCTGAAAAGTAAAGGGAGATTGTTTTGCTTTTATTCCAGTAAATGTGCTTTGAATACAGATTCCTGTTCAGATACTTCTGCCTTTCTATTGTCAGAGATTAGTAAGGGGGCAAGGGAAGAGGGTTTAGAGAGCACAACATTTTCTTGACTTCTTTAGCTTAGCTGCAAGACAGTCTTTTCTAGGAATGGCTTTCTTCACTTCTTTCAAAATCACCCCTCACTGCCTGGACTTGTTCCTTGGGACCTTTGGGATTAGTGAAAAGTATACTGATCAGGAATACAAAGTCTCTTTGCTCCTTTGACCTCCACTTCCTGCTTTTACCTAGGTACAGACAAAGACACATAAGCCATGGCTTAAAGTTCAATTTCAAATGTCTTCTGTAAGTCACTGGAAAATGGGTTGGTAGGGGAGGGATTAGTACGCTGCTTGGATTTGCTTTCTAATGCAGCCCACTGGGCTTCAAAAGGATCCACTGGGCAGGTGCCCACAGGAACCTCTGTGTGCTTGTCTCCTGAGGCCAACCTGCCATCGTCTACACCATTGAAAGCTGCAGAACCATTGAGGTGCTGAGCAGGAGGCTTAAAGAAGGGACTGGTGGTAGCACTGCTTGTCTCATACTGAGGGAATGTCTGTTGCTTGACCAGGCTGGGAGATGGATGGGGATGAGTGGCCTGAGGATGGCCTGCAGTGCCAAACACATTGGCTACCATCTGGGAGGGAGTAATGCCCACCACAGGCACATTAGGGGCTGGATAGGACATCCCGTTGGCTACAGGATAGGACTGGGCAGGGACAAAGGCTGGCTGCAGGGGTGGGACCACACCCACTGGCACAGGCTGAGAGGTAAGGAATGCATTCCCTTGGAAAGGCGGTGCTGGCTGGGAAATGGCAGTGGGTGGAGGAGGCTGGAGAACTGGCTGCAAAGGGGCAGCTGAGGCCTGGGGCTGCTGGGCTCGGACACTCTTCGACACTTCTTCTAACCAGCGGTCAGCCTCAGAGGGAGTGCGTCTGTGACCACCATGGAAGAGACCTGGAGAGGCAGCACCAGAAGAATGACCCCACTCAGTCCCTGGAATGAGCAAGATGAAGACAGACAAAAGAAGAGTTATTGGCCTCTTTCCTTGCATTATAATCTTGGTTATTTGAAGGACCCTAACATGTGGCACAAGTCCCCCCAGTGAGAAACTTTGTGGTTCTGGCAGATGGGAGCAAAGCATTACCAGCTGAAGAGATTTTGTGGTAGGACAAAGAGAACCTGTCAGACCATTCTGCTCTCAGCCATGTTGAGAAGCTATTTAAATATAGCTCAAATGCACTGACCCAATGCTGGCTGGGGTTGGAAACCCCACCTTGCTGCCATGGTTCATCCAGGGTACAGAAACTAGTGTGCACATGTTCTACAGGGCTTGAGGGATGCTTCTTTGCTCTAATAGGGCAAAAAGAAAATAACCAGTGACTTGGCCATAATTAGCTGGCCACTGCCTGGTTTCCAGACATATGTTGTATTTCTGGTGAAAGATTTTGCTATTTAAATTTTTTTTTGGTTTTATAGTTAATAACTGTTCATTACAGGAAAACAAACAGAAAAGAAAAGGAAAATGATGCTTAATGTAGCACTTTTTGTAGGTCTACCATTGCAGGAGGCAGGATACCCTCTTCTAACAGGCATGTCTGCATATTATCAAATCCTATGATAGATTCTCTGGGGATTGGGCTCAGGAATCTATTCATAAAAGCCCTATGGGTAGCTCTGTTCTCTATTGCTGTAATCTCTTTTGTTCCTCATCATCACTATTCTTTCTTAATAATGATTTATTTCCACAAGGGAACACACTTTTCCTAAAAGGATTTTTTTCTTAGTTCCCACTAGGTAACTGGCTGATATTAGAACCAGGGTCACTAATCTGATCCCAGAATCCTCACCACCATCTGTGGCCACCTTACCCGGATGAATGGCTGCAATTTCCTTGTTAGCAGCATCAGGGGCATGGGCCCAAGGGTTGGTTTCACGCACAGGCATTGCTACGGGTGCTAGAGCAGTATGGGCTGGCTTAGCAGCAAGCACATGGAAGGCTGAGTCAGTGCCATTAGCTATAATGGGAGCAGACAACATCAATGGAGTTAATTCATGCAGGGTGTACAAGTGATCCCATGGAGCTGGGTCAGTCAGGCCAATGAACACAATATTGGTGGGACAGATAAGATGGAATAGTTGATGTTAGAATAACCATACTATCTTGCAGTGGATATACATACCTTTTGGCAAAGAAAGATTAGAGGTTGTAATTAAAATGGTTGTACTGATAAAGTCAATGGCTGTTTTAGGAAAATATATGTATGAGGAGAGGAGAAATTAAGCCTATAAAAACAATTTCAAGCTAAGCTGAATAGCTGGGTGCAATGGTGAATGCCTATATATCCCAGTGACTCTGGAGGCTAAGGCAGGAGGATCAAAATTTGGAGACCAGCCTTGGCAATTAAGTGAAACTTTGTCTCAAAATAAAAAGAGCTGGGGATATAACTCAGTGGTAGGTTCAATCTCTAGTACCCATCCCCACAAATTAGGTTGAATAGAGCTGCTCTTGTGAGCAGCAAAAAACCCCTAACTATTCCAGACAGAACTTAGCCTTTGCTTAATGAAGCAGATAAAAACACTTCCCTTTTCTACATTTTTCCCAAAGGTCAAATTTGCGAATAATAACAATAATAATGGGTAAAATATAGTGATTTCTTATTATGTACTGGGCACCAGACTACAGTATTTTATGTGCATCATCTTATTATTTAATTCTTTCAAAACCCCCATAAGGATGGCATAGTACTGCTGGGGATTAGTTCCCTGACATTCCACAGATGCCTAAAACCCCAGCTAATACTAAAACCTACATATACTGTTTTCTCTTATACAAACTATTAATAAAGTTTAGGCATAGTGAGAAATTAATAACAATAAAATAGAACAATTATAACAATATAGTATCATAAAAATTATTTGAGTTGGGTATGATGGCTCACACCTATAAACCCAGCAGCTCTGAAGGCTGAGGCAGGAGGATCGTAAATTCAAAGCCAGCCTCAGCAACTTAGCAAGACCCTGTCTCGAAAAATAAAAAAGGGCTAGGGATGTGGCTCAGTGGTTAAGTGCCCTTGGGTTCAATTCATGATACCCACTCCCACCAAAAAAAATTACTTGAAACTTATGAATTGTTTATTTCTGGAAATTTTCTATTTAATATTTTGAGATAGCAGTTGACCAAGGGTAACTGAACCCTTGAAAAGTGGAACCAGGAATAAGGGAACACTACAATTTTATTTCCATGTAATAGATGAGAAATCAAACTTACTATGTTTTTATTTGCTTAACAAACTTGTAATTTGTTACAGAATTAATTTTATACATCTCTCTTCTTTGTGAAGATTTTCCCCCTGATGTTCATAATATCTCAAAGTTCCTATTATTCTTTTCTTATATCCCTTTATTAAAATCTCTTAATCCTTCTTATTTTTTAAAAAAAAAATATTTATTTATTTGTTTTAGTTGTACACAATGCCTTCATTTCTATGTGGTGCTGAGGATTGAACCCTGGCCGTGCACATACTAGGCAAGCGCACTACCGCTGAGCCACAACCCCAGCCCCTCTTAATCCTTCTTTTACTCCAGGTAATTACACATCAGTTTCTACTCCTTATTCCAGCTCACTCTCTCTATCATATTAGTATGGAGCAGACAGACAAGCATCTTCCCCTGCCTTTCAATATAAACACTCCCTCTTTAGAACTGGGCAACCATGCTTGTGGTGTTGATACCATTTACCCAGAGCGTGTCTAAAAAAAACCATCTCACTGGGCTGATAGCTCAGTTGGTAGAGTGCAGCTCAGTTGGTAGAGTGCTTGCCTTGCATGCACAAGGTCCTGGGTTCAATCCCCAGCACCACCAAAAAATAAATAAATAAAAATAAATATTAAAAAACCCCCAAACATCTCACCTATAGTCTGGGAGCACCTTAAAGGCAGGGAAAGGACTATGTTCCATTCAATTCTGTATACCCAGTGCCTTGTAAACATGCAAGGTCAGTAGCCTGTAATGGGTACTATATTCAGAAGATCTGAGTTTAAATTCTGGTTGTTATGATTTGAGCAATTAACCTCTCTGGAGCCTCATTTTTCATATCTGTAATACTTATTTCAAAGGGTTGTTGAGGGAATTAAATAAAATAATGCATGAGTACTTACCACAATGTGAACTGTGTTAAGTGCTCAATACAAATACATTGTGTCTATTATCATTAATATTATGTTTTTTAGATGAGATGAAAAGCTACTTGGAGACATGAAAAGCACATGACTATAAAGGTTTACTGAGAGAGAGAGAGAGAGAGAGAGAGAGAGAGAGAGAGACAGACACACAGACACTGACTCTCGGAGTCAAAGTATACAGTAGCTTCTTCCCACAAGGTACTATTATCTCCAAGGCAAAACTCTAAGCTCTCTCTCAAAAGAAATGAGATGGGCGATTACAGAAGCTCAAATTAGAGGTCTTTAAGTTACATACATTCTTTGTTGACCTCTGAGTCAATATGGACTACTAATTCAGTATCTCTGAAAAAAATCTTGTAGTAAGTCTTCAGTGTCACAAAGGCAAAATTTAGGTACCTGTTAAAGAATATTACATAATCAGAAAGCCAAAAGAAATACCTTTCTCTTTATAAGCCTCTGTGACAGGGTAGAGCCTAGGTGAGTCCAGGCCTTCTTGACCTTGGCACTACTGACATCTTGGGCCAGATAATTCTTTTTTTTTGTGGTACCGGGGATTGAACTCAGGGGCACTTGACCACTGGGTCACATCCCCAGACCTTTTTTGTATTTTATTTAGAGACAGGGTCTCACTGAGTTGCTAAGTGCCTCCCCATTGCTGAGGCTGGCTTTGAACTCATGATCCTCCTGCCTCAGCCTCCCAAAGTGCTGGGATTACAGGCGTGCGCCACCGCGCCCGGCCAGATAATTCTTTATTGTAGATGCTGTCCTGAGCATTGAAGGATGTTTGGCAGTATCCCTTGCCTCTACTTAGATGTCAATAAAAATATCCCTTTTCCCTAACTTGTGAAACCCAAAAATGTTTCCACATAATGAATTCCAAATTTTCCCCGAGGAGGCAAAATTGCTCCTGATTGAGACCACTGCATTATAAAAAGGATAATGCTAAAACCAATCCTGATGACTACTGCTTCTTAAAAACTGGGATACTCTGACCCTTAACAATAAAGTAGCAAATAAAGCAGTGGGTTACAGAAGCTCCTAATAGAAGTGGGTGAAAGGTGGGCACATACATGCTCACAATGAGGGACAGAGACATCTTAGGAAATAGGAAGGGGAAAAAAGCACAAAGAAACTGTTAATTAGGGAAATTGACAATGGGTCTGACCAGCTCTGGGAAAGTTCAGGATGCAACTTATAGTTAGTGAGCAGCTGCCAAAAGGACTAATTTTAAAAAGAGCAATTGAGCAGGTCAGATGGCACCAACCTTGGAAGGCAGGAGACTGTGGTGCCACCACTGTCACTGGTTTTGTCATTGGGGCAGAAGAGAAGGGGTCCTCCGAGGGGGTGCTGAAGGCATTGGTGATCTGTGAGCACAGGGAGCTGATGCTCTCTGCCTCCCCTTCCACCTCTGGCACTGCAAAGCAAACAGAAAATGGTTCCAGACAGAAAAATGGGATAATCCTGAAATATGAAAGCATGATACAAGCTGACATTTTACATTTTATCTCTTATTTATGAAAGGAAAAGGCTCAATTAACTGGCTGCAAAAGCAGCTTCAAAATATTTGGTGACCACCATTTCACTGGCTTTTCAGATGGGAAGGTATAAAATGTCAACAGTTCAAGTACTACAGCACATGTTCTTTCCTTGTAAATCCCCAAACTTCTTTATTTCCTCTCATAACACTTTCAGAATTTGGTCTTCAAGAGTTCAGCTAGCTGGATCTTTCTGAGAGATGCCTGTAACCTGTTTGCCTTCCAACCAGTGCCCAAGGCTGTAGTTTGAGTCAAGTTTTGAAGGTACTAAGTAATTTTATCAGAAATATAGGGTAAAGTCTAGGGCACCAGTGGTTGCTCAGTGCTCTTCTCTGTAATAAACTACAACAATGTCATCACTCCCATTTTTCTCCAAAGTTACAAGTACTGTGATAACAAGAAATTAAATGAACTGAAGTGGAAGACTCTAGAAACTTGACTCTAGGATACTTTTATATCACTGAGGAAGCTAATTATTTATAAGTGCTAAATTTTTGCTCATCTGTGAGAAGAGAATATAGTTTTTGTTCCTCACTTGCCCCAGAGGTATACTGAAATGAGATACTTGAAACATCTGGAGTTTCAGTTTTTAAAGTAATTTAAAGTTGAAAAGACCATTGGTGATTATGTAGTCTTCAACTGTTCTTTAGGCCTAGTTTCATCTGTTAATTTATTTAACTCTGTACTTATTTTATCAGTGGGAATACCTATTGATACAAAACTTCCTCACATATAGCAATAGTTTGCCAGATCTCAGAGGGAAGTAAAAGAGAGCCCAATAAATGTACTGACCAGATCTAATACTTTAATTCTGGATCCAATGATGAGGATAGAGCTTAGGGGCTGGCTCAACTGACCAGAGCCCACAAAAAGGCCTGTGTGGCAGTTTTGAAAGGTAATGGACAAATGTGAGCAAGCCTACTGTCTCTGAGGAACAAAAGATCTTAGAATTATACAAGAGGCTTATTTAGAGTTTCCTCCCTATGCAGCCAACCAGCCACAAGAACAAAGAACACTCATCCATTTCTTCTGGTATATCTGCTAGTTGTGCTATTTAACTGTACATGTTTCTAAAGCCTCTTTAATTAATTCCTTCCTGGGTCCCAAGTGGCAGAATAAGAATGGAAACTTGAAACCCTTGATGTTTGAAAACAGGTTGACTGAGAGGTAGTGTATTTATATTAGGACAATTTCTGGCCTTGTGAGCAGAAATCATAGCTCTGTCATCTTTGTTGAAGAGAAATTAATGATCTCTCCAAGGATCTGAGTTTTCTCTCATGGAAACAACACAAGATACAACCATCAACCAGCTTCACAGAGAGATAAATGGTGAGTTTAGTGGGATTTGTGTTGCCACTAGAAGTGATGATAATGCGTCAGTGCTAGAGTGCCCAATGAGTTAGGTGTATGCTATTTACCTGCATTTTTTATGGGAAAATCAGTCTTCCTCTGCATAGTGGAAGGCAACTCATTGATGCGTAGGGATAGTTGGCGTTTAAAGGGTGACATCTTCTGGCTTAGAGCAGGAAATCCTCGGAAAGAGCCTTGGCGAGCAAGCTGTTCAATTGGTGCGTGCCGGCGTGGGATGGCATGAGGATTGTTCATCTCCAGTGAGGCAGTGGCATCCGAAGTGGGAGAAGTGGGAGAGGATGGGGATGAGGCAGTGTTGCCAGGGGCCACTGATGAACCAACAACTGTCTTATCTGTTTCAACTCAAGAAAATTAAGAGAAAGAGGACCTTAACAATGATCTTCAAATATGTTAAATTTACAGAGCTGAGGAACTCAAAAGCCCTCATTCTTTTACTCATCTCCTTCTCAATGTCTCTTAAAAGACAGGTTAGAAGCAAATTCCCTATTTTTCAGACAGATAAAGGTTTTTATGTCACATGGCATGCTTACTAAAACACAAATATTTAAACTTTTAATTCTCATGTAGTGATTGTAAGTTAAAATTTGAACAAACCCAATTTTAATGGTTTTAATGAACTCCTCATGTGAGGTTCTTTTTCTTTAATATTTATTTTTTTTAGTTGTAGTTGGACACAATACCTTATTTTTATATTATTTGGTGCTGAGGATCGAACCCAGGGCCTCGCACGTGCTAGGTGAGTGCTCTACCGCAGAGCCACAACCCCAGCCCTCATGTGAGGTTCTTTAAAGAATGATGGTTTGTGGTTTTTTGTGGAGGAAGCAAAGTCAGAAAGGTCTAAGTAAATATAAATTTGAGTAGATGTCAAAAATGTCATAAAGCAGAGTCTTTAGATCATGGATAATATGCATTTGTGGATGCAGAATGAAAGTTTAAAATTGGATTAAACCTTGAAATAAGACTTTTTCCATGTGGGTACCAGTTGAATCCCATTCTGATTGTGTCAAGTTTTTTTTTTTTTTTTTTTTTTTTTTGTGGTACCGGGGATTGAACTCAGGGGCACTCGACCACTGGGCCACATCCCCAGCCCTTTTTTGTATTTTATTAGAGACAGGGTCTCACTGAGTTGCTAAGTGCCTCGCCATTGCTGAGGCTGGCTTTGAACTCGCGATCCTCCTGCCTCAGCCTCCCAAAGTGCTGGGATTACAGGCGTGCGCCACCACGCCCGGCTCTGATTGTGTCAAGTTTTTACCCCAACTTTCACGATCCTTTGTAGACCTTAGAACTCAATCTCTTTGTCAACTGCTATGTATAGCAATATTATTTGGTGACATTAACCCATCAGGTCCTAAGTTTTCAATTCTGTGAATATTTCAACAAAAATCAACACAGGTGCATTAAAATAGGTTGGAAATAAAAACCTAGAGGTTTTTAAAAAAATTATGTTAATAACTATATTCTTCTAAAATTGTGTATAATAAAATTATATATTTAAGTTTTAAACGATATGCTACATCTTGGAAAAATGGGATAAAATGGGTTAAATAATATGCTTTCAGGGTTGGTGTTGTAGCTGTGGTAGAGTGCTTGCCTAGCATGTGTGAGGCTCTGGGCTTAATCCCCACACTGCAAAAACAAACAAATCCAAAAGCTTTCAGTCTGAAAATCACTAAAGCATACTAAAATATTATTATTTAGATAAAAATTTCTAGTAATGATAGCATGATTTGTTTTGTTTTCTAGAGGGGTCTTACTTTGTTGCCCAGGCTGGTCATGAATTCCTGGGCTCACGTGATCCTCCTGCCTCAGTCTCCTGAGTAGCTGGAACTATAAGCAGGTGTCACCATACCTGGCCAATATGTTTTTTATTCTTTGGTATCCTAGCACAAATGGTTACAAGAAGTCACTATTGGCCTGTTGTGGTGGCATGTTCCTGTAGTCCTCGCTATTCAGGAGGCTGAGACAGGAGGGCTGCTGCTTAAGCCCAGGAGTTCAAGACCAGCATGGATAACATAATGAAACTCTCCCAGCTCCACCCCAAAATAACTATCATTAATTTTTTATTCTTTTTATATACGCATATACCCTTAGTCCCAAGAGTTCTCTTTGATTATGAGAAAACATGTTCCTGCTAGCTTCAAAATATTAGCCTGTTGGGGAAAACTGCATTAAATAAACACACTGTAGTAGAACAGATTGTACCTTTCTTGGCATCCTGCATTTGTTTCATGATCTCCTCTCTTTCTGCTTGTTCAGTGGCAGTTGTGACACGGAATGATCCTTCTCTTGTAAAGGTGGTCCGACTAGCATCAAAAGTAGCAGTTACTCCACACTCCTTCTCCCGCTTCTGCTTACGCTCTAAACAGGCTGCGAAAGCACAGCCTACTGCATGGCTCAATCTTTCACCCTGGAGAGAGCAGAAGGTTCTTAAAGCTTTTTTTAGAGTTACAGTACCAACAATGACATACATTTTTTTTTTTCATACCAGGGATCGAACTCAGGGGCATTCGACCACTGAGCCACATCCCCAGCCCTACTTTGTATTTTATTTAGACGCAGGGTCTCACTGAGTTGCTTAGCGCCTTGCTTTTTGCTGAGGCTGGCTTTGAACTCCTGATCCTCCTGCCTCAGCCTCCTGAGCCACTGGGATTACAGGCGTGTGCCACCGGGCCCGGCTACAAATATATGTTTTTACACAAGACAAAATGTTGCAAATTCCAGCTTCAAATTAAGCTGTAATATATCATTTGCCAAATTAATTTAAATGAGTAAATTATCTTAGTGTGTACAATACTTCAATTACATTAACTCTTACAGGCCTTGGGCAAAGTGAACTATATCAATAAACCTGTGGTTTTGTGGACAGCCATGGAGAGGCCCTGAGCACTGAGGCTCTTTTTGTCATGTCAGCTCTGGCCATCAGCTTTAGGACACATTGCTCAAGGTTCTAAACCTTAACATGTAAACCTCCAGCTGACCATTAGGGAATAGTGGGAATATTTGGCAGGCATTTCTAAGAAACCACTGGAAAGGCTGGGTATACTCCTGATTAAAAGGGAATCAAACAAGGCTGGGGCTGTAGCTCAGTGGCAGAGCACTCGCCTAGCATGTGTGAGGCACTGGATTCGATCCTTAGCACCACATAAAAATGAAATAAATAAAATGAAGGCATGCGGCCCATCTACAACTAAAAAAGAAACCCCCCCCCCAAAAAAAAAAAAAGAAACAAAACAACAACAACAACAAAAACAAATAAAAGGAAAGCTCTCTTCCTTTTCTGAATGCCCCCATTTCTGGCCTTCAGTGCTTTTAGACTTTTCCTCATGCCTACCTTATCTTCTTCAATTTCTCACCCTCAACACTATCTCTCAACCACACACAGGTCAAAGTGAAAGCATGTTTGCATCCATACACTCTATTCATAAATTAAATAAATAAAAACTTATTTACTTATCCAAGGGAGCTTATATAAAATAATTTCTTTATAGATACACTTGATTACTCAACAGTCAATTTAACAAATTCAAATGGATTATTTTTACCAGGGTCATCTGTATTTTAAACCATATCCCTAATTGTAGAATAAAAAGGTTAGAGATGGTAGAGTAATTGTTGGCATCATTCATAGTGAGAAGAGACATTTGGGAACAGGGAGGCTTTTGTGGTGTTCTTAAAATGATACCATGCAGGCAGCTGCTCTTACAGATGGTGGTGAACAAGTCATTTCATTGTATTTTACATGCCAACATCAGGTATCATAAGAAGATAACGTTTAAAAATAATTTTTGTCTCTAATATTTTATGTGACAGTACCCTTTGGCTGCTTATATTAAAAGAGTGAAACATTATGAATTCACATGAGTTCTTATCTAACTTTCTAAGAGGATGATATAAGGCTAGTATATGAAAACATAAAATGGGTGTAGGGGATAATGAATGATTTGTAGAACCTGTTTGATTTTGAGCACACCTCTATTGTAAGGACAAAACTATAGCCCAAGCAGGTTTGTTATTTCTCCTAGGCCAGGGCAAAAGTTCCTGTTCTTTTTCTTTTGAAGTACTAGGGATTGAACCCAGGGTCTTGTGCAGGTTAGGCAAGTACTCTGCCACTGAGCCACATCCTCAGCCCAGAAGCTCTTTTAAAAAATTATTTTGTGGGCTGGGATTGTGGCTCAGTGGCAGAGCGCTCACCTAGCACGTGCGCGGCCCGGGTTCGATCCTCAGCACCACGTACAAATAAATGCATTGTGTACAACTAAAGCAAATAAATAAATATTAAAAAAATTATTTTGTTTCATTATGTATATATGATCTTTAAGAAACTCAATACCTTTACCAACTAGTTCTAACAATTTTATTCTGTGCAGCAACAAATAAGCATAAGTTTTAGAGGATTGCTATTTCTTCCCACATAAGCACTTTCTCCATGAAGACAATTTTGTTTTACTTTTCAACTTTTCAAAAAATGACATCTGATAATATCCATAGCTCAGCCCAAAAAAGGTCAGACATTACCTATAAATAAAATTATCAGAAACTGTAAGAGCATATACCCTTTCTGCTGAAAAATAGTAATCATAACAATGATAGTAGTAGTAATAACTACAATTTTATTTATTGAGCTTTACTATGTTCCAGTAAGGCAAAGTTCTTAAAGTGAACCCTGATTCCCCATCAACAGCATCATTTGGGAACTTATAATACACATTCTTAAGTCCTACCCTAGAAAAGTGAATGAAAAATTCTGAGTGGGGCCTAGCCTCCAGGTGATTCTGGTATGTAGCTGAACCACTGGCCTAGGAGATCCAAACAGCTTGCAGGGTTACCACTTGACAACAAAACAGTTTCAAAATTAAGATTTTAGGAAACTCTTGAACTCTGTATTTCATGAATGTAGTGATGGAAAAAGATACATTTTTTAAAAAACACATTTTTAGTTGTTGATGGACCTTTATTTTAATTATTTATTTATTTATATATGGTGCTGAGAATCAAACCCAGTGCCTCACACATGCTAGGCAAGCGCTCTACCACTGAGCTACAACCCCAGCCCCCAAATGTATAGTTTTTGTGACTTTCTTAGAGCCTGAGAGAAAGGAAGAAAAAGCAGTTATTTCAATTTATTTCTCAAAGCACCTCAGCTTTGACAATATTAGCTACAATTTTTCAAAGAGTTATTGTTGGCCAGAATCTACATTAAGGGTGCTTATAATTATCTAATTGAGTTTCCACAACAGTTATTTCCATTTATAGAAATGAATACTAAGTCTTAGTGAATGTTAAGTAACTTGCCTCACAACAAGCAGGAATCAGAACAGGACTGGACCCCAGATCTGACTCAGGGTTTAAGGCTATTGACATTGGTTTATACCATTGTCTCCAAGACCTTTAAATTTTTTTTTGCCATTTTTTTTTTGGTACCGGGGATTGAAGTCAGGGGCACTCGACCACTGGGCCACATCCCCAGCCCTTTTTTGTATTTTATTAGAGACAGGGTCTCACTGAGTTGCTAAGTGCCTCGCCATTGCTGAGGCTGGCTTTGAACTCGCGATCCTCCTGCCTCAGCCTCCCAAGTGCTGGGATTACAGGCGTGCGCCACCGTGCCCGGCTTTTTTTTTTTTTTTGCCAGTTTTAAAGCTAGCCACACCACTTTACTTCAAAATTAAACTTTGGCAAGAGCTTTATTGACTTGTAGCCTTCACAAATACCTTATATTCTATCTGACCTTTTAAAAATCCAGAAAGTACATACTCAATGCTATATGTTGTAAGATCATCATCATCTAAAAGACTTGTCTTTTATGTCAGAATTTTGGGTAACTTAAATGAAAGATGAAATTATTCTTCAGTTTTAAACATAAATACAAGTTCCTGGCTGGGGATATAGCTCAATGGTGAAGCATTAACCTAGCATGTGTAAGGCCCTGGGTTTGACTCTCAGTACCACACATGAAGTCTGCCATGCAATAATTTCTTTCTTTTTTTTTTCCCCCCTTTAGTATCAGGGCTTGAACCCAGGGGCACTTAACCACCCAGTCACATCTCCAGCCCTTTAAAAAATTTAGAGACAGGGTCTTGCTGAGTTGCTTAGGGCCTCACTAAGTGGCTGAAGCAGGCTTTAAACTCATGATCCTCCTGCCTCAGCCTCCCAAGCCGCTGGGATTACAGGCGTTTGCCACCTCATCTGGCTATAATTTCTTAATAGCTAGCATAATTTATTCTATCATGATTTAGTATCTCTCTTTTTTGTGTGTGGTACTGGGGATTGAACCCAGGACCTCATGCACTCGACCACTGAGCCCTCTACTGTTTTTAATTTTAACTGAAAATATACTCCAATTCAGTTCTTTCATTTGTAGTAGCCTCTTTGCTACTAAATGAATCCTGAAAATACTTCCAATAACGAAAAACTCCAACTAACATTTAGATATCACCATTACCATAGCAATTCTTAAATTTTTTCCTTCCCTTTTTTGTGGTAATGGGGATTAAACCCAGAGCCTCACATATGCTAAGCAGGTGCTCTATGGCCACAAAGACAGTTCTACTTTTTTTTTTTTTTTTTTCAGTATTAGGGATTGAGTCCAGGGATGTTCTGCTGAGCCAGATCTCCAGTCTTTTATTTATTTATTTTTTGGAGACAGGGTCTAAATTGCAGAATTTTGCCTCAAACTTGCCATTTTCCTGCTTCAGTCTCCCAAATTACTGGGATTACAGGTATACTCAGTTTACTTTCCTTTAATGACTGGATCTCAGCCAATTGTTTTGCTTTATGCATTGCAATTCACAGGATAACATCAAGAGTGTGAACTATTTGAATAAAAGGAGTAAAATCTTAAAAAGTGCTTCCAAGAGCAGCCTAAGCATCATGTAATTATTAAAAATATAGTGGAAACTTCTTGGTTGATACAACATGGAAGGAGCTCAGCTGAGAATACCCATGATGGAATCCACATTGTTGGATTTACCGTGTCCTTGACAGCCATGAAGCAGTGACAGATCCATCGCCGAGTGGTGCCATCACGACATATATAAGAGAAGGCTCTATCAAAGTTCCTATCTGGTGCACAGAAAGAAACTTTCTCTATTGTCTGGTCAACTATGAGGTCCTAGGAAATGGGAAGCACAAAGAAAGAGAGGACTTATGAGGTTAATCTCAGAATAAACACAGGAAGTTCATTTTATAATACATTTTAAATCAACTGCAACTAGGCTATAAAATAGATCTGTGTCCAGTGATTTGAAAATTGAGAATTTGACTTAGGAGATACTGCTTTGTCCAGATGGCTCTCTCGCTTCATCTACTTTTTTTTTTTTCTTTTGGTGGTACTGGTAATTGAACCCAGACCTCACACATGCTAGGCAAGTGTTCTATCACTGAGCTGCATTCCAAGCCCTTTTAAAAAATTTATTTTAAGACACAGTCTCATTAAGTTACCCAGGCTGGACTCAAAATTTTTGATCCTCCCACCTCAGCCTCCTGCATAGCTAGGATTATAGGTTTGTATCACTGCACCTTGTTTCATCTCCATGTTCTAAAACATATTTGGTTGATTATAGTTTTAGATCTCTTTCATAGTAGATGCATGTTCAATTTGATAATATGTTTAATCCTTTTGGTTTACTTGCAGTATAAGCTAAAACATATGATAATCATACTCCTACTATCTTTTTTACACAAATTAGTTTTATAATATATACTGCTCCATACTTTGTTTTTTTCAACTAACAATATGCCCCATATGTGAATTTTTTTAGTCAGATAGTATATTTTACATATATATAATTTCCATTTGGTCCTTACTCATAGTTTCTCTGCTGGGATTTTCTAGATACTCATTCAAGATCAGCATACTTCCTTTACATCAGTGAGTTATCATACCTACTTCAAAATTGTCTCCAGGTTCAGTCTCTACTGCTTTCTGTAACAAGTCATACTTTTCTGTTCTTTGTATGCTAAGTTATCTTACATTGCATTGTAGACTTTGTGGATATTATTTGTAGACAATATGGATTCTATTACATTCCTTGCAAGTGTTTTTGATTTTAGCAGATAGTCAACTTGATTACACTCAAATGGCCAACTCCATCTTTTGGACAGCAGCTCAAATATTAGTTTTTATATTGTTATCTGGGCTATTTAGAGTCTGCCTCATACCTGCATGGTTAAGAGATCAGAAAGTTGGGTTGAATTTACACATAGAATTTAGGGCTCCTACTCTTTGGCTCTCTCAAAGCCAGGATTCCCCTTTCACTTTCTGATGGTTGCTATTGCTCCAATTTCTATCTTCTTCTTTTTTTTTTTTTTTTTTTTTTTTTGGACCAGAATGACTAAGAGTTTTCTATTAGAGTTTTGGCTATTCTGTATGATATATAGACTAGGGTCTATAACAAAAGGTAGAAACTATGAAATGGGAAATCACCTAGTGCCATTTCCTTCTTCCAAGTGTCAACTTCCCTCCAGAATCTGCCTGCTTTGGGTTATTCTCTAGTGCTTTCAAATAACTGGGTTGTTTTGTTCAGAGTTTATAGTTGTTTTCAGGAGGATCAGTCCAATAGGAGCATTTGTGCAAACTTGCTGTAAGTGAAACATATTGAAGATACTTTCAAAAATTTTTTTCCTCTTAGTAATATAAATTTCATTTTCCATCCATGGTTCAATTATTTATCCCTTTTTCTAAGAAACTATCAAGTATTTACTATATACTCTTAAGTAGGTACACCTAAGTAGAACCAAGGTAGACATGGATGGGGATAGCAAGGCAAATTGATAGTTTCTTGCTCAAAGGTTAGGGACCTCAAATTTTGGCTTCTGTACCATGGCAAATTTGTACAGACTGTGGTATGACCTCATCACACTCATCCCAAAATTGTATTAATCCCTGCTATGGCTAAATATAAAGGTGGGAAGATGGATCCAAAAGTGACAAGCCACCTACTATCAATCTGTTAAAGTAAAACTAAATTAATGAATGGAAGCGCTAAAAACAGCCCACTAGGAGGCAGCATCACTTTCCAACTATAGTATAAAACAAATACACAGCAGTAAAAGCAGAACACATTTCATACAAAACACTAATGAAAAGAATACACATTCTTAAAAACAAATTGACTAACATGATCATTGTTTCCAAAAGTAATGTACTGAAATTTAAGACTACTGCTTCTCTGGAATTAAAAAAGAGTCTTAAATGTAAAGTAAACTAACTAAAATTTACTCAAAATTTATCAGGTATATTTCCTATCAAATGTGGCCCATTGGTCTAGTGCCCCTGAATTCAATCCCCGGTAACAAAAAACAAAAAACAAATAAACAAACAAAAAACCCAACAACAAACAAAAAACCAACAAAATAAACCCTGCTCTTTACCTGACAGACGTTCTTCCTTCCACTGAAATTCGATTTTTTTTTTTTTTTTAAATTGTCATATTGTTAAATTTTTTTTACTACCTTAGGTCTTTTAGGAAATCTTTTTTATTTTTTGTTTTTTAATGGTACGGGGGATTGAACTCAGGGGCACTCGACCACTGGGCCACATCCCCAGCCCTTTTTTATATTTTAATAGAGACAGGGTCTCACTCACTGAGTTGCTAAGTGCCTCGCCATTGCTGAGGCTGGCTTTGAACTCGCGATCCTCCTGCCTCAGCCTCCCAAGTACTGGGATCACAGGCATGCGCCACTGCGCCCTGCTCTTGGAAATCTTTTTTTAAAAAACATTTTTATTGTAAATGGACACAGTACCTTTGTTTTATTTATTTATTTTTATGTTGTGCTGAGGATTGAACCCAATACGCACACATGCTAGGCAAGTGCTCTATGACTAAGCTACAACCCCAGACCCAGGAAATCTTAATGATTAAATACATTAACATAATACTATATGACTTCTTGATGCAGAGTCAGTGTGTCTGTTCTTATTTAGTCATTTAGGATCACTTTCTCTCAAATACAAAATGCTACCTAGGATATGAGTTATTGTTTGGCTCCTTAGAAAATGTTAACCAAAGAGCCATTCACTAGGCTTAAAATGTTCACTTATGTTGCATTTCCAGTTAAATAGTAGGTTAATTAGTTTACCTATCACTTTCTAAAAATAGTGTTTTCTTAAGGAACAAGAAGAAATTTCAGGTGTAGCCTGTCATATTTAATTTTTTTTTTAACTTATGGTAAAAGGTACACCATCCTTTATATTTGTGGTGGTGAAACATTTTTAAATATGTAAGGACAAAAATAGAACTCAGATATTAACATTAAATGCTAGTGCTTAGTACATTTAACATGCTATGTCATGTAGAACAAATGTTGAGAGAATTCCATTTTTCACAAGGTAAATGAGTAACTAAATTGGTTTCTTGAACCTTATATAGTCTCTCAAAATGACTGTACTTTGGACAAGGTGGAAGGAAATAGAGTGATTACAACAGCTTAATGGCATCATATTTGATCATTAGTGATAAAAAAATTATATGAGCAGTTATATTTAAGCTTATCAAAATCTTACCTTAGTTTTTTCATCCACAACTCTGAGTCCATCTGCTGATACCCAAAGGACTGCCTTCACTGCTTTCTTTCCAGTCTTTTAAGAGAAACCAAAAAAGGAGGGGAAGGGGAGACACACACATATATAATATTAAAAAAAAATCATCTTCTACAGAAAATACTGACTTCTGCCTTCCAAAAATGACAAGTACAGACGAAGTCCAAGTTCAGGAGGGGTACCCAAAGCCAGATACTCAAACCAAACTGCAGAAACATTCAGGAAAAACAAGCCAAAGCCATTATTTTAGAAACACAATGCGAAACAATAAGATAAACTTAAGTAAGGAGGGAAGGGACAGATGGAATCAAAACTAAGATATCACATTCCATAAAGGGCAAAGAATTTATAACTAGATTCTTCACCCATTTAAAAAATCAACCAAGAAAACCAAGAGTCAGAAAAATATTATGTACATAAGGAGTTACACCACAAGTAGCTTCTACAAATATACTCAAGAGTAGAAAGTAAAAGGTAAGTCTAAATGTTGATCCTTCCACTACCCTCTGACCCCAATGTGAATAGCAGGATCCTTGGTGACCTGAAATTTTCATATTAAAAATGGCAAGAAGTCTTCATTGGTCTATTAGCCATCCTTAAAAAACACTATTTCTCCTCTCGAGTTTAACACAAAATTTTAGTTTTTAATTTGACATTAAATGTATGGAGACATTTTGGAAATATAGGATGATCTAAAAACTGAGAAAACAAACTTCTTTTAACATTATTTTTCTTTTTGCTGGCTGAGAAAAGACTTTTATTTGGTACACAAGAATCACATGAGAATAAACTGATATTTGATTTCTCCAATGATGGAACACAACAGTAATTTAACAATGTCCCTTCTTCTTAACTGCTCTAAGGATACAAGCAAATAAAACAAAAGTAAAGCAAAGGCCAACAATAGGTATCAGATCATAATAGAAATACAGTTCAAAAGGAAGCTGGTGCTAAGTTTGGAGCAGCAGCCTTTAGATGAGAGAATACCCCAAATACCATTCTCCTCTACATGCGCCGAAGGCCAGGAATCCTTGATACTGGGAGGCCTAGTCTTATTTAAATGAACTGTTTTGGTCCATTCCAGAAGTTCATCATCTCCATCATAATCATCACACATTTGATGAATGTCTATAATTTGTCAGCAAGTGGAAATACTTGAAAAGGTCATAGTCCAATGAAAGGTGATATTCAGATAAACAAAAATACAGTAATAAGTGCTAGAGTACAGCTGAAAACAAGGTCCAATATGCCAGACAGCAGGCACAATTAAATCTATTTGTGGAACTGGAACAGCCTATACCAAAATCATCAACCTAGGTTCTGAACCAGTTTTTCTTAATGCCCTAGTATGGGAGTAAGGATATAGAGAAATAACAGTGATAGTAGACGTGTAAGGTGGAAGAAACAATAATAAAGACCTGAAAGCAATCAACATACAAATCTGGGGCTCTGTAAATATTTTAATACTCCATGAAAGTAGGCTAGGTAAGTGAGGAATAATGGGAGAAAAGTGGTTGGAAAGGCCTTGTCATGGAGGGCCTTGTATGCCTGCTAAGGATCTTTTGCTGGCAATTAGAAGCTACTGAAGCAAGTGAAACACAATAAAACAGATCTGCACCTTTAAAATATAACTTTGGCAGCAGTGTACAGGTTGGAAAGAGACAGACAAGGAAGCAGGATGACTAAAAGATTGGATGTGTTGACAAAAGGAGGATTCAGCTGTCTTGGCTGATGGGTATGGAAATGAGAAGGCTCTAAATGGTAATGCAAGGGAGGAGTGATTTCTTGAATTGCTAGCTTGGGTAACTGAGTGGAGAGGGTACTACCAACAAATAGAACAGAAGAGATGTAAAAGCCAGTTTGAGAGGGGAAGAATAGGATTTCAGGCAAAGTTTGAGATGTCTGTGTCCAGGTGGAGAAATTCAGTAGGCATTTGGATATATGTCTGAAGGTCAATAGAAAATTCTAAGATGGAATTTTAAGATTTGGTAGACATCAATGATTGAAGTACTAAAGAGAGCAAGAACACAAGAGAACACCAATAAATTAAAGAATTGTCCCAATTCTTTAATCTTTGAAACATCACAAAAGAATGGACAGACATATACTCTAGTCAGTTCTGTTTCTCTGGAGGGCCCTGACTGATAAAAAAGTGGATGCTAAACTAGAATGGGTTGAGAAGTAAATGAAAGGCAAGAAGAGTCTATGAGTATTAAATACTCCCCTTTAAAAAGCTTTTCTGTAAAAAGGAGGCGAGCTATTGAGCAATGGGTACAGGCAGAAGAGATCTGTGATACACTAGCATGTTATACTAGATACAGAATAGGCTTTGGAGTAAGACAAATAAGAATCTGAATTTTGTGCAGATATTCATAAGCTAAACAAGTGATACAGCACTCTGAGCTTCAATTTCTTCATCTATAAAACATTTGCAGGTTAAATGGATTACAGATTATTTACAGTACCTAGAATTTAAATAGGGTAATACATAATTTGTAGTCATTTATCATCATTATATTATTATTGAAAAACTTAAAATTTTCTTCCAATAATAAAACTTCTTGAAAGAGTTACTCTCAACAATGATGACAACTGATCATGTTTATATGCTGAGTGGGGAAAACCAGTGCAAAGATGGAGACATGAGGCCCAGAAAAAAAGAAAAGAGTAATTCAGAGAACAAATTGCTCCAGGAGACATAATGGGATGGATCTAGAATACAAGTTGTAGATATGCAGAAGGGTGTCCTTTCCTCCATAATGGAGAGATGACATGAGGCAGAGTAGAGATGAAGACAGATTTATAAAGGAAAAAATGGCATGTTGGAGAAATTCAACCCAAAGAGGCATAAATCTATTCGTGAAGGAGATGACATTACCTGCTTCTCTTCGCTGAGAAAGGAAGGATGGCAGTGTGAAACAGTAAAGATTTAAAATAGCAGTCCTAGGGGCAATATAGTATAGTGAACAAGAATCAAGCTGTTGTCTGGGTTTGAATTCTTGTTCAGCAACTTATTAGTTTGACCAAGGATAAGTTACTTGACCAAGGATAAGTTACTTAACTTTGCTATACACTTCAGTTTCTTTATCTGTATAATGATGTTAATAATTTCATATATCCCATGAGAGTGTGATGATAAAATGAGTTCATGTATGTAAAAGGTTTAGAACTACACTGGTTATATAATTTACTGTCCACACTGGAACCCCTTTGAAAGTGAAAGGGGGCACTATTATAACCTAGGAACAGATGTTACATTGGGGCTGTTCCCAGGCAATCTGGGAAAAAAAATCACCCCATCAACAAGGTTAACTGCCCATATTAAACCAATACTTGTGTAACATTAAATATTTTGCTGGAAGGTAAGCTCTGTGAGGACTCCCCCCGCCCCATCTGTATTGTTCTCTGCTGTATCCTGATCTTAATGCTTGGAATGGAGTAGAAGTTAAGAAATATTTGTTGAAAGAAGAAATTTGATATATATGCTGTAAGGAATGGAAGATGGCTAACCAATGACACAGAAGGCTGCCAAATGGCACTGAAAATCCTGTGTAAGACATTTAAATTTGCAGTTTTATCAATCTGCATGTTGTGTAATTGTAGCCTGCAGTGTTCAGCATTTGAGGGAAGAGAGCGGACTACTTCAAGGTTGAAAGACTGAAGGTGGGAAAAATAAAAGGCCATTTTATAATGGGACTGTTCTCCAGTTGGCTTCCTTATAATATTCAGATAAATAAAACATTCTTGGCCCAATTCTATGGGTATGAAAACTTTTGAGATATGCCTTTATAAAAATTTGTATGGTATTATACTAATGTATTACTGAGAAGTTGTATTTGTCATATTCATGGCTTCTGCTATTTCTAAATAGGGAAAGAAAATATGAATTCTTTTTGTATTTATTCATATAGTTGAGTGCCAGTTCTTGAATGTCATTAGAGTTTGCCTCATTTCACTTATTTCAGTTAGGTACTAATATATCAATATTCAAAGATGCTCGTAGCTGATATTGTCTAGATTTCCTCTTAGAAATTTTATAATAGTGACACTTCTGTATTATTTGTAAACATTTAGAGTCTTTCATTCTGATAATATAAACTAAGATTCCTTGGCACTTTTAAGAAAAGAAGATAAAAGTCATAAAATATGAAATTTTTTTGCTTTTGTTTGCTTTAAAACTATCTACTAAACCAATAATCCATGGAAGTCAGGTCAAAGTTGGCTAACTAAAGGGACTGGGAGAAAAAAAAAGATAACTTTCAGAGTAAATATGAAATGCAGAACTACATAAATTTTGTGGTATAAATACCCCCTTCAAAAATACTGCATGCCGGGCGCGGTGGCGCACGCCTGTAATCCCAGCACTTTGGGAGGCTGAGGCAGGAGGATCACGAGTTCAAAGCCAGCCTCAGCAATGTCGAGGCACTTAGCAACTCAGTGAGACCCTGTCTCTAATAAAATACAAAAAAAGGGCTGGGGATGTGGCCCAGTGGTCGAGTGCCCCTGAGTTCAATCCCCGGTACCACAAAAAAAAAAAAAAAAAAAAAAAAAAATACTGCATACTTTAGGTGCTACTAAAATTGTGGCAGTGATAAAGTAAATGTAAGGTATTAGCAATTATTTCATAACCACTATTCCAACATGTTCTATTTTAGTAACAACTGTGAGTTTACAGGTGAAATTCATGCCGAGTTGTGTCAATGTCATGAAACAATTTCATAATAAAGATAAAATTGCTAATTCTTCAAAGAAATAAAATGAATCTAACATGGAAAGAACTTTAGTAATTTAGAATTTAAACTAGTGAAATCTAAACAGAAGAATCAAGTTAACCTATAAGTGAAAAATGACAAATGAAAATATATCTTTCAAATAACCATTCTATTTTTTAAATAGCCAGCTTAGAATTTTAAAATTACCATCTGCTTTAAACCCTTATTATGGGTAAATATAAATCAAAATAGCAGTTAAACAGGCTCTGACACTGGAGAAAATAACAGGTTAGTGGATTTGTTAAAAATTAGTAAATCAGAAACTTGTATTGCAAGTAAAAGAAACACACAGGTAATTTTTTTTTTTTGTACCAGGGATTGAACTCAGGGGCACTCAACCACTAGGCCACATCCCTAGCCCTTTTTGTATTTTTTATGTAGAGACAGGGTCTCAATGAGTTGTTAAGTGTCTCACCATTGCTGAGGCTGGCTTTGAACTCGCAATCCTCCTGCCTCAGCCTCCCAAATCTCTGGGATTACAGGCGTGCACCACCGCGCCTGGTTTACACAGGTAATCTTAACATAAAACATGGTAAAGGAGGGGCTGGGGCTATGGCTCAGTGGTAGAGCGCTTGTCTCACATGTGTGAGGCCCTGGGTTCAATCCTCAACACCACATAAATAAAATAAAGGTATTGTGCCCACCTACAACTAAAATAAATATTTTTAAAAAATGGTAAAGGATTCAGTTGCTCGGGAGGCTGAGGCAGGAGGGGAGGATCGTGAATTCAAAACCAGCCTCAGCAAAAGTGAGGCACTAAGCAACTCAGTGAGACTCTGTCTCTAAATCAAATACCAAATAGGGCTGGGGAAGTGGCTCAGTGGTTGAGTGCCCCTGAGTTCAATCCCTGCTACCCACCCTCCAAAAAAAAAAAAAAAAAAAAGAAAAAAACATTAACTCTTCACAAAAATGACAGAAATAGTTAAGTACAGTGCACTGTAAGACCATTTTCTACTGTCCACAGGAAAGTGCACTTGAAACATCCAACTACTACAAAGAACCGCTACCTATCTATCTCCAGAGTATGACTGTTTTTAAAAGGAGAAGCCACTTTTACAAAATAAATTGGAAAAAAAAACAAAACAAAACAAAAAAGACGAAGATAACAAATTGGCAATATTCTTGGTAGGCTGAAAGATCCCTATTTTCTCTTTCATTTTACATACTAATGAAGAAGTAAATACTGGGGAGAAATAAGTTGGGGTTGGAGAAATGAGTTTTAAAAATGTTTAAAGCCAGGGATTGGGCTAGGGTTGTGGCTCAGAGGTAGAGCACTTTCCTAGCATGTGTGAGGCACTGGGTTCAATCCTCAGTACCACATAAAAAAAAAATTAAAGATATGTGTCCACCTATAACTAAAAAATAAATATTAAAAAACAAACAAACAAATAGGGTTTTGTAGGCTTTTTTGGTGAAGGGCCAGATAACAAATATTTGGGGTTTTATGGCCCATATAATCTCTATTGCAACTACTTAAGTCTGGCATGGTAGCACAGATGCAGCCACAGCTAATAAGTAAACAGATGGGTATGGATTTGTTCCAATAAAACTTTATTTTCAAAAACAAATAGCAGGGCTGGGGTTGTAGCTCAGCAGCAGAGTGTTTGCCCAGCATGCATGAGGCACTGGGTTAGATCCTCAGCACCACATAAAAATAAACAAATAAAATAAAGGCATTCTGTCCATCTACAACTACAAAAAAAAAAAAAAAATAGGCTATATAGTCTGCTGACTTCTGATATAAATCATCATTATCTTTAAAAAGTGATCATTAATTAAACCGTTTTAGAAAGACAATTCATTATATTGAAACATTAGATCTGTTTGCAACTGTGTCCCTGAATACTGCTACCTCATTTTTTTGACAAATATATTTATATCCTATTATTTTAAACCATGACTCATGTCTTAGGTGCTGTCCAAATCTCAATTTCTATGATTCCCATCACTAAGGAGATAAGACATGCAATTAACCAATATAAATAGAAGTGATATTTAGAGGCAAGACAGCACCTAAGACGGGCTGGGCATATGATACAGAAAAGCAAAAAGGGTAAGCAGATGTTCTAAGGTAAGCTAAACCAAAGAAATGCTATAAAGACATAGGGATGCATAATTTGGCATAGCTATGAAATATTCAGAAGCAACAGCATCAAACAGACCAATTTGAGTAGGAGGCCCAGAGCAAGTCACTCTTTCTGAGCAACAATGATTTGCATTTCCACTTGCAAAGTTCTTTCAGCTACAAACCAAAGGTCTTCAAAAGTACCCAGTGTGTTAAGAATTGCTGGCCAGTCTTTCTGTCACACCTACACACAGAGATACCCAATCAATGACCAAGTAATTTTATTACTTATACAATTATGATACAGTGTACCTTTTTTTTTTTTTTTTTGTGGTACCGGGGATTGAACTCAGGGGCACTCGACCACTGGCTCACATCCTCAGCCCTTTTTTGTATTTTATTTAGAGACAGGGTCTCACTGAGTTGCCAAGTGCCTCGACATTGCTGAGGCTGCCTTTGAACTCGCGATCCTCCTGCCTCAGCCTCCCAAAGTGCTGGGATTACAGGCGTGCGCCACCACGCCCGGCACCTTTTTTAAAATACCTTTATTTTACTTGTTTTTTTAATGTGGTGCTGAGGATCGAACCCAGTGCCTCACACATGCAAGGCAAATGCTCTTCCAACTGAGCTACAATCCCAGCTCCACAGTGTGCCTTTTAATAAGTGAACAAGAGACTTCTTTTACAGAGAACTTGGCTTCATTTTTTTAAATTTTAAATTTGAAGACAGGCCTTGAAGTCTATAATTTGGTATTTGAATTTCTGAACAAAATGGTATAATGAATAAATACAATGAAAATTCCCCAAAGCAGTGAATGGACAGAAACACAACTTTCCTCAGCCATCTCTAATGGCTACTTCATTAAAAATACAATAACTTTTAGTCTGGGACACTAAGTACACTATTTCCTACAGTTTCTTAAGGGCTTTGGAGAAAAATATAAGGCTAAAAGTATATCATGAGCCAAACAGCAAAGATTTTTAGGGGCAATTTAGCTCTTTTAGTTTGCTAAATCACTTTAATCAAGGTGGAGTATGGGAGAGACCTGGGAATCATTTTAACATTAGGCGCTTATTTATTATACATATATAGAGAAAGAAATGTACATGTGCCAGTTAAATACATATAATAGCTAAAAAGAAAAATTTGCAGGTATTTCAAATTTGACCTGCCCCAAATCAAATTCCTCATATCCCTTCTCACAATGAATGACTCCACCATCCCCTTGGTCATCCATATGTGAAACCTGAATTTTATCTTCTGTTTTCTTTTCCACATCCCTAAGTTGAATAAATGAAATGAGTGTGGAGCATGTTATCTCTCATCCAATGTCCCTGGTAGTGTTGTTCCTTCTGTTTAAAGTCCCTTTCTTCTCTAACTTACTTTACTCCAATTACTTTACTCTAGTTAAAGTAACTGGAACTCATAATTTTAAATCTTGGTCTTAGGTGTCATCTTCTAAAAGCTTGCATTACAACCTATCATGTTCATTCTCCTCTCTTCCAGTAGCACCTGTTACTGTTCAATAATTTGGTAACCATTTCCTTAACACTATCTGATTCCTAATGTGAACTTGGGAATAGCATATTTGTCATTTACTAAACTCAAATATTGTAGAGCAACTATTAGAGATCACATACTATTCTCTGAACTGAAAATTCAGCAGTGAACAAAATAAGTAAAGATCCTTGTCCTCATAGAGCTTGTATATTAGTGAAAGATATAAATAAATAAGTAAAATACATGGAATGACAAATGGTGATCAGAATAATAAAGCCAGGAAGGAAAATAGGGATATATCTATATCTATATGGAGAAGGGTGGCGTCTAGACGTTAAAATAGTTGCCTCGCAGCCATGGTGTTGTGCTGTGGGGAAGGAAGACGGATTTGTAAACCCCGGAGCTAGGTTCTGCCTACCCGAGGCCGCTGCTGTGAGGAGACCTCCGGGTGAAGCCACCATCACCATGTCTGATCAGGAGGCAAAACCTTCAACTGAGGATTTGGGGGATAAGAAAGAAGGAGAAGACATTAAACTCAAAGTAATTGGACAGGATAGTAGTGAGATTCACTTCAAAGTGAAAATGACAACACATCTCAAGAAACTCAATCATACTGTCAAAGACAGGGAGTTCCAATGAATTCACTCAGGTTTCTCTTTGAAGGTCAGAGAATTGCTGATAATCATACTCCAAAAGAACTGGGAATGGAGGAAGAAGATGTGATTGAAGTTTATCAGGAACAAACAAGGGGTCATTCAACGGTTTAGATATTCTTTTATTTTTTTTTCTTTTCCCTCAGTCCTTTTTTATTTTTAAAAATAGTTCTTTTGTAGTCGGGCACAGTGGTGCACGCTTGTAATCCCAGCACTTTGGGAGGCTGAGGCAGGAGGATCGCGAGTTCAAAGCCAGCCTCAGCAATGGCGAGGCACTTAGCAACTCAGTGAAACCCTCTTAATAAAATACAAAAAAAGGGCTGGGGATGTGGCCTAGTGGTCGAGTGCCCCTGAGTTCAATCCCCGGTACAAAAAGAAAAAAAAAAAAAAAAGTTCTTTTGTAATGTGGTGTTCAAATGGAATTGAAAACTGGCACCCATCTCTTTAAAACATCTGGTAATTTGAATTCTAGTGCTCATTATTCATTATTGTTTGTTTTCATTGTGCTGACTTCTGGTGATCAAACCTCAGCTCCCTTCATATTGCCCTTTCCTTTTAAAAAATTACACGTGTATACAGAGAGGCCACCTTTTTCAGAACTGTGCATTTTCAGGCTTGTGGTGGTAAATAAGATTGACAAATGTGAGTGTCTATAATGACTTTCCAATTGGCCCTGAAGTTCTAGCATGTGATTGCTTCACTCCTGGACTGTGACTTTCAGTGGGAGATGGAAGTTTTCCAGAGAACTGAACTGTGGGAAAATGATCTTTCCTTAACTGATGCTACTTTTAAAATCTGAGGGTCTGGACCAAAAAAGGAGGAATATCACCTTTGGAGTCAAGATGACAGACATGGTGAGAGTAATGACTAACTCCAAAGATGGCTTCACTGAAGAGAAAGCATTTTAAGATTTAAAAAAACAAACAAAAATCTTGTCAGAAGATCCCGGAAAAGTTCTAATTTTCATTAGCAGTTAATAAAGTTATTCATGCAGAAGTATATACAATAGAACACTGCTCCTTTGATTTTATTTGTGCTTTTGGCCTGGGATATGGGTTTTAAATGGACATTGTCTGTACCAGCTTCATTAAAATAAACAATATTTGAAAAAAAAAAATAGAGTTGCAAAGAAAGTACTCATTGAGATGGGGCTTTTGAGCAAAAGAAGATGGAGAAAGTGAGCCAAATATATATCTCTGGTGATGTGTGTTCTGAACTAGAGGTTATAGAGAATATAAAGGCCTTGAAGTAGAAGTATATCTGGTGTTTAATGAATTAGCAAGGAAGCTAGTATAGCTTGAACAGAGAGAATAAGAGGGAGAATAGGACCAGATTAAAGGGGGGGGGGGGGAGAAGGAAGAGGGAATTCACGTACAGTGCCCTTCAAAGCATAAAAAGCTCTGGCTTCTACTCGGATGTCAGGAGCCACTGGAGGATCTGGGACAATGGCACAACACAACTGGACTTCTGTCTTAAAAAGATCACTCAGTCTCTCTTAAGAGGAGATGCTGGGGGACAACAATGGAAGCAGGGGAATTAGGATGCTGCTGCAATGATTCATGTGAGAGAAGAAGCTGGTTTGGACCAGGGCAGTAATGGTGTAGTTAGAATTGATTAGTCTGTAGCAGACAGGAACTGCTAATCGACTGGAGAAAGAGGAAAGTCAAGGTCATCTGGAATTTTTAAAAAAATATTTATTTATTTGCTTTAGTTGTACACAAGTGCAATGCATTTATGTTTACATGGTGTTGAGGATCGAACCTGGGCTGCGCACGTGCAAGGTGAGTGCTCTGCTGCTGAGCCACAACCCCAGCCCTCATCTGGAATTTTTGGCTAGAACATAGGGACAGACAGAGTTGCTGTATACTGAGGTGTGTAAGACCAGGGGAGAACAGTTTGGGGAAAGGATCATAAATTTGGTTTGCAACATGTTGACGTGTAAGATGCATATCAGACATCAAAGTGGAAGTGACTAATGAATGATAATGATACTAGCACTTATCTACCACAGGAAGCTGTTTTTTTAACTTCACTTTTATTTATTCATTTAATCTTCACAGCAATCACATGAGGTAGATATTAGTCACAAAGCTTGTAAGTGCCTGGACTAGGATTAAATAAAGGAATCTGTCCTTTACTCCTATGCTATATTGCTTCTATGACAGAATACCACTATGGAGTTCAGAGATGTCTGGAGATAAAAATTTCAAAACCATCAGCATGGTATTTAAAGTCATGACACTCAATGGGATCATCAGGGGAGAGGTACAGGCAGAAACAAGTCCACAGACTGAGAAGTAGGCAGTGATAAAGGAAGCCAGGAGGGTCCTATCTCTTAACTCCATATGAAGAGTGTTTCAAGGGATGTGGAGGGATGGGTTATGCCAGATCCTGCTGATGGTCCAAGTAGGGTGACAAGCTTATTGGAATAATAATATAAAAGAAGACTTGACAAGAGTGAGCAGCTCTGGTGGAGTGATAGAGATGATTAAATGGGATCAATAAAAGAAGGATGGCAGGAACTGAAGGCACCAAGAAGAAACTTTTTTTTTTAAAAGATGGTTTGTTTTTATAATGATCATTGAAATAAAGAAAACTGCTTATGGAGGAGAAAGCAGGTGACATTGTTAGAATAAGAGCAGAAATAGAGGCTGGGATCGTGGCTCAGCAATAGAGCTCTCGCCTAGCACGTGCACGGCCCGGGTTCGATCCTCAGCACCACATAAATGCATTGCATTGTGTACAACTAAAGCAAATAAATAAATATTAAAAAAAGAGCAGAAATAATAAAAACATAGTGGAGAGTTGGCATCAGCTAGGACACAGGTAGTGCATCCCTTGAATAGAAGGGAAAGAGAATACATGGGTAAAGATGCAGATAGGTGAGTGGATGTGGAAGTTGGCATGTGTGAAAGTTTTTTTCAGATTGGTTTTATTTTCTCAGTAAAGTAGGATAGGAAGCAAGTCGAAAACAGTATAAAGTAAGAAACTCTGGAGGTTAAAGGAAAAAGAGGAGGCATGAAATAGCAAACTAAAAACAAGACAGTAGCTGAGTTAAGAGAGACTGTCTTGTTCATCTTTGTAATGGATAGTGCAACCCCTAGCATGTTTTAAATACTATGACTCGAGGCTCAAGAACTACTGGGCTGTCATGAACACAGTGAAAAAAGATAACTCCGAAGGCTGATATTTTTTTCTTTTTTCCTTTTTTAGTCTAGAAAAGGTCAGTGAAAGACCTTTAACATACCAGTTGATCATGGCACAGAGAAAGAAAAAAAAAAAAAATCAAACTATCTTCTGATGACTCTTGTCTTTTGTTTTCATCCCCTTTAGGAATTTATCATAAGGCACTTCAAAAGGAAAAATAAACCAAATCCTAAAAGATCGATCCAATAAAATATAAGAGGAGGTAAAATGTACACTAGAAAGAGCATTACAATTTAAAAAACAATAGGAAGAAAAAAGGCAGATATTCCTCCACTTTAAATAAAAGGATACATAAGGAAGATAAACATTAAGCATAATTTCTCATAGAAGAAAAAATTCAGGAAATCTAAAATAGAATGCAGATGTGGTCCCAAGTAGCATAAAATGTTTTATTCTCAAGAATTAGGTAAAAAGAAACGTAATCATGCATTACTTTTCAACCAAGCATTCTTTAAAACATAACCATTTTTAATGGTACCATTTAACAATTACAAAATGATAAAAACTTTTAAAAGTATATTTAACAATATATTAAGAGGATCTGCTAGAACAAATATTGTAATTTTTTTAAGTGATTTTTTTTTTATACAATTAGAAGTTAAGTGACATAATAGCCTAGGGAGGATTTCACAATTCAAACGCCTACAGGGTTAAAGGCAGGTAACAGAACGAGAGGCGGGGTGAGTGTAGGGTGAGTGCAGGGATTATGGTGAATAGGCAACATAAGGGCACTACTGCCACAGAGAAAGTATGAGATTTTGCCAGATTTTCTAATTCTTGAGAGGCTCATTGGACACAATACCTTTATTATTTATTTTTATGTGCTGATTAAACCCAGTGTCTCACACGTGCTAGGCAAGCGCTCTACCACTGACCTACAGCTCCAGCCAAGAGAGCTTCCTTTTTCATATAAAAACTCTCCATGTTCAAAATATTTGCAACTAATTTCAAATTTATGAACCTGTCCAGGCCATACAATCCAGGTTTGTGTAAGTATTCCAGCCCTTGAGCTGTCTAGTGTCCTCTCATTACGTACTTCACCATTCATCTTAATTAAGATATATCCAAGGAAAACAGAGGCCAATACTTCTAAATGAGAAAATATCAACATGGGGTAGGCAAGAGAACTCTGTATCATATTCTCCAACTTCATCCATTTACCTGAAAATGCCATGATTTTATTAAGTGAAGTTAGTCAATCCCAAAAATCCAAATGCTGAATGTTTTCTCTGATATAAGGAGGCCGATTTACAGTGGGGTTGGGATGGGGAGCATAGGAGGATTAGAGGAACACTAGAATGGCCAATGGGGAAGGAGGGGTAGGGAGGGGGCAAAAGGGTGAAGAAAAAAAAAAAAGATGGTAGAAGGAGATGGCTATCATTACCCTAAGTGCATGTATGAAGACACGGATGGTGTGAACATACTTTGCATACAACCAGATATGTAAAAATGTGCTCTATAAGTATAATATGAAATGTAATGCATTCTGACGTCATTTATATCAACTTAAAATAAATAAATAAATAAATAAATAAATATCAAGTTTCAGAAAATCTGGGTTTCAGTGTAGGTGCTGCCATTTAGCACTAGCTGAGACATATCTTTGAGTTCCTGTTCATTTATTTGTAAACTACAATGTCATTAACTCCTAATTCGCTGCGTTGTAAGTAGCAAATTAGAAAGTAGGTCAAAGCACATCATGAATTATAAAATTTGAAATAAGTAAATGGCTTTAAAAAAAAAAATCCTAACAAGAGTAACCTAAGAACACTATTCTCTTTGTTGGTCAGTTCCCTCATAAAATGGGATTATAGATTATGCTCATGAGGTTTCTCAAAATACACTAAAATTACAAAATCCTTTTCAAATGTTAAGTGCTATGTAATTACCTAGTAAACAAGTATTTGCTTAGTATGGCCAACTACGCTAATAAAATGTACAGCTCTTTAGAGATTATTATGTACAACTTATTTTTTTCTTCTTCTTGGTACCAGGGATTGAACTCAGGGGCACTTGACCACTGGGCCACATCCCCAGCCCTTTTTTGTATTTTATTAGAGACAGGGTCTCACTAAGTTGCTAAGTGCCTTGCCATTGCTGAGGCTGGCTTTGAATTTGTGATCCTCCTGCCTCAGCCTCCCAAGTGCTGGGATTACAGGCATATGCCACCATGCCTGGCTGACTTAAATATTTAAGAGTTGTGCACATTACTTGATTTCCTAAGGCAATGAGCAATTTCATGTAGTTAGTTTGGAAAAAGTTTATCTCAGATCCTCATTACTTTTTTAAAAGATGTTGAGAATACAGTTCTATAACAGACCATATTTATTTGCTGCCTGTTGCTAAAGTTCCTGGAGGTACTGTTCCCATCAGCGGATGATGAAGGGACAGTGGTTAGGTCCAGGTGATAACTTGGGGAAAAGAGAAAGCAGTTCTCTTAGCCATCAGAGCAACAGTTCTTCCATTTACCTACTTTTAATGTAAAAGTGTTAAGAAGTGATTCTTCATTACTGTTGTTCCGTTTATACTGGACCATCAAACATACAGATTCAAAGACAAAGTATTAAAACTTATGAGGAACTGTACTAGATAAAAACTCCCTAGTGGGCTGGGGTTGTGGCTCAGTGGTATAGCACTTGCCTAGCTTGTGTGAGGCACTGGGTTCGATCCTTAGTACTTAAGATAAATAAATAAAATAAAAGAATTGGGTCCATCTACAACTTAAATTAAAAAAAAAAAAAAAACAAAAAACTCCCTAGCATATATTGTATTCATTTTTGGTTTTCCTCAAATCAGCGTTGATCTGGCACACTCAACAAATCGGGTCTCTTCATCAGCCTATTTCTTGCAGACTACTATTGGGGTGAACTGGTTCACCCCAATGAAAGGCAGATTTAAATTCTCCAAATTAAATTTTTGCATTTATAAGCACATTTGTAGTTGGGGAATATAACTGACCAAATTAGGTTGTGCACACATATGAATATGTAACAACAAATTCCACTAATATGAACCAGTAAAAAAAAATTAGAAAGAAAAGTGCATTTCTGGTTTGGGAATGTAACTCAGCACACATGTGGTCCTGCATTCTATCCCCAGCACTGAGAGAAAACAAAATAAAACAAAACCCAGCAACTTGTCCCTCAAAACAGTAACAAAAGCACATTTCTGGTGAGAGTATATATGAGTAATGCTTTTCCACTTCTTTTTCCAAACTCTTTGAATAAAACTTTTGACTTACTATAATTTTCAAAACTGTATGTTAAAATAAAACTGCTCTGACATAAAAATAATTTCTCCCCTAATAACATAAAGAACTGATAGTCACATTTGTTCATGGATGCCATTATGGGATCACTTAGCATTTTTAAGGAAATCCTGTGGAAGTCAATCTCACTACTAGGATTTAAATATATAAAGTTTTAAAAAATGTTAGTTTGAACCACAGAAAAAGATTTTTTTTTTTTTTTTAAAGAACGGTAGAGCAAAAGATTTATTATTAAGGGAAAATACTCAAAATAGGAATGTGGGCAATCAGAGTTGCCAAGATGATTCTTTAAAGCTTTACTAAAAAGGTAAATTAACTAGAGATAAAACCCAAAGTTAAATTTTTCCCCTTTAAAAAGAAAGTTGGAAAGTAATAGTGAGTTCCTAGGAAGCTCTTCATTTACTGATATTTTTTTAGTAATTTAAATTTCCTTGTAAATAATATGAAAACAAAGTAATTGTATAGCATAGTGGTTTAAGAGATGGGCTCTGAAGTCAGATTATCTGGGTTCAAATTTGAGCTTCTACTATTTATTGGATCTATGAATTCAGGAAGGTAACTTGATCTCTATAAACACCTCAGTTTTCTCATTCTATAACCAAATATTAATTTTAGAGTTAAATGATTAAATGAGATAATTCATAATTTTCTCTTATATTACATAAATTCAACATGTGGCAAAAATGCAGTGAAAACAGCTAACAAGAACAGTGTGACTCAGTACAGCCACATAATAGGTGCACCATACCCCCATTATACACTGCAATGACTGTCCACCTTGGGAATGATTTCAAAATGAGGGATATCTTTGTTACCTATACTACGTTATAACTTTTAAAAATATGTATTATTAAAATTGCTTTTCTATACAGCAATATTTTCTACTACCTAGACAAGGCTGTTTTAACTACCGTAGACAAAACAGATGTCTAGGAAGATAATTGAAATTGTATGACAATTGTGATGATGTGGAATTGCTTTTAAAAATTCTATTTAGGAAAGAATAATTATTACACAACAATTTTTCTTAATAATTATAAAATTTCTTAATAGGTATAATGCCAATTTATAATGCTATAAATGTCTACAGAAGTCTTTATAGATATAAATCCTATACATTAAGCAAACACAGACATACACATAGATTTGCAGTATTGGGGATCATTAAACCCATAGTCTCATGTATGCTAGGCAAGTTCTCTACCACTGAACAATATCTGGGAACATAGCTCAGAGGTAGGAAGAGTGCTCCTAGGTTCAATCCCCAGAACAACAACAAAACAAAACATTAAAATAAAACTCTAAACAATGATAAACTTAGATACAAAAATGTTAAAAATATACTTGCCTATTTGTATACTGTCACCTTATGTATTCTTTTTGTTTTGTTTTGTGGTACCCAGGGCCTAGCACATGCTATGTAAGAACTCTACAACTGAGTTACATCATCAGCCCTGTATTCTTTTTTTTTTTTTTTTTAAATATTTATTTATTTGCTTTTAGTTGTTCACAATGCAATGCATTTATGTTTATGTGGTGCTGAGGATCGAACCCGGGCCACGCACATGCTAGGCGAGCACTCTACCTCTGAGCCACAACCCCAGCCCCCAGCCCTGTATTCTTAATCTGAACATTAATCATTACTAGGAAAATATCTACAATAAGAACATTCCACATGACAAACATTTGGTAGACTAATAATTAAGACTGATTTTTTTTTTTTTTTTAACAGTGGGGATTGAACTCAGGGTCACTCTACCACTGACCTACATCCTCAGTTCTTTTTATTTATGAGACAGGCTATCACTAAGCTAAGTTGTTGAAGCTAGCATCAAACTTGAGATCCTCCTGCCTCAGTCTCTTGAGCTGCTGGAATTACAGATGTGCACTACTACCGCCTGCCAGATTTTCTTATATTAGCAACCCAGATTAAAAATCATAGTAGGATTCCTGAAGATAAATTTATGTACTTTTACTTAGTCATCTGAAAATTAATTTAGATTGAAAAAATAATAGTGTCAAATATAAATTATGGGGTACCTTAAATTTTCACTTGAATTTAATATTTCTTCCCATTTGTCAATATTGGGCACTATGTAAAATCTGCCTGTTAAAAATGTGACTAATGCCCTAATATAAACAAGAGTTTTGCAAGATCAAATGAAATTAATTTTAATACCTAGTGCTGAAGAGATAATATTTTTTTAATTTACTCAATTCATTTCTTGGACTTCCCTAGAAATCACCAGATTTAATATCAAAAGACACAGGAAATACCATAAATCAACAGGAACTATCTAATTCATTAATTTCCATACACAGTTTTTACAAGAAAGCAAAGCTGTACTTCTTTTAATATGTCAGTGCTATACTAGGGGTGTAACTCCTTATAAAGCAAGCATGAATGTGGCATCAAACTTACTTTTCCAAAGAAGCCTTTGAAGAACTTCCTTTCCTGGAGGAACAGGGGGACAAGTCGATTGCTATTATTGTATGGGCTAAATGTCCTAGGGTTTTACATCAATAAGCACATACAGAAGTAAGGAAAAGGGTAAAGTGGGAGAAAGGAAGGGAGTGAGAGTTTTAAAGAGTTATCCATACCAGGAGTGACAAGGGAAAAGCAAGGTGCATGAAAATGCAGGGAAACACATTGTAAGGCCTAAGAATCCACAAAAAGAGAAGAAATGAGAATGTGTAGTCATGCAGAGCAACTAGTTAATTTAGTAATCTCTATTTACTTTTTAAACAGAGATTATCCAAATTTGGCAGCAGAGAAAAAGATTAGGACATACTAGTTTGGTATGATTTTTGCATTTTAAATTCGTAACAGTGAGTAATAAATACACAATTGGTTCCATATACATTTTTCAATTTAAAATCAGTGGCAGCCAGATGCAGTGAAGCATGCCTGTAGTGCCAGCTACTTGGGAGACGGAGGCAGGAGGATCACTTGAGCTCAGGAGTTCAGGACTAGCCTGGAAAATATAGTAAGACCCCATTTCTTTCTTTTTCTTTTTTTTTTTTTAAGTAAATTTTTCAGTTGTAGATAGACATAATACCTTTATTTTTATGTGGCACTGAGCACTGAACCCAGTGCCTCACACGTGCTAGGCAAGCACTCTACTACTGAGCTAATAACTCCAGCCCAAGACCCCATTTCTTAAGAAATAAAATAAGTGGCTAACTATGGTCAACTATGTAGAAGTCATCAATTAAAAATGAAACCACATAATCACATAAAAAGTACAACAGGGCTGGGAATGCAATTGCAATAGGCCAACTGTATTCTTTGCTAAGCTGAATACTGTATATGGAATATACTGAACTGTGTATGGAAAGAGGGCCCATGCCTGCCTGATCCTGGGGCTGCACATATATACATAGGAGATTAAAAAAAGCATTGTAGGGGCTGGGGATGTAACTCAGTATAGACAGCTTGCCTCACAAGTGTGAGGCCCTGGGTTTGATCCTCAGCACCAAAGGAAAAAAACAAAGCAACACATAAAATTAAAGTATGAGTGTGCATCAATGGTCCTTGTCACACTTTTTCTTACTGAGTTCAAGAAGTCACCTAGAGAAGCCTCCATTCTACTTAAGGGAAGCTTAATCATTGGCTTTCGTTTACTTATATACTAGTATCAATCTGTGTATGTGTGTTGATCAATTCCATAACACACATGGGGAAATAACAGATGTATTCTTTTCCAGATTTAAAAAAAAAAAAAAAATCTATAAAGAATGCAAGGCTAATGCCTACACTGGAGCTGAGAAAACTTATCTGAGAACCTATCCATGTCTGTGGGCCACAGACAAAATTTAAGGAAACATTTTGTTTCCTTCTAAATGCTGTTGTTTTGAAATAAATTTTCATTGCCATTTATAAGTATAGAATTATGAAACTATCTGGATAAGAGATAGAACCATAGATAGATAATTATGAAACTATCACTAATTTTTAAGCACCATTTATAAAAACTGGCCATTAATTAAATTCTGAAGAATTTGTGCATCGTATATGAGTTCTAATTCCCCCAATCCGGCTTAATTTTACCGGGATTGAACTATACTTGAAGTCTATACTTCTTATAATCATAGACTTTCATTAGTGGATAAATATCTAGGAAAAGATAACTGTTCTCAGATAATTTATAAACTCATTCAAAGTTCTCAAGACACTATAAAATTTGTTCTCTTAAGTTTTGAAAGTCACAAACAGCATTGAATATTTCTACAAAATATTTTGAACTTGTGCTGGTAAAATATATAATTAGGGCAGTATCACAGTAAGACTATTTCTGCTGCCAAATTTGGTGACTCTAGTTTTGTTAAGACTATGAGTAACCATCAGTTTTTAAGGATGCAGCCAAAGTTCAAAGATTCACCATTTTTGAGGGGTGGGAGGTAAGGGAAGGAGATTTGTTAATATTTAATTTAGTTCCTAGAAAAGTCTCTTGTTAAGCATGGTATTTTACATTTCTTATAAAAGACCCCAGATGTTAATGAAGAAAGTTGGCGTGCAAAATGCATAAAAAGACAGTAGTTAGAGAATATTAATGTTCTTTTTTAAAAAAAAACACAATTAAGTTATGATTCTTTTACCTGCTAAAACAAGAACATATATTAAAACAAATATATCAAATAGTGAATAAAAAAACCCAACATATTAGAAATTGGTAGTATAATGAAACTAGTCTAAAACCAAGACAGACAGGGAGAGACATTTAAGAGTCAATGGGAAGAAATGACCTTTTAAAATGAAGGGCATATTAGACTAGAGTGAAGCAAGATAATAAAACGCTTGACACAATATTTATAAAACTGATTGATAAATGTCAATATTCCTCACCCTGTGACCAGACTACTTTGGGGAAAACCCCACACATATAACTACAGTTGACCATAAAAGCCACAAAAATGGCAATAACCATTTCTTTCATTTATTCTGGATAACCTAAGTTCTATAGTTAACTAATTAGTAAAATTACATCACAAAGTAAATGAGTTGAAAATAACTGTGACTAACTTTATGTATAGAAAGTATAATATATTTTAAACATATTTATTTTATTAGGAGCATATTTAAAAAGCTATCTTGTTTAATGATGGAATTTTTAAAATTTAAGAATATCAAATATACAGATGACTTCCCATTGAAGTTGAAATAATTCGAAATTTTAAGAGACTACTTTGGGGAAAAACCCATACATATAAATACAGTTGCAAATTATCTTCTCCTTCAATTCTCCCCAGATTAAAAAAATACATTAAAAGTGTTAAGTTTTTAAAGATCAATCACATGATAGGTTTGCCTGTTTTGCTACTTAAGTGTTATATGTAAGCTATATAATTCTTTAAATTCTAAAACTTTGACATTCAAATTAATTCCAAAGACATTTTATTTCCATTTATTTGAAACTAAGAGGAAGCTTTATGATTTATTTTTTAAAAAGTGAACAAAAAAACTCTAGAGACTTAGCATTTGACACAACGTAAGTATCTGGCAAAGCAGGTTGTAGGTTCTCAGTAGATGTTTATTAGAAGAATGTGTGGTCCTGGGGGAAAAGGGCACCTAGATACTGCTACATAGTAAACAAACAAAAATACTACAAAAATCATGCATATATGTGCACTAGTATGATCTGAGAAGAACATACTGAAGACCTCTGACCTTCTACAAGATTCTTAGTATAGTACTAGAAAGAATACTCACGGGAAGGGGAAGTTTCATTGAGCATAATAAAGAGGAAGTATGCCTCAGTTATCCAAAAATTTCACTCTCATTTTAAAATATAATATGTTTGCCAATTCAAAACTATACATAATTGCTTCAAATCTCCTGGATAGAGTTTGCCTAGCATTCTTTTTTTTTTTTTTTGGAATACCGGGGGTTAAACTCGGGGGCACTGAACCACTGAGCCACACCCCCAGCCCTATTTTTTATATTTTATTTAGAGACAGGGTCTCACTGAGTTGCTTAGTGCCTCGCTGTTGCTGAGGCTGGCTCTGAACTTGTGATCCTCCTGAGCCACTGGGATTACAGGTGTGCACCACCATGCCAGGCACCTAGCAATTTTTAAATAAATTTTATTTTATTTTATGTTTTTTTGCAGTGTTGGGGATGGAACCTGTGGCCTTGAGCATGCTAGGCAAGCACTCTACCATGAGTTTCATCCCCAGCCCTAAAATAATTTCCTGATGAAAAGTTCATTAGTGGTCAATTTTCCCTTGAAGCTCAGAAGTTTAAGTATGTCCAGAAGGGCCATCATCAATGTATATAAAAACTTCCTCTCAGTCAGAAAAGACCACAGAGAAATAAGGATATTTAGAGATATGCAAAATGATGTTTTAACTTTAAACTTTAAAATATTAAACATAAAATGAGATTGTAATGATTACTGTAAGATTCAATTTCACCACATATTGGGGATTGGATTGTTTTATGTATAAACATTCCAGAAATATTTTTTGAGTAGCTACTATGTGTCAGACACTTTTCTAGACATATGTATAATTTTTAAAATGGCAATTTAGTTCCTATTTCTGGTGACTATGAACTCATTAAATTTTATCTGAATAAACCAATGCCTCAAATAAACATGCATGCAGGTGATAATCTTGTTGGTTTTAAAAAATAAAAAAGTAACAAAAAAAAATCCCCTCAGCTAAAAATTTAGTTTTAGCCTGGCACAATGGCACAAGCCTGTAATTCCACAAACCTGTAATCCCACCCAGCAATTTGAGAGGGTGAGGTAGGAGGATATGCAAGTTTGAGGCCTGTCCAGGTTACTCAGTGAGACCCTGTCTCAAAAATAAAATAAAAAGGGCTGTGGGGGCCTGGGGTTGTGGCTCAGCGGTGGAGCGCTCGCCTAGCATGTGCGCAACCCGGGTTCGATCCTCAGCACCACATAAAGACCAATGCATTGTGTACAACTAAAGCAAATAAATAAATATAAAAAAAGGGGGGTGGGTGGGAATGTAGCTCAGTGGTACAGTGCTCCCAGGTTCAGTCCCCAGTACTTTAAAAAAAAAAAAAAAAAAAAGTTTTAAAACCGGATGGTTAAATACTGGCTATCTCCCGAATTAACAAATTTTATTTATGCCTTTTAGGTTCATTTGTATTTTATACAATAAACATATATTGCCTATATAACAGAGATGTTTCTAATTAAAAGGAGTTAAAACAAAACCTAGACGGCTGGTTTGGAGTATAGCTTAGTGGTAGATCCCTTGCTTGGCATGTACAAGGGTCTGGGTTTGATCCCAAATACCACAAAAATGAAAAATAAAACTAAAAAGCACCCATAAAACTAGACAGCTAAGATGACTGACTGCTCATTAACAATATCTTCTGGACAAACTTAAATCATCTTTAATGTTTTATTACCTAGATAATGAACATGAAGTCATAATCTGAATTAAAAGATTTTCTTTTTTTTTGGTACCAGGGATTGAACTCAGGGGCACTCGACCACTGGGCCACATCCCCAGACCTTTTTTGTATTTTATTAGAGACAGGGTCTCACTGAGTTGCTAAGTGCCTCGCCATTGCTGAGGCTGGCTTTGAACTCGCGATCCTCCTGCCTCAGCCTCCCAAGTGCTGGGATTACAGGTGTGCGCCACCGCGCCCAGCTGAATTAAAAGATTTTCTAAAGGCTCATTTCACAATGGCTTTTTAACCATAAATTATGTAAGATTTTAATACCTATTTGTTGTTTGTTTCAGGTCTACTTGGTTTACTGGTTTGTTGTTTTTAGCTATTAGTAATACAGTGTTATATTATTATTATTATTATTTTTTTTTTTTGGTACCGGGGATTGAACTCAGGAGCACTCGACCACTGGGCCACATCCTCAGCCCTTTTTTGTATTTTATTAGAGACAGGGTCTCACTGAGTTGCTAAGTGCCTCGCCACGGCTGAGGCTGGCTTTGAACTCGCAATCCTCCTGCCTCAGCCTCCCAAGTGCTGGGATTACAGGCGTGCGCCACCGCGCCCGGCCAGTAATACAGTGTTATATTATTTACGAAATGTTAAGTAAGTGTATTATTTTTTAAAATGTTCTTACCTAAACTCATCTTCTTTATTATTATTCTAGATGAACTAAGAATTATTTTGTAAACATGGAAATTGAATTTTTATTTCTCTTTTATACAGGTTTAGGTAAAAATGGGAAATTAAATTGTCTGAATCTTTATTTAATTGGGGAATATATTCAAATAACATGGCAAATCTATAGTTTCATGTATCATAACATATAAGTCCTTTTAACATTAATGATGAATTGGAGAGGAAAGAGATTAGGAAGGGCTTCAATCATTTAAAAATGTAAATGACCAGAATCTGAGGTAAGGATATGTATAGGTAGGCATGAATATTTGGAGATATATATGTATACTCATGTCTATAGAATTATTGTTTAGTTCTTTGTATAGTAACTAAAATCAGTTATTTTTCTCCTCTTTTCCTTTTACAACAAATTCAAACATTTATTCCAAAATGAAATCTGAGATTTTAAAAAATTTTATATATTTAGGTATCTTATATGGAGAAATTATAGATAAAGAGGAAATATAGGCTATATCAATAAGCGGAAAAGTTTTAGTTATTAAGCAAATTGAGAAAAAAAAGCAGTCATTAGTAGCCAAACTTGTGACAGCTTACTATATCAGCATACCCAAAGCAACATGTATGTAATGCTGTTTGGGGTAAAAGGCATGCAGAAGTAACGCTTAAAAGCTTTCACAGCAAGTGGGGAAAGGCCATGTATTGGAAAGAAGGAAGGCTGTAAAAAAGGGCTTTCAGAATCTATAGAACATTCCTTAAACGTATCAAAAATATTAACAGTTTAATCTGAACCTTTATGAACTATGAACCGATTCTCTCCTTTTACTAAATCTGCAGGCATATAACTGGGATGTATTCTATAGCATTAATAGGCAAAGGAAGTATTTATCCTGGAAAGGGGTCTCTCCATTCCAAGTGTGCTAAAGTTTATGCAAAAGGCAGTAGAAAAGATTTTGTTAGAGGGATGTAGAGTAGAAAGCTGGGGAGTAGGACTGAGGATAAGAAGAAGAAATCCCAGAAGTAAACCTTACAAGGCACCAACACAGATATTTCTATTTTCTACTTTCTGTTGGAAAGCTGTTTCTCATAGTAGATTTAAAATTAATATGTTACCCAATTATCACAGGTTAAGATGTTAACACTTTTATTCTGCTTTTAGAATATTATTCTTCTATCATATTTTACATCACTTGTTTTTCATATGGATTACAATACATCAAAAGTACATTTGGGGTAAAGTTTGGCCTAAATTGAAGAGGTTGGTCTTTATAATTTATACCTTTGGATGGACAGTATGAGATGTTCTCTTTTAGTAAGCCCACATCTTTTGCATTAAAAGAAACACTGTTCTTACTGGATACTGAGTCACTAACATCTACTGAGCACAATATTGTAAGAAAATATCAACAACATATAGATTAATACTGGTAACCATCAAATACATACAGCTTTCAATCTTTTTACAGCATCTTCACAGATGTGCATTCCTCTCGACTCATCAACTTCCACATGGCCAAGGTACTGTAAAAAGAAGAAAAAAAATGTTCAAATTATTGCTGTTTTTGAGCAGCTTCTATATGGGAGGGATTAGGTAGTAGAAAAAAGGGAAATTCCCTCACTTATGAAACTCACAGTCATTGTAGAAAAGATAATCTTATTTTAATTACCAATAGTGTCTTCATATGAAGAATTTAGAATGATTATTTCAAGGAGTTATTATAGGAGAATAAGTGAAAAAGGATTTGGTGGAGCTGGGGTAGGGCTCAGTGGTAGAGTTCTTACATAGCACATGTGAGGCACTGGGTTCAATCCTCAGCACCACATACAAACAAATAAATAAAGATATTGTGTACATCTACAACTAAAAAAATATGGATATATACATATATATGTGGAGGGCATCAAATGTTACTTGAATCCATTGATTTTGAAATTATTGTGAGACAGTTACATGTTTATACATAAAAATTATTTTAAGACAGAGCATATATATATATAAAAATACAAACAAAACCAACAATTTTTCAAAGGACAAAGAGATCACACAACTTCTGTTATGGAAAACACATAAAAGCAGGGAGGATAATTCAAATTTTAAGAAGGTGGTATTCCTAAGCTTAAAAGGCATACAGAATTTGAAGAGAAAAACATTGGAAGGGTGAAACTATAATGGAATGAAAAGAAAACATAAACAAAATTATACATATGTAATAGGTAATTATATACCAGCAAGTACTCCTATTGGCTGGAATATGAGATACATATAGTTGGGAAATTTGAGTCCTAAAATATGGAGTCTACACTTAGGCCTAGAAGCAATGGTGAGCAAACTTTTTTTTTTTTTTTTTGGTACTGGGGATTGAACTCAGGGGCACTCGACCACTGAGCCATATCCCCAGCCCTTTTTTGTATTTTATTAGAGACAGCGTCTCACTGAGTTGCTAAGTGCCTCGCCATTGCTGAGGCTGGCTTTGAACTCGCAATCCTCCTGCCTCAGCCTCTCAAGTGCTGGGATTACAGGCGTGCACCACCGCGCCCGGCAAACTTTTTTTTTTTTTTTTTTTTTTTAACATTTATTTATTTGTTTTAGTTGTACACAATGCCTTTACTTTTATGTGGTGCTGAGGATTGAACTCAGGCTGCGTACATGCTAGGCGAGCGCTCTACTGCTGAGCCACAACTCCAGTCCCGAGAGCAAACTTTAAAAAATAAAATTTGGGGGGTAGTATCAGGGATCAAACCCAGGGTCTTGCAAATGCTAGGAAAGTACTCTACTGCTGAGCTATATCTGTAGCCCTTTTTATTTATTTTATGTTGAGACAGGGTTTTGCTCAGTTGTGCAGACTGGTCTCAAACTTGTGATCTCCTTCCCCAGCCTCCCAAGTAGCTGGGATTGCAGGCATGCACCACCGTACCCAGCATGATTTTTTTTTTTTTAATGCAAAGTAGTAATGATTCAGATTATACCTTATTATGGGACTGATCCTTGGTTAGAAAAGCAGAAGGGATAGTGGCAATATTACAAGTGCTCCTTTTTTTTTTTGGTACCAGGGATTGAACTCGGGCACTCGTCCACTGGGCCACATCCCCAGCCCTTTTTTGGATTTTATTAGAGACAGGGTCTCACTGAGATGCTAAGTGCCTCACCATTGCTGAGGCTGGCTTTGAACTCGTGATCCTCCTGCCTCAGCCTCCCAAGTGCTGGGATTACAGGCGTGTGCCACCGCACCCAGCTACTAGTGCTCCCTTTTAAAAGGAAATTCAGGGTCTGGTTCCAGGTTCCTCCCAATGAATGAAACCATAAAATCTGGACAGAATACATGGAGCAGCTATTTGAGGTTTCTGAAAAGTAAACAATAGCAGATGAATCACAGAATGCCAGAATCCAAGATATTGTTGAACTGGCAAGGCATTTACTTCCCCTTTTGTCTTTGGCACCTCCAGCCTAAACTTAACACAGATATGAATGATAGCGTACAGAAAGAACTCTGGGAAAAGTACTCCAGTTCTGGCTTGAGGACCATGAACGGCAACTCCTATGTTCAGAGAGAGTAAAGGGGTCCCAGGATGTCTTGTGGTAATTGTAGTGGCAGTGCAGCAGCTGGAAAACAATGAATATCTGTAAGAGCCACATCTTTATCAGAGGGGACTCTTCCTTTCTGTTTAGTGGAAGTGTATATGATTACAGGAAGATGGGGACAACACCTTTTTATCCCCCTCCCTCTTCCTATGAATCTCTCTCAATTTGATCCTAGATTTAAGTGAAATTATGAGAACATGGGATAAAGCAGAATAATCAGAGAATCAAAGTATCAGGTTCTTGGACAGATCCAAGAAACCAGAAAATATTGAGGAAAGTACAGGGAGGACAAAGCTTGGAAAACTGATCCCTTGAGTTTGTTTATGAATTCCTGGTTTTATCCTGGAACTATAAAGTAAGGATCTGCTCCTAATTAGCATACCAGAGACTTTAGAGCTAAACCAATAGATAAACCACTTTACAGTTCCAGAACTGATCAATACACACATAGGACATTATTATAAAAGTTTTGAAAAGTGAATCAATACAGGCTAAGCATATCTAAACCCCAAATCTGAAATCCTCCAAAATCTGGAATTTTTTGAGTGCAGATATAACACCACAAGTGGTAAAGCCCACACCTGGCCTCAGGTGATGGGTCATACTCAAAATTCAGGTACACTAAAAACACCGTATAAAATTACCTTTAGGCCATATGTATGAGGTATAAATGAAACACAAATGAATTTTATGTTAAGACTTGAGTCCTATCCCCAGGATATCTCATTATAAACAGGCAAATATTCTAAAGCATAAAAAAAAAAAAAATCTAAATCTGAAAAATACCTCTAGTCCCAAGCACTCTGATAAGGAATATTCAACCTGTATCAGAACCACAGCCAAGCAGTCCAGCAACTTGGAACTTGCTGCCCGAGACCTAACTAGATTGACTGTCTGCTAAAATCAAAATAAGAACATTCTTGGGACTAGGAGTATAGCTCACTATTAGAGTACTTGTCTAGCATGCACAAAGGCCCTGGGTTCCATCTCTAGCATGGAACCACACCACACCATACCAAACCAAACACAAAACCTCCTCAGGATTTAAATGAAGACCCAAAGTCTTAAAACGCAATATCCAAAATCAATTGGCATTTGATGTCATGAATTTTTTTTTTTTTTTTTTTTTTGGTACCAGGATTGAACCCAGAGGCATTTAACCAGTGAGCCAGACCTTTTAAAAATTATTTTATTTAGAGACAGGGTCTTGCTGAGTTGCTTAGGGCTTCACTAAGTTGCTGAGGCTGGCTTTGAACTTGCAATCCTCCTGCCTCAGCCTCCCTAGCCACTGGGATTATAGGCGTGCACCATTGTGCCCAGCTGATATCATGAAAATTTTAACTTTCCTGTGGAAAAAAATAATCCATATCCATCAACCCCCAAATTTACAGTTATTAGAATTATCTGACAAAGACTTTAAAGCAGTTTAAAAAAATGCTCAAAGAAGCAACAGTAAATAGTCTGGAAACAGAAGAAAAATGGAAAGTCTCAGGAACGAAAGAGAAAATATATAAAGAACCAAATGAAAAAATTCAAACTGATAAATACAACCACTAAAATGAAAACACACAACAGGAGAATGGAGATGACAGAAGAAAGAGTTGGTGAACTTGAAGATAGACAAATTGAAACTGAATTTATACTTAGCATCATAGTTAGTGATGAGAAACCAGATGCTTTGCCCCTCAGATCTGAAACAAGGCAAGATTGTCCCCTCACCACTCCTATTCAACACCCCTGCATTAAAACTTCAAAGTAATTACATGTATTTTGGTTTTATAGCTCCCACAGAAACAATATAAGTAAGAGAACAAAAGTAGAGATAGAAGGAAGTGGCATTTCCTTCTGAGCACAGGAAGAAGAAAATAACACTGATCACCTACAATGTGCCAATATCTGGGTGCTTTAAACATTTTGTCTTATTCAATAATTACTCAGAAAAGTATGTATGATCACCTGATTTTAAAACTGAGGAAAGAAAATAAGGTTCAAGAATGCTGAATAATTTTCCCAAGGCCATATATATAGCTGGTAAGGAAGAAGAAGGATTTATATATATATATATATATATATATATATATATATATATATATTTAATATTTATTTATTTGCTTTAGTTGTACACAATGGGTTTATCTGTACGTGGTGCTGAGGATCGAACCCGGGCTGCGCATGTGCTAGGCGAGCGCTCTACCGCTGAGCCACAATCCCAGCCCAGGATTTATATTCTTGATTCCAAAGTTTAAGAGTCTTCCCACTTGTCTTTACCTCAAGTCAAGAAAACTTTCTCTAGTTACTCACTCCTATTACAAACAAACCCCGCACCCCCCCCCCAAAAAAAACAAGAATTTTCTTTTGCTATATTCATTTCCCACAACTTTGAAAATAAAAGCCATTTCATCTGGAAAATTTTCCCTCTTATAGGACTAAAACTGAGTAATAAGCAAGCCTTTCTGAAAATCCAGCTTAAACTCCAAAATAAGTTCATCTTTATTCACACTTCAATTCATCTCAAGTTTCAGAATTTCTACTTTGAAAAGAATTATTAATACGAGGCTGACTAGGATGTTTAATGACATTTAGGAATATGGTACTGTCCAAGTTCTCATTATTAAGAAAACTTTAAATGCAATTGAAATTGATGTATTTTTCTAATTTTCTAGCATGATGGATTCTTAGAGATCATTCTACTTTGTATATATGACTCGTAGAGGGTAGATTATTCATTTTTTTAAACTATAGGAAAATATATTCTTGAACTGGATTAGCTTATTTTCTGCTTTATCCTTAATTCTATAGTTCTTCTGCATTTTTATGTAAACCCTTAAATAAAAGAAAAAACCTGATCCTCTTTAAGACTATATTAATCTTCAAATTCTAAATAAATCAAAACCAAAAATACACAGAAATGAAGTTTAAATATGCAGTTTAGTGGCAAAATCAGTTGACAGCTTTTATACTGCAAAGCCTAACATCAGAATGTAATATCAGCTTTTAACATAATATGCAGTTTAGTGGCAAAATCAGTTGACAGCTTTTATACTGCAAAGCCTAACATCAGAATGTAATATCAGCTTTTAACATAATCATAGAAATAATTTTTTGGGGGTACTGGGGATTGAACCCAAGAGTACTTTGTCACTGAGCTACATCACCAGCCCTATTTATGTATGTATGCACATACATATTTATGTATTTATTTTTGGTACCAGGGATTGAACGCAGGTGTGCTTAACCACTGAGCCACTTCCTCAGCTCTTTTTATTACTTTTTATTTTGAGACAGGGTCTAAGTTGTTGAGAGCTTCACTAAATTGCAGAGGCTGGCCTCAAACTCGCAATTCTCTTGGTTTAGTCTCCCGAGTCACTGAGATCACAGGCATGTGTGCCATCATTCCCAGCATACAAATAATTTTTAAAGAACTTCAATTAATTAATGAAACATTTATAGAACAAGGTGCTCTCTTTAATATTTTCAGTTAACCTAGACTTAATCTTTTTTTTTTTTAAATTTCTTTAGATGTTGATGGACCTTTATTTTATTCATTTATTTATATGTGGTGCTGAGAATTGAACCCAGGGCCTCACACATGCTAGGCAAGTGCTCTTACCACTGAGCCACAACTCCAGCCCCTAGAATCAATCTTTTTAGAAACTCTAATTTTTATTTCACAATGTTGAAAAAATTTCCAAGGAAGGAATGGAAGATAAATTTGCAAGGTTGGTCAATACCAGAATGGGATACCATACTAAGTCTGTACTTAAAGATAAGCAAACACTTATATAGTCCAGTAGTCTTGCCTTATCCATGGGACATATGTTTCCAGACCCCAAGCGGATTCCTGAAATCAAGAATAGTAGCGAACTCTATGTTGTTTTTTTCCTGTATATGCATATGTAGAATAAAATTTAATTTACAAACTAGGGACAGTAAGAAATTAAAAATAACCAATAACAACAGAATGTTTATAACAATATATCATAATTAAAGGTCACATTATTATACTATATTCATCTTTCTTGTGATATGAGATAATATGATGCCTACATAATGAGATTAAGTGAAGTGAATGATGTAGGCACTGTGACACAGCATTAGGCTACTACATAAGGGTTACCTGAGCACAAAGGGTAACAGACAAAGGGATGATACTCCTAAGCAGCACAGAGTAGGATTGCATGAGATTTCATAATGCTACTTGGAATGGCATGCAATTTAAAAACTTTATTTCTGGACATTTTTATTAATATTTAAGGATTGTATTGATTGCAGGTAACTGAAATCATAGAACGTGAAACTGAGGATATAGGAGGGCTACTGCATTCACTATGTGCCAGGCATATAGTCATAAGCATAAGCATCTTGTATGTATTAAGTAATTTTATCTCAAATTGTCAGTGGTTACTGCTATTTTATTCCTTTTAGAAGGTAAGAAAATTGAGGTACAGAAAAATTCAGTAATTTGCCCAAGGCCACAAAACCAGAAAACTGTACATTAGGGATTAGGTGGTTCCCTACTTCTCTGTTTAGTGTCTACTTAGCAAACAATTGAGAGCAACAAAGTTTCTCATCAGGTAAATATAACTATAAAGAAAAAAATAGCCCCCACAATCAGAAGGCTAAGGCTGAAGAATCAGTAGTTTGAAACCAGTCTGTGCAACATAGTGAGATCCTTTCTCCAAAAAAAAAAAAAAAAAAAAAAAAAAAAAAAAAAAAAGAAAGAAAAGAAAAAAGAAAGGGAGCCGGGCGCGGTGGCGCACGCCTGTAATCCCAGCACTTGGGAGGCTGAGGCAGGAGGATTGAGAGTTCAAAGCCAGCCTCAGCAATGGCGAGGCACTTAGCAACTCAGTGAGACCCTGTCTCTAATAAAATACAAAAAAGGGCTGGGGATGTGGCCCAGTGGTCAAGTGCCCCTGAGTTCAATCCCTAGTACCAAAAAAAAAAAAAAAAAAAAAAAAAAAAAAAAAAAAAAGAAAGAAAAGAAGCGGGCTGGGGTTGTGGCTCAGTGGTGAAGCACTTGCCTAGCATGTGTAAGGCACTGGGTTCGATTCTCAGCACCACATATAAATAAATAAAATAAAGGTCAACAACTAGGAAAAAAAAAAGAAAAGAAAAAAATCAAACGGCTGGGGCTGTGGCTCAGTGGTAGAGCACTCACCTCGCATGTGTGAAGCCCTGGGTTCAATCCTCAGCACCACATAAATGAAATAAAGATACTGTGTTTACCTACAACTAAAAAGTTATTAAAAAAAAAAAAAAAAAAAAGACGACGAAGAAGAAGAAACAAACAAAAAAAGATGGAACTGGTTGAGTGAATAAGGCAAGGGAATGGGAATAATCAGAAAATATTTTGCCATTTTTAACCTTAATGTTGAGACCAGAGGTGTCGGTAACAGAAAGAAGTCAGTAAATATGAGCATGTGAGCTAAGAAATTTCTATTTTTGACAAGTTAACTCTGAAGGCCACCACAGAAATCAGACTAACAGTTACAAAAGCTTATATTTATTATTCACTTATTTATCACAGGACACTACGCTAGGAGTTAATAATACTCTTTTTTTTTTTTTTTTTTTCTTTCTTTTTTCTTTTTGGTACCAGGGATTGAACTCAGGAGCACTTGATCACTGGGCCACATCCCCAGCCTTTCTTTGTATTTTATTTAGAGACAGGGTCTCACTAAATTGCTAAGTGCCTCGCCATTGCTAAGGCTGGCTTTGAACTCGCGATCCTCCTGCCTCAGCCTCCCTAGTGCTGGGATTACAGGTGTGTGCCGCCGCTCCTGGCTCATTTAATTATTTTCTTTTCTTTTTTTTAATATCAGGAATTGAACACAGGGCAGTTGCCCACTGACACATCCCTGGCTCTTTTTTTGTATTTTATATAGAGACAGAGTCTTGCTGAGTTGCTTAAGGCCTTGCTAAATTGCTGCTGGCTTTGAACTCGAGATTCTCCTTCCTCAGCCTCCTGAGCTGCTGGGATTTCAGGTGTGCAACACCTGGCCTGGGACTCTAATTCTTGAAACAACACTACTGAGACACAAGGCAGTTAAGTATTTCTCAGGGTCATATAACCAGTATTATAAATTGAGAAGCAAAACTTGGAACAGAAGTTCAAGAGAAAAATTAGAAGATAAGGGTCAGTGTCTAACTTGTGTGTTTTTTAAGAGTAAAAGTTACAGGAAGTTCAAAGAGTAATCAAAAAATTCTAAAATCCACTTTTGCTTAGAGTACAATTTACTGAGTGTTCACTATCAGTATATACTAAACACTCTGCATATATTTCTCATTTAATCCTAATACCCCTGAGACACAGGGACAATTGAAACCCCCATTTTGAAAATAAGGAAACAGGAACAGAAAGTTTAAGTAACTTATTTAAGGTCATCTGGCTCAAACCCAAGCAGACTGACCCAAACATAATGCTCATAATTATCTAGCTTTCCAATACTTCAGACATCAATCATAAACTAAGGCCCAAAGAATTAAATATCTAAAGAACTGCAACAGTTATAAATCAGTAAGAATACTTACCTTTTAGTAAGTAAAATAACATTTAGCTCTATGCTGAAAGAGTATATCCTCTTTAGGGGAAATTTGAATAGTATGAAATCTAGGAAGATATAAATATGTATTCTACTTCAATTCTCATGTGCAACGAATTTTGAAAATTTCCATTTTCTAAGGTAGAATGAGAGATGCATCTATGAAGACAAGAATGGTAAGAATATATTTTGTATACAACCAGAGATATGTAAAAATGTGCTCTTATATGTGTATTATGAATTGTAATGTATTCTACTGTCATATATAACAACTTCAAATAAAAAAGATGCTTATTTTCTATCTAGGTTCATGTTTGGTTCTCCCCACTGATCTTAAAAATGAAGAGCAGGAGTAAGGCAATGCTTTTCAAACTCGGCATCACTGAATCTATATTTAGTACACATAAGGCTATCAAATTTTGGAGAAATTTAATATTATTAGTAATATATATTATATGATATATAATAATGTTTCATTATTATGAAAGCATACTGATAAATTTTCATCAGTATTATCTGTGTTAAGCTCCATAATGGATAGCTTGAGCTTTAAAACAGATTTCTATATTTCGTCATTATCGTTTGTTTCTACTAAATTAGAAAACTCAAAATTAACTCAATATGATGGGCTGTTAGAAATGTCAACTGTTTAGTGGCTCTGCCAACTACTTCAAGATGTTTGGACAGAACTCAAGACTCAGAAATAATAATGGTACCTTGTTACTGAAAACTATGTCTTTGCTACAGCAATGGGCATATTACGTCAATTTCAGGAAAGCTGTATTTGCCAGCTTAGAAGATTGTGATAGGTAGGTTTTAAAGTCATTCTTAGGTTGAATTCGGTTCTAGGAAATATTCTTCATGTTCTATTGACATTTGACTGTTTTTTTTTTTTTTTAAATGATATGTTCCTAATTTCTTTGTTCAATAAGTAAGAAAAATCAAGAATTGGAGAAAGTAAAATCTCAGCAACTGAGCTACATGCCCTACAGTTCTGATGTTTAAAAGTTCTGATACCTCATCATTGGTATCTGTCATATATACTATCAATTTCTAAAATGTGACTGTTATTTTGCTTTTGTTTTGGAGCACTGGGGATTGAACTCTATCACTAAACTACATTCCCAGTCCTTTTTTATTTTTAGATAAGGTTTTGCTAGGTTGCCAAGATTGGCCTCAAACTTGTTGATCCTCCAGTCTCAGCCTCTGAAGTAGTTAGGATTATAGGCAGGCACCACTCACTGTGCATCCTTACTTTGTTTTTAAATTTACTCTCTATCCTTGATTATTGACTTGAAATGCCAAATAAAATATATTTTAAAATCACATTATCTTGGACTTTTTACTTTGTTCTACTGATATTTCTATTTTGGCACCATAACGTGCCATTTGCATCATTACAATTTAAGAACAAACTTTAATATTTGCTCTGGCATGATTACTTTCACTAATTTTTCTTTCTTTTTTAATAGTTATTTATTTGCTTTTAGTTGTACACAATGCGTTTTTATGTGGTGCTGAGGTTCGAACCAGGGCCGTGCGTGCTAGGCGAGCGCTCTACTGCTGAGTCACAACCCCAGCTCCACACTAATTTTTCTTCTACAGAATTTTCCTGGTTAGTTCCTTGTGTTTATTCTCCTGTGTTTATTCCTTGATATAAACTTTAGAATAATTTTGTTTAGCTCTCATAAAAAAGAGACCTTAGGTATTTAAAATTGCCTTAAATTCACTGGTTGAGAAAAACAATGTTAGCTTTCTGTCACTATAATAAATACCTAGACAATCAATTTATGAAGAAAAAAGGTTGATTTTTGGCTCACAGTTTTAAAGGGTGTGGCAAAGCAAAATCACTTCAAGGAGAGGGAGCAAAAGAGGAAAAGGAAAGGAATGAGATCCTGCTATTCCTTCAGGGACATGCCCCCAACAACCACACCTCCCCTACCTCTTAAAGGTTCTGCCACCTCCCAACAGCATCATGCTGGGAACCAAACCTGTATTACAAACACCTTTGGGGGATTCTTAAGATCCATACTATGCCATTCTACCATCAGCCCCCAAAGTTTCATGTCCATTTCATAATGCCAAAGACACTGAGTCTACTCCTAAGAGTCCCCAAAGTCTAAACTGGTCGAGTGTTGTTCAAAAGTCCAAATCTGAGACTCAAGGCAAGCTCAGCTGTAAATCCCTGTAAAAAAAAAAAAAAAAGTTCTATACCTCTAAGATACAATGGTGGGACAGGGAGAGGGCACACATTCTCATTCCAAAAGGGAGGAATAAAAGGAATGACAGGACTAAAGCAAGACAGAAACCTAGGAGGGCAGCCATTCAAACTTCATGTTGAATGTCCAGCATCCAGGACAAATTGTGATGGGATATGGGCCTGCCTTAAGGCTTTGCTGGTTATAGCCTAGTGGCCATTCTCTTGGGCTGGTTTTGCATGCTGCCTGCAGCTTACCTTGGCAGGTATTCCACATTGCTTGCATCTCTAACTTTCTGGGCTGTCCATCAGTTTCAGCTTCACTCTCACAGCTGTGTCACACACTGCCCTGTCAGGGGCTGTTTGCAGGCATCCTGCAACACACTGGTTGGTCTCCCAGGCTTTCTTTTGAAATCTCAGTGGGAGCCTTCGTGACTCCACAACTCTCGCATTCTGCATGTCTGCAAAACCAACATCTCGTGGAAGACACCAAGGTTTGCCACTCACGTGTGCTATACTTAGAACTGCTTGAACCATGGCTGTTGCCAACTGAACATAGGGAAACAATTCCTGAGGCTGTTCTGGGGGAGCACCAGTGCACTAGAGCTCTAATGGCCAAATACTTTGCCCTGGAATGCCTTTGAAACAAATTTCCATTTCTACATCTCTGAGCCTGTAATGATTATAGCCTTGTTGCAGATTGCTGTGATGCCCTGCAGGCATCTTTCTTATTGTTCTAGGGCAGAGCACTTGGTTACTTTTTAATGATGTTAATCTCTGCATTCTCTCTGGCCATACATGCTGCTCCTTTTCTCACCAAGCTGCAAGATTTTCATCTTTCTGCTTTGCTTCTTTTTCATCCCAACTCTCGCTATATATTTGGCTAAAAGCAGCTAGTAATAACCATGCTGTAATCTGAGTGCTCTGTTGCCTTAAAATTTCCTCTACCAGATAAACTGGTCCATTGCCTTTAAACCTGGCCTCCTACAATGTATCAGGTATGGACAAAATGCAGACAAATTCTTTGCCATGGTGTAATATGAATTGCTTCTAGGTCATTTACCAATGGAGTCCTGGTTTCCATCTGAAATTTCATCAGCCTGGACTTTACTGTCTGCATTCCTAACAATATTCTGTGTGTTAACCCCCACCACCCACCCACCATTCTACACACACATACACACTGGGGATTAAACCCAGGAGAATTCTACCCCTGAGCTACATCCTCATTTTTTTTTTTTTTTTTTTTTTTGAGACAGAATCTTCCTAAATTGCTGAGGTTGACCTTGAACGTGTGATCATCCTGTCTCAGCCCCATAAGTAGCTGGGATTATATGGCACACACCACTGCGCTTGGCTTACATTTTGATCTTTTAAGATCTCACCAGGGCTGGGATTGTGGCTCAGCGGTAGAGCGCTCGCCTAGCACGTGTGCGGCCCGGGTTTGAACCTCAGCACCACGCATAAATAAATGCATTGTGTACAACTAAAGCAAATAAATAAATAAATATTTTTTTTAAAAAAAAGATCTCACCAAAATCACCCATTAAACTCTACCTATATGCAGGAGCCCTGTTTGGGGAGATGGCTTAAATTGCGGTTGACTATGGGCCATAAGGATTTGGACATTGTCGCCTTCCGTAGTCTCACGGGACTTGGCCCGGGATCTCGAGTGACTTGGCTGAGATTGCTGATCGGGTCAGCGCCATTTTTGGTGGTGTGTGTGGCGCGTGTTAGTCGTTGTTAGAACCAGAGAGAAAAGTTATCAGAATAAAAAGCTGTTTGTCTCCAGTTTGCCTCTGAACTTCTTCCCGCGGCTCCGTTGCTCCAAGCAGCCATCGCTTCAGGCGGCAACACCTATAGAGGCTGGGGCTATGGCTCAGTGGTAGTTTGGCATGTGTGAGGCCCTGGGTTCGATCCTCAACACCACATAAATAAAATAAAGGTATTGTGTCCATCTACAACAACAAAAAATTATTAAAAAAAACAAAAACAAAAACAAAAAAAACCTTCTACCTATAGCATTCTAGTCTTTTTCCAGCCTGTTACTTCAAACTTTTCCAAACTCCTCCTGGAAAGTAATTCCAAAGGCTCTTCCACTTCACAAGGTGTATAATAACAGCAAAGAAAGAAAACTGGTAACAAATTTTCTGTGTTAGTCTGTTGATACAACAAATACCTGAGATAATCAACTTCTAAAGAGAAAAGGTTTCTCTTGGTTTACAGTTCCAGCCCATGACTAGTTAGCCCTGTTGGTTTGGGCTGGTGGAAAGGCAGCAAAACATGGCCAGGGTGAGTGATTGAGCAAGACTGTTCACATAGGGGGGAAAAGAAAGAGCAGGGTGCGGAGCAAGGTAAGCCTCCAATGACCCAATGACCTCCCAGTAGGTCCCACCTTTAAAATTTTCCACTATCTTACAACAGTGTTTCCCTAGCATGTGGACCTCTAGGGAACACATAAATATCTAAACCATAGCACTGTTATAATACTGAGTCAATCCATTCAATACTTTTTAATCAAGCCTTTTCTCTTAATGAAGTTTATGGTAGCTTTCAAATACTATTGTACATTTCATTATAGATTACTAAGAATTTCATAATTTTGTTGCTACTGTGAATAGGTTTGCCATTTACATTATTCATCCCTCCTTCCCAATCAGCTTCTGGCAACTGCTGATTCTTTTGACCGTCTCCATGGTTTTACCTTTTTCCCAAAACATCACACATTTGGAATCATTCAATATATAGCCTTTTTAGATTAATGTCTTTCACTTAGCCATACGCATTTCAGTTTCTTCCGAGTCTTTTCACAGATTGATAATTTACTTCTTTTTAGTGCTAAATTAATATCCCACTGTCTGGACATAGCACAGTTTATCTATTCACCTACTGAAGGACATCTTGGTTGCTTCCCAGTCTGGCAATTATGAATAAAGTTGCTGTAAATAATCGTGGGCAGGTGTGGATGCAAGTTTTCCAACTCATTTGGGTTGAGCATGACTGCTGGACAGCATTAGAGCTTTTTTTTAGTTTTATAAGAAACTGTCACTGTCTTGAATTAAACCCAGTGCCTCACACATGCCAGGCAAGTGTGCTGCTGATGAGCCCCAGCCCCAGCACTTTTTTGATTATATCTTTTTATAAGTTTCTAAGTTTGATGAAGTCCTATTTTCTACTTTTTCCCTTTGGTTGCTTGTGATTTTCATGTCAATTCGAGAATCCATTGCTAGATCCAAGTCTGTAAAGATTTACTGCTGAGTCATCTCCTAAAAGTTTTATTTATGTTGTTGGCTCATTTTAATTTCTAAATATGATTTATCTGTTGAACTTAATTTTTAAAAAATATTTATTTTTTTAGTTTTAGGTGGACACAATATCTTTATTTTTATGTGGTGCTGAGGATCAAACCCCCTGCCTTGTGCATGCCAGGCAAGCGCTCTACCACTAAGTCACATCCCCAGCCCTGAACTTCATTTTTTTACTTATGAAAATCCATTTGTCCCATTACCATTTGTTGAAGAGACTATTCTTTCCCCATTGGTCTTGACACTCTTGTTAGAAATCAATTTGCCATAGTCATATAGGTATATTCCTGGACACTAATTCAATTCCATTGTTCTATATGTCTATCCTTATGCCAATACTACAATAATTTGATTACTATAGCTTTGTACTAAGTTTTAAAAATCAAGAAGTGTCTTTCAATTTTGCTTTCATTGTGATGATGAAGTCCTCTTTCTTCTTAGACCTATTAATGTGATGAACTACATTTATCAAATTTGCTAATAATGAACCATTTGTGAATTCTTGTGTTAAACTCTACTTTGGACTTTGGTATACTTTTAGAACCCATTTGGTACTATTTTTATGACTACTTCTTCATGTTTGCTCATATGTGGAATTGGTCTATAATTTTCTTTTCCTTTTTGTGTTTGTTAGGTAGTTGTATCAATGTTGCAAAAAATGTGAAAACTGTCCATTTCTTTTTCTACATAGTTTAATATGGTTGAATTGCATAGATATTATTCTTTGAGGGTTTGAAAGAATTGACCTGTGAAGCCATTTATACCCATTCCTTTTAGAGATACTTTTTGTTTTATTATAACAGCTTTCTCTAGGGTCACCCTCCCACCACTGTTAAGGGCCAATTCAAATTTTCTTTCTTTTTTTAACTTCAGTTTATTTAAATAAGGTATATTTTCCTAAAACACTATATACCTTATCAAAATTTCAAAATTATCAACATAAATTACAAGGACTTACATAACTTAATTTTTGGGGGGGTCTGAGGTTGGGTCTCATTGTATGTCATTATGTGTATTATTCTCTCTCTCTCACACACACACACACACACACACACACAGACACACACACAGTGTTTTCTTTTTCTTTATTAAGGCTCATTTCTACTACTAACTTCAATCTGTGTTTTCACTTCAAATTAAGAATAAAATTAAAAAGTACGCATATAACTTATTTATGTAGGTATTGGGAATTGAACCAAAGGGTACTTTACCACTGAGCTACATCCCTAGTCCTTTTTATCTTTATTTAATTTTGAAACAGGGTCTTGGTAAGTTGGTGAGGGTCTCACTGAAAGTGTTGAGTCTGGCCTCAAACTTGTGATCCTTCTGCCTCAGCCTTCCGAGTTGCTAGGATTACAGATGTGAACTGCCGGGCCTGGTGAAAGTAGGCTTTTATGATATTTGAGTTACATTTAGTTTGAGGAATGAATACGTTTCTAAAATTTCTAATGGTTTTCATTCTATCACCTCCCTTAATCAATTCATTTGGTCACATATGGTCACACTCATGCCAACAACAACAAAAAAAGAAAGTTGGTAGAATGCAGAGAACAAAATACTTTGCATTTGGACTGACTCTCAGTTGTATTATTATCTATTTTAGAAATGTGAACATGTATGTTATTAGATTGTATCTTATTAGACTATGAGAAAAACTTGCCTGCATCTTATTAGACTATGAGAAAAACTTGCCTGTTTGAAATAAACATTATTAAAAAGGTCTTTTTTCTTCTCTGAGACACTATCTCACTGAAGAATTGCAGCTGACTTATGCTTTAATGGCTAAAATATTTGACACTGGGACTTCTTTTGTCTGTATTCCTTTCCCAAACTCCCTCTGAGTAAGAGACTTTTATTCACAAAAATGTACTTTAGCAAAACTATTATGTGGAATTTTGTTCTTGAATGAATTAAATCATTTTTCTCATTCTTGAAAAAAAGTATTTGTAAAATAGATCCCAACCCCCACTTTGGTACTATTATCCATGAGAAGAAACACAGAGTTCTAATGTGAGAGACTGTACTATTAGCAGTTCCCAGCATTAACAAAAAGTAACATTATAATCATTAATTTATAAGGAATTATAAGGTATCTTATACATAGTCTATGCTCTATAGAAATACAGTATATAGATGTGCAGAAAACAAAATCAAACCTTGTTTTGTATCTTTAACCAAAGAGGAATAATTAAATCAAATTAAAATAGGTTGTAGTGCAATTCCATATGAACAAATCACATGACATAAGCAAATGTATTAAATCTAATTATAAGTTTAGTTCTTAAAAAAATAAAAAAGTTTTTAGTTCTCTTATTTGTTGATGGACCTTATTTTACTCATTTATTTATATGTGGTGCTGAGAATCAAAACCTACCACTGAGCCACAACCCCAGCCCTAAAAACTTCACTTTTAAAATGTTACCCTAGGTGTCAACAAAGTTAAGTGGTTTAGAACAGTCATGTAACTAGTAAATTAACAGAGCCAATAATAGAACCCTTTCTTTTGGGCGTGGTGGGGCATGCCTGTATGCCTTCTGAAACAGTCAATACCACCAATGAATATTTTGGGGATGCGGGAAACCGAAGCTAAATCTGATCAAGCCTGTAAAACTACCAACTCAAAAGTAGTGTAGGAAATGCAGAAACATATTAAGCAAAATGAGTTTTTCATTTTCACCTTAGTTCAGAATCTACAAGAGAAACGGGCTCCACTGAACACCCCATGCTCTCAGCTGTAACAACTGAAATATATGCCCTAGGAATAGAAGTAAATCATAGGTAGAAAAAGCCTTCCCAGAGCTGGGGTTGTGGCTCAGCGGCAGAGCGCTCACCTAGCATGTGTGCAGCCCAGGTTCAATCCTCAGCACCATGTAAAACGCATTGTGTACAACTAAAGCAAATAAATAAATATTAAAAGAAAAGAAAAGAAAAAGCCTTGCCAAAACTTAATCCAGCCTCAGTTTTGTTAATACAAAATCTGACTAGGATATTACAAGAAAGGACACTTTATAGGTCAATCTGTCTCAAAAATAGATATAAAATTTCTGAACAAAATATTAGCAAACAGAAGTCAGCAATATACTCAACTTGATTGTGGTGGGTATTAAGTTGAGATTCCAGAAATGTAAGGTCAGTTGTTCAAAATATTCAGTCAGTGAGGTTTATCACTTAACAAAACTAAGATAAAAATCATAACCATTTAAACAGTTGACACTGTTAGTTGTCTACAGGATAGCCATTCTTTTAACCAATTTCCCTGTTAGATGAGCCTACCTTTATGGTACAGATTGAAAATAAACAAATAATTGTTTTCTTGGCTTTCCTTGTGACTATGTCTTCAGCATTTCCTTTGATCCTAGTAAGAATCAAGTGTGTGTGTGTGTAAAGGACTGTCCCATCCAGATATAAAAGTTACTTGCTTCCTAACTTTGTATCTTCAGATAACAATAACCCAATTATTCTTCAACTGGATTGCTGGATTCTGTAATGTTTTATTCAGAGCTTTATATTTATATCTATAAATTAATTTAGCCTGATCTCCTTTTTTGATGTTCTATGTCTTTTGAAATAATACATATATAAAAAGAATTTATAAGTTTATAAAACAAATTTAAAAGGCTTTTATGAACAGGTAAAGCAGGAATTTTATCTTTTTTTTCCCCAAGGTTTAATACTATTTCCTGTTAAATGATTTGAGCCTCATGTTTAGAGGTGGGAGGTAGGTTTTTTTTTTTTTTTTTTTTTTTTTTTTGGTACTGGGGATTGAACTCAGGGGCACTCGACCACTGGGCCACATCCCCAGCCCTTTTTTGTATTTTATTAGAGACAGGGTCTCACTGAGTTGCTAAGTGCCTCGCCATTGCTGAGGCTGGCTTTGAACTCGTGATCCTCCTGCCTCAGCCTCCCAAGTGCTGGGATTACAGGCGTGCGCCACCACGCCCAGCTTGAGGTAGGTACTTTTGATATGGTGCTTCTCCTACATTATCTGGCCTCTTTACTTTTAGTTTCTTAGAAGTTAGTTTTGGTCATTTTAAGAATATTATCAATTTCATCCCTGTTTTCAGGTTTACATGTATAGAGTCAATTTTTAAAATTTCATCATTATCTCCATTTTCCCACTTTATTTTTATAGTTACTTGTAGCAACTTTTAATTTGGCATAACATTTTACACCCCAAATCACAGATTTTAAAGAATAGTTTTAGGGCTGGGGTTGAAGCTTAAGTGGTAGCGCACTTGCCTTGCACGCATGAGGCCCAGGGGTCAATCCTCAGCACCACATAAAATAAAGATATTGTGTCCATGTACAGCTAAAAAATAAAAATGAAAAAGAATAGTTTTAGTTGTACATGGACGCAATACGTTTATTTGTTTATTTATACGTGGTGCTGAGGATTGAACCTAGTGCCTTACATGTGCTAGGTAGGCTCTACCCCCTGTGCCACAGCCAGAGCCTCTGAAATCACAGATTATTAAATGGTAGATGGATTAGGAACTAGCCTCTTAGAAATAAAGAAGTAGGAGATCTACTTTCTGCATCATAATTCCATGCAAAGTAAGAAATACCTGTTATTAAAATATCTGTTATAATTTCTAGCAAAATGACAGTCCTTATCTTAGAAAAGTGTGGTCCTCTAAACCATCTGGAAGATCATTTAATAGAGCAAAATGTTGGTCTAGGAGATAAACAAATGCAACTCTACTATCCATATGCTAAATTCTCCATCTGGTCCATCCTACTTGTACATAATTCCTAGGAACAACTGAATAAGTGCTTTATAGCCCATGAAACAAAGGGATAAGAAAACACTTCCATTTTAACAGTGAGTTAAAATAATCAGACTAACTTATAAAAATAACTAATAAGTATGAATTCTGCTTTCAGTTCCTTCATCTCTATGCCTTCAAATGTGAAGATAATGTGACCTCCAAAATATACCCAATAGAAGGTCCATTTTAACATGTCATATGTTCTATGTAATCAGAGAATTAAGAATTTTTTAGTATAAGTCAAGGGATTGGCTTGGATTCTGCCAATTTATTTAATAATCAAAATTAATAGCAGTATTTAAAAATATGTTATTAGGCAATTACAGATAGATTCTTAGTTCATTATTTTAGTTGATGAAAAGTACTGCTTAAGCCATCAGTTCTCAAAATTTTTGGTCTCAGAATCCCATTACTTTGAGGATCCCAAAAAGTTTTTGTTTATGTCAGTTATAGCTAATAAAAATTACTATACTAGAAATTAAAACTAAGAACTTCTAAAATGTTTAATTCATTTAAAAAGAATAATAATAGGGCTGGGGCTGTGTAGCTCAGTGGTAAAGCGCCTGCCTAGCATGCGTGAGGCACTGGGTTCAATCCTCAGCACCACATAAATATAAATAAAGGTATAAAAAATACAATAACGTTATTAAAAAAGAATGATAATAAACTATTGTGTGTTAGCATAAATAAGATTTTAATGAAAATAACTATTTTCCATAACATAACATGTAGTAAAAAAATGTAGTGAGAAGAGTGACAATTTTATCACATTTAACAATCTCCTTAATATCTGGCTTACTACAAGAAAATTGGATTTCCATATTTTTATCTATAGTCAAGCTGTTGTACTATGTTGTTTCCATTAAAGTATATGAAGAAAGTCTGGCCTTAAACAGACAAATGGCTGGAAAAGAGACTACCTTAGGACTCCTGAAAAAGGTTTTAGGGAGTTCACTTTGAGAACCACTAGATTAAGTTTTATATGGATGTTTCATTTGTAATGTTAATTTCTTTCTCCATTAAAAATTTATCTGCAGATAGAATTGCAAGACAGGGATTGAAAACTACTTTATCATTACTCTAATGCTAAGCAAGTTATAAAGTATATTTAAACATACACAGCAGGATCAAGAAAGTTTCAGTTACTTGATTATCTCTAAGCTTTTCTCTCCTACTCTTCACATTGACTGTTCTACTGTCTTCACGATCCAATTGCACACCTATAACTTCTCTACTTAGACTCTTCTACAGATATCTTCACTTCCTATTTCCTTGAGCAAATATGTCTTTTGAATAGAAGCCCATTAATCTCAAGCCACCAACCCCGAAGTTGTATCTGCACCATTTCCCACTTTTGGAAATAGAAGCAGTGACCGCTATATGATTAAAAGTTGTAATATTAAAGAGAAAACTCCCTTTAATTCTTCTGATTAACTCTCCTAGGATTTTTACAACACACCAAACCTGTATTTAAGAAAGTCAACTCCCACTCCCTTACCTTATCACTTAGTAAGCATATCTCACTGAAAAGAATTTGATTCCTGATCATTCAGGCTCTTTATATATTTCAGGATTAGTATTCTCATCAGAAGTAAATTTATTTGTACTGATTGCAGATAACAGCAAAAATTCTTATTTAAATACAAAAAGAAAAAAAAACACTAATTGTAATTTTTTTTTCATTTAATTCCATCATTTAAGCAGAATATGAAGAAATCCGTTTTTGGAGGGTTCAGTTTTAATTGTCTTAATAGGATTTCACATACAACAGGCTGCCATTTCTTCTTCTTCCCCCAACTCCCCCCCACACACAGATATACACAAACATTGACTTTTACCTTAACTGGGAAGCTACATTTTCCAGTGCGAACCCCTTCTTCATCTGTCTGCCACTGATGTGGACGACTGGCCTCTGGAACATAAACATCTTTCTTTCTCCTAAAACTTTGTCGTAGTTTGTTCATCTTAATTTTTACAACCTGTGACAAAGTAAAAGACATATGAGAAAGAAGTTACGATCTTCTTAGATATTTAAATTTAGGACTACCATACCAGTAAAAACAAAATGCCCCAATTTAAAGGTTTTGGCTTAAGAGGAAGTGAGCAATTAATTAGTACATTTCCTTTTAGAGTGACAAGAAGTCAAACAAATAATTTTCTTTTTGAAAAGACAGCTACAATATTAGTCCTTATAGAAACTATAATAATTTCAAATAGGAATTGAAATTATTATTTTAAGAAATTTCAAGCATTTAGTTACCCAAAACAATGAGAAATTCTCCCTATTGATCTATTTCTCAAATCAATTCTCACTTCTGAAAATGAAAATTTTACACGTAGGCCAAAGCATAGACTATAAACAATTTCTAAAAACGTTATACTAATTTGTTAAGAAGAATATCATTCAGAAACTTGGGGATCTTTTTGGCCTATTATTGAAAGACAATAGACAAAACAGGAACTGCAGTAATCTTTTCACAAAAGATTTGACGAGGAATACAATTTTCTTTCAACATAAAGAAGAAAAAGTTCTACCAGGACTAAATTAATCTGAAGAAGAAAAAGACAACCTACCTGATAAGAAGCAACATTCAAGACACAAAATAAACATGATAGAATAAGTGCCCCTTTATAAAAGGGAAAAAAATCTCAAAATGTGAAACTAATACCTCCAATTTTCTACTAAGAAGCATGGCTCATTCTTTTTCAGAAGGATTTAAGAATCTCAACTAGCTTTCAAAGTGATCTTAACTCCAGAAGTGATGTGACAAAGTTACAAAAAGAAACCATCTTCTCAGGAATATTAATTTCTACGACAATAAAGAAAGATTTGAGAAAAGTTTGCATTCTGAGCAAATCATTTTGTATTTTAAAATGCAAAATACCAAAGCAGAAATATTATGCCAAATTAGCTAACTTACAGAGACAAGACAAGCTTACCACACATTGTAGGTAAAACTTCTGACAAAAAAATATAAAAATCTATGGACCTTCTAAAAATATATAAAAACAGATAACTCATTCCAAAAGTTACCTAAATGAGAGTGTACCTTAATCTAATAAACTTCTAAAAATCATTCCATAACCTTCCTTGAAAATACATCCTGTTATATTCTTTTCAAATCACTTTTAAAAATATATACAGGAGAGGCCTGACCCACAACCATGGGCTGCCTCTGCTGTGAGGAACACCCCATGCCTGTGTGGAGAGGAACACCTGGCACCCATGCAGTTCCCTATCACCAAAGTGTGGCTTCACAGCCCAACTTCAAGGTACCTACAGGCTTGACACTGCTGCTACCACCAAATAGGGACATCACCACTTCTATCTAGGGACAACAATCAGGACCTGGTAAAACATCACCAAGGCCCCTGTGGGCCTGGTTGCACCAGAGATATCTCTACTATGGGTGCTAACAGTCATCATCCTGTTGCAGAGGTAACAGGAAATCTTGCATGGGGTTGCCTCTCTCTCTTTTTTCTCCTGCTAACAGCCAACTTCTTTTGATTACCCTTTCACTAGCCATATAATCTAATACCTCTATATTCTCACATCCTACCTCATAAACATCACAGCCTACCCATCCCCTGTCTACCATTAGAAACTGTAAACCATTATGCAAATCTATTGACTATATGGTAGAAGATAACCAAACTCATCATTTCTGTTTATAGTGACAAAACAGTAAATGTCAAAATAGAAGCTAATTGATATATGACCGCATATTGGTTATATCAGGTACTGGGAACATTGATATCCCCCTCAAAGGTGAGATATTGCAGGGACACTATAAGACAATAGGGTAGAAGCTACAATACCTCAGACCTACACTGCGAGAGAGGAAGACACACAGACGTCATGAAAAAAACAAGGGAGGAAAGTCCCCCAAACAAACCAAGATACTACAACAATGGAATCCATCAATAGTGCAGTACACTGAAATGTCAGAGAAGGAGTTCAGAATGTACATACTTAAAATGATCTGGGAACTAAAGAATGACCTAAATGAGCAAATACAGGCAAAAATTGATCACTCCAACAAAGAGATAAGAGAGCAAATACAGGTAGCAAAAGATTACTTCAAGAAAGAGACAGAGGTTCTGGAAAACAAAAACCAAACAGAAATCCTTGAAAAGAAGGAAGCAATAAACCAAATAAAAAATTCAATAGAGGGGTGGGGTTGTGGCTCAGTGGTAGAGCACTCGCCTTACATATGTGAAGTCCTGGGTTCGATCCTCAACACCACATTAAAAATAAATAAATAAAAGTATCATGTCCATCTACAACTAAAAAAACAAAAACAAAAACAAACCCAACTCAATAGAAAGCATCACCAACAGACTAGATCACTTGGAAGACAGGACCTCAGATATGAAGATAAAATATACAATCTTGAAAATAAAGCTGACCACAGAGTGAAGATGGTAAGAAACCATGAATAGAATATCCAAGAATTATAGGATAACATCAAAAGACCAAATCTAAGATTTATTGGGATAGAGGAAGACTCAGAGATTCAAACTTCAAAGGAATGTACAATCTCTTCAATGAAATAATAACAGAAAATTTCCCAAGCCTGAACAATGAGTTAGAAAATCAAATACAAGAGGTTTACAGGACACCAAATGTACTAAATTACAACAGATCTACACCAAGACACATTATAATGAAAATGCCTAGCATATAGAATAAGGATAGAATTTTAAAGGCCTCAAGAGAGAGCAATCAGATTACATATAGGGTAAGACCAATTTGGATCTCAGCAGATTTTTCAACTCAGATCCTCAAAGCTAGGCAATGTTTATAGCAGCTCAATTCACAATAGCAAAGCATGGAACCAACCTAGGTGCCCTTCAACAGATGAATGGATAAAGAAAATGTGGTACATATACGCACTGGAACATTATTCATCCATAAAGAAGAATGAAATTATGGCATTTGCTGGTAAATGGACGGAACTAGAGACTATCATGCTAAGGAAAATAAGTCAGTCCAAAAAACCAAAGGCCAGGGGCTGGGGTTGTAGCTCAGCGGCAGAGCGCTCGCCTCGCACGTGCGCAGCCTGGTTTGATCCTCAGCACCACGTAAACATAAATGCATTGCATTGTGTACAACTAAAGAAAATAAATAAATAAATATTAAAAAAAAAAAAAACCAAAGGCCACATGTTCTGATATGTGAATGCTGACTTATAATAGGCATTGAGGGAAGGGAAGAGAGGAGGTTCACCAATTGGACAGGGGGAAGAGGGAGAAGGGAGGAGGAATGGGAAAGGGAAAGACAGTAGATGAATAACATAACTTTCCTATGTTCATATCTGAATATACAACCAGTGTAACTCCACATCATGTACCATCACAAGAATGGGAAATTATACTCCATGTATGTATGATAAGTCAAAATAAAGTCTACTGTCATATATAACTAAAAAGAACAAATTAAAAAATAAAGGAGATTGTATATATCATAACCCAACCCCCATCCAGTGCCCTAAGATGAGGAAATTTGGACACAGAGATGCATTCTCACTGAGTGAACACCATGTGACACTATCCACCAGCCAAGGAAAGAGGCCTCAGAAGAAATCAACCTGCCCATGCCTGGATGTTGGACTTCTAGCCTGCAGAACTGTGAGAAAATAAATTGAAGCCACCAGCCTGTGGCATGTCAAGGCCATTTGTTATGGCAGTCCTAGCAAACGTTATCACTTTGCAATCCCTACCAGCAGTGAATAGAGTTTCTGCTGTTTCACATCCTTGCCAACATTTGGTGTTGTTGGTGTTTGGGATTTTTGCCATTCTAATAGATGCACTATTAGTACTATTATGTTGCTTTAATTTGCAATTCCACAATGACATATGGTATTTAGCATCTTTCACATGCTGTATCATCTGTATATCATTTTTTGTGGAGAATTCAGATTTTCCAACCATTTTTAAATTGAGTTTTAAAAAAGAAAATAACAGAAGTTATTTAGTAGGTAGGGTAAATCTAGACATACAATACCACTGAATCTACTGGAAAAGACTGTAGATGTAACAGTAATTTAACTTCTGGGTGAAAAAAGAGGTCTTGCTCTTTTACTAAACTTTCTCCATTTGGGTACAGAGGTGTTACTTCAAAAACAAACTTAAATCATCACCTCTTATCTCCTATCCCTAAAATTCTTTCCCTTTCCACTCTAATTTGTTTGGTTTAGTGAAAACTATTTTAGAACTTATGATGTGTAGACACTATTATTATTGCTAGTGGATACAAAAATAAGACTATTTCCTTGCCTTTAGGTGGCTCTCCTCATAAAAGGTAAATTTCTATACAATAGGGTGAATATAACAATAGTACTATACACAGTATCCTCTGGGATACAGGAGATATCACCCTAGTTAAATTTTAAAATAAAAATAAAAATTAGCCACATATAGGGGTAGATAGGAGGAAAAGTTACTTCAAGAAGAGGGGGAAAAAGGTAAGAAAAAGGGAAGCAACAGCATCAACAAAAACACAGATACAGGAAATCAAATGATATCAGGCAATGCAATTCGAAAAGTAAAAGAAATGAAGTTGGAAAAGTGGGCAAGGATCATGTCCTGTAAGGATCTAAGATTTATAGGAAATCAGAACCTACTTAAAGAGTTTAAGCCATCACCAACAGGCCAGAGATACAATTTAGTTTAATTACTCTGGTGGCAGTGTAGAAAACAAATCCAAAAGCGAAAAGACTACAGACAAGTTTTAAGGCTTTTTAATCTATCTAGCCAAGTTATGAGAGAACTTGGATTAGGGCAATGGTGGTGGCACTGGTGGAGGAAAGGACACTAAAGAAAAGTTTAGAAGACTAGCAGTGGGAAATGAGTCAAATGTACTCGAACATTATTTTTTGCCTAGGATGAGCAGAATATAAACCTTCTAGCCTGTTTTCTTCAGGAGATTCTTGTGAATTAATTTATCTGGGCAATTTTAAAATCAGGGCAATTGCAGAATAACAGAAGACCTTTTTCTTGCTATGTCCACTTATTCTAAATATTGTGTTACACACTTTGTTTAATCCCAACCAATTCCCTACCTTGAAGGAAATTCCTTAAACTACTTGAGTCAAGATCTCAAAAACCCTATAAATACCCTTTCCTTTCTTTAATTACCTATACGCTGTTAAAGTGGAGCTCTCCCTTCATTCAATAAACTGAATAAATTCATTGTTTAAAAACAAGATTCTCCTTGTAGGGAAATTCAACAGTAGAAATTAGTGAATGATTATGGAAGGTGAGAAAGGAAGAGAAAATTGGATGGTGGCAATCGCTACACAGAAAAAGATAAAGAGAGCTGAGAGAGGGATTAAAAGTGCCGGGGGCAGGACAGAATTTTAAATTAAGGAAAAAAAAAAGTAACCATCCCTAGATCACACACACACACATACACACACACACACAAGAGAGAGAGAGAGAGAGAGAGAGAGAGAGAGAGAGAGAGAGAGAGAAGAAAGAAATTGACATTTGAGTCAGTCATCAAGAATACAAATTCTATGGGCTGGGATTGTGGCTCAGCGGTAGAGCGCGGCCTGGGTTCGATCCTCTGCACCACGTAAAGATAAAGGCATTGTGTACAACTAAGGCAAATAAATAAATATTTTTTTAAAAAAGAATAAATTCTAATAAATGCTGGAGAGGGTGTGGGGAAAGAAAAATGGATGGAACTTGAGAGCATTATGTTAAGCAAAATAAGTCAAACTCAGAAAGTCAAGAGTTATTATGTTTTCTCTCACCCGTGGAAACCATAGAGAAAAGTGGAAAAAAAAATCTTATGAAAATAGAAGATAGACCAGTAGACTACCAGTAGACTAAAGTGACCAAGAGGAAAGAGGAGGGGAGGCAGAGGAGAGGGAGTAGGGAAATAAATTGCCAAATTATATCATTATGTTGTATGTGTGTATGAATGTTAAAATGAGTCCCACTATATACACAATTATAATGCACCAATTTAAAAAAAAATTAATTAACATTTGGGCTGGGGATACTGCTCAGTGGGTCCCTGAGTTTGATACACAGCATCAAAAAACAAACAAATAGGGGCTGGGGTTGTGGCTTAGTGGTAAAGCGCTTGCCTAGCACACATGAAGTGCTGAGTTCCATCCTCAGTATCACATAAAGAAATAAAATGATAAAGGTATTGTGTCCATCTACAACTAAAAATAATTAAAACAAAAACAAAGTGATATTTCAGCAAAGAACTGAAGAAGTTTAAAAAAAAAAAAGTGAGTCACGGGGCTGTGATTGTGGCTCAGTGGTAGAGCACACGCCGAGCACACGCCTAGCACATGTGAAGCACTGGGTTTGACCCTCAGCACCACATAAAAAAATAAATAAGGGTACTGTGTTCAACTATAATTAAAAATATATTTTTAAAAAGTGAGTCATGAAGCCGGGTGCGGTGGTGCATGCCTGTAATCCCAGCACTTGGGAGGCTGAGACAGGAGGATCACGAGTTCAAAGCCAGCATCAGCAATGGCGAGGCACTTAGCAACTCAGTGAGACCCTGTCTCTAACAAAATACAAAGAAGGTCTGGGGATGTGGCCCAGTGGTTGAATGCCCCCGAGTTCAATCCCCAGTTTAAAAAAAAAAAAAAAAAAGTGAGTCATGATAGTAGAATGAGACAGTAAACGATCAATGAAAGCTCTGAGGGAGTAAGCAAGTGTAGCTACACTGTTTAAGGAACAGAAAGCAAGTTAGTATATTCAGCAAAAAATAAAGTCAAGAAAGCAGTAGAGATAAAACCAGGAGATTACAGAGCACAGGGTCATATATGGCCTTGTAGACGAAAAGTTCTTTCCTCCGAGAGAGAGAGATATTCATGTTCCCATTCACTAGCACAACTGATGGACTGAGCATGGAAGAATTAGAAATAAACCTTAGAGATTCCTGTTGTTATGTTAAAGCTTCTGCTTCATTCCAGCACTTCTCCAAATGATCCAAGGAATATCAGGTAGATGTGTTCCTGAATCTTGTTTCCATACAACCTCCAGAAAATGCACTATCCATTAAGAAAATATCTATTAAGGAACTTGGGGCCTAATCCGACATGTTGGAAATTGGAGCTTACTTTTTCTTCTATTAGGCGTATTGTCTCTGGTCTAATTCCTTGGTCCTTGATCCACTTTGAATTGAGTTTTGTGCATGGTGAGAGATAAGGGTTTAATTTCATTTTGTTGCATATGGATTTCCAGTTTTCCCAGCACCATTTGTTTAAGAGGCTATCCTTTCTCCACTGTACATTTTTGGCACCTTTGTCTAATATAAGATAGTTGAAATTATATGTATTAGTCTCTGTGTCCTCAATTCTGTGCCATTGGTCTACCGGTCTATTTTGGTGCCAAACCATGCTGGTTTTTTTTGTTTGTTTGTTTTTTGTGGGACCGGGGATTGAACTCAGGGGCACGCGACCACTGGGTCACATCCCCAGACCTTTTTTTGTATTTTATTTGGAGACAGGGTCTCACTGAGTTGCTAAGTGCCTCGCCATTGCTGAGGCTGTCTTTGAACTCGCGATCCTCCTGCTTCAGCCTCCCAAAGTGCTGGGATTACAGGCGTGCACCACCGCGCCTGGCCCATGCTGTTTTTGTTACTATTGATCTATAGTATAATTTAAAATCTGGTATGGTGATGCCACCTGCTTCACTTTTCTTGCTAAGGATTGCCTTAGCTATTCTGGGTCTCTTATTTTTCCAGATGAATTTCATGACTGCTTTCTCTATTTCTTTGACTCCTGTAGCACAAGAATTAATAAATGGGATAGATTCAAACTAAAAAGCTGCTTCTCAGCAAAAGAAACAGTAAGTGAGGTGAATAGAGAACCAACTAATTGGGAACAAATTTTTTAACACATGCACATCGGATAGAGCACTAATCTCTAGACTATATAAAGAACTCAAAAATCTTATCACCAAAAAACCAAATAACCCAATCAATAAATGGGCTAAGGAATTGAAAAGACATTTCTCAGAAGAAGATACACAATCAACAAATACATGAAAAAATGTTCAACATCGCTGGCAATTAGAGAAATGCAAATCAAAACTACTTTAAGATTTCATTTCACTCCAGTCAGAATGGCAGCTATTAAGGACACAAACAACAATAAATGTTGGAGAGGATGTGGGGGAAAAGGCACACTCATACATTGCTGGTGGGACTGTAAAATGGTGCAGCTGTTATGGAAAGCAGTATGGAGATTCCTTGGAAAACTGGGAATGGAACCATCTTATGACCTAGCCATCCCACTCCTGGGCCTATTCCCAAAGGACTTAAAAGCAGCATATTACAGCGACACAGCCACTTCAATGTTTATAGCAGCACAATTCACAATAGCTAAGTTGTGGGACCAACCTAGATGCCCCTCAGTAGATGAGTAGATAAAGAAAATGTGGTATGTATACACAATGAAATTTTACTCAGCAATAAAAGAGAATAAAATAATGGCATTCGCAGGTAAATGAATGAAGTTGGAGAATATAATGCTAAGTGAATTTAGTCAATCTCAAAAATCCAAATGCCGAATGTTTTCTCCGATATTAAGGAGGATGATTCACAGTGGTATTGGGTTGGGGTACATAGGAGGATTAGAGGAACACTAGAAAGGTCAAAGGGGAGGGAGGGAAAAGGAGAGTGCAAGGGGGTATGGAGGGGGAAAAAAAAAAGAAGGTGGTAGAATAAGATGGATATCATTATCCTAGATGTATGATTGAAGACTTGAATAGTACAAATATACTTTGTATACAGTGTTATGTAAAAAGATGCTCTATATGTGTATTATGAATTGTAATACATGCTAATGTTATAAATACAACTTTGATTTTAAAAAAAGAAATATCTATTGAAATCAGACTTAGACTATTGAAATGGGAGAAAAGTGTACCAGATTCCATTATTTATGCTGGAATTAAAAAATAAATAATCACGTTTATACTTGTTAAATTTGAGGTACTTGCTTATGGGGTTTGGTTTCCAGGTTTGGTTCAAGATGTAGAGGCTCCTGAATGCCAGACTCAGATATTAGACTTTAAGATCCACAACAATTTTTGAATACAACCAATAATGAAATTTTAACAGACATCACTGTTGTTTTACTTTCATCTTACTCATTAACACAACTGTTTCAAATAGGAAGTCATATCTATAATACTGATCAAAAGATCAGCAGGAATTTTTATAATTCTCATAGTAATTAACTGTATGCTTGGCAACATAAATTTCTTGATCATGGCTAAGTATGTGTATGTATGAAAGATTTCACGTACACATGCATGTGTATGTATGTACACATGCAAACTACCGCCCCTGCCCCCAACCACAGTAATTCATTCTAACTGGAAAAGAACAAAATGAGAACAAGAAGAAATAATAAACATTAAGTATCTACTGTGTGAATAGTACTACAGAAGATGTTTTATACAGAAGTTTATACATTATTATACAGTAACTATCCCATATTAAAGGGAACAGACAAACTGCAGTGCTCATTTCCAAAGTACTCTCTATGAAACATCATAAAGAACTGCAAAATAAAACTTCAAATGAAACCAAACTTCCTAAATGAATTCTCTTCTGTAAAAAAGCCTCAATTTGGGCTGGGGCTGTAGCTCAGTGGTAAAGCACTTGCCTAGCACATGTGAGGCACTGGGTTCCATCCTCAACACCACATACAAATAAATAAATAAATAAAATAAAGGTACTATGCCCATCAACAACTGAAAAAAAAAAATTTTTTTTAAAGTCTCAACTTTTTTGGAGCTGGGCACAGTGGCATACTCCTATAATCTCAGAACTTTGGAGGCCAAGGCAGGAGGATCCAAGTTTGAGAGCAGCCTCAGCAACTCAGTGAGACCCTGTCGAAAGATTAAAAAATAAATAGGTATGGGAGTGTAGTTTAGTGGTAAAGTGCTTCTGGGTTCAATCCCCAGTTCAACAAAGACTCAACTGGTAAGCAAAATGTCACTGGCTTGTTATACATACTAACTAAAGAGGTTAAAATCCCCAAAAGAATCTAAAACCACATCAGTAATGTTAAGATATACTACTAACAATGCCTCTGAATAAACAAAAGTTTTCTAACAAAAAATACCAAAAAGAGAAGAGACCAGTACAGTAGTCGAAGGGAACTGAGGGAGGGAGAGAGAAGGGGAGAGAAAAGGGAGGTGCCAGGAACGAAATAGACCAAATTATGCTATGTGCACATATGAATATATCACAATGAATCCCACTATAAAAATCAATAAAAAATAATTTCTAAGTCAATAAGCAAATCAAATATTGGTTTAAATTAGAATATTAATGAAAAATGGCAAAATGTATAAGCATTTTACAACAGAAGAGAAATGGCCCATAAACACAGTAAAGAAAAATGCTCGGTTGGACGTGGTACTGCACAACTATAATCCCAGAAATTTGGGAGGCTGAAGTAGGACATTAAATTCAAAACCAGTACCCAGCAACTTAGTGAGACCATAAAGCAACTTACCAAGTCCCTGTCTGAAAATAAAAAATAAGAAGGGCTGGGGACATGCTTAACTGCCCCTGTGTTTAACAAAAACAAACAAACAAAGCTCAAATTCATTAATAATCAGGAAAGTGCAAATCAAATTACTATATGCAATTTTACACAAGGGATCAGACAAGGCATTCTCATACTCTCAAAGGAATGTAAGTTGGGACAGCTAATTTGTTAACTAATTTTGTATCACCTACGAAAATTTAAGATACACAAACCTTTACAATCAGTAATTCATAGAGTACACAATGTCTTTGTAGCATTATATACTGTCTGCAATAGTAATATAACAACAAACCTGAGAACTTAAATATCCATTGACAAAAGAGAGAAACAATACTCAACCATTACATTACCACACTACAGTAAGAATGAATGATCTTTAGGCTATAACCATCAACATGGATGCATCTCACAAACATGTTGGGGAGAGGAACAAATTGCAGAATACATATTATGATTCTTTTTTACAAATACTTGACAACTGACACTCAGAAAATAGGACCAGGCATTCTAATAAGCACTTTGCATATAATGATTCATGAAATCCTAACAGTCCTAGTAAGTAGATTATATTTTTAATCTCCATTTCATACATGAGGAAACAGGCACAGAGCAGTTAAAGCATCTGCCCAAAACACCTGCTCAGTACATGGTAGAAATCTGTTAGTGTCAGAGCCTGTGCACTTGTCCTTACATTTACACTACCTCTCAAAAATACACAACACTAAAACAAGATAACATTTAGAGATATATATGCTAAGAAAAATGACAAAAACAAGAGAATAATAAATGTAATTGAAGAGAGTGCTAATTTTGAGGGAAAAGAAAACTGAATATAATTAGGACATGTTTGCATGGGGGGAGCACACACGTTTTAGTCATGTTCTAATGAGTTTTATCACACTTCATACATACACGTATTACATATACTCTTTTGTACATATTAACTAGTTCATACTTTTAAGTAGGTAAAAAGTCAGTCACTTAAAGTCTTTTCTGGAATTAAGAATAAACATGGGCTGTAGAAATACGAACATGGGGCTGGGGTTGTGGCTCAGCGGCAGAGCGCTCGCCTCGCACGTGCACGGCCCGGGTTCGATCCTCAGCACCACGTAAACATAAATGCATTGCATTGTGTACAACTAAAGTAAATAAATATATATTTAAAAAAAAAAGAAATACGAACATATACACAAAAATAATTATGAAACATCCAATAAAAGGTAAGAAAGAAAAGTCAGTCATATATAGTAATAAAATTTCAATCTCAAGCTGGGGAGAATTCTGTGGTAGAATATTTGCTTTGCATTCATGAAGCCCTGGGTTTATTTTTCAGCACCACATACACACACACACAAATTCTCATTTTTACTAAAAAGAATAAATTTATCGAAATTTAATCTGTACAAAAACTTTTCAAAGGCCATTAGAGAGCCAAGACTCTTTAGCGATTTAGGGACTTTTCTTCCTATAGTGTTTTTTCCCCCTAAATTAAGCTTATTGCTTTCCTTTGTTCTATAACCACAACTATACCCATAATAAATAAATTACAAGGATGACTAGATGAAATAGAGCTTTACTTAAAAAAAAAAATCACTATGAGAAAAATGAAGCAAAAAACATACCCCAAAAATATAAACAATATACACAGGAGATACACAAACGTGACTCTGATTACTTAATATCGTTTCTCTGAAAGAAAAAGAAAAAGCAAATAAATAAAAAACCAATAGTCAAAATGTCAAATTATTTGAATTTTTACATTAGTTAATTCCAAATGTAACAATGTATAACATATACAACTATGGGCACATTGTATTTATCATTGTATTAATAATATACTTGCAAATGATCTTAAATTTGTTAATTTTTTTTCAGGAGATGCTATGCTCACTTAAGTGAAAAATTCCAAAGGTGTCACTAAAAACACAAATCACACAAATTCAAAATTGTATTAAAAATACTTTAGCTCACCTACACAGTACACTACCATACTATGTTGCAATAAATCCATCATAGCCATGTTTTTTCCCCCACGTATGGACCAGTTTGTTATTTTCAACTGAACACATTTAAAGTAGGTGTTTTATATTTAGGGGTTATGAGAAAAATGCATAACACTAGAATTACACGTTAACATTATGGGATGCAGAAAATAAAAAACACTGTACAGCAGAAACTTAACAAGTACAAATCCAGAAATTGTTTTTAAATCTTTAATTTTATTGTTTCCTGAACAAATATGCTTCAATGTTAATTTATGCAATTCCATTGTATTCTTAGTCACATTTGCATTCCAAAATTTTGGGAAAATATGCATTACCCTAAAAGAAAAAAATCATTTGTTCCCTTCACTGAAATCCAAGCTAAAATAGCAAATTCAATGATCATGTTAAAGTACATTATAAGTATAAAATATTATTTTAAATTTTTATTTCTTTGATTTTATATATCAATACAATTCTTCATATTTTGAAAACACAGCATGAATATTAATATACCAAAATACTAATATTTGCTGTATATGTCATAGTAATCTGTGACTTCTGCTATTTCTTATGATGTGCTTGCTTTCAAGATTCAGAGTAAAGGAAAAAATTCCCTTTATTTGATCAAGTTAAGTGAAAAAAATATCTATAAGGAATGCTAGACTCTTATTATGGCCAAGGACTAGAGGCAGATCAATCCTCTATTCAATCAATGGATTACATTAGATATTAGCCTAACTGATATAATTTGCCTAACAAGAAACAATACGTAACTACCAAATGCATCCTTGGTTCAGTGTTCCACCTTAAGCACTGAGATGAATAAACAGTGACAAAGCAGTTTTATTACTAACGGCTAAATAAATATCTAGTAGTTAACTTATACATGACTAATAAAATTCATTTTAAAGTTTGTAGTTTTCTGATAGAAGTTAATTTACAGACTGATTCATGAAATGATAAAGAAAACAAAGGGTTGATATGTATCCTATTAAATCCTACTTCTCAAAAGAAACATTCATTCAGCTCCCATAGACCTAGTTTTCAATAAATCTGAAATTTGTTTTTATTTCAGTTCAACTCTTTTTTTAAAAATAGGCTACACAGGTTAGGGACTATGTTGACTTATTTCAGGAAACTATACCATATACAGCATTTTCAAAGAAAAAAAAATTAGGAATAGAAGATTCTAATTTCTCAATAGCTAAAACTAAAAATTGCTTCACCAGCTGTCAGACCACACATTTTAAACAATTAATTAAATCTTAGCTGTCCTAAAGATTGGTATTTGAATATAGAACAGTGTCACATTTGGATGTCAAAGTTCTCCAGCCACATACTCCTGAGTCCTGACTACCATTTAGACCACATGTTCTCCACTAGGGGACAACAATGTACATCCCACAGGTTCTTAGGGTTCAGTAACCCTTTAAGATTACGTACAAATTTGAATGTATGTGTCTGTGCACTTTCTGGGGCCAGATTCTTCTTCTTTCGTCAGAATCTCAAAGGATTCTATGATGACATAAAATTTACCACTGATTTAAATGGTCATCCAGAATCCTTATCTGGCTTTACGTTTAGGTTTCTGCCTTATGAATTTTCATCTCCCCACTTATCTTGTCCACAAAACTTCTCCTGTTATTTTTATACAGGGCTTTTTTTGTATTTACTCCTTAAAGATAATTATGGAAAGTTAAAGCTTCATAAAACAAGGAAGAACCCTGTCTATTTAAAACTTCAGTCATAGGTGGTTCCAAAGAACGCTAAAGCTAAACCTGTATGTATTTAAGAATTTTTTTTTAAGAAAAAGCTTTTCTTATAATTACAAAATTAATTTTATCTTTAGTTGGTTATTTGCCTTTTTACTGAGTTCCAATTGGCAAGCTGACTTTGTGATTCAGCAACACTTTTAAGTCATGTTAAAATTTTATAGATTAAAAACACATATGGCCATCACCCTGAACCACACAATACATATATACACCAACTTTATTAGGATCATTACTTCAAGAATTCAATCTTTACTTTGAGAACAAAATAATTTTGTTCTGATATAGCAAAGACTGATTTAGCAAGGAACATCTTGATGAAAAAGGGCAGAACTGCCGAGAATGCTAGCCTACTTTATACACTGACTTTCCTCCTCTAAGCATCTGTCAAGTGTGGGATGAGAAAAAGGTGTTGGAATCTGGAGAGAGAGACTGGAATAAAAATATATTTGGTTCCAAGAATGAAAGGTAGGGGGCAGGGAGAGAGGTAGAGAAAAGAAGCCAGTTAAAAACAGCTCTGCTCCCCTTTACTGACAAATAACTTGGCAATTTATCTACACACATCTTTTCAATTCTTCAATCTTCTCTAATTATATTTTGCCCTTATCCAAACCATCAACAAAATACTTCTGAAATGTATTTCAAATCTGTCCACTGCTCCTGTCTCTACCTCCAGAACCACCATGTTCAAGACAACTTCATCTCTTATCTGGACTACTATAAACCACCAAGTAGGATTTATTTCTAGTCCTTCTATTGTTCCTCTCTGATCAACTGTGTACAATGTAGCTAGTGTAATCTTTTGAACATGTAAAATGGATCATGACACTGCTTAATAGTTCCTTGGCTTTTAATGCACCTTCAAATTAAATTTAAGCATTTGGTGAGTCAGTATCACAAACATAATAATTCATGCTGCTCAGGCAGTGTTTGGAAGAGCACCCAGAATATCACAAATGCTCAGTAAATGTTATCATTTTAAGGTATGGTCCATACCTGACTCTCTTACCTTGAAATGGTACTTTCCCTAACTCTTTATGATCCTTTTGGTTGAATGCAAGCTTGTTTCCAACTTGAGCCTGCTATTTCCCTCTCCCTGAAATGTTTTTCTCCCAGACTCTTGAAGTGCTTCTGTTTACCACTCACACTTCAAGTCTTAACCTAAATTTTATCTCCCTGATGAGGCCCCCTTTAAACTTTCTAAACACCATTCTACATAATTCGTTATTATTCTACTTGTTTTATTTCCTTCATACTGTTTTACAATTTGTAACATTTTTTTTGTTTCATTTATTCAACTTTTCCTTGAACATGATCAGATACTTTAACATCCATTCAGTAAAAATTCCTACCGTTTTTTAAAAAAATCTACTTATCTTTTAGTTGTAGTTGGACACAATGCCTTCATTTTTTATTTATTTTTATGTGGTGCTGAGGATTGAACCCAGGGCATTGCATGTGCCAGATGAGCACTCTACCGCTGAGCCACAACCCCAGCCCAAAATTTCTACCTTCCTTAAAGGTTTCTGTTCTATCCAAAATAATCTTAACTAGTATATATCTCTTCTCATCAAGAAGGTGCTGGAAGATGAGCCAGGATAGGAAAATTAAATAATTTCCTGGGAGCTGGGCATGAAGCTGAGTGGTAGAACACCTGCCTAGCATATGCATGGCCTGGGTTCAACTGCCAGTACCACAAATAAGGGGTGGGGGGAGACTTAAACACAACACACACACACACACACACACACACACACACACACACACTTCTTTACAGCTTTAAGGTCTTGAATGACAAGTGCAGAATGGAGTAGACAGAAAGGGGGCATGATGTATGGAGAAGAACCATGGTATATGTGTTTAAAATATATATATATTTATGTATATATATATTAATCAGGGTTAATATAGCATCAATTGCAAGATACACAATTATTTTATATTCTACTAAGGAAGAAAATATGCTGTCAAAATTGTTATTAATTATATATCATCAATAGTAAAATGCATTCCAAGAAAAGATACATGCCAATTCCAGAGATGTTAAAGTGTGAGAAGAAAAAGCAGTAAGAGGAGAGAGAAAGAAGAAAAAGAAAATTAACATTCTATTATTAACAAAAAATCAGTCTTCCAGGAACCTAAGTCTTAAGACATGGAACACTGGTTATCCATGTTTGTTATCAGGAAGTGGTGAGGGATCCAATGAAGAAAGGTCATAGAGCAATTCTTACTTTTTAAATTTTCTATTTGCCTATATACCTTTGCCCACCCTTTTATGTTTAACTCTTCTAGATTACTTTGTTTTAAACGTGCCTCATTATAGCACATAGTTGTGCCTTGCTTTTCAATTCAAATGAAAAAATCATGTTTTTTTTTTTTTTTAAGAAAGGAGAGTTAAATATAACAAAAAGATACATATTTTAAATATTTCAAAACTTAAAAATCACTTTTGTAAATGATTTGTGGATCACAATTCATGGCTTAAAGAAGGTGGGGGATCTTTTCATCATAAAACATTTAATTTAAAAATATATAATTAATAATGAAAACTCATGGGCTGATTTTCAAAATTCATTTCAAAACTCATGAGCTGCCTTTTTTTTTTTGGTATTGGGGATTGGACCCAGGGTCACTTAACCACTGAGCCATAACCCAACACTTTTTTGTATTTTATTTAAAAACAGGGTCTTGCTGAGTTGTTAAGGCCTTGCTAAATTGCTGAGGCTGGCTTTGAACTTGTAATCCTCCTGTCTCAGCCTCCAGAGCTGCTGGGATTATAGGCATGCACTACTGTGTCTGGCATGAGCTGCTTTTATTTATTTATTGTTTGTTTGTTTGTTTTGTTGTATGTGTCTGTGTGAGCTGCTTTTTTTTTTTTTTTTTTTTTTTAAGTAGTCTTAATTTTGTTTATTTAGTTTTGTTTATGTGGTGCTGGGGATCTAACCCAGTGCCTCACACATGCTAGGCAACCGCTCTACCACTGACCCACAGCCACAGCCCCCGTGAGCTGCTTTTAACAATGCCAAATGTTTATATTAGAACCCAAGGGCTGTGGGTATAGCTCAGTGGTAGACTGCATGCTGGGTTCAATCCCCAGCACACACACATGCACACACACAAGAAAACAGGAAAAGAAGGTCAATAATTGATGAGCTTCTACCTTAAGGAATCATAGAAATAAAAGAAATCAGAAGTAAATAACACTCCCAGTAATATTAGAGTGGACTGTTTCATTTTCTCACTGAAAACAAAAAGTGATGAATTAAACTTAATTTCAAAAATATCTTAAATACACTGAGGAACTGACAAGATGGTAAAGAAATTACCAGACCAAAATCCATGTAAAAGCAGAAACCCAAAGAGACAAGTGGCATATGAAACTGATTTTTCCCTGCTGACGTTTAACAAACATGAGTTCAGTTTTGATGGTCTCTTGGGAAAGAAGAGAAGTCAAAGTTCAGAGACTACCTTCCATGGGCAATCTTTCCACATAAAGATTCCTTTCCACATAAAGCTTGAACCTTACTGCCTCTCCCCATCTAAAAGTTTCGTCCTCAGGTAAGGAGTGAACCAGAAGTATGCTCATTCTACCCCAACCCCACACCTAATTCAATGGACTACAAGGAAAGTTGCCTTCTTGTTGCTGAACAGAACAAAGATTTCTAAGATGTTGTAAACACAAGCAAGTCCTTGTACATATTTGCAACCTGAATATACTTCACTTGGTAGTCTAAACTACTTCAAGGAGGGCTGGGGTTGTGGCTCAGTGGTAGAGTACTTGTCTTGCATGCATGGGGCACTGTGTTCGATCCTCAACACCACATAAATAAATAAAATAAAGATGTTGTGTCCATCTACGACATTTTTAAAAAATATTTATTTGTTTTAGTTGTACACAATGCCTTTTATTTTTACATGGTGTTGAGGATCGAACCCGGGCCGTGCATGTGTTAGACGAGCGTTCTACCGCTGAGCCACGATCCCAGCCCCCATCTACAACATTAAAAAAAAAAACAACACACACATTTAAAAAAAAAAAAAAAAAAAAAAAAACTTCAAGGAATGAATTTAAAGTTTCACCAATCCATCAATCCATAGTACCTTGAGGCACCTGGAAAAAACAAAGGCAAATCAACTTGATGTGATATATTTCCATCTTGAGCCTCTAAGAATACCTACAAATACTTCTTCCAGGGAAAATAATCAGTTTATAATCATAATCTCATATAGGATAAAAACCAAACAGCACTTCATATCTACACACAATTTATGAAACATTAGAAAACCAAAACACAAAGAGGACTCCAAAAGCAACCAGACACAAAAAGGACAGGCCCCAAAGACCAACTAATTGGACAGCTAATTTATCTTTAGTAACAACTGAAACCAGAAAAAGAGTGGAATTATTCAGGGGGGTACAAAATATTGCCAATTCATAATTCTATATCTAATTAAATATCTATCAAGAATGAGGGTGATAAAACTACTTTCAGATACAAAACTTAAGGGTTTACCACAGAAAATCTCATGAAGAAACCTCCAGGGCTAGGGATACTGCTTGATGGTATAGTGCTTGTCTACTATGCCTAAGGCTCTGGGTTTGATTGCCAATAAAGAGAAAGACTGCCCCCGCCCCGCCACTCATTTAAGAAAAAAAATATTCAGGAAGAAAGTGATCCAAACAGAAAAATCTAAGATACTAACAGTAATTAGAAGAACACAAGTTTGGAATTGACATCAAATCCAGAGGCTCATGATCATCATTTTCTACACCACAGAGAGAAGAACGGAAAAGTCAATTGACAGAAAGGGAGAAAGACCTATAAAGCAGAGTTATAAAGGAAAGAAGATGAGGCAAATTCCTAAAATCATTTTAGACCTGGGGTTCGAGCTACTCCTGGAGCCTAATAACATTCTGTCCTTGGGAAGTTACAGATATTTCCGTGTCCTTATCTTAAACTCTGTTTGTCACTATAAAAATGTATACAAAGTAGAAAGGCCAGAAATTAATTAATTAGAAAATATAAAATAGAGAAAACCAAAATCAAGCACTGATTCTTTGGAAAAGCTAAAACCATATATATAAACCCTCCAGCAAGAATGATAAAGTAAAAAAGGGAGAAGGTGCAAAAAATTTTTTAGGAATCAAAGAAAACAGAAATAAATATATAGAGAGCAAAAATATTTTAAAGAAATTTAAAAGTAATAAAATTCTTTGAATAACTTTATGCCAAATACTTTAAAATCTCAGAAAAATAAATGAATTCCTGAAAAAGAAACTTTCTAAAAACTGACCCTCAATAAAACCATTTAGGAAATTTAATATATAATATAGCCTTTCCCCCCACCCCAAAATATTAACACTACCCCACCCCCCAAATACTAAGCCCAGGAAGTTGAGTAGAAGTGTAACTAAATTTTTAAGAACAGATCATTCCAGTCTTACGTAAATCCTTTAAGGGTGAGGGGAGTAGTCCCCAACTCAGTCTGTGAGGTTAGTATAATCTGATCTGGATATCAAAACCACATAAGGATAATATAAGAAACAAAAATGATGGGCTAATTTTACCTATGAACATAGATGTAAAAAATCTCATACAAAAGATTAAGAAACCAAATCCAATTGTATATGAAAAAAACTATCATGACAAAGTTGGGTTTATTCCAGCAAAACAACAGTAATTCAACATTAGAAAATTTACAAATGCCATTCACTACATTAAAAGAAGGAGGAAAACCACACAATCATCCCAAATGCACAAAAAGCATCTAATGAAATTCAATACTTATTCTTCACACACAAAAAATATCTTAGCCAACTAGGAATAGAAATGTCTTTAAACTAAAGAGTATAATTTTTTAAAAATCTATAGGATATGGCTGGGGTGTAGCTCAACTATAGAGTATATGCTTGGCATGCGTGAGGCCCCAGGTTCAATACTGTGTGTGTGTATGTGTATGAGAGACAGACAGACATGGATGGATGGATGGATGGATGGATGGATGGATGGATGGATGGGTAGGTGGGTGGATAGATACATAGTTTCTATATTTTGTAGGTTGATCTCAAACTCATGGGCCCAAGTGATTCTCATGCCTTAGCCTCCTGAATATTGGGACTGCAGGTGCATGCCATCATATCTAGCTCTTAGGTGAAACCTAAGACACATTTCCTTTAAAAAAAATTAAGTACAACATAAAGATCCCAACTATTAAAAGTTGTACTGAATAGAGTTATTGGAAGTCCTATCTAGCACAGTAAGGCAAGAAAAAAAAAATTAAATGTGTAAGCACTAGAAAGAATTTTCATTCACAACAGTTTGTCTACATAGAAAACCCAAAACCATTATTAGAATAAAACAATTTAGGAAGATGACTAAGCATAAACCTGTTCAATTTTTTAAAAAGTTTATATGAGCACATAGAAAATGTAAAGAAAAAAATGCAACAATAAGATAATTAGTAATTAGCCGGGCGTGGTGGCGCACGCCTGTAATCCCAGCACTTTGGGAGGCTGAGGCAGGAGGATCACGAGTTCAAAGCCAGCCTCAGCAATGGCCAGGCACTTAGCAACTCAGTGAGACCCTGTCTCTAAATAAAATACAAAAAAGGGCTGGGGATGTGACCCAGTGGTCGAGTGCCCCTGAGTTCAATCCCCGGTAACCACAAAAAAAAAAAAAAACAAAAAAAGATAATTAGTAATTAAATTTAACATTACTGAAAGATATTTTAAAATATCTAAATAATATGATAGATATACTATGATCAAGGACAATAAGGTTCAATGCCATAAAATAAGGGAATAAATTAAATGTATGCACAGATTAAAAGCTAAAGAGATCATACATAAAAGTCCCATTCTTTAATAGCTTGTGAATTTTTGCAAATTTGACTCAAATAACCTCCCATTCATGGATAGTTCAGCAACTAATCATAGGTACTATTAGTCACTAGTCATAGGCATTTTAATTAATTTGTAGTAAAAGTTGATACAGCACTTTAGAATTCTGACAACTGCAACAAACAAGTATAGATGGATTCTAGTTGAATGACTGTGGTTTTACTGGCTCTGAGGTCAGGCAGTGCACATTCACTATACCATAAATTCAGATAACCACTACCACAAGTGATGGAATGTTGCCAACATTTTTACAGAACCCATAAGGTTTTGATTCTTAGTAATGATCTGTCAACACTCTTAAAATACCATTTCCTTAAAAGTCACCTGAAAATGTAAATTTACTCTGTTTCCCCCCAAGAGTACAATTTCAAACAAAATGCATTAATAATACAATGATTCTATTAGGCTCAAAAGGTGTCTCTAGTAGACCTATGTGTGGTCTTTATATATGTTTGACCCTTATACTTGTAAAACCTATAAGCAGTTGTCCAATATGCTTTACAATAGATTTGAACTTGACAAAATGATTTTCTTTAGGTCTAATTTTAATTTTGGTTTATAATTTTTGTGATATTCTACGTTGCTGCCTAAACTTTGTTCTACCTAAATTTCCTAAAAGAATTAGAAATAATAATCATTTGCTTTACTAAAGTTACTCAAAGATGACAATACTTAAGAGTTGACATTCATTGAATGCTTGCTATGTGCCAAGCACTCCTCTAAGTGCTGATCCATATTAAACCATTTCATTTTCACAACAATCCTATTAGGTTGATAGTAACACTGCCACCATTTTACAGATAGGAAAACTGAGGTACAAAAAGTTAAGTAACTTTTCTAGTATCACATAATAAGTGGAAAATCTTAGAGATTCATACCCAGGTAGTCTGTCTCTAGAGCCCAAACCCTTAGTTACTACATGATTCTGCTTTTCACAATATATTTAAAAGATGAAGGAAATTATAAAGGACAAAGAAACCCTCTCCATTAAAAATTAGATGTTAAGAGTTAAGTAACAGGCAATATTAATACTAAGACAATTTATCATAAGTTGATACTTCACAGCTACTTCAAAGTGTCATGGCTATGATGAATAGTTTCGAAGCTGGACAGACCTGGCTCTGAATCTTGGCTGTGCCCTTTACAAGCTGTGTAACTTTGGACAAGTTTCATAACTTCACCAAGCCTCAGTTTCCTCATCTGTAAAATGAGAATAATAAACATCTCACAAAATTGTTGTAACATAATTATTGCTACATGATACTGATATGGTAAACAAAGGTACACAAAATGAAGAGGAGGCTCTCAATTTTCTCCCAGAAAACAAGACTTTATTATAATGACATAATGAAGATGATTACTCAAGTTACTGTAGCAACTGTAAGATTCACATACTAATGTAGAACCACAGTCTTCTCTAACACATAACAACAAAAATTCCCCTACGTAAAAAAGTCAAACGCCTAGAGGTAAATCACTGGATCTTTAAAACAAAAATATTGTACATACATAAAGAGGCAAATAGGACATTGTTATTTATTGAGAGCCATTCCCACAAATCCCATTCCATACACATCCCTTTTAAGACTAATAGTATTCAAGGGGCCTAAAAGAGAAGGGCTATGTCAAGAAGAATTGATTCCTGATACTGGTAGGAAAGAATTTTTACAAGAAAAAATCGGAAAGAAAGGTAGGGTGGGAAATGAACCCAGGGTCACTGGAATACAAGAGAAACTTATTCAAAACAATCTAGAATATCTCCACATTTAATTCCACAATCATATCTGTATCTTCTTCTTCATAAAAGACGACAAAAAAATTCTGTTCATTTTCTTGTAACAAATAGTAGTTCCTCAAAGTGTTTAAAAAATCATTTAGCTTGGTATGTTTTTGTTCTGTATATTTCTTCTGTCCCAAACGAAAAATATGATTGTTATAGGGTAAATACTATAGAGTCATAGTTATAGAACTGGGATTGAATCATCATAAATAAGAAGTGGTCAAAAATAAATATGGAGCTGGGCGAGGTGGCGCACGCCTGTAATTCCAGCACTTGGGAGGCTGAGGCAAGAGGATCGCGAGTTCAAAGCCAGCCTCTGCAATGGCAAGGCACTTAGCAACTCAGTGAGAACCTGTCTCTAATAAAACACAAAAATTAAAAATAACTTAAAAAAACACACACACACACAAAAATGGGCTGGGGATGTGGCCCAGTGGTTGAGTGCCCGAGTTCAATCCCCCGTATCAAATAAATAAATAAATAAATATGGGGCTGGGGTTGTAGTTCAGTGGTAGAGTTCTTGTCTAGCATGTGCAAGGCACTTTGTAAAAATAAAGATCTATCAATAACTAAAATATATTAAAAAATAAAATATGTACATTGAAAATCTTTGCTTTATGGAGAAAATTACACAAGCAACATTAAATTATGAAATGGCATTCCAGGGTAAACACAAGGCAATTCAATTGACTATCTGCATCTATCAGGTGGACTATGATTACAATACATTTGAATTTGAAATGTCCCCCAAAAGCTCATGTGTTGAAGGCTTGATTCCCAAGTCAAAGTGTTCAGAGGTGGCACCTTTGGAAGGTAACTGGATTGTGAAGGATCTAATCCTATCAAATACCCAGGGTAAATGTATAACAAATGAACAATATTGAATGTTGGGTGATGGATGAAACTTAGGAGATGAGGCCTAATTGGAGGAAGTAGGTCTTTTGGAGTGTTCCCTTAAAGGTTATGCCTTATTCCTGGTCCCTTCCCACAGCCCCCACCATGAACTGAGCATCTTGGATCTGCCATGTGCTCCCTGCCATGATGTTCTGCCTTACCACAGGCCTACATACAAAGAATCTAGCTGACCATGGACTGAAACCTCTCAACCTATAAGCCAAAATAAGTCTTACCTACTTTAAATTTTCTCAGGTATCTTGTCACAGTGACAGAAAACTGTCTAATACACTTGGTATTAGGAGAGGTACAGAAAAACAGTAACAATCTCTAAGCTCTAGGTTCTCATAGCACCTGGGCAGTATCAGATTTCAAATCCTAAGATTTCATTTATGCTTTTAATATTGAGAATACTAGGGAGTGGGTGTTGAAGACTTCCCCCTTTTTGTTATTAACAATTTATAAATTTAACAGATGCACTGTCTTTCATGTAGCCTCACATTTAAAGTTATGGTTTAAAACTTTTACTATATGCCTTACCTTGCCCATCAAGATTTTAAAAGTGTGCCATCTTCTAACCTTTATTTTTTTTAAGTTGAAGGTGATACTTTTCTATATATGATGCGATTCATGTCAACTGAAGTAAGTGCAATCTCAGATGTCATTATATTTTAAAATCACGTTATTGAATATCACCTGCATTCTGCTGTTTGTCAGATTTACAGTACATTTTTTTGCCTTTAACTTTTAGCATTAATAAAAAAAATTAAAATTGGAAGCACTGAAAAAAAAGAATATTAAGAATACTATGATAGCACATTGTAAATGCTTTAACAGCACAAATCGCTATGTGACTTAAGAGAAGTTGAGATTACTGAATTAAAAGGAAGAAATGAAGAAAGATTTCATGGAAGATGTAGAATTTGAAAAATGAGATTCTAACAACCCAAACTTCTGAACATACAGACACATTAAACCAAAAGTTTCTCTTTTGTCTATAAAGAGATGTATTTTGCCTACTGGCTACTATTAAAATGGAGACTAGAAAATGAAAATTAAATAAATCTAAGAGAATATTTTCAAAAAGAAGTTTGATAATAGCTATATAATTGCCATTTACCTTGAAATACTACCTTAGAATTTTATACTAAGAAATTTGAAAAATTAAGAGAAAAAAACATTTGAAGTAACTGAGGCTGTTCACTCATTCATTAATACTTCATAAGCTTCTGAAAAAAGAATTTAAAAAGTACAACTGGACACAAAATTTAGCTCTAAGAATTAAGACAGAAAAACAACAGGATGTGAAATGAGTTACATAGAGAACGCTAATAAAAGGAAGCTTAATTATCTAAATCTGACAGCACCTTCAAAAGGAATTTATCATATGGATCTTTATGAAAAAGGCACTAAAAATGTGTCTTTAGTTACAGAGTTGCAGAGGATACAAACATCTTTTAACAATTTGTTAAGTATAACACATATAGAAAAAAGTACACAAATAAGTATGTGGCTCAAGTACTTTTCACAAAGAAGCACATTTAAGTAACTAGCACCCAGATCAAGAAGAAAACAACAGTAGTATCCTAGAGTCCTCTTATGCTTCCCTCTTCCAAGCACCCACTTTTTCTCCCTATAAAATAAATTACTATTATAATTTCTACAAAAGCTATTAAGAACTTTAATAAAACATAGATGTGTTTAGTCTGTTTCACATTTTATAGAAAGTTTAATACAGTGTGTATTATTTTATACCTTTTTTTTCACTCAACATTATGTTTATGAGATTGATCCATGTATTGCTCATAGTTATAATTTATTCAATTTCTTGGACACATACTCATTATTTAAAAGTAGTTTTGTTGTTGTTGTTGTTGTTTTGGTACAAGGGATTGAACTAAGGGAAACTTGACCACTGAGCCACATCCCCAGCCCTATTTTATATTTTATTTAGAGACAGGGTCTCACTGAGTTGCTTAGCACCTCAATGTTGCTTGAGGCTGGCTTTGAACTTGTGATCCTCCCGTCTCAGTCTCCTGAGCTGCTGGGATTACAGGTGTGTGCCACCACACACGGCTATTTAAAAGTACTTTTTAAATCAATCCTTGATAAAAACTGACAGCATAATATTAAGACGAATCTGAATTAAAAATTTCAGTTTCAGGCTGGGGATGTGGCTCAGTGGTAAGGCACTTGCCTTGCACGGATAAGGGCCTTTTTCCTTAGTTTCATTCTCAGCAGGGTGCACGCATGTTTGTGCACACACCCAAATCCACTTTCAACAGTAGATGACATTAGACAACTTACTTAGGAGTCTGAATTCTTCAACACAAAAAAAGAATAATAAGCTGTGTTTGGTGATGTACACCTGTAATCCCAGCTACTTTGAGGCTGAGGCAGGAGGATCCCAAGTTTGAAGCCAGCCTGTGGAACTTAGACTATCTGTGAGGGAAAAGATACACGCATACATTGTTGGTGGGACTGCAAATTAGTAAAACCACTCTGGAAAGCAGTATGGGGATTCCCAAAAAAACTAGGAATGGAACTACCATATGACCCAGCTATCCCACTCTTCAGTATTTATCTTGAAAGAACTAAAATCAGCATACTCTAATGATACGCCCACATCAATGTTTACAGCAGTGCAATTCACAATAGCCAAGTTATGGAATTAGACCACATACCCATCAACAGATGAATGAAAAAAGAAAATGTGGCATATAGACACATGGAGTTTTATCTATCCATTAAGAATAATGAAATTATGGCATTGGTTGGTAAACAGAACTCAGAAAGTCTAGGGTTGAATGTTTTTTCTCCTAGGTGAAAGCTAGACCAAAATAAAGAAAAAAAAATTGTGTGAGGGGGAATCCTATGAAAATAGAAGAGAGAAATCAGTGGAGCAGAGTAAGGGAATTGAGGGGGAGGGAGGAGGGAAGGGAAATGGGAAGAAAGGTAGAATGAAATTGTCCAAACTACCAATATACTACAGTGAATTTCACCTTTGTGTACATCTATCTATAAAGCACTAATTTTAAAAAAAAGCTATAAATAAAGAGAAGGAAGACAAATAGAATTCAGGAATAGGAGGTTGGAAGAAAAGAGGGAAGGGGAAGTACTGGGAACTCAATTGGAGCAAATTATATTCCATGCTTGTACGATTATGTCAAAATGAACCCCAATGTTATGTATAACTATAATGCACTAATAAAAATATTCAGGGCTGGGGCTGGGGCTGTAGCTCAGTGATAGAAGGCATTCCTAGCATGCACAGGCCCTGGGTTCAATCCTAGGTGTATCTCTCTCTCTCTCTCTCTCTCTCTCTCTCTCTCTCACACACACACACACACACACACACACACGGAATAATAACGCTTGGATCATAAAGTTGTGATGTTTAATTAACAAACTAAATGTATAGCAACTGGCAAAGAATATATGCTGATCCAAAATATTAGTTCCCTTCCCTTCCTCCTACATAGTCAAGGTTAAATTATGCTACTGATAGTCCCTTATACACCACCTTTTTCCTATATAGGTATAAGAATGCTTTTTTTTTTCCATCTCTCCCCTATTCAAATCCTCTTGTTCAAAGTCATATTCAAATGCCACCTCCTCTATACTGCCTGCTGTTTCAACTACATTTCACCTATGTCACTTAATGTAGGTGTTGTACTAGGCTTATCTTTAACTGCCTTCCTGAGGAAAGAGAACACAGTTGAACTTTCATCTTCATCCCTCCTACCACACAAACCAGAGTTTTGTATACAAAAATCACTCAAATATTTGAAGAGTAAGTAGTATTGCTCTAGAACTATCATTACTAAGAAGAGTGATTATGCTCATTTTTACCTGGTATTTTACTAATAAAAAATTAAATTGCTAATACTGCTGTCTTTTAGAGTCTCAATCAAAAAAACAGCCATGTTTCTATATTACCTGCACTGGTGTGTGTATGTATATATATGTATGTTGCTGGGGATCAAATCCAATATCTCACACATTAAGCACATGCTTTACCACTGAGGTACACAGCACCCCAGCCAATGACCAGACCAAACCTGGATTTAGCATTAATATATCTGTGATAAGGTTAGGTATTTATTGGAATACTATTTTATAAAAATTCTATAGGATAATATTGTTAAACAGCTCATCAATACTATTATCAAGCTGAAGTTTTATAAATGTCATCAGTCTGGGTTGTGGATATAGCTCAGTGACACAGTGCTTATCACATGTATCAAGCCCTGGGTCAAATCCCCAATACCACAAAAAAAAAAAACCCAAACATCACCAGTATAATAAATCTTATTATACAAATGACATTGTGTTCATTGTAGCTGAGATACTAATGACGAAAGAAAGCCTACCTCCTATATTCCAAAATATTACCTTATCGCAAAAATGGCCTTCAAATTTTTGTTTAAAATCCATATAAGTATCTGTCTGGAACAAAAGCCATCTAATTTTTATGACACATCCTTTTCTAAAAAAGTTTATTAATTAAATAAATATTTTGGGAGTCCTTGAAACACCTATTTTATAACTATTAAGGGCAGATGAATACAGACTACAAGGCACTTGGGGTGACTAGGTGATGTGATGATAGAACAACAGACAAAATATGTCCTGCGCTTACATTGATAATCTGGTATTTTCTGCATGATCAATATTTCCTTCATTACTTTACCTTCTCTAAATGATGAGAATACTTTTTTGTCCTTTCTAAATAAATTATACAAGTAACTAACAATTTTAAGTTGGTTCAATTACAATTTGAATATATGAAAAAAAGATTTTAATTTAAAAGTGTGTAGGTAAATTTTATCATTATATAACTTAAAACCTAAAGAAAACTTCCAAGTATTACAGTATTTTATCATATAACTGTCATATTGCATTAAGGTATATGCACGAGTACATATGCTTCCTAATCTCACATCAAAGACAAAAACATTTTCAGCAAAAAAATTTGCCATAAAATTTGCAACAATTATGCAGTGAAACACAGTACTTATATTTTGCCCCACTTGCTTAACCACTGTCTCTCACACACATTTTTTTTTTAACCATGAGAATGAACTGCCCTAAATATTTCCTTATATTTTCCCAGGAACAAGGACATTTACTTAGGTAACACATTAAACTTTCTATTATGTAATTACATGCCATATTCGAATGTCAACAGTTGCCTTAAAAATGACCTTTAGAGCTATTTATTTCCTTAGTGCAGAATCTAATTTATGATCAAGCATTGCATATAATTGTTAGGTCTCACGTGGTAATGTGGGGGTGTGCATCTGTAATCCCAGATGCTCAGGAGGCTGAGGCAGAAGAATTGCAAATGTGACGTCAGCATGGGCAACTTAGTGAGAGCCTGCTTTGGAATAAAATAAAAGGGTGGTAATATAGCTCAGTGGTAGAGCACATGCCTAGTATGTGGTAGGCTCTAGGTTCAATTCCCAGTACCATAAAACAAAAGGACAAAAATTCTATCTTGTTAAACAATTCCCCAGTTTTTCTGTAAATCTCTTAAGACCCATATTTTTTAAGTGTAGACCAGTTATGTTGTAAATAATCCTTCAATTTATGTTTTTTTTTCAAAATATTTTTATTTATTTGCTTTAGTTGTACACAATGCGTTTTATTCAATGCATTGTATTTGTACGTGGTGCTGAGGATCGAACCCGGGTGGCCCACGTGCCAGGCGAGCACTCTACAGCTGAGCCACAATCCCAGCCCTCAATTTATGTTTATCTGATAGCTTTTCATGTTTAAAATCAGGGTATGCGTTTCTGGCAGGAACATCAGAGAGTGATGTCCTATCCTTCTCTATCGTATGAGAAACTGCAAGTTGCTAGTTGGTTCTATTATCAGTGATCTCTGATTATTTAAGGTGATATTTGCTGTTTCTCCTCTGTAAAGTTACTGTTTTTCCCTTTGTAACGAGTAAATTTTTAAAAAATATTTATTTATTTGCTTTAGTTGTACATAATGCCTTTGTTTTTACGTGGTGCTGAGGATCGAACCCGGGCCGCGCACGTGCTAGGCCAGTGCTCTACTGCTGAACCACAATCCCAGCCCCATGAGTAAATATTTTATAAGGAATTATCTTGATATTATATGAATATCATGTTCCTCATCAAACTTTCACCCAAAAGTTTTAGTACCCACAATAATTTTTGTATAAGCCAAAATAATATAATTGTTTCCACATGGTCATTTTCTAACTCAAACAATTATGTTTGTCATTTTAAGGAATAACTTTGATTTTCCCCAATTTCAACATTCATTTATTTATTTATATTTATATAGACCCATGAATTCTTATTTTTTCAGTGGGTTATATCTGTATTTATCATTTCCTATTTAGCCAGTGGAAGCCCCTCCAAACTGGCTCCCATTCCTTTTGACATGTCCCCATCATTCTTTATTATTGTTAACTTTCTGATACAATAAAATTTTCCAGGTTCATGTTGTATTTTCCCTGACCTACTTCTCTCAAGAGCTCGGGTTTCCTTTTAGTGGAGAATGACTGAGAAACCATGATATGGGAATGGAATGTGTTCATTGTTACAAGAGAAGTAATTACTTCTAGGCTCTTTGGCAATAAAGCTGCAGTACACATACATGTCTATATGCATACAGAGGAACACACATATATGTTCATACATACCATGTCTATATGAGAAAATATGTAAATGTACCCAGGCTTATATGTATATTTATCTATCTTTATATAAACAGATATCAAGAACCATTAGTTCACAAACTCCAATTCAAATATAACTTCCTGGTGTTCATTCTACCCTTCCTTTTTTTCCATTTATAAAACTTCCTTTTCCAGCAATGAAAAATCTGGTTCTTTTATCCTCAATACACTTACTCATTTGTTTAATTCTAAAATTTCCACAAAATAGTTTCAAAATTGATAATATATACCATTACCAAAAAACCAGCCTACAATCTAGGGTTCATTATTTGTTTATAGTTCTGTTTATCCTGATCTTGAGCATATACTGTGGTCAAATATTACTTGGGTTACTTGTTTTTCATACTTCAGTGTGGCTATGTTATTATCTGAGGTTTATTTGTTCTATTTTATTTTAGGGGTTTATCCCCATTTTTATTGGTTTTATTTTCTGGTTTCATTTTTTTTTTAAACAGTCCCTAACTCTTTTTTTTAAAAAAAAAATATTTATTTATTTACTTTAGTTGTACACAATGCAATGCATTTATGTTTACCTGCCGCTGAGGATCGAACCCGGGCCACGCACATGCAAGGCGAGCGCTCTGCCGCTGAGCCACAATCCCAGCCCCTGGTTTCATTTTTTAATAAGCAAGGTTCTCTGATAATTCTGAACTTATGTCATACACATTGCTTCCAGGGTTTTCTGTATAGTTTAGTAAGTCTATTTCCTATAGGAATGAATGAGTCCTACTGTAGCCATTACATGCTTCTATCACCATCCCACCCAGGCCCAGCTGTTTTCTGGGAATTTCTAAAAGCAACATAAAATGAAATGGATGAACCATGTTCTAGTAATCTCATAGATCATTACTTATAAGGTAATTTTCAAATGTGTTCCTTAAAGAGATGCCACAAAGTCAAAGAGGGCAGGACCCAGTGGGTAGAACTCTAGTTCCCTATCTTCAACCAAAGCTCCTGTGCTTGGGAGTGGCAGAGTGCTTGCCTAGCAAGTGCAAGGCCCCGAGTCTGATCTCCAGTACTGGGAAAGACAAAAAAACAAACAAACAAACAAAAAAACTACTGTACTTTTATTGGTATACTATTCAGGCTTCAGCCAAAGGTTTTGTTCATTCAACAAATATTTACTGAGTGTCTCTGCTATGCCAGGCACTGTTCTAGGTGCTTGAAATACTTCAGTGAACAAACCCTTCATGGGTTTTGCATCCCAAATATGGGTAGAGAAACTGCAGTCCTAATCCCCAAGTCTGAATGTAGTACCTTCTCCCTCTGAATCACTATTTCTACTTCTTATTCCATTTATTACTTTTTACTATAATGTATAACTATTGGTATGTGCCATGATTCCATAGAATTTTCACATCTTGAGAATATGGTTTATGGCTTATATATAGTTAGATAATGATAGTAATAAGAGCTACCATTTACTGAGCATGTTTACAATTAGTTCATTTAATCCTTTTAATATCACCCCCCCCCCCCCCCCCCCCCCCCCCCCCCCCCCCCCCCCCCCCCCCCCCCCCCCCCCTCTTCTATTATTAGTATTTAACCAGTGAAAAATCAGGTTCAGAGAGATTAACTGATCCAAAGTTACACAGCTACTAAATAGACTAACATGTCCAAATCTAAAGTCAGTGTTCTACACTATTCTTAATCAACTTCAGTATTTAAATTAGAACCTCATCTATAAAAGGTACCTAATATAATTTTGTAGAATAAATAACTGGATAAATAAATAACTTTTGTCTTGAACAGAGGAAATGAAAAAAGTGAATTAGACCAGAAAAAGAAAATCCTTAATATGCCTTACAAAAACTTGGCATGATTTAGCCTTTGCCTATCAGACCAACCATACCAGCCTTCTTCTTCTTCTTCTTTTTTTTTTGTGGTGCTGGGGATTGAACCCAGGGCCTTGTGCATGTGAGGCAAGAACTCTACCAACCAAGCTATATCCCCAGCCCCATACAAGCATTCTTTGATGCCTTAAACCTAACATGTTTCTTTTCACCTCAAGTTCTCTAATCCATAGTTCTAACAACCCTTTACTTACTTTTCTTTAAATTAATTCCTATACATCCTTCAGAGTTCTGCTTAAATATCTTTTTCTCAAAGTAGTTATCCTTGATTCTCTCCCCACTTCAACTAAGTCAGCTATCTCTATAAGCTCCTAACATACTGTGCTTCTTTATGCAATTTTAAATAAATAAGTGTATACTTAATACCTTTTTGCTCACAAGAATATGTCTCTCAATGGGCATGAAAGACATAGGGACTCTGAAAATTCCAGAAGGGTTGGGATGTAGCTCAGTTGCATGAGGGCAGGATATTCACATACCAAGTTAATGATTAATATATGCTTGAAATTATTTATATTATTTTATTAGAAATTGATAATGGTTAATAAATCATTAATAACTTGGAACATTCATTTCCAGTTATTATAGAATACTTCTATCAGACCAATTCTTCTGGTTAAAAAAAAAAAACACCTCTAAAAACAAACAACAACAACAACAAAAAAACTGGGACACAAGACACCAAAATACCACAGAAAAGGGAAATACAGGGTAGATCGTGACATTCTTCACTACTTTTTCCTCCTGAACAACTAATTGCAGACAAGAACTTCTGGCAATCTCACAGGGCTACAAAGAGTTCAGAGCTACCAGGACAGGCAGGATTTGAAGGGCTAAAACTTCCAGAGAAAAGGCAATAACAGAAAAGCAAGTGTGGACATTCTATACTGCTTTTGTCTTTTGGGAATTTACTGAATCCTAACCTGTGTGGGGCAAGAGGCCAAGAACCAACAACGTACCTATTTTAAAGCAAAAAAAAAAAAAGGTAGGTAGAACTTTTGGTTGTGTCATAGTACTAGAAACGAAAAAAAATCAAGAGTTCAGGGCTTGCCGAGAAGTAGAAAAACTGGCAAACACTCCAGGATTCCATTTGATACCTCTGAAGGACAACACTCTAGAAGTAAGTGAAAACTGAATGCAAACCAGCCCCTATGAAGTCTAAAACAAAGCCTCAAGTCATCTCAAGCCTGTATTAGATCAAAGTCATCTGCTCCTACTTTTAACTACCATCAGAAGAATATCAAATCATCTCTAGAAAACAATATCAACATCAAGAGCTTGTATCCATACCTCATATGCAAGGTCTAGCATTCATTTTTAAAATTACCTAGAAAGCTACAAGATAGGACAAAATGATTGCAAGCCAACAGAAAAAGCAGACAATAGAAAGTCTATGAGGATTCAGACATTGTAATTATTAACTACAGACTTTAAGATGACCTTAATAAGTTCATGAAAATAGACTACAAAATGAGAATTTCATTGAAGAACTAGTATCTATAAAACAAAAAAGAAATAAATTGAAATTCCAGAACTAAAAAAAAAAAAAAAAAAATTAGCAATATAACAGATGCTTTTAACAGATTGGACGTTAGATCAACAAGAAAATAAGTCAGTAGTAAATATCCAGATGAAGAATAGGAAAAACAAAGCAAAGGGCAATGTAGACATATAGGACTCAGAAAATTCCAGAAGGGCTCAGAGGTAAAGCATTTACCTAGAATCTCAGAAGAAAATGAGTGAAAGAGTGGAACAGAAACAATATCAGAAGAGATATTCCAAACTTGACAGAAGACTAATATCAAGCTATGAACCTCAACCATCTTAGATACAAAGAAAACACCTGGGTGCATTACTGAAAACAAAATAAATGCATCCCTAACAAAAAAAGTGAAGTTAGAATATATAAAATGATGTATTTAAAATGCTGAAAGAAAACAACTGCCAACCTGGAATTCTAAGTCCAGCAAAAATATCCTTCAAAAATCAAGACAAAACAAAGAATGCTTTCACACAAAACAGAACATTCACTACCAACAGACTCACATTAAAAGAAAGGAGCTATCTATAAAGAAACCAAAGAATCATGGATAGAAGTAAAACAGGAAAGAACCAAAACGCCAGAAAGGGGAAACGTGGGTAAAATTAAATAACTATGGATTATTTAAAAACCACAATAATGAACACAATGCAGAGAAGAGGGAGTGATAATTGCCATGAAAGGCTGTAAGGTCTCCAAAACAACATTAGATTGTGTGCAAAATTGACTGCAATAATTCCTTATGTTCCTTATTCACAACCCTTTACAATGTGTCTTTATTCTCTTCCTATCAAGAGATGGAATCTATATTTCTATCCCCTGAATTTGGGTTTGGCCATGTGACTTTCTATGGCCAATGGAACATCAGAAAAAGTGATAGAGCAGGGACTTGAAAAGCATTTGCACACTGGAATTTGTCCCCTCTTGCTACTTTTAGAATTCTGAAACCACCAGACGAATGAAATTTCCTGTTAGCCTACATAGAGAAAAAACTCTCCCACCCCCTAAAATGGGTCAAAAACCTGCCAACCAAAAAATACATTGAGTAAGGCAATTCTATACCATTTGGCCCCAGCCAAAGCCCCAGCAGACCATAGAGATCAGTGTAGCTCAAGACAAACTACCAGAACACCAACTACAAACTACTAAATAACTTAAGCCACTAAACTTTTTATGCAGCAAGAAGCTGGTACAAAACTAATATGTACAAGTAGATTAGTGGTTTGAAAGCAGGGTTAATTTTGTTCCACTGGGATAACTGTCTACTATAATTTGGATCTTAATTGTCTCCAAAAGGTCCATATGTTGTGGGTTGTGGCTCAGTGGTAGAGAGCTTATCTAGCTTGTGCGGGGCACTGGGTTTGATTCTCAGCACTGCATAATAAAATAAAAAGGTCCACGAAATGACCCATATTTAGAGCTTGTTCCAAAATTTTTTTTTTTTTTTTTTTTTTTTTTTTGAGAGATGGGAAGATACTGGGAATCAAACCCCAGGACCTAGCATATGCTAGGCAAGTTCTCTACCACTGAGCTACACTCCCAGCCCAAGGCTATGAAACTTTAAAAGGGTGACCTGGTGAGAGGTCTTCAGGTCACCAGGGACATACCCTTTAAAGGGATGGGTCCCTAATCCCTTTCTCCCCCTCTCTTTTTCACTTCCCAGCCAAAAGGGAGCAGTTTGCCATATACTGCTACCATGATGTAGTGCCTCACTACAGACCCAAAGCAATGGGGCTAAGTAATCATGGACTAAAATCTCCAAAACTATGAACCAAAATAAACATTTTTCTTTTTATGTTAATTATTCTCAGGTATTTGTTTTAGTAACAGAAGGCTATGGCAATGTCTACAGACATTTTTTAGTTTGACTAGGTGGGATTTACCAGTTACCTAGTGAGCAGAGGACAGAAAAGTTGCTAAATATCCTATAAGGACAATTCTCTACAATAAAAAATTACCTGGCCCAAATGTCAACAGAGCCAAAATTGAAAAATCATGTAAAGTATGATGCAATGGGGCAGCTTTTACAACAATCCTATCCAAGAGAACTTTCTTCAACAATGAAAATTTTTTGTATTTGTCCAACATGGTTGCCACTACCAAGCAAGCAAATCTAGCACTTGTGGCTAGTTTGAGGAACTAGAATTTTAATTTTATTCAATTTTAATTAATTTAAGTTTAACACACAAGGCTAGTGACTTCTGTATTTAATAGTGCAGTTCTAAAACTTAGATGCTAGTGATGTTGAGAGTAGTAAAAAATTAGTTGGACAAATAATGGAAATAATGAGTTTGACAAAGGTAAGGCCTAAGAGCATTCCAACCATTTCTTTTGGTTGTAATATCTATAAATCTGAAGTTCAGCATACTGATAAAACAATTAACTGAAAGGTTATTTAAAAATAAAGTTGGTACATCCTGCAATAGATAACTGTTCATGAAATGCTGATTGATAACCTTAATTAGTAGACTTTTCTGGATGCTTGCCATGGAAGTTCTAGGAATTGCCTATGATAGTTATCAAGATATAAACACAATTTGTAGACATATATTTATCTGTATATGTAAATATATTCCATATATGTTACATATTTTTATATACATGTGTGTATATATAAATTTTTTTTAAAATCAAAAGTGATTTAACATGGGGCTGGGGCTATGGCTCAGCGGTAGAGTGCTCATCTCGCATCTGTGAGGCCCTGGGTTCAATCCTCAGCACCACATAAATAAAATAAGGTATTTTGCCCACCTACAACTAATAAAATATATATATTTTTAAAGTTTTTTAACATGGGGCTGGGGTTGTGGCTCAGCAGTGGAGCCCTCGCCTAGCACGTGCAGGGCCCAGGTTCCATCCTCAGCACCACATAAAAATAAAGGCATTTGGGCTGGGATTGTGGCTCAGCAGTAGAGCGCTCACCTAGCAAGTGCATGGCCCAGGTTCCATCCTCAGCATAAAGTAAGAATAAAAACATTGTGTACAACTAAAATAAATAAATAAATATTTTTAAAAATAAATAAATACAGGCATTGTGTACAACTAAAACAATAAGTATTTTTTAAAATAAATAAATAAAGGCACTGTGTACAACTAACTAAATAAATAAATTTTTTCGTTAAAGTGATTTAACAAGAACTGCCAGGTAGAGCGCTCGCCTAGCACGTGCGTGCGTGGCCCAGGTTCGATCCTCAGCACCACGTACAAATAAATGCATTGTGTACACCTAAAGCAAATAAATAAGTATTAAAAAAAAAAAAAAAAAAAAAAAGAACTGCTAGCTAGGTAGTGCATGCCTGTAATCCCAGCTACTCAGAAGACTAAGGCAGGAGGATTGAAAGTTTGAGGCTAGCCTCAGCATTTTAGTGAGACACTGACTCAAAAAATAAAAAGGACTGGAGTATGTACCTCAGTGGTAAAGTGCCTCTGGGTTCAATCCCCAGTACAAAAAAAAAAAGAACCACATTTTAGAGGACTTCAAATTGCACCAAATGAATAGCTTTTAATCAAATCAATTGCAGGTAATTAAATATTTATTTGCTGTATTACTTAAGCCCTGCAGCAGTTCAGTATTCTTTATCATCCTCTTTTCTACTCACTCCCACCCCATCCACCACCAGAGAAGGAAGAAGTTGATCCAATGTTGCTACAATTCCACAGATTTTTTTTTTTTTTTTTTTAACTTGTCAGCATTAAGTAGGTCAGTTTTCTGCTCTAGTGGGTGTTTTGGCAATAGGTTCTCTTACTGGAATACAGTGGCTCCTCTGCCTGGTAAGCACATACCACAAAGAAAAGATTTTGAATGACTCTCCCTTAGGCTGCCCATCTCCAGAACAAAATCCCTTAGTCTTAACTGAATACTACCAGGAAATTCAACAGAACACCAGAGAAGTAAGTAAACTCCAATTCAAAATTTGTTCTATATAGTTAAGTCTGAAGATTTTACAGGCCCTCACTTATTTACCAACCCACAAAGATTTTGCTGAGAATTGGTAAGCACTTAACCCTAATTCTAATCACTGAAATTGTAACATGTCAGGGAAAGAGAAAAGACTATCAGGTTCTTTGTTGATAATTCTAAAGAAAAAAAGCCTTATCCATAAAACTAAAATTCAGAAAAAAACTGTTCCTTTTTAAAAACTTCCTTGTGAGGAAATCTTTTTTAAAAAGTCAGAACTAACTTAAAACTTCCAATGACTGTATTATACCAGAAAACTAATTTTGTGGATATTTATTAGAAAAAGTTATTTTTGCAGAATTGCCATTTTTCCTTTTAAGCATCAGTGTAGTTTCTCTACTACATGTCTGAGAGCTTGGTTTTACATTTTTAATCATCTATATATCAAATATGAAAGAAGAGATAATGGAAATACAGTCAACCAGCTAATTTATTTCATATTTAAAAAGTTTCTGCAGTCCAGCACAGTGGTCCTGCTTGTAATCCCATAGACTTGGGGGTGGGGGTTGGAGCTGAGGCAGGAGGATAGTAAATTCAAGTTCATTCTCAGCAGCTTAGTGAGGCCCTAAGCAACTTAGCAAGACCCTGTCTCAAAATTTAAAAATATAAATAAAAAGGGCTGGGGATGTAGTTTAGTGGTAAAGTACCCCTGGAATCAAACCAAAGTGCTCTACCCAAAAAAAATTTCTGCAGAGGCAAGATTAATATCCCTATTTCCAAGACCAGTGGTTCAAATGAAAAAGTTGAAAATTATATTTACAGGATTTGTTTTCCAGAAAAATGCCAAGAATTTGACAAATCTTAAAAGAAAATGTGAATTTATAAGCCACATAAGTAATTGACATGATTATACAACACATTTAATCTTACTAGGAATAAACTACATCATAAAATAATGTATTATGACCAATATTCATACTGGTATGAAATATACTTACATTTACTTTACCACTTCACACTCATTGTTACAAGCAAACTTATATAGAAATATAGAAAATTCCAGATATAATATAAATTCGAGAAAAAGCCAGAAATTCACTTACATATTCATCTTTACTTAAGAACAAAAATAAATGCACTGCTAGACTTCTTATTTTCTTAAAGGAAAGGAGGTTTTTTATGGCCAAGAAGCTAGCTATTCTCTTCTCCCCTGCCAGATACTAAAAGTAGAAAGAAACAATCAAATTTAAGTAAGTGAAAGATCATACATCTGAATGTTAAAACACATAACAGCTATCTAGGAAAAAAATTCCCATCAACTTGACCAATCAACAAGTTTCCAACTCTTATAATCTGAGTTTAAGTATACTTATTCCTTGGCAACATATCATCAAGCTAGTTGAATATAGCAAAGAACTGAGAAACAGATCATTTTCAAGACCAACAAAACCACCAAGAGATATGAAAGGACCCCGACACCATTAATACATAAACCACTTCAGTATTACAAGGCAGCTAATTTGGTACATGGCCCACATACCTTCTATCCATTAGTCAACTCTAATTTAGTTCTCAGAATTTAGTTTTAGTCTGAAAAGTTCCCAACATGATTAATACACCTTCGTGAGCCTTGAAATCATTCTGGAGCTAGCAATCTAAGCAGCCTATTAAGAGAACAGACTTAAATCTACACATTGAAGGAGAGGCTCCAAAATCAATATCAAAAATTACCTTAAGGGGGCTGGGGTTGTGGCTCAGCGGCAGAGCGCTCGCCTCGCACGTGCGCGGCCCAGGTTCGATCCTCAGCACCACATAAAACATAAATGTATTGCATTGTGTACAACTAAAGTAAATAAATAAATATTTTTAAAAAATCACCTTAAGGAGTCCCCTATCTTAAAAGGTTTTTTTTTTTTTTTTTTTAATCTCTTATCTTAAAGACAACAAACCACTGGACTAAAGTTATATCTGTTTTCCAGTATTTTCATTTGTTTGTGTCTTCCTATATCCCAATATCACCTAGGAAAAGACACTGTTCTCCTAGCTCTTTATGAATGCTAGCATTTTCTCTTTTGTAATAATCGTATTCATTCTTCTCAGAATTATTATTCTCAGAACCCATTTTTTCTGTATATTTTTAAAATTCATTTAAAATTTTCCCTATAAACTTGTTTCAGAGGGGAGTGAAATGCAAAGGCTTTTTCCTTTTCTTTTTAAAGACAACTGTTGTCTTCATATATGTCACATAATGTCACTGGCCTCTGATTGATATTTATCTTCCCTTTTCATTTTATAGAGGGTGCAAAAGCTTATGTCATTGACAGGGAAATAAACTCATGAAGCAAATGAATAAAATCATAAATAGTCATCGCTTAAAATGAGACAATAATGTTTATCTCTTTATTGCCATTGGCATTTTTCCTTTCTGATATACCTTAAGCCACACTTTCATAGACACACAGGTTATGTATAATACATTATTCTATATGCTTACATGCTAAAAGACGAACAGAAATTTAACATACATTTTATCTACTTATCAAGAAAAAATAAAAAATGAAATACATGTACTAAAAAAAAGTATAATGTAATCCATGTTATGAAAAATGACATGCAAAGACCATTCAAGAAAAAAGAGTAGAGGATAATGACAGATGACTAAATAAACATAAATCTTCATAGAAATATTTGGTCAAATATTTTATTTCTTAAAACTATATTAAGGGCATAATATAAATACAAAAAGCCCATTATAAAAGAACATTCGTTGTGGCACCATTTATAATACTAAACATTGTAAGCTTAAATATATAAAATGAGGACTAGTTGAATAAATTTTGATATATATAGACTATGATATACAATGTAGCTTTTAAAATTCTGAAGTGTAACAACAAGCCCCAACTTCAAGAACACATTAGAATACAGGGATAGGGCTTGGGATGTGGCTCAGTGGTAGAGAGCTTGCCTAGTATGCAGCAGACATGAAGCTCCGGGGTACAATTCTCTAAGCACTAGGCAAAAAAAAAAAAAAAAAAAAATTGGGTTGGAGGGCAAATATAGTTTGGGGAAAAAAAAATCTAAAGTTTTCATTGCTTCGATTTACTTTCAGAAACATTAATTATGTTGAAATTTCATTAAGTATAAAAGCAGAATGAGCCGGGTGTGGTGGCGCATGCCTGTAATCCCAGCACTTGGGAGGCTGAGGCAGGAGGATTGTGAGTTCAAAGCCAGCCTCAGCAATGGCGAGGCACTTAGCAACTCATTGAGACCCCTGTCTCTAATAAAATACAAAAAAGGGCTGGGGATGTGGCCCAGTGGTCGAGTGCCCGAGTTCAATCCCCGGTACCAAAAAAAAAAAAAAAAAAAAAAAGTAGAATGAAATTTTGTTTAGCAAAAGGAATTTTTAAAATGTTATCTATTCAAACATCAAAGATCCCATTCTTCTTTGAAGGCTTCCCTAATCATCCAAAGGAAAGTCAAATGTTCCCTCCACTGTTCCCCAAATCATTCTTTAGCTATTTTTGTTATAGGAGTCATTATCCTACTATTTTCTTCATAAGACTGAACTCCTTGATGACAAAAACTAGGTCTTAAGCATTTCTGTCCTCTAAATACTTAGAATAGATTCTATTGCACAGTAGGCCCTCAACAAAGAACCTGTTGAACATATACATTCAAATTTTACTTCTCGACTTTTAGAAATACTACCCTGGATTACATTTTAAAACTCTTCCACACTTGGATTTTATTTTCCTGCTTTAGGAGTAGAAGGAAGGACAGAGGCAAAGGAAAACAAAACTGAAAAGTAAGGCATAAAATTTAAGAGTCCATGGTTGCCTATAATCCCAATGGCTCCAGAGGCTGGAGGCAGGAGGATCGTGAGTTCAAAGCCAGCTTCAGTAACTTAGCAAGGCGCTAAGCAACTCAGTGATACCCTGCCTCTAAGTAAAAAACACAAAAAAAGGGCTGGGAATGTGGGTCAGTGTTTAAGTGCCCCTGAGTTCAATCCCTGGTACCAAAAAAAAAAAAAAAAAAAATTAAAAGTTCCTGAAAGTCATTTGAGCTCTTAAACTAGATTGGCTCAAATAATTTAAATGAGATTTAACCTTCAGATTATTCAATTCCTTAGGCCAATAACTTTTTCTCCCTTAAACTGGGTTTTTGTTACATGTAACTCTGAGAGTGCTAACTAAAACTGTGGAGAGAAGAATGGGTGGAAGAAGTAAAGGCATGAGTCTTCAATAACACCTATGATAATATTTGACAATGAAATTCATAATACTGCAAAGTGAAATAGCCAATTTTCAGATGGGATTACATTTTGGAATAGCCTATAATCTGGAAGAAGTTACTACAGTTGGGGGCTTCTTGGAAACTGATTTTCTAGCTAAAATTTATGACCAAAAGAAAACCCTTTTTGTGGGTTCACAAGATAGCTTCAATGGGTACCTCAGGAAATAGACAGTTGTGCCTTGGTTTATAGCTAACCTGATTTAACTTTATTAGCTATAGTTTCCTATGAGCAAAGATCTGTGGGTCTAGATACAGTGTCATATTTATTGGGCCTACAATATCAATAATTAAATTTTGTGACTTATTTTGCTATTTACCTATTAAATTGGTTACATAAAGACTGGCAGGGTCTAAGTTCAAAAGTGCAAAACCAGATGTAGGAGCCATCTATACTGAAGCCATCTATACAACTCAAGCCAGAAAACTAAATAAGTCTGCCAAAAGGAAGAGGTTCAACAAAGGTGCTTAACCTGATCCATAAATGAGCTTCGGGGGATTTATGAAGTGCTAAACTAGTAGATAAAGTTTAATAGACATTCCTTTTTTTGAGAATAGGGATCATTGCTTATATTAGTCTAAAGAGCAGATAAGACCTCAAAAAGGCTAACAACTGCTGATATAAGAAAAGGAAATATTAAAGGAGAAATACACTGTGAAATGCACTTATATTAAGAAGTTAAAAGGAATCTATCAATTACTAAGTGCTATGTGAATTGGGCTATGTATGTATCAGATTGCATTTAATCCTGATAATAATCTTGTGAGATGAGTATTGGCAGCCAATTTTGCAGGTAAGAAAACTAAGAAAAGAAATTTGGTGACTTGATTAAGGTTAAATATCCAAGCTACCACACTATAGTGAAATATGAGTCAAGTCATTTTAGGGCTGGGATGTTCTCAGCCTAGCATGCACACTGCCCTAGGTTTAATCCTCAGCTACCCACACCCCATCCCCAGTCATAAAAGGGGCTATCATTTCAACTGCAATGTTGATAATTTCTTTCACAGCAGTATCTCTTTTCATATCAAGAACAAACTTAGAAGATAGCATAAGAATAAAAATATGCAAAGCCAGGTATAGTAGCACACACCTGTAATCCCAGCTACTCAGGAGTCTGAGGCAGGAACATTGTAAGTTGGAGGCCAGCCGGGACAACTCTGCAAGATCCTGTCTCAAAATAAAATAAAAGGGGCTGGAGATGGAGCTCAGTGTTCAAGCACATGCCTGGCATGCACAAGTCCTTAGGTTCAATCCCTGGTACCATGCAAAAGAAAGTAAAAATATGCAATGACCGATTAAATCAAATGATTTCTGAGGCCATACGAATCTAAAAGCTTGGCAATTTGGCAGATTCCCATTAATATCATCATAAAATTAACAGTTTGAGCCCCAAGGACTAAGGGGGTGGGTGCCAGGTTGGGGGGAGGCAGCCAAAAGGTAAAATTTGGGAAATGGGCCAGTTTTAGCCTTTACAGTTGCTCTTTAACAAAAGTATAAAATAAAAAAAACACTAGGTGTCAATAATCAATAAAATATGGCAATCCTGCCTAAATTATCCTTCTTTTCACTAATACTTATACATTCTTGCTCCTAATCTAATACATGTTTTTAAATAAAATACTTCCAGCTTATTGTCTATGTGAGCCAAAAAAAAGTCACAAGTTATTGCTGAGATCTATTCCCTACTTTCAATAGCTTGGCACTATCAGTACAACTTTCACAGCGAGTACATCATGATACTTTTTAAAAAATTTAATCTGAAGAAATAAAATCAAGAATTAGAAGTGGGATGGACTCAAACTAGAAAGATGCTTCTCGGCAAAAGAAACAATCAATGAGGTGAAGAGAGAGCCTACATTTTGGGAGCAAATTTTTGCCACGCGCACATCAAATACAGCACTAACCTCCAGGATATATAAAGAACTCAAAAAAGTAAACACCAAAAACAAAAAAAAAAAAAATCCACAATCAATAAATGGGCTAAGGAGCTGAACAGATACTTCTCAGAAGAAGAAATATATGAAAAAATGTTCAACATCTCTAGTAATTAGAGAAATGCAAATCAAAACTACTTAAGATTTTATCTCATGCCAGTCAGAATGGCAGTTATCAAGAATACAAGCAATAAGCTGGGTGCAGTGGCGCATGCCAGTAATCCCAGCACTTGGGAGAAGGATCGCAAGTTCAAAGCCAGCCTTAGCAATGGCGAAGCACTTAGCAACTCAGTGAGACCCAGTCGCTAATAAAATACAAAAAAGGGATGGGGATGTGGCCCAGTGGTCGAGTGCCCCTGAGTTCAATCCCTAGTACCAAACAACAACAAGAATACAAGCAATAATAAGTGTTGGCGAGGATGTGGGGAAAAAGGTACACACTCATACATTGCTGGTGGGACTGCAAATTGGTGCAACCACTGTGGAAAGCAATATGGAGATTCCTTAGAAAACTTGGAATGGAACCACCATTTGACACAGCTATCCCACTCCTCAGTCTATACTCAAAGGACTTAAAATCAGCATGCTACAGTAACACAGCCACTTCAATGTTTATAGCAGCTCAACTCACAATAGCTAAACTGTGGAAGCAATCTAGATGCCCTTCAATAGATGAATGGATAAAGAAACTGTGTTACATATACACAGTGGGATATTACTCAGCATTAAAAGAGAATAAAATTATGGCTTTTTGCAGGTAATTGGATGGAGTTGGAGAATATCATGCCAAGTGAAGTAAGCCAATCCCAAAAAATCAAATGTGAATATTCTCTCTGATAAGTGGATGCTGATCCATAATGGGAGGGGGGGGGATATGGGAAAAATGGAGGAACTTTGATGGGGCAAAGGGAAGGGAGGGCATGGGGGGCAGGAAAGATGGTAAAATGAGATGGACATCCTTACCTTAGGTACATGTGTGACTGCACATGTGGTGCAATGCTACATTGTGTACAACCAAAGAAATGAAAAGTTGTGCTGCAATTGTGTACAATGAATCAAAATGCATTCTGCTGTCATATATACCTAATTAAAATAAACTAATAAAAATTTTTAATCTGACCTTTTTAATTTTTTAATTAATTTTAAGGTATAGTTGACAAATACAAATTACAGAATTTATGGTATACAAAGTTTTGATAAATGTATACATTGTGAAACAGTTAAATCAAGCTAATTAACATTCATCACCTCACATATTTATCATTTTTTGTTGAGAATGTTTAAGATATACTCTTCATAATTTTAAATATACATTAACTCCAGTTACAGTGCTATATAATACACCTTCAGAATTCATTCGTCCCATCTAACTGAAACTTTGTGCCTTCTGACTGACATCTCCCCAATTCCCCCTACTCCCACCCTAAACCCTGGCAACTACCTTTCTATTGTTTCTACAAATTTGACTTCTCTAAATTCCATATATAAGTGAGATCTTGAATTATTTGTCTTTCTGTGCCTGGCTTATTTCATTTAGCCTAACACCTTCCATTTAGCCTAACATCTATGATGCTGTAATGTCAGAATTTCCTCCTTTTTAAAGGCTGACTGGTATTACCAAGGTATATATATTCTATATATTTTTAAAGAATTTAATCTTTATTTTTTATTTGTTTTTTTTTTTATGTGGTGCTGAGGATTGAACCCAGTGCCTCGCTGGTGCTAGGCAAGCACTCTACTACTGAGCCACAACCCCAGCCCTATTCTACATTTTTTATCCATTCTTTTATCAATGGACACTTAGGTTGATTCCATATCTTGGCTTTTATGAATAAATATTGCAGTGAATCTTAAGATATTTTAAAATGGTGTTTTGAAGGAGCCCCAATTAGGGAGATGGCTATTGCAGTCAGCTGGAAGCCATAAGTTCCACCTGATAATAAGTATGTATGTGACGCACCTGTAAATGCACGTGAGGCACCCGCAAAGCTAAAGGTATATAACCGGGTGAAAGCGGTCGGAGTCAGGAGAAGAATGAATTCATTCAGTCAGTCATGCAGTCGCTCGGTCGGAAGAAGAGTTCGGGTTGGAGAAGAAGAAAAGAATCAGAGCGCCAGAATGTAGGCAGAGCGGTTACAGAAGAGAAACCAGATAGAAGAAGTAATTGCTGGTCAGAGTCAGGCCGAGACTCCCGAGGAAGAAAGAAGAAAGAAGAAAGAAGCTCTAAAAGCTAAGTTCTCTCTCTCTCTAAAGAAGAAATCTCTCTCTGTCAAGCTCTCTCTCTTTCTCTCTAAGCTCTAAGAAGAAAAGCTCTTTCTCTCTAAGCTCTAAGAAGAAGAAGAAGAAGAAAAAGCTATCTCTAATCTTTCTCTCTAAGCTCTTTCTAAGAAGAAGAAAAATCTTTCTTTCTCTCTCTAAGCTCTAAGAAAGTAGAAGTAAAAGTAGTAGTATCTTTACTCTGCCTCCGAGAGTTTTCCTCCCGCGGCGTTGTGGCTGGCCACGACAGACAGCTTACAGTGTTTTAATGATATATGCCAGAGATAAGAAATGAATTATGATCTAATCATTCATACAGGGATTAAAAGTAGATACTCACAAATACAGTCACACATGATGTTAAATGTGTTCTGAGGACAAAGTATGGTTTCTTGTGTTTCAACATTTCAGTTGTCCTTAGTTTTGTTTTTGTTATTGTTTGTTTGAATGTAAAAAACAGGTATAGCAGCACATTCCTATAATTCCAGGTACTAGGGAGGCTGAGGCAGCAAGTTAGACAACAGCCTCAGCAATTTAGTGAAATTCTAACTCAAAATGAAATAAAAAAGGCAGGGGATGTAGTTCAGTGATGAAGCACCTCTGGGTTTAATCCCTAGTACCATTAAGAAAAAAAAATTGTTGAAGACAATGCACGTGAACTGAGTTCTAGGATGGCTAGATAGATATCATGGATTAAGAAATAACTTTAACATAGCTGTTTTCCTCTATACATGGAAAACATATATCCATTCAGCAAAAGCAAACTAGTAATAGCTTTTCTAGAACAGTTTTGCAATATGCATCTGAAAACTTTAAAAATGAACACATACCTAGGGTTTATCAGAGAAATCATCAGACCAACATATATCTAAAATTTATCATATAGAAATCATCAGACCAATCATATAATTTACTGATACTGCTGGTCCAAGACCAAACAGAACCAATGTTCTATACAGTGAACTTCTGTGATGCCATTAAATATGAAATAGGTCTATATTCTTATGATGTATTTATTCAGAGGCCTACTGATAAAGTGATTCAGGAAGAACTTTGGTAGGGAGGAGAAAGCACTAATTTGTAGCATTTTTCAATTTTCATGATGTAATTACTCCCACATGGCTAATATCAAGCTACCAACAATGTGGGTTTCCCTAATTGTTGGCTTTGGTGAGCCAGTCCTAAATGGCTCAAGCACACCACCTAGAAAAACATCTAAAAGTGTACCAGGTGAATAGGTAATAGCAGTTATCTTTGGAGGAGCATAGTAATTTTATTTTTGCTTTGGTTTTCCATATTTTAATTGTTTTATGAACATTCTTAATTTTATAATAAAAAGCTACTAACATTTTGAAAAACAAAATGGAAGTTATTAGAGTTTCATATAGCTGAAATTTACCAGCCTATCAGAGTGGAGAGTGATATTTAAATGTAGATCTAAGTACACTAAGTACACTCTTTGACTTTACTATGCTAAACTGGCCTTGCCAAAGTAGCGGGGGGGGGGGGGGGGGGGGGGGGGGGGGGGGGGGGATTTTTAAAAAGGAAGGGAGAAAGGAGGATAAAAGCTCAACTGGAAAGTCTTTGAACTGCAATCCTGGAACATCAAGGGCTAAATCCCTTTTTATAAAATGGGGTGTTAATAGCTGCCCTAGAATCCAAGCAGAAAACAGCCTAAGATAATCTGCAACTTGCTATAAAACCCAGTTTCATAAAGAGAGCATGAGCCTACTTCCTCTAGCTTTGGCACATCAAAAATGTAAACTTGATTAACAGTTTATCAATATATTGTTAATGAGAGAAAACCAAAACTAGCATAAATATTCCATGACTAATATTAAATAACTTAAAGCCACAAAATGGAATGATACATATATATTACATGGTGATAAAGGAAAACATAGGGAAATGGTCATAAATTATCATGAAATGGGGCTGGGGTTGTGGCTCAAAGGTAGAGTGCTTGCCTAGCACGTGTGTGGCCCAGGTTCGATCCTCAGCACCACATAAAAATAAAGGCATTGTGTACAACTAAAGCAAATATTTTTTAAAAATTATCATGAAATGAAAAATGTAAATTATGTATATGATCCCATTAATTAATAAATACATGTTTGTGTATATGTACATGTAAGAAGTAGGTACATGTCAACTTTTATAAGTTAATATATATGTACAAAGTCATATGTGTACATGTACTTTTATAAGTTAACATGTAGGGGAAATCCAAATATTAAAAAGTAAATGAATTGGGAGGCTGAGGCAGGAGGATCATGAGTTCAAAGCCAGCAATGGAGAGGCACTTAGCAACTCAGTGAGACCCTGTCTCTAATAAAATACAAATAAAAGGGCTGGGGATATGCCCAGTGGTAGAGTGCCCCTGAGTTCAATCCCCAGTACCAAAAAAAAAAGTAAACGAAGAGATGCTCAACCTCATTCTCAATGTCAGACATGTAAATGAAACAAACTACTACACCCATCAGACTGGCAAAGCTAAACAGATGGATAAGACCAAATGTTAATGAGTATTTAGAGAAATGGGAACCCTAACACTCTATTTGTGGGAGCATAACCTCGGCAACCATTCTGGAATACAATCTGGTAATATTTAGTGAAATTTTAAGTATGTGTATGAGCCACAAGTCAGCAATTCCTTTCCTTGGTACCTATTACAGAGAAACCTGTGTATAACAGGGGTTATGTATAACAACATTCATAGCAGAACTTGTTAGCAGTTTTCAAAGGACACCTAGTGCTATAATTTGGATATGGAATGTCACCCAAAGGCCCATGTATTAAAGGCTTAGTCCCCAGGTTGGCTCTGTTAGAAAGTGGTGGTAAAGCCAAAAGGGAGGAATTTAGGTCATCAGAGGCATGCCTTGAAGGGGATCTGAAACCCAGTACCCTCCTGTCTGTTTCTCTTCCCAGGCATTATAAGGTGAACAGGCCTCCTCTACCACATGCTTCTGTCAAGAGTGTGTCTTCCACAGATCCAAAGCAACAGGGCCAAACAACAATGGATGGAAACTGAACCAAAATAAACCTTTCCTCCTTTGAAGTTTATTTTCTTGGTATTTTGACACAGTAATGAAAAGCTGATTAATATACTAGGTATTCATTATTAGAGAAATGCATAAAATGTATAAATGTGAAATATTATACAAGTCAGTTGTAAGCTAGATTTGTAAATATGTTTAAATCTTAAACAGTACTGAGCAAAAAGGAAAAAGTTATATTCACAGGAAAATATCATTATACAGATTTAAAACAAAATATGAAGATATTTTAAAAATGTCTATACACCTATATTAAAAATATTAAAATTTAAAATGCACTAAATTGGGGATATATGAGAAGAAAAAATAATAAAAACAAGAAGATGTACAAAAAACCTGCATATGGCTCTTCACAGCAATTTTATTCCTAATTGCTAAAACCTGGAAGCAGCCAAGATGTCCTTCAGTAGATGAACAGGTGAACAAACTGTGGTACATCCAGACAACAGATTATTTATTCAGTGCTAAAAAGAAATGAACTCTTAAGCCATGGAAAGATATAAAAGAACTTTAAATGCATATTACCAAGTGAAAAAAGTCAATCTGAAAAAGCTACATACTATATGATTCCAACTATATGACATTCTGGAAAAGGCAAAACTATGGAAACAGTAAAAGGATCAGTAGTTACCAGAGATTAGGGGAGAAAAAGGGATGAATAAGTGAAGTACAGACAATTTTTAGGGCAGTGAAACTAGTCAGTAAGATATTATAATGGTGGATGTGAGGTAAAATACATTCATGAAAATCCATAGAATGCATAACACCGAGAGTGAAGACTAATGTACACTGTAGGCTTGGAGTGATAATAAGGTGTCTGTGTAGGTCTATTAAGGGAATGTACCTGGGGTACTGCAGACTATTTATACAGTTTTCTTCTGTTTTCTGATATACAGCTTAGAAAAACTTTGAAATCTCTGGAGTGATGTGTATCTTTTGTATGCAAATGAGATAGCTTCAAGATGGGGGCTGGTCACTAGAAAGAGCAAGGCATGATTAGAGGGTTGGGACTTTTCAGCCCTATCCCTCAACCTCAGAGAAGGGAGTGGGGCCAAAGGGCAACTTGATTGCAATGGCCAATGATTTAGTCAGCCATACTTACACATAATGAAGTCTCCACAAAAAAAACAAACAACAACAACAACAACAACAAAAAACGGTTCACAGAGCTTCTGGATAGCTGAGCACACAAAGGTTCCTGGAGTGGCGTATCTGAAGAAGGCACGGAAGATCTGGGCCCCTTTTCACACGCTTTGCCCTATATACCTCTTCCATCAGCCTGTTCATCTGTATCCTTTGCAATACTCTTCATAATAAATCTGTAAAGGTAAGTAAAGTGTTTCCTCAAGTCCTATGAGCTGCTTTAGCAAATTAATTGAATCTGAGGAGAGGGTCTTGGGAATGTGAATTTAAACCCAGTCAGAAACCTGGGGCTGGGGGCTGGGGTTGTGGCTTAGCGGTAGAGCTCTCGCCTAGCACGTGCACAGCCTGGGTTCGATCCCCAGCACCACATAAAAATAAACGCACGGTGTACAACTAAAGCAAATAAATATTAAAAAAAAAAAAAACCTGGGGCTTGCTACTGACATCTTTTTAAATATTTTCATATTAATATTTTTGTTAGTTGTCAATTCACCTTTATTTTATTCATTTATATGCAGTGCTGAGAATCGAACCAATGGCCTCACACATGCTATTACTGAGCTACAACCTCAGCCCCTGCTACTGACATCTTAAGTGAAACTACAATCTCTTTTTTTTTTTTTTGTTTTTTGTAGCTGCCTGATGTACAGCCACAACGCCGTGGGAGAAAAACTCAGAGGCAGAATGAAGATGAAAGAAGGATTTTTATTCTTCGGCTTTAGCAACCTCTCAAACTCTAACCTGACTCTTTACTTCTTCTGACTACTGACTCTTTTTTTTTTTTTTTTAATATTTATTTATTTACTTTAGTTGTACACAATGCAATGCATTCATGCTTATGTGGTGCTGAGGATCGAACCCGGGCCGCACACGTGCGAGGCGAGTGCTCTGCCGCTGAGCCACAATCCCAGCCCCCAACTGACTCTTTACTTCTACTTCTTTACCTTACTTTCACTTTTACTTTCTTAGAGCTGAGAGAGAGAGAGAGAGAGAGAGAGAGAGAGAGAGAGAGAGAGAGATTCTTCTTCTTTTATATCTCTTTGGTTTCTCATTTCTTTCTCCAGCTTCTTCTGACCGAACTCTTAACCGCTCTGACTCTTATTTCTTCTTCTGACTACATTCTGGCCGCACTGAGTCTTCTCTTCTTCTCTGACCCGAACTCTTCTTCCGACCGACTGAGCCCGACTGAGCCCGACTGAGCGACTGAACGACTGACTGAATGAATGCCGCTTCTGACCGCTTTCACCCGGTTATATACCTTTAGCTTTGCGGGTGCGTCACGTGCATACTTAATGTATGATTATTATCAGGTGGAACTTATGGCTTCCAGCTAACCTCAATAGCCATCTCCCTGATTGGGGCTCCTTCAGTTTTTTTAAATATTTATTTGCTTTAGTTGTACACAATGCGTTTATTTTTACGTGGTGCTGGGGATCGAACCTGGGTCGCGCACATGCTAGGCCAGCGCTCCACCACTGAGCCACAACCCCAGCCCTGGAGGTACAATTTTATAGGACTAATGCTCAAGCTATGATCTGACACCATCTCCAGATGTTAAACTATATGACACCCAGTAAGTGTTCACAACAGAACTGATAGATTACTGATGGAGAGAAATCTTCACATTTTGGTGACTACGGATGCTGTTGTATTTTGGGCAAAGTAGGGAAACACTTTGGTTTGTTTTATTCCCTTGTTTCATATAGTACCATTCTGGTGGGGGATATTGATGGTGGGAAAGGCTGCCTGTGAAGACAGGGGATACATGGGAACTCTCTGTACTTTGTACTTCATTTTGCTGAAAACCTAAAACTGGTAGAGTAGGTAGTCAGCTAATGATGAGCAGGAATGGGAGAAAGGGGAAACAAGAGCTATAAAAGGGCCCATGACCAGCAACTGACCTAGAAGGACTCAATACCCGTCATGTTACCCGATAAGGACATAGATTCCCCCCTATTTTGTGGGTGGGGCTATGTAAGAAATCCATTTTAGGAAGGTGGGTGGGATACTTAGCCATTGAATAGCACCACCAATCTCCCCCCATATTTCACCAAAGGGGCCCATCACACTTCTTCAGAGATTTATGAGTATACATCATGCTCCCAAGGTCGTGCATGTGCCCACAAGTTGCTTCAAGAGTCAGCTGACTGTTGTATTACCTTCCACTAGTGGTGCCAGACCAAAAAGGGCAAAGTGACTCAAATACACAGGTGTATGCCCTCAGTTTTCTTGCAGGCTTATGACTTCCCCCCTGAGATGGCAGCAGCTGAACAAATGCCAGGCCTGAAGTGGCTTCTCCAAGGTTTTCTACCCCCATCTTAACAAAAGCCCAAAGCCTAATCATTATGGAGCATTTCAGTCTGCCTCTCTCTCTCTGGGGTATATCTCACTTTCTCTTGCCTTTCCCTCATCTTCCAATATCCCTGCTCTGATTCTATCCCTGCCTTTCTGTACTTCCGTTTCCAGGTCAGGATGGTTGCTCTAATCTTAGGTAATGTACCCAAGGACCTAAAGCTCATTCCACAGTCAACTTTCAACCTCCAGTAAGAAAAGTGCTCTGATAAAAATAATGTGTTCTAAAAAAATTAAGTCTTCAAAAACAGATGGCGGAGACATTTGTTGCCACTGGTGGGTGCAAGCCATGGCTTGTTTCTGGTGGACCCTTTTAGCTCTATTTGTCACCTGCACCACTTCGGTGCCTGGAACCTCTCGGCTAAGTAGCATGACATCCACCTTGGAGAACTACATCAACCGAACTGTTGCTGCTATTACTTCTGATGGGAGAATGATTGTGGCAACACTGAAAGGTTTTGACCAGACCATTAATTTGATTTTGGATGAAAGCCATGAACGAGTATTCAGCTCTTCACAGGGAGTAGAACAAGTGGTACTAGGGCTATATATTGTAAGAGGTGACAATGTTGCAGTCATTGGAGAAACTGATGAAGAGACAGATTCTGCGCTTGACTTGGGGAATACTAGAGTAGAACCTCTAAAAGCTGTAGCACACTGAGTAAAAACTACATGCACTGGATATCTAAATCTTGTATAGAAACCATTATTCTGAGGAAGATGTTTGGAATTTTTAGGAACGTGTAATTGTGAATTTTGACTTCATATGGATTCACTGTAACGTGTAAAATAAAATATGTCTACTTTTTAGTGAAAAAATATTTTGCCAAAAAAAAAAAAAAAAAAAAAAAGGACGGTGGGGGAAGGGTGTGTATTTAGTACACACAAGGCCCTAGACTCCATTCTCAGAACCAAAAAACATTTTTTTTAAATAAAAGTAATAAAAAATAAAAACAAAGGCTGGCTTCATAGCTCAGCAGTAGAGCACTTGGCTAGCACATGCAAGGCCCTGGGATCAACCCCAGCACACCCCAAAAATAAAAACAAGACCCATAATGATTAATAATATACAGGCCAATAAGGATTAACAGGCTATAGACATATAAAAAAGTGCAAATCTGGAAGGTTAGTATCAAAAAGCACTTGAGGATATCCATTATGTATAATGGAAATCACTAATAAAATATCTAAGATTAAGAATTTAAAAATCATGGTGGAAGGCTGGGCCTGGTGGTGCTTGCCTATAATCCCAACAATTTAGGAGGCTGGAAAGTTTGAGGACAGCCTCAGAAACCTAGCAAAATGCCATCTCAACATAAAAAGTAGGAAGGGCTGAGGATGTAGCTCAGTGGTAAAGCACCCCTAGGTACAATCCCCAGTACCAAAAAAAAAAAAAAAAAAAAAAGTGGAAAGAGACCATATTCAAATTTAGAATCTAGTTTCTTCAGCTATTTTTCTTGAAAAACTAAAAAATTCTCTACTCATCAATAGTATCCCTGTCATCATAAATAAAGTAAATCACATGTAAATTCAATGACTGATTTCCTATCTGTTATATGGATACCAAAATACAGAAATAACAACTAAAATTAGCAAGAGCTAGGGATACGTAGATTAGTGGTACAGCATTTGTCTAGCATCTGTGAGCCTTAAGTTGAATCACCAGGAATTAAAAAAAAAAAAAAAAAATAGCAGGAGCAGATGCCTTTTATTGAATTCCCATGAAAGTACCGTACTATCCAGACATAATCTCTAATACTTCTAACAATCTGGATAAACATTACATTAGTAAACCATCTCAGAAATGAACCAATTTGTCTAAGACCATACATCAAGTATGTAGTAGAACTAGGAATAAATCAAATCTGTCCACTACGAAGCCTATGTTCTTCCATTCTATGATAATGTACACCCACCTAACAATTACAATATCTTCCATTGGAACACCTCTATGCAGTGGGTACCACATTAGGTACTTTATATAAATTATCACAATTTCACATTTCAAAATAACCCTAAAAGTAAGGTATTACTAATTCCATTTCACAGATGAGGAAACAGAAGCTTCTACATTCAATAAATTGCCCAAGGTTCCAAAATGCAAGCCAAGTTCCATGTTACACTATAAAAAGCTTACCTTTCGCAACTCAAAAATATTATTACTATAGCTGGGCGTGGTGGTGCACACCTATAATCCCAGCACTTGGGAGACTGAGGCACTCCGTGAGACCCTGTCTCTAATAAAAACACAAAAAAGGGCTGGGGATGTGGTCAAGTGCCCCTGAGTTCAATCCCTGGTACCAAAAACAGATTGGCCTCAAACTCTTTGTTTGTGCTCAAGTGATTCTCCTGCGTAGCTGAGACTGAGATAAAACAGAAGAAATAAAAGATAGGTAGAAAGGGGACAAAAGGAAGGAAAAGGAGATAAGAACTTTAACCTGAAAACCTTTTACTAAAGCTTCTCATACTTTTCTCAAGTCAGTTTTCTTTCATCACTCCCAAATTTCTGAAAAATCTACAAATCTTAATTACTATAAATTCAGTCACTTCTGAAAATGTCCCTATGCAATATACTAAAACAAACATTTTTAGAATATGTTTAGCAAAAGGAAGATACAATATTTCAAGAAACATGTAAAATGGGACACATTCTACATGTTATGTATTGATCAGATAATGGAGACAATATCAAATAAGATCCTTGGAACAACAGTTGGAGCACCATAAACTGTCATGATCATCTGACTGACATCCCCATATACCTTCCCATGCCCACCTCCACCAAATTTAAAAAAAAAAAAAGTCTAGGACCCCCCCAAAGCACATCTTAATTTCAAAACAGACCACACTTTTCCCTTCAAGTGGATATTCCTAGCTTTTCTGACTAAATCTCTGGGGCTGGGTTTGTTGCTTACTAGAGCACTCACCAAGCACGTGTGAGGCACTGGGTTCAATCCTCAGCATCACATAAAAATAATAAAATAAAGGTATTGTGTCCATCTACAACTAAAAAATATTTTTAAAAAGAATAGGTAGAAGCCGGGCGCGGTGGCGCACGCTTGTAATCCCAGCACTTTGGGAGGCTGAGGCAGGAGGATCGCGAGTTCAAAGCCAGCCTCAGCAATGGTGAGGCACTTAGCAACTCAGTGAGACCCTGTCTCTAAATAAAATACAAAAAAGGTCTGGGGATGTGACCCAGTGGTCGAGTGCCCCTGAGTTCAATCCCCGGTAACCACAAAAAAAAAAAAAGAATAGGTAGAGAATAAAGGAAGGGTAAGGAAATATAATTTTAATCTAAAGTTCCTTGTGCCTTTCCTGTCTATCACTCCCAAGCCACTCTTTATCCCAGACCTGTCACTCCAAACTTTCTTGGACATTTGTAAATATCATAAGTTACCATAAATTCACCCATGAAAATTATCTTGTGCACTATTAATCAGCCCACAATAAATAGGTTAAACAAAGAATGATATGTTATTTTAAGAAATCAGTAATTTAGGGGACCTTTCAACACTATGTATCAGATATTGGAGACCACTATAAACCATCTTGTCATCACCAGAATTCGGTTATCCTCAAATACCTTCCCATACCCACCCTTCACCAAGTTTCTTTTAAAAGAAGAGCCTGAGAATCCCAAAAAGCATCTCTCTCCCTTTTGATGGCCCTCAAATGTGTTTCTTGATTTCCCAAATAAATATCTGGCTTTACATATCCTTAAATTTCTGCAACACTTATCAAGAACCCATTTGACCTGAGTTGACAAGTAGGACTGAAAGTAGTGTGAGGCAAGTGAGATGACTAGGGCCTAAAATTTAAGAAGACACTCACTGTCAGAGGCATGCAAGCACCTCAATCACAAGGCTACTTGCCCATTCACATATTCAACAAATATGGGCTGAATTAGGTCCATTCCTTAATTCAAGATGTAGTAGTCTAGTCAGGAAGGCAAATATGCTTAGAGATAACCACAATTTAGTTTGAGAGCTATTATAATAAAGTATGTACCACAAAAGTATTGCAGAAGATAATGTGATTAAATTGACCTGAATAAACCAAGGAGCACTTCAGAGAAGTTATTTATCTGAAGCTTAAATAATATACTGCATTCTAGGCAAAGGGAACAGTTGGCACAGATCAAAAGACAGAAGAACATCATTTATTGAAGGAACAAGAAATTTGGTGGAAATAATCTAAAAGGAAGTACCAAGTTATAAGACCAAAGTGGTAGAAAGCAGAGAAAGAACCTAGGTTAGATGGCAGAGCACCTTAAATATCATATTAACAAATATAACTTATTTCTTAAGTAGTAGAGTATACTTATGATTAGTAGAACCAAACCTCTGTAAAGGATCATTCTACTCATTCTCTGTTTTCCAACTTTTCTGAACTAGAACAGTGACTCGTCTCACATGTGTGAGGCCCTGGGCTTGATCCTCAGCACCACATAAATAAAATAAAGGTATGTGTCCACCTACAACTAAAAAAAATTAAAAAGACAAAAAACATTTTTGATCCTGCATCCATATTATTGAAAATTTTTGAGTATATCCCTCAACATATACATTTAGATATATATTTATATTACATTTAAGTTATTTCCATATTCATACATTATATACATGATTAGACACAACAGAGATGATAAATGTCATAGCCAAAAAAATAGAAACAACCCAAATGTCCATAAACAAAATGTGCTATTATCCATACAATGGACTACTACTCAACAATATGAAGAATAAAGTAGATGCATGCTACAATGTGTATGAACCTTAAAAAACATAAGCTAAGTAAAAAAAAAATCAGTCACCACCACATATTGTACAATTTCATTTATATCAGAACTCGAGAAAAAGCAAATATGCAGAGACAAAAGTACATGTGTTGGGCTGGAGTTGTGGCTCAGAGGTAGAGCACTTGCCTAGCAAGCGTGGGGCACTGGGTTCGATCCTCTGTACCACATTAAAAAAAAAAAGCAAATGTGTTATTACCTGAGGTTAACAGGAATTAACTGCAAAAAGACACAAAGGATTTTAGGGGTCAGAGTGATGAAACATTCTATAAATTAGATTATAGTGGTGGCTATTCAACTTTGTAAATTGATAAAAATCATTGATATGTATATTTACTATGAGTTAATTTTATGGTACATAAATAATATGTCAATAAAATTGCTAAAAGTCAGTCACGGTAGCATGTACCTATAGTCACAGCTACTCAGGAGGCTGAGGCATGAGGATCACTTGACTAGAGCCCAGGAGCTAAAGACCAGCCTGGGCAACACAGCAAGTCCTTGTCACAAATACATACATATATAAAACTGTATTATATATACACATATACACACATGTGTGCATGTGTGCATGCACTATTATTGAAAACAATATGGCAGTTCCTCAAAAATTTGAAAACAGAATTACCAGATCATTCAGCAATTCCACTTCTGGTTACATACCCAAAAGAACTGAAAGCAGGACCTAAAAAATATCTTACATATCCATGCTCTCAGCAGCATTATTCACAACAGCCAAAAGTTGGAGGAAATCTCAGTGTCCAAAGAATGAACAAAATGTCACACACATGCACAATGAAATATCATTCAGCCTTTTAAAAAAAAGGAAAGTCTGACATGTGCCACAACATGAATAAGCCTTGAGGATACTAGGCTAAGTGAAATGTACCAGTCACACATATATAGAACATTTCATCCATCAATAACTGAATACACTTTCTTCTCAGCAGCACAAGGATCCCTCTCTAATATAGATCATGTTATGTAAGCTATCACATATGTTGGCATACAATTGTAGTATTAGTTTAATATATTTTTAGCATCTTCGGGGTTATTTTGATAACTCCCTTTCCGTTGATATTTATTTTTGTTCTTGCTTTTTTCTTGATTAGACTTGTTGATTTTTATCAAATTATAGCTGTATTATTCTCTATTTCATATATTTCTGCTATTTTTTTCCTTCCTACTACATAATTTGAAAATAATTTGATTGTTATTCTAGCTTCTTTCTGATACAAGTACTTTAAGTTACAAATGTACATCTGAATAGTGTTTCATCCCAGACATCCTGATATTTTAGCTTTATTATCATTTAGTTCAAAGCACTTTTTATTTACTTTTCTTTGACCTCTGAAAGATTTATAAGTGCACCATTTAATTTTGAAATAGTTGATGTGGGGGGGTGGGGTTCTATGTATCTTATTGTGATTGATTTCTAATGTAATAATTCATGCAGGAAACAGTCTGCATGATTTAAATTTTTAAAAAAGTAATAGAAATGCTTTTTATATTGATTGTATTGGTTACATACGTGTCAAAACTGATCAAATTAGGGAAGGGGCATGGGAGTAGGAATGATAGTAGAATGAATTAGACATTATTACCCTATGGCATATATGCTTACAAGGCCTGTATAACTCTACATCATGTACAACCAGAAGAATGAGAAGTTATACTCCATTTATGTATGATGTGTCAAAAATGCATTCTATGGTCATGTGTAACTAATAAAAAGATATTCAAGGGCTGGGGTTGTAGCTCAGCGGTAGAGCACTTGTCTCGCACGTGCACGGCCCGGGTTCGATCCTCAGCACCACATAAAAATAAATGTATTGTGTACAACTAAAGCAAATAAATTTTTTTAAAAAAGATAACTGGCTCCACTTAAAAAAAAAAAAAAAAAAAAAGATATTCAAAAGAAAAGAAAAAAAGTACCAGTCACAAAAAAGACAAATACTGCATGATCCAAATTATGACAGATTTAGAGTAATCAAATTCATAGACAGAAAGTAGAACGGTGGTTGTTGGGAGATGGAAGGAGAGGGAAATAGGAAATTGTCATTTAATGAATAGAGTTGATATTTTGCAAAAGAAAGGAGTTTGGGAGATGAATTACATAAGAATGTGAATGTGCACAAACACTTGAACAATACATTTAAAGGTGGTTAACATGGTCAGTCTTCTGCTACATTAATGTCATCCTTATGCTGTATTTTACCTACTTTCATTAAGCATTTATAAAAGATACTATGTCACTTAATAATTAATGTTAAGTCAGGTACAGTGGCACACACTTATAATCTCAGCTACACAGGAGGCTGAGGTGGGAAGATGGCAAGTGAAAGGCCAGCCAGGGCAATTTAGCAAGACCCAGTCTCAAAATAAAAAATAAAAAGTGGGGACTCAGGCTGGGGCTCATCGGTAGTACACTTGCCTGGCATGTGTGAGGCACTGGGTTTGATTCTCAGCACCACATGTAAATAAATAAAATAAAGGTCTATCAACAACTAAAACAAAAATTTTTTTAAATAAATATAAAGGGTTGTGATATTGCTCAAAGGTAGAATACTCCTGGGTTCAATTCTCATTACTAATTAAATAAATAAAACTAAGGAGTGATGAGGGATATTAAGAAGTCATGCAACTTTGTATTGTCAAAAAACCTGTGAGGGCTGGGGTTGTGGCTCAGCGGCAGAGCGATCGCCTCGCACCTGCGCGGCCCAGGTTCGATCCTCAGCACCACGTAAACATAAATGCATTGCATGTGTACAACTAAAGTAAATAAATAAATATTTTTTTAAAAAATAAAAAAGAAACCTGTATGAGCACAAACTGAATAATATTTAAAAAATAAGAAGCATTATTGTTTTTGCAAGTAGGGATCTCTCAAGCATAGTATTGTGTGTCTATAATTTCAGCAACTCGGGAGGCTGAGACAGGAGGATCTCCAGTTCCCCCCTGAGAAATTTACCAATACCCTGTCTCAAAATAAAAAGTAAATCAGGCTGGGGATGTGGTTCAGTGGAAAAGTAACCCTGGGTTCAAATCCCCAGTACCACCAAAAAATTAAATAAGAATTAAAAAGGAAAGTTCATGAAATAGAGATTAGTAGAAGGAAAGGGACTGAAAGGGAGGGATGAGGGACAGGAAAAGAGAAGATGAGTGGAATGAATCTGACCAAACTTTCCTATGACCCTATATGAATATCCCATAGAGAAGTTCACCTTTATGTATATCCATAATGTGATGATTAAAAAAAAAAAAACTATAAATAAAAAAATGTAAGGGCTGGGGTTGTGGCTCAGCAGTAGAGCACTTGCCTAGCACGTGTGCAGCCCGGGTTGATCCTCAGCACCACATACAAATAAACGCATTGTGTACAACTAAAGCAAATAAATAAATATTTTTTAAAAATTTAAAAAGGAATCTTTTTGGTAAGCAGGAATACCACTAATCCCCAAAGCAATATAATGTATGCCTTCCACAATTACCAAAAATTCATTTTGCATTTTTAAACAATCTTTACACCTGTGAGTACACACAGCAATTTTTGAACTAAAACACAGTTTTGCAAACATGTCAATTCTCATCATTCACAGTAAAGACTTAGCAAACTTCTGAGATTACTTCTTGTAAGAGCCCTATTTGAGGAGATAGCTAGATGGCGGCTAGCTGAGAGCCATAAAGGTGTTCAAGTATTTTCACCGGATATTCATGCATTTATCTAAGAATCTTTTTATGCCTGTGAACACTGTGTGACGCACCTGTAAGCTTGAGCTGTTAGCACTTGTCCTTGTTAAGGCAAAATATATTTAACCGGGTGAGGTTAGTTAGAGGTGTGGTTGGAGTTGGAGAGGTTGTTGGAGCCGGAGAGAGAAGTCAGAAGAAAGAAGAATAAAAGAACTTTTTCATTTCCAGTCTGCCTCCGAATTTTCTCCTGCGGTATCGTTGCTGCAAGCAGCAATTGCTGCAGGCGGCGACAACTTCAATTATTACACTAGTTCAGTTATTTTCCTTTTTTAAAATTTTTATTTATAGTAGTAGTATTTATTACAGTTCATACTACATATATAGAGCCATTGTAGAATATCTCTTTACCTTTGAGTAGTGAGGAAATAGTGCTGAACTAACTCAGCTGAATTAGACTCGCTGATTTAAATTACTTAGGAATGGAAATCATCTAGACAGCAAGAAAATATTCTGGGTTTAAGAGATGATCTCTAGGGGCTGGGGCTATGGTTCAGCGGTAGAGCGCTCGTCTCTCATGTGTGAGGCCCTGGGTTTGATCCTCAGCACCGCATAAATAAAATAAAGGTATTAAAAAAAAAAAAAAAGAATTCACCTTTCAAGTGAAAAAAAAGAGATGATCTCTAGAGCCCATTTCCTACCTACAGTGAATGAAGCTATATATAATGCATACAGGATTATCTAAAAGTATTACACCACTGCATCCAAAAATTGAGTATTGATAAGTGTGATCAATCAGATAACCAAATATTCTATAAACAAAGTTCTTTTGCCCCATTGATAAAAATGTAAAAAGCTACTGGGAATTCCATAGGTAAGACTGTTATATGATTCTAAAAAAGATCACATGCTCATACTTAACAGAAGCAAAGACAAATAAAATTTATATGATGATTAAAATGGCACTAGTTTTCTTCTACTTTATATTGGAGACCTATTGCCCAAATAATTCTCAAGTTATAAAAATACAAAAAAAAAAAAAAATCCAAATTGACTTTAAAATAATTAGTATGTTCTCAAAATATAAAAAATAAAATCCAAGCTACAAAACTTATATTTTACTGTGTTTATAAACTTTTTAAAAAAATGTTTTAGTTGTCAATGGACCTTTATTATTTGCAGTGCTAAGAATCAAACCCAGTGCCTCACACATGCTAGGCAAGCACTTTACCACTGAGCCACAATCCCAGCCCTACAAACTTTTGTCTCTCACTTTTCATCATAGTAGTAATCTGCCTTGTGGACATAAAAAAAAACCCAAATCTATTTCCTTTCTTTCTACTTAAGCATCCCATTTTCAAAATCATACTCTACCAGACAAGAAGAGACCATCAAAATCTTATTGGACTCATATACAATAATTTCCTGCAAATATTCCTTTCTCATATTATTTATATTCTTTATCTTTGAAGTAATACAAATTGTAGCAGAATATATTTTCCAAAGATGGTTACAAAAGTACAGTCCATCTTACATGCCCTTCTTACAAGGTAATGCTTATACTTCTACCTTTAAGCAGTAGGGGGTCTATATACATACACCCTAGTTCACTCCTCCCCCAAACCTGGTGAACCTTTATAACTATCTCAATCAACAGAATAAAGAAACACTATGTGACTTTCAAAACTAAGTCACATATGTCATGCACCTTCATCTTCCTCTCTTAGGATGCTCTCTTGGAACCCAGCCTCTAGGCTATGAGGAAGCCAAGGAGCCATAAGGGTAGGTGTTATGGCCAATAGCCCAGGTTGAGGTCCCAGCCAACAGCCAGCATCACTCACCATACAACGATAGTAAGCAAGCTGAGGAATGATTTTAGCTCTCAGCACTGAGTCTCCCCTACCCTTCCAGCAATCCTACCTCATGTCATTTATTAACAGTAACAAGCATCCCTGTCCAAAAGAGTCTTTACTAAATTGCTGATACGTGAGCAAAATAAAGGATTATGTTTTAAGCCACTAAATTTGCGGTCATTTGTAATGAAATAATAACAATCTCAAATACAATTTGGAAACTGAACAAAAAGAAAAAATAATTTTACTTACCTAAGTTTCACCACTGTTAACATTTTGACACATTTTATAATGTTTTGCCCCATCACCTAACATTCCAAATGCTTTGTTTTTACCAAAATAAATGGTCAAGTTTTATAAAGGCAGTCATCTAATTTTCATTTAGTTTCATCTATTTTTCATCTAAAAACAGGAAGGAAGAACTTTGGCAATTAACACTCAACCCACTTTTCTTATTCTAAACTCTTTCACTTACCTGTTCTAAGTGAGGTGTCTAAGGATCGCTGCCCCACCAAAATTCCAATCTACGTATATGGATCAAGATCTTGGATTGTGACAGCAGCTGCACTAGGCACTCTTCTCTGGAAGAAGCTGCTTAAGTTCCAAATCTGAAATTTTCAAGGAAAAGAAATCCTAAATACAGATACCTCCTTTCAATTTCAATCGCTTATAATTCTACAACTACAGGTAAATGGGTATGGATGGAATCCATTAAGGTACACAGAAGTAAATGCCCAGGTTTCACTAAAAACAGAATTGGATAATATGGATTCAAGTCTCAGCTCTGCTTTCGTAAGAACCATTTGTTAATTCACATGACATGTTGTTCTCTGTACCCAAGGCTGATCATATGAGGAAAACTCAAGGGACAGGCTCAAAATTTTGGTCTGGGCATCAAAAGATCCAGGTTCCAAATTCAGTTATTTTGTCTTGCTTTTAGAACTCTGATACATCTTTGGGCTGTTTTATCATTTCAAAAAAAAAAAAAAAAAAAAAAAAAGGATTGAATTACATAATGGTTGCTAAAGTCCAGCCCCTGAACAGATGCCAGTCATCACAAAATAATGTTTGTAAAGTTACCAATTGTTCTACATATGAAAATGTCCTTCCTACTTTTTTGAGGCTAAAATGGCTTCTTGCTGGGCACAGTGGTGCATGCTTGTAATACCAGCTGTTTGGGAGGCTGAGGCAGGAGGCTCCCAAGTTTGAAGCCAGTCTGGGCAACTTAGTCAGATTCTGTCTCGAAATAAAGATAAAAGGCAGGGTCAGGGGCTGGGGAGACAGGGCTAGGAATATAGCTCAGTCGTAGAGCACTTTGCCTAGCAAGTGTGAGACCCTGGCTTCAATCCCTAATACCACCAAAAAAGTGTGTGGGCCTGTGGGGTGGGGTGGGGGCTTCTCTTCTAATGTGATGATAATAGCTGTGTGTGTGTGTGTGTGTGTGTGTGTGTGTGTGTGTGTTTAAATATACTACAAAGTTGAAATAAAAAGCTATAAACCCGGGCTGGGGTTGTGGCTCAGTGGTGGAGCACTTGCCTAGCATGTGTAAGGCACTGGGTTCGATTCTCAGCACAGCATATAAATAAATGATTAAAATAAAGGTCCATCAACATCTTAAAAAAAAAAAAAAGCTGTAACCCTATGTAAGCAACCTAAATTCCTTTTCGAAATTAAAGTGTCTGTATTATTTACATGAGAGCTAAAATTCCTTCTACTTATGACATTCTACAACACTATCAACTAACATATATTAGGTATCTAATATGTGACAGGTACTCTATTAACTGCTGGGGTGGGAGGTAAAAAATAAATAAGGTTAGTCTCTGCTTTTCTAAAGATCCTAATTGAATAGGGTAACAGATACCTAAACCCCTAATACGATACATTGGGTCAAGTCTTCCATTGGAGATTATGAACCATATGAAGGGAAGAATTGGTAACATGAATTTTAAAATTTAGTAGGTGGTTTGGGGGTATAGCTCAGTGGCAGAACTTGCCTAGCATGCAGGAGGCCCCAGGTTTGACCCCCAGCACCACAAAATAATAAAATTCAGTAGTATTGTAGAGTGAGTTTTGCAACTGTGTTACTTAACTTCTTTGAACCTTGATTTCCATATCTGCAAACTAGGAATAATTAGAGTGCCATGGAGTTGTGGTAAATGGATAAGATGCTAAAAGTAAAAGGCCAATCCACAAGAAAGTTCAATTTAGGGGCTGAGGTTGTGGCTCAGCGGTGGAGCACTCGCCTAGCGCTTCTGGGGCCCTGGGTTCGACCCTCAGCGCCACATAAGAATAAATAAAGGTATTGTGTCCAGCTACAACTAAAAAAAAAGAGAAAGTTCAATTTAGACACCTTCCAGGAGAAAAATTAAGCGTTTGTGATTTTATTAATGGTCTAGTGAAAGTTTTTTTACAACAATGTAAATATTCTTTATTTAAAACACTATAAAACTCAGTGCTACCTTTCTCCACTAGCCTCTAAGCAGCTTAATGTCAGAACCAAGTTTACTCCATTTACATTCCTAGCACCTAATAATTAGCAGGTAAAATTTATTAGAAAAAAAATGACTGAAATAATGAAGGGCTTCTTTATTTTTATAGGGACTAAAGTTACAGTAGCTAAAATTAAAAATTCTTAGTTTTTATTCAAAACTAATTTACAGTGTATATTTTAAGTGGCTGCATATATCACATTTGAATCTGAATATGCATATGCCTGTTTTAAGAAGCAAAATAAATTTACCATAGGCAATGCAATAGTGGGTTTCCTGAATACGAAGACTGACAGCAATTAACATTTACTGGGCACCTACTATTTGCCACCTACTATTTCTTAGCTCTTTTTGTGGATTATCTCATTTAATCCTGACAAAGTCTCCTACGAAACACATTATTAACATTCTCACTTTACAATTAGTAAAACTGAGGCATAAAGAAGTCAAGTTACGCCGGGCGCAGTGGCGCACACCTGTAATCCCAGCACTTTGGGAGGCTGAGGCAGGAGGATCGCGAGTTCAAAGCCAGCCTCAGCAATGGCGAGGCACTTAGCAACTCAGTGAGACCCTGTCTCTAAATAAAATACAAAAAAGGGCTGGGGATGTGGCCCAGTGGTCGAGTGCCCCTGAGTTCAATCCCCAGTACCACACACAAAAAAAGTCAAGTTACTTGCAAAGGCACAAAACTAATAAGTGGTGGGGCCGAGATTAAAAAATCAACAGAGGAAATCAGAATGCCTAACTCTAATGTCTTTACCTAAATAACTGCTTTTAAAAAAACCAGAATTTACGAGAACAAGGAACACTTGCCCCAGATGATTTCTTTGATGTGTGTGTGTGTGTGTGTGTGTGTGTGTGTGTATAAATTTTAGTTGTAGATGAACACAATACATTAATTTATTTTTATGTAGTGCTGAGGATGGAACCCACTGCCCCACACATGCTAGGCAAGTGCTCACTCCATCACTGAGCCACAATTCCAGCTCTGATGATTTCTAACTAAGAATTCCTTTATTATGCATCCTAAATACAAATATATGATACAGTCCTGGCCCTCAAGGACCCTCCAATGTGGTGCCATAAATTAAGTAGTCAACCCACTCAGTGAAAGAGCACTTGCCTACCATGGGCCAAGCCCTTGGTTCAATCCCCAGCATTGAGGGAAAAAAAAAAAGAGTCACACCAAAACTTTATTGTTTACATTCAACTATTCAACTATCTCAGTGCTAGGTTTATCTGTAATTTCCTTTTTATTTATTCTTAATTTCAGGTATTACTACCTTGAGTTTTCAGAATATTATAGGAAGAGTTTATATGATTTTTTTTTTTTTTTTTTTTTTTTTTTTTGGTACCAGGGATTGAACTCAGGGACACTTGACCACTGGGCCACATTCCCAGCCCTTTTTTTGTATTTTATTAAAGACAGGGTCTCACTGAGTTGCTAAGTGCCTTGCCATTGCTGAGGCTGGCTTTGAACTCGCGATCCTCCCAAGTGCTGGGATTACAGGCATGCGCCACGGCGCCTGGCTGAGTTTATATGATTTTGAAGAAAAAATGAGTTAAAAACTGAGAGACATTAAAAACTTTTGTGTGGCCATCTACTTTTAGATAATGACATTTTAGAAAAACAGAATAACAACAACCAAATTTCATTTCCTATAGATGCTCTAACAAAACAGCTACAGATTTAATTTGCAAATTGTATTTATTTTAGTTTAATTTGTTATACATGCTTTTAGAGTGCAATTCCTTTCATATTACATATAAAAAGCACAATTTTCCAAGTCATTGGTTTTACACAAAGTATTTTCATACAAGCAAATTGTATTTTTAGCCAATAATGTGTTTAAGTTCATTTCTTCACTGGCCTGATTCTTAACAGACTATAACGTGTTTGATGTTTTCTTTCAATTTTATTGGAGAGCTAAATACCAACAAAACAGAAATAACGGAGCTGGGGTTGTGGCTCAGCGGTAGAGCACTTGCCTAGCACATGCGCGCCCGGGTTCGATCCTCAGCACCACGTAAAAACAAAGGCATTGTATACAACTAAAACAAATAAATAAATATTTAAAAAACAAAACAAAACAGAAATAACAATAGGTGTAGCAAATGCTTTTCAAGACATGCAAGCAACCACATGTTATTAGGGAAAAGACCTGACATATAAGACCAAAATGAATACTGAAGTAACCAATATAACTAAAGAAACATTTAAAATTCTAAGATTAAATCTCACCTTCTTCCAGGACTACATTTCACATCTTTCTGCCTCTATAACAGCACAATAAAAATTGGCTCCTTATTGTCTTGTAATATTTTTAAGGAAACTAATATTTCAATGATATTAATCAAAAAGACAAATTATAGGTGTTATTTGTAATTTCTTAGTATTTTAGCATTAGAGTAGATTAGGTACTATTACTAAAGAAAATGTGAAAATAAATTTTTTCTTATTTTTACTTTTAGTTGTAGATGGACATAATACCTTTATTTATTCATTTATTTTTATGTGGTGCTGAGGATTAAACCCAGGGCCTCACACGTGTTAGGCAAGCGCTCTACCACTGAGCCACAACTCTAACCCTGAAAATGAATTATTTCTAAAATAGTACAAGGAAAAAAAAATCTAAATTTCTAAAAACACAACTGAAACGCTGGTGCTGTGAATTCACAGAACCAAACTAAACAAAAGGTTGCTAGTTCAATAATTTGGCTTGTCAAAATTTCACCTATGGGGGCAGGGTTGTGGCTCAGTGGTAGAGTGCTTGCCTAGCATGTGTGAGGTACTGGGTTCAATCCCCGGTACCACATAAAAATAAAATAAAGGTATTGTGTCCATCTACAACTAAAAAAAAATTTTTTTTAATTTCACCTATAAATGTTCACTTCACTATTCACTATAACACTTTATACCACTTCCAAGATTAAGATTCTTTTTACTAATTCTATGAAGCGAAAACCCAGATTGTTTACATGTTGGGCAGTTGCCACTGGCGGAAGTGTTCTGAGAGAACTTTAACACCACATTTAAACTTTGTTCAGTCTTGGAAAAGAAAGAATTTTTACTCACTCTCCATATAGTATGTGGCCATGGGAAAAGATATTATCTAATTAAAAAAAAAACACTCCTTTTTACTTTCTTACTAGAATCACTATGCTAGTTACAGTAAATATGAGAAGTGGGGAAACCATCCCAATTACAAAGTATTCCTGGTCACTCTTAAATTTCATTTATCTGACTAGATACTTAACTTTTATAATACTGGGAAGATCCTTGTGTCATTCAAGATTCAGAATGCCAGTCCTAGTACATTTTCAAAGGTTTTAGACCTGCTCACCATCCAACCTCAATTGTAGATGCTATTCAAAAAACAGAAGTTGATACTTTATTTAATGCCTCCTCTTAAAGTATGAACATCAACAGTTCTTATAATTTCACTTCACCAAGGCCAATTGTGATCTACAGCTCACAACTCTGACCCTGCTGCTGGCTTCAAACAACTCTTGTCAAAATGATAGTAGGAGGGGCTGGGATTGTGGCTCAGCGGCAGAGCATATTGCATTGTGTACAACTAAAGTAAATAAATAAATATTTTTTTAAAAAAATGATAGTAGGAGTTGGGCATAGTGGAGCATGCCTGTAATCCCAGGGGCTCAGGAGGCTGAAGCAAAAGGATCACAAGTTCAAGACCAGCTTCAACAACTTAGGGAGGCCCTAAACAACTTAGCACAATCCTGTCTCAAAACAAAACAAACAAAAAGCAGGATACGCTTCTCTTAATTATATACTCAAATCATTCTATGTGGTTCACAGACCAGTTGTATTACCACACTGCTTGTTAGAAATGCAAAATTTTAGCTCATACACTAGACCAGCTGAATGAGAATCAGGTCTATTTCTCCATACCTCCCACTCCCTCCCTTCCTTTCTTTTGTAATAATACTGGGGATTCCACCCAGGGACTCCAGCATGCTAGGCAAACTCTACCACTGAGCTTTATCTCTAGCCCTTTTTGAGACAGGATCTTGCTAAATTGCCCAAACTAGCATGTAATTTGCAATCATTCTACTTCAACCTCCGGAGTAGCTGGGACTATAGGAGTACACCACCACACCCAGTGAGAATCAACATTTTAACAAATCCTCAGATTATTCTTACACAGAATTTTTAGAAGCACTGTCTAGTTCGATCATTGAGGAACCTTTCCTTCTTTATAGTTCCTTACGTCCTGTCTGGCATATAAGGAACCACGCTTTTTTCCTTTTGAGCATATCAAGACTCATCAAAAACTGGGCACAGGGCTGGAGTTGTGGCTCAGTGGTAGAGCGTTCGCCTTCCATGTTTGAGGCCCTGGGTTCAATCTTCAGCACCACATGAAAATAATAAATAAATAAAATAAAGGTATTGTGTCCGACTACAACTAAATATTAAAAAAAAAAAAAAAAAAACCACAACTGGGCACAGTGGCACACACCTATAATCCCAGCAGCTCCAGAGGCTGAGGCAGAAGGATTGCAAATTCAAGGTCAGCCTCAGCAACTTAGTAAGCCTCTAAAAAACTCAATGAGACCCTGTGTCTAAATAAAATACAAAAAAGGGCTGGGGATGTGGCCCAGTGGCGGAGTGCCCCTGAGTTCTATCCCCATTACAAAATAAATACATTGATTGATTAATTAATTAATTAATTAATTTTTAAAAAATACAAAAAAGGGCCGGGGATGTGGCTCAGTGGTTGAGTGCCCCTGGGTTTGATCCCTAGTATCAAAAAAAATAAAAATAAAAAAGGACGAAAAGTCTCACCAAAATAAAGCAGAGAAACTTTAAGAATATAGTTTCTTCACAACTTTCTTTTCATAAAAAAATTATAAACTCCATAAATCCTGGAATATCACTGTATCCTTAAAACGAAAATAGTATCAGACAAATATTTGTAGAGAGAACAAAACAGACACTATATAATCCCTAAAAGTCCTCCTTAAATCTGGCTCTTGTATTTGCTATGCTAGCAAAATTCTATCTAGAGAAACCGAAGGTAAAATACGAGATCACTTAAATTTACAAAATGAAAACTATTCTACTTTAAATTACTTGATCAAGGTCACAAGGCAGGTTCACTATTAAGTTCAGAAGGCTAATATTTTATATTTCATTATCGCATCAGGTCAAATGAATATAACATTCTTCTATATATACGCTAATATCCACACAAACTCAACTACCCAGAAAAGCTGTGCACTTGAAGCTTACGTAAACAAAAAGTGTGCACTCTACTGGAAAGAACCTGCACATAAAAAATTAAAGATTGCCGGGTGCGGTGGCGCAGGCCTGTAATCCCAGCACCTGGGAGGCTGAGGCAGGAGGATCATGAGTTCAAAGCCAGCCTCAGCAATGGTGAGGCACTTAGCAACTCAGTGAGACCCTGTCTCTAATAAAATACAAAAAAGGGCTGGGGATTGGCCCAGTGGTCAAGTGGCCCTGAGTTCAATCCCTGGTACAAAAAAAAAAAAAAATTAAAGATTACAAGACACTATTAATTTCTTCAAAATCAAAACAGCTGGGCATGGTGGTACACACCTATGATCCCAGTGGCTCAGGAGGCGGAGTCAAGAGGATTGCAACCTCAAGGCCAGCCTCAGCAATTTAGCAAAGCCATAAGCAACTCAGTGAGATCCTGTCTCTAAATAAAATACAAAAACAGGGTGGGGATGTGGCTTAGTGGTTAAGTGCCCCTGAGTTCAAGCCCCAGTACAGAAAAAAAAGAAGAAAAGTTATGAAAAAGGAAAAAATAAACATTTTTTCATGTATTTGTTGATTGATTGTACATCTTCTTCTGAGAAGTGTCTTTTCAGTTCCTTAGCCCATTTATTGATTGGGTTATTTGCTTTTTTGGTGTAAAGTTTTTTGAGTTCTTTATATATTCTAGAAATTAGTGCTCTATCTGATGTGCATGTATTAAATATTTGTTCCCAATTAGTTGGCTCTCTATTCACCTCACTGATTGTTTCTTTTGCTGAGAAGAAACTTTTTAGCTTAAATCTATCCCATTCATTAATTCTTGGTAATAGTTCTTGCGCTACAGGATTCTTATTAAGGAACTTGGGGCCTAATCCGACATGTTAGAAATTGGAGCTTACTTTTTCTATTAGGCGCTCAAAAATCCAAATACCGAATGTTTTCTCTGATATAAGGAGGTTAGTTCACAGTGTGATTGGATGGGGGTACATAGGATTAGAGGAACACTAGAATGGTCAAAGGAAAGGGAGGGCAAGGGAGGGAGCAAGGGGGGGGAGGGAAAAAAAATGGTGGTTGAATGAGATGGATATCACTATCCTAAATGCATGATTAAAGATCTGAATGGTACTTATATACTTTGTATACAAGCAGTGGTATGTAAAAAGATGCTAAACTTGTGCATTATGAATAAGTAAATAAATAATTTTTTTTTAAAAAAGGCCCAAATTAAAAAAAAAAAAAAGAAAAAATAAACACACCAGGTTTGGTGTTACATGCCTATAATCCCAGGGACTCAGGAGGCTAAGACAGGAGGATCACATGTTGAAGGCCAGTCTCAACAATTTAGCAAGGCTCTAAGCAACTGAGACCCCTGTCTCAAAATAAATAAAAAGGACTGGAGATGTAGCTCAGTGGTAAAGCACCCTTGGGTTCAATCGCCAGTACCAAAACACAAAATAAAAAAATACCATAGGGGCTGGGATTGTGGCTCAGCGGTAGAGTGCTCACCTAGCACATACACGGCCTGGGTTCGATCCTCAGCACCATGTAAAAATAAATGCATTGTGTACAACTAAAGTAAATAAATAAATGTTTTAAAAAAAATACCATAGAACAGATATAGCAAAAGATTACAGAAGAGAACAAAGATTAGAAGATATCAAGAGACTCAGGAATATGATTTAGGGGAGAAAAGGCAAAGGCAGCTAATAGCACAGAAAAAGCAACAGAAGCAGCACCCATTTAAATAACTTCTAAGACAAATAATGCAAAAAATTTTTAGAGCAAATTCATTTCTCCACTGATCATATCCAACATACCTAAATTAATAAAGAAATAATATCCCCAACCCTTTAGAGAGCAATAAAAAGCAAATTAAATTAAATACACATTGTCTTCTATGGTAAGTATTGTTATAGAAAAGTTTTCATCAATAGCTAAGAAGATTTTCATCTTAAAAAATTCATTAAGGGCTGGGGTTGTGGCTCAGCGGCAAAGCGCTCGCCTTGCATGTGTGCGGCCCGGGTTCGAACCTCAGTACCACGTAAACATAAAATGCATTGCATTGTATACAACTAAAGTAAATAAATAAATATATTTTTTAAAAATTCATTAAAATTGTGATACCGCATTTATTTTCTATAGCTCATTTTCCCTAACTGCTTATTGGTCTAAAACATTGATGATATTAATGCACTTGGAAATTGCTTTTTCTAAAAAACATTTTCTACCAGGCATGATGGCACATACCTGTAATCCCAGGAATTTGGGAGGCTAAGGCAGGAGAATCACAACTCAAGGCCAGCTTCAGCAATTTAGCAAGACCCTAAGCAACTTAATAAGACTATCTCAAAATAAAAAATAAAAGACTGAGGGATGGATGTAGCTCAGTTGTAAATCATCCCTTGGTTCAATCTCTAGTACCAAAAAAAGAAAAAAAAATTCTAGAACTGTTATTTAAAAAATACATTAAGACTAAAATAAGGAAGGAAAGACCACCAGGATGAAGGACTAATACAGAAATCCTGAAAGACTAATAAATTTGAATACAAAAATTAAAAATCTACAATGCAAAAGGCATTATGAAAAATCTTGAGACAAATGACAAATTTGAAAAATATTTTAAACATAAAACCAAGATTTAACACCCTTAATGGGATAAGGAGTTCTTACATATCAATAAAAAAAAAGCCAAGCCGGGCGCACTGGCGCACGCCTGTAATCCCAGCACTTTGGGAGGCTGAGGCAGGAGGATCGTGAGTTCAAAGCCAGCCTCAGCAATGGTGAGACACTTAGTAACTCAGTGAGACCCTGTCTCTAATAAAATACAAAAAAAGGGCTGGGGATGTGGCCCAGTGGTCGAGTGCCGCTGAGTTCAATCCCCAGTACAAAAAAAAAAAAAAAAAAAAAAAAAAAAAAAAGCCAAACTGAGATTGTAGCTCAGTGGTACAGTGTTTGCCTAGCACGTGTGAGGCACTATGTTTGATCCTCAGTACCACATAAAAATAAATAAATAAAGGTACTATGTTCATCTACAACTAAAATTTTTTTAAAAATACAAAATTTAAAAAATAAAAAATAAATTTTTTAACTTTAGACTCTGATGGTTATTCTGCTGGAGACAGACATTGGAATCCACACCAACAACATAAACCTTTGGTTTACTGGAAGGATGTTCTTTCAGGTACATGGAAGGGTCCAGATCCAGTATTAATTTGGGGAAGAGGATCTGTTTGTGTTTTTCCAAAACACGAATTTTCTCCAATATGGATACCATCTAGATTAATAAAACAGGTACCACATCAAAATGATCAAGATGAAGTTGTTGAAGAATCAAGATTAATAAAAAAGGTACAAAATCAAGAGGACCAAGATGAAGGTATAGAATGATTCCCTCAAAAGAGTCCTTCAAAATATTTCACAACTTAAGTGTCATTCCTCCCGGCCGGGACGAGGAGATCTCTCTTTAGTGTGCACACAATTGTATTTTTTTTTTTCTTTTTATACATGTCTTTATGTCTGTACATTTGTCTACATTTCATGTTAATGTGACGTCACAAATATGTTTGTATGTTTGTGCGTCTGTCCAGTGTGACGTCACAAAGAACAAAGCGCTTATGAAAAAAAAAATATATATATATATGGATCCAAATAACTTTAATTCATTCTAGGTTAAGAGTATTCAATTAAGAGTAAATAATTTTATAAATGAAGGTACTTTCAATTTTGATTTATAGGTGTCCCTGGGACTTCTCTTTAGCAAACAATATGACTAGTGCTATATAACCTGATATTTTGGTGTTTTGACATAAGATTGTTTGTTATTAACTTCATTTGTTTAATAGCTCATTAATTTCAATTATCTCAACAGGTAAAAGATTGCTCTGTATACAGAGACTCAAGGGTTCCAGCTAACAAATTATTTCTCTAAAGTGCCTTTACCTTTTCTTTAATCTATCTTTAATGCAGTAATTACCCTCAGTCTTTCTTTGTTTTGTTCTAAATATGATATTTTTCCAACTTATGTTTGTAGAAGCTCAACCTGCGATGTGTGTGAACAAAAATCAACTTTAATTTTCTAATCTAATTATTCTATTTTGTAGTTTGACAACTTGCCTCTTGACTCAGTGCTGCAATAGCACTGCCTTTACTTTAATAATTGATGCTTGAGTTTCTAGGTAGCGGGCCCTGAAGATTTGCCGGTGGCATTGTCTAGACATAAAAAAGACGTCTGCTGCTACAGCTGCAGGGATCACGGTCGCCGCGAGCATCCCTGCTGCTCAAGCATCAAACAACCTCACCAACAGTGTGGCCTCTGCTCTACATGCATGGGGCCTCCTACATCAACGTGTTATAACAAATGGACATTTTGATCTTTCGTTGTTTGGGACTTTACGGGACAATGCCTTGCGGGTATTTGTCTAGAGAATTCAGTGTGTTACTTGATGGAACTTAGGGCAGCTGATTTGTTTAAACAATTTGATACGCTATGCAATTTGGCTCATCACCAAAAGGCTTGTCGCCTTAAAGCCGCAACATCTCCTCACAATTGGACGGCTGTTAGTCATCATACACAGTCGATCCTAAAGGGCTCCATTGGATGGCTGGTTAGCCAATGACGGGTAAGATCCCCAGAGGGGGACAACCTAAGACAGGCACAGTCGCACGGGACAGTCTCATGTGGCCAACATATCAACCTAAGACAGGAGTCAAGGGCACAGCCTTGATTATCCGATGACGGGTAAGAATGTTGGTTGCACATAGACGTCCTAGAGCATCCCCTCTTTTAAAACAAAAGGGGGGAAATGCAGGAACCCTGTTTGGGGAGATGGCTTAAATTGCAGTTGACTATGGGCCATGGAGTTTTGGGCATTGCTGCCTTCGGCAGTCTCACGGGACTTGGCCTGGGATCTCGTGGGACTTGGCCCGGGATCTTGAGTGACTTGGCCGAGATTGCTGATCGGGTCAGCGCCATTTTGGTGGTGTATGTGGCGCGTGTTAGTCATTGTTAGAGCCAGAGAGAAAAGTTATCAGAATAAAAAGCTGTTTGTTTCCAGTTCGCCTCTGAACTTCTTCCCCGGCTTCGTTGTTCCAAGCGGCCATCGCTTCAGGCGGCAACAAATATGCCCATGGCATACCCATGCAATTAAATCCTATACAGTTATTGAAAATGATAATGCAGATCTATAATTATTGATGAAAAATACACCTACAGGAGGCTAGGAATATAACTCAGTGGTAAAGTCTTTGCCTTGCATGCACAAGGCCCTGGATTTGATCCCCTTAGCCCCACAAACAAAATAAAAACAAAACAAAGAAAAAAACAACAACAATAAAAAACACCTATAAAGGCTAGGAGTAGTGGTACATACCTGTAATCCCAGCAACTCAGGAGGCTGAGGCACAAGGATCACTCAAACCCAGGAGTTCAAGGCCAGTATGAGCAATACAACATATCACTTAAAATAAACACACACCAGGATAGGTGTGTGTAGGGCTAAGGGTATAGCTCAGTAGCTGAACAGGTACTTAGAATATGTGAGGTCCTGAGTTCAATCCCCCGAAAAAATACACACATATATATACAAAAAAACCTGTGAAATGGGAAAAAATATCAAAACATTACTTAAAAACTTATACATAGGGCTGTGGCTATAGCTCAGTGGCAGTGCACTTGCCTAGCATGTGTGAAGCACTGGGTTCAATCCTTAGAATTGCATAAAATAAAGGCATTCGTCCATATTCAACTACCAAAAAAAAAAAAAAAAAAAAAAAAACTTACACATAGAAAAATTTTTTCTCATTTTTTAGTTGTAGTTGTACTCAACACCTTTATCTATGTTTATGTAATGCTGAGGATCAAACCCAGGGCCTCGTACATGCTAGGCGAGAGCTCTACCACTGAGCCACAACCCCAGCCCTATACACAGAAATTGAAAGCAGGGACTTTCGATATGTACACCATTGCTCACAACGGCATTATTCACCATATCCAAAACATAGAAGTGTCCATCAATGAATAAATGGATAAATATAATGTAGTATATACATACAATAAAGAATAAACTGTTGAGATCTAAGCCTTATTTAAACACAGAACTCGTGATAAGAGGGGAAGCTAAGTATGACATCAAAGTAAATATCAAGAATTGAAAGCCCCAACCAATTTTAATGCATGCATCCCTTGAATTCTCAGAGATTAGTGTAACTCTAATATAACCCAAACGACTAGATAGGGCACACCCGGGGGATTTACTCCATCAAGGATAGGGGGATACTTAAGAGGTGAGTCCAAATTAGTGCTAGCGAAAACTTTATTGAGCTCAAGAATTGTGTTTCCATGTGTGGGAGCAGTGCTCTGGCTTAGCCAGGTACTTATCCCATGAGGTGCTGTCCTCTCACACAATCTATAAAGCAAAGGAAAGTTAAGTCAACATACTCTCCAAAGGAAACCAAAGACAGCTATCTTCAATTGCAAAATTAATTATGGAATCATTAGAAGGTCACAATCAGTACTTAAAGGAAGACAGAAGGGGATGAGAATGGAAAAGATTAGTACATTAAACGTACATAAGCCGGGCGCGGTGGCGCACGCCTGTAATCCCAGCACTTTGGGAGGCTGAGGCAGGAGGATCGCAAGTTCAAAGCCAGCCTCAGCAATGGCGAGGCACTTAGCAACTCAGTGAGACCCTGTCTCTAATAAAATACAAAAAAGGGCTGGGGATGTGACCCAGTGGTCGAGTGCCCCTGAGTTCAATCCCCGGTACCACAAAAAAAAAAAAAAAAAAAAAAACACGTACATAGATGAGTATTTTCTTTCAACTCTTGGAAAGAGGAAATCACCATAAAAATATTTAATTGTTAGCTGGGTGCACGCCTGTAATCCCAGCACTTGGGAGGCTGAGGCAGGAGGATCACGAGTTCAAAGCCAGCCTCAGCAATGGCGAGGCACTTAGCAACTCAGTGAGACCCTGTCTCTAATAAAATACAAAAAAGGGCTGGGGATGTGGCCCAGTGGTCGAGTGCCCCTGAGTTCAATCCCCAGTACCAAAAATATATATATATATATATATTTAATTGTTGTAGAGAAACTCTTGTACATGTGCACCTTAATACATATGTCTGTAATAGCAACAGAATAGAAAAAAAAATATCCATTTTTAAAAGAATGACTAATTTGTGGTAGTTATATAATTCCTATCTCTGAGAAAATGGGCTACATTTACAGACATCAATATAGAAGAATCTTAAAAACAATAATAAGAAGCAAATAAGAATATAAATTAAAAAATACAGGGCTGGGATTGTGGCTCAGCGGTAGAGCGCTCACCTAGCACATGGGCAACCCGGGTTCGATCCTCAGCACCATGTACAAATAAAATGCATTGAATAAAACTCGTTGTGTACAACTAAAAGCAAATAAATAAAAATATTTAAAAAATATACATTATGGTTTTTAAAAGTAGCAAAATTAAACAAAATATAGTTTGAAAAGGAAAGGATGGGCATGATAAAATAAAACCAAAACAGAATTCTGAATAGTTTTACCTCCAGTAGTAAGACTAACTAGAAATCAGGAGAAGTATACCAATATTTCTATTATTGTTATATTTCTTAAGGGCGGGTGTTCACAGGTTTTATCATATGCTTCATTACTTACACATAGAGTACTATGTTCTTTTTTTTTTTTAATATTTCTCCATTTATTTTAGTTGTGCACAATGCCTTTTATATTTACGTGGTGCTGAGAGTCAAACCCGGGCCGCGCACGTGCTAGGCGAGCACTCTACCACTAAGCCACAACCCCAGCCTCCTATGTTCTTACTTATGTATCAAATATCTTTGTGTGTGTGTGTGTGTGTGTGTGTGTGTGTGTGTGTGGTACCAGGGATTGAACTCAGGGGCAAAGTCCACTGGGTCACATCCCCAGCCCATTTTTGTATTTTACTTAGAGACAGGGTCTCACTGAGTTGCTAAGTGCCTCACCATTGCTGAGGCTGGCTTTGAACTCGCGATCCTCCTACCTCAGCCTCCCAAAGTGCTGGGATTACAGGAGTGCGCCACTGCGCCCAGCTTCAAATATCTTATAAAGGGAAACATAAAGAAAAAAAATGGAAGGAAAGAAAAGAAGTTAGACACCTATAATGCAGGTCAACATGGACCTCTTATCTCTCCCTGAAAAGGCAACATGTACTTCCATGTAAACTCCACTAAAATAAGTTTTTATTTTTTTCAAGGGCATAAAGCAGAAATGAAATGCAAGTACAAAGCCCATATATCCACAGTTTTTAAAAATTAACATAGGGTGCAATGGCCTATGTTTGTGGTCCTAGCTGCTCAAGGCTGATGCAAGAGGATTCCAAGTTGGACACCACCCTAGGCAGCATGGTAAGATGCCCCCATCCCCCCCAAATTAATATAATGTGTAATGTGATTCAAAAGAAAGTGAATTTTAATAAACTGTTTTAATATTTAAGTGCTCAGGTATAACCATTCTCACATTTACATTAAGGAAATAGATACCTGTACCTATACATAGAATCACCATGAGTGTGGTGGCTACATATGCAGATAAACTGAATAGGAAAATCAGATATCATAAGGAGCAATGCCACTGATAAAAGGATTTCTAAGTAGCAGGCAACTTTTAGTAAAGTTCTGAACAAAACTAAGTATAATTTTCCCTTGGTTTACTCAGTAGTTGCATTCCTGGAAAATGCACTGTCTACTAAATCCCTGAAAAATAAAAGTCCTTTGTGCTTAAATGCAAAATGGAATTCGGATCAGAATTGGACAAACAGGTTTTTCACCTACGAGAAGGTCTAGAAATGTTACACAGAACTGTATCATGCCTTGTGGGGCAACTGGCATTCCTGGCTCCTTCCTGCTCATCAAATACCAAAGCTGTACCTACCCTGCCCTAATCACTGTGGCAACATAAATTGCATACCTTCAAAGATCTAAACATCTCATAGCATCAGTACTGCCCGCATTAAGAACTAATCTTTAATTAGAATAAGCTACACTCCATGTATGTATAATATGTCAAAATACACTTTGTCGTGTACATCCTAAAAGAATTTAAAAAAAAAAAAAAAACAACAATTAGAGCCTTCAAGAAAGGGTAGGTCTCAATGTGGCCTCCAGACTGCTCTTGTTTTCATGACACCATGAAGTTGTATGTGATAATAAAAAGTCTAACCACCCATTATTATGTATAATTGTAATGCATCAATAAAAATTAGTTGAGGGCTGGGGTTGTGGCTCAGCAGTAGAGCGCTCGCCTAGCACGTGCGCGGACCGGTTGGATCCTCAGCACCACGTACAAATAAAAACATTGTGTACAACTAAAGCAAATAAATAAATATTTTTAAAAAAATAGTTGAAAAAAAACAAAAAGCCTAACCCAATTTCTAACTTTGGCAACAGAAGAATCCTTACACAATGCAAAAATGTATTACTAGGGAAACAGGAAGATAAAAACTAAGGAGCTGGGTGTGGTGACGCACACCTGTAATCCCAGCTATTCGGGAGGTTGAGGCAAAAGGATAGCAGTTTTGAGGTCAGCCTGGGTACTCAAAATAAAACACTAGAGCACTTAGCCTAACATATGCAAGGCCCTGGGTTCAATCCCTGAAACAGGTGTTGGGGGAAGTGGTAAAGGGGGAAACACACCTGAAAATATTTGCCCTAAATGAAAATACCTCAAACCAGAGGTTGGCAGTCTTCACCTATCTTTGAAGACCATATTATTTTGCTAAAATACAAATGTCCAAATTTAAAAACAATGTTACACTCAAAGGCATGTTACAGTTTACACAAAGCATTTTTTAAAAATAATTTTTTAGTTGTAGTTAAACACAATACCTTTATTTATTTTTTTATGTGCTGCTGAGGATTGAGCCCAGAGCCTCACACATTCTAGGCGGACGCTCTACTGCTGAACTACAACCGCAGCCCCTACACAAAGCATCTTTTATTCTATTTTAATCTATATATCAATTCTATGAGACAGATAGCATTCTTCTTGTAATAATTATAATGCCAGATATGGCAAAGTCACAGAGCTATTAGGCGACGAGACAGGACTTCAAGCTCTCTGATTGCAAATTCTATGTTGCTTATTCAGTCCGTACTGCTTCACAAAAGTCCACTATGGCAAAACAGATACAAGGAAATTCCGCAGTCTATACAGTGGAAGTGTTACTGGCAAAAGATTAACATAAAGCCTCCTGATCTATTTTGATAATATAAACTTGTACTACATATATCAGCTATTTCTCAAAGTGAGAAAGTTTTAAAAGCTAACATTGGGCAGGGATTGTGGCTCAGCGGCAGAGCGCTCACCTCGCACGTGCGCGGCCCAGGTTCGATCCTCAGCACCACGTAAACATAAATGTAAACAACTAAAGTAAACAAATAAATATTTTTTTTAAAAAAGCTAACATTGTTTTAATCCCCAACACTGCCAATAAATATATAATAATAGAAAGCCTCCTGGCTTTAAAAAAAAAAGAAAATATCTAACATTGTCATTTCTCATGGAAAAAAAAAGAACAGTGACAAAGAAAAAAGTAATTTTATTTTATTGGAATACTGGAATATTGGAATATTGGAAAATATTGGAAAATATTGGAATATTTTTTGGGGGTATGAGGGATTGAACCCAGGGGCGCTTAACCAATGAGCCACAACCCCAGGCCTTTTTAAATATTTTATTTAGAGACAGGGTCTTGCTAAGATACTAAGGGCCTAAGTTGCCAAGGCTGGCTTTGAACTTGCAATCCTCCTGCCTCAGCCTTCCAAGCCACTGGGATTACAGTGTGCACCATGGGATATTCTGAATATTCTATGCTTGAAAGCAGTAAGGTTTTACAGGTGCATTTGTCAAAACTGCACAGTTTGTATTTACTACATATGTACACATATTGATGTGTACATCTCAACTCAACCAAAAGTAAATAAAATGGGGCCTGGCTGGGGAATAGGTAGGAACACAGAACAAGTGAAAATGGCACATAATTAGCCGGGCATGGTGGCGCACGCCTGTAATCCCAGCACTTGGGAGGCTGAGGCAGGAGGATCACGAGTTCAAAGCCAGCCTCATCAATGGCGAGACACTTAGCAACTCAGTGAGACCCTGTCTCTAAATAAAATACAAAAAAGGGCTGGGGATGTGGCCCAGTGGTCGAGTGCTCCTGAGTTCAATCCCTGGTACCACAAAAAAAAAAAAAAAAAAAAGGCACATAATTAACAGATGTTGAATCTAGGAGACAGGCATATTGTACTACTCAATTTATTTTATACATATTTTAAATGTATGTAATAAACCATTTGTATAAACAAAAAACAAAAGAAGTTTTAGGAGTAATCATAAATATTGTCTAATTACTTCCCATTTCCTAAAAGATTCTGTATCAGAATCTTAATGAATCTTCAACTTAATCAGACATTATTGAATACCACCAAAGATTTTGACAAAGAGTTAACAAACTTGTCAAAAACCTTTCAGAGCCAGGGAACAGTGGTGCAGGCCTGTAATCCCAGCGACTGGGAGATTGAAGCAGAAGGATTGTAAATTCAAGGACAACCTGGGCAATTAAGCAAGACCCTGTCTCAAAATAAAAATTGTTTAAAAGGGCTAAGGGTGTAGGTACCTAGCATATCCGAGGCTCTGGGCTTATCTCCAATACCTCTATACAGATACACACACAACCTTTCAGTTCAGGAAGAAATCAATAAACATTAAGAACCTTATATAAGCTGGGCGTGGTGGCGCACGCCTGTAACCCCAGCACTTGGGAGGCTGAGACAGGAGGATCACGAGTTTAAAGCCAGGCTCAGCAATGGCAAGGCACTTAGCAACTCAGTGAAACCCTGTCTCTAATAAAATACAAAAAAGGGCTGGGGATGTGGCCCAGTGGTCGAGTGCCCGAGTTCAATCCCTGGTACAAAAAAAAAAAAAAAGAAAGAAAGAAAGAAAGAACCTTATATAGGGGCTGGGGTTGTGGCTCAGCGGTAGAGTGCTCGCCTAGCACGTGCGCGGCCCGGGTTCGATCCTCAGCACCACGTAAACATAAATGCATTGCATTGTGTACAACTAAAGCAAATAAATAAATATTAAAAAAAAAAATAGTAAGCCGGGCACAGTGGCACATGCCTGTAATCCCAGCACTTGGGAGGCTGAGTCAGGAGGATCGCGAGTTCAAAGCCAGCCTCAGCAATGGTGAGGCACTTGGCAACTCAGTGAGACCCTGTCTCTAATAAAATACAAAAAAAAGGGCTGGGGATGTGGCCCAGTGGTCGAGTGCCCCTGAGTTCAATCCCCGGTACAAAAAAAAAAAAAAAAAGATAGCTGAGCCAGGAGGATCGCAAATTCAAAGCCAACCTCAGCAATGGCAAGGTGCTAGCAACTCTGTGAGATTCCCATCTCTAAATAAAATACAAAATAGAACTGTGGATGTGGCTCAGTGGCCAAGTGCCGCCAGTTCAATCCCCAGTACTCTACCCCCACCCCCCCGAAAAGCTGAAAGTTGGCTGAGTCTCAATAACAGAAGACAACAACAGCTTCAGTTATTATATCCTAAACAATATTTCATTCTGTATTTCCCAAATGCATTACTATTAAAAACTGTTTCCAGCCTGGCACAGTGGCACACGCCTGTAATCCCAGCAGCTCAGGAGGATAAAGCAGGAGGATTGTGAGTTGAAAGCCAGCCTCAGCAATTTAGCAAGGCCCTAAGCAACTAAGTGAGACCGTGTCTAAAACTAAAATATAAAAAGGGCTGGGTATGTGGCTCAGTGGTAAAGCACTCTGGATTCAATCCCTGGTTACCACGCCCTCCCCCCCCACACACAAAAAAAGACTGTTTCCAGTGTTCTCTCACATCCCTCATTTAAAAGATAAGCCCTCATCACTTAAGGTAACTAATAAGGAAGCTTAAACCTCTTCTACCTTGCCAATAAACCAACAATCATGATAATCTAAAAAGATTATTTTTCTAAATGCAATAATATCACAAAAGTCTCTTTTTAACTTGTTATATTCAATAACTACAAAACTTAAACATTCAGATTTCCCACAGCTAAGGAAAAGTGTCTTTATAACTAAATTTGTAGACTACATCGAAGCAAACTTAAATGATGCGGGAAATCTCAAATTTAGCCTCCTATTATCAACCAGACACAGGACTTTCCTACCACTAGGAAGGGAGTGGTTTCCAGTTTTAGGATGACACAATTGAAAGGTTTTGAAAAGGAATTAAAAATAGTCTCTAGAGAGAATAACTTGAAATAAAAAGTATATTTTAGTAAAATAAGCATCAAATTAGTACTCCATAACTTTAATTCTAGACCTACCTGTACCCCCAACGAGTTGTGCAGCTTTAACTCATCTACCTAAGTTTCTAGTTCTTTATTATAAAATGAGGACACTTCATAAGGTCTACTGGGCTTTTCCAATCCTAACACTGTAATATCCTTCTAAACATATGATAGAAAGATTTGCTAAATACAAAGATATTCAGCATTTATATAATGTTTTCAAGAACTGTAAAGAACTTAGCAGTGCTAATAATGCCTATCCCTCTCCCCCACCCCCAAATATCACATAAGAAGCATCTAAAAACAAATATTTGATGTTTCAGAAATACCCCAATACTTTCCAATATGGTAATATATTAAAAGCTAGAATTCTTGAGGCATAATTTTTACTAAAATTCACCCTTTTTAGTGTTATACATCCTGGTCTGAGAAATGCATAGCCATGTAACCATCACAAAAATCAAGATAGAGGATACATAGATATAGAACATTCAAAAAAATTTCCTCATTCTCTTTGCAGTCAAACCCTCACCCAACTCCTGACAACTGCTTGTTTTCTGTCCCTATAGTTTTGTCTGTTCTAAAACATCATAAAAATGGAATCATACATAGCCTTTGAGTCTGGCTTCTTTTACTTAGAATAATATATTTGATATTCATCCATGTTGTTGAACGCAGTGCCAAACAATATTTCATTGTATAAATGTATTCAAATTTATCAGTTTACAAACTGAAGTACATTTTGGTGAATTCCAGTTTTTGGCAATTCCAACATTAGCATATAAGTTTTTATGGGACTAAGTTTTCATTTAATTTAAGTAAATATCTAAAAGTAGACTAGGCTCATCATGTTTGTGCATGAGAACCTGTCAAATGTTTTCCAAAGGGGTTGTACCAATAATGAATAGGAGTTTTTGAAGGTTTTAAGGAAAAACAAGTTTAGACCTTATGTCACAAATTTCCCAGAAAGATCCTAAATATATCCATATATTTTATCAGAGGAAATGATTTTCCTGTGAGCTATTTAAAGAAAATAGAAGTTAACAAAGGAAGTTGATTGACAAATATTTGTATTTATCAAATAGACAAAAATTTTTAATAGACTTTAAAATGTAGTGTTTGAAATCACTCTTATGTCCTATAGGTCAGTAATTATGTGGGGATGTATTTAAATCGATTTGGCTAGAATGTGGGTTTAAGTTATCTTATTTTAAATGGCGGTTTCCAAGTGCGTTATCTGTATAAATTAAAAATTCTGTTCACTTTGGATGTACATGAGAAGGAAGCTGAAAAAAGACATAGTAAAAAATTTGATACTTCCAATTCAGTTGTTCAAGTGGGCCCTCAGAAATAATCTATAGTTCTTTTATATTTTTAATTTTTTTTGTATTTATTTATTTGCTTTTAGTTGCACACAACGTGTTTATTTTTACGTGGTGCTGAGGATTGAACCGGGCTGCGCATGTGCTAATAAGCGAGCGCTCTACCCCTGATCCACAACCCCAGCCCAATTTGTAGTTCTTTTTTTTTTTTTTTTGGTACCAGGGATTGAACTCAGGGGCACTCGACCACTGGGCCACATCCCCAGCCCTTTTTTGTATTTTATTAGAGACAGGGGTCTCACTGAGTTGCTAAGTGCCTCGCCATTGCTGAGGCTGGCTTTGAACTTGTGATCCTCCTGCCTCAGCCTCCCAAAGTGCTGGGATTACAGACGTGCACCACCACGCCCGGCTCCAATTTGTAGTTCTTAATGAGATCACTTTATGAAAATCCTACACTTTCTCATCAGTCTCCTGGTTCTATTTCCATCTTTATCCAACTTAGCTTTCACAGTATGAAAGGCTCAGTGATGTAACTCCATGGTAGAATTCATGTGTAGCATGCAGCAAAGCTCTAGGTTCATCCCCATGATAAAAAAAATAAAGTTAACTCTTCCTCACACTACCCAACTTAGCTCTAGCTTCACTTCCATTCCTCAAAAATTTAAACTCTTTCCCACTTTAGATTTTCCCCACATGCAGAAAATGCCCTACCTCCAGCTTTCTGCATGGTGGTTCCTTCTAATTCTTCATATCAATTTAAATGTTAACCTTAAGTGTAGGCTTCAAACATCAAATTTATTCTCCTCTTATTCTTTCTTTGTGGTATACAATTCATTGTGTTAATGCATTTAAAATTTTTTTCTTGGTACTGGGGATTGACCCAGGGCACTCTACTCCTGAGCTATATCTCTAGTCCATTTTATATTTTTGAGACAGGGCCAATTCTAAACTGCCCATGTTGACCTGGAACTTGTAATCTTCCTGTCTCAGTCTCCTGAATTGCTAGGATTACAGGCACGCATCACCACCAGTTTACCATGCCTTTTAATGTAGTCTGTTTGTTTGTTTGTTTGTTGGCGTGTTTGTTTTTGCGGTGCTGGGGATAAAACCCAGGGCCTCATGTGTGGTGGGCAAGCACTTTACCACTGAGCTATACCTCCAGCCCAGGGTAGTTTTAAACTACCTGTTTAAACAATTTAAAAAAAAAAAAAAATACTACTGTTTCCAAAACTGTTATCCAAAAGGAATACGGAATAGGAGAAAAGGGCAGAGAGGGCAGACTCTAGGAAATTCATAAGTATTATACCCAGCCCAAATTTTAAAGTAATTTAATTGAACACTTTTAAAAGGAAAAGTATTTTAGCACACTCAAAATTTAGTAATGATTTACTGATATTCACTTAAAATATTCTTATCTATGAGAGTATAACTAGATATTCATTACATTTATCTAATAAGAATGTATTGAATCCGGACATGGTGGGGCACACCTGTAATACTAGCTACTTGGGAGACTAAGGCAGGAAATTGAAGGTAAGTTGGAGGCCAACCTGAATAACTTTGACCCTATCTCAAAAAAAAAAAATTTTTTTTTAATTAAAATAAAGGGTCTGGGGTTGCGCCTAGCACGTGAGAGGTGCTGGGTTCGATCCTCAGCACCACATAAAAATAAAACAAAATAGGGGCTGGGGTTGTGGCTCAGGGGTGGAGCGCTCGCCTAGCATGTGCGCGGCCCGGGTTCAATCCTCAGCACCAGGTAAAAACAAAGACACTGTGTATAACTAAAAATAAATAAATTAATTAATTTTTAAAAAAAAGAGTACTTATTTAAAAAAAATAAACAAAATAAAAGGTATTGTGTTCAACTATAACTAAAAAAATGTTTTTAAAAAATTAAAATAAAGGGCTGAGGATGTAGCTCAGTGGTAAAGTGCTCCTAGGTTCAATTCTCAGTAAAATAAATAAATAGAATTAAGGGCTGAGGGTGTAGCTCAGTAGTAGAGTACTTGCCTTGCATGTGCAAGACCCTGGGTTAGATATCCACCACCAGGAAAAAAAACAAATATATTCATTATATTATTCATTATAACTTTTAGAATAACTGAAATATCTCATCATGAAAAAAAACTTTAAAGATCATTCAGTCTAAAATCATCAAATTAGCCAGGCGCGGTGGTGCACGCCTGTAATCCCAGCACTTTGGGAGGCTGAGGCAGGAGGATTGTGGGTTCAAAGCCAGCCTCGGCAATGGCAAGGCACTTAGCAACTCAGTGAGACCCTGTCTCTAAATAAAATACAAAAAAGGGCTGGGGATGTGGCCCAGTGGTCGACTGCCCCTGAGTCCAATCCCGGGTACCAAAAAAATAAAGAAACAAATAAAACCATCAAATTATAAAAGAAACAAAAACACAGAAGATATTTAGCCAAATCAAAGAATATGGCAATACAGGAATTAAACTCTTACCGTATGATTAATAAATTTACATTCACTTATTTAACACATATATGAACACTCCCATTCACCCCAAGTTCTTTAAACCATCCATGGTAACAATAATGATATCAAATCAGAAGTAATGGAAGCCATAAAAGGTGTGATGAAGGAAATAGCCAAATATACTTTCATTTCTTTTGATCCTTAGATCATCTCTCAAGGAAATTGGCCAAAAACTCTAGCCTTCCTCTGGAAAACCAATCTTCTCTAAACCCAAATGACAAAAAATAGTTATGTGGTTTCAGTATGCAGACAATTTAGGATTAAAATTTAAAAAAAAAAAAAAAGAATTTTAACAACTACCATTCTTGTGTCACAGGTATTAATGAATTACCTCTGAATACCAAGTACTTAGGTGTAACTCTTTTAAGATTAGTTATTAGGCCAAACACTTTTCATCAATTTCATATTTCACTCAGTTTCCAGAGGATTTTTTTCTTTCCATATTAGGGATTGAACCCAGGGCCCTTTTACCACTGAGTACATCCCCAAGCCCTTTTAATTTATATATTTTGAGATAGGGTCTCACTAAATTGCTGAGGCTGGTCTCTAATTTGTGATCCCCTGCCTCAGCCTCCTGTGTCCCTGGGATCATAGGTGTGAGCCATCACACCCAGCAGGGGATGTTAGCATAAACACTGACAATTAGAAATTTCACAAAATCTGAAGATTCTAAGACTCAATTGTGGTTTAGAGAGAAATGACATCTTCTCTAAGGAAGCGCTCAATCTCAACTAAATTTTCTGTTAATTCAGATAAAACTTTCCTAGGATATATGACAGGAATGTTAGTAGTGAAGAGAAAGAGAGTGACAAAGAGGCTATTTGCTAACTCAGAAATCCCAGCTTAAACTTGGGCCATCGTTACCACATAATGATATGTTCTAAAAAGACAAAATTGATTTCATTGAATTTAAATGACATTAGCAGTGAAAGCTAAGAGATGAGATCTGAAGTCAAACCACATGGGTTTGAATACCTATCTCCACCACTTCCTCTATGATATTGGGAATATTTTTAACCCCTGTGTTTCTGATTCCTTAACTACAAGATAAGAATAATAATCATACTTCAGGGCTGGGGTTGTGGCTCAGTGGTAGAGCACTTGCCTAGCATGTGTGAGGCACTGGCTTCAATTCTCAACACCACATATAAATAAATAAAGTCCACTGACAACTAAGAAAAATATTTAAAAAATAGGGACTAGGGATATAGCTCAGTTGGTAGAGTGCTTGCCTCGCATGCACAAAGCCGTGGGTTCAATCCCCAGCACCACAAAAGATAATAACAATAACCATACTTTATAGGGATCCATTGTGAGAATTAAATTAGTACAAGTAAAGCACTTGAACAATTCCTGGAATATAACATTAGCTACTGATAGTATTATTGTTGTTGTTATCATCTAATGCCTTACTATAGTTCTCGCATGTGGCTCAAATAGTTTCCCAACCAGATTATGCAATGTTAATGTTCCTAAGCCAATGATTCAATATACTAAATTCAAAAGGCATCTCTATAAAACACAGCCTGAAGTCTTCCATTAGTCCTTTAACTTATCAAAGTTTCCATTAATACTAATCAACAGCAAATATTTACTTAAAGCCAAGAAATCAATATGGATTTCCACAATATGCAACTTCTAAAAAATCTTGGAATAACTGATTTTCAATTTACCATTAACTACAAATTAATCTCTGATCTTAAATACCAAATTAATGTCTGGATCTATAGATAGTAATGAAATTCAATGAACCTTCTATTAAGATATTTACATGGCTGGGGATATAGCTCAGTGGTAGAGCACATGTTTAGCATGTGCAAGGCCCTGGATTTAACCCCTAGAGCTCATGCACACACACACACACACACACACACACACACACACATACAAATTCACTATCAATGGGCAAAATTGCCTTTTTCAAAGATTTTAGCCAAAACAAGAAGTGTTTATTATTTTAGTCATCTGGAAAATGTAAATAAAACCCACTCTAAAACATCACTTTAAAAAAAGCTAAAATATTAACAATGTAAGAGGTGGCAAGGATGTGAAGCAACTAGATCTCACACACTGCTATATAACCCCAGCCCCTATGATATTTTAAATGTTCCACTAGTGATCAAATATATACAAACTTCAAAAACCAGTTACTATTTTCTCCCTATCAAACAAGCAAATATTTATTCTCCATGTCCCCATTAGCCTGTCTTTTTCCACACACATCCCCTCTTTTTGAGGTGATTTTAAAAAATGAATTAGGGATCAATAGCATAGAAACTATGATTATTACTTCACAAGTACCTGGACTTCAGAAAAAGGACACAAGAGATAACTTGCACTAGTTAGGTCTACTGGGCAGCCGGGGGGTGGGGAGGGTAGGACAAAAAGAATATGAACATTCATTACAGTAACACACCATAAGTGTTATTTCAGACATGAATACTTAGTTTAGTAAATGAAGTCAAAGGCCTTCAGGGTAAGCTAACAAATCTATAGCCAAGAAAAATAATAAAATTCATTACAATACAAATATAAATCAATCTGAACTACAGAAAATAATTAGATGATTTTGTGATTTTCCACAGGACTGGGCTCAGCTCTTTTACAAAGAAACAAAAGGGAAAGGCACCACAAGAAGTCAAGCCAGAAACCTGATTTCCCAGGAAATTAGTTCTTACTTGACAAAGAAATGGCCCCATATTCTTAAAAAACAGAACTTTTGGGGCTGGGATTGTGGCTCAGTGGTAGAGCGCTCGCCTAGCACGTGTGCGGCCTGGGTTCGATCCTCAGCACCACGTAAAAATAAAGGCATTGTGTACAACTAAAGCAAATAAATAAATATTAAAAAAAAAAAAAAAAAAAACTCTTCAAGTAGATTTGAGACATGTAAACTCAAATACTCTGTAAAAAAATGTGTGATCTTTCCTCTTAAGATCTCCAAGATGGGGCTGGGATTGTGGCTCAGCGGTAGAGCGCTCGCCTAGGGCGTGGGCGACCCGGGTTCGATCCTCAGCACCACGTACAAATAAAACGCATTGTGTACAACTAAAAGCAAATAAATAAAGATATTAAAAAAAAAAAAAAAAAAAGATCTCCAAGAGAGAATAATTAATGTTTATTTTAAAAGCCCAATTTAGAGTTTAATATTCTATAAACAATAAGTTTCTTTCAAAATGCTAAGTAGGGTTGGGCATGTGGCTCAGTGTGAGAGTGCTTGCCTAGCATGTGCAAGGCCCTGGGTTCAATCCCCAGCACCACAAAAAAAAAAAACAGAAAAGACAGCCTGTATAAAGGGAGAAAATATTTGTAAATTATGATTGAAAAGGGATTTATATCCAGAATATATGAAGAAGTTTCTATAATTCAATAAAGACATCTCAAATTTGTTAGTGGGCAAAGGTCTGAATAGATACTTCTTCAAAGATATACAAATAGCCAATAAGCACATAAAGATTCTCAACATCATTAGCCATCAGGGAAATTTAAATCAAAACCAGAATTTTGACTTAACACCTGCTAGAATGGTTCTAATCAAAAAACAAACAAAGCCTGGGGGAGTCTAGCTCAGAGGCAGAGCTAGTGCTCCAAAAGGTCTGGGTTCCATTTCCAAGGTGCAACTACTTTGAAGTTACCATATGACCCAACAATTCCACTTCTATGTAATTACTCAAAAGAAGTGAATACAAGCCGGGCGCGGTGGCGCACGCCTGTAATCCCAGCACTTTGGGAGGCTGAGGCAGGAGGATTGTGAGTTCAAAGCCAGCCTCAGCAATGGCGAGGCACTTAGCAACTCAGTGAGACCCTGTCTCTAATAAAATACAAAAAAAAGGGCTGGGGATGTGGCCCAGTGGTCGAGTGCCCCTGAGTTCAATCCCCGGTACCACAAAAAAAAAAAAAAAAAAAAAGAAGTGAATACATATCTACACAAAACCTGTACATGGTTCATATCTGCTTTATCTGAATAGGCAAAAAGTGGAAATCCAATATCTATTATTAGGAAAAAAAGTTTGTATTTTAAAGTGAAATACATCCAGAGCTGGGGGTATAACTCAGCAGCAGAGCATTTGCCTAGCATGAGCAAGGAAGGTCCTGGGTTCAACCCACAGCACCATGAAAAAAATCAAACACGCAATACATCCATATAATGGAATACTACTCATCAATAAAAAGGAATGAATTATTGACATACAAAAAAAAATGGACAGATCTTGCCAGGCGCGGTGGCACACACCTGTAATCCCAGCACTTAGGAGGCTGAGGCAGGAGGATCGCGAGTTCAAAGCCAGCCTCAGCAATGGCAGGCGAGGCACTTAGCAACTCAGTGAGACCCTGTCTCTAATAAAATACAAAAAAGGGCTGGAGATGTGGCCCAGTGGTCAACTGCCTCTGAGTTCCATCCCTGGTACCAAAAAAAAAAAAAAAAAGATCTCAAATTAATTAGGCACAATGAAAAGAGCCATATAGATTCTCTCAAATACACACACACACACACTCCACATGATTCTGTGTATATAAAACTATGGAAAATGCAAATTAATGTATACTGATGGATAACAGATCAGGGGTTGTATCCGGTAGGGGAAAGGGAGAGATGGACTACAAAAAGGCACAGAAGTGCACGCCTGTAATCCCAGCCTCAGCAAAGGCAAGGCACTGAGTGACACAGAGAGACCATGTCTCTAATAATATACAAAAAAAAGGGCTGGGGATGTGGCCCAGTGGTCGAGTGCCCCTGAGTTCAATCTCCAGTACCACAAAAAAAAAAAAAAAAAAAAGGCACAGAAGTCAGGCGTGGTAGCACATACCTATAATCCCAGTGGCTTGGGAGGCAAGGCAGGAGGATCACAAGTTAGAGGCCAGCCTCAGCAATATACTGAAGCTCTAAGCAACTTGGTAAGACCCTGTCTCAAAATAAAAAATAGGGCTGGGGTTGTGGCTCAGTGGTAGAGTGTTTGCCTACCATGTGTGTGAGGCACTGGGTTTGATCCTCAGCACCACATAAAATAAATAAATTTTTAAAAATCTTTTTAAATAAAATAAAAAATAAAGAGAGATGGATAAGAGCCCTTGGGTTCAATCCCTGGTACCAAAAAAAAAAAAAAAAAAAAAAGCACAACAGTGATAAGTATGTGTCTTGCCTTGAATGTGGTATATGCATATATAAAAGTTCAAATCGTAGGGGTTGGGGTTGTGCCTCAGGGGTAGAGTGCTGGCCTAGCACATGCGAGGCCCTGGGTTCAATCCTTAGCACCACATAAAAATAATAATAAAGGTATTGTGTCCAACTACAACAACAACAAAAAAGTCCAAACTGTATACTTTATGTACAGTTTCATTTATGCCAAATACACATGAATAAAGCTGTCAAAACATTGACATGCTATGTTGGGGGAAGAAACATATTAGTGTTTCTGAAATGGTATATTTGGGTAAGTAAAAAGTACAAAGAGTAGACTTAAAGCTTTTTATGTATGGCAAACTGTAGGAGCCCTGTTTTGGGGAGATGGCTATGGGCCATGGAGTTTTAGACATTGTCGCCTTTGATGACTTTGGGCCATGGAGTTTTAGACATTGTCGCCTTCCGTAGTCTCACGAGACTTGGCCTGGGATCTCGAGAGACTTGGGCTGAGCACGGAGCAGGTCGGGGCCATTTTGGTTGTTGGTTGTTTGCTGGTGTGTGGTACGTGTTAGAGTTGTTAGAGCCAGAGAGAGAAACTGACAGAATAAAGATCCTGTTTGTTTCCAGTCTGCCTCTGAACTTATTCCCGCAGCTTTACTGCTCCAAGCGGCCATCGCTTCAGGCGGCAACAGCAAACATTTTCAAAAGCCAAAATATTTTAAGTGACTACCACTTAGTGATAGTGAGTAAATAGCAGAAATAACCAAAGCTACTCTGAATTCAGTCTAGTCTTTAAAATAGATATTTTAAAAATCCATCTCAATATTTATTTGAACAATGAAAGTATTCATACACATGTATGTTTAGAACATATTACTTTCGTATACAGATAATACTTGATAAACAGAGAATTCTACTGCAGAAAACATCTACCCACAATTTTGCAGGTAACAGACTGAAAACTATTGATAAGGATACTTAATGCCAAAGAGATTCAATACTTAAATATTAGCATATAATATAGAAGTCTAATGAAAAATTTATCTAATAGGTTCATAGGTTCCACAGCTATACTTCATAATCCAAGAGTTTAGTGATTAGCTATAACTCTGCTAATCTGAGTGCCGATAAGAATTTACTGTGACCTAAGAGCAAAATATAGATGAATTAAAATAAAGACTCGCTAGGATCAGTGGCGCTCGCCTGTAATCCCAGCACTTGGGAGGCTGAGACAGGATTGTAAGTTCAAAGCCAGCCTCAGCAATGGCAAGGCACTTAGCACTGAGACCCTGTCTCTAATAAAATACAAAAAAGGGCTGAGGATGTAGACCAGTGGTCGAGTGCCCCTGAGTCCAATCCCCAGTACCAAAAAAAAAAAAAAAAAACCCACAGAAAGTTTTTACCTCCTACCTGCTCCACTAAAAATGCTGGATCCTTACAACAGTAACTAGCATTTACTGAGAGTATTCACTATGAGCTAAGCACTATGTTAAACTGTTTAACTTTACATGGGTTATCTCATATAATCCTCAAAGTAATTTATTTTTTCAGGTGAGAAAACTGAATGAACCTAAGCGTTCGTTTATGCAGGACCCAGTGGCAATGGTGCACACCTGCAATCCCGACCCAGGAGGCTGAGGTAGAAAGTTCACAAGTTGGAGTTCTGCCTAGGCAATCAGAGAGAACCTGTCTCAAAATTAAACAAAAAAAATGAGCTGAAGTTGTGGGTCAGTAGTAGAGCAAGGACCTGAGTTCAAACCCAGCACCACAGGGGGCGGGGAAAAAAGGAAGAAAAGATGATCAGTCATGTAAATGGACATTTGCAGTTCATTTTCTTACCAATATTTTCAATATAGTGTATGTTAATGCTGTCACTCCAAGAGTAAGGAAGACTTAACTATGATAGGAAATATTCTTTCATACTGCCAATAAGTAGTATTTTTCAAAAATAAGAATGTGTCAACTCTTTAAAATAGTTAACCATTCAAAAATTAAGTTCACTGATGAAATTTAAAGAAAGTCATTACATCATGAATGTGATGGAAATTGCATACCTACTTTTCATCAATTTAAAAGACAAAACAACTTTTTAACATCTCTCTACACATACAGATTTCCCCCTCCTAGTGCTGGGGAATTAAACATGCCAGGCAAGTGCTCTACCACTGAACTACATTCCCAGCATTTTTGTTGTTGTTGAGACAGGGTCTTGCTGAGTTGCCCAGGCTGGCCTCAAACTTGCAATCCTCCTGCCTCAGTAGCTGGGAGAAAGATTCTTCTTTCACCTCTGACCAAATTCTTTACTATGAAAGATATAGGACTTAACTTCTGAAATAAAAATCTACTTCTACTTGAATTGTGAAGAAAAATGTTGTTGTTGTTTGCAATTTTTATTTCTTACTATTTTAATTTTTGAGACATGGTCTCACCATGTTCCCCAGACTAACCTCAAACTCCTGGGCTTTAACCATCCTCCTGCCTCAGACTCCCAAAATCTCCCAAATAGCTGGAACAAGAGGCACAAGATACCTGGCCCAGCTTTTATAAAAATGTATTAACTCAAAAAAAAAAGTATTAATTCTAGGGGAAAATAAGCTGATTCTAACTGGCATTTAGAACTAATTTAAAGTCATTAATAATATTATTAAATAGCCTCATCTGCTTCATTCTAAAACATGTCTAATCCTCCACTCTAACCCAATCACGAAAACAAAGATAATAAATGCCTAAAATACGTGTAAAGTTTTAAAGTCAACTGTTTTTCTGAAATGGCATGTTGCTTATAATCACAGCATCTGGAATATTCTCTTACAAAGAGAAATTTATAGTAAGTCTAAAGTTGTTTTTAATTATTAACAATACCACAAATGCAGTGCCTACTACAAGCAAAGCAGTACAAAAAATACTTTTCACTTAATTCTCACCATCAGCCTAGTAAGGATAGTATAAATTCCTCTTTACAGATGACAAAACTGAATCTAAGAGAAGTTAAATAAACTTCCCAATAGGTTAACTAATAAAGTCAGAATTCAAAAACTTGGTCATTAAATTATAAACTTGAATCTTGTCTCTCTTATGCTTTCCTCTGAATACAAATGGTATATCTTTTCCAATTTCATTATGTGGCAGTGACAAATATTTTCCTGCAATCATCAAGGTATTCTGTGGTTCTGTAAGAGTCTAGGTTTAAAAAATATAAGGATTAATCTTGATTATGAAATACTAGGAGCTAAAATTCCTGACAATAGTTCTATTACAAGAAATTAATAAATTATCCACAATAAAACTGCAATGTACCAGAGATACACAAATGCACAACTGACCCAAATGAAAGCTCTGCTAACTTTGACTTTGCCAAGGCCAAAGGTATCCAATCTTTTTTTTTTTTGTGGTGCTGGGGATCGAACCCAGGGCCTTGTGCATGCAAGGCAAGCACTCTACCAACTGAGCTATATCCCCAGCCCCAATCTTAACTGTTATAAATTTAGCCGATTTCTAGTTCCTGGCTTCCCTGACTGCCTTTATTCAGAGCCATGCAATGTTCTACAAATTTCAATCCTGCTTCTTTCCTAAATGGAAAAATTTAATAACCATTTTCAGAATTAACTATATACACATTAATATAACCAAATTTCCATAATTAAGATTTGGTTGTTATATCAGAGAATTTGAGACTGATTTCAGTTAAAAGAATCTAAAGTAGCAGCCAGCATATGAGGAGAAACAGGGTTTGGGTGGGGAGAAAGGGGGAAGTCACTGAATATTAATTACTAATTTATCAACTCCTTGATTAATCCATTCAAGATGACCAAGGGGAAGCCTGGTGGGGTGGTGCACACCTGTTATTCCAGCTATCTTCGAAGCTGAGGCAGGAGGACTGAAAGTTCAAGGCCAGCCTGGACAACTTGGTAAGACCCTGTCTCAACTTAAAATGTTAAAAAGGGCTGGGGAGGGCTGGGGTTGTGGCTCAGCAATAGCGCGCTCGCCTAGCACGTACGCAGCCCGGGTTCGATTCTCAGCACCACGTAAAAATAAAGGCATTGTGTACAACTAAAACAAATAATTAAAAAAAAAAAAAAAGAAAGGGCTGGGGATGTAGTTCAGTGGTAGAGCAGTTGCCTAGCATGTGAGGCCCTTGGTTCAATTCCTAGTAGCACAAGGGGAAAAAAGGATGACTAGGGAGTCCCTTCCTAATCCTTTTCTCCACTGGAGAGGCTTTCCCCAGCTATGGTGCTGGGAACATATTTTCAAGAGTTTGCAGAAGTAGAGATAGTGAATCTTCTTCCAAACTCACATGCTCAAGGCTGGGGATATAGCTCAGTGGTAGAGCACCTGCTTAGCATGCTCAAGGCCCTGGTTCCATCTCCATCATTTGGGGGGGGAAAAAAAAATACCCAGTGATAAATCAACATGGTCCTACACAGCCTCTCATCTTCTAAGACTAGCATTTCTCAGTCTATTTACTTGCATTCTGACATGATTTTTTGAGTGGAAGAAAACAAAGGAAGAGTTATAACAACAAAAACTGCAGAGAACTAAGAATAAGTACATGGAAGAATGCTGCAAATAGGATCATCCTCCTTTACATATGTCACTCCAGGAAAACTGCCAAGAACCACTCACTTCTCTAGACATACTTCCTGCAGATTCTCCAGACTCTTCCTTAAGCACATGTCAGTATTCTCATTCTCTAGTTTTCCTTGTTTTTACTTTAAGATCTATAAGTGCATAATTTTATATTCTTCAAAATATATGGCAATAGTGTATCAGAATTTAGTAACATCCTATTCATCATTATCTGTGTCTCACTTCTGAATATAAATCCTAAAGCCCTATAAAGTATTTCTACCTACAATAATGAAATTTACAATGTTATGCTGCTTAAATTTTGTTACTAAAACATTTATCATAATGTCAAGATAAAAAAATAAGATGGCAAAAATTCTTTTTGATTTAGAAAGTTTTTTTTAAAGACCTTTTTATTTTTAGACAGGGTCTCAATAAATTACTCAGGGTCTCATTAAATGCTGTGAACCTCCTGCCTCAGCCTCTGGGATTACAGGCTGCACCCTGTAAGAAATCATTGTCATTTCTCTTAGCCCTAAAAGGAAATACAAATCAGAGTTCAGAAACTTGCAGAATTAAAAATCTTTCTAAAAATCAAAAATCTATTAAACACAATGTATGTGTTTTAGAAAGTCCAAAATAAAATGCAGCTTTTCAAGTACTTTATTACATAAAATACTTTTTTTTAAGGTGGTAAGTTTACTAAGTGACGCTTTTTTTTTGTTGTTGTTGTTCTAACTAGTTATACATGACAGTAGAAGGTATTCATTGTACACAAATGGAGCACAACTTTTCACTTCTCTGGTTGTACACGATGTAGTCACACCCTTTCTGCAATCGTACATGTATCTAGGGTAATGATCTAAGTGACTTTTCTGATAAAGAAATTCCTCCCGGAGCCGGGCGCGGTGGCGCACGCCTGTAATCCCAGCACTTTGGGAGGCTGAGGCAGGAGGATCACAAGTTCAAAGCCAGCCTCAGCAATGGCGAGGCACTTAGCAACTCAGTGAGACCCTGTCTCTAATAAAATACAAAAAAGGGCTGGGGATGTGGCCCAGTGGTCAAGTGCCCCTGAGTTCAATCCCCGGTACCACAAAAAAAAAAAAAAAAAAAAAAAAAAAATTCCTGCAGATTCTCCAGACTCTTCCTTAAGCACATGTCAGTATTCTCATTCTCTAGTTTTCCTTGTTTTTACTTTAAGATCTATAAGTGCATAATTTTATATTCTTCAAAATATATGGCAATAGTGTATCAGAATTTAGTAACATCCTATTCATCATTATCTGTGTCTCACTTCTGAATATAAATCCTAAAGCCCTATAAAGTATTTCTACCTACAATAATGAAATTTACAATGTTATGCTGCTTAAATTTTGTTACTAAAACATTTATCATAATGTCAAGATAAAAAAATAAGATGGCAAAAATTCTTTTTGATTTAGAAAGTTTTTTTTAAAGACCTTTTTATTTTTAGACAGGGTCTCAATAAATTACTCAGGGTCTCATTAAATGCTGTGAACCTCCTGCCTCAGCCTCTGGGATTACAGGCTGCACCCTGTAAGAAATCATTGTCATTTCTCTTAGCCCTAAAAGGAAATACAAATCAGAGTTCAGAAACTTGCAGAATTAAAAATCTTTCTAAAAATCAAAATCTATTAAACACAATGTATGTGTTTTAGAAAGTCCAAAATAAAATGCAGCTTTTCAAGTACTTTATTACATAAAATACTTTTTTTTAAGGTGGTAAGTTTACTAAGTGACGCTTTTTTTTGTTGTTGTTGTTCTAACTAGTTATACATGACAGTAGAAGGTATTCATTGTACACAAATGGAGCACAACTTTTCACTTCTCTGGTTGTACACGATGTAGTCACACCCTTTCTGCAATCGTACATGTATCTAGGGTAATGATCTAAGTGACTTTTCTGATAAAGAAATTCCTCCCGGAGCCGGGCGCGGTGGCGCACGCCTGTAATCCCAGCACTTTGGGAGGCTGAGGCAGGAGGATCACAAGTTCAAAGCCAGCCTCAGCAATGGCGAGGCACTTAGCAACTCAGTGAGACCCTGTCTCTAATAAAAATACAAAAAGGGCTGGGGATGTGGCCCAGTGGTCAAGTGCCCCCCTGAGTTCAATCCCGGTACCACAAAAAAAAAAAAAAAAAAAAAAAAAAAATTCCTCCCCTCACCCCCCAATATTGGGGATTGAAACCAGGGGTGCTCTACCACACAGAACTTTTAATTTTTTTTTCTCCCCCAGACGGGTCTTGCAAAATTGCCCAGGCTAATGTTGAACTTGCAATCCTTTTGCTTCAGCCTCCAAAGTAGATGGGACAACAGGTGTCACCGATAACCACACCAGGATGACAAAGGAATTCTTGAAGCAAGCTAAAAACCAGATACCGAGGTTTTGCACTTTTATATGACTAGATTTTGAGGCACCAAAATTTCCATTAAGATTTAATGTATGAGGGGCTGGGGCTATGGCTCAGCGGTAGAGCACTCATCTCGCATGAGGCTCCAGGTTCGATCCTCAGCACCACATAAATAAAATATTGTGTCTACCTACAACTAAAAAAAAAAAATTAAAAAAAGATTTAATGTATGAGCTGGGCATGGTGGTGCATACTGTAATCCCAGCAGTTTGGGAGGCTGAAGCAGGAGGATTTTGAGTTCAAAGCCAGCCGTGGCAACTTAGTGAGGCCCTAAGCAACTCAGCGAGATCCTGTCAGTAAATAAAATATAAAAAAAGGGCTGGGGATGTGGTTCAGTGGTTAAGTGCCCTTGGGCTCAAGCCCTGGTACCAAAACAAAAATTAATGTATGGGTAGTTGACAGCAGCCAGGTGCCTGTAATCACAGAGACTCGGGAGATTGAAGTAGGAAGATAACAAGTTTATAGGCCAGCCTGGGAAATTTAGGGAGTCTTTGCCTCAAAATGAAAAATAAGAGATGTAGCTCAGTGGTAAAGGCCTAGATTCCATCCAAGGGTAGCGGTGGGGTGGAAAAGAATAAGACTTGGGCTGGGGTTGTGGCTCAGTGGTAGAGCACTTGCCTAGTACATGTGAAGCACTGGGTTCAATCCTCAGTACTACATGAAAAACAATAAAATAAAGGTTAAAATATAGAATGCAAAAATAATTTCATTAAAAAAAAAGGATAAGACTTCCCTGAAATAGAAAATAAACTTGATTAACTCATTAATTAAATTCCCATTTTAAAAAAATCATTTATCTGAATAAACCTTGGTAAGTGAAACAGTCTCACAAAATAATACAATTAGGAGCACACAGTTTCTTTGGGATTAAAAAAAAAACACAATTTATTCAACTATAGATTAACAGATCTCACTGCAAAATGAGTTGAACAATTAAAGCTGTTCATAGATAAGTATGATTAAATTATGGATAAATAATTCAATTGAATAAAGTCCATTTAAATAACCAAACTGTTCAATGTTCACAATTATGTAGAATAAATTTTTAGATTTTTTCCCCCATACTTAAGATTTTACATTTTTCCATCACTTGGTGTAAAAATGAGTGATCTATATAAAAGTACAACGACTGAAAGTGGTAGGGATATTCCATTTAACTCAATGCAAGAAATCAAAAGCTTTCATCTTTGGAAACTTTCTAACAAGAAAAATAGTAAATTTGTTTTGTAAAAAAAAAAAAAAACCTGCTTTTGCCTTTGAAATCAAATATGTAATGATTATATGCTTTCCAACCTTCAAATAACAAAAATTTTTAAAGAAATAGAAATACCTGTAATTGAATTACATTTTTTGAAGGAAAAATATATCCAAAAATCTTGATGTAAAGCTATGGAAATAGTTTCTTCACAGCTTCATAAAACATTAATGAAAGGTTATGTAATCTCCTGGATTAAAAATTTTAAAGAGAGCTGCAAGGATCTCTTTCAGTTTTCAATACTGCTTTCTGTTCTCATATCCATACAAACAGAACTAAATCAACTATTTGTTTTCAAATAAACCATCTAGCTTAACAGAAGAAACAAAATCAAACCAAGAACAACACAAAACATATATATTCTTAATATAACTTTGCATAAATACTGTGGATTACCTTAAGGTTTCTCAAACAAGTTAAATTTACAACATATACCACATCCAGTTCACTCTCAGGGGAGAAAACCAATGAAACAAAAGCTCCTGTTTAATAAACAATTTTTTTGTAGGTAAGCCTCTATCCCAGTGCATTTTGCTGTCAAGTATTATCACTATTTTCTTCTCTCTACATAAAGCTAGAAATCATATTACTGGTTCCCTTAAAAATATCTTTATGTATTTTTGTATTAGGTCAAGAAAATACTTTTACTTTCTAAAAACAAAATACCTTTTCACTTTTGTTCTGAAATGTTCCTTATTTTTGCTTACTTTCCATATCTGAAATGTTCTCAAATCATTTCAGTTGTCAGTTGTTTACTGTCAATACATCTATGTATACTTAGGGTATTATTATTATTACAGACAATGCTATATAGTACAGTGGAAAAAAAAAAAAAAAAAAGGTAAACAAGAGGGCCCAAGTGAAACAAAAGTGGACCACATCTGAGAAACAGCAATTTCTCTTAAGTCCTCATGCTAAAGATTCTCAATATCCAAAAATATTGAGTCAGAGGCACAACATAATACATAAGACCAACACAAAGAGAAACCAAATCAGAAACCAAAAAATTCAATGGAATGTCTCATTATCTGAGATAGGATTACCACATAAAGATCTATGAGTAAATAACCTAACCCTTAGATATTAGAAGGTTGCTTTTGCTATACCGAATGGCTCAAGAGTTTTTCAAACTTTGAATGTAAAAAATACATTTTACATTGGGACCTAATACAAACATGAATGAGAAGTTTCCTAAAAAAATACTTTTCCTTACCAAGTACAAATGCTAGTTTATTCTATTCTACTTCACCATGCTGGCGGTAATCTGGAAATTTGATTTTATAAATTACTAATTAATCATGATCCACAGTTTTAAAAACATAGGCTTAAAAAAGAATACCCTGGGGCTGGGTGTGTAGTTTAGTGGTAGAGCACTTGCCTAGTATGTCTAAGGCCCTGGATTCAACCCCTAGCACCAAATATATTTAAAAGGATGGGTGGCGGGGTCACCTACCCTTTATAATAGGATCCTTTTTGCAATTTGCCTTTAGTTGTTTCTTTTTCAGGATGGGCAGGTATTTTAAGGCTGCTAATTACTATTTCCATAAAAGCAAGTAGTTTTTAAAGTACAGTCCCTTAACCAAGGCAAGCATCACTTGAGATAAATACAAATTCTTGGGCCCCATCCCACACCTACTGAATCAGACACCCCAGGTGGAGCCCAGCATGGTGGCACCTGCCTGTAATTGCAGCTACTCAGAAAGCTGGGGCAGGAGGATCACAAGTTCTAGGGCTGCCTGACAATTTATTAAGACCAGCAGTCAAAATAAAATAAAAAAGAGCTGGGGGGTGGGTAGCCCCAGCTCAGTGGGATACTGCTCACCTACCTGCACCAGGCCCTGGGTTCAAACCCCAGTACAACAAAAACAAATCCTAGGTGGGGCCAAACAATCTGTAGTTAGCAAGCCCTCCAGGTGATTCTGATGTAAACTAAAGTTTGAAGATCTCCACCTTAAAAGACCTCAACAATCCAGTTCACAGTGCTGTGTGTCAGTCTCTAGTCTAAATGTTCTACAAATACTAACATGTAAAAATAAATAAAAATTTAAAACCCTATTAAATAAAAACTGTTAGTAATCACAGGAAGCCTGGCACCATGGGGGTATGCCTATAATCCCAGGTACTCAGGAGGGTAAGGCAGAAGGCTCACTAAATTTGAGGCCAGCCTGGGAAATTTAGCCAGACTCCATCTCAAAGTAAAAATTTTTAGAAAGAATTGGGGATGTTGCTCAGTGATAGAGTGTTTGCCTATCACGCGTGTGGTCCTGGGTTCAATATCCAGCACCCCAAAACAAAACAAACTATTAGTATCCCTATTATACAGATGAGAAAACTGCAGAGTTAAGTTGATCAAGCCAGGTGGTGGAACTAGAATTTAAATTTATTTTCAATTTAGCAGGGTATACCTATCCTCGTCATGAATATCCTCTTTCTTTCTGATCAAGTCCCCAGTTCCATTCCCTTAGTTCAGCTACTCCTCCCCTTTCCCCTCTCAAATTCCCCGTCCTGTCAATGTCCTTATTTTCTAGTATTATGGCTGTCGTGCTAAAACAAATTTCTAAAGCAGTGGAATGCAAGCTACTTAACCTTGCTTTTTAGGACCTTTTCTCTGGTCCTAGATGGTATCTTAGTATTAATTACGAAGCTTAAGTTTCTAGTCTTT